>CANTUV010000005.1:32505000-35005000 GCA_947685225.1 Garcia nutans | reverse complement strand
GAACGCCTCTATGTTGGAATGAACTTGGAGAAGGCAAGTTAATTGGTCCTGATTTGGTTAAAGAAACTGAGGAGAAAGTGAAAGTGATTCGAGATAGGTTGAAAGCAGCTTCAGACCGATAGAAGTCTTATTCAGATTTGAAAAGAAGAGACATTGAGTATAATATGGGAGATAAAGTATTTTTGAAAGTGTCTCCTTGGAAAAAAATTCTGAGATTTGGTCGAAGAGGGAAGCTGAGTCCGCGTTTCATTGGACCATATGAAGTTTTAGAGAAAATTTGACCAGTTTCTTACCGGCTTGCTTTGCCACCTGATTTGGATAGAATCCATAATGTCTTCCATGTTTCTATGTTGAGGAGATACAGATCGGATCCATCTCATGTGTTATCAGTTGAATCTATTGAGGTGAGTCCGGATCTGACATTTCAAGAAGAACCAGTTGCTATTTTGGCATATGGGATGAAAGAGTTGAGACATAAGAAAGTGCCAATTGTGAAGATTCTTTGGAAGAATCACGGCAGAGAAGAGTCAACTTGGGAGAATGAACAAGCGATGCAAGATCAATATCCTCAGTTGTTTCAAACTTAATATCAGGTAATTTCGAGGACGAAATTCTTTTTTTAGAGGGGGAGAATTGTAATATCCCAAAATATACCCTAGAAGTTTGGTATATAATTGTTGTTTTATTTGGATTAAGTGTATTTGTGTTTAATTGGAAAGAGATATGATGTAAGAGTAGAGTGCATATGTTATATATATTGTGATATATACAACATACACATAAGTCTATGGAAAGTCAAATGGAGATAGTGGAAGAAGATATTTGTTTGTGTTTGAATTAATAATTAATTAATAAGGAAATTAATGAATGGAGGAGGTTTATTTGAATTGTTTAATATTTTTAATTGCTTGGTTGAGAGGATTTTAAGGAAAGAGTAGTTGACTTTGGGTTTCTCTTTCTTCTTTCTTCTTTCTTCCTTCCTTGCCGTGATTCATTTTCTTCCTCTTCCTTTGCTTTTGTTTTGGCCGGCTAACAAAGAGACAAGAGAGCAAGATAGAGATTTGACCTTACAAGATCAAGATTGAAGAGAGTTTTCAAGAGATCAAGTTGAAGGTTTAAGAGTTCTTCATCTTTGGTAAGTTCTCTCTTGATTTCTTGTGTTGTTTTTGAAGTTATGTTTGGGTTTGTGAGTTGAAGTTGTGATGAGTATGTGTTTGGTTTGATTGTGTTGTGTTTATAAGTTTTTGGTTTAAGTGGTTTTGGATTTTGGGGTTGGATTGAAGAAAAGAGTAAGTTGATTTTTATAGAATGAGTTGTGGTTGTGTTTAGAGTTTTGATGAAGTTTGTGATTTGTGTTTGAGGTGTGTTTTGGCTTGTTTTGGTGTTGTTGTAAGTTTGAGATGGTTTTTGGGTATGTTTTGTTAAGGTTGTTTGAAGTGGATGTTGATGGATAGAAGTGATTTGTTGGTTGTGGTGTTGTTTTACCCGGAATCTGGGTTTTTGGCCTGACACGCCCAGGAGCACGTCCAGGTCCTTAGGCGTGTCGATGGTTCTGTGTGGCAGTAGGATTGACACGGTCAGTAACACGCTCGTGTTATTGAACGTGTCATAGCCACTGTGTTGATGGGGGTTTGACACGACCTGTAACACGCCCGTGTTATAGAGCGTGTCATAGCTACTGTGAGATTTAAGAATTTACACGGCCATGAGCACGCTCATGATGTTGGACGTGTCGTTATTTTTGAGAGACAGAATGTATTACACGCCCAGTGACACGCCCGTGGTTCTGAGCGTGTAAATGTTTCTGTGTTGTGGAGTTAGGGCACGGTCAGGGACACGCCCGTGTGTGTGAGCGTGTCAAGTTTAGAGTTTGCCCTAGTTGATTCTTAACCTTATGATCTCATGAGAGTTTCCTCATTCTTTTGAAATAGGTTGTGAAGAAGGTGATTTACCCTAACTCAAGTGGTGAAAGATTCTTGTAAGTGTAAGTGTTTAGAGTTGTGTGAGTTTCTTTTGAAGTAAGTTCAAACCACATTATTGCATACATTCATATGATATTGTGGCATAATTAGTTATATGTGAATGTTGTGATGAGCATGTAAAATATGTGTTAATGCCATTGATTATATCCATGTGAATAATGAATTAATTAATGAGATGATTGAAATATGTTTGTTTATATGATGATGAAATGTGAAAGATATGAGGCCATGAGTGTTGGCTATGAGTATGGAAATGAAATGTAAAGTGAATTGAGAAAGAGATTGATAAAGAGATAAATGAAATAATTGTATGTCTAATATGTTTATTCAATTTTCAGAGTTCTGAGTTTGGCGGCATGCTTATGAATAACTGGATAGGTGAAATGACCGGGTCATAAGCCGAATCCAGTTGATAAATGTGAAATGTGATGTTTTTGGGGTGAAATGACCGGGTCGTAAACCTCAAAAACATATTATTGAAACTAGATTGAGTGAATTGACCGGGTCGTAAACTCAAATCTAGTTGATTATCCATGGATATATATATTGTAATATCCCTAAGTGTGCCTAGAAGTTGTGATAATATTGTTATTAGTGAATTGTATGTGTGATTGATAAGTGGTAATTGTGTATGATTTATTTGGAGGATAATAGAAGTTGAGAAAATAATGTATATGTGTGTAGTTGGAAGGAATGCATTGTGTAGAGAGAAGTGTATATGTAGTGTATATGGTGATATATATAACATATAAGTTGGTCAAAGGGCTTGGTCAAGGGAAGAAGATATTTTATTTGTGATTTGTGAAATTACCTATATGGGTATATATGTGACAAAAGTTTAGTTAAATGGATGAGGGCATTATAGTAATTTTCTTTTGGATGAGTATTTAATGCATGTGGACTTTGTGTTTTCTTCATCATTTCTTCTTCTTCTCCTTGTGTTGGCCGGCTCCTTCATTGGCAAAGAAAAACAAAAGAACAAAGAAAGGTTTTGATGATTTTAAGCTCCAAAGTTGAGAGAGATTTCAAGTAGCTAAGTTGGATTTCAAGGAATTTTATCATCTTGGTAAGTTTTCTCTTGTTTACCTTGATTCTTTTTGAAGTTGTGTTTGGATTGAGTTATGTTTAGTAATAGTATGATTAAGTATGTTTGTAATTTGTTGAGAAGAGTTGAAATAGATTTGAAAAGGAGAAGTAAATTGGTGTTGGTGATGGAAGAGTAAGAGTTGTGTTTAGTGAATATTTTTCTGTTTTACAATTAGTAAAGGCTGTGACTTGTATGATTTTTAATTAATTATAGAAAAATGTTCTTGAAGTGAATTTTTGATATGTTGTGCCTCTATGAGTCTAGAATGACTGAAAAATATGTTGATTCGATTTTGGAATGGTTATGAGTTTAGAAAGATTATTTTTATTAGACCTGTTCCAGCAGGTACCTTAATTGAGACAGTTATATTTCGGGATTTTTAATAAAATGTAGAAAAATCATATCCAATTGAATTTTGGATATGTTGTTGCTTAGTGAGTCTAGTATTTGAGAAAAATAATTTGGAACCACGTTGATTGAATTTGATTTATGGAATTCACAAAGTTCAGAACTGCTGCCAGGATGCAGGGCAATTGGGGCAGTCTGGTTAGGTGAACTATTTGACCAAGATTTTGTGTTCAGTTTGATCTGAAATTTTAAAGGAACGATTTTAAGATACAAAACTAAATTCTGTAAAAATTTTAGAATTTTTAGTCAAGTAGATTATTTTATACAATTTTTCAAAATAAGGATAAAATGGAGTCTAAAACCAGAATGTACTATTCATATGGTCATTTTGCTAATATTCCTTTTGGATTAGGTTGTGAAGAGGTTGAATTGCCCTAATTTGTGAAGTGAAGAACTATTGAGTGGAGAAGAGTTTAGAGTGGTGTGAAATGTTATTAAGGTAAGTACCAATGTTGCATGATTGCATTGTTAATGCATATCACTAATGTATTTTGATGTGTTTATATCATTAATGATATGTATATATATAATTGTGTTATGGGAAAATGAAAGATGCGAATGATTTGATGAATATTAATGTATGAGAATACAATTGATTGAGTATAATTAAATAATATTAGGTAAATTATTACATTGTTAATCTAATGTGACTTGTATAGTGTGAAAGAGAAGAGGATCATTCAACAAGGTATGAGCTATGCAAATTTATTATGATAAACATTTTTATGAAGAATTACTTTAATGTACTTTGTAATGTTATAGCAATGATGCTATATGTATAATGTGAATCATGTGATTGAATAATGATATGTTCATTTGGTTAATGTAATTGATGTTGAGTATTATAATGATGATGCACATGATACTATATGAACAATACTATGATTTGTGTATTATGAATCTTGTGAATTGTATTGTGCTATATGAATAAGGTACTTTGTAATGTTATAGCACTGATGTTATATGTATCATATGGACTGAGATATGATATGTTGTGAAGCCATTGTGATTGGCTATGATGATCTAATTGAAAGAAATAAGGCATGTTTGCCTAGATGATAATGAACATTGAGATTGAAATTGATAATGAAACAATAAGTGAAATATGTGTTTAATGTGTTATTCAGTTTTCAGAGTTCTGGGTTTGGAGGCATGCCTATAAAATGAAAAAGGTAACAGTCTTGCCGGGTTGAGGATCTCTTCAAATTGAGTTGAATTGAGGTCCAAGAGACTGGGTCTGTTACACTATGAGAATTGTGAATATGAAATATATGATTGGTAACAGTCTTGCCGGGTTGAGGATCTTCTCATGATGAGTTGATGGTCCAAGAGACTGGGTCTGTTACACTATCCATGGATAGAAATATTGATATATGATGCCTACGGGCCTGATGATTATGATTATAGACCAAAGCAGTAACTCTGAACTCTGAATAACATAGTGGTGTCTGTTGGGCCCGAGTCTGTCTTTGTTGTCAATGTGATATACAAATGTTGAAAGAAATGGATAATGAAATCTTTGGTATATTTCATTGGACATGTGATTGATGATATGTAATATGTGCGTTGAAATATTGATTATGAGCACTAGTGATGAATCATTAATGTTGAATTGTGAATAAAGAAATGTTATGATTGGTATGATGTATAATGTGTGTATTAGCATTGATTGTGAATTCAATTGATGAATTGTGGTTGATGACAATGATTGTCTTAATTGGAAATGTGACTTGTGATTGGTATGATGTATAATGTGTGTATTGAGATGTTGATTGTGAATATTAGTGATGGGTTGGACTTGGTAGAAATGCTATGTTTATATGTGTATAAGATGTGAGATTAGTTGAAAGATATGAAAGGTGCAAATGAATAGGGATAAACTTAATAAGAACTAAAAATATATGGAATTGAGATATCTTTATATGTTAGTGTTTCCATGATATATGTTTGTATTTTATATTTGTACTACTAAGCTTTCGAGCTTAGCGCGGATGTATTATCGCGCAGGTAGCTTGGTGGAAGACATGAAGTCTTTTGGTATGCCACGAGAAGAGTAAGATTTTGTCGAGACCAACTAGAGGGTAATGCATACATGTATCCACTTTAAGTATGTTATATTATATGTATAAATGAAGTTTTGATAAAGACAATAATTTGTAAGTGTTCTTTAAATTGACCTATTATGGTTTGAATTTTGTTACAGGTATTGAAAGGTAAAAAGAAAAGTGGCATCCTTATACTTTAAATACTTACTGTATGTATACTAGGTATATGTATAGTATTTATATGGAGTATTGGGGTGTTACAATTATTTTGGTATCAGAGCTTAGGTTCGAGATTCTCCGCCTAAGTAAAATTAAAAAGAAAAAGTTTTGAAACGCTTAAAATGAATTAAAAAGAAGAGTTTTGAAAATGAAATTTGTAATACATGCATATGCATTCACACCTAGGTTGGTCTCAGAGGTGGCATTATATGATTTATAGTATATCTGTGTTATATGAAATGGATGTTAATGTGTGAATGATATGATGTTATGAGAAAACTGTTTTGTTGTAATGTGAGATGTTGAGGCATGATTACTTAACTTGCTTGTGAAAAAAGAAATGAAAAAAAAATATTGATAAGTTTAATGAACGGACCTATCTGTCTCCTGCGGAACCATGCAGACCCATTGGAATGGGCAACCGAACTTGGACAACCGACCTGGTTGGGGAAGGGTACGTATATAAAGTCATAGTTGTTGGCTATAATGATAAATTTAAATGAGTATAATGAATGATATGAATTTATATAAGTCTAATTGATAATTAAAAAAATGGAAATTTATGCAAGTAAAGTGAAGTGTTAAATGTGTTGAAGCATAAAGAAATGAAAAGGAAAATAATATTGAATGAGTTGATTAGTAAAGACAAGGTATGATTATTTAAAGTTTGGGGTATATATATAAAATCAAGGTATTATTTAAAGGAAAAAGAGATGATATTGGTTATGTAAGAATATAAATTGGTATGGTTATTTTAATGTAAACATTGTGAATTTAAGGTTAGAAATGTGAGATGCTTGGATATTGTGAAAGCTCATGGTAATGGTAATAATATGTGATATTTGAGATTTTTCGAAATGAGCTTAATAATTGGGGAAGAAATATGTGTTGATATTGCTTTATGATATATATATATATATATCCGAGATGTTTTTAAAGTTGATTTTAAGAAAAGATGAGTTTGGTAAATTTAAAGTTTAAGCGAAGTAGTAAGTTGAAAAGTTAAAGTTCTACTAGAAACTGATAAAGATTGATTGGATATTGATGATTTAATGTATATTCAATACCTGAGCCAGGTGAAATGATTAATATTGCACATGAAAGTATTATGAATTAAGTAATGTGATTGATGGTATGAGAATTTGTTTTGAAGTAAAAAGAGAAATAGATAAGCAAATGAAAAGGAGCTATTTTAAGTCATTTTATTGCAAAAAAAAAAATGAGATGAAAACAAAAAAGATATGGAAGTATATTAAATGTTTTTTTTTTAAAGATGAAAGTAAAGAGATGTCACATTGGGAATGTGACCAAGATGGATGTGAAGTGTTATTATAGTCAGAATATATATTTGTAGTGTGATTAAATACTTTTTATCATATTGGAAGAATGAGAATAATAGTATTCAAAAGAAAGTGATAAACACTAAATTTGTAGTGAATGTATGAAAAAGGAAAATAAAAATCAGAGCATATAATTAAGTGTATAGGAGCTATTAGGCTCAATGTGTATATTATTAGGTGTAATGTACATATGTATAAATATATGAGTAAAATATATATATACGTTGAATGGTAAACAAACGGATATAAAGATGATATATTAAATGCATTTCAAAATAAAGGTGAGAGAGATGTCACCTTAGTAAGGTGACTAAGAATTTGTGAAGTATTATTGTAGTTAGGAAATATATATGTGTTGAGTTGATAAATAATTTAAGTTATGTCAAAAAGGGGTAAGAATGATGTTGATTAAGGAAAAGTAATAAATGTTAAATTGTGTTAAAGATATGTAAAAGAGGAATTATATATAATTGTATGACTATGTGTATACATGTATGGAAAATGTGGAATGAGCTTTTCGATATGAATGTAAATGAAAATGTAAGAAATGTGGAAAGCAAGTCATATTGTGAATGTGACCTAAGTATGTGAATGTGATATAATTATTTGTTTAGTGGTGTGGAGAATAATAGGGCATGTATCAGTGGATCTATGAGAGAATAGGTTTTAACCTATGTAGAGTTAGATTATGGGATGAAATGGAGAGTGAGAAAGGACTCAAGTAACACTAGAAGATGAAATTGTTATGATAATAACTGAGTTAAACTATCATATAATATTTCCTGGATTAAGGATTTTGTTTGTAGAAATTCTATATGTATAAGTATATAATAAAAAGGAAAGTATACTGTATGAAAAGTGTTACAAGAGATAAATTAGAAGTGGAGTAATAAATGGAATTTGTATATGATTAAATGTTGTGTATAAAGATGTTATAGATAATATTGTTGATGTGAGTTAGACTAATGATAATCGTATGTTCAAGAGAAAATTTATGGAGATGGAGTTGAAATGTGTTAACTCTTGGTGTAGTAAAAGTGTGGAGAATGGATATATAATTCTTGTGATACAACTAAATAGTGTAATTAAAAAGTTTGGATACAGAATAATCGAGAAACAGTATTGATTTATGAGTTACAGGTGTGTGACCATTCATCTCCTATGGCTATATGATTTGGTTAGTATGTGTAGCCGGTTAATTTTAGTATCCATAAATTTGGGACTGAGACAATATGACTGTAGTACAAATTGGTGAGATTGAAAATTTTGTTTAAGAAGCATAGTTAAATAGTTATTATAAGATTTGGTGGGAACTATACTAATATGATTTGAAGTGATTTGTTATCACAATAATTTGATTGAATATGGATTGGAAAAGATCAAGAAATTGTATATAAGTTTGCCCTAATTGAATTAGATCATATATACATATATGAATATGGTGCAATTTCATGATAAGTTATATAAATTAATCGTTGGATGGAATTGAACAAGATTGGAAAATGGATATATTGTGACAGATAGATCAATTGATCTGAATTGGACTAAGATTATGAAGTATTATTGAGATTTAATATGTATAGTTGTATTAAGAATGTAATTAATTACGTGACAATGTATATGATGTAAAATATTAAAGTAAGAATGGATAGGAATGTATGGAATTATAGTAATTATAAATTATGATAATAAGGGAGAAGATTGGTTATTTATAAAATAAATTGAAAGGCAATGTATTAAAATGTAAGTTAAGAGAAAAGCATGCTAAAGAGGTAACTCCAATTGTGGAAAATAAGGACCTTGTTATCCATTGAGGGTTGATAAATGTCTATTTAGACAGTGATTGTAATGACGGGATAATTAATGCTAAGATTCAAACCAATAATTGTTGAGGCTAAAGTTAAGAAAGTAATTACATAGAGGTGAAGGAACAAAATATATTGAATATAAAGATTGGATGAAGTATAAGTGTACTATAAAATGATTTGATTCCTGATTAAAAATGTTAATAGGAGATGTAATGAGTATTTTGAATGTTTGATCAAGGAAATAAGAAGGTATATAAACATATAGAACGATGAATTATGGAATTCTGAGGAGATTGTTGATTCTAAAAGAAGGAATTGAAGTTATATGATTGGATGACATAATAATTTAAGCATATATTTAACTTCAGGTGGAAGTGAAGATAGTATTTTTGTTAAGAATGAATTGTTATGGCATGGATAATTTCGAGGACGAAATTATTTAAGGGGGAGAGAATTGTAATATCCCTAAGTGTGCCTAGAAGTTGTGATAATATTGTTATTAGTGAATTGTATGTGTGATTGATAAGTGGTAATTGTGTATGATTTATTTGGAGGATAATAGAAGTTGAGAAAATAATGTATATGTGTGTAGTTGGAAGGAATGCATTGTGTAGAGAGAAGTGTATATGTAGTGTATATGGTGATATATATAACATATAAGTTGGTCAAAGGGCTTGGTCAAGGGAAGAAGATATTTTATTTGTGATTTGTGAAATTACCTATATGGGTATATATGTGACAAAAGTTTAGTTAAATGGATGAGGGCATTATAGTAATTTTCTTTTGGATGAGTATTTAATGCATGTGGACTTTGTGTTTTCTTCATCATTTCTTCTTCTTCTCCTTGTGTTGGCCGGCTCCTTCATTGGCAAAGAAAAACAAAAGAACAAAGAAAGGTTTTGATGATTTTAAGCTCCAAAGTTGAGAGAGATTTCAAGTAGCTAAGTTGGATTTCAAGGAATTTTATCATCTTGGTAAGTTTTCTCTTGTTTACCTTGATTCTTTTTGAAGTTGTGTTTGGATTGAGTTATGTTTAGTAATAGTATGATTAAGTATGTTTGTAATTTGTTGAGAAGAGTTGAAATAGATTTGAAAAGGAGAAGTAAATTGGTGTTGGTGATGGAAGAGTAAGAGTTGTGTTTAGTGAATATTTTTCTGTTTTACAATTAGTAAAGGCTGTGACTTGTATGATTTTTAATTAATTATAGAAAAATGTTCTTGAAGTGAATTTTTGATATGTTGTGCCTCTATGAGTCTAGAATGACTGAAAAATATGTTGATTCGATTTTGGAATGGTTATGAGTTTAGAAAGATTATTTTTATTAGACCTGTTCCAGCAGGTACCTTAATTGAGACAGTTATATTTCGGGATTTTTAATAAAATGTAGAAAAATCATATCCAATTGAATTTTGGATATGTTGTTGCTTAGTGAGTCTAGTATTTGAGAAAAATAATTTGGAACCACGTTGATTGAATTTGATTTATGGAATTCACAAAGTTCAGAACTGCTGCCAGGATGCAGGGCAATTGGGGCAGTCTGGTTAGGTGAACTATTTGACCAAGATTTTGTGTTCAGTTTGATCTGAAATTTTAAAGGAACGATTTTAAGATACAAAACTAAATTCTGTAAAAATTTTAGAATTTTTAGTCAAGTAGATTATTTTATACAATTTTTCAAAATAAGGATAAAATGGAGTCTAAAACCAGAATGTACTATTCATATGGTCATTTTGCTAATATTCCTTTTGGATTAGGTTGTGAAGAGGTTGAATTGCCCTAATTTGTGAAGTGAAGAACTATTGAGTGGAGAAGAGTTTAGAGTGGTGTGAAATGTTATTAAGGTAAGTACCAATGTTGCATGATTGCATTGTTAATGCATATCACTAATGTATTTTGATGTGTTTATATCATTAATGATATGTATATATATAATTGTGTTATGGGAAAATGAAAGATGCGAATGATTTGATGAATATTAATGTATGAGAATACAATTGATTGAGTATAATTAAATAATATTAGGTAAATTATTACATTGTTAATCTAATGTGACTTGTATAGTGTGAAAGAGAAGAGGATCATTCAACAAGGTATGAGCTATGCAAATTTATTATGATAAACATTTTTATGAAGAATTACTTTAATGTACTTTGTAATGTTATAGCAATGATGCTATATGTATAATGTGAATCATGTGATTGAATAATGATATGTTCATTTGGTTAATGTAATTGATGTTGAGTATTATAATGATGATGCACATGATACTATATGAACAATACTATGATTTGTGTATTATGAATCTTGTGAATTGTATTGTGCTATATGAATAAGGTACTTTGTAATGTTATAGCACTGATGTTATATGTATCATATGGATTGAGATATGATATGTTGTGAAGCCATTGTGATTGGCTATGATGATCTAATTGAAAGAAATAAGGCATGTTTGCCTAGATGATAATGAACATTGAGATTGAAATTGATAATGAAACAATAAGTGAAATATGTGTTTAATGTGTTATTCAGTTTTCAGAGTTCTGGGTTTGGAGGCATGCCTATAAAATGAAAAAGGTAACAGTCTTGCCGGGTTGAGGATCTCTTCAAATTGAGTTGAATTGAGGTCCAAGAGACTGGGTCTGTTACACTATGAGAATTGTGAATATGAAATATATGATTGGTAACAGTCTTGCCGGGTTGAGGATCTTCTCATGATGAGTTGATGGTCCAAGAGACTGGGTCTGTTACACTATCCATGGATAGAAATATTGATATATGATGCCTACGGGCCTGATGATTATGATTATAGACCAAAGCAGTAACTCTGAACTCTGAATAACATAGTGGTGTCTGTTGGGCCCGAGTCTGTCTTTGTTGTCAATGTGATATACAAATGTTGAAAGAAATGGATAATGAAATCTTTGGTATATTTCATTGGACATGTGATTGATGATATGTAATATGTGCGTTGAAATATTGATTATGAGCACTAGTGATGAATCATTAATGTTGAATTGTGAATAAAGAAATGTTATGATTGGTATGATGTATAATGTGTGTATTAGCATTGATTGTGAATTCAATTGATGAATTGTGGTTGATGACAATGATTGTCTTAATTGGAAATGTGACTTGTGATTGGTATGATGTATAATGTGTGTATTGAGATGTTGATTGTGAATATTAGTGATGGGTTGGACTTGGTAGAAATGCTATGTTTATATGTGTATAAGATGTGAGATTAGTTGAAAGATATGAAAGGTGCAAATGAATAGGGATAAACTTAATAAGAACTAAAAATATATGGAATTGAGATATCTTTATATGTTAGTGTTTCCATGATATATGTTTGTATTTTATATTTGTACTACTAAGCTTTCGAGCTTAGCGCGGATGTATTATCGCGCAGGTAGCTTGGTGGAAGACATGAAGTCTTTTGGTATGCCACGAGAAGAGTAAGATTTTGTCGAGACCAACTAGAGGGTAATGCATACATGTATCCACTTTAAGTATGTTATATTATATGTATAAATGAAGTTTTGATAAAGACAATAATTTGTAAGTGTTCTTTAAATTGACCTATTATGGTTTGAATTTTGTTACAGGTATTGAAAGGTAAAAAGAAAAGTGGCATCCTTATACTTTAAATACTTACTGTATGTATACTAGGTATATGTATAGTATTTATATGGAGTATTGGGGTGTTACATATATTGCCTACGGGGCTAGACACAAGGTGTCAATATGGACCAAAGCAGTAACTCTGAACTTTGAATAACATATTAGTGAGTTTTGGGCCCGTGTCTGTCTTAATTGTAATATGTGATTTATGAATGAAGAAACAATTGAATAATAAGATCTAATATATAATTATGAAATGTGATATGATTATGTATGGTTTATGAAATGTATAATGGTGACATGTGCATCGCATTAAAGCATCATGGTTGTATTAGTTGCACTACTGAGCTGTTAGCTCAGCGCGATTGTGGTTCATCGCGCAGGTAACAGGGTTGAACCCGAGAGTTCTTCGAGACCAAGTGAGTCTAGACACTGAAGAGTTGAGTTTGGACTTAAAGATCAGAGAAGAGCTGCCAATCATGTATATATTTCATGTCTTGTAAATTTGGATCTTAATGTATTGTATTTGAAAATATTTGATTTATTTCCGCTGCTTTTAAATGAATATTTTATCTTTTATCTTTTATCATTTAATTTAAATGATTTAAATTTGGTTATGTTTTTAAAAAGGGATGTGTCATTTGTTAATTATAACGTGGCATTTCTATATTCAGTATACGTATATTACGATCGTATAAGCATGCTGTGTACGTATACGGGGTATATGGGTGTTACAATTGTTTTGGTATCAGAGCCTAGGTAAAATGTAAGAAAAAGAATATTTTGAGTCTAAAAATGATTTTTGAAATAACATACATGCTTGGTATTGGCAGTCTCTGATCTTTAATAAGATGAATTCTGCTGTGTTTGCAGATATAGGTTGTGATGGATTCTCACTTGCGTCAGTCAGTTGAGGGTAGTGCAGAGAGTGTAGCTCCAGATGAGGTTAGAGAGGGAGCTAGAGTGGTTAGTGTTGGAGTTGGTGAGGCACCTGCTTCTGTGTCGGGGAGGCCAGTTGGTGATGAGGTTCCACCTGTTTGGCTTAGGCATATGGTAGAATTGATGAGGCAAGCCCCAGTACAGCAGCCACCGCCACCACCCCCACAGCCTTTAGTACCGGTGAGACAGTATGATTAATTAAGGAAGTTTGGAGCAGAGGATTTCTTGGGTAATATTGATCCAGCTGTAGCTGAGCAGTGGCTAGATAAAGTACAGAGAATATTTGTTCAGTTACAAGCCACTCCAGAAGAAAAATTTGATTATGCAAGATCATTGTTACAGAAAAGATGCATACGATTGGTGGAAGACAGTGCCTCATGCTATGGATGATCCACCTACCTTGTCCTATGCTGATTTTCTCAGGGAGTTTGAATTGAAGTATACTCCGAGGGAGTATAAAGATGTGAAAAAGATGGAATTTTTGAGTTTGAGGCAAGACCACCGGACGGTGACAGAATATGAGTTAGAGTTCATCCGGTTGAGCCATTATGCTTGGGGTATCATATCTGATGAGATTGATAGATGCCGGAGATTTGAGGAAGGATTGAGGCCCTCTCTTATGTGTCATGTGGCTGGTTCTAGATATCATGATTTTCCCAGCTTGTTGCAGCAGCTAGGAGTGTGGAGAGAGCTCAGGGTATTGCAGCAGCTGCTACAAAGGAAGAGACCAGGGTTAGGAGACCCCAGTTTGAGGCAGGGTCTTCATCTGTGAAGAGAGGCAGGGGAAGTTTTGTTCCCAGGATTAGTAGGAGTCAGAGGCCAGCTGGTAGGTCAGTTCAGTTTCAGAGGCAGAGATCGAGACCTACAGTTTCAGTGGCGAGTGCTCCGACCCCAGTGATTCAGAGATCTACTCCTCCGGTATGTGAGTATTGTGGTAAGACCCATTGGGGTGTTTGTTGGAGGATCAGAGGATCAGCTGGATGCTATAGATGCGGATCGCCTGATCATTTTGTTAGAGAGTGTCCTGAGTTGCAGGAGCAGAGGTCGATAGATTCTGCAGTTTCTCGACCTAGTATGAGGGGAGGTCGAGGGGGCAGAAGTTTCAGCAGAGGGGTTAGATCTGGGTTCAGTCCTAGAGGAGGTTCTACATCCAGGGAGAATAGACCAGAGGAGGCTGGATCTTCTCAGAGGATGTATGTGATGCAGAGGCAGCCAGATGCTTCAGCAGTTATAGCTGGTACTATCTCTTTATTTGGTATTTCAGTACTTGCTTTGATTGACCCAGGATCTACTCATTCATATATTAGTGCATCTGTATTGCCTGTGTCTGAATTGCATGCTGAATCCCTAGGATTTGATGTATTGGTGACAAATCCTTTAGGGCATAGTGTGATTGTTAGTAAGGTGCACCGAGATAGTGCAGTATTGGTTCAGGGTGAGGAGTTCTTGGGTGATCTGATTGAAATGCCATTTAAAGAATATGATTTGATTTTGGGTATGGAATGGTTGTCTAAACATGGAGCTGTGGTAGACTATCAAAAGAAATGTGTTACTTTGAGAACCGGTGATGGTAGAATTGTGATGGTATCTGGTGAGCGGAGACAGCTTGCATCCTTGTTTATTTCAGCTGTTTCAGCTAGGAGGTTGATTAAAAAGGGGTGTGATGCTTATCTTGCTCATGTTGTGGATACTAGAGTAGTGGGTTCTCGACTTGACAGTATACCCACAGTTACAGATTTTCCAGATGTGTTTCCAGAGGAGTTGCCAGGGTTGCCTCCTGAGAGAGAGGTGGAGTTTGGTATTGAATTGTTGCCTGGTACCACTCCTATCTCTATTACTCCTTATAGAATGGCACCTGTTGAATTGAGAGAGTTGAAGGTGCAGTTGTAGGAGTTGTTAGATAAAGGGTTTGTTCGCCCTAGTGTTTCACCGTGGGGAGCTCCTGTGTTGTTTGTGAAGAAGAAGGATGGTACTATGAGATTGTGCATCGATTATAGGCAATTGAACAAGGTGACTATCAAGAATAAATATCCTTTGCCTAGAATTGATGATATCTTTGATCAATTGAAGGGAGCAGCAGTGTTTTCCAAGATTGATTTGAGATCAGGGTACCATCAGTTGAGAGTCAGAGATGAAGATGTTCCTAAGACAGCCTTTCGTACAAGGTATGGACATTATGAGTTTCTAGTTATGCCTTTTGGGTTGACGAATGCACCTGCAGCTTTCATGGATTTGATGAATAGGGTGTTTAGACCCTATCTGGATCAGTTTGTAGTGGTTTTCATCGATGATATTTTGGTGTATTCGCGCAATGAGGAGGAGCATGACAAGCATCTGTTTGCAGATTTTGAGAGAGAAGCATTTGTTTGCTAAGCTGTGGATGTGTGAGTTTTGGCTTGATCATGTGACTTTTCTCGGTCATATAGTTTCAGCAGATGGCATTAGAGTTGATCCAAGTAAAGTTGAAGCTGTTATGAATTGGAGTCCACCAAAGTCTGTGACTGAAGTTAGAAGTTTTCTGGGTTAGGCAGGCTATTATCGACGCTTTGTGAAAGGATTTTCTTTGATAGCTACTCCACTTACCAGATTACTTCGCAAGGGAGTTAGATTTGTGTGGACAGATCAATGTCAGGCTAGTTTTGAACAGTTAAGAGAGATGTTGACTCAAGCACCTGTTCTTACTTTACCTGTGTAAGATAAACCATATGTGATCTACAGTGATGCTTCACATAGTGGTTTGGGTTGTGTCTTGATGCAAGAAGGTAAAGTGATAGCTTATGCTTCTCGACAGTTGAAACCGCATGAGCTTAATTATCCGACCCATGATTTAGAGTTAGCAGCCATTGTGTTTGCATTGAAGATTTGGCGACACTATTTGTATGGAGAAAAGTGTTTTATCTATACCGATCATAAAAGTTTGAAATATTTGGGGGTTCAGAGAGAGCTTAATCTTCGGCAGAGACATTGGTTGGAGTTGATTAAAGACTATGATTGTTTGATTGATTATCATCCTGGCAAGGCAAATGTTGTTGCTGATGCCTTGAGTCGGAAGTCTTTAGCAGGTTTGACCGTGTATTCGCTCTCGTTGCTTGTTGAGTTGAGAGCATTGCATGCTAGTTTTGTACCTTGTGATGATGGTGCATTGTTGGCACAATTGCAGTTGAGGCCGGTATTGTTGGATCAGATTAAAGAGGCTCAGTTGGTTGATGAGAAAGTTCAGAAGATTGTTTCAAATTGTAAGAATGGAAAGAGTCGAGATTTCATTGTGAAAAGTGATGGGAGTCTTTGGTTTAAGAACAGATTGTGTGTACCTGATGATGCTAATTTGAGAAGGATTATTTTGGAAGAAGCGCACCAGTCAGTTTTTGCTATGCATCCGGGAAGTACAAAGATGTATCAGGATTTGAGACAGCATTACTGGTGGTCAGGTATGAAGAAAAACATAGCGGAGTTTGTGTCCAAATGTCTCACATGTCAGAGGGTAAAAGCTGAGCATCAAGTTCCAACAGGGTTACTTCAACCATTATCAGTGCCTGAATGGAAATGGGAAAGAGTTACAATGGATTTTGTGTCTGGTTTGCCACTGACTCAGAGGAAACATGATGCTATTTGGGTAATTGTTGATAGGTTCACAAAGACAGCTCATTTTCTTCCGGTTCGGACGGATTATTCTCTTGAGAGGTTGGCTGAGCTGTATATCCAGGAGATTGTGAAGTTGCATGGTGTCCCAATTTCTTTAGTGTCTGATCGAGATCCCCGATTTACTTCAAGATTTTGAAAGAGTTTACATGGAGCTCTGGGTTCTCGATTACACTTTAGTACTGCTTTTCATCCGCAGACAGATGGGCAGTCAGAGAGAGTGATACAGATTATCGAAGATATGTTGAGAAGCTGTATCATTGATTTCTCGGGAAGTTGGGACAGATTCTTACCACTTGTGAAATTTGCCTACAACAACAGTCATCAGTCCAGCATTGGAATGGCACCATTTGAAGCATTGTATGGGAGACGGTGTAGAACGCCTCTATGTTGGAATGAACTTGGAGAAGGCAAGTTAATTGGTCCTGATTTGGTTAAAGAAACTGAGGAGAAAGTGAAAGTGATTCGAGATAGGTTGAAAGCAGCTTCAGACCGACAGAAGTCTTATTCAGATTTGAAAAGAAGAGACATTGAGTATAATATGGGAGATAAAGTATTTTTGAAAGTGTCTCCTTGGAAAAAAATTCTGAGATTTGGTCGAAGAGGGAAGCTGAGTCCGCGTTTCATTGGACCATATGAAGTTTTAGAGAAAATTTGACCAGTTTCTTACCGGCTTGCTTTGCCACCTGATTTGGATAGAATCCATAATGTCTTCCATGTTTCTATGTTGAGGAGATACAGATCGGATCCATCTCATGTGTTATCAGTTGAATCTATTGAGGTGAGTCCGGATCTGACATTTCAAGAAGAACCAGTTGCTATTTTGGCATATGGGATGAAAGAGTTGAGACATAAGAAAGTGCCAATTGTGAAGATTCTTTGGAAGAATCACGGCAGAGAAGAGTCAACTTGGGAGAATGAACAAGCGATGCAAGATCAATATCCTCAGTTGTTTCAAACTTAATATCAGGTAATTTCGAGGACGAAATTCTTTTTTTAGAGGGGGAGAATTGTAATATCCCAAAATATACCCTAGAAGTTTGGTATATAATTGTTGTTTTATTTGGATTAAGTGTATTTGTGTTTAATTGGAAAGAGATATGATGTAAGAGTAGAGTGCATATGTTATATATATTGTGATATATACAACATATACATAAGTCTATGGAAAGTCAAATGGAGATAGTGGAAGAAGATATTTGTTTGTGTTTGAATTAATAATTAATTAATAAGGAAATTAATGAATGGAGGAGGTTTATTTGAATTGTTTAATATTTTTAATTGCTTGGTTGAGAGGATTTTAAGGAAAGAGTAGTTGACTTTGGGTTTCTCTTTCTTCTTTCTTCTTTCTTCCTTCCTTGCCGGGATTCATTTTCTTCCTCTTCCTTTGCTTTTGTTTTGGCCGGCTAACAAAGAGACAAGAGAGCAAGATAGAGATTTGACCTTACAAGATCAAGATTGAAGAGAGTTTTCAAGAGATCAAGTTGAAGGTTTAAGAGTTCTTCATCTTTCTCTTGATTTCTTGTGTTGTTTTTGAAGTTATGTTTGGGTTTTTGAGTTAAAGTTGTGATTAGTATGTGTTTGGTTTGATTGTGTTGTGTTTATAAGTTTTTGGTTTAAGTGGTTTTGGATTTTGGGGTTGGATTGAAGAAAAGAGTAAGTTGATTTGTATAGATTGAGTTGTGGTTGTGTTTAGAGTTTTGATGAAGTTTGTGATTTGTGTTTGAGGTGTTTTTTGGCTTGTTTTGGTGTTGTTGTAAGTTTGAGATGGTTTTTGGGTATGTTTTGTTAAGGTTGTTTGAAGTGGATGTTGATGGATAGAAGTGATTTGTTGGTTGTGGTGTTGTCTTGGCCGGAATCTGGGTTTTTGGCCTGACACGCCCAGGAGCACATCCAGGTCCTTAGGCATGTCGATGGTTCTGTGTGGCAGTAGGATTGACACGGTCAGTAACACGCTCGTGTTATTGAACGTGTCATAGCCACTGTGTTGATGGAGGTTTGACACGACCTGTAACACGCCCGTGTTATAGAGCGTGTCATAGCTACTGTGAGTTTTAAGAATTTACACGGCCATGAGCACGCTCATGATGTTGGACGTGTCGTTATTTTTGAGAGACAGAATGTATTACACGCCCAGTGACACGCCCGTGGTTTTGAGCGTGTAAATGTTTCTGTGTTGTGGAGTTAGGGCACGGTCAGGGACACGCCCGTGTGTGTGAGCGTGTCAAGTTTAGAGTTTGCCCTAGTTGATTCTTAACCTTATGATCTCATGAGAGTTTCCTCATTCTTTTGAAATAGGTTGTGAAGAAGGTGATTTACCCTAACTCAAGTGGTGAAAGATTCTTGTAAGTGTAAGTGTTTAGAGTTGTGTGAGTTTCTTTTGATGTAAGTTCAAACCACATTATTGCATACATTCATATGATATTGTGGCATAATTAGTTATATGGGAATGTTGTGATGAGCATGTAAAATATGTGTTAATGCCATTGATTATATCCATGTGAATAATGAATTAATTAATGAGATGATTGAAATATGTTTGTTTATATGATGATGAAATGTGAAAGATATGAGGCCATGAGTGTTGGCTATGAGTATGGAAATGAAATGTAAAGTGAATTGAGAAAGAGATTGATAAAGAGATAAATGAAATAATTGTATGTCTAATATGTTTATTCAATTTTCAGAGTTCTGAGTTTGGCGGCATGCCTATGAATAACTGGATAGGTGAAATGACCGGGTCGTAAGCCGAATCCAGTTGATAAATGTGAAATGTGATGTTTTTGGGGTGAAATGACCGGGTCGTAAACCTCAAAAACATATTATTGAAACTAGATTGAGTGAAATGACCGGGTCGTAAACTCAAATCTAGTTGATTATCCATGGATATATATATTGCCTACGGGGCTAGACACAAGGTGTCAATATGGACCAAAGCAGTAACTCTGAACTTTGAATAACATATTAGTGAGTTTTGGGCCCGTGTCTGTCTTAATTGTAATATGTGATTTATGAATGAAGAAACAATTGAATAATAAGATCTAATATATAATTATGAAATGTGATATGATTATGTATGGTTTATGAAATGTATAATGGTGACATGTGCATCGTATTAAAGCATCATGGTTGTATTAGTTGCACTACTGAGCTGTTAGCTCAGCGCGATTGTGGTTCATCACGCAGGTAACAGGGTTGAACCCGAGAGTTCTTCGAGACCAAGTGAGTCTAGACACTGAAGAGTTGAGTTTGGACTTAAAGATCAGAGAAGAGCTACCAATCATGTATATATTTCATGTCTTGTAAATTTGGATCTTAATGTATTGTATTTGAAAATATTTGATTTATTTCCGCTGCTTTTAAATGAATATTTTATATTTTATCTTTTATCTTTTATCATTTAATTTAAATGATTTAAATTTGGTTATGTTTTTAAAAAGGGATGTGTCATTTGTTAATTATAACGTGGCATTTCTATATTCAGTATACGTATATTACGATCGTATAAGCATGCTGTGTACGTATACGGGGTATAGGGGTGTTATAATTGTTTTGGTATCAGAGCCTAGGTTTGAGATTCTCAACCTAGGTAAAATGTAAGAAAAAGAATATTTTGAGTCTAAAAATGATTTTTGAAATAACATACATGCTTGGTATTGGCAGTCTCTGATCTTTAATAAGATGAATTCTGCTGTGTTTGCAGATATAGGTTGTGATGGATTCTCACTTGCGTCAGTCAGTTGAGGGTAGTGCAGAGAGTGTAGCTCCAGATGAGGTTAGAGAGGGAGCTAGAGTGGTTAGTGTTGGAGTTGGTGAGGCACCTGCTTCTGTGTCGGGGAGGCCAGTTGGTGATGAGGTTCCACCTGTTTGGCTTAGGCATATGGTAGAATTGATGAGGCAAGCCCCAGTACAGCAGCCACCGCCACCACCCCCACAGCCTTTAGTACCGGTGAGACAGTATGATAAATTAAGGAAGTTTGGAGCAGAGGATTTCTTGGGTACTATTGATCCAGCTGTAGCTGAGCAGTGGCTAGATAAAGTACAGAGAATATTTGTTCAGTTACAAGCCACTCCAGAAGAAAAGTTTGATTATGCAAGATCATTGTTACAGAAAGATGCATACGATTGGTGGAAGACAGTGCCTCATGCTATGGATGATCCACCTACCTTGTCCTATGCTGATTTTCTCAGGGAGTTTGAATTGAAGTATACTCCGAGGGAGTATAAAGATGTGAAAAAGATGGAATTTCTGAGTTTGAGGCAAGACCACCGGACGGTGACAGAATATGAGTTAGAGTTCATCCGGTTGAGCCATTATGCTGGGGGTATCATATCTGATGAGATTGATAGATGCCGGAGATTTGAGGAAGGATTGAGGCCCTCTCTTATGTGTCATGTGGCTGGTTCTAGATATCATGATTTTTCCCAGCTTGTTGCAGCAGCTAGGAGTGTGGAGGAGCTCAGGGTATTGCAGCAGCTGCTACAGAGGAAGAGACCAGGGTTAGGAGACCCCAGTTTGAGGCAGGGTCTTCATCTGTGAAGAGAGGCAGGGGAAGTTTTGTTCCCAGGATTAGTAGGAGTCAGAGGCCAGCTGGTAGGTCAGTTCAGTTTTAGAGGCAGAGATCGAGACCTACAGTTTCAGTGGCGAGTGCTCCGACCCCAGTGATTCAGAGATCTACTCCTCCGGTATGTGAGTATTGTGGTAAGACCCATTGGGGTGTTTGTTGGAGGATCAGAGGATCAGCTGGATGCTATAGATGCGGATCGCCTGATCATTTTGTTAGAGAGTGTCCTGAGTTGCAGGAGCAGAGGTCGATAGATTCTGCAATTTCTCGACCTAGTATGAGGGGAGGTCGAGGGGGCAGAAGTTTCAGCAGATGGGGTAGATCTGGGTTCAGTCCTAGAGGAGGTTCTACATCCAGGGAGAATAGACCAGAGGAGGCTGGATCTTCTCAGAGGATGTATGTGATGCAGAGGCAGCCAGATGCTTCAGCAGTTATAGCTGGTACTTTCTCTTTATTTGGTATTTCAGTACTTGCTTTGATTGACCCAGGATCTACTCATTCATATATTAGTGCATCTGTATTGCCTGTGTCTGAATTGCATGCTGAATCCCTAGGATTTGATGTATTGGTGACAAATCCTTTAGGGCATAGTGTGATTGTTAGTAACGTGCACCGAGATAGTGCAGTATTGGTTCAGGGTGAGGAGTTCTTGGGTGATCTGATTGAAATGCCATTTAAAGAATATGATTTGATTTTGGGTATGGACTGGTTGTCTAAACAAGGAGCTGTGGTAGACTGTCAAAAGAAATGTGTTACTTTGAGAACCGGTGATGGTAGAATTGTGATGGTATCTGGTGAGCGGAGACAGCTTGCATCCTTGTTTATTTCAGCTGTTTCAGGTAGGAGGTTGATTAAAAAGGGGTGTGATGCTTATCTTGCTCATGTTGTGGATACTAGAGTAGTGGGTTCTCGACTTGACAGTATACCCACAGTTACAGATTTTCCAGATGTGTTTCCAGAGGAGTTGCCAGGGTTGCCTCCTGAGAGAGAGGTGGAGTTTGGTATTGAATTGTTGCCTGGTACCACTCCTATCTCTATTACTCCTTATAGAATGGCACCTGTTGAATTGAGAGAGTTGAAGGTGCAGTTGCAGGAGTTGTTAGATAAAGGGTTTGTTCGCCCTAGTGTTTCACCGTGGGGAGCTCCTGTGTTGTTTGTGAAGAAGAAGGATGGTACTATGAGATTGTGCATCGATTATAGGCAATTGAACAAGGTGACTATCAAGAATAAATATCCTTTGCCTAGAATTGATGATATCTTTGATCAATTGAAGGGAGCAGCAGTGTTTTCCAAGATTGATTTGTGATCAGGGTACCATCAGTTGAGAGTCAGAGATGAAGATGTTCCTAAGACAGCCTTTCGTACAAGGTATGGACATTATGAGTTTCTAGTTATGCCTTTTGGGTTGACGAATGCACCTGCAGCTTTCATGGATTTGATGAATAGGGTGTTTAGACCCTATCTGGATCAGTTTGTAGTGGTTTTCATCGATGATATTTTGGTGTATTCGTGCAATGAGGAGGAGCATGACAAGCATCTGCGGATTGTGTTGCAGATTTTGAGAGAGAAGCATTTGTTTGCTAAGCTGTCGAAGTGTGAGTTTTGGCTTGATCATGTGACTTTTCTCGGTCATATAGTTTCAGCAGATGGCATTAGAGTTGATCCAAGTAAAGTTGAAGCTGTTATGAATTGGAGTCCACCAAAGTCTGTGACTAAAGTTAGAAGTTTTCTGGGTTTGGCAGGCTATTATCGACGCTTTGTGAAAGGATTTTCTTTGATAGCTACTCCACTTACCAGATTACTTCGCAAGGGAGTTAGATTTGTGTGGACAGATCAATGTCAGGCTAGTTTTGAACAGTTGAGAGAGATGTTGACTCAAGCACCTGTTCTTACTTTACCTGTGGAAGATAAACCATATGTGATCTACAGTGATGCTTCACATAGTGGTTTGGGTTGTGTCTTGATGCAAGAAGGTAAAGTGATAGCTTATGCTTCTCGACAGTTGAAACCGCATGAGCTTAATTATCCGACCCATGATTTAGAGTTAGCAGCCATTGTGTTTGCATTGAAGATTTGGCGACACTATTTGTATGGAGAAAAGTGTTTTATCTATACTGATCATAAAAGTTTGAAATATTTGGGGGTTCAGAG
Organism: Garcia nutans; assembly: GCA_947685225.1. Taxonomy (NCBI): domain Eukaryota; kingdom Viridiplantae; phylum Streptophyta; class Magnoliopsida; order Malpighiales; family Euphorbiaceae; genus Garcia; species Garcia nutans. Next base: position 34,981,195 of record CANTUV010000005.1, on the reverse strand, counting down.
AGAGCTTAATCTTCGGCAGAGACGTTGGTTGGAGTTGATTAAAGACTATGATTGTTTGATTGATTATTATCCTGGCAAGGCAAATGTTGTTGCTGATGCCTTGAGTCGGAAGTCTTTAGCAGGTTTGACCGTGTATTCGCTCTCGTTGCTTATTTAGTTGAGAGCGTTGCATGCTAGTTTTGTACCTTGTGATGATGGTGCATTGTTGGCACAATTGCAGTTGAGGCCGGTATTGTTGGATCAGATTAAAGAGGCTCAGTTGGTTGATGAGAAAGTTCAGAAGATTGTTTCAAATTGTAAGAATGGAAAGAGTCGAGATTTCATTGTGAAAAGTGATGGGAGTCTTTGGTTTAAGAACAGATTGTGTGTACCTGATGATGCTAATTTGAGAAGGATTATTTTGGAAGAAGCGAACCAGTCAGTTTTTGCTATGCATCCGGGAAGTACAAAGATGTATCATGATTTGAGACAGCATTACAGGTGGTCAGGTATGAAGAAAAACATAGCGGAGTTTGTGTCCAAATGTCTCACATGTCAGAGGGTAAAAGCTGAGCATCAAGTTCCAACAGGGTTACTTCAACCATTATCAGTGCCTGAATGGAAATGGGAAAGAGTTACAATGGATTTTGTGTCTGGTTTGCCACTGACTCAGAGGAAACATGATGCTATTTGGGTAATTGTTGATAGGTTCACAAAGACAGCTCATTTTCTTCCGGTTCGGATGGATTATTCTCTTGAGAGGTTGGCTGAGCTGTATATCCAGGAGATTGTGAAGTTGCATGGTGTCCCAATTTCTTTAGTGTCTGATCGAGATCCCCGATTTACTTCAAGATTTTGGAAGAGTTTACATGGTGCTCTGGGTTCTCGATTACACTTTAGTACTGCTTTTCATCCGCAGACAGATGGGCAGTCAGAGAGAGTGATACAGATTATCGAAGATATGTTGAGAAGCTGTATCATTGATTTCTCGGGAAGTTGGGATAGATTCTTACCACTTGTGGAATTTCCCTACAACAACAGTCATCAGTCCAGCATTGGAATGGCACCATTTGAAGCATTGTATGGGAGACGGTGTAGAACGCCTCTATGTTGGAATGAACTTGGAGAAGGCAAGTTAATTGGTCCTGATTTGGTTAAAGAAACTGAGGAGAAAGTGAAAGTGATTCAAGATAGGTTGAAAGCAGCTTCAGACCGACAGAAGTCTTATTCAGATTTGAAAAGGAGAGACATTGAGTATAATGTGGGAGATAAAGTATTTTTGAAAGTGTCTCCTTGGAAAAAAATTCTGAGATTTGGTCGAAGAGGGAAGCTGAGTCCGCGTTTCATTGGACCATATGAAGTTTTAGAGAAAATTGGACCAGTTGCTTACCGGCTTGCTTTGCCACCTGATTTGGATAGAATCCATAATGTCTTCCATGTTTCTATGTTGAGGAGATACAGATCGGATCCATCTCATGTGTTATCAGTTGAATCTATTGAGGTGAGTCCGGATCTGACATTTCAAGAAGAACCAGTTGCTATTTTGGCATATGGGATGAAAGAGTTGAGACATAAGAAAGTGCCAATTGTGAAGATTCTTTGGAAGAATCACGGCAGAGAAGAGTCAACTTGGGAGAATGAACAAGCGATGCAAGATCAATATCCTCAGTTGTTTCAAACTTAATATCAGGTAATTTCGAGGACGAAATTCTTTTTTTAGAGGGGGAGAATTGTAATATCCCAAAATATACCCTTGAAGTTTGGTATATAATTGTTGTTTTATTTGGATTAAGTGTATTTGTGTTTAATTGGAAAGAGATATGATGTAAGAGTAGAGTGCATATGTTATATATATTGTGATATATACAACATATACATAAGTCTATGGAAAGTCAAATGGAGATAGTGGAAGAAGATATTTGTTTGTGTTTGAATTAATAATTAATTAATAAGGAAATTAATGATTGGAGGAGGTTTATTTGAATTGTTTAATATTTTTAATTGCTTGGTTGAGAGGATTTTAAGGAAAGAGTAGTTGACTTTGGGTTTCTCTTTCTTCTTTCTTCTTTCTTCCTTCCTTGCCGGGATTCATTTTCTTCCTCTTCCTTTGCTTTTGTTTTGGCCGGCTAACAAAGAGACAAGAGAGCAAGATAGAGATTTGACCTTACAAGATCAAGATTGAAGAGAGTTTTCAAGAGATCAAGTTGAAGGTTTAAGAGTTCTTCATCTTTCTCTTGATTTCTTGTGTTGTTTTTGAAGTTATGTTTGGGTTTGTGAGTTAAAGTTGTGATTAGTATGTGTTTGGTTTGATTGTGTTGTGTTTATAAGTTTTTGGTTTAAGTGGTTTTGGATTTTGGGGTTGGATTGAAGAAAAGAGTAAGTTGATTTGTATAGATTGAGTTGTGGTTGTGTTTAGAGTTTTGATGAAGTTTGTGATTTGTGTTTGAGGTGTTTTTTGGCTTGTTTTGGTGTTGTTGTAAGTTTGAGATGGTTTTTGGGTATGTTTTGTTAAGGTTGTTTGAAGTGGATGTTGATGGATAGAAGTGATTTGTTGGTTGTGGTGTTGTCTTGGCCGGAATCTGGGTTTTTGGCCTGACACGCCCAGGAGCACGTCCAGGTCCTTAGGCATGTCGATGGTTCTGTGTGGCAGTAGGATTGACACGGTCAGTAACACGCTCGTGTTATTGAACGTGTCATAGCCACTGTGTTGATGGAGGTTTGACACGACCTGTAACACGCCCGTGTTATAGAGCGTGTCATAGCTACTGTGAGTTTTAAGAATTTACACGGCCATGAGCACGCTCATGATGTTGGACGTGTCGTTATTTTTGAGAGACAGAATGTATTACACGCCCAGTGACACGCCCGTGGTTTTGAGCGTGTAAATGTTTCTGTGTTGTGGAGTTAGGGCACGGTCAGGGACACGCCCGTGTGTGTGAGCGTGTCAAGTTTAGAGTTTGCCCTAGTTGATTCTTAACCTTATGATCTCATGAGAGTTTCCTCATTCTTTTGAAATAGGTTGTGAAGAAGGTGATTTACCCTAACTCAAGTGGTGAAAGATTCTTGTAAGTGTAAGTGTTTAGAGTTGTGTGAGTTTCTTTTGATGTAAGTTCAAACCACATTATTGCATACATTCATATGATATTGTGGCATAATTAGTTATATGTGAATGTTGTGATGAGCATGTAAAATATGTGTTAATGCCATTGATTATATCCATGTGAATAATGAATTAATTAATGAGATGATTGAAATATGTTTGTTTATATGATGATGAAATGTGAAAGATATGAGGCCATGAGTGTTGGCTATGAGTATGGAAATGAAATGTAAAGTGAATTGAGAAAGAGATTGATAAAGAGATAAATGAAATAATTGTATGTCTAATATGTTTATTCAATTTTCAGAGTTCTGAGTTTGGCGGCATGCCTATGAATAACTGGATAGGTGAAATGACTGGGTCGTAAGCCGAATCCATTGATAAATGTGAAATGTGATGTTTTTGGGGTGAAATGACCGGGTCGTAAACCTCAAAAACATATTATTGAAACTAGATTGAGTGAAATGACCGGGTCGTAAACTCAAATGTAGTTGATTATCCATGGATATATATATTGCCTACGGGGCTAGACACAAGGTGTCAATATGGACCAAAGCAGTAACTCTGAACTTTGAATAACATATTAGTGAGTTTTGGGCCCGTGTCTGTCTTAATTGTAATATGTGATTTATGAATGAAGAAACAATTGAATAATAAGATCTAATATATAATTATGAAATGTGATATGATTATGTATGGTTTATGAAATGTATAATGGTGACATGTGCATCGCATTAAAGCATCATGGTTGTATTAGTTGCACTACTGAGCTGTTAGCTCAGCGCGATTGTGGTTCATCGCGCAGGTAACAGGGTTGAACCCGAGAGTTCTTCGAGACCAAGTGAGTCTAGACACTGAAGAGTTGAGTTTGGACTTAAAGATCAGAGAAGAGCTGCCAATCATGTATATATTTCATGTCTTGTAAATTTGGATCTTAATGTATTGTATTTGAAAATATTTGATTTATTTCCGCTGCTTTTAAATGAATATTTTATCTTTTATCTTTTATCATTTAATTTAAATGATTTAAATTTGGTTATGTTTTTAAAAAGGGATATGTCATTTGTTAATTATAACGTGGCATTTCAATATTCAGTATACGTATATTACGATCGTATAAGCATGCTGTGTACGTATACAGGGTATAGGGGTGTTACAATTGTTTTGGTATCAGAGCCTAGGTTTGAGATTCTCAACCTAGGTAAAATGTAAGAAAAGGAATATTTTGAGTCTAAAAATGATTTTTGAAATAACATACATGCTTGGTATTGGCAGTCTCTGATCTTTAATAAGATGAATTCTGCTGTGTTTGCAGATATAGGTTGTGATGGATTCTCACTTGCGTCAGTCAGTTGAGGGTAGTGCAGAGAGTGTAGCTCCAGATGAGGTTAGAGAGGGAGCTAGAGTGGTTAGTGTTGGAGTTGGTGAGGCACCTGCTTCTGTGTCGGGGAGGCCAGTTGGTGATGAGGTTCCACCTGTTTGGCTTAGGCATATGGTAGAATTGATGAGGCAAGCCCCAGTACAGCAGCCACCGCCACCACCCCCACAGCCTTTAGTACCGGTGAGACAGTATGATAAATTAAGGAAGTTTGGAGCAGAGGATTTCTTGGGTACTATTGATCCAGCTGTAGCTGAGCAGTGGCTAGATAAAGTACAGAGAATATTTGTTCAGTTACAAGCCACTCCAGAAGAAAAGTTTGATTATGCAAGATCATTGTTACAGAAAGATGCATACGATTGGTGGAAGACAGTGCCTCATGCTATGGATGATCCACCTACCTTGTCCTATGCTGATTTTCTCAGGGAGTTTGAATTGAAGTATACTCCGAGGGAGTATAAAGATGTGAAAAAGATGGAATTTCTGAGTTTGAGGCAAGACCACCGGACGGTGACAGAATATGAGTTAGAGTTCATCCGGTTGAGCCATTATGCTGGGGGTATCATATCTGATGAGATTGATAGATGCCGGAGATTTGAGGAAGGATTGAGGCCCTCTCTTATGTGTCATGTGGCTGGTTCTAGATATCATGATTTTTCCCAGCTTGTTGCAGCAGCTAGGAGTGTGGAGAGAGCTCAGGGTATTGCAGCAGCTGCTACAGAGGAAGAGACCAGGGTTAGGAGACCCCAGTTTGAGGCAGGGTCTTCATCTGTGAAGAGAGGCAGGGGAAGTTTTGTTCCCAGGATTTGTAGGAGTCAGAGGCCAGCTGGTAGGTCAGTTCAGTTTCAGAGGCAGAGATCGAGACCTACAGTTTCAGTGGCGAGTGCTCCGACCCCAGTGATTCAGAGATCTACTCCTCCGGTATGTGAGTATTGTGGTAAGACCCATTGGGGTGTTTGTTGGAGGATCAGAGGATCAGCTGGATGCTATAGATGCGGATCGCCTGATCATTTTGTTAGAGAGTGTCCTGAGTTGCAGGAGCAGAGGTCGATAGATTCTGCAGTTTCTCGACCTAGTATGAGGCCGTGCAGCCGACCTGGTCGGGGAGGGTCGTTACACCGTACAAATTCAAGATGCCATTTTTAACAAAGTTTGATGGAACCAAAAATCCTCACCTCCATGTGAAGCGGTATATGACTGCTATACAGTCTGCCCGAGCTATAAGGCTCAAACTCTAAGGTACTTCATGCTCTCATTGGACCCTGTTATCCAAAATTGGTTCAATACCTTAGATGATGGAACACAAAAGAGTTGGGATCTACTATACAAGGCCTTCATCCAACAATATGGATACAATGTCGAGATGGAATTTACCTTAATGGAAGTGGAGTCCATTAGACAAAGGCCAAATGAGAATTTTGTGGACTATGTGAAAAGATGGAGAAATAAGGCTGCTTTGCTCAAGAAGAGGCCCAATGAATATGATCAAATAAGGATGATTGTAAGAGGGGTGTTGCCTAGTCTTCATGAAAGGATGTTTTATATACTCATCCGTGATTTCAAAGATCTTCTCCAAGCTGGTATGCAAATTGAAGAATGGGAAAGAGAGAAGAACCATTTTTCAGCAAGAAGGAACGAGAAAGGAAACTATCAGTTTGGTAAATAAGGCATGCAAAAGGCAGTTGGTGTTAATGCTACTAGCAAAGGAAAAATAAGGCAGTTTTCAAAATTGGAAAAACCGCTGTCTTGGGTTCTCAATAAGCTTAAAAGGAAAGGATTGTTAAAACCCTTAAATCCTCGTCCTTTGCCTAACCCTCTCCCACCTAATTTCAACACTAAGGCATTTTGTTAATTTCATCAAATGCAAGGACACTACACAGATAGATGTGTGAGGTTGAGGCATGAGATCCAAAATTTAAATGATAGTGGAAAGCTGCCCGAGCCCAACAAGCCGAACACCAAAGACAATCTATTACCAAGGTTCAATAGAGTACCACCATCAGCAACCTTCATGATTGGAGGAGGTTTGCATGAAAGTTTTATCATGTCTTCTTTCCAAGATGTGGGTGGAGAAGTAACCAAAGAAGAAGAGGTATTTAGCAAAATTGAACAAGCTATGGTGGCTAAATAAGTAGCTATTTTTGTTGTGAATGGGTTTTGGGATTCAAGCGATAGTGATGATGATCTTGTACCTAAGAAGGAGGAATGGATCTAGTCCGAGCTTGAAGAAGATGAAGTAATGAACACTACATCCGGTAAGCCTTATGCAAGATCACCGCCTAAGGAGGTAGAAGTTAATAAAGGAAAGTAAGCTAAAGTAGGGAACAAAGAAGAGGAAGATGATACTGTGCTCAAGCAATTGAAGAGAACCTAAGCAAGTGTTAACATTTGGGACTTATTGGCTACTTCTAAAAAGCACCGAGAAAGTATGGCCAAGGCCTTGACCAGCATGACAATTTCCACCTCCACAGTGCAGGAAGAGTTGATCAACTTCATAAAAATTAAAAGAGTAATGAAATGTGAAGATATTCAAGAGAAGAGTGAAGTTAATATGGGAGCGGTATCTTTCCCAGATGTGGATTTATGGGAAGAAGGGAGAGATCACATCCGCCCTCTCTTTATCAAAATAGAAATCAAAGGGAAAAGGACTCCATGTTTGTCCACTTAAAATATTGCCAAAGCTAGCCATGTCAATAAGGGATCCAACCGAAGTAACCATTCAAACTTATGACAATACCAGGAGACATGCCGAAGGAACTTTCAAAGCTACTATCAAGGTTGGCCCAATAGAATCTATTGTTGAATTTGTTATTTTGGACATACCTGTTACCTTGGCCTTACTCTTGGGATGACCATGGTTTCATCCTCTTGGTGGAGTTCCTTCCACCCTTCATAAAAAGATCAAGTTCCCTAATGGAGATGAGATAGTGGTCATCGAGGCCGAAGATAATGAGTGTGAGTGGGATTTTTGCCCCCTCTCCCGATGGAATAGTTGTTGCGACATCGGCACTGTTTAGGATTAGGGCCTTAACACGGACCTAAGTCTGGAGAAAATGGAGTTGCCACCAGGAAGGGCCGGGAAAAAGAAAGGGGTGGATGACTCGATTCCTAAGGAATCCGCGGGTTCGAAAAGTTAGGTACATGTAGGGAAGGTGAGAAATGGCCCAGCACCCCCACAACGCCCGGTTCATTGGAACCGGCCTCCTTTACAAGTCTTAATATTATAAAATTCTTAAGTATAACAATATCATCCATATTACATGCAATAATTAAAATAAAGCATCGTTAAATTAAAAATCAAAGCAATGTCCAAGCAAAGCAAATAAATGGACACCCATCGAGGATGGAAACATGTCCTTACATGGTTCATATCTAAACTAATAGGACACCCACCAAAAGGTAGAAACATGTCCTTTACATTGGTCCAAAAAATAAAAGCAATTTAAATTAAATAGAAATTAATTAATGAGGTACCCACAAAGTGAAAGCATACCTCTTACAACATTTGAAAATCAAAATAAATCGTTAAAAGTAAATAACCATTCATCATAAATAAATCATTCATCAAAGATATTAAACATAAATATATAATAAATATTCATCCATGATAAGTTAAATAAATCAACCATTGAAATTAAATAAATCAACCACCAAAGCATATAATAGACTACATAATAAAAAATAAAGCAAGTAAAGATACAAATTGAGGTCAACTGTTCCTATTTAGAGTTCTTTAATTAATATTTAGGGTTTTGGAACCTTAAGATATTATTATTATTATTTATTTAGGCTACTGTAGGTTTTAAGAGAATTAAAATGGATTAGGGTTTTTATAAATTTAAGAAATTAGTAAGGCTCTTTGATTGATCAAATTAGAGTTTGAGGGGTAAAATTATGAAATTAGGGTTTGGACACTTTAAAACATTTAGATTTATAATTCTTAGCTACTGGATTATTATTTTGGATTTACTATATTGGGTTTGAATGTTTAGGTTTATAAGGTTTTAAGGTTTTAAGGATTAGGGTTTAGGAAAACTAGGGTTTACGGTTAACTGGTTTGGGGTTTACTGTCTTGGTTTTGGAATTGAAGAAAATATTTTAGTTTTATAAAGTAATTGTGATTTTTAGAAACTGTAAAGTAAGTTAGGGTTTGGAAATTTAACAAAATATTTGGAAATTTTGGAAAGGAGTTAGAGGAAAACAGTTTAGGGTTTTTAAAAGTTTTTCGAAATAAGAAAAATGATTTAATGTTTTTGGAAACAAAAGAAACAAATTAGGGTTTATAAGATATTTGGAAACAGAAGAAATCATTTAAGGTTTTTGGAAACAAAAGAAACGAATTAGGGTTTTTAAAGTATTTGAAAATAGAAGAAATCATTTAAGGTTTTTGAACAAAGATCAAGTCATTACATCTTCAAAGATCAAAGTTTTGTATGTACATTATTATGAATCAAAGAAACAAAGCTATGAGTAGTTTATGATTAAGGATCAAACCTGCGTAGTTGGTTCCACCAAAATTATCTTCTGGATCAACAAAGACAAAGGCAAGATTGTTGTCTTTGATGGCTTGATTGCTTGCTTGTTTATTTTCCTCTAAAAAGTCTTATTGTTTTACTGGCAAGTCCGATCAATTTTTTAAAGTTCGATCCTCCCCCCTTTTTTGTGTTTTTTACTGTTATTTATAGGAAATTTAGAAGATAATTCCAATTGTTTAAAGAAACTATACTTAATTAGGAAAAGAAAATCGAAACCAAATAGATTTTTGTTTCGGAAAAATTGCATTGGAAAATTCTCGCTGGCAAATTTTGCGACGAGCTGCTAGGGATTGTGAGCGAAATTGGCGCTGGCGGGCTGCCAGTCCATTTCATCAAATCACTTTCGGCAATGAATTTTTTCGTCGTCAATTTTTTCGTTGTCTATTTTTATTTTTATTTCTATTTATTTATTTATTTATTATTATTTTTTATTACTATAATTATAAAAAATAAATACTAAAACAAATATTTTTTAATTAAGATAACACAAAAATTATTTTGGACTAAATAAAATATATTGGACCGGACTGGGTCAAAAATTAAGGGTCTACAGTTTGCCCCTATTTAAACGATCTAAAACTTTAGTAAAAGAGAGTGAAAAGCAATAAGACTTAATTTTGATGAGATGGTTACTTGAATTTGTTTTGGGTGCTTGGACCCGAGACTGAACTTGATTTGGGTACTTGGACCAGAGACTAGATTGAATTTGGGTACTTGGACCCGGGATTGGGTACTTAGACCCAAGATTGATTTGATTTGGGTACTTGGACCCGAGACTGAATTTGATTTGGGTACTTGGACCCGAGATTGGGTACTTGGATCCGGGATTGGATACTTGGACCCGAGATTGATTTTATTTGGGTACTTGGACCCGAGATTGAATACTTGGACTCAAGACTGAATTTGATTTAGGTACTTAGACCCACGATTGAATTTGATTTGGGTAGTTGGACCCGAGATTGGTTTGATTTGGGTAGTTGGACCCGAGATTGGGTACTTGAATCGAGACTGAATTTGATTTGGGTACTTAGACCCGAGATTATTTTGATTTGGATACTTGGACTCGAGATTGAATTGATTTGGGTAGTTGGACCGGGTTTGGGTACTTGGACTCGAGACTGAATTGAATTTGGGTGCTTAGACACGAGACTGAGTTTGACTGACCTTTTATCAGTTGAGAAGTCTGACTGCTCTGGCTGTTCTATTCTTTAGCTCATTGTGATTCTTCACCCTCAAAATGGATATTCATCCTCGAACCTTGGATCTTCATCCTTAGCATCGGATCTTCACCTTTGAAAACGGATCTTCATCCTTGGAGATTGGGTCTTCACCCTTGTAGATGGATCTTCATCCTTGGAGATTAAGTCTTCATCCTTGTAAATGGATCTTCATCCTTGGAGATCAGGTCCTCGCCCTTGTAAATGGATCTTCATCCTTGGAGATCAGGTCTTCACCCTTGTAAATGGATCTTCATCCTTTAAGCTGGATCTTCATCCATTAGAGATTAGGTCTTATATTGGCTTCAGCACTTCTAGCTGGACTGATCTTTTGTCATTTGCATCTTCATTCTTTTGATAGTTCTAATGTTTCATTATTTTGTTCTTCCTTTTTACAAAAACTCAGCTTTTTTTAGTTGGCCCTTATATCTTCTCCTTGCCCCCTTAGTGGCGAAATATTTGCAAGTGAGTTTGAAAATGTTTTGTATATAAACTCAAAAAATTGGAAAGGACAAACTTTGCCCCCTGTGTAGGATCAAACCAAAGATTTTTTCCATGCAAGCTTTGATTGATGTTTTTATTGTCTAGCTCTTCGTACAAGTACGTATTTCTTCTCTTTGCAAGATTACTAGAACTTTCTCAAGCAATGGGCTTTCGATGCCCCCCTGATTTGATATCTTCTTTTGATTGTTTACTTCATAGGGTGTTTGCTGTTCACTTTGATAAAGAATAGACAATACAATACAAGAAAGTGCAATGTGACATGCTCATGTATGCATCATATGCATGAATAATACTTACAGTCATTCCATCGACTCACAGACTGAGGTGATAAGCAGAAGTGTTCTCATTGACTCCTTTTTGATGCTCGTTCAAGTCTTGCATTGGAATGACAGAAAGCTTTGCATTTATGGCTTTTTTCTTTAAGATGTTGAGAACATGAGTGGTGGAGATGCCAAGCAGCAGAGTCAGGGATGCATCCATTTCAAACTATGTTTCAACTTGTCAGTTGGTAGCTTCTTCATGACCTTGCCAATAATCATTTCCTTTGCCCAATGTGTCCTTTGGAGGTTCAATGATTCAACATACTTCCCTTAACTTGAAGGCTTTGTATGACAAAACTTTTTTTTTTTAATTTTGATTTTGAAATGAAATGTTGGCCTTGCCAAATCAATGTCAATGTACCTCAGGACTTGATTTTTCAAATTAACATATCTATAACATGACAATCCTAGTTACCATACTAAACTCAAGAATTATTTCTATTTAAGCAAGAACTGTTGCACTTCAGATAGGCACATGCACATTACTTGGTCAAAGGTCTCATTGAGTTTCAATATAGTCTATCTCATATGCATGTTTATTCAAACTATCTCCACTAATAGACTCTACCTACTAAGAGAGATCAAAAGGTCTTTGATAGGCTTGAAATGGAGTCTATAAGAGACACGAGTTAAATGAAGGCCATTTGTATGTGGGAGTCGTTGCAACACAATGGACAAACCTTCACACTACAAATTTCTTGTTTGGACTTTAGGAAGCTGGGAGCAATCTTGTTAGACTCAAAATTCCTTCTATCTTCTTGGCATTAAACTGGATCTTGATTAGGACAGTCTTTGCCATTGCAAAAAAGTTTGGTACCCAAATTAATTTCTTTTCTTCTTCTCACTTTTTTTTTCTTTTTTATTTTTTTTACTCTTCCCTCTCTTTTGAGCATTTTATCATCCTTCCTTGTAGGACTGTCAAGTACAGAACTTTCAAGAACTAGATGGTCTTTCTCCTTTTCCTCTGATCTTTATCAAATCTATGGTTGCGTTGGACCAATTCAAGTCAAAATGTCCATGTAAACCAAATGGAAGCCTTTTACTGCTTTAGGTAAAAGAGAACTTAGTTGGCTTTCTGAACCGCCTTTTTATGTTTTATCTTTCTTCTTTTTTCCTTGTTGTTTTTTTTTCTTTTTTTCTTTTTTTTTGTTTTTGTTTTTCTTTTGTTTGGTTCTAGCTTTAAAAGAGTTATCTTGTTTGTACCAACTTCGGTTTCCATTAATGGATGAGTGGAGTGACATAAATCTCCTTTAACTGGGACACATCATTTATTACTCTGATGTTATCTTGATAGATTGGAGATATTGTAATATCCCAAAATGTGCCCTAGAAGTTTTGGGTATAATTGTTGTTTTAATTGGATTTAATGTATATGTGTATTTGGAAAGAAAAAGGAAGTGAGGAGAGAGTGTATATGTTGTATATATAGCAATATATACAACATATACAAGTCAAGTTAGTGGAGGTCAAAGATGATTAGTTAATGATTTTAATTAATTAAGTTAATTAATGGAAAATTAAGTGAGTGGAATGAGATATTTGGAATATTTTAATATAAAAGCTTGGAGGAGAGGATTTTGAGGAGAGAGTGGTTGAGATTTGACTTTGTTTCTTCTTTCCTTCTTTCTTCTTCGTGGACCACTTGCTTTCATTTTCCTTTCTTTCCTTTTTTCTCTTCTTTTGGCCGGCTAGCAAAGAATCAAGAGAGCAAGAGGGAGATTTGATCTTCTAAACTCAAGATCTAAGGAAGTTTTCAAGTGATCAAGTTGGAAATTTAAGAGTTTCTTCATCCTTGGTAAGTTTCCTCTTGATTCCTTGATTTTCTTTTAAGATGTATTTGAGTTTATTGGTTGATTGTTGATGGTATGTGATTATGTTTGATTAAGATGTGTTTAAGAGTGTTTGGTTCAAGTGATTTTGGATTTTGGGGTTGGATTAAAGGAAAGAGTAAGTTGTTGGAAGTGAAAGTATTGTGGTTGTGTTTTGGGTTTGTGGTGATGATTTTTATTTGTGTTGGATGTATGTTTTTAGTTGTTTTGGTGTTTTTGCAAGTTTGTTATGGTTCTTGGGTATGTTGAGCTAAGTTTGTTTGAAGTGGATTTTGGTGAAAGGAAGTGATTTGTTGGTTGTGTTGTTGATGTTGCCGGAATCTGAATTTTTGGCCTGACACGCCTATGAGCAAGGCCAAGTCTTTGGGCGTGTCGATGGTTCTGTGTTCTTGGATGGGTGACACGAGCAGTGACACGCCCATATTACTGAGCGTGTCACAGCTTCTGTGTAGTTGTAGTATTGACACGTCCAGTGACACACCCATGTCACTGAGCGTGTCATGGCTACTGTGTTGGTGAGGAATTGACACGGCCATGAACACGCCCATGTTGTTGGACATGTCAATGTTTCTATGAGACAGAATGTATTAAACGTTCAGTGACACGCCCGTGATTCTGAGCGTGTCAAAGCTTCTGTGTTGTGAGTTTAGGGCACGGTCAGGGACACGCCCGTGTTATTGAGCGTGTCATGTTTAGGGTTTGACCTAGTTGGTTCTTAGTCTTATTATCTCATGTGTATCTCTAAGTGAGTATGTATTATCACCTTTGATTTAGGTATTGAAGAGATTGAATTGTCCTAACCTAAGTGGTGAAGAATTCTTGAAAGAGAAAGGTTGTAGATTGGTGTGAGTTGTTCCTAAGGTAAGTACAAACTACATTGTTGCATACACTCACATGATTTGATACTTAACATATTTGATTATACATATGCTAAGCAATTTATTACAGGGTTAAAACATTTGATGAAATATGAAAGGTATGTTAATGCAATTGGTTGTGTATACTTGAATGATCAATTGATTTAATGTAATTTGAGATATAATGAGATATAAAACCAATGTGATTGGCTTTGATGATGGTGTTAATGCAATTGATATTGTATATTATCTTGATGAGATATGAAGCCATGGTTGTTGGCTATAATGATGCTAATGAGATGATTGAGGCATGGTTGTCTATTTTGATTATAAGATATGAAGCCATGGTTGTTGGCTATAATGATGAGAAATGAATTGAGAAAGAAATGTATAAAGATATAAATGAAAAGATTATGTGTCTAATGTGTTATTCAACCTACAGAGTTCTGGGTTTGGCGGAATGCCTATAAAGTACTGGATAGGTGAAAAGACCGGGTCGTAAGCCGATTCCAGTTGATAAATGTGAAATGTGAATTATAGTAACAGTCTTGCCGGGTTAAGGATCTCCTTGGTTTATCCGGGTTGAGGTCCAAGAGACTGGGTCTGTTACAGGTAACAATCTTGCTGGGTTGAGGATCTCCTCGAGTTTAGCGGGTTGAGGTCCAAGAGACTGGGTCTGTTACCCTATCCATTGATAGAGATATATATATATATATATTGCCTACGGGCTTGATGATTGTGATTATAGACCAAAGCAGTGACTCTGAATTTTGAATAACATATTAGTGTCTTGTGGGCCCATGTTTGTCTTTGTTTTCAATGTGATGTATGAATGATGAAATAAATGAATAATGAGATTCTTGTGAATTGTTTATATGTTTGAGATTATGACATTTGCATTTCATTAAAGTATAATATTAGTATAGTTTGTACCACTAAGCCGTTGGCTTAGCGCGATTGTGGTTCATCGCGCAGGTGACAGAGAAGAACCAGAGAGTTCCTCTAGACCGAGTAGAGTCTAGATTTTGAGGCGTTGATACTGGAACTTAAAGATCAAAGACATACTGCTAAACATGTATATATTTTATGTTTTGTAAAACTTGAGTTTTGATGTATAAGTATTTGTAAATAATTATTATATTTTCCTCTGCTTTTAAATAAACATTTTTATCTTTTGTCTTTTATAATTTCTTTTAAATGATTTAAATTTGTTCATATTTTTGTAAAGGAATGAGTCATTTGTTTTGTAAACCGTGGCATTTTCTATATTCAGTATACGTATATTACGATCGTATTAGCATGCTGTGTACGTATACGGGGTATAGGGGTGTTACAGATATCAAGTGAACCTCAACTACCCTTATGGTCTTGAAAACATCAGCTACCCTTGGGAACTTCAACTATCTTCATGGTCTTGAGAACTCCAACTATCCTCATGATCTTGACTAATCATTGCTTTCTTTGATCTTCTTGCCTCTTCATCTTAGTGATCATAAGACTTGTCAAAAGTATCACAACAGCTTAAGGTAGGTTGTTGGGGTTGTAAGTGTTTAGATCATTTTGTACTAGTTTTTAGTGTAATTTTTATATGTTTTTAGATAATGTTTTGATTGATTTTTTTTTTAAGTTTGTTTAAAGTGTTTGTTTTTAGGTTTAAGTGCAAAAATCCCTTGGAAGATCAAAACAGTGTAGGAAAAGCATGAACCAAGCAAGACATGGCCAAGCCAAAACAAGCTTGGCCGTGTCCCTCAAAGAATGAAGATGGCAGAGCTTGACACGGCCATGAGACACGGCCAAGCCACTAGCTGTGTCTCATCAAAAGAGCAAAACCAAAGAAACCAAGAAAAGAAGAAAAAGAAAGAAGCAGGAAGAGACACACCCAAGTGACACGGCCAAGCCACTGGCCATGTCACATGACACGGCCAGTAGGCTTGGCCGTGTCCCATCTTAAGCCAAAGAAGAGAAGGAAAAGAAGCAAGCAGAGGTGAACACACTCAATGACATGGCCAAGCCACTGGACGTGTCACATGACACGGCCAGCAAGCTTGGCCGTGTCCCATTTCATGCCAAAGTCACTTGGAGCAAGCAAAGAAGGAAAGAAAAGAACCAGAAGTGGACACACCCACATGACACGGCCACAAGCTTGGCCGTGTCACCCCTTGAGACCAAAAGGAAAGAAAGAAAAGAAAGAAGAAAGAAAGGAAGTAGTGAAGGACACGGCCAAGTGGCTTGGCCGTGTCCCAAAGGAAAATGAGAGACACGGCTAAGCTGCTCTTGGCTTGGCCATGTAACACCTAAAATATTTGAATTCTTCTACACGAAGTGGGGGACAAAGTGGGGAACAAAGCCTTGTGTTTGCCAAAAGAAATATTAAACAAATAAAAAGTGGGGAACAAGGTGAAGTGGTGTGAGTTGGAAGGCATGGGTGTGTATTTTGAATGAATTAAAAGGAGAAGAAGAGGGAAATTAGATGTAGTTCTAAAGATTCTTGGTTCTTCTTAGAGCCAAATTTCTGCTACACGTTTGGGAGAGGGAGAGAGTGACACTCTCCCTTACCCCTTTATCTTCATCTCCATTTCCATTATCTCCACCTTCTCCATCTTCCATTGATAAGATCTTTGAGGTTCTTTGGGATAAATTGGGTTAACAAGCTCTTGAAGGTTGAAGAAGCTTCATTGAGAGGATTGGTGACTTGAGAGAGCTCCATTCCATCTTCCAAAGGCAAAATCAATTGAAGAGTTGGTGACTTGAGAAAGCTCCATCCAAAGGTTTGGTGACTTGAGAAAGCTCCATTCCATATTGCAAAGTGGAATCAACCATTGAAGAGGGCTTGAGTTCTTCATCATACATCAAGTGGAGCTAGAAGGAAGACTAGTAATCCTACTCTTGGCATCTTCACAAGGGGTTTTTCTATTCTCTCTTTTAATTCATTTCTATTGTTGTTGTTGTATTAAGAGATTGATATTGCAATGAACAATTTGTATTTGTTTTATATTGAGTTGAATGTTTGTTCTAAATTGATGATGTTGAGCTAAATACCCATGTCTAGGGTTTGTAGTATATTTGGTTAAATGTCTTGATTTGATATTTACATTGATGTTCCTTGTTGATTGGTTGATTGAATTGCATTAAATGCTAGGTTGAGATATTAGCTACCTATTGATCTTTGAATATTGGATGACGGACCGAGTGGTGAAATTCGATATCGGAACTATATAATCGACCATCCTATGAATGAATTAGAAATATAAGTTCTAGGGTTTCATTAATTTGATAATGCGAAATAATTGGTTATTGCTAATTCATGAATGTGAGAACTAATGGATTGGTAATTGACTAATTAACTTTAAGGAACAAATTAATTTACAAGGTTATGTTAATGGATAATTGAGAATTGAGCTTGATTAAATGGACCTATAACTCTAGACAACTTCCCAAGAATCGATTTGATCTTGTATCACCTTCACACTTCAACCCTATGCACGTTAATCTTAGGTTTAAATTATTCTCGCACCATTCCAACACAACAAACTTTCGCATTTAAATAATTTGTCAATCAAGCTATTACGAACCACACCTTCTTGGGGAAATGACCTTGGGGTGATCACCTTTGCTACAACTACCTCGTATACTTGCGAGTGACGCTTTGTAGTAGTACTTAATCCGAGCGCAATAGTAAGCCAATGAAAAGAAAGCAAAAAATTTTATGAAGGCTCAAAGGGACAACTAGGGATTGATATTTAATAGGGTGGATACTAGTTGTTGGCTAACCAAACAATGCCTAGATCATTTCTCTCTTAAATAAGCAGAGTTCAATTTTGCCTTGAAAGTTTGTCAAAGCATGTTCTAAGACTGACTAGGACCTAGACAAAGGTAATTATGCAGGAGCCCTCTCTAAGTAAGCATACACAACTCAATGCTATAGAGCAATTCCCTCATCTAGTAAAGTCATTCTAGTCATGATGCCTAGATATATTAATTTATGAGCATCAAGCTAGATTCCTCATTGGTTGAGCACCAAAAAGAACAAAGGCCAACAAAATTTTTTTGATGAAAGTAATTCATTCAAACAAATTTAAATTTGAAAAACAAGATTGTTCCAATTAATATTAAAGAAAGTAAAATCGAAAAGCAACAATCAAGCTAAGGAAAGTTTATTGAGTTTAAGCTTCTTTTCCTTTCACATCTTCAATATTTCCTTCTTAAAAGGATGATAAAACAAAATCTTCTTCCAATCCTTTTCCTACCATGAAGGTTGCTAGTGGAGGTACTGTTCCAAACTTAGGCAAAGGGTTGTTCTTGGTATTGGGCTTGTCTGGCTCAGATAGCTTACCACTGTGTATTAAATTTTGGATCTCATGCCTCAACTTCATACAATTATCCATTTCATGTCTAGGCCTTTGATGGAATTGGCAAAATGCATTAGTATCAAAGTTAGGTGGAAGAGGATTAGGCAAAGGACGAGGGATCAAGGGTTGTAACAATCCCTTCTTTTGTAGCTTATTGAGAACGCAAGACAGCGGCTTTCCTAATTCTGAAAACTGCCTCATTCCTCCTTAACTAGTGGCATTAACATTAGCTTCCTTTTGTGTACTTTGATTGCTAGGCTGATAATTCCCTTTCTCATTCCTTCTTGCTGAAAGGCGGTTCTTCTCCCTTTCCTATAGGATAAGGTGATCCAGCCTCTTCTTGAGCAGTGCAGCCTTATTTCTCCATCGTTTCACATAGTCCATAAAATTCTCACTTGGCCTTTGTCTAATGGACTCAACTTCCACTAAGGTAACTTCCAACTCGACATTATACCCATATTGCTTAATGAAAACCTTGTATAACATGTCCCAATCTTTTTGAGTACTTTCCTCTAAGGTATTGAACCAATTTTGGACAACAGGGTCCAATGAGAGCATGAAATATCTTAGAGTTTGAGTTTTAGTAGCTCAGGCAGACTGCATAGCAATGATGTACTGCTTCACATGGAGATGAGTGTTTCTAGTACCATTGTACCTAGCGAAGGAAGGCATCTTGAACTTAAAAGGGACCTCCTCATCTTGTTCAAATAGTTTGTCAATCTCAAACATCTCTTCGGTTTCTCAAATTTCTTTTCTAAATCAGCAATCATCTTCTCAACATCAGATGTCTCGGTCTTTTCAATAGTTGTCTTCTCAACAACCTTTGGCTCCTTTTGTCTTGAGGATCTTGGAAGTATTGACCCCAATCATCATCATCATCAATGATCACCTTATCCTCGTCAAAAACTACACCAACTTTAGCCTTCCCTTTGTCCTTTGGCTTCTTGGAGCTAGCAGACGCTTCAGTATTATTTACTAAAATTGCAACCAATTAGTTCTTCATGGTCTCAGCCATGGCCTCTTTTATTTCTTCCATCTTGGAATTGAGGGCTTCATCCAACATTCTTTGAATTTGTTTGGGCTCCATTGCTTTTGGTGAGCAAGTAATTGAGTCGTTGCTAGATTCTTCGCTTCCGGCGTAGGTCAGATTATCGTAAGCTTTTGAACTATCATAATCTAGGGCTCTGAGCTAGAAAGGATCAATGATATGAGATGCAAATGTATGTATGCACAAATAATCAACAAAGATAAGTAGAACGTCCCATCTAACCTTATAACATCCACACATGAATGACGAGTCTCTTTTCCTAGGTATATGGCTAACAAATTACCAACATGGGGTATCTTGTTTTTGAATATTTTTGTCACATCTCAAAGTTTAGGTAGTCGAGTATTAGGCAAGAAGGACATAAATAAGTGGTCAAATAGAGGCTCGAGATAGTAAAAAACAAAATCGGTGTGCAAAGGAGGCCTGTGAAGTCGACGGGACCTAAAGGTAATTTTTTGAAAGGCCGAGGACCTAAGTGGAAATTTCTCAAAAGTTAGGGGCAACTATGTAAACTTAAAAATTAAGTGTCGGAAGTTCTTAATAGTGCCCATATCCGACCCCGGAAGAATAATCTCGAGATTAATCGGGTCATAACCGTGGGTTTCAATTTTTCCCGAAAATGCACGGTTTAAAAGTTACAATCGATTAATTGCTGGAGGGTATTTTGGTATTTCCACATGCTAGACTATAAAATTACAGCACAAGAAAGTTGAGGGAGTCACAATATGAATAAAAGGAAGCCTAATGACTTGCCAAATAAATAGATAAAAGAAGAAGGCAAGTGGACCAATTAAAAGTGGCCATTTTTGCCATAAGGTGTACCAATGGGAAATCAACACTTACACCAACACATCTTAACCTCTCTTGGCTGCCATTTGGATCAAAATAAGCTAAGGAAAGAATATAAAAGCCCTCTCTTACATGGTGAACTCGTCTCAAACCATAAGAGAAGGAAGAAGGAGGTGATTTTGCCAAAGTTTAAGGCTTTTGGTTGAAGATTTTGGTGACAAACAAGATTATAAGGTAAGAGAAACCTATCTCTAGTTTTAATTTCATTGATTAATGGTTAATTTAAGAGATTGAAATTAGATTTCATGTAGCTAGATTTAGAGAAAATTCAAGAAATAATTATTTGAAGGATTTGATGAAAGAAATAACAGTGTTTAATGGTGAAAATCAGCTAGCAACCATTAGAAAAATCATAAGATAAGACTATGTCTATACCTAGGGTTCTTACCTTTGTATATGTGGTGTTAAATTTCATAGGAAATCAAGGAGACAAGGAAGGAAAGGAAGTGATATAGATAAAGGACTAAGAAATAGCAAGGTTTGGTACTTTAACTAATTGTTTGTTCATTTTTTTTGAAATTTTTCTGTTTTAGAATTAGTGAAATGCTGTGAATTGTATGATTTTTAATTAAATATAGAAAAATTTTCTTGAAGTGAATTTTAGATATGTTGTGCCTCAATGCTTCTAGAATTACTGAAAAATAGATTGAGTTGTATTCGGAATGGATATGATTATGAAAAAAGTATTTCTGTTAGACTTGCTCTAGGAGGTACTTTGACTGAGACAGCCATGTCTCTGGATTTTTAATAAAATTTAGAAAAATAATATTCAATTGAATTTTTGATATGTTGTTTTTTAGTGAGTCTAGTATTTGAGAAAAATAATTTGGAACCACATTGATTGAATTTAATTTACGGAATTCACAAAATTCAGAACTGCTGCCAGGATGCAGGGCAACTGGAGCAGTCTGGTTGGGTGAACTACTTGACCAAGATTTTGTGTCCAGTTTGATCTGAAATTTTAAAGGAATGATTTTAATATGAAAAACTAAATTCTGTACAAATTTAGAGTTTTTATTCAAGTAGATTATTTTATGCAATGTTTTCAATATAAGGATCAAGTTGAGTCCAAAACCAGAATTTACTATTCATGTGGTCATTTTGCTAATATTCATTTGGTCATTTTTCAAAAGTAATCCAATTGATTTCTTATGCATATAAATGAGCATAATATGTTATTAAAATGACAAAATATGATATTTCACATTGAAATAATATAAGAAACATAAGTCGATAATTGTATAATGCATATTCGATTAAGAAATGGCATGAAAATTTTTTGGCTCCACTGGGTATCTGGGATAGTACTGAGTAGGGTAAGGGTATGATATATCATACTATATGCAGTGCTGCTTTAATATAGGACTTCGGTCAGAGTTATATAGAGTGACGACCCGAGCTATATAGGACTTTGGTCCGAGTTATATAGGGCAATCGCCTGAGTTATATAGGACTCCGGTCCGAGGGCTTCGGCCACAGATTGCACAGGGCTTGGTTTGCAATTTTTTTAGGACCACAGCCACAGAATATATATACAGTTGTTTCAGTTAGTTTCTTACCATATGTTAGTCTACCAAATTACCTTGTGGAGCGAACTGATAAAATGATAATAACTAAATATATGACATGTATGGATTGTTTTTACTGTGATATCATTTTTCAATACGACTCATTGCTTTTAAAAGTGCATTATTCTTTTATTATTTATTTTTCGTAATTAGTTAAAGTACCCACTAAGCAATGCTTAGCGAGTTTAGTTTCTTCTAAACTCGTAGGCTATTAGGAAGGAGCCAGTAGCGAGCAGCGGAGTCCTGCGATCTGTCGGTCATCAACAAACTTAGGTGGTGCTCTTCATTTTGTATTTTGGTATTAGAAAATGGCATGTACTTATTTGAACAATACAAAGAGACAACTTGATGTAGCATGTAAATCTAGTAATGTATAATAACTATATGGTTTTAAATTGAGTTGGGTTGTGAATATAGAAGTGTGAATTCTTCTTGCAGGATTGTAGTTGAGGTTATAAGGGTGGATTATTGGGAGTGTGCTTGAGTTGAATTGTGAAACAAAATATTTTTCAAAAATAAGAAAAATTAGTTTTGTCGACACTTGGGACCTAGAATTTTAAGGGAGACTCCATCAAAATTTTTGAAAAATTTTTATAAGGAACATTAAGTAAGCTGACATAACTAGATCTCGTATCCCGATGTAGCATTCCTCCTCGACTTATTCATAAGTCGGGAAGGGGTGTTACAATTTGTTGTATCAGAGCATTGGTTTAGTTGATTCTGGGAGATATGTAGTAAGTAAGTAACTATGTGTGCCATGTAAGATAAAGTAAGGAGAAAGTTATATGATGAATAGGTAGATGTACATGCCAGATAGGAGTTGATAATCGAGTTATATGTTGATGAATTAAGCAGATAGCTATTTATGTCAATATAGGATGTCTCTAGATTCGTGGCAAGCTATGGAACGAAACGGAGAATTGCAAGCATCTGGGTCTGCAGATACCGGGGAAGCTCATAGACCAGGGTCAGCAGCAGCTGAAATACCCGGTCCGGAAGCTTACCTTAGGTAGATAGCAGCAGCATTCCAACAAATGACTGTTATAAATTATATGAGCAATGTATTTACATATATGAACAAGCAAGTTTCGGGGCGAAACTTAAATTAAGGGAGGTATAACTGTCACATCCCAAAGTTTAGGTAGTTGAGTATTAGGCAAGAAAGACATAAATAAGTGGTCAAATAGAGGCTCGAGATAGTCAAAAACAAAATCAGTGTGCAAAGGAGGCCCGTGAAGTCGACGGGACCTAAAGGTAATTTTTCGAAAGGCCGAGGACCTAAGTAGAAATTTCTCAAAAGTTAGGGGCAACTATGTAAACTTAAAAATTAAGTGTCGGAAGTTCTTAATAGTGCCCATATCCGACCCTGAAAGAATAATCTCCAGATTAATCAGGTCATAACAGTGGGTTTCAATTTTTCCCGAAAACGCACGGTTTAAAAGTTACAATCGATTAATTGCTGGAGGATATTTTGGTGTTTTCACACCCTAGACTATAAAATTACAGCACAAGAAAGTTGAGGGGGTCAAAATATGAATAAAAGGAAGCCTAATGGCTTGCCAAATAAATAGATAAAAGAAGAAGGCAAGTGGACCAATTAAAAGTGGCCATTTTTGCCATAAGGTGTACCAATGGGAAATCAACACTTACACCAACACATCTTAACCTCTCTTGGCTGCCATTTGGATCAAAATAAGCTAAGGAAAGAATATAAAAGCCCTCTCTTACATGGTGAACTCGTCCCAAACCATAAGAGAAGGAAGAAGGAGGTGATTTTGCCAAAGTTTAAGGCTTTTGGTTGAAGATTTTGGTGACAAACAAGATTATAAGGTAAGAGAAACCTATCTCTAGTTTTAATTTCATGGATTAATGGTTAATTTAAGAGATTGAAATTAGACTTCATGTAGCTAGATTTGGAGAAAATTCAAGAAATAATTATTTGAAGGATTTGATGAAAGAAATAATAGTGTTTAATGGTGAAAATAAGCTGGCAACCATTAGAAAAATCATAAGATAAGACTATGTCTATACCTAGGGTTCTTACCTTTGTATATGTGATGTTAAATTTCATAGGAAATCAAGGAGACAAGGAAGGAAAGGAAGTGATATAGATAAAGGACTAAGAAATAGCAAGGTTTGGTACTTTAACTAATTGTTTGTCATTTTCTTGAAATTTTTCTGTTTTAGAATTAGTGAAATGCTGTGACTTGTATGATTTTTAATTAAATATAGAAAAATTTTCTTGAAGTGAATTTTTGGTATGTTGTGTCTCAATGCATCTAGAATGACGGAAAAATATTTTGAGTTGAATTCGGAATGGTTATGATTACGAAAAAAGTATTTCTATTAGACCTGCTCTAGGAGGTACTTTGACTGAGACAGCCATGTTTCTGGATTTTTAATAAAATTTAGAAAATAATATTCAATTGAATTTTTTATATGTTGTTTTTTAGTGAGTGTAGTATTTGAAAAAATAATTTGGAACCACATTGATTGAATTTAATTTACGGAATTCACAAAATTCAGAACTACTGCCAGGATGCAGGGCAACTGGAGCAGTCTTGTTGGGTGAACTACTTGACCAAGATTTTGTGTCCAGTTTGATCTGAAATTTTAAAAGAATGATTTCAAGATGTAAAACTAAATTTTTTAAAAATTTTAGAGTTTTTAGTCAAGTAGATTATTTTATACAATTGTTTCAAAATAAGGATCAAGTTGAGTCCAAAACCAGAATTTACTATTCATGTGGTCATTTTGCTAATATTCATTTGGTCATTTTTCAAAAGTAATCCAATTGATTCCTTATGCATATAAATGAGCATAATATGTTATTAAAATGAAAAAATATGATATTTCACATTGAAATAATATAAGAAACATAAGTCGATAATTGTATAATGCATATTCGATTAAGAAACGACATGAAAATTTTTTGGCTCCACTGGGTATCTGGGATAGTACTGAGTAGGGTAAGGGTATATATCATACTATATGCAGTGCTGCTTTAATATAGGACTTCGGTCTGAGTTATATAGCGTGACGACCTGAGCTATATAGGACTTCGGTCTGAGTTATATAGGGCAATCGCCCGAGTTATATAAGACTCCGGTCCGAAGGCTTCGGCCACAGATTCCACAGGGCTTGGTCCGTAATTTTTTTAGGACCACAGCCATAGAATATATATACAGTTGTTTCAGTTAGTTCCTTACCATACGTTAGTCTACCAAATTACCTTGTGGAGCGAACTGATAAAATGATAATAACTGAATATATGACATGTATGGATTTTTTTACTGTGATATCATTTTTCAATACGACTCATTGCTTTTAAAAGTGCATTAAGCTTTTATTATTTATTTTCTGTAATTAGTTAAAGTACCCACTAAGCAATGCTTAGCGAGTTTAGTTTCTTCTAAACTCGTAGGCTATTAGCAAGGAGCCAGTAGCGAGCAGCGCAGTCCTGCGATCTGTCGGTCATCAACAAACTTAGGTGGTGCTCTTCATTTTGTATTTTGGTATTAGAAACTGGCATGTACTTATTTGAACAATACAAAGAGACAACTTGATGTAGATGTAAATATAGTAATGTATAATAACTGTATGGTTTTAAATTGAGTTGGGTTGTGAATATAGAAGTGTGAATTCTTCTTGCAGGATGGTAGTTGAGGTTATAAGGGTGGATTATTGGGAGTGTGCTTGAGTTGAATTGTGAAATAAAATGTTTTTCAAAAATAAGAAAAATCAGTTTTGTCGACACTTGGGACCTAGAATTTTATCCATTGCAATGGATAATATCGTTATAAGAAACATGACCAACAGAATCAACTTCTCTTATCCCAGTGGAGTCACCACTGTGAGCGAGGATTTTTGCCCCCTCTCCAGGTGGAATGGTTCTTGCGACTTCGACACTGTTTAGGCTCGGGGCCCTAGAGAACATGGACCTAAGTCTGGAGAAAATGGAGTCGCCACCCGGACAGGCCGGGAAAAAGAAAGGGGTGGATGACTCGATTCCTAAGGAATCTCCAACCCCCTAATAGGTTCGAAAAATTGGGTACGTGTGGGGAAGGTGAGAAATGGCCCAGCACACCCACAATTTCCGGTTCATTGGAACCGGCCTCATTTACAGGTCTTAATATTATAAAATTCTTAAGTATAACAATATCATCCATATTACATGCAATAATTTAAAAAAAAGCATCATTATATTAAAAATCAAAGCAATGTCCAAGTAAAGCAAATAAATGGACACCCATCGAGGATGGAAACATGTCCTTTACATTGGTCCAAAATATAAAAGCAATTAAAATTACATAGAAATTAATTAATGAGGTACCCATAAAGTGGAAACATACCTCTTACAACTTTTGGAAATCAAAATAAATCGATAAAAGTAAATAACCATTCGTCATAAATAAAACATTCATCAAAGATATTAAACATCAGTATATAATAAACATTCATCCATGATAACTTAAATAAATCAAGCATTCAAATTAAATAAATCAACCACCAAAGCATATAATAGACTACATAATAAAAAATAAAGCAAGTAAAGATACAAATTGAGGTCTACTGTTTCTATTTAAAGTTCTTTAATTAATATTTAGGGTTTTGGAACCTTAAGATATTATTATTGTTATTATTTAGGCTACTGTAGGTTTTAAGAGAATTAAAATGGATTAGGGTTTTTATAAATTTAAGAAATTAGTAAGGTTCTTTGATTGATCAAATTAGAGTTTGAGGGGTAAAATTATGAAATTAGGGTTTGGACACTTTAAAACATTTAGCTTTATAATTCTTAGCTACTGGATTATTATTTTGGATTTACTATATTGGGTTTGAATGTTTAGGTTTATAAGGTTTTAAGGTTTTAAGGATTAGGGTTTAGGAAAATAAGGGTTTACGGTTAACTGGATTGGGGTTTACTGTCTTGGTTTTGGAATTGAAGAAAATAGTTTAGTTTTATAAAGTAATTGTGATTTTTAGAAACTGTAAAGTAAGTTAGGGTTTGGAGATTCAACAAAATATTTGGAAATTTTGGAAAACAGTTAGAGGAAAACAGTTTAGGGTTTTTAAAAGCTTTTGGAAATAAGAAAAATGATTTAAGGTTTTTGGAAACAAAAGAAACAAATTAGGGTTTTTAAGATATTTGGAAACAGAAGAAATCATTTAAGGTTATTGGAAACAAAAGAAACAAATTAGTGTTTTTAAAGTATTTGAAAATAGAAGAAATCATTTAAGGCTTTTGAATGAAGATCAAGTCATTACATCTTCAAATATCAAAGTTTTATATGTATATTATTATGAATCAAAGAAACAAAGCTATGAGTAGTTTATGATTAATGATCAAACCTGCATAGTTGGTTCCACCAAAATTAACTTCTGGATTAACAAAGACAAAGGCAAGATTGCTGCCTTTGATGGCTTGATTGCTTGCTTACTTAGTCTCCTCTAAAATGTCCGATTGTTTTACTGCCAAGTCCGATCAATTTTTTAAAGTTCGATCCTCCCCCGCTTTTTTGTGTTTTTTAGTGTTATTTATAGGAAATTTAGAAGATTAGTTCCAATTGTTTAAGGAAACTATACTTAATTAGGAAAAGAAAACCGAAACCAAATAGAATTTGGTTTCGAAAAAAATTACATTGGAAAAATCTTGCTGGCAAAATTTGCGACGGGCTGCGAGAGATTGCGAGCAAAATTGGCGCTGGTGGGCTACCAGGCCATTTCATCCAATCATTTTTGGAGATGAATTTTTTCGTTGCCGATTTTTCCGTCTCCAATTTTTATTTTTATTTTTATTTATTTATTTATAATTATTATTTTTTTATTACAATAATTATAAAAAATAAGTACTAACACAAATATTATTTAATTAAGATAACACAAAAATTATTTTGGACTAAATAAAATATATTGGATCAGACTAGGTCAAAATTTAAGGGTCTACGATGAGGTTGTTAATGCTCTAATGATTGAGAGGCCTCTCAATGGTGTCCAAGTAGCTGCAATTTCTAATGATGAAGTAGTGGATTCTAATGTCTTGAATATGATGAAGAACATAAGCTACCTTCCCCGAGCTGGTCTTAGAAAGGGTAAGGCCGGTTTGACAAAGCTTCCAAATTTCAAAACTCAAACTTCCAAGAAAGGGTTAGGGTATGAAGAAGCCAATGAAGAAGTCCAGCCAAAGAAGAATGAGAAGATGAGCTACCTACCACTCAAAAAAATCTTTGTCAAAGCTCCAGACTTGGGATGACTCCAAGGAAAGCCCGAGCTAATCATATTCATGGGAAAGTTGATCCCAGGTTTTGAAATTTTTGCTGATGTTGTCGAGCTAGTGGAGCAAGTGAATAAAGAGCTCACCTTGCCAGCCGACAAGGAGCCCAAGCCAGAAGAAAAGAAGGAAGCTGTCCTAAAAGCCGATAAGACACCAGAGGAGATTGCTGCCCTGGTTGAAGAGAAGTTTGAAGTTATTCTGCTTTATGATTTTGATTTTGATTTTAATTTATCTGCATTGTATGAGGATGATGGTGTTTTCTTTTCCAAAATGAATGCAATAAAGTTTGATTTTGCTTACTTGTGTGATGTTTCTCCTGATGGTTGCATACATTCAAATAGCGGTTACATGAGCATCATTAATACTAATTCTATTCATACAAAGTCATTAAATTTGGGAACAACCGAAAATCCTAAGAACACTAGCATAGCATCCGACCTTACTCCTGATGAGAGAGAGAGATTTGAAAAAATATTCAAAAAATATGAGGAAGTATTTGCTTGGTCTTATGAGGATATGCCTGGAATAGATCGAGACATAGCTGGACATCTCATTCCTACTTACACTCAAATGAAGCCTGTCAAACAAAAGCTTAGACATTTGAGGCTAGAATGGGCTGAATTGGTTAAAGAAGAGGTCACTAAACAAATACAAGTAAAGTTTCTTGAAGTGATAGAATATCCAGATTGGCTAGCCAACATAGTACCCGTGCCAAAAAAAGATGGAAGAATTAGGGTCTGTGTGGACTATAGAGATTTAAACAAGGCTTCCCCTAAAGATGATTTTCCGTTACCCCATATAGATGTCCTCATTAATAGTGCAGCCTCTAGCGTGCTAAACTCGTTTGTAGATGGATTTTTCGGATACAACCAAGTGTTAATGGCCTAAGAGGATAAAGCCAAAACTGCTTTCATTACTACATGGGGTATATTTTGTTATAGAGTGATGCCATTTGGCTTAAAGAATGCTAGAGGAACCTACCAAAGGATGGCCACCACACTATTTCATGACATGATGCACAAAGAAGTCGAAGTATATGTTGATGATATGATGGTGAAATAAGATACAAGGGAACAACACTTCCAAAACTTAAAATTATTCTTCAATAGAGCATTGAAATATAAGCTAAGATTAAACCCGAAGAAGTGTGTGTTCGGGGTTACCTCAGGCAAATTGTTAGGACAAGTGATTGGTCCAAATGGCATTGAGATTGACCCTAACAAAGTTAAAGCAATCAGGGATATGCCAGCCCCTAAGATAGAGAGAGAAGTTTGGGGATTCATTGGTAAATTACAATACATTAGCAGGTTTATAGCAAAGCTCACAACAATCTGTGAGCCTATCTTCAATTTTCTTAAGAAGAATAAGCCAGTCTTGGAATTTCCTAGTAAACATTTAGAGGCCATTGAAGTACAATGATGGAAAATGTATTTTGACGGAGCAGTGAATAGGAAAGGAGCATGTTTGGGAGTCATATTAGAATCACCGAAGGGGAACTTATCCCTTTAGCCAAAAATTTGAAATTCAAGTTAACCAATAATATGGTGGAGTACGAAGCATGTATCTTGGGTTTGGAAACCCTAATGATTATGAAGGTGGATAAGGTGGAAGTTTTTGGCGATTCATTGCTAGTAATATCCCAAGTAAATGGAGAGTGAGAGTTGAAAGAAGAGAAATTAAAGCCATACCACCATTACTTGACCGTGATGAAGAAGAACTTTAAGGAGTGCAGGTTTATACACCTACCAAGGGAAGAAAACCAAATGGCTGATGCCCTAGCCACATTGGCTTCGGTATGGGAAAATCCTATCAACTTATTCCTCAAGCCTTTGATTTTGACCAGTTCATCAACTCCTTGCTATGAATATGAGACAATCATGGAAACTGATACAGACCATGATGTGTGGTATGATACTATAAGACAATTTTCAGAGGCAAGGGAATACCCATCAGAGGCAACAAAGAAAGAAAGAAGAGCCATAAGATGGTGCTCCTTGACATCACCTTCCATGGAGAGTAATATCAAAGATGGCCTGAAGGGGTGCACTTGAGGTGTTTGAGGAAGCCTGAAGTGGAGCATATCATGTCAGAAATACATGCGGGAAGTTACGGTCCACATATGAGTGGTTTAACCCTAGTTAAAAAGATAATTTGACAAGGTTACTACTGGTTGATTATGGAGAGAGATTGTATTGTGTTTGTAAAGAAGTGTCAACAAAGTCAGATGTATGGTAATTTGAACCACATGCCTCCTGAAATATTGCATTCTATGTCTTCACCCTGGCCCTTTGCCTCTTGGGGTATTGACATTATAGGAGAAAAACATTTGACAGCCTTAAACGGTCATCATTTCATTATAGTAGAGGTAGATTATTTTTCAAAATGGGTCGAAGCCAAATCCTTCAACAAACTGGGGGTAAGTCAAATGGCTAGATTTATTGAAAGGAACCTCATCTGCAAGTATGGGGTCCCGCACAGTGTGATATCAGACAATGAGGTACAGTTTCAAGGATCAGTTAAGGGCTTATTCTCGAAGTACCAAATCCATCATAATCGATCCTCTCCTTATAGACCAAAGGCTAGTGGTGCAGTAGAAGCAACAAAAAGACAATTAAGCAAATTTTGTCCAAGATGACCAAGACATACAGGGATTAGTCAGAGATGCTTCCTTTTGCTTTATGGAGATATAGGACAAGTGTACGAACACCGACTGGAATGACACCATTCTCTTTGGTTTACAGGATGAAAGCAGTGTTGTCAATTGAAATTTAGATCAAGTCATTAAGAGTGGTCTTAGAAGCTGAACTGCATAAAACGGAATGGGTAATGAGCAAATATACACAATTAGCTTTACTAGAGGAGAGAAGGTTAGAAGCACTGTATCATCATCAACTGTATCAAAGGAGGATAGCTCAGGCTTACAATAGAAGGGTTAAGATTAGAAAACTTAGAGTCGGAGATTTTCTGTTGATCAATGTAAGCCTACTGTATTTGATCCAAGAGGAAAATTTAGGCCTAGCTGGGAAGGACTATATGTTGTGAAACAAGTCATGAACAATGGTACAGTGAAGTTATCAGAAATGGACGGGAACGAGTTTAGTGAGCAAGTGAACATTGATAGGTTGAAGAGGTTTTATGTATAAAAAAAAAAGAGCTCGCTAGGTTGAAAGCCCAAAAAGGGCGGCCTAGGCAAAAGTCAGAGCAGTCCGCTAATTTTGAAAACCCGAAAGAGCAGACTAGGCAACAATTAGGGCTAAATGAGAGAAAATCACCAATTAGAAAACCCAAAAGGGCTAGTTGGCAACAGGAGCGATCTTGTGTATGCTGGCTTTATGTTTGGTTGTTCCCCAATTTAATAAAATAGAATTAATATTAAAATTGTTCTATGTGTACTGTTATAAGTATTTGACCATATATGGATGAAATAAATAAACACAATAGCAAAAGGTGATGACAAATTATAAAAGGAAAAGAAACATCTCTTACTATGACTTTTATTATTTTTTCATCCTAACAATACACTTTCTAAAGAAATTGATAAATGTAAAATCTATGGCAGATGATAAGTGTAACGTGCAGGCCAGCTTTGCTTCAGCTGATCCAAGTAGGCTTCAGTCAGGCAAGGCATGTCTAAATCAGGAGTGAATTCAGAACCTCGAGGCTCAGCTCCATACTAACGGTCAAGGTGGCGAGGATCATAGCAAGTACCTCGACGAAGAGCAGTAAAAGGAACATACATCAAGTGTGTTCTCATGGTGATATGAGAAATCTTCCACCAAGGTACTAACCAACGGATGTTGACTTCAGCGCGTGAGTGGATCCAGTCAACCCAGTCAACATACGAAGAAGTAGGATGGAGTAGTTTCCTAGCAGAATGATGTCGTGGTAGATCAAGCAAGCAGAGACGCTCCTGAAGCCAAATTTGTGAGGAAAAATTAAAAATAAAAAAATAAAAAAAGGGGTCCACTAAGTTGAAAACCCGCAAGGGCAGCTTAGGCAAAAATTAGGATAGCTCGCTAGTTTTGAAAACCACATGGGTGGACTAGGAAAAAATTAGAGCAATAGAAAATATAATAAAAGAAGGGGTCTAAAAAGTTGAAAACCCGCAAGGCCAGCTTAGGCAAAAATTAGGATAGCTCGCTAGTTTCGAAAACCCGCATGGGCGGACTAGGCAAAAATTACAGAAAAGAAAAGAAGAAAAACCTAAATTGAAAATCCGAAAGGTAGTTTAGGTAATTACCTAAAGCAATAATGGATTCCTGGTCAGTTTCTTTGACAATCCCAATTTAAGTTGGCCTAATCCAACTAAAGTCTCGGGTAAGATAACGGGTATCGGCGACAAGCCTCCTTCCATTTGGTCCATGATATCCAATACTCATGGATCAATATCGCCATCAGAAGAAACAAGCAAGAATTGGCCAAGCAAGCATAGACAAAGCAAATATCCCCATACCTTAGTAGGAGTCAAATGAGAAAGGAAAAAGTCAATTAAAGGACCAAGCAGAATTTCCTCACCTCTCATGAACAGTAAAACTTCAGGCTTTGAAAGTTGAAATAACATCTGCATCTTTTGTTGAGTCTTGGAAATCAACATAGGTAACACCATTTGTTGATTGCTCGGATATCCAATGATGGTCTCAAATTCTTCAATCAAGGGACATATTTTAAAGCCATTAATTTTAAATTCCAAAAAGAAGTCATGGCATGTAAAAAAGAATGGTCCAATTTAATATTTTGAAAACATTTCAAAGAATCAATTTTTGACTAAGATATTTGTTTCCAATGAATGACATTCATATTTTTAAATAGAACTTTTTTTTAAAATTGAGTTCAGTCATTGTTGACAACGGAGGGAAAATTGGAATTGTTAAAAGGAATTTTTACGTTGAAGTAGAAAATCTCCTGTAACACCCCGATACCCCATATAAATACTGTACATATACCAGGTACACATACAATATGTATATAGAGTATAAGAATGTCACTTTTCATCACCATTATAACTCTTTACTTTAATTTTTAAAACCATAATACATTTAAATCATATGAAAGTATTTACAAAATGGTTATTCTTATCATGGTAATACATAAATATAAGTTACATTGTTTCTTCCAAAGATTCATTTATACAAATGAATACATTCTTATGAAAATAC
The DNA here is from genome assembly GCA_947685225.1 of Garcia nutans. Classification (NCBI taxonomy): domain Eukaryota; kingdom Viridiplantae; phylum Streptophyta; class Magnoliopsida; order Malpighiales; family Euphorbiaceae; genus Garcia; species Garcia nutans. The sequence continues at coordinate 34,948,232 of CANTUV010000005.1, read as the reverse complement.
AGTATAATTACATGCATGCACCACCATCTAGTTGGTCTCGAACTATACTTGTCCTCATTGTGACATAGTAGCTTATCTCCAGCTTCATCACCTATATACCTGCGCGATTAAGATAACCGCGCTAAGCTCGAAAGCTTAGTAGTACAAGTAACCATTAAAATATACAATATAAAGGAAACATACCTCATATGTTTAGTCTCATGTTTTAACATTTTCTTACTCTGTTTTCCCCTTTTTCAATGCATTCTTCATATAATCCTATTAACCTTATAGAGGATATACATATACACATATAACATAACCATCAAACATAATTCAATAAATTGATAGAACCTTCATATTATGATACTTACCAATTTCACCTCATACATATCATATATATCATTTTATACTTTATAATCGCATATTGCATATAACTTCACAAACCATATCTCCTTTCAATAATTCATGTATGTTATATAATCATATCACTAACCACAATTCATCATTCACAACTCACATTTCCAACAAAGGCAACATAGATCCCATTACTCATTTATTTCAACTTGTATATACATCACATTAACAACAAAGACAGACTCGGGCCCAAAAGACACTAATATGTCATTCAAAGTTCAGAGTTAATGCTTTGGTTTTGTTATCACATTTATCAATATCATATACCCAACTAGGCTTCAAGGATTAAGTTCAACCAAGCTTCAAGGGGAGCAAAGCATGCTAAGCTTCTACCCAACTTGGCTTCAAGAACTAACCCAACCTAGCTTCAAGGGTGGTAACATCTCAATTAGGCTTCAAGGATTCAATCCAACCTAACTTCAAGAGATTGTTACACTTATTAGGCATGCCACCAACAACAAAACTCTGAAAATGAATAACACATTAGCCACACAATTCATTTATTATTTCATTATCAATTTCATTCTCATTCTCATCATCATTTACATCATCATAGCCAACCACAATGGCATCATTTAGGCAAAACATGCCTCATTTATCTCATTCTCAATATCATAGCCAACCACAATGGCTTTATACATCATCACCTCTCAATTTACATTTCATATTCCATCACAATATCACATTTCATAGTTCACCACAATATTACATTATCACATTTCATAGTTCATCACAATATCACATTATCACATTTCATAGTTCACCACAATATTACATTATCATATTTCATAGTTCATCACAATATCACATTATCACATTTCATAGTTCATCACAATATCACATTATCACATTTCATAGTTCATCTTTGATATTTATATACATAATCATTCATTACTCAAGTATGCACAATCAATTGCATTACCATATAAATTGGAATACACATCATACAAATCATATCCTCACATCTTTCACATTTCATAACATATATATATTGAATGCCTTCACATCTTATATGTATTAATGTATTATCATATCTCTTATCTTTTCATTGCATATACAATATTAATATTTATTTTAACAATATACTTATATGCAATCCAATAGGGTTTTGTACTTACCTCTAAAGAACTCACTCCCATATAACTTCTCTTCCATAGATCTTTCAATACTTGGATTAGGGGCAATTCCATCTCTTAAAACCTAATCCAAAAGTAATCATACACACTCACTTAGAAATACACATGAGATAATACAAATAAGAATCAATTAGAGCAAACTCAACACATGACACGCTCATCAACACGGGCGTGTTCCTGATCGTGCCCTAACTCCACAACACAGAAACATTGACACGCTCATAACCACGGGCGTGTAATACATTCTGTATCTCAAAAACATCAACACGTCCAATCAACAAGAGCGTGCTCATGGCCGTGTCAATTCTCCAAACTCACAGTAGCTATGACACGCTCAATAACACGGGCGTGTTACTGGTCGTGTCAATTCTACTGCCACACAGAACTTATGACACGCTCAATAACATGGGCGTGTCACTGCTCGTGCTACCAATTCCAGAAAACAGAACCAACGACACGCCTAACAAACTGGCCGTGTCTCTGGGCGTGTCCGACTAAAAACCCAGATTCCGGTCAACACACAACAACATCCAACAATACCCATCTTTTTATCATTACTCACTTCAAACAATCTTCATCAAACACACCCAAAAACCATAACAAACTTACCAAAACATCAACAACACTCAAAACACACACCAATCATCATTATAAACATCATTCATATATCAATTTATCAAATCCCCAAATTTCATTAAACTCAACCCTTATTCAATAACTAAATAATAATAATAATAATAATAATAATAATAATAATAATAACAATAACAATAACAATAGTAATAATAATAATAATACTTTAAATCTCCACCACATATTCTTTCTTTGATTTTCTTCTTCTCTTTTCTTTTTGTCTTTATTATTATTATTATTATTTAGTTATACAAATATATATACAACTCACTTATCCTTCACCATTATATATATCCCATGTATATGTGATGTATAAGTATATGTCTTACATATATTATCCTTATATTTCACATATACACATATACATTAAATCCAAATACAACAACAATAACTCCAAAACTCTTAGGGTCTATTCCGGGATATTACATCTCCTGGCTTCTGTATGAAATCATGCCGTGAAAAGAGATTTATATGGGATGATTGTGCTATTTAAAAATTGATAAGGAAAAGTGTGAGACTGAGATGCGCAAGGATAGGGAATTGGTGATGAAAGGATCTAGAATTGTCGCGTTGCCTTTTGTTTTGTAGGTTAGTGATACTGTGAAAATATTAAATGTAAATAAGAAAGTTTAATAATTGTATCGCAGTAATAATGATGAAAGAAAAGAAGAAAAAAAAGAGTTGCAGTAAAGACAAAAATTATATATCGTCATTATTATTTTTATCATTATACTTATTATAAAATATTTCCTTAATTCATACAATACTCATACATCACTAAGAATGAGGTGATGGATCATGATCAAACAAAGCCTTAAAAAAGTCATCGCCTATTGAAGAAGGAGGGATATCACCCATCTCGAGTCTGCCCGAAGTAGGAGCACCTGAATCTCTATTACCCTGGAATTTAGATCTGTAACAGTCCTCATCCTAAGCAGATGAAAGGATCTCATGGTCATCGGCATGGGGTCGTCTACATGAAGAAGCACCAGGATCTCTCATCCCCTGAAACCGAAAGTCTCAAAAATCTTGCTCTGACTGGTGATACAATTTCTCAAAATGGACAACCTGTTGATGACTAGCAGCTGACTTCTTGAAGTTTCTTGTTTGTTTCTCAAGCATCCACTGTGAGCCAGAAAGGAAAAGAGTAAGAGCATACATAATCATGCATACGTATATCATAAATTATCATGGAACAAGAAAACCTACCATGTAATTCATATCAATGCTCTATGGATGAGATGGGATCTCCGGTTGATTAGAATGAGCAAATGGAGAAGCAGTAAAAGAAGGTCCATCCTCATGACCAATTGTGTAACACCCTTATACCCTATATATGTACAATACATATTTTCAGCATATGTAAAATATGCATATACGGTATAAAAATGTCACAGACCGATTTAATATGAACTTTTACATTCCTGTTTTAAGATTTCAAATACTAATATATAAAATAAATAGTATATAAATATTCTTTGCTTGTTATAGAAATCCAAAATAAATATTTTATATGAAAATCTCTGGGAAAAATTCGCCAGAGTTTTAGTTGTAATTTGAACGTTTCCAAAATTCAACAAAACACAACCTGCATAAAAAAAAAACACTCCAAATAAAATCAATTCACCAATACTTCTCAATTTCTCCATATTTTCTCAAAATACTTATATACAGGTATATATATATATCTCAACGTTACATATAAAATCCCATCTTAAACAAAATTATTCAAATCATTCTTTACAATTTACAATATATGCTTCAAAAACATATCATAACATGCATAATATCAAAAATGTACATGATGGCAGCTGGCTCTGATCTTGATGTACCCAAAACAACTCTTCAAGCTCAATAAATACAAACCTAAACCCGACCAGGTCTAGTAAACACTCCCAAAATTTTCTTTTTCTTTTCATCTTTTATTTTTAACCATGTATATATATATTAAAATAATTTAATAATTATTTATATAATTATTTATTTAATAAATTAAAAGTCATAAATTTCCTCTTCCATTCAAAAATAATTTATATTTGAATTATTTTATAAATTTTGAATTTCTAAGATTTAATTACTAAAATACCCTTTTACTTTGACTTTTCTTTTAAAAAGTGCCGACTTTTATATGTTATGTATATTTTACATATATATCACATATATTATCCACTTTTTCATTTAAAACCCCTTCATTTTTCATTTAAAATCATTAATTTAATTTATTCATGTAAATTATAATTTATTTTTTTAAATTTCCAAAAATTAGCACTTTTCAAAAATTTAGGATATTGCACATATGCACAAATAATGTGTATCTTATATACACATCAAATGTACCTTATGTGTATATTAAATATTAAGTATGTAATGTATTAATCCAACATATACAATTAATATACCATATGTATATGTTATGTATACTCTAGATATATATATATTGAGTATATACAATTTATCTCTCCAAATACTTATTTAATTTCTCCAAAATCACGGATGTTATAATTTTCTCCCCCTTAAATAATTTCATCCTCGAAATTATCCAGTATAGTAATAAATCATCTAAATCATTATTTTACCAAATTACATAATTTCTATTCTCCCCCTTAGGTTCATTCTTAATTTCCTTTTTACCATTCCCTAACACATCATTATACTGTCTATTTACTTAAATAGTCACAACAGATTATTATATCTTCAATCGAATTGTCATTAGACAAAATTAATTCATCTCCTTAACATATATACACCACACACTTATTGCACTCAAGATATCTGATCACTTCATTATCTTATAAAAATACTCTCATCACCTTAAATTCAAATGTTAATAACTTTTATCTTAACACAATAATTTTACATATCTTCACTTTGATCCTACTCTTTATACAATTATCACATATTAATTTAATATCACCATTATACAAGAACAAAATCTTATTTCCTTATTAAAATTCATTCTAATTATACTATAACTAACACTTTTCTCCTATAATTATTTGAAACTAATTTAACTTAGCTCCTGTCATATGCATATACATATCAAAACGTTGTATTATGCACATTATCATATAGCTTGCATATTCTTAATACAACTACACACATTGAATTTCAATAAATACTTGTAAACTTATTGCATTTAGGATCAATTGGTCTAACTATCACAATATGACCATCACAACCTTATTCTATTCTGACCAACCTTTAGTCTATTTGAAATTCATCAATTTGTTTTCAATTCATGACCTAATTCTATTAGATTAAATTTATTCTCAAATTTTAATTCTCTTCGAATTCATTATTACAGATAATATTTACTTCCCCTAGTCTTGTTCACTTTAAACGTCACTTTCATCAACTTATTCATTTTATACCACTTTCAAATACATTCAATATAGCTCTTATACACATTTCATAATTCCTTTCATTTACCCATTTTCTCATATTTCTTATAGTTACCATATTTACAAAAATCACTGTTCTTACACAACATTTATAGCTTATCATATTTTCACAATTACCTTCTGTTTTCTCACTATTTATGGTCATAAATAAATTTCTACATAAAGATATGAGTCCAACTATACCAGCCACAAATCTTGCTTGTATCTCATGAAACAAAAACTATCAATTTCACTTAATATATTTCACAATTGTATCATCTTAAGTCCCCGTCTGTAGGTTACAAATAAACACCGCCTTCACTATAATTTTTTTTTTCTCAAATAGCTCTTATCTTGAAACTACACCCATGTCTTAATGGTCACACTTTCGTGGCATTTTAAAATTACATATAAGTTCTTTAAACTCTTACTACATGAAGAGTTAACACATTTCAGCTCTGTTTCAAAGCAATTTACTTTTGCTCACTTGATCATCATTAGCCTAACTCATGTTTCAACAATATTATCATTAACATCTCTTATATATACACATTCGTTCATATGCTAATTTACACAATTTCCATTTATTACTCCATTTCTAATCTATCTCTTATAAAAATTTCATTCATATATATATATATATATATGTATATATATATATATTTTTTCCATTTCCATACTTTCTTCATTATACTTTCCTTACAATCTCTTATTTATACGCATATACTTTAGGCCCCAAAACACTATACAATCATCAAGTTCAGTTGTTAAAATAACAATTTCACCGTCCAGCTCTGTTCGGGTCCATTCTCAATCTCAATTCATCACATGACCTAACTTTACGCAGTTCAAGACCTAATCTCTCTTAGGTCTATTACTACATGCAATATCATTCTCAATATCACTAGACACGTATTTGTATAAGGTAGTAAATACTCAATAACATTTTTTTAATCATCCACATACACCTTCGTAAGTCATGATCACAATGTGACTTACTTTCCACATTTTCTTATATATCATATTTGTGTTCATAAAAAAAAATATCTTATTACACAAATCATACAATTATACTCAATTCCTCTTTTACATACAACCTATACAAAGTTAACATTTATCACCTTTCAGAGAACATTATAACTTCTCATTCTTTTGACATTACTTAGGTTATTCATCAATTCAACATATATATACACTCTGACCACAACATAATTATCATCTTCCTTATTTAATTGCCCATCTCTTAAATAAGTTTCTTATTATATATTTTGTTTTCTAACATTTCACATAAATCTTATTCACATTTCCAATGTGACATCTCTCACACAATTTTTTTTTCAATTATTATACCCTTCATATCTATTTTCATCATCTCCAATTCAATTAACTAAAGTAACTCATTTTCACTTACTTAATCATTTCTCTTTGTTTCATAATAAATTTCTATATTGTCAACCACATTACACCTTAGTTAGTACTTTTATAAATAAAATTACTCATTCAAAATTACTTCCATGCTTATTAAACATTAAACTATAAATATTTAAACAATCTTCATCAAAATTCTCTTACAACTCTAAATTTTCAACTTACTACTTTACTTAAACTTCATTCTATTAATCTCATTTTCAAGAGCTAACTTTATAAGCATTGCCTATATATTAATATAACATCAAAGTACATCACTTTCACAACTATGAAAACCCATTTCAAAAATTCAAATTCCACATAATACCACCAACAACATGAACCTCACTAAATTTCATCCTTATCACATTCTCAATCTTAAGATCATAACATTTACTTTTAAACAACACTAATTCATTTCCTTACACTAATTAACGTCATCCATTTAGATACTTTAATTTTACACATACATCCCTAAATTATGCATCATTGTTCCATAATAAATAATTTGCTATCATATATGATTTCACTCTTATTTTTTTAATTATGAACTCTTTGTTGAAAATTATTAAAAACTCCATATTCCTTCTATACTTATACCCATATGCATATAAATTTTTATAATTTTCTTCATTCATTTGTCTCATAAAATTAATTTATTACTTACTTACATAAAACTGCATAACTTCCTTGGTTTCATGTCAATCTCACTTTTAATTTTTATATTCCTTACCAATTCTTTATAAAATCTTGTAAACTTTTATCCATGTGCACTTGACACATATATGGACTTATATTTAAAGTTTTAGATTTTTCCAAGTTGATTTAATATATTTAAAAATTAAATCTTCCAAAATCAGAGAATCTGTCTCTTTAATAATTTCTCTGGAAGTACCCGGTTGTCCATTTTTTTTCAGGTATTAAACCTTAATAAAACTTCATGAAATTTTAACCATATGTTATAGGGATACATATGATATTGGGTGTAAATTTTCATATTTTTCTGAGTTGGTTTGCCATAGTTTTTAAATATGTTTCTCAATTTCTATAGATTCTGAGTTTCTGGAACTCCAACAATCTGTGTTCTTCTACATTTCTTAATTAGTAATTCATCTTTAAAAGTTATGAAATTTTATACATTAGATTCTAACATATAGAAAAACTTTTCATTAAATTTTAAAACTCATCCAAGATTCCTATATTTATTTAAAAAAAATTCAACAATATCATTGTACAGCATACCTATAAAATTTTCTCTAACTCTCATGTCCATTTCTCAAACTTTTTATTTCATATTATAAATCATTTCATAAATTATTTTTTTCTTAATTCCACTTATTCATCAATTGATTCAATTGTGAATCTTAATTTCGAATAGAAGTTCTAAAAATTCTTAATCCATAAGGTCCAGAATGATGCTTCTACTACGCCACTCTGATCTATGTAACCCAGACGCCAACTCAACCCATATCCATTATATCAAATGGACATTGCCACATCAGGGATCAGATAAATTACCAATGCCAATGCATGCATCACAATTGAAAATTATTTTTTTTAAATTCCAAATTTCTCTCTCTAACAACCTACCTAGGTCGAGAACCTCAAGCCTAGGCTCTGATACCAAAATAAATGTAACACCCTTATACCCTATATACGTACAATACATATTTTCAACATATGTAAAATACGCATATACGGTATAAAAATGTCACAGACCGATTTAATATGAACTTTTACATTCCTGTTTTAAGATTTCAAATACTAATATATAAAATAAATAGTATATAAATATTCTTTGCATGTTATAGAAATCCAAAATAAATATTTTTATATGAAAATCTCTGGGAAAAATTCGCCAGAGTTTTATTTGTAATTTGAACGTTTCCAAAATTCAACAAAACACAACCTGCATAAAAAAAACACTCCAAATAAAATCAATTCACCAATACTTCTCAATTTCTCCATATTTTCTCAAAATACTTATATATAGGTATATATATATATCAACATTACATATAAAATCCCATCTTAAACAAAATTATTCAAATCATTCCTTACAATTTACAATATATGCTTCAAAAATATATCATAACATGCATAATATCAAAAATGTACATGCTGGCAACTGGCTCTGATCTTGATGTACCCAAAACAACTCTTCAAGCTCAATAAATACAAACCCAAACCCGACCAGGCCTAGTAAAACTCTCCAGCTCTCCCAAAACGTCCATGACACCTGCGCGACGAATTACAATCGCGTTAAGCCGAAGCCTAGTGGTACAAACTTTGATAATAATAATAAAAATGCAAATTAATGCCAATGCACAATGCATATTGAGGTCACATCATTTCACTTTCTTATATTTTTCAAATATTTCATACTCACAACTCAAAACATTATATTGCTCAATTGTATCACAATTCACAATTCATATTAAAGCAAAGACAAGCATGGGCCCAAAAAGGATCTAATATGCTATTCAAATTTTAGAGTTACTGCTTTGGTCCATAATGACACCATGTGTCTAGCCCGTAGGCAATATATATATCCATGGATAATGTAACAGCCCCAGTCTCTTGAACCTCAACCCGGCTAGACCCTTAGGCCCCAGTATCTTGGTCCTCAACCCGGCTAGACTGTTACGGTTTTTGAGGCTTATGACCTAGTCTTTTCACCCCAAAAACATCATATTTATCATTTATTAGCTGGGCTCGGCTTACGACCCGGTCTTTTCACCTGCCTGGCAATTCATAGGCATGCCGCCAAACCCAGAACTCTGAAAATTGAATAACATACTAGGTACACAATTAATTCATTTATCTCATTATCAAATACTTTCACAATTCATTTCTCATTTTATTTCTCATAATCAAACTAGGCTCATTGCCTTATTTTCACATTTTTTTTTCATTTTTTCATTTTTCACATCTTTCTCATTTTTTTCACTTTTCTCATTTTTTCTCATTTTTATCCATATCAACTCATTTCATTATTCCACATATCTCATTTTTGCATTCACAACACATTACCCAATTACTTTGGGTATTTTCACATAATATACATATTTCACACTTTACACAATTTAGCCATTATCAATGGCTTTTCACAATGCATTTAACACAAATATGACATTACAAATGTCGTAGCACATTATTCATACTCAATCAATGAACCAAGTTGCTTAACACAATTTTCAACCAAAATGTGTTAAGTCCAAATGTCATGCAAATATAAACATTATACTCAAAGTTTGTACATACCTCTACTAGCAACCCAAAGCAAGCTTAATACAACCTCCAATCCTATCCTTCCAACTTGCCCTTCACCACTTGGATGAAGCAAATCAACCTCCCTCAATGCCTATACAAAATGTGATCATACATAATCATTTAATATTATATTCTAAGGTATTCTCAACATCAAACCATAATTAAACATCACTCTAAACCAAATCCCAAAATTAAGCTTCACCTCACTTTAACTTTGAAAAACCATATCAATCCATTTAAATTAGTGTTTTAAGTTTATTAATATCATTAGAAGCTTATTTTAATACATTTGAACCATTCACATTATAAAAATACACTCTTATATACAAAACCATAAAATGGCATAACCTTCCCCCATTGAAGGTTTTCCTTTCCAACACAATCCATTACTCATTTCCAGCTTACATTCATCACTCTTAATACTAAACAACATGCTTAAACAAATAAAATCACACAATTCAACCACTTTGGAAAATCACTATTCCAAAACCCTAAATCTCCACTTCCATTCTCAAACTCCAACCAAACACAACCAAATCCAATATTTGACTTTAAAATACTTGTTTATGTATCAAAACAACTCATTTGGAATCAATTTACACAATTAAAAAGCATGATTTCAAAACCCCAAAAATTTCATAACCCTAAATTCTCTCTCTTCACCAATCTTACCCAAACTCAACCATTTCTTTAATCCAACCTTAAAATCATTGTTAATCACTTAAAATAACTTCATATATACCCAAATAGACAATTAAATCTTAGAACTTTAAAAACCTAAAACAAACATAATCACAATTCCTATGAAATCCAAAGAAAGAAGTTGGGAACTTACTAATATTGGTGGAAATAAACAAAAATCCGCTTTAAACTTGTTGAATCCTTCAATTTGTGGAGTATGTAAGATCAAAATTCTTAAATTCCATAGCCATGGTGGCCGGCCCTTGATGGAGAAGAAGAAGAAGATAAAAACTTTTAAATTTTCTTTTTCTTTTCATCTTTTATTTTTAACCATGTATATATATATTAAAATAATTTAATAATTAATTATATAATTATTTATTTAATAAATTAAAAGTCATAAATTTCCTCATCCATTCAAAAGTAATTTATTTTTGAATTATTTTATAAATTTTGAATTTCTAAGATTTAATTACTAAATACCCTTTTACTTTGACTTTTCTTTTAAAATGTGTTGACTTTTATATGTTATGTATATTTTACATATTTATCACATATATTATCCACTTTTTCATTTAAAACCCCTTCATTTTTCATTTAAAATCATTATTTAATTTATCCATATAAATTATAATTTATTTTATCAAATTTCCAAAAATTAGCACTTTTCAAAAATTTAAGAATATTGCACATATGCACAAGTAATGTGTATCTTATATACACATCAAATGTACCTTATGTGTGTATTAAATATTAAGTATGTAATGTATTATTCCAACATATACAATTAATATACCATATGTATATGTTATGTATCCTCTAGATATATATATATATATATATTGAGTATATACAATTTATCTCTCCAAATACTTATTTAATTTCTCCAAAATCACGGATGTTACAATTTTAATTGTAACGACCCCACTAGCACAGTCTTACGACAGCTGGTCTATTGGGCCTTTTCTCCTGTAGGTGGACCGTAGTCCCAGCCCTCAACCCAGCAGGCCGCCACAGTACTCATTCACCTCACGATTCCCGAGCAGGAATTTGTTTATTTGGCCTCAAATGAGGTCGCCTCCCTCATTCAAACCCGTGACCTACTCCCTTAAGAGGAAACCATGAGCTGAACGAGTACGTACTCAAAACCAAAACAACAATATATTTTAATAGCCAGTAAAACATGTTTTTCAAATATAAAATCCTAATTACACCTTTCTAAAAGCCAAAACAACAATCTATTTTCTTAAAACCCAATCTAGTAAACCCTAGTTTTCCTAAACCCTAATTCTTAAAACATCAAAACTTTATGACAAGTTCATCAACACCCTAAAGCCCTAATCCAGTGAACCTAAAACCCAATCTAGTAAATCTAAATCCTAATTCTTAACTCAGTAACCATAATCCACTAAACCTAAAACCCAATGTTTCAAAATTATAAACCGTAATGTCTTAAGGTTTTGAAATCCTAATTTCATGATGTTAGCCCTAAACCATAATTTGATTAACCAAAAACCTTACTACTTTCTTAAATTTATAAAACCCTAATCCATTCCATTTTTTTCTAAAAATCCTTGCAGTAGCCTAAATAATAATAATAATTCCAAAATTCTAAAACCCTAAATGTTAATTAAAGAACCCTAAATTGAGACATAAACCTAAATTTGTGTCTTTATTTGCTTTATTTAATTTTAGATTTGATTATGTAGTTTATTATATGTTTTGATGGTTGATTTATTTAATTTCAATGCTTGATTTATTTAATTTATCATGGATGGATATTTTCTTTATTATTCTGATTATTATTTGTTTGTTTTGGTATTAAAATTGTAAGAGGTATGTTTCCACTTTATAGGTACCTCATTAATTAATTTTCATGTAATTTAAATTGTTTTTATATTTTGGACCAATGTAAATGACATGTTTCTACCTTTCGGTGGGTGTCCTATTTAGTTTAGACATGGATGATGTAAGGACATGTTTCCATCCTCGGATGGGTGTCCATTTATTTTCTTTGTTTGGACATTTGCTTTGATTTCAATATAATGATGCTTTATTTTAATTGTTGCATGTAATATGGATAATATTGTTATATTTAAGAATTTTATAATATTAAGACCTGTAAAGGAGGCCGATTCCAATGAACCGACGTTGTGGGGGTGCTGGACCGTTTCTCACCTTTCCTACATGTACCCAACTTTCTGAACCCATTAGGGGGTTGGTGATTCCTTAGGAATTGAGTCATCCACTCCTTTCTTTTTCCCGACCCATCCGGGTGGCGACTCCATTTTCTCAGGGCTTAGGCCCGTATTCTCTAAGGCCCCGAGCCTAAATAGTGCCGAAGTCGCAAGAACCATTCCACTGGGAGTGGGGGCAAAAATCCTCGTTCACAAATGGGCTTAGAAACAAAACTATTTTCATAACCTTTTGAAAGAGCTTACAAATTATTTAAGTCAATTATGGAATACCAAAAATCAATTGTGAGCCTAGTTTATATTAAAAATAAAAGTTGCTTTAGTTGGTTGAATGGATTAAAATCTAATTAATAGGAATTATCATAAACTGATTTCCATTTTTAAAATATAACTATTGGTTGAAACGTCCGAGATAATTTTTCAAAAATAAGATACCACATGTTGTTATTTTGTTAACCATATACATAGAAAAAGGGACTCGCCATTCGTGTGTGGAAGTTATAAGGTTGGAACGTCCTAATTATCTTTGTTTGTTAGTTATTTGTGCATACATGCATACATACATTTGCGTCACATATCATTAATCCTTATGGCTTATAGCACTGGATTACAACAGTTCAAAAGCTTACGACAACCCCACTTACACTGGTGATGAAGAATCCATTAGTGACTCAATCACTTTTTCACCAAATGCAATGGAGCCCGAACAAATTCAAAGAATGGTAGATGAGATCATGAATGCTAAAATGGAAGAATTAAAGGGGACCCTAGTTGAGATCATGAAGAATCAAATGGCTACAATATATGGAAACACTGCGAAAACATCTGCAAGCACCAAGAAAGACAAAGGGAAGGCTAAGGTTGGTGAAGTGGCTTTTGATGATGACAAGGTAGTCATTGATGATGATTGTAACACCCCTGTACCCCATATACGCACACCACATACACCAACACAACACGTGATATACGTATACCGGATAAAGGGGTGCCATGGTTCATATTAAACAACCCAATTTTTCTCTTCTGCAATAATATGAGAAAACTTAAAACATTTCATATATATATATTTATGTTATAGAACATAATAGATAAAACATATATTTATTAAGCAGCGGAAAATGTAGCGATATTTACATATATATAAACATCAAAATCAATGTTTATAAAACATAAAGTTTATACATGTTTGGCAGTTCGTCTCTGATCTTTAAGCCCACAAACAACCCTTCAGAGTCTAGACTCGACTCGGTCTAGCTGAACTCTCCGGTTCTACCCTATCACCTGCGCGATGAATCACAATCGCGCTAAGCCATAGGCTTAGTGGTACAACCCACAATAACAATATGCTTAAATGCAAATGTCAATGTCATACTTTCAAGCAATAGAGACAATATTCAGAAATGCTGTATTTCATAACATTACATTTCATTATCTTATTCAATTGTTTCACCATTTATGATTCACATTGAAACAAAGACAAGCATGGACCCAAAATAATTTTATATGCTATTCAAAGTTCAGAGTTACTGCTTTGGTCCATAATCACATTCATCAAGCCTGTAGGCGATATATATATCTATCCATGGATAGTGTAACAGGCCCAGTCTCTTGGACCTCAACCCGGCTAGACCCTAGGGCCCCAGTCTCTTGGTCCTCAACTCGGCTAGACTGCTACAGTTTTTGAGGCTTACAACCCATTCTTTTCACCCCAAAAACATCATATTTCCCATTTTTCAGCTGGGATCGGCTTATGACCTGGTCTTTTCACATGCCCAGCAATTCATAGGCATGCCGCCAAACCCTGAACTCTGAAAATTGAATAACATATTAGACACACAATTAATTCATTTATCTCATTATCAATCTCTTTAAAAACTTAATAAAAAAGGAATAATATACACTCACTTAAAGATACACATGAGATAATAATGTTAAGAACCAACTAGGGCAAACTCTATATGTGATACGCTCAACAACACGGGCGTGTACCTGACCGTGCCCTAAATCCATAATACAGGAGCTTTGACACGCACAGAAACACAGGCGTGTCACTGGATGTGTCATTCATTCTGTCTCACAGAAACATTGACACGTCCAACGACACGGTCATGTTCATGGCCGTGTCAATTCTTCCTCAACACAGTAACTATGACACGCTCAGTGACATGGGCGTGTCACTGACCGTGTCAATGCTACTACAACACAGAAGTTGTGACACGCTCAGTGACATGGGCGTGTCACTGCTTGTGTCACCCATCCAGAAAGTAGAAACATTGACACTCCTAAAGACTTAGCCGTGTTCATGGGCGTGTCAGGCCAAAAATCTTGATTCCGACAACAACAACATCACATCCAACAAACCTCTTACTTCCACCATTTCCACTTCAAAAAAACTTAACTAAACACACCCATAAACCATAATAACTTGTAAAAATACCAAAAAAAACTCAATATATACATCAAACGCCAATTCGCAACCATCACATACACACAACTCAAACACAACACTTGCTCTTCCAACACCAAACTTAACTCTATCTCTTCAATCAAACTCCAAAATCAACACCAAGAAGATCACACACCCTCAAATACACCATAATCAAATATACATATACCATCAACAATCAAACACCAAACTCAAAACACAAACTTAAAAGAAAACAAGGGAATCAAGTGGAAAACTTACCAAAAGTAATGAAAATCTTTAGAATTCCACCTTGATCACTTGAAACACCTTCAAATCTTGAGTTTGGAAAGACAAAATCTCACTTTCTCTCTTGCTATGGAGTTAGCCGGCCAAGGAGAAAAGAAAAGAAGAAGAAAATGAATAGAACAGAAGTCAACTCTCTCTTAACCACTCAATCATCTCTTTAAATCTCAACCAAGCAAATTAAATAATAAAATATTCATAAATATCCTCATCAACTTCCTTTAATTTCCATTTCAATTAATTTAAAAATAAATAAATCTTCTTTTGACCTTCCATTTCTTTGACTTGTTTATCTTGTATATATCTTTATATATACAACATATACACTCTTCTCCTTACCTCTTTTCTCTTTCCACTTAAACATATACACTTATAACATTTAATCCAAATACAACAATAAATATTCCAAAACTTTTAGGGTATACTTTGGGATATTACAATTCTCCCCCTCTAAAAAGAAATTTCGTCCTTGAAATTACCTGATCTCAAGTCTGAAATAGTTGAGGATACTGATCTCGCATCTCTTGCTCACTCTCCCAAGTTGCCTCTTCCTTTGAATGATTTTTCCAAAGAACCTTCACAAGTGGCACTTTCTTATTTCTCAACTCTTTTACTTCATGTGCCAAAATAGCCACTGGTTCTTCTTCAAAAGTCAGATCTGGACTCAACTCAATAGATTCAACTGCCAAGATATGAGATGGGTCGGATCATAGAGACATGGAAAACATTGTGAATTCTATCCAACTCAAGCGGCAAAGCAATTAGATAAGCAACTGGTCCAACTCTTTCTAATACTTCATAAGGTCCAATAAAACGAGGACTTAGCTTCCCTTTTCTGCTAAATCTCAAAATTCTTCCAAGGAGACACTTTCAGAAATACTTTATCTCCAACATTGAACTCTATGTCTCTCCTCTTCAAATCTGAATAAGATTTCTGTCGATTTGAAGCTGCTTTCAACTGATCCCGAATTATCTTAAGTTTCTCTTCCGTTTCTTTAATCAAATCAGGACCAACCAATTTACCTTCTCCAACTTCATTCCAACATAGAGGTGTTCTACATCTTCTACCATACAATGCCTTGAATGGTGCCATTCTAATACTAGATTGATGACTGTTGTTATAAGCAAATTCCATTAGTGGGAAAAATCTGTTCCAACTTCCAGAGAAATTAATGACACAGCTTCTCAACATATCCTCTAAAATTTGTATCACTCTCTCTGATTGCCCATCTATCTGCGGATGAAAAGCAGTGCTAAAGTGCAATAGAGAACCCAAAGCAGTATGCAAACTCTTCCAAAACCTCAAAGTAAATCGGGGATCTCGATCAGACACTAAAGAAATTGGAACTCCATGCAACTTCACTATCTCACTGATATACAACTCAGCCAACTTCTCCAGAGAATAGTCCACTCTAACTGGAAGGAAATGAGCTGTCTTCGTCAATCGATCAACAATCACCCAATCCAACTTTCTATTCACTCGTGGGATCCGGGCGGTCCGGGGGGGACCACCACGGCTCCTCTCTTCTCGAGAATCCATACATCCCTTATCAATGTATGGACAGCTATCTCTCGAGCACAGGTTTAGGTTCGGCCTCAATGGGAAAATAAAATGGAGCACCTAACAACGTATCTTCACAGACCAAGAACTACGAGATTGCCCCTTTCATTCTGGGGCGACGGAGGGATCGTACCATTCGAGCCTTTTTTTTCATGCTTTTCCCGGAGGTCTGGAGAAAGCTGCAATCAATAGGATTTTCCTAACCCTCCCTTCTCGAAAGGAAGGAGGTGAAATTTTTTTTCCTTTCCGCAGGGACCAGGAGATTGGATCTAGCCGTAATCATGCTTTTTTTGAGTCAACGGCAAACCAGTCACAAAATCCATTGTCACACGTTCCCATTTCCATTCAGGCACCGATAAAGGTTGGAGCAACCCGGTAGGAACTTGATGCTCAACTTTTACCCTCTGACAAGTGAGACACTTGGATACAAACTCCACTATATCTCTCTTCATACCTGACCACCAGTAATGCTGCTTCAAATCATGATACATCTTGGTACTCCCAGGATGCATAGC
The DNA here is from genome assembly GCA_947685225.1 of Garcia nutans. Taxonomy (NCBI): domain Eukaryota; kingdom Viridiplantae; phylum Streptophyta; class Magnoliopsida; order Malpighiales; family Euphorbiaceae; genus Garcia; species Garcia nutans. Next base: position 34,930,345 of record CANTUV010000005.1, on the reverse strand, counting down.
AAAAATCGACTGATGTGCTTCCTCTAAAATAATCTTTCTCAAAATAGCATCATCAGGAACACACAATCTATCTTTGCACCAAAGGTTGCCATAATCTCTCACAAGAAAATCTCAGCTCTCTCCTTTTTGACATTTCGACACAACTTTCTGAATTTTCTCATCAGCCAACTGAGCCTTTTTAATTCGATCCAACAACACCAGTCTCAAATGCAACTGAGCTAACAAGGCTCCATCATCACATGATTCAAAACTAGCATGCAACGCTCTCAACTCAACAAGCAACGAGAGCGAATAAACAGTCAAACCCGCTAAAGACTTTCGACTCAAGGCATCTGCAATAACATTTTCCTTACCAGGATGATAATCAATCAAACAATCATAGTCTTTAATCAATTCTAACCACCGTCTCTGTCGAAGATTCAGCTCTCTTTGAACACCCAAGTATTTCAAACTTTTATGATCTGTATAAATGAAACACTTCTCTCCATACAAATAGTGTCGCCAAATCTTCAAAGTAAAAACTATAGCTGCCAACTCCAAATCATGCGTCGGGTAATTCAACTCGTGCGGCTTCAACTGCCGAGAAGCATAAGCTATGACTCTACCCTCCTGCATTAAAACACAACCTAAACCATTATGTGAAGCATCACTGTAAATCACATATGGTTTATCTTCCACAGGCGAAGTAAGAACAGGAGCTTGAGTCAATATCTCCTTCAACTGCTCAAAACTAGCTTGACACTGATCTGTCCATACAAATCTAACTCCCTTTCGAAGTAATCTGGTGAGTGGAGTAGCTATCAAAGAAAAACCTTTCACAAAGCGTCGATAATAGCCTGCCAAACCCAGAAAACTTCTAACTTCAGTTACAAACTTCGGTGGACTCCAATTCAAAATAACTTCAATTTTACTCGGATCAACCCTAATACCATCTGCTGACACTATATGACCGAGAAAAGTCACTTGATCAAGCCAAAACTCACACTTTGATAGCTTAGCATACAATTACTTCTCTCTCAAGGTCTGCAACACAATCCGCAAATGCTTGTCATGCTCCTCCTTATTATGCAAATACACCAAAATATCGTCAATAAAGACCACCACAAACTGATCTAAATGGGGTCTAAACACCCTATTCATCAAATCCATAAAAGCTGCAGGTGCATTCGTCAACCCAAAAGGCATCACCAAAAATTCATAATGCCCATACCTTGTGCGGAAAGTTGTCTTAGGAACATCTTCAGCTCTGACTCTCAATTGATGGTACCCTGATCTCAAATCAATCTTGGAAAACACTACTGCTCCCTTCAACTGATCGAAGATATCATCTATTCTAGGCAAAGGATACTTATTCTTGATGGTCACCTTATTCAACTGCCTATAATCAATGCACAATCTCAAAGTACCATCCTTCTTCTTTACAAACAAAATAGGAGCTCCCCATGGAGAAACACTAGGGCGAACAAACCCTTTATCCAACAACTCCTGCAACTGCACCTTCAACTCTCTCAACTCAGCAGGTACCATTCGATATGGAGTAATAGAGATGGGAGTGGTATCAGACAACAAATCGATACCAAACTCAACCTCTCTCTCAGGGGGTAACCCTGGCAACTCCTTAGGAAAAACATCTGGGAATTCAGCAACTGTGGGTATACTATCAAGTTGAGAACTCACTACTTCGGTATCCACAACATGAGCAAGATAAGCATCACACCCTTTTCTACTCAACTTCCTAGCTGCAACAGCTGAAATAAACAAGGATGCAAGTTGTCTCCGCTCACTAGATACCATCACACTTCTACCATCACCGGTTCTCAGGGTATCACACTTCTTTTGACAATCTACCACAGCTTCATGCTTAGACAACCAATCCATGCCTAAGATCAAATCATATTCCTTAAAAGGAATTTCAATCAAATCACCCAAAAACTCCTCACCTTGCACTACAACTGAACTATCACGATGCACCTTACTCACCACAACACTATGTCCTAAAGGATTTGTCACCAAGACATCAAATCCTAAGGACTCTGAATGCAATTCAGACACAGGCAAGATAAATGCACTCATGTATGAATGAGTAGATCCTGGATCAATCAAAGCAAGAACTGAAATGCCAAATAAAGAAAATGTACCCGCAATAACTGCTGAAGCATCTGATTGCCTCTGCATCACATACACTCGCTGAGAAGACCCAGCCTCATCTGGCCTACTACCTCCGGATGTAGAGCCTCCTCTCTGACTGATCCCTGGTTGACCACCTCTACTAACACCTCTGCCACTTTGACCTCCTCTCACACTAGGTCGAGAAACTGCAGAATCTGCCTGCCTATGCTCCTACATCTCAGGACAATCTCTGATGAAATGGTCAGGCGATCCACATCTGAAACACACAAGTGATCCACCAATCTTCCAACAAACACCCCCATGTATCCTACCACAATGGACACATGTAAGTGGAGTAGATCTCTAAACCACTGGAGTCGGAGCACTCGCTATAGAGACTGTAGGTCTCGATCTCTGCCTCTGATACTAAACTGACCTACCCGACTACCTCTGGCTCCTAATGACTCTTGGAACAAAACTCCCTCGGCCCCTCTTCATAGATGAAGACCTTGCCTCAAACTGGGGTCTCCTAACTCTGGTCTCCTCTTCAGTAGCAGCTGCTGTAATACCCTGTGCTCTCTCAACACTTCTAGCTGCTGCAACTAATTGAGAAAAGTCTTGGTACCGAGAACCAACAACAATACACATAATAGAGGGCCTCAATCCCTCCTCAAATCTCCTACACCGATCAATCTCATCTGAAATAATCCCACCGGCATAGTGACTCAACCGGATATACTCAATCTCATACTCTGTCAGTGTCTGGTTCTCCTATCTTAGATTTAGAAATTCCATCTTCTTGGCATCCTTATACTCCCTCGGAGTATATTTCTGCTCAAACTCCCTCAGAAAATCACTATAAGATAATGTCGGCGGATCATCCATGACATGTCGAACCATCTTCCACCAATCATAAGCATCTTTCTGCAATAAGGATCTAGCATAATCAAACTTCTCTTCAGGAGTGGCTTGCAACTGGATGAATACCCTCTGAACTCTATCTAACCACTGCTCAGCTACTACAGGATCTATAGTGCCAAAGAAATCCTCAGCTCCATATTTTCTCAATTTATTATAATGCCTCACTGGCACCTGTGGCTGTGGTGGCGGTAGCGGCTAATGCACCGGAGCTTGCCTCAATAATTCTACCACATGCAATAACCAAACCGGCAGAACCTCATCAGCAGCTAGTCTCTTTGGCACAGGAGTATGTGCCTCTCCAGCTCTCTCATCCCTAGCTCCATCTCTACCCTCTTCAGGAGCTACACTTTCAGCACTACCTTCTATGGACTGACGTGACTGAGATGCCATCACTACCTATATCTGCAACACAACAGAATATACCTCATCAAAGATCAGAGACTGCCAGTGCCAAAACATGTATCTTATTCAAAAATCATATTTTAAAATCAAAATTTTCTTTTTCTTACAATTTACCTAGGTCGAGAATCTCAAACCTAGGCTCTGGTACCAAAACAGATGTAACACCCTCGTACCCCATATACGCACACCACATACACCCACACAACACACGATATACGTATACCAGATAAAGGGGTGCCACGGTTCATATTAAACAACCCAATTTTTCTCTTCTGCAATAATATGAGAAAACTTAAAACATTTCATATATATATTTATGTTATAGAACATAATAGATAAAACATTTATTTATTAAGCAGCAGAAAATGTAGCGGTATTTACATAAATATAAACATCAAAATCAATGTTTACAAAACATAAAGTTTATACATGTTTGGCACTTCATCTCTGATCTTTAAGCCCACAAACAACTCTTCAGAGTCTAGACTCGACTCGATCTAGCTGAACTCTCTGGTTCTACCCTGTCACCTACGTAACGAATCACAATCGTGCTAAGCCATAGGCTTAGTGTTACCACCCACAATAACAATATGCTTAAATGCAAATGTCAATGTCATACTTTCAAACAATAGAGACAATATTCAGAAATGCGGTATTTCATAACATTACATTTCATTATCTTATTCAATTGTTTCACCATTTATGATTCACATTGAAACAAAGACAAGCATGGGCCCAAAAGAATTTAATATGCTATTCAAAGTTTAGAGTTACTGCTTTGGTCCATAATCACATTCATCAAGCCCGTAGGCAATATATATATCTATCCATGGATAGTGTAACAAGCCCAGTCTCTTGGACCTCAACCCGGCTAGACCCTAGGGCCCCAGTCTCTTGGTCCTCAACCCGGCTTGATTGTTACAGTTTTTGAGGCTTACGACCTAGTCTTTTCACCCCTAAACACATCATATTTCCCATTTTTTAGCTAGGCTCGACTTACGACCCAGTCTTTTCAACTGCTCAGCGATTCATAGGCATGCCGCCAAACCCAGAACTCTAAAAATTGAATAACATATTAGACACACAATTAATTCATTTATCTTATTATCAATCTCTTTAAAAGCCTAATCCAAAAGGAATAATACACACTCACTTAAAGATACACATGAGATAATAATGTTAAGAACCAACTAGGGCAAACTCTACACATGACACGCTCAACAACATGGGCATGTACCTGACCGTGCCCTAAATCCACAACAAAGAAGTTTTTTGACACGCATAGAAACATGGGCGTGTCACTGGATGTGTCATTCATTCTGTCTCATAGAAATATTGACACGTCCAATGACACGGTTATGTTCATGGCCGTGTCAATTCTTCCTCAACACAGTAGCTATGACACGCTCAGTGACATAGGCGTGTCACTGGCCGTGTCAATGATACTACAATACAGAAGTTGTGACACGCTCAGTGACATGGGCTAGTCACTGCTTGTGTCACCCATCCAGAAAATAGAACCATTGACACGCCTAAAGACCTGGCCGTGTTCATGGGCATGTCAGGCCAAAAATCCTGATTCCGGCAACAACATCATCACATCCAACAAACCCCTTACTTCCACCATTTCCACTTCAAAAAAAACTTAACTAAATACACCCATAAACCATAATAACTTGTAAAAATACCAAAAAAAACTCAATACATACATCAAATGCCATTTCACAACCATCACATACACACAACACTTGCTCTTCCAACACCAAACTTAACTCTATCTCTTCAATCAAACTCCAAAATCAACACCAAGAAGATCACACACCCTCAAATACACCATAATCAAATATACATATACCATCAACAATCAAACACCAAACTCAAAACACAAACTTAAAAGAAAACAAGGGAATCAAGTGGAAAACTTACCAAAAGTAATGAAAATCTTTAGAATTCCACCTTGATCACTTGAAACACCTTCAAATCTTGAGTTTGGAAAGACAAAATCTCACTTTCTCTCTTGCTATGGAGTTAGCCGGCCAAGGAGAAAAGAAAAGAAGAAGATGAATGGAACACAAGTCAACTCTCTCTTAACCACTCAATCATCTCTTTAAATCTCAACCAAGCAAATTAAATAATAAAATATTCATAAATATCCTCATCCACTTCCTTTAATTTCCATTTCAATTAATTTAAAAATAAATAAATCTTCTTTTGACCTTCCATTTCTTTGACTTGTATATGTTGTATATATCTCTATATATGCAACATATACACTCTTCTCCTTACCTCTTTTCTCTTTCCACTTAAACATTTACACTTATAACATTTAATCCAAATACAACAATAAATATTCTAAAACTTTTAGGGTATACTTTAGGATATTACAATGATGACGACTGATCTCAATATTTCCAAGATCCTCAAGACAAGAAAAAGGAGCCAAAGGTTGTTGAAAGATCGGCAGTAGAAAAGACTAAATTTCATATGTTGAGAAACTGATTGCTTATTTGGAAAATAAATTTGAGAAGAAGCTGAAAATTGAAGAAATGTCAGAGGTTGACAAGTTGGTTGAGCTAGATGAAGAGGTCCCTTGCAAGTTGAAAATGCATTCATTCGCTAGGTACAATGGTACAGGAAATCCTCACTTGCATGTAATACATCACTGCTATGCAGTCTACCAGATGATCTAATGAGAGCATAAAATACCTTAGAGGATAATACTCAAAAGAACTAGGATTTGTTATATAAGGCTTTCATTCAACAATATGGGTATAATGTCGAACTAGAAGTTACCTTAATTGAGGTGGAGACCATTAGGCAAAGGCCAAATGAGAATTTTGTGGACTATATGAAAAGGTGGAGGTGCATTGCTCAGGAAGAGGCCTAATGAGCCAAATCAGATAAGAATGATAGTCAGAGGTGTCCTACCTAATCTCCATGAGAGGCTGTCTCACACCCTCATAAGGGATTTCAATGATCTCCTCCAAGCTAGTCTGCAAATTGAAGAATGGGAAAGGGAGAAGAACCATTTTTCAGTAAGAAGGAATGAGAAAGGGAACTACCAGTTGGGTAATCAAAACAAGCAAAAGGAAGTTGATGTTAATGCGATTGGTCAAGAAAATAAAAGGCAGTTCTCAAAGTTGGGAAAACCTCTATCTTAGGTTCTCAGCAAGCTATAAAAGGAGGGACTCTTACAACCATTGGCCCCTCGACCTTTTCCAAATCTTTTACCCTCAAAATTTGATACTAATGCTTTTTCTCAATTTCATCAAACTCAAGGACATGAGACCAATAGGTGTACCCGGTTGAAGCATGAGATCCAAGATCTAATCGATAGTTGTAAGCTACCTGAGCTGGATAAGCCTAATACCAAGAATAATCCATTGCCTAAATTTGGAAGAGTACCTCCACCGGCAACCTTCATGGTAGGAAAAGAATTAGAGGAAGATTTTGTCTTATCCACTTTTCAAGATGGGAGTATTAAAGATGTGGAATAAGGAAAAATTTTATTCAACAAAATTCCCTTAGCTTGGAGCGTTGCTTTATTTATTTTGCTTTCTTTAATATTTAATTGAACAATTGTGTTTTTCAAATTTAAAGTTGTTTGAATAAGTTACTTTCATCAAATTTTTATTGGTATTTGTTCATTTTGGTGCTCAACTGATGATGAATTTAACTTGATATTTATAAATTAACATATATATGCATCATGATTCTAATGACTTTACTAGGTGAGGAAATTACTCTATAGCATTGAGTTGTCTATGCATCATGATAAATTAACGTATCTATGTATGACCTTTGTCTAGGTCCTAGTCAGTCTTAGAACATGCTTTGACAGACTTTTGAGGTGAAATTAAACTCTGCTTATTTAAGGGTGAGATGATCTAGGCATTGTTTGACGAGCCAACAACTAGCATCCACTAATTAAATATTAATCTCTAGTTGTCCCTTTGAGCCTTCATAGAATTTTAGCTTTCTTTTCATTGACCTATAAGCCCAATGACCTACCTTGAGTTGTTGTTACACTTTTAACAAGTCTTATGATCACTAAGGTTAAGAGGCAAGAAGATCAAAGAATGGAATGCATAGCCAAAACTGTAAGGATAGTTGATGTTCTCAAGACCATAAGGGCAGTTAAAGTCCACCTAATATCTTCAATTTATCAAGATAACATCAGAGTAACAAATGATTTATCCCTGTTAAAGAAGATTTATGTCACTCCACTCATCCATTATTAGAAACCCAAGTTGGTATAATCAAGACAACTCTTTTAGAGCTAGAACCAAAAAAAAAAGAAAAGAAAAGAAGAAAAAGAAAAAGAAAAAGAAAATAAAACCCAAAATGGTTCAGAAAGCCAACCAAGTTCTCTTTTACCTAAAGCAGCAAAAGACTTCCATAAGGACAGTTTGACTTGAATTGGTCCAACCCAACCAAAGTTCAATTAAAATCAAAGAAAAAGGAGAAAGGTCATCCAATTCTTAAAAGTCCTATGCTTGATAGTCTGTAATATCCCAAAATGTGCCCTAGAAGTTTTAGTATAATTGTTGTTTTATTTGAATTAAAATGTATATGTTATTGGAAAGAGAAAATAATTTAAAGAGGAGTGTATATGTTGTATATATGGACATATATATAACATATACACAAGTCAAATGGATGGTCAAAGGAAGAGGATATTTATTTTGGTTATGTATGAAATTACTAAAAAGGGCAAGTAAGTGAAAGGGAGTTTAATTGTATAGAAGAGGGTATTTAGGTAATTTTCTTTTTAAATTGCTTGGTGGAGGTTTAAAGAGAGGGGAAATTTGACTTTGTCTCTTCACTTTGTCATTTTTTTCCTTTTCTCTTTGTGTTGGCCGGAAACAAGAGAGCAAGTGAGGGTTTTTGAAGTTTAAGAGCTAATTGAAAGAAGAAAACAAGTTAGAAATTCAAGAAGTTCATCATTTTTGGTAAGTTTTCTCTTGTTCTATTTGGAATTTTGTTTGAGTTTGATGGAGTGTTGTTGATGGTTGGAGTGTGTTTGTGTATGGTGTGTGTAAAAGTGTTGAAATGGAATTAAAGATAAGAAGTTAGGTTGGTGTTGGTGATGGAAGAGTAAGAGTTGTGTTTAGTGAAATTTTTTCCGTTTTACAATTAGTAAAGGCTGTGACTTGTATGATTTTTAATTAAATATAGAAAAATGTTCCTGAAGTGAATTTTTGATATGTTGTGCCTCTATGAGTCTAGAATGACTGAAAAATATGTTGATTCGATTTTGGAATAGTTATGATTTTGGAAAGATTATTTTTACTAAACCTGTTCCAGCAGGTACCTTAACTGAGACAGCTATATTTCGGGATTTTTAATAAAATGTAGAAAACTCATATTCAATTGAATTTTGGATATGTTGTTTTTTAGTGAGTCTAGTATTTGAGAAAAATAATTTGGAACCACGTTGATTGAATTTAATTTATGGAATTCACAAAGTTCAGAACTGCTGCCAGGATGCAGGGCAATTGGGGCAGTCTGGTTGGGTGAACTATTTGACCAAGATTTTGTGTTCAGTTTGATCTGAAATTTTAAAGGAATGATTTTAAGATGTAAAATTTAGTTCTGTAAAAATTTTAGAATTTTTAGTCAAGTATATTATTTTATACAATTTTTCAAAATAAGGATAGAGTGGAGTCTAAAACCAGAATGTACTATTCATATGGTCATTTTGCTAATACTCCTTTTGGATTAGGTTGTGAAGAGGTTGAATTGTCCTAACCTAAGTGTTGAGGATTCTTGGAAGAGTAAGTGTATAGATTGGTGTGAGTTGGTTTTAAGGTAAGTACAAATTACATTATTTCATACATTCATATGATGTTGAGATTTAACATACATTTGATTGTAAATGTGTTAAGAAATCTAATACATTGTTAATGCATATTAATAATGTATGTTTGGTATGATGTGAATGTTGTGATGAGTATGTAAAATATGTGTTAATGCCATTGATTATATCCATTTGAATGATGAAATGAAATATGGAATATGAAATGTAAAAGATGTGATGATGAAATGAAATGTGAAAGATATGATATTATGAAGAATTGCCCTATTGTAATTTGAGATCATATGAGATATGAGGCCATGGTTGTTGGCTATGATAATGCAAATGAAATATATAATGGAGGCATGGTTGCCTAATTAATTATGAGAAATGAAATGAAAAGAAATTGATAATGAGATAAATGAATTCATTGTGTGCCTAATATGTTTATTCAATTTTCAGAGTTCTGGTTTTGGCGGCATGCCTATAAATCACTGGATAGGTGAAATGACCGGGTCATAAGCCGATTCCAGTTGAAAAATGTGAAATGTGATGTTTTTGGGGTGAAATGACAGGGTCGTAAACCTCAAAAACAAATTATTAAAACTAGATTGGGTGAAATGACTGGGTCGTAAACTCAAATCTAGTTGAATATCCATTGATAAATGTATTGATGATTATGATTATAGACCAAAATAGTAACTCTGAACTTTGAATAGCATATTAGATTATTTTTGGGCCCATGCTTGTGTTTGTTTAAATGTGACTATTGAATGGTGAAACAAATGAATAATGAGATGACTACTATACATACATTATTGAAACCGGTAAGATTTGAAATATAATATTCTCTTGAATTGATCTTGAATCTTGATTGCGTGACATTAGTATGGCATTAAAGCATCATAGCACTGTAATTTGTACCACTAAGCCGTTGGCTTAGCGCGAATGTGATTCTTCGCGCAGGTGACAGGGAAGAACCAGAGAGTTCCTCTAGGCCGAGTCAAGTATAGATTTTGAGGTGTTGATAGTGGGCTTAAAGATCAAAGACTGACTGCCAAAGAAATGTATAAATTTTATGGGTTGTAAAACTTGAGTTTGGATATATATGAATTTGTAAATATTGTTATTTTCCGCTGCATAGTGAACAAATATTTTATTTACTGTATTTCATAATAAACTTTTACTTTATGTTGTACTAGAAGTGTAAATCCTTTTTGCAGGTTGTAGTTGAGGTTATAAGGGGGATTTATTGGGAGTGTACTGAGAATGATTTTGTTTGCATTGGTTTGTGTAAATGTTTTAAAAATCAGAAAAAAACCAGTTTTGTCGACACATGGGACTCAATTTTTAGGCAAAATTATGGCAAAATTTCTGTAAAAATCGGAACTAAAAAAAATTGACTGAGTAAAATTGGTAGCAACATTAGGATAGTGTGGTACCTCTACTCGGCTTACATATGTAGGTCGGGAAGGGGTGTTACATAGTCCTACAGGGAAGGACAAAATGATAAAATCCTCAAAAAAAAGAAAGAGAAAGAGAAAGAGAGAGAAAGAAAAGGGAAAAGAAGAAAGGAATATGGGTATCAACCTTTTTATAAATGAAAAGACTATCCCAATCAAGATCCAGATTAACGCCAAGAAGATGGGAGAACATTCAAAGCTTTATCTTTTCATATTTCCAACTGCCTAAAGTTCCAACAAGAAGTTTGTAGTGTGAGGGTTTGCCCATAGTGTTACAATGACTCTAACTTATAAACGGCTTTCATTTAACCCATGTCCCTTATAGACCCCATTTCAAGCCTATTAAAGACCTATTGATCTCTCTTGGTAGGTAGAGTCTATTAGTAGAGATAGTTTGGGTAAGCATGCATATGAGAAAGACAATGTTCAAACTCAATGAAACTTTTGATTAAGTAATGTGTTGCCTATCTAAAGTGCAACAATTCTTGCTTCAATAGAAATGATTCCCAAATTTAGTATGGTAACTAGGGTTGTCATGTTATAGATATGTTAATTTGGAAAATCAAGTCATGAGGTACAATGACACTAATTTGACAAAGCCAAAAAAATGATTTTAAGATTAAAAAAAATGTGTGTTTTTGTCATATAAAGCCTTCAAGTTAAGGAAAGCATGTTGAACCGTCGAATATCGAAAGACACATTGGGCAAAGTAAATGATTATTTGCAAGGTTGTGAAAAGTTACCAATTGACATGCTGAATCATAGTTTGAAATGGATGTGTCCCTGACTATGCTGCTTGGTCCTCACCATTCATATTTTCAATATCTCAAAGATAAAAGCCTAAATGCGAAGCCGTCTGTCATTCCAATGCAAGACCTAAGCGAGCATCTGGAAGGAGCCAATGAGAACACTTTTGTTGATAACCTTGGTGTATGAGTCAATGGAACCACTATAAGTGTCATTCATGCATATCATGTATATATGAGCATATCACACTGCATTTTCTTTGTCAAAAGTAAACAACAATACTCTATGAAGCAACCATGAAGCGGATATGGAATCATGGGGCATGGAAGGCCCATTGCTTGAGTAAGCTCTAGTCTGAAAGAAGAGATGCATGCTTATGAAAGGAACCAGACAAAATACAAACATCAATCAAAGCTTGCATGAGAAAAATCATTGGGGCAAGGAGAAGATATAAGGGGCCAGCTAAAAAATGGCTGAATTTTTTGCAAAAGTACAAAAGAATGGAACACTAAAACTACCAAAAGAATGAAGATGCAAAACTCAAAAGATCAGTCCAACTATAAGAGCTGAAGCCAATATAGGATAAATCTCCAAAGATGAAGATCCAGTTTAAAGGATGAAGATCCAATTTCAAGGGTGAAGACCTGATTTCCAAGGATGAAGATCCAGTTTAAAGGATGAAGATCCAATTTCAAGGGGAAGACCTAACGTCCAAAGGATGAAGATCCAATTTAAAGGGTGAAGACCCGTTTCCAAGGATGAAGATCCAGTTTAAAGGGTGAAGACCCAATTCCAAGGATGAAGATCCAGTTTCAAGGGTGAAGACTCGAAGTCAAAAGGATGAAGATCCATTTCAAAGGGTGAAGACCTGACTTCCAAAGGATGAAGATCCAGTTTAAAGGGTGAAGACTCAATTCCAAGGGTGAAGATGCAGCTTAAAGGATGAAGATCCAATTTCAAGGGTGAAGATTGTCCCATCTGAAGAGCAAAGCAAGGATAGAGGCAGTGGAGAACACACTCAAGAGACATGGCCAAGCCACTAGCCGTGTCACATGACACAGCTAAGGCCTTGGCCGTGTCCCACTTGGAAAAGAAAGAATATGTTGGGGCAACCATGGAAATGGCCACATGACTTGGTCGTGTGCATAAGAAAATGAGTGACACTACCAAGTCACTCATGACTTGGTCGTGTCTTGTGAAGATTCTTTCAATCATTTTACACAAAATAGGGGACGAAATGGGGGACATCAAGTGATATCTTTTAAAAATAAACAATAAAAGAATAAAAAGGTTGTCTAATTTATGGGAAAAAATATAAATAATCAAATAAGTGGGAGTCAAAGTGAAGTATGTGAGTTGGCAAGGCATGCTTTGTGTCTTAAGAAATTAAAAAGAAAGGAAAAAGTGAGAGATATATAAGAGGGAGCATCTTTAAGAGGAGCTGGTTCCTTTGGTTCATCTTCTTGTTCTTAGTCTTGAGAGAGACCATGAGCATCACCTTCATCTTCATCTTCCATTTCTCCCATAAACAAGATTCATAACATTTTTGGGGATAAAATTAGGTTAGCAAACTCTTGTGATGCTTAGGGTTTAAAGAAAGCTTGATTAAGGAGTTGGGGGGCTTGAGAGAGTGACCATTCCATCTTTCAATAGGAGAGCCATTGATTGAAGAAGGCTTGTTAGTTCTTCATCATATTCAAGGTGGAGCTAGGAGGAGGACTAGAAGTTCAACTCTTAGCATCTTCAAAGGGGTTTTTATATTCTCTCTTTTAATTCATTTATAGATTGTTATTGTTTGTCAAGAACTTTAATATTTCAATGTACAATTGTGATTTGATTTATATTGAGATAAATATTTGTTTTAAATTAATGATGATGAGCTAAATTACTCATGCCTAGGGTTTGTAGTAGATTTGATTGAATGACTTTATTTGATATTTCCATTAATATACCTTGTTATTAGTTGATTGTATTGGATTGAATGTTAGGTTGATAGATTAGCTTCCTATTGATCTCTAGATATTAAATGAAGGACCAAGAGGTGAAATTTGATATTGGAATTATGCATTCGACTACCCTAAGAATGAATTAGAAATATAAGTTCTAGGGTTTTATTAATTTGCAATTTCAAAACAATTGGTTGTTGTTAATTCATGAATGTGAAAACTAATGAATTTTTAATTACTAATTAAACTCAAGGAACAAATTAAGATACAAGGTCATTTTAATGGATAATTTTAGAATTAAGCTTTGATTAAACTAATCTACAATCCTAGGTACCATTCTTAGAATTGTATTAATCTTGTACAACCATTACGCACATTACTTTTAATTTTAATTGCTTTTCTCCACTGCTTCAAACATCACACTCTTATTTTTAAATTTCTTGGTAATCAAACTAGTGCAAACAAATTCCTTCCTTATGAGACGACGTTGGGCCGATCACCATTACTACAATTACCTCGTATACTTGCGAGTATCGCTTGTAGTATTAATTAATCGAGTGCAATAAGTTTTTGGCGCCGCTGCCGGGGAAGGCGATTCTTGTTTGTAGTTTGATTTTTTTTTAAATTGTTTAACTATTTTAAGTTTTTTATTTTGAATTACTAGGTGTTTATTGTAAGAATGCAGTTTTAAATTCACGATGGAGTTTATGATGTGAATGCTAATTTTGAAATGGCATGGCAATTAGCAGAATTAGTGAGTCAACTTAAAATGCTTAATGTAAGAGGAAGAGCACCTATGCCTACTTGTGAAGTATGTCTAGCATGTGGCATTGTAGGACATATTGCAATGCAAGTTGGAGAATATGCTTTTGAAAGTTTCCAGCTAAGGGCTAAACATGACCCATATTCCAACCCTTATAATCCAAGTTGGAGAAATTACCCAAATTTTTCTTGGGAAAACCAACAGCAAATTCCACCTCAATAATTTTTTCAACCTTACCAAAGAAGTTCTTACTTTCAAGAACAATGTTCAAATCAAGATCACCTTAAGAAACCCACATTGGAAGATAATTTGAATGCCTTTATTCAAATTAGCACACAAAATCAAGATCAACTTAAGGAACCCATATTGGAAGATAATTTGAATGCTTTCATTCAAATTAGCACACAAAATCAGGAAGGGAGCAATAGAGGTTTGATTCTTTGGAGGTATCATTAAAGAAGGTGGAAACTCAAGTTGGAAAACTAGAAAATCAACTCCAAGCACACCAAAAAGTGAAATTTCCAAACTAATTAGAGCAGCTCAATGCAATCACAATTTTGAGATGTGAACAGGTGATATATAACAAATTTTGTGATTCCCTTGATGCAGGTACTAATAAAGAAGAAAATGGCGAGGAGATATAACCCAACATAGAGGAACCAAGTCAATCAAAGGAGGAGGAGAATTTGGAAGCATCAACTTCATCAAAATTGTATGAGCCTCTAAATCCTTATATGCCACCAATTCCATTCGCAAGTAGATTGAAGGATGAGAAGCAAGGTATGCAACTTTCTGAAATCTATGACATGCCCTCCAAAGAAGATAGTGAAGATAGTGTAGATAAGTTTGAGATGGCCATGACCTTCAAAGTAGAGCCTAAAATCTCCAATTCAGAAATTGAGGATTGCAAGTTAATCTTAAACTATGAGGTTGTTGAGTGGGGACTTCAGATTGCTAAAATGGATGAGAACGAGATTCTACTAAACTTGGTTAAACTTTAAAAGACCCCAAGAATTTTGAAATATGTTTTGGTTGGGGGGAACAGTATGCAACCAATGATCATCTCTTCCACTCTCGGTGGTGAGGAAGAGCAAAAAATGAATAGATCCATGTTGCAGACCGAAAAAGGTTTTTACCAAGTTTCTATAGCATTGGAGGATCACCCTAAGACAACCTTCACACATTCTAATTGGACATTTTCTCTTAAAATGATGCTACTTAGGCTTTGCAATACACTGGGTACCTTTCAGAGTTGCATGCTATTCATTTTTTCAAACATGGGAGACAATTTCATTAATGATGGAAGGAGCACTTCATATCGCATATGGGAATTATGAAAATTAGGTTTCATATGAACTTTGCTCTTTTAATTTATGCATGCTCACATTGGGGAAAATGTGAATCTTTAAGTGTGGGGTGCAGTTTGTGTTTTTACTTTTAACTTTCAGTTTGTTTTCTACTTTTAACTTTCTTTTTTTAGGTTTAATTAACGTTTTTCTTTGAATAAATGAATTTTGAAAAGTTCAATTGTTATAAGATTATTGATAGATAACCTTTGAAATTTTGAATCATGAATTTGAGAATTGATTATAATTGGTACTTATTGTCAATTTTGATGGTTATTTTTTCATCACCTTTAAACTAGTGAGGAATTGAGCCTATTAAGTTGGATATGAACTTATTATTCTTTATTGTATGTAAACATCTTTGATTGACGAATTGCTAGAACTTGCTTTGACATGCATTTTGAGACTACATACAAATTTCAATTAGGCATCAATATGATTAAGGCAATTAAGTGAACCCATTTTGGCTTAAAAAGACCAACCTTATATCCAACCTTAGTTAGCCAATTTTGAGCTTATTTCATTTTTCCTTTTCTTTCTTTTTCACAACACTATTAGCTTGAACCTTATTGCTTTAACTATTACCCTTGCACTAGGTCAAGAGCATTTTAAGAGCGTTTATGATTAAGTATTGTGTTAAATAAAGTGTGGGGTTAAATTTAGTGGGTTCAAAATTACAAATTATTATCTTCTTTAGTTGCAAACCTTATTTAAAAAACAAAAAAAAGAGAAAATAATCAAAATAATAAAAGAAGTTGTTCTTTTTCGTAGGATTGGAATAAGTTTGGGAATGATCATTGCAAAATTTAATAAGTGAGTTCCCTTGAAAAGCTCCTTAATGTCAAGTGGTAGGTGAGAGGAAGGTGTTTTGGGATTGTTGGGTTATACTTATGATTGGTTACTTCATTCTTGAAGTGTTCTTGAACTTAATGAATAAGCTCACATTTCCTAAATGTCATGCCTTTACCTTAGCCCCATTACAACCCAATGAAAGACCTTATGATTGATGCATGATTGTAATTAGGTGGTGGAGATTTGATTGATAAGCAAGCCTATAGAGATAATCTTTCATTGAATGTTGAGAGCTTAAACACTACCTGATTAAACACTTAAAAGGTTTTGTGAGGAAGTGAAAATTTTTGGTAAGCAAGGATTGGCCATTAAATTGCTTGAGTACTAATTGTTCTTGATTTGATAATGATTGTGGATTTAATAAAATGGGAGTCTTGATACATCCTTATAACTCTTAAACTTGACTAAATTTATCTTATTTAGTTTGTTTTGATTTTAACTTTGATTAGGGACAAGCAAAGAATTAATTGTGGGGTAGTTGTTTTGATCAATTTGTGTATTTATTTTTAATATAAGTTTATTCGCTTTTGATTGATTTTTCTTTTAATTTGTGTTTAAAGTTTGTTTGAAGAAATTGATCCAGGTTGAAGAACAAAAAAATGGAGCTTTAATTCAATTTGATGGATTCTTAAGGTGGAAGAACATGAGACACGACCTAGACACTTCATGGCTTGGCCGTGTCCCTCATCCAAGGAAAGTGGCAGGAAATTTTGGCAGAGACGAACACACTTAAGAGATATAGCCAAGCCACTAGCCATGTCACACGACACAGCCAAGGCCTTGGCCGTGTCTTGCCAAAAGATCAAATTAAAGACAAACCAAAGAAGCAAAGGCAGAAGTGAACACGCCAAAAAGACACTACCAAGCCATTGGCCATGTTACAAGACACGGCCAAGGCCTTGGCCGTGTCCCATCTGAAGAGCAAAGCAAGGATAGAGGTAGTGGAGAACACACTCAAGAGACACGGCCAAGCCACTAGCCGTGTCACATGACACAGCCAAGGCCTTGGTCATGTCCCACTTGCAAAAGAAAGAAGATGTTGGGGCAGCCATGGACATGACCACATGACATGGCAGTGTCCATAAGAAAATGAGTGACACGGCCATGTCACTCATTGCTTGGCCGTGTCTTGTGAAGATTCTTTCAATAATTTTACACGAAATGGGGGACAAAATGAAGGACATCAAATGATATCTTTTAAAAGAAATAATAAAAGAATAAAAAGGTTGTCTAATTTATGGGAAAAAATATAAATAATGAAATATGTGGGAGACAAAGTGAGGTGTGTGATTTGACAAGGCATGCTTTGTGTCTTAAAAAATTAAAAAGAAAGGAAAGAGTGAGAGATATATATGAGGGAGGATCTTCAATGAGGAGTTGGGTCCTTTGGTTCATCTTCTTGTTCTTGGTCTTAAGAGAGACCATGAACATCACCTTCATCTTCATCTTCCATTTCTCACATAAACAAGATTCATAACATTTTTTAGGATAAAATTGGGCGAGCAAGCTCTTGTGAAGGCTAGGGTTTGAAGAAAGCTTGATTAAGGAGTTGGGGGCTTAAGAGAGTGACCATTCCATCTTTCAAGAGCAGAGCCATTGATTGAAGAAGGCCTATTAGATCTTCATCATATTCAAGGTGGAGCTAGGAGGAAGACTAGAAGTTCAACTTTTAGCATCTTCAAAGGGGCTTT
The DNA here is from genome assembly GCA_947685225.1 of Garcia nutans. Taxonomy (NCBI): domain Eukaryota; kingdom Viridiplantae; phylum Streptophyta; class Magnoliopsida; order Malpighiales; family Euphorbiaceae; genus Garcia; species Garcia nutans. The sequence continues at coordinate 34,912,308 of CANTUV010000005.1, read as the reverse complement.
TATATTCTCTCTCTGAATTCATTTCTAGATTGTTACTATTTGTTAAGAACTTTAATATTTCAATGTACAATTGTGATTTGATTTATATTGAGATGTATATTTGTTTTAAATTGATGATGATGAGCTAAATTACTCATACCTAGGGTTTGTAGTAGATTTGACTGAATGACTTGATTTGATATTTCCATTAATATACCTTGTTATTAGTTGATTGTATTGGATTGAATATTAGGTTGATAGATTAGCTACACATTAATCTCTAGATATTGAATGAAGGACCAAGAGGTGAAATTTGATTTGTAATTATGCATTCAACTACCCAAAGAATGAATTAGAAATATAAGTTCTAAAGTTTTATTAATTTGCAATTTCAAAATAATTGGTTGTTGTTAATTCATGAATGTGAAAACTAATGAATTGGTAATTACTAATTAAACTCAAGGAACAAATTAAAATACAAGGTCAATTCAATGGATAATTTAAGAATTAAGCTTTGATTAAATTGATCTATAACCCTAGGCACCATTCCTAGAATTGTATTAATCTTGTACAACCATTATGCATATTACTTTTAATTTTAATTGCTTTTCACCACTTCTTCAAACATCACACTCTTGTTTTTAAATTTCTTGCTAATCAAACTATTGCAAACCAATTTCTTCCTTGCGAGACAACCTTGGGGGGATCACCGTTGCTACAATTACCTCATATACTTGTGAGTGTCGCTTATAGTAGTAATTAATCGAGCACAACATAGACCCAATTTCTAAAGATGAAGATCCATGTTTCAAGGGTAAAGACCCAATCTCCAATGGATAAAGATCAATGTTTCAAGGGTAAAGACCCTATCTACAGTGGATAAAGATCCATGTTTCAAGGGTAAAGACTAGATCTCTAATGGATAATGATCCATGTTTCTAGGGTAAAGACCCGATCTCCAGTGGATAAAGATCCATGTTTCAGGGATTAAGACCCGATTTTCAATGGATAAAGATCCATGTTTTTAGGAAGATCCAATTTTCCAATGGATAAAGATCCATATTATAAGAATAAAGTCCCGATCTCCTATGGATAAAGATCCAATTTTGGTAGGTGAAGACCCAGAATCGATTAAAGAATGGAACAACTAGTTAAGCCAAAATTCTCAACTAAAAAATGGTCAGTCAAATTCAGTCTCGGGTCCAAGTATCAATCTCGGGTCCAAATACCCAATGCAGTCTCGGGTCCAAGTATCCAATCTAGGGTCCAATTACCCAATCTCGGGTCCAAGTATCTAAATTATTTTTGGGTCCAAGTACCCAGTCTCGAATTCAGAACTGTTCTCGGGTCGAGAACCCATCCTAATCATGTTGCTTTTCACTCTCTTTTACTGAAAGTCTCAGATCGTTCAAGCAGGGGGCAAACTGTAGACCCTTAATTTTTTACCTAGTCTAGTCTGATATTTTTAAACAGTCCAAAATAATTTTTTATGGTATTTTAATATTTATTATTTATTTTAATAAAATAATATTTATTTTATTTTTATAATTTTATTTATTATTTATTTAATTGTTATGTTTAATAAAAAAATATCAAAAAAGATAAAAAATAAATAAATAATCGGCAATGGCAAAATCGGCGACAGCAGAATCAGCGGCGAATTGGCTATGCATGCCAGCCCGATCCTCACCCCAGTAGCCAATTCTCACCCAGCACAGTGCCGCACGCCCAGTCCAATCTTCGTACAGCAATGCCCAATGCCAGTTTTGCCCGGGCCCACGGTGTCGATTTTTGCCGAAACCTTATTTTACTCGGTTTGAATTTTATTTCCTTAATAGTTTTAATTTCCTTAACATACTAGGTTTTTTATTTTAATTGTCTATAAATACCACATTAAAAACACACAGAAAAGGGGATTTATAGAAAATTTTATTGGACTAGAAGGGAAAATTTACGGAAGAATTATTTGGATTTTTTCTTAGCAATTAGTTTAGGGACTAGACTTTGGAAATTTGAAAGGAGAAAGCAACAAAAACAAAGGAGAAACCTTATTGGCCAATGGAGCAAAAATTATTGAATGAAGAAAGCAACTGGCAGTGTCAAGGCAATTGCCAAATTACCAAACTTCAACCGAAAAAATTAATTGACTCAGGCAGTAGCAAAAATAAAATAAAAGCTTGGTTCAAATCTTTTAATTTTGGTGGAGCCAATGAACAAAGGATTGTTTGTTATGTTTAATTCATTTAAATTATAATAGTTATATTATTATTATCTCATGTGTTAATTTACTAGGCATCTAAACAAATCAGTAGTCATATTTATGTTTGTTTTATTCATCATAGTAGTGGATATTAAAATCCAAACCTTAATTTGAAATACGCAGTGACCATGTTTTTATCAAAATCCTAAACCCTAGCACTATCTTCATAAAAGTTCCAAATTTTTATCAAAACCATAACCCTAATTTCTAAACTAAAAACCCCTAATCATATTTTCCTCAAACCCTAAAACTAGTTTTCAAAATTTTCAACATTTATTTGTGTATTATATGTCTTTGTGTTTAACTTCCTTTATTTTAAATCCAAATTTAGTTATTAAAATTCTAAAAACTTTAATTTAAGATGTAAACCCTAAATTTATATATTTATTGCTTTATTTAATTTTAGATTTGATTATGTAGTTTATTATATGTCTTGATGTTTGATTTATTTAATTTTGATGTTTGGTTTATTTAATTTATCATGGATGAATATTTTTTCAATTATTATTTGTTTATTAAAATTGTAAGAGGTATGTTTCCATGATTGGGTACCTCATTAATTAATTTTCATGTAATTTAAGTTGTTTTTATATTTTGGGATTAATGTAAAGGACACATTTCCACCCATTGGTAGGTGTCCTATTTAGTTTTAGACATTGGACGATATAAGGACACGTTTCCATTCTCGAATGGTTGTCCATTTATTTGTTTTGTTTGAACATTGCTTTGATTTTAATATAACGTTTCTTTATTTTAATTATTGCATGTAGTATGGATAATATCATTATATTTAAGAATTTTATAATATTAAGACCTGAAAAGGAGGCCGGTTCCAATGAACCGGGCATTGTGGGGGTGCTGGGCCATTTCTCACCTTCCCCACACGTACCCAACTTTTGAACCCATTAGGGGGTTGGGGATTCCTTAGGAATGCCCGTGTTCTCAAAGGCCCTGAGCCTGACAGTGCCCAAGTCTCAAGAACCATTCCACTGAGAGTGGGGGCAAAAATCCCCGCTCACACATAGACAAATATCTTTAGCATTTTTTAGGATAGTGCTTGGGTAGTTCTTGAACAAGCTCTTAAGACGGCTTAGAAGTTCTTCATCAAATTAAAGTTGAGCTAGAAGGGAGAATAAGAAGTTTTAACTCTTGGCATCTTCAAGGGATTTTTCTATTCTCTTAATTAATTTATTTTTCAAATTTTGTTGTTGTATACATTAATACTTCAATGAATATTTGTGACTTAAATAATATTAAGATGAATGCTTACTTTGAATTGATGATGAGCTAAATTACTCATGCCTAGGGTTTGTAGTAGATTTTATTAAATGACTTAATTTAACATTACCATTAATATAACTTGTTAGTAGTTGTTTGCATTGGATTATATATTAGGTTGATAGGGTGGCCACCTATTGATCTCTTAATATTTAATGAAGGACCGAGAGGTGAAATTTGATTTGGAACTATGTAATCAACTACCCTACGAATGAATTAGAAATATAAATTCTAGGGTGTACTTAACTTGCCAATTAAGGTAAATTGGTTTTTGTTAATTCATGAATGTGAGAACTAATGAATTGATAATTGCTAATTGATATTAAGGAGGAAATTAAGTTATAAGGCTTTGTTAATGGATAATTGAGAATTAAGCTTTAATTAAATTGATCTACAAATCACAGGTACCATTTCAAGAATTTTAATTAATCTTGCACAACCATTAATCATTTCACTTTAAAGTTTTAATTACTTTTCACCTTTTTAACACAACAAACTCAATCTTTAAATTTGTTATTTCAATCAAACTATTATCAACAAACACCTTCCTTGTGGGATGACCTTGGGACATTCCACCATTTACTATAACTACCTCATATACTTGCTAGTGTTGCTTTGTAGTTGTTTAAATTAGAGCACAAAGCCTAATGGGTGATCAAGGCTTTGAATATGGACTTAGATGGGGCGAAAGAGCAGAGAATGTTACAAATTTCTAAACTAGATGAGCTAATATATGAAGCCTAAGAAAGTTTAAGGATTTATAAGGAAAAAACTAAAGAATGCATGATAAAATGATCCTCAGAAGGACTTTTAAACCCAGATTGAAAGTGCTTTTATTCAATTCAAGGATGACACTTTTTCCTGAAAGCTAAAGTCTCATTGGAGTGGTTCATTCCAAGTTGTTCAAACCTTCCCATATTGAGTTATTGAGTTGTTGAATTTAAAAACCTAGGAGACTTTCAAGGTAAATGGCCAAAGAGTGAACCATATTTGGATGAGTTTGAGGTTGCAAGAGCCATTGAAAGCATGGTACTTATTGATGCCTAGGGCAATCGCATCCAGCTACACGATGTTAAAGAAGCGCTCAATGGGAGGCAACCCATCGATTTGTATTTCTCTTCTTAATTAATTTTTCATATTTTACATTTCTAAATTTTCATTTTTAGTGTGTGAAAGTTGTTAATAAATTGAATGAAATAGGTACTATGATAGTTATTTTTGTTGTAATTAAGTTTCAGGACAAGAAAATGAATGAAAAATATTAAACAAAATTGGGCAGAATGAGACACACTCAGAGACATGGCTAAGCCATGAGTGACACAGCCAAAATATTAAAAAAAGAAAATTTAAATTTACAGTAGCTGACACGGCCATGTCTAGCAATTCTGAAATCAAGCCCCAGACACAGAACTGAACAAGGCCGTGTCACATTAATACAGGAAAGACAAATGACACATCTTAAGCCATGTCGCTCACTAACCATTGACGCCTAGATTCGTAGAACTAAACACAGCCATTGAACATGGTCGCGTCATGCTAATACAGGCAAGATAAATGACACATCTTAAGCCATGTCACTCACCAACCATTGAAGCCCAAATTCATAGAACTGAACATGGCCATTGAACACGGCCGTGTTCATGGCCATCTCTGCTCAAAATACGCATGACAAGGCCAAGGCAAGTGCGACTTGGCCGTGCCACCCATTTTTAACTTTTTAAAAACTTGATATCCTCCCCATTTTCTCTCTTATTCAAACCCTAAACCCCAATTTTCTCTCTCAACCTTGCCTCCCTCACACGGCCAAACCCACACCCAACCATAAACTCAATCTTTTCCATCAATTTATCCATATTTCTTCCTAAAAACTCAAACAAATCATAATAAAGCTTCAAATTTCATCAAATCCCAAGATGCAAAGGACAAAGATGGTGTCTCACCATAGAAGGAAGCAACCTCCCTCATCTTCTTCATCTTCTTCAAGAAGAATGGCCCTTTAAGCTAGGGGATTCTTCCTCACAAGGTATGTTAACAATGAATCTCTCAATATTTTACAAATTAGGGAGAATTTTCACTATGTATGTGCAAATCCTAGGATGGGAGAAATTCATTACCCTTAAACCTTTACAATTTCAAGAGCTAACAATTGAGTTTCTTTCCTCCTTTAAAGTAGAAAGAGATGAGTAGTCCCTTGATTTTTGCCCTAACTAGTGCGATCCTAAGTAAAGAAGACATGAGTCATGTTTAGTCTATTCTTAATAAGCTTAAACCTGTACTAAGCTTTTAATTAGATTGGTCCAGCTTTAAAATGATAAAATAAGTTTGGTTTAATTTTTTCAGGCCCTAAAACTGTCTGATTTGAGTTTGAAGCAAGTTTCGTCCGATATGGATCATGCCATATCAAATTAGGCTTGTCCAATTTGATATGGATGGTCCATATCAAATTAGAGCATGCCTAATTCGATATGGACCATGTCCATATCAAACTAGGGTGATCCTAATTCTATATGGTCATCCATATTGAATTAGAATACTCTAATTTAATATGGACCTTGCTCCATATCGAATTAGTTGATTTCTAATTCGATATGAACCACCATATCGAATTAAAATCACTCTAATTCGATATGGACCTTGCTCCATATCATATTAGTTAAATTCTAATTTGATATGGGGCTTGTCCATATCGAATTAGACTTTCTAATTTGATATGGACTTTGTTCCTTGTTGGATTAAACTTTCTTTAATCTGACATGGTTACGATTTCCCTTAGATTCGAAATAATTTAATTGAATATGCTTTAAAGAAACCATGTTTGAATAGGAAATTAAGAATCGGTCATAAGGTTTTAGCCTAATGTATTTACTATAAATACAGGGGGAAAAGAATAGAGAATAGATTAGCAACACATCAATTAACATCAAGCAACCAAGCAATTAGCAAGGACTATCAAAAATAGAAAGAACAATCATCAAACACATAATACTATCAAACAAGGTCATAGATACTATCTTGATATTGTTCAACCAAGAGTTCCTAATTGTGCAAGCAAAAGCTTGGATCAACGTTTAATTATTGGTGGAATCAATGAACGAAGGCACGTTCTCTAAATTTAATTCACTTAAATCCAATATAAAAAGTTTTGGCGATGTTTTTTTTATCATATTTGTTCATCATCCAAAATAATTCCAGTAGCTTAGACTTATCTAATATATATTCATCAGTATACAATCATTAGTTTAAACATGTCCATTAGCCATTTCCCATGCAAATATTTATAAAAAATCAATTGTTAAAGTAGCTTTAAAGTTTTTATAGTAACTAAACTTTTACCAAAACCCTAATATGTTTTTCTAACACCAAAACCCTAAATTTGATTTTCAAATACCAAAATCTTAATTCATCTTTCTAAAACTTAAAACCCTATTATGCTTTCTGAATATCAAAACCCTAATCTTGTTTTATAAAACTAAAACCTAAATCCCTATCCTTAAAACCTTAAAACCCTAATTTCCAAATCAAAACCCTAATTTCCAAATTAAAACCCTAAGACCTTCATTTCAAATTAAAACCCTAAAACCCAAATTTCTAAATCAAAACCCTAATTTCCAAATTAAAATCCTAAAACCCTAATTTCTAAATCAAAACCCTAATTTCCAAATTAAAACCCTAATCTTATTTTCAAAACCCTAAAACCCCAATTTTCATCCATAAACCCTAAAATCCTAATCCTGATAGTAAAACCCTAATTTTTATCCTAAAAACACTAATTTAATCATAAAAATCTTAAAACCATCTATAAACCCCAATTTAAGATGTAAACCTTAAATTTGTATATTTGATGCTTAATTTAGATATTAAAACTTAGATTGAATTATTTCATGTTGATGATGAATGATTTATTAATGTTTTATTTATTATGGATGATTTATTCTATTTTTTCTTATGGTGAGAGTTTGAATGATTTAATTTTATTTGGTTAATTATTTAAGCTTCAAAGATGTAAAAGATATGTTTCCACTTTATAAGTGTCTCATTTATTAAATCCAATGTAATTTTATTTATTTTAGAATTTTGGAATAATGTAAAGCCATGTTTCCACCAAATGGTGGGTGTCCTTTTTTATTTAGTTTTGGATATTGGATAATTGTTGTAAAGGCTTGTTTCCATCCTTGGATGGGTGCCTAGTTTGATTACTTTACTTTAACAAAGGTGATGGATATTTATTTCTTTTAAATTATGTGTAGTATGGATAATATCATAATAACCAAAAATTTAATAATGTTTAGACCTGAAAAGGAGGTCGGTTCTAATGAACCGGGCGTTATAGGGGTGTTGGGGCTTTCTCACCTTCCCTATACGTACCTAACTTTTTGAACGCATTGATAAGAGAAGTTGATTCTGTTGGTCTTTATATTATTTTATTCTTTCTTATTATTATATTGTCTATTGCATCATTTAGATTGCATTTTGTGCATAAGTTAGAACGCCCGTGTAACCTGTGTGGTATTATATAAGAGATACCATACTTTCACTCAAGGTATGGAGATCAAGCATGGCATAACTACTCATAGTGTTGTACCTTTTGGTATATACTTTCTATGGAGGCCCAAACTTTTCAACCCAGAGACTAAAGCTCATGTAATTGGCCTAGTAACTTTCCTTAGGTTTTTACCCAAATGCTTATTGTTTGACTATGATTAATTTATCTTGGTTTGAACCATGGTTTATTTGGTTTTTTCTTTTTCTAATATGACCTAATTATATTGTAAGCTAAAAATAATTTTTATTCCTTTAAGATTAAAAGATCAAAATAAATTTTATAAAATTTTTCAAGATGGTATTCGAACATAAAAATAGGTAAAATTTTCTTTTCTACCCCTTGGTCAAAATACAAAGCCCAAAATTCATTCTTAAGAAAACCTTTTACAGTGGGCTTAGAAATAAAATTATTTTTTTTTCTTTTCATCTAAAATTATAATTTTTTCTTAAACAAAATTATCCTTGATTGTTTGTTATTTTTGCATACGTGCATACATGCATACACGCATTGCATTACATAACATTGATCCTTTCTGGCTCACATACCTAAAGTACAGCAATTCAAGAGCATATGATAGTGTCATCAGGGATTTTCACCCCTACTCCCATATGGAATTATTCTTGTGACTTCGGCATTGTTAAGTTCAAGGCCTTAGAGAAAACGGGCATAAACCCAGAGAAAATGGAGTCACCACCCGAATGGGCCAAGAAAAGAAAGGGGTGGATAACTCAATTCCTAAGAAATCCCCAACCCTCTAATGGGTTTGGAAAGTTGGGTACGTATGGGGAAGGTGATAATGACCCAGCACCCCCATAACGCCCGGTTCATTGGAACTGACCTCCTTTTCAGGTCTAAATATTAATGAATTCTTAAATATTATAATATTATCCATAATACATACAATTATCAAAAGAAATAAACATCCATCACTTTATTAAAATGAAATAAACAAAATAGGCACCCCTCCATAGATGAAAACATTCCTTTTACAAGGTCCAATGTTTAAAAATAAAATAAATAAGATAGGACACCCACCATTTGGTGGAAACATGCCCTTTACATTTATTCAAAACTTAAAGTAATAAAATTACATTAAACTTAACAAATGAGGTACCCACAAAGTGGAAACATACCTCTTACATTATTAAATTTTAAATAATCAACCAAATTAAATCATTCAATCATTCAACATGAGCAAAATAAAAATAAATCATTCATAAAAATAAAACATTAATAAATCATTCATTATATCTAAATTTTAATAAATAAAAAAATATATAAATGTAGGGGTTTACATCTTAAATTAGGGTTTTTAGGATAAAATTAGGGTTTTAAGGTTTATAGATAAAAAATAGAATTTTTTGTAACACCCTTATACCCTATATACATATAATACATACACCAGTATATGTAAAATATGCAAATAAAGCATAAGAATGCCACAACCTGGTTTAACAAAAACATTCATATTCCCCATTCCTCAAAACATTTATACATATATGTATTGATGTATATCAAAAAGTATAAAGTCTCACATTACTCAATTATACAAAATATTCTTTATAAGTTACAATATATATATATACCAAAAACATAACATAATATGAGAATGTATTATAATATAAAATATATACATGCTGGCAAAATGGTGGAACCTACAGCGGGACCTACAACGGAGGTTTGTAATCTTCTATTTTTCATAGTAAATATTGGTGGAACCTACAACGGTACCGCCGTATGGGCTCATCGAAGGAGTCAATATTTCTTTGTGTATTGTAAGTCTTTGTGTTTAACTTCCTTTATTTTAAATCCTAATTTAGTTATTAAAATTCTAAAAACCTTAATTTAAGATGTAAACCCTAAGTTTATATATTTATTGCTTTATTTAAATTTAGATTTGATTATATAGTTTATTATATGTTTTGATGATTGATTTATTTAATTTTGAATTTTGGTTTATTTAATTTATCATGGATGAATATTTTTTCAATTATTATTTGTTTATTAAAATTGTAAGAGGTTTGTTTCCATGATTGGGTAGCTCATTAATTAATTTTCATATAATTTAAATTATTTTATATTTTGGGATTAATGTAAAGGACACGTTTCCACCTTTTTTGTGGGTGTTCTATTTAGTTTTAGACATTGGACAATGTAAGGACATGTTTCCATCCTTGGATGGGTGTCCATTTATTTGTTTTGTTTGAACATTACTTTAATTTTAATACAATGATGCTTTTATTTTAATGATCGCATGTAATATGGATAATATTTTATTAATTAAGAATTCTATAATTTAAGACCTGAAAAGGAGGCCGGTTCTAATGAACCAGGCGTTGTGGGGGTGTTAGGCCATTTCTCACCTTCCCCACACATACCCAACTTTCCGAACCCATTAGGGGGTTGAGGATTCCTTAGGAATTGAGTCATCCACCCATTTCTTTTTCCCAGTCTGTCCGGGTGGTGACTCTATTTTTACTGGATTTAGGCTCGTGTTCTCTAAGGCCCTAACCCTAATAGTGTCGAAGTCGCAAGAACCATTCCACTCGGGAGTGTGGGTGAAAATCCTTGCTCATAGAGAATAAATCCATTATCATGCAATTCTTGCAACTGCACCTTTAACTTCTTCAATTACGCAGGTGCCATCTGATAAGGGTAATAGAGATAGGAGTGGTACCATGCAACAAATCAATACCAAACTCCACCTCTCTCTCAGGAGGCACTCCTGGCAACTCATCAAAGAAAATATCTAAAAACTTGGAAATTGTAGGTATACTATCAAGTTGGGACTCCACTACTCTGGTATCTATAACATGAGTAAGATATGCCTCACATCTCTTTCGAATCATTTTCCTAGTTGATACAGATGAAATAAACATGGATGAAAGATGTCCATGCTAACTAGATACCACCACATCGCTACCATTACGTGTTCTCAGGGTAACACATTTCCACTGATAGTCTACTATAGCCCCATGTCTGGATAACCAATCCATGCCCAGAATCAGATCATACTCCTTAAAAGGCATCTCAATTAGGTCACTGAGAAACTTCTCATCCTAAACAACAACCAAACTATCTCGGTGCACCCTGCTAACCACAACACTATGCCCTAAAGAATTTGTAATCAAAACATCAAATCTTAGGGACTCAGAATGCAAATCACGCACAAGCAATATGGGTGCACTAATATATGAATGTGTTGACCCAGGGTCTATCAATTCAAGAACTAAAGTACCAAATTAAATAAAATTACCGGCAATAATAGCTGATGCATCTGGCTGCCTCTGCATCACACAAACCCACTGTGATGGCCATGCTTCCTCTGGTCTACTCCTTGCTAACGAACCTCCTCTCTAACTAGACCCTGATCAGCCACCTCTGCCAAAACCTTTGACATTAGGTCTAGAACCTATTGTATCTATTTGTCTATCATCTGGTGGCTCTAGACAATCTCTAAGAAAATGGTTTGGTGATCCACATCTATAACACACTATTGGTGCACCTATCCTCCAGCAGGCACATCCGTGTGCTCTACCACAATGAACACATGTAGGTGGAGTAGGCCTCTGAGTCACAAGGGTCGGAGCACTAGCCACTGAGGCTGTAGGTCTCTGTCTCTGCTGCTGTGCTGACCTGGCAGGCTACCCCTGACTCCTATTGAACCTCTGAGGATATCCCCCTCGGCCTCTCTTAGTGATGAAGACCCTGTCTCACCCTGAGGTCTCCTAGTTATGCTTTCCTCTGGTCTTGCTGCTATTGTAAGTCCCTATGCTCTCTATACAGTCCTAGCAGCTGCACCCAATTGAGAGAAATCCTTATACTGGGAACCTACTACTAAATGCATGATAGAAGGTCTCATCCCCTCCTCAAACCCCCGGCATCTGTCAAACTCATCTGATATAATTCCTCCAGCATATTGGCTCAACTTGAAAACTCAATCTCATTCTTAGTTAGTGTCTAGGTATCCTACCTCAAACTTAGAAATTCCATCTTCTTTGCATCCTTATACTCCCTCGGAGTATAATTCTTCTCGAATTCTCTCAGGAAATTGGCATAGGTCAAAACTAGTGGATCAATTGTACCATAAGGAACTGTCTTCCACCATTCATAGGCGTCGCCCTGCAGAAGTGATCTAGCATAATCAAACTTCTCCTCTGGACTAGCCTATAGCTGAATGAATACTCTTTCAACCCTATCCAACCACTACTCTACTACAGCAGGGTCTGTGGTGGCAACAAAGTCCGTGGCTCCAAATTTCCTCAGCTTGTCATACTTTCGCATCGGCTGCTTAACTGGAGCCTACCTCAACAACTCCACCATATGTCATACCCAACCCGGTAAAATCTCCTCAGCTGCTGGTCCAATAGGTACAGAAGCAAATGCCTCACCAGAAGACTCAACACCAGCTCCAACTCTACTCTCATCAGGAGCTACACTCTTTGCAATATCCTTAGCAGACTGGTGCGTTCGAGATGTCATAACCACCTATTTCTCCAAATACAATAGAAATTGCCATATCACAATTAGAAAATGTCAGTGCCAATGCATGTATCACAATTGAAAACCATATTTAAAATCCCCATTTTCTCTCTCTAATAACTCACCTAGATCGAGAACCTCAAACTGAGGCTTTGATAGCAAAATAAATGTAACACCCTTATACCCTATATTTGTATAATACATACACCCAGTATATGTAAATAAGCAAATAAAGTATAAGAATGCCACAACCCTATTTAACAAAAACTTTCATATTTCCCATTCCTCAAAACATTTAAACATATATGTATTGATGCATATCAAAAGTATAATGTCTCACATTACTCAATTATACAAAACATTCTTTATAAGTTACAATATATATATACCAAAAACATAATATAATATCAAAATTTATTATGATATAAAATATATACATGCTGGCAAAATAGCTCTGATCTTGATGTAGCAAAAATGCTTCAAGCGCAACAAATGCAAGCCTATACCATACCAGGTCTAGTAGAACTCTCCGGCTCTACCGGATCACCCATGTCACCTACGCGATAAGTTACAATCACGTTAAGCGAGAAGCATAGTAGTACAAACTTTAATAATAACAACACTTAAAAAATAATGCCAAAGCAAAATGCTTATATATTGTGACATTCAAGTTCACTGAATAATTCACATAGTCACATACACAAGCATGGGCCTAAATAATAATACATTATTTGATTCCAAGAGTTACTATTTTTATCCATAATGACACCAAGAGTCTAGCCCTAAAGGCAAATCAAGTAATGCTCAAAAGCTAGCACTGAAGGCAAATTATATTATAGACGTCTAGCCTCAAAGGCAAATATTGAGGATAACCTTATAGGCATGCTGCCAAATATAGAACTCTGAAAATTGAATAACATACTAGGCACACAATTAATTCACATTTTTTATTCTTAATTCCTTTCTCATTTTCACATTTTCTCATTCATATCAATGTCATTTCATTTCAACATTTCATCACAACATAGAATATTTCATAGCGAAACCACATTACTCAAACACTTTGGGTCATTTTCACATTTTGCACATATTTCACATTTTATTCAATCTAGCCATTAACAATGGCTTTTCATAATGCATATAATGCATCATAACACTTTACATGTCATAGCACTATATTCATGAATGTCCAATGTATCAAATAGCATAACACATTTTTCCATCCAAAATGTGTTAAGCCCAATCTAACGCTAGCATATCTAATTTATCAAAAGTTTATACTTACCTTAGAAAGCACTACAAAATAAGCTTCAAAACTTCCTCTAACCTTCTCTTTCAAGTTTCCCTTCAACACTAGGGTTGGGCAAACTACTCTCTCTCAATGCCTATACCAAATGTGATCATAAACAACCATTTAATATCAGATTCTAAGGCATTCTCAACATCAAACCATTTAAATCATAATTACAAATGAAAGACAAAGAAAAGAGTTATTTTAGACAATATCCTCAAGTGACACGCCCAACAACACAAGTGTGTTAATGACCATGTCATTAACTCACTCTTATAGAAGCTTTGACACGTTCAATGACATGAGCATGTCACTACCTATGTCATTAATTCTGCCTTATAGAAAATTTTACAAGCCCAACAACATGGGTATGTTACTGACCGTGTCAATTATCCTGCATTACAGTAGCTACGACATGCTCAGAGACATAGTTGTGTTACTAGTCGTGTCATCAACATCGAAACTCAGCATCGTTAACACACCCAATGACATGGCCATGTCACTGGTCGTGTCAGGCAAAATTCCTACATTTCATACACTCTACCATTAAACACAACCACTTCCAAACTCAACTTAAATTTAACAATTTCTTCAATCCAGCCTTAAAATCATTATAAACTCAAAACCAACTTCATACATACCCAAAATAAGCTATTAAAACATGATAATATACAATCCCAAATTTCATAAATCATATTCTTCCATAGCATTCCAAAGAGCTTGTAAAATTGATAAAGAACTTACCAATTGATGAAGAATCCTAAAAAACTCTACTTGAATCCTTGAAATCCTTCAATCTTTGATGTATGAAAGAAGAAGAAACTCTCACTTACTCTCTCTCAATTCACGGCAATGGAACAAGAAGAAGAAAGAAGAAACACCTTTCTTTCAATCCATCCTTATTTATATATATTATAATATAATAAGTCACTATTCACTTCTTTATTATTATTATTATTATTATTCATTTAAAATCAACTTTTCCTACAAGTCTTTATACAGTATATATATGTGATGTATATCTTAGATATATGTATATGTCTTATATATGTCATGTTTACTTCAAATATATTTCAAATATACATTCTACTATATCACTTAAAATCATTTCATTTTCCATTTAAATCATTTATTTAATTTATCCAATTTAATTTTAATTTAATTTATTTTATTTTTTAAAAATTAGGGGTGTTACATTTTTAGAGTTTTAATAAATAAGATTAGGGTTTTTAAGGCTTGGGGAAATAAGGTTATTGTTTTTCGGGTTTTGATTTTAAAAACTAGGGTTTTTGGATAAAATTGTAGTTTCTTAGGATTTAAGAAATTAGGGTTTTGAATTAGGGTTTACTGGCTATTATTGGGATTTAGGGTTTGGATTAGGGTTTAGGTTGGATTTTTGGAATTTAGAGTTTTAGGTTTACTGACTATTAGGGTCTTAGTGCTTTGGTTATTTAGAAAACTAATTTAAGGTTTTGGAAATTGGGACATAGATTTATGGTTCTACAAATTAGTGAAAAATAGGTTTAGGGTTCTTAGTCTTTAGGACATAGATTAGGGTTTATCAAAATATGATTATATAAAAACTCTAAGAGTACTTTAACATGGATTTTTAATGAATACATATATGTAATATGGCTACTGGATGTTCAAAATATTGTGAGAATAATTTAGTGTTATGTAAAGAACTGTTGGTCAAACAATAAAAAGAAACAACTATGCTTACTGTGTATTTGTGTATAATTTAAAATAATGAAAGTTAAACACATATAGTTTAATAAATGAAATAACAATAAATTATCTCACTGTAAATTTAAATGAATTAAGTTAGAAAAACACACCTTCGTTTGTAGATTCCACCAAAACTAAATATTGATACAATTCTTGATTGAATGAAATCAAGACAGTGAGCTACTATCTTAATAGCGTTTCTGTGTTTAATAATTTTTCTAGGCTATTTGATGATCATTTGTAGTTGCTTCCTTGCTCTGTGTCAATTCCCTTGTTACTCCCCTCCTTATTATTTTTAAACTTGTATTTATACGAGAATGTATTAGGTTAAACCTATGTTTAACTTCCTATTTAGAAAAGTTTCCTGAGGCATATCGAATTAATTTGAGAGAAAACCATGAGCATTTCAGATTAAAACTCCTTCAATTAGAGGAAAACCAAGACCATGTCAAACTAAAACATTCCCAATCCGATATGGAATCAAATTTCATATTGAACTGGCAATCCTAATTTGATATGGACAACTCCATATTGAATTAGGATTGCCCTAATTTGGTATGGAGTCCCCTGGTTGGCCCCATATCAAATAGGGATCCCAATTCAAAATGGGGAAAGCCCTATATCGAATTGGGGAAGCCCCAATTCTATATGGGGAAGCCCCATATCGAAATAGGGAAGCCCTAATTCGATATGGGGCTGCCCCATGTTGAATTAGGGGCCTCCCAATTCAATATGGGGTGTCCTATGTCGAATTGGGATGCCCCAATTTGACATAGGCACACCCATACCGAATTTTGAGTCCAGTACAAGGCCGATATCGAATTAAATCCAACCAAACTTTCAAATCTGACCTATTTAAGGTTTTAAAAGTTTATCTAGCTTATTTTATGCCTCACAGAATTGTACCAATAAAATTAAAGTCTTTAAAACAAGTTTAAGCAATTAAAAGTGGACCGAACTGTGAGCGGGGATTTTCGCCCCCACTCCCGGTGGAATGGTTCTTGCGACTTCGGCATTGTTTAGGCACGGGGCCTTAGAGAACACGGACCTAAGTCCGAAGAAAATGGAGTAGCCACCTAGACGGGCTGGGAAAAATAAAAGGGTGGATGACTCAATTCCTAAGGAATCCCCAACCCCCTAATGGGTTCGAAAAGTTGGGTATTTGTGGGGAAGGTGAGAAATGGCCCAGCACCCCCACAACGCCCGGTTCATTGGAACTGGCCTCCTTTACAGGTCTTAATATTATAAAATTCTTAAATATAACAATATTATCCATATTACACGCAACAATTGAAATAAAGCATCATTATATTAAAATCAAAGCAATGTCCAAACAAAGTAAATAAATGGACACCCATCCGAGGATGGAAACATGTCCTTACATCATCCAAAATATAAAAGCAATTTAAATTACATGATATTTAACTAATGAGGTACCCACAAAGTGGAAACATGCCTCTTACAACATTTGAAAATCAAAAATAAAATGATAAAAGTAAATAACCATTCATAATAAAAGTAAATAATGAGGTACCCACAAAATTGGTTTGGGGGGTTTACTGTTTTGGTTTTGGAATTGAAGAAAATAGTTTAGAGTTTTATAAAGTAATTATGATTTTATAAACTGTAAAGTGAGTTTAGAGTTTGGATATTTAACAAAACATTTTGAAATTTTGGAAAAAAGTGATAGGAAAATAGTTTAGGGTTTTTAAAAGCTTTTGGACATAAGAAAAATGATTTTAGGTTTTTGGAAACAAAATAGTATTTTTTTAGGGTTTTTGGAAATAGAAGGAAAGATTTAGGGTTCTAAGATTTTGAAGAAACAGAAAAGTATTTTTAGGGTTCTTAAGTTTTAGAAGAAACAGAAAAGTATTTTTAGGGTTTTTGTGGTTTAGAAGAAACAGAAAAGTATTTTTAGGGTTTTTAAGGTTTAGAAGAACATAAAAGTATTTATGTCATTGAAACAAAGATCAACATTACTACATGTTTATAGATCAAGGTTTTGTGTGTATAATCTTATGAATCAAACAAAAACAAAGCTACTGTAAGAAAATAAAAAGAAATTAGAGATTTAAACCTTCGTACGTTGGTTCCACCAAAAATTGCTTCTTGGATGAACGGAGACAAAGGCAAGGTTGCTGCCTTTGATGAATTGTTAATGGCTTTGCTTGTTACTCTCAAATCCGAAGTCCCAAATTCAAAGTTCTAGTTCTCCAAGAGTTTCTCCCCTTAAAATACAGTCCGATCGTTCATCCCCCTTCTTCTGTGTTTTTTTAGTCTTATTTATAGGAAATTTAGAAGATTAATTTTATTTTTTTAAGGAAATTATCATTAATTAGGAAAAGGAAATCGAAACCAAATAGAATTTGGTTTCGAAAAAAATTACTGTGAGCGGGGATTTTTGCCCCCACTCCCTGTGGAATGGTTCTTGTGACTTCAGCACTGTTTAGGCTCGGGGCCTTAGAGAACACGGACCTAAGTCCGGAGAAAATGGAGTCGCCACCCGGACGGGCCGGGAAAAAGAAAGGGGTGTATGACTCGATTCCTAAGGAATCCCCAACCCCTTAATGGGTTCGGAAAGTTGGGTACGTGTGGGGAAGGTGAGAAATGGCCCAGCACCCCCCACAACGCCCGGTTCATTGGAACCGGCCTCCTTTACAGGTCTTAATATTATAAAATTCTTAAATATAACAATATTATCCATACTACACACAATAACAAGAAAGCATCATTATATTAAAATCAAAGCAATGTCCAAAAAAAAAACAAAACAAATAAATGGACACCCATCCAAGGATGGAAACATGTCCTTACATCACATGCCTAGATAGGACACCCACCAAAAGGTAGAAACATGCCCTTTACATAGGTTCTAAAATAGAAAAGCAAATTAAATTACATGATGTTTAACTAATGAGGTACTCACCAAGTGGAAACATACCTCTTACAACTTTTGGAAATCTAAATTAATTGATAAAAGTAAATAATCATTCATAATAAATAAATCATTCATTAAAAGTATTTAAATATCAATAAAATAAACATCCATCCATGATAAATTAAATAAATCAAGTATTGAAATTAAATAGATTAAAGCATCAAGGTATAAATAAATATGGAATTGAATAAAGCAAATAAAACTTCAATTATAACTACTGTGACCTTTTATAGAATTAAAATAAATTAGGGTTTTATGTTTTAAAAGATTGGTAAGACTCTTTGATTAACCAAATTAAGATTTGAATGATGAAATCGTGAAACTAGGGTTTTAAATACCTTAAAATACTTTAATTTGTGATTTTTGGTTATTAAATTTTAAGCTACTGTGCAATTTTTGGGTTTTCATGTTTTTATGTTTTTTAATGTTTTAAAAGGATTAGAGTTTATAAAAATTATGGGTTAAGGTTTTAAAAGGATTAGGGTTCATTATTTTAGGTTTGAGAGTTGAATTTTGAATTTTAGGGTTTTAGAATTTAGGTCACGGGTAAAGAAGAATTTTTAGGGTTTTAGAAATCAATTTGATATTTTATGAAGTTTTATGAATTTAAACAAAAGGATTGAAGTTTTTATAAGTAGAAAAGATGTTTTTTAAGGTTTTTTGGATGAAATAGAACCTGCTTTAAAATCTTAAAAGAAACAGATTTTGATTTTGGTTTTGTTGAAATATATGTTCAATTAGTTTTTTAAGATCTTTAAGAAGAAAAAATAACAATTTTAAATCTTTTTAGAAAATAATGTCATGTTTTAGTGTTTTAACTTTGGAAAACTAAATTAAAGTTCTAAGATTTTAACTTTTGAAAAAACACAAAAAACCCTAGTTTAGCTACTGTGTAAAAATTTAGAATTTAGAATTTCATACCTTCTTTTGTAAGTTGCTCCAAAATTGCTTCTTCTTAGATGAACTAGCTCCAAAGACAAGCCTTTTTTACCTTTGGAATCCCTTTAATCGTGATGCTGCTGTTCCAGAAAATTTTAAATTGAATTTCTTCTTTTCCTTCTTTGCTTTGGTTTCAAATTTTCCAAACTCCCTTTGGATTTCCTCTCTCTCGTCCACCTCTAAATTTTTGTTATATCTGCTCGGATCGACCATCTTTGGCAGCACTGAATCATCCATTCACTTATCAGTGTTGAGTGCCCTTTCTTATCTCAGAATGGTACCATCTTCTGGCTGGGGTGAAGCTGGTCTCGCATGTCTTTATCATGGCCTTGATAAGCTTTGTCGAAACAAGAATTCTTTTGTCGGCTTGATGGCGGTTGTCGAGGTATTCTTTCTTCCGCCAATGTCTTTTCCCTTTTCCTCTTGTGATCTTTGTTGTTATTGTAGATATGGGCATATGAACACAACCTCGTGAGGTAAAACTCTTACCACTTTTTCATTGCAACTGCTCTTTCTTTCTTTGATTCTTTAATGATCATTGCAGGTTGTTGGCTCGTTTGATCATGAGGCTGGACCTTCCTTTACTGCCCCTTCATTTACTCATTCTATCCCGCCAGATATTCCATCTTATTCGCAAGGCATTGATATGAATTACCTGGTCCGTTTCTTATTTCGTAATAGTTTATGCTCTATATGTATGCATGATTATGTATGCTCTTACCTTTTTCCTTCTTGGCTCACAGCGGATGCTCGAAGAACAAAACGAGAAGCTTCAAGAAGAGTTGGCTGCAAGTCCTCAGTAGGCTTCTCATTTTGAAAGTTTATATCATCAATCTGAACAAAATTTTTGAGACTTCCGATTTCAAGGAATAAGGGATCCCGGTGCTTCTTCATCGAGAGGCCCCCAGGCTGATGACCATGAGATCCTTTCGTCTGCTTCTGATGAGGACCATGACAAATCAAAACTCTAAGGCAATAGGGATTTTAGTGCTTCTGCTTCGGATGATCCCGGGACGAGTAATTTGCCCCCTCCTCCAACAGGCGACGACTTTTTCAAGTCTTTATTTGGTGACCTACCACCACCCTCTTAGTGACATGTAAACATTATATCAATTATACAATAATGGAAAATATGCTTTCTTTTTCTCTTCTCTCCAAAATTATTTTTTTATTATTTTTTTATTATTATTTTTATATATAATACATCATAATTAATATCCACTTCTTTTGTTAAACCAAATCCAAAATGGAAAAAGAAATTGTGACCACTTCCTTTCCTTGTGCCATATGGTCTTATCCTTTTCCATCATCTTTTCCATTTCACTTTTGGAAAAGGTTTATTTTCTTCTATATAAATCACCTTGCATGCCATATTTCAATTCATAAGCCAAGAATCTCTCTTTCAAAGTGAATACTCTCTCTTTAGCAATTTTGGTTCCCCTTTATTCATCAACCATGACTGAGCACCATTTAAAAAAATAAAAATTCTATTTAAGAATATGGATGCCAACCATTGGAAGCAAATTTCATGGTCAAAGCTTGATGTTTTAAAATGCTTTCAAAATGTCAAATTGGACCACTCTTTCTTACATGCTGTGGCTTCCCTGTGGGATACGGATTCTAGGGTATTTAGAATTAATGGCTTTGAAATGTGTCCCTTGATTGAAGAATTTGAGGCCATCCTTGGACATCCCAATAATCAACAAATGGCATTACCCACATTGATTTCCAAAACTGAACAGACGATGCAGATGTTATTTCAAATTTCGAATCCCGAGATTCTTCGGTTGATGAGAGGTGAAAAAATTCTACTTGCTCCTTTGATTGACTTTTGTCTTTCTTATTTGGCTCCTACTAAGGCCTGGGGACGCATGCTTTGTCTTTGCCTGCTCGGCCAATTCTTACTTGTTTCTTCTGATGGCGATATTGACCCACGAGTATTGGATATCATGGATCAAATGGAAGGAGGCTTGTCGCTGGTACCTGTGATCTTAGCCGAGACCTTAGTTGGATTAGACCAATTTAAATCAGGATTGTCAAAGAGACTGACTGGGAGCCTGTTGCTGCTTCAGGTAATTACCTAAACTGCCCTTCCGAGTTTTCAATTTAGGTTTTTTTTTATCGCTCTAACTTTTGCCTAGTCCGCCCATGCGGGTTTTTCAGAACTAGCGAGCTGCCCTAATTTTTGCCTAAGCTGCCCTTGCGGGTTTTCAACTTAGCGGACCTCTCTCTTTTTTTTTTTAAATTCTTTCTTCACAGATTTGGCTCCAGGAGCATCTTTGCTTGCTTGATACTCCCTCCATGGATTTTTCCCTATACCTGCCACGTCATCATTCCGCTAGGAAGCTACTCCACCTAGCTTCTTCATATGCTGACTGGGTTGACTGGATCCACTCACGCTCCGAAGTCAACATCCGTTGGTTGGTACCTTGGTGGAAGATTTCTCATATTACCATGTGGACATACTTGATATACATTCCTCTTGCTGCACTTCATCAAGGTACATGCTATAATCCTCACCGACTTGGGCGTCAGTATGGAGTTGAGCCTCGTGATTCTGACTTTATTCCTGACCTAGACATGCCTTGCTTGACTGAAGCCTACTTGGACCGGCTGAGGCAAAGCTGGCCTGTACGTTACACTTATCGGCTGCCATAGATTTTACATTTGTCAATTCATAAAGTGTATTGTTAGGATGAAAAAATAATTAGAGTAATAAAAGATGCTTCTTTTCCATTTATAATTTGTCATCACCTTTTGCAATTATGATTACTTATTTTATCCATGTCTGGTCATATACTCATAACAGTACACAACGAGCAATTTAATCATTAATTCTGTTTTATTAAATTAGGGAACAACCAAACATAAAGCCCGTACACACAAGATTACTCATGTTGCCAATCAGCCCTTTCGAGTTTTCTAATTGACGATTTTCTCTCATTAGCCCTAATTGTTGCCTAGCCCACCCTTTTGGGTTTTCAAAACTAGCGGACTGCTCTAACTTTTGCCTAGGCCGCCCTTTTTGGGTTTTCAACCTAGCGAGCTCTTTCTTTTTCATTTTTCATACATAAAACCTCTTCAACCTGTCAATGTTTACTAGCTCACTAAATTCGTTCCCATCCATGTCTTATAACTTCACCGCACCTTTGCTCATGACTTGTTTCACGACATATGGTCCTTCCCAGCTAGGTCTAAACTTCCCTCTTGGATCAGATACATTAGGCTTACATTGCTTCAATACTAAATCCCCAACCCTGAATCTTCAAATTTTGACCCTTCTATTATAGGCCCGAGCTATCTTCTTTTGATACAGTTGGTGATGATACAGTGCCTTTAGTCTTCTCTCTTCTAATAGAGCTAACTGAGTGTATCTGCTTGCTACCCATTCTATTTCAGGCAGTTCCACTTCCAAAACTACTCTCACTGACTTAATCTCAATCTCAATTGGCAATACTGCTTCCATCCCATAAACCAAAGAGAACAGTGTCATTCCAGTAGGTGTTCGCACACTCGTCCTATATTCCCAGAAAGCAAAGGGAAGCATTTCCGACCAGTCCCTGTAGGTCTTGGTCATCTTGGACAGAATTTTCTTAATTGTCTTGTTTGTTGCTTCCACTGCACCATTAGCCTTTGGTATATAAGGAGAGGATCGGTGATGATGGATTTGGTACTTGGAGAATAAATCCTTAACTGCTCCTTGAAACTGTACCCCATTGTCTGATATCACACTATGCGGGACCCTATATCTGCAGATGGGATTCTTTTCGATAAACCTAGCCATTTGACTTGCACCCAGCTTGTTGAAGGATTCGGCTTCGACCCATTTCGAAAAATAATCAACTGCTACCACAATAAAACGGTGCCCGTTTGAAGCTGTCGGATGTATCTCTCCTATAATGTTGATACCCCAGGTGGCAAAGGGCCAGGGTGAAGACATTGAATGCAATTCTTCAGGAGGCATATGATTCAAGTTACCGTACATCTGACATTGTTGGCACTTCTTGACAAACTCAATACAGTCTCTCTCCATGGTCAACCAATAGTAACCTTGTCGAATAATCTTCTTAACTAGGGCCAAACCACTCATGTGCGGACCGCAACTTTTTGCATGTATTTCTGACATGATGTGCTCCACTTCGGGCTTTCTTAAACATCACAAATGCACCCCCATCGGGCCATCTTTGATACAACTCCCCATGGAATGTGGTTTATTGCAATGACCACCTCCTTATGGCTCTTCTCTCTTTCTTTGTTACCCCCGGTGGGCATTCTCTTTCTTCCAAAAATCACCTTATAGTATCATACCACGTATCATGGTCTGTATCAACTTCCATGATTGTCTCATATTTATAACAAGGAGTTGATGAACTGGTCAAGATCAGAGGCTTAAGGAATAGGTTAACAGGATCTTCCCATATCGAAGCCAATGTGGCTAGGGCATCAGCCATCTGATTTTCTTCTTTTGACAGGTGTATAAAACTACACTCCTTAAAATTCTTCTTTATCATGGTCAGGTAATGATGGTATGGTTTCAATTTTTCTTCTTTCAACTCCCACTCTCCATTTACTTGGGATACTACTAGCACCGAATCACCATAAACTTCCACCTTATCTATCTTCATAATCATTAGGGTTTCCAAACCGAAAATACAAGCTTCGTACTCCACCATATTATTGGTTGCCCTAAATTTCAACTTTTTGGCTAAAGGGATGAGTTCCCCTTCGGGCGATTCTAGTATAACTCCCAAACCTGCTCCTTTCCTGTTTGCTGCTCCATCAAAATACATTTTCCATCCTTGTACGTCAATTGCTTCTAAATGTTCATCTGGAAATTCCAAGATTACCTCTTCACTTTCTGGTAATGGTAGTTGAGCCAGAAATTCTGCCACCGCTCTACCTTTGATTGTTTTTCTGGTTACATACTCGATCTCAAATTCTTCTAATATTATCAACCATCGACCATATTTCCCAATTAAAGAGGGTGTCTCCCTTAAGTATTTCATTGGATCCAACCTGGAAATTGCTTGCACACTATATGATTGAAAGTAATGCCGCAACTTCTTAGAAGACCAAACCACGGCTATACATGTCTTTTCAATAATACTATACTTAATTTCATAAGGTAGGAGCCTTCTACTTAAGTAGTAAACGGCATGCTCAATCCCCGACTCATTTGCTTGGGCTAGCATGGCTCCTATCGACTCTTCTTCTACTGCTAAGTATAGTAATAGAGGTTTGCCGGGATTAGGCGGTTTCAAAACAGGTGGATTCAACAAATAGTCTCTTATTCGATCAAAGCCCTTTTGACATTCTTCGTTCCATACGACCGGCTGATTCTTCCTAAGCAACTTGAAGATAGGCTCACAGATTGTTGTGAGCTTTGCTATAAATCTACTAATGTACTGTAGTTTACCAATGAATCCCCAAACTTCTCTCTCCGTCTTAGGGGCCGGCATATCCCTGATTGCTTTGACTTTTTCAGGGTCTATCTCGATGCCATTCGGGCCAATTACATGTCCCAACAATTTACCTGAGGTAACACTGAATACACACTTCTTCAGGTTTAATCTTAGCTTATACTTCAAAGCTCTATCAAAGAATAATTCTAAATTTTGGAAGTGTTGCTCCCTTGTATCTGACTTAACCATCATATCATCAACATATACTTCAACTTCTTTGTGCATCATGTAATGAAATAATGTGGTGGCCATCCTTTGGTAAGTTGCTCCAGCATTCTTTAAGCCGAAAGGCATCACCCTACAACAAAATATACCCCATGTAGTAGTGAAGGCAATTTTGGCTTTATCCTCTTGGGCCATTAACACTTGATTGTATCCGAAAAATCCATCCACAAATGAATGTAGCACGCTAGAGGCTGCACTATCAATGAGTACATCTATATGAGGTAAAGGAAAATCATCCTTAGGGGAAGCCTTGTTTAAATCTCTATAGTCCACACAGACCCTTATCCTCCCATCTTTCTTTGGCATAGGTACTATGTTGGCTAGCCAATCTGGGTATTCTATCACTTCAAGGAACTTCACTTGTATTTGCTTAGTGACCTCTTCTTTAACCAATTCAGCCCACTCAGGTCTTAGTCGCCTAAGCTTTTGTTTGACAGGTTTAATGTGAGTGTAAGTAGGAATATGATGCTCGGCTATGTCTCGACCTATCCCAGGCATATCCTCATAAGACCAAGCAAACACTTCTTCATATTTTTTAAATATTTTTTCAAATATCTCTTTCTCATCAGGAGTAAGGTCGGATGCTATGCTAATGTTTTTAGGATTTTCAATTGTTCCCAAATTTAATGATTGTGTGTTAACAGAATTAATATTAAAGATGCTCATGTAACTGCTATTTGAATGTATGCAACCATTAGGAGAAACATCACACAAGTAAGCAAAATCAGACTTTATTGCATTCATTTTGGAAAAGAAAACATCATCATTCTCATACAAAGCAGACAAATTAAAATCAAAATCAAAATCATTGTTCTCAGAATCATAAAGCAGGATGTCTTCAAACTTTTCTTCAACCAGAGCAGCAATCTCTTCCGGAGTCTTCTCGGCTTTCAGGGCAGCTTCATTCTTCTCCTTGTTGATTGACAGGGTGAACTCTTTCTTCACTTGCTCCACTAGCTCAGCAACATCTGCAAAAATTTCAAAACCGGGGATTAACTTACCCATGAACATGATTGGCTCAGGCTTTCCTTAGAGTGGTCCCATATCTGGAGCTTTCACAAAGATCTCTTCAAGTGGTGGGAAGCTCATCTTCTCACTCTTCTTTGGCTAAACATTGTCATCTTCATCATATCCTAACCCCTTCTTGGATGTTTGAGTTCTAAAATCTGGCAACTCTGTCAAACCGACCTTACCCTTTCCAAGACCAGCTCTGGGAAGGTAGTTCATGTTCTTCATCATATTCAAGACTTTGGAGTCCACTACTTCATCATCAGAAATTGTAACCACTTGAAAACCATTGAGAGGCCTCTCGACCATTAGAGCATTAAAAATCTCATTATCTTCAGCTTCAATGACCACTGTCTCATCTCCGTTAGGGAATTTGATCTTTTGATGAAGGGTGGAAGGAACTCCACCAAGAGGGTGAAACCATGGCCGTCCCAAGAGTAAGGCAAAGGTAACTGGTATGTCTAAAATAACAAACTCCACAATAGATTCAATTGGACCAACCTTGACGGCCGCTTTAAAAGTCCCTTCGGCATGCCTCTTAGTATTGTCATAAGCACGAATTGTCACCTCGGTTGGGTTTAAATCTCTTGTTGACATGGCTAGCTTTGGTAGTATCTTAAGTGGACAAACATTTATGGTAGACCCATCATCGACCATTACACAAGGAGTCCTCTTCCCCTTGACTTCTATTTTGATAAAGAGAGGGAAGATGTGGTCTCTCCCTTCCTCTGGTAAATCCGCATCGGAAAAAGAAACTGCTCCCATACTAACTTCGCTCTTCTCTTGAACCTTTTCACATTTCATTACTTCCCCAATTTTTATGAAGTTGATCAACTCCTCCGGTGTTGTGGAGGTAGAAATCGGCATGCTAGCCAAGGCTTTGGCCATAGTCTCTCGGTGCTTTTTAGAAGTAGCTAACAAGTCCCAAATGCTAACACTTGCTTGGGTTCTTTTTAATTGCTTGAGTACAGCATCATCTTCTTCCACTTCAACTTCCTTCCCCTTATTAGTTTCTACCTCCTTAGGTGGTGGCCTTGCATAAGGCTTACCGGATATAGTATTCATCACCTCATCTTCTTCGGGCTCGGACCAAGTCCACTCCTCCTTTTTAGGTATAATATCATCATCACTGTCACTTGAATCCCAAAACCTGTTGACCACACAAATTGTTACTTCTCCACCAATCATAGCTTGTTTAACTTCATTAAATTCCTCTTCTTCTTTAATTGCTTCTCCTCCCACATCTTGAAAAGAAGACATGACAAAATCCTCATGCAAACCTCCTCCAATCATGAAGGTTGCTGGTGGTGGTACTCTATTGAACTTTGGCAATGGGTTGTCATTGGTATTTGGCTTGTTGGGCTCATGTAGCTTCCCATTATCAATTAAGTTTTGGATCTCATTTCTCAATCTCACACATCTATCCGTGTCATGTCCTTGCATTTGGTGAAATTGACAAAATGCTTTGGTGTCAAAATTAGGCGGGAGAGGATTAGGCAAAGGATGAGGATTTGAGGGTTGTAACAATCCCTTTCTTTGAAGCTTGTTTAGAACCCAGGACATCGGTTTTCCCAATTCCAAAAATTGTCTCCTTGTTCCTTGGTTAGTAGCATTAACACCGACGGCCTTTTGCATGCTTTGGCTACCAGGTTGATAGCTCCCTTTCTCGTTCCTTTTCGTTGCAAATCGGCTCTTTTCCCTTTTCCATTCTTCAATTTGTAAACCAGCTTGGAGAAGGTCTTTGAAATCACGGATGAGTGTATGAGACATCCTTTCACAAAGACTAGGTAACACCCCTCTCACAATCATCCTTATTTGATCGGATTCATCGGGCCTCTTCTTGAGTAAAGCAGCCTTGTTTCTCCATCTCTTGACATAGTCTACAAAATTCTCATTCGGCCTTTGCCTAATGGATTCCACTTCCATCAAGGTAACTTCCAATTCAAAATTATATCCATATTGTTGGATAAAGGCTTTGTAAAGTAGATCCCAGCTTCTTTGTGTTCCATCATCTAAGGTATTGAACCAATTTTGGACAACAGGGTCTAATGAGAGCATAAAGTACCTTAGGGTTTGAGCCTTAGTAGCTCAGGCAGATTGCATGGCAGTGATATATTGCTTCACGTGGAGATGAGGATTTTCGGTGCCATTGTACTTAGCAAAGGAAGGCATTTTGAATTTATAAGGGACCTCTTCATTTTGTTCAAATAACTTGTCAACTTCGGACATCTCTTCAGTTTTCAGCTTCTTCTCAAATTTCTTTTCTAAATCAGCAATCATCTTTTCAACATCAGATGTCTCGGTCTTTTCAATAGTTGCCTTCTTGACAGCCTTCGGTTCTTTCTTCTTTTCTTGAACCTCTTGGTAGTATTGAGCCCAATCATCATCATCATCAATGACCACCTTTTCATCATCAAAAGCTACTTCATTAATTTTAGTCTTCCCTTTGTCCTTTGGTTTCTTAGTGCTAGCAGATGCCTCGGCATGGTTTTCTAAGATTGCAGTCAATTGGTTCTTCATGGTCTCAGCTAGGGCCTCTTTTATTTCTTCCATCTTGGCATTGAGGGCCTCATCCACCATCCTTTGAATTTGTTCGAGCTCCATTGTTTTTGGTGAGCAAGTGATTGAGTAGTTGCTAGATGCTTCATCTCCGGCGTAGGTCGGATTGTTGTAAGCTTTAAAACTATCGTAATCCAGGGTTGTGAGCCAAAGAGGATCAATGAGATGAGATGCATGTATGCACCAACAACAAATAAGGATAAATAGGACGTTCCTTCCAACCTTATAACATCCACACACGAGTGGCGAGTCTCTTTTCCTAGGTATATGGTTAATAAAATACCAACATGGGGTACTTTGCTTTCGAATAATTCCCTCGGACTTTTCAACCAATAGTTATATTTTCAAAAATGGAAACCAATCCATGATAATTCCCATTAATTAGGTTTTAATCCATTCAACCAACTAAAGTAGCTTTTATGCTATATTGGATTAAAACGAAATTAAGAGATTTATTATAAATGGATTTCTCACTTGAAAAGAGTAACTAATGGTTCATGCCAAAAACAAGCCCATGGTTAATTTATTTTTAGTATAAAGTAGGCCCACAATTGATTTTTGGTATTTCATAATTGACCTAAATATTTTTACAAGCTCTTTGTAAAAAATGGTTGGGTGAAAATAGTTTTGTTTCTAAGCCCATTGTAAAAAAAGTTAGAAAATTGGATTTTGGGCTTAGTATTTGGGCCATGGGCCAAAGAATTTATTTATTTTTAGAAAAGTATTATGTTCAAAGACCATCTTGAAAAATTTTTAAAAATAGTTTTGGTCTTTTGGATTTTAAAGAAAAATTTATTTTGAGCTTACAATATACTTAGGTCATATTAGAAAAATAACAAACCAAATAAGCTATGATTTAGACTAAGATAAACTAACCATAGTCAAACAACATGCATTTGGGGTAAAACCTAAGGAAAGTAACTAGGCCAATTACATGAGCTTTAGTCTTTGGGTTAAAAGGCTTAGGTTCCCATAGCAAGTATATACCCAACGGTACGAGGCTATGAGTGGTTATGCCATGCTCGATCTCCATACCTTGAGTGAAAGTATGGTATCCCTTACATAACATAACACGGGTAACACATGCGTCCTAACTCACGCACACGATGCAATCTAAGATGATGCAATGGATAATATCATTATAAGAAAGAATAGAATAATATAAAGACCAATGGAATCAACTTCTCTTATCCCCAGTGGAGGAGCCACTGTGAGCGGGGATTTTCGCCCCCACTCCCAGTGGAATGGTTCTTGCGACTTCGGAACTGTTTAGGCTCGGGGCCTTAGAGAACAAGGACCTAAGTCCGGAGAAAATGGAGTCACCATCTGAATGGGCCGGGAAAAAGAAAGGGGTGGATGACTCGATTCCTAAGGAATCCCTAACCCCTTAATGGGTTCGGAAAGTTGGGTACGTGTGGGGAAGGTGAGAAATGGCCCAGCACCCCCACAACGCCCGGTTCATTGGAACCGGCCTTCTTTACAGGTCTTAATATTATAAAATTCTTAAATATAACAATACTATCCATACTACACACAATAAAAAGAAAGCATCATTATATTAAAATCAAAGCAATGTCCAAACAAAACAAAACAAATAAATGGACACCCATCCAAGGATGGAAACATGTCCTTACATCACATGCCTAGATAGGACACCCACCAAAAGGTAGAAACATGCCCTTTACATAGGTTCTAAAATAGAAAAGCAAATTAAATTACATGATGTTTAACTAATGAGGTACTCACCAAGTGGAAACATACCTCTTACAACTTTTGGAAATCTAAATTAATTGATAAAAGTAAATAATCATTCATAATAAATAAATCATTCATTAAAAGTATTTAAATATAAATAAAATAAACATCCATCCATGATAAATTAAATAAATCAAGTATTGAAATTAAATAGATTAAAGCATCAAGGTATAAATAAATATGGAATTGAATAAAGCAAATAAAACTTCAATTATAGCTACTGTGACCTTTTATGGAATTAAAATAGATTAGGGTTTTATGTTTTAAAAGGTTGGTAAGACTCTTTGATTAACCAAATTAAGATTTGAATGATGAAATCATGAAACTAGGGTTTTAAATACCTTAAAATACTTTAATTTGTGATTTTTGGTTATTGAATTTTAAGCTACTGTGCAATTTTTGGGTTTTCATGTTTTTATGTTTTTTAATGTTTTAAAAGGATTAGAGTTCATAAAAATTATGGGTTAAGGTTTTAAAAGGATTAGGGTTCATTATTTTAGGTTTAAGAGTTGAATTTTGAATTTTAGGGTTTTAGAATTTAGGTCACGGGTAAAGAAGAATTTTTAGGGTTTTAGAAATCAATTTGATATTTTATGAAGTTTTATGAATTTAAACAAAAGGATTGAAGTTTTTATAAGTAGAAACAGAATTTGATTTTGGTTTTGTTGAAAAATATGTTCAATTAGTGTTTTAAGATCTTTAAGAAGAAAAAATAACAATTTTAAATCTTTTTATAAAATAAGGTCACGTTTTAGTGTTTTAACTTTGGAAAACTAAATTAAAGTTCTAAGATTTTAACTTTTGAAAAAACACAAAAAATCCTAGTTTAGGTACTGTGTAAAAATTTAGAATTTAGAATTTCATACCTTCTTTTGTAAGTTGCTCCAAAATTGCTTCTTCTTGGATGAACTAGCTCCAAAGACAAGCCTTTTTTACCTTTGGAATCCCTTTAATCGTGATGCTGCTGTTCCAAAAAAATTTAAATTGAATTTCTTCTTTTCCTTCTTTATTTGGTTTCAAATTTTCCAAACTCCCTTTGGATTTCCTCTCTCTCGGCCACCTCTAATTTCAATTTTGCACTGGCAAAAACTGTGGCAGCCGGGCCCGTGTCTGGGGCCAGTGGGCGTGCCAGCCCGCAGGAATTTCCTGCGGGAAGTTATTTTGCCCATAGGAATTTCCTGCGGGCGAAATAACTCGCCCCGCAGGAAGTTATTTCGCCCGCAGGAAATTCCTGCGGGCGAAATGCTGGGCCTACGGGCATGCCGCCCGTAGGAAATTCCTGCGGGTAAACCGCCCACGGGCCCACACGACTGCTTTTTGCTGCAGATTTTTTTCGACTCCGATTTTATTTTTATTTTTTATTTGTTTATTTTCATTTTTTATTAATAAAAATTAGATACTAAGATAAAAATTACTTAATTAAAATTATTTTGGACCAATTAGACAACAAAAATCATTTTGGGCTAAATAAAACATATTAGATCGGATTGGGTCAAAAAATTAAGGGTTTACAATTGCAGTGGAAAAAAAATTCGCTGGCAACAACTGCGACGGGCTACGAGCTTATGAGCGAGAATTGGGGCACAGCGTGGAAAATTGCGGGCAAAACCATTTTGCTCGCAGGATTTTCCTGCGGGTGAAATGGCCTAAGGCCATTTCGTCCAACACTTTCGGCGACGAATTTTTTCATCGTCGATTATTCCGTCGCCGATTTTTATTTTTGTTTATTTATTTATTATTATTATTTATTATTATTTTTATTTTATTAAAACTTATAAAAAATAAATACTAAAATAAATATTATTTAATTAAAATAAAAAAAATTATTTTAGACTATATAAAATATATTGGACCGGACTGGGACAAAAATTAAGGGTATACAGTTTGCCCCCTGCTTGAATGATTTGAGACTTTAGTGAAAGAGAGTGAAAAGCAATAAAACTTAATTTTTGAAATGGTTGATATTTTGGGTTCTTGGATTTGATTTGGGTGCTTATACCTGAGATTGAATTTGATTTGACTGACCTTTTATTAGTTGAGAACTCTGACATAACTGGTTGTTCCATTTTTATGGATTGTGGGTCTTTACCCACAAAAAATAGATCTTATTCTATTGGAAATTGGGTGTTTAACCTAGGAACATGGATCTTTATCCATTGGAGATTGGGTCTTTACCCTTGAAACATAGATCTTTATCCATTGGAAATCGGGTCTTTAGCCTTGAAATATGGATCTTTATCCATTCAAAATTGGATCTTTATCCTTTGGACTTTGGGTCTTTACCCTTTGAAATATGGATCTTTATCCATTGTAAATTGGGTCTTTACCCTTGAAACATGGATCTTTATCCATTAGAGATCAGGTCTTTTGTAATATCCCAATGTATGCCTTAGAAGTTTTGAATATTGTTGTTGTTTTAAATTGGATAGAATGTATATGTTAATTTGCAAGAGAAAAGAAATTAAAAGAAAATGTATATGTTGTATATATGGAAGTATAAATAACATATACATAAGTCAAAAATGGAGAGTCAAGGGATGAAGATATTTATTTGGTTATTGGTGAAATTACTAATAAGGGCATGTAAGTGAAGAGAGTTAAAAGTAAGTGAGAAGAGGGTATTTGGGTAATTGACTTTTTGGAAATGCTTGGTGGAGATTTAAAGAGAAGTTGACTTTGTTTCTTCATTATTCTTTTCTTCTTTTCCATTGAAGTGGCCGGCTCCTCCAAGGACAAGAGAAAGCAAGAGACCAAGAGAGGATCTTAATGTTCTAAGCTCAAATTGAAGGAAGATCTAAGTGATCAAGTTGGTGATTCAAGAAGTTTCATTACTTTGGTAAGTCCTCTTTTGATTTCTTTGCTTATTTGAAGTTGTGTTTGAGTTTGATAGATTTGTAAGAGTATGTTGTTTGATTGTGATATGTTTAAGAGTGTTTGATTAGATTGATTATGGATTATAAGGATGGATTGAAGAAAAGAGTAAGTTGGTTGGAAGAGATGGTGTTGTATTTGTGTTTAGGGTTTTGTGATGATATTTGAAATTTGTGTTTTTATAGATGTGGAGTTGTTTTGGGTATTTTTGTAAGTTAAGATGGTTTTTGGGTATGTTTTGTTAAGTTTGTTTGAAGAGGATGTTGGTGAAAAGAAGTGTTTTGTTGGGTGTCTTGTGGTTTTGGCTGGAATCTGATTTTTTGGCCTGACACTCCCGGGAGCACGTCCAGAGTTTTAGGCGTGTCAATTGTGTTGGAGGCAGTAGGTTTGACACGACCAGTAACACGCCCATGTTATTGAGCGTGTCATAGCTACTGTGAGGTTGGAGAGTTTACACGACCATGAGCACGCTCACGTTGTTGGACGTGTTGATATTTTTAAGAGAGGCAGAATGTATTACACGCCCAGTGACACGCCCGTGGTTCTGAGCGTGTAAAAGCTTATGTGTTGTGGAGTTAGGGCACGGTAAGGAACACGCCCGTGTGGTTGAGCGTGTCATGTTTAGAGTTTGTCCTAGTTAACTCTTAACTTGATTATCTCATGTGTATCCCTAAGCAAGTGTATGTTATTATTTTTGGATTAGGCCTTGAAGAAAGGGATTTGTCATTGATCTAAGAAGTAAAAGGATCTTGGAAAAGGAAAGTGTTTAGAGTTGTGTGAATTGTTATTGAGGTAAGTACAAATATTGCATTATTACATTGCTAATTCATATGAATATTATATTTTGTTATGTATTATCAATGATGTTACATGAATAATGTGAAAGATATGATGATGCAAATGATTATGTATTGTAATGTGGATTGAGATGTGATGGAATGTAAAGCCATTGTGATTGGCTATAATGACTTTAATGAGGCATGTTTGCCTAATTGATAATGAGAATTGAAAATGGAATTGATGATGAGATAATAAATGAATTGTGTGTCTAATGTGTTATTCTATTTTCAGAGTTTTTTTGTTGGTGGCATGCCTTCTATTAGTAACAATCTCTTGAAGTTAGGTTGGGCTTGATCCTTGAAGCCAAGTTGGGTAGAAGTTTAACATGTTTTACTCCCCTTGAAGCTTGGTTGGGTCTAGTCTTTGAAGCCTAATTGGGATGTTACAACCCTTGAAGCTAGGTTGGGTTGGTTCTTGTAACACCCCTTCCCTGTAATATCCTCCTATGTGGCTTAGAAGTTTTGATTATGTTGTTGTTGTTGTTGTTGTTATTGTTTAATTGAATTGTATGCATATGATGGGGTAAGAAAAGAAATTGGAAAGTGAATGCTTGTGCATATGTGTTTTGGAGGAAGAATTAGGGTTTAGAGACAAATGTATATGTTGTGTATATGATGATATATATAACATATAAAGTGGTCAAATGAAGAGTCAAGGTGATGGTTAAGTGGAAGAAGATATTTTTGGTTGTTAATGAAATTACATATAAGGACTTATATGAGACAAAGGTTAGTTATATGATTGAGGGTGTTTTAGTAATTGCTTGGATAAGAACACTTGGTGGAGATTAAAAGCAAAAGTTGACTTTGTATCTTGATCATTGTCTTCTTTCTTCATGAAGTGGCCGGCTCTCCAAATTGAAAAGAGAAAAAGAAGTGTTCTTGATGATAGAAGCAAGTTGATGAAGCAATTCAAGGTTTTGACAAAGGATTTGTGGAATTTCTTCTTTTCAAGTAAGTATTTTCTTGTTTTCTTTACTTATTTGGAAGTTGTGTTGGAAGTAAAGTAGGGTTTGATGATTTTGTGATTTGGTGGATTTGAGATGTGTTTGGTTGTGTTTTCAAATGTTAAATTGATTTTAAGTTATGAGTTTAATTGAAGGTTGTTGTTGGAAATGATGGTTGTTGATTTGGATGGATGGAGAAGGATGTTGATTTTAGGGTTTTTAGTTACTATGTGTTTAATTATGATATTAATGTGTGGTGAAGTAGTTCTTGTGATGAATATGTGTTTAGAACATTGATTATGTTCATGTGAAATATGTTATATAATGAATATTGTGTTTGAGTGTAATTGAGAAAGGGTTGGTTTTAGTTAAGGTTTTGTGATTTGGTGACACGGCCAAAATCAATTCTAGGGGAGTGGGCGTGTCCCTTAGGAGAGTGGGCGTGTCAATTATTTGAATTGGCTACTGTCTCTTTTGGTTTTAGTGACACGGGCGTGTCCATCAAAGGTGCTGGGCGTGTCAATTATTTGAATTGGCTACTGCCTCATTTATTGTTAAAGACACGGGCGTGTTCCTCAACTAAGTTGGGCGTGTCCTTCAAGTGGGTTGGGCGTGTCCCACAAATGAATTGAATGTTGCTTGATCTCTTTGTTCTTGTTTGCTTAGTTTAGATTCTTCAAAGGTAGTTGGGCCTCTAAATCTAAACATAAACATACTTAAACCAAGGGATTAATTAAAAACACTTGTGAATGATCCTAAAGCTATGAATTATATATATATTGTTCTTGCATTGTTGAGATTGAGCCTTGTTGTATTATGCATTGTGAGTGATAATGTGTTTCATGATTAATATGGAATGAAATGTTGATATTTATGAATGGTGCTATGTGAGATAAATATACACTTGAATAATGAAGTGTTATATTGTGAAATGAAATGTGAAGCCATTGTTATTGGCTAAGGTGATTCAATGGAGATAAATGAGGCATGTTTGCCTAAATGATAATGAGAATTGAGAATGAAAACTAAATGGATTGTGTGGCTAATGTGTTATTCCATTTTCAGAGTTTGTTGTTGGTGGCATGCCTAATGATAGTAACAATCTCTTGAAGTTAGGTTGGATTGAATCCTTGAAGCCTAATTGAGATGTTACAACCCTTGAAGCTAGGTTGGGTTAGTTCTTGAAGCCAAGTTGGGTTGATGCTTAGCATGCTTTGCTCCCCTTGAAGCTTGGTTGAACTTAATCCTTGAAGCCTAGTTGGGTATATGATATTGATATTGATAAATGTGATAACAAAACCAAAGCATTAACTCTGAAAATTGAATGACATATTAGTGTGTCTTGGGCCCATGCTTGTCTTTGCTTAGTGTTGTTCATGGATGATTAACTAATAAAGTATATGCAAAGATGTTGAATTGTGAGATACATATATGTATGTTAGGTTATGAATGTAAAAGTATGTTGTTAGCTTTGCATTTATGTTGTTACATGTATGATAAATTAGAATTGGCATTGTATAGCATTTAAGCATGTCTATTGCATGTTTTATCTTACTAAGCCCTTGGCTTAGCGCGATAGTGTTTAATCGCGCAGGTGATAGAACTGATAGAATCGAACCCGAGAGCTCTTCGAGACCGAGTGAGAGTAGACATTGAAGAGTTGATTTTGGAAGCTTAAAGATCAGAGCTGACTTGCCAATCATGTATAAATCTTTTATATTGTGTAAAGTATTGTTGATAATGTAAATATATGTATAATGGTAAATATGTATTCAAATGTTTTCATATATGTACATATTTTATAACTTCCGCTGTGTTATTTAAAAATGTATATATATATATATAACTAATATGTTTTGTTTTATAAGTAAATGATCTATTCTGTTAATAAGATATAATGATATGGATATGGTATCAAGTTTTAAAATGTTTTGAATGTTAAGGAAACCGTAGCATCCCTATGTTTGGTGCACTTATGCTACATTGTTGTGGTTGTAGTGTGTGTGCATTGAATATGGGGGTGTTACAATTGTTTTGGTATCAGAGCCTAGGTTTGAGATTCTCAATCTAGGTAAAATATAATAAAAAGAATATTTTTACTTAAAAAAAGTGGTTTTGAATGACATATACATTTGAGATTGGCAGTCCCTGATCTTTAATAAGATGTAATCTGTTGTGTTTGCAGTATTAGGTGTTGATGGATCCTCACTCAAGACAGTCAGTTGAGGGTAGTGCCGAGAGCATTGCTCCTGCCGAGGGAGCTAGGGTTGATAGTGTTGAGGAGGCACCTGCTTCGGTGTCGGGTAGACCAGCTGGAGATGAGGTTCCGCCAGCCTGGTTTAGACATATGATGGAAGTAATGAGACAAGCACCAGTACAGCCACCTCCACCACCACCCCAGCCTCAGGTTCAGATGAGACAGTATGATAAATTGAGGAAGTTTGGGGCGGAAGATTTTATGGGAACCACTGATCCAGCAGTGGCTGAGCAATGGTTAGGCAAAGTGCAGAGAATCTTTATTCAGTTACAAGCCACCCCTGAGGAAAAATTTGATTATGCCAGGTCATTACTGCAGAAGGACGCATATGACTGGTGGAAGACAGTGCCACACTCTATGGATGATCCTCCAACACTGTCTTACACTGATTTTCTGAGGGAATTTGAGTTGAAGTATACTCCTAGGGAGTATAAGGACATGAAGAAGATGGAGTTCTTAAGCTTGAAACAAGACAGCAAGACTGTTACTGAGTATGAAGTTGAGTTTATTCGACTGAGTCAGTATGCTGGGGGTATCATTGCTGATGAGATTGATCGATGTCGGCGATTTGAGGAGGGATTGAGGCCCTCAATTATATGTCATGTGGCTGGCTCCAGGTATCAGGATTTCTCCCAGCTAGTTGCAGCAGCTAGGAGTGTAGAGAGAGCTCAGGCCATAGTTACAGCTGCTTCTGAAGAGGAGGTTAGAGTGAGAAGGCCCCAGTTCGAGGCAGGGTCTTCTTCTGCGAAGAGGGGTAGAGGAAGTTTTGTTCCTCGGAGTAGTAGGAGCCAGAGACCAGCAGGTAGGTCAGTGCAGTTCCAGAGGCAGAGATTTAGACCTGCAGCTTCAGTGGCAAGTGCTCCGACCCCGATGATTCGGAGATCCACTCTTCCCATCTGCATCCATTGTGGGAGGCCACATGGTGGTCCTTGTTGGAAGGCTGGTGTTGCAGGGGTATGCTTCAGGTGTGGATCACCAGACCATTTTGTGAGAGATTGCCCTGAGAGGCAAGAGCAGATGCCAGTTGATTCTGCTGCTTCTCGAGCTAGTGTGAGAGGAGGTAGAGGAGGCAGAGGTGTCAGCCGAGTAGGTAGGCCAGGGTTCAGTTCTAGAGGAGGTGCTGCATCCAGAGAGGGTAGACCAGAGGAGGTTGGTTCTTCCCAGAGGATGTATGTTATGCAGAGGCAGCCAGATGCATCGGCAGTCATAGCTGGTACTTTTTCTTTATTTAATACTCCAGTACTTGCTTTGATTGATCCGGGTTCCACGCATTCTTATGTTAGTATATCTGTTTTGCCTGTATCTGATGTGCATGCCGAGTCCCTAGGATTTGATGTGTTGGTGACAAATCCGTTAGGGCATAGTGTGGTTGTGAGTAAGGTGCACCGGGATAGTGTAGTGAGGGTGCAGGGTGAGGAGTTCTTTGGAGATTTGATTGAGATGCCATTTAAGGAATATGATGTGATCTTAGGTATGGATTGGCTATCTCGACATGGAGCTGTGGTGGATTGTAAAAAGAAAATTGTTTCTTTGAGAACCGTTGATGGTAGAGAAGTGCTAGTATCTAATGAGCAGGAACAGCTAGCCTCCTTATTTGTTTCAGCTGTTGCAGCCAGGAGGTTGATTAGAAAGGGGTGTGAAGCCTATCTCGCTCATGTGATAGATACTAGAGTGAAGAGTTCTCCCATTGATAGCATTGCCACAGTTGCTGAGTTCCCTGATGTGTTTCCAGAGGAGTTGCCTGGATTGCCTCCAGAGAGAGAGGTGGAGTTTGGTATTGAATTGTTACCTGGTACCACTCCTATCTCTATTACTCCATATAGAATGGCACCAGCAGAATTGAGGGAGTTAAAAGTGCAATTACAGGAGTTGTTGGACAAAGGATTTATTCGCCCCAGTGTTTCTCCTTGGGGAGCTCCTGTGCTATTTGTGAAGAAGAAAGATGGTACTATGAGGTT
This sequence comes from Garcia nutans, assembly GCA_947685225.1. Lineage (NCBI taxonomy): Eukaryota > Viridiplantae > Streptophyta > Magnoliopsida > Malpighiales > Euphorbiaceae > Garcia > Garcia nutans. Next base: position 34,872,989 of record CANTUV010000005.1, on the reverse strand, counting down.
ATGTATTGATTATAGGCAATTGAACAAAGTGACCATTAAGAATAAATATCCTTTGCCTAGAATCGATGATCTCTTTGATCAGTTGAAGGGTGCAGCTGTGTTTTCCAAAATTGATCTGAGATCTGGGTACCATCAGCTGAGAGTCAGAGCTGAAGATGTTCCGAAGACAGCTTTCAGGACCAGGTATGGGCACTATGAATTTTTAGTTATGCCTTTTGGTCTGACGAATGCACCTGCAGCTTTTATGGATTTGATGAATAGGGTGTTTAGGCCCTATCTGGATCAGTTTGTTGTGGTCTTCATCGATGACATTCTGGTGTATTCGCGGAATGAAGAGGAACATGATATGCATCTGCGGATTGTGTTGCAGATTTTGAGAGAGAAGCAGTTGTTTGCCAAATTGTCGAAATGTGAGTTCTGGTTGGATCAAGTAGCTTTTCTCGGACATATTGTTTCAGCAGAAGGCATTAGAGTTGATCCAAGTAAAGTTGAAGCTATTCTGAATTGGAGTCCACCCAAGTCTGTGACAGAGATTAGAAGTTTTCTGGGTTTGGCAGGCTATTACCGGCGGTTTGTAAAAGGGTTTTCTTTAATAGCTACTCCACTCACCAGATTGCTTCGTAAGGGAGTGAGATTTGTGTGGACGGATCAGTGTCAGGCTAGCTTTGAGCAGTTGAGAGAAATGTTGACTCAAGCGCCTGTTTTAACTTTACCTGTTGAAGGCAAACCATATGTGATCTACAGTGATGCTTCACATAGAGGTTTGGGATGTGTATTGATGCAGGAAGGGAGAGTTATAGCTTATGCATCTCGACAGTTGAAACCGCATGAGCTTAATTATCCTACCCATGATTTGGAATTGGCAGCCATTGTGTTTGCATTGAAGATTTGGCGCCACTATTTGTTTGGAGAGAAATGTTTCATCTACACTGATCACAAGAGTTTGAAGTATCTGGGTGTCCAGAAAGAACTCAATCTTCGCCAGAGAAGATGGTTAGAATTGATTAAAGACTACGACTGCTTAATTGACTATCATCCAGGTAAAGCAAATGTTGTTGCTGATGCTCTGAGTCGGAAGTCTTTAGCTGGTTTAACAGTTTACTCGCTCTCGTTGCTTGTTGAGTTGAGAGCATTGCATGCCAGTTTTGTACCTTGTGATGATGGTGCATTGTTGGCACGGTTGCAATTGAAGCCAGTTTTGTTAGATCAGATCAAAGAGGCTCAGTTGGTTGATATGAAGATTCAGAAGATTATTTCAGATTGCAAGATTGGGAAGACTAGAGATTTTGTTGTGAGAGATGATGGGAGTCTCTGGTTTAAGAACCGATTGTGTGTGCCCGATGATGCTGATTTGAAAAGAGTTATTTTAGAAGAAGCTCATCAGTCAGTGTTTGCTATGCATCCGGGTAATACGAAGATGTATAATGATTTGAGACAACATTATTGGTGGATTGGGTTGAAGAGAGACATTGCTGAGTTTGTATCGAAATGTCTCACTTGTCAGAAAGTTAAAGCAGAGCATCAAGTTCCAACCGGGTTGCTTCAGCCGTTGTCAGTGCCTGAATGGAAGTGGGAAAGAGTGACAATGGACTTTGTGTCTGGTTTGCCATTGACACAAAGGAAACATGATGCCATTTGGGTGATTGTGGATAGATTGACTAAGACAGCTCATTTCCTTCCGGTGCGGATGGATTACTCTTTGGAGAGATTGGCTGAGCTGTATATCCAGGAGATTGTGAAACTGCATGGTGTTCCAACTTCTTTAGTGTCTGATCAAGATCCCAGGTTTACTTCAAGATTTTGGAAGAGTTTGCATTATGCTATGGGTTCTCGACTGCACTTCAGTACTGCTTTTCATCCACAGACGGATGGACAGTCAGAGAGGGTGATACAGATTCTTGAAGATATGTTGAGAAGCTGTGTCATCGATTTCTCTGGAAGTTGGGATAGATTTTTACCTCTTGTGGAGTTTGCTTACAACAACAGTCACCAATCCAGCATTGGTATGGCACCATTCGAAGCATTGTATGGCAGACGGTGTAGGACACCTCTTTGTTGGAATGAGCTTGGAGATAATAAGTTGGTTGGTCCTGATTTGATTCAAGAAACTGAAGAGAAAGTAAAATTGATTCGAGGCAGGTTAAAAGCAGCTTCAGACCGACAGAAGTCTTATGCAGATCTGAAAAGGAGAGACATTCAGTTTGATGTTGGAGATAAGGTATTTTTGAAAGTGTCTCCTTGGAAAAAGATTTTGAGGTTCGGTCGGAAAGGAAAATTGAGTCCTCGTTTCATTGGGCCGTATGAAGTGTTAGAAAGAGTTGGGCCAGTTGCTTATCGACTTGCGTTGCCACCTGAGTTGGATCGTATTCATAATGTATTCCATGTTTCTATGTTGAGGAGGTACAGGTCGGATCCATCTCATGTGTTGCCATTTGAATCAATTGAAGTGAACCCAGACTTGACTTTTGAAGAGGAACCAGTTGCTATCTTGGCACGTGATGTGAAAGATTTGAGAAACAAGAGAGTGCCATTGGTGAAGATTCTTTGGAAGAACCATGGGAAAGAAGAAGCAACTTGGGAAAATGAGCAAACGATGCGAGAGCAATATCCTCAGTTGTTTCAGAGTTAATTTCAGGTAATTTCGAGGACGAAATTTTCTTTTTAGAGGGGGAGAATTGTAATATCCTCCTATGTGGCTTAGAAGTTTTGATTATGTTGTTGTTGTTGTTGTTGTTATTGTTTAATTGAATTGTATGCATATGATGGGGTAAGAAAAGAAATTGGAAAGTGAATGCTTGTGCATATGTGTTTTGGAGGAAGAATTAGGGTTTAGAGACAAATGTATATGTTGTGTATATGATGATATATATAACATATAAAGTGGTCAAATGAAGAGTCAAGGTGATGGTTAAGTGGAAGAAGATATTTTTGGTTGTTAATGAAATTACATATAAGGACTTATATGAGACAAAGGTTAGTTATATGATTGAGGGTGTTTTAGTAATTGCTTGGATAAGAACACTTGGTGGAGATTAAAAGCAAAAGTTGACTTTGTATCTTGATCATTGTCTTCTTTCTTCATGAAGTGGCCGGCTCTCCAAATTGAAAAGAGAAAAAGAAGTGTTCTTGATGATAGAAGCAAGTTGATGAAGCAATTCAAGGTTTTGACAAAGGATTTGTGGAATTTCTTCTTTTCAAGTAAGTATTTTCTTGTTTTCTTTACTTATTTGGAAGTTGTGTTGGAAGTAAAGTAGGGTTTGATGATTTTGTGATTTGGTGGATTTGAGATGTGTTTGGTTGTGTTTTCAAATGTTAAATTGATTTTAAGTTATGAGTTTAATTGAAGGTTGTTGTTGGAAATGATGGTTGTTGATTTGGATGGATGGAGAAGGATGTTGATTTTAGGGTTTTTAGTTACTATGTGTTTAATTATGATATTAATGTGTGGTGAAGTAGTTCTTGTGATGAATATGTGTTTAGAACATTGATTATGTTCATGTGAAATATGTTATATAATGAATATTGTGTTTGAGTGTAATTGAGAAAGGGTTGGTTTTAGTTAAGGTTTTGTGATTTGGTGACACGGCCAAAATCAATTCTAGGGGAGTGGGCGTGTCCCTTAGGAGAGTGGGCGTGTCAATTATTTGAATTGGCTACTGTCTCTTTTGGTTTTAGTGACACGGGCGTGTCCATCAAAGGTGCTGGGCGTGTCAATTATTTGAATTGGCTACTGCCTCATTTATTGTTAAAGACACGGGCGTGTTCCTCAACTAAGTTGGGCGTGTCCTTCAAGTGGGTTGGGCGTGTCCCACAAATGAATTGAATGTTGCTTGATCTCTTTGTTCTTGTTTGCTTAGTTTAGATTCTTCAAAGGTAGTTGGGCCTCTAAATCTAAACATAAACATACTTAAACCAAGGGATTAATTAAAAACACTTGTGAATGATCCTAAAGCTATGAATTATATATATATTGTTCTTGCATTGTTGAGATTGAGCCTTGTTGTATTATGCATTGTGAGTGATAATGTGTTTCATGATTAATATGGAATGAAATGTTGATATTTATGAATGGTGCTATGTGAGATAAATATACACTTGAATAATGAAGTGTTATATTGTGAAATGAAATGTGAAGCCATTGTTATTGGCTAAGGTGATTCAATGGAGATAAATGAGGCATGTTTGCCTAAATGATAATGAGAATTGAGAATGAAAACTAAATGGATTGTGTGGCTAATGTGTTATTCCATTTTCAGAGTTTGTTGTTGGTGGCATGCCTAATGATAGTAACAATCTCTTGAAGTTAGGTTGGATTGAATCCTTGAAGCCTAATTGAGATGTTACAACCCTTGAAGCTAGGTTGGGTTAGTTCTTGAAGCCAAGTTGGGTTGATGCTTAGCATGCTTTGCTCCCCTTGAAGCTTGGTTGAACTTAATCCTTGAAGCCTAGTTGGGTATATGATATTGATATTGATAAATGTGATAACAAAACCAAAGCATTAACTCTGAAAATTGAATGACATATTAGTGTGTCTTGGGCCCATGCTTGTCTTTGCTTAGTGTTGTTCATGGATGATTAACTAATAAAGTATATGCAAAGATGTTGAATTGTGAGATACATATATGTATGTTAGGTTATGAATGTAAAAGTATGTTGTTAGCTTTGCATTTATGTTGTTACATGTATGATAAATTAGAATTGGCATTGTATAGCATTTAAGCATGTCTATTGCATGTTTTATCTTACTAAGCCCTTGGCTTAGCGCGATAGTGTTTAATCGCGCAGGTGATAGAACTGATAGAATCGAACCCGAGAGCTCTTCGAGACCGAGTGAGAGTAGACATTGAAGAGTTGATTTTGGAAGCTTAAAGATCAGAGCTGACTTGCCAATCATGTATAAATCTTTTATATTGTGTAAAGTATTGTTGATAATGTAAATATATGTATAATGGTAAATATGTATTCAAATGTTTTCATATATGTACATATTTTATAACTTCCGCTGTGTTATTTAAAAATGTATATACATATATATAACTAATATGTTTTGTTTTATAAGTAAATGATCTATTCTGTTAATAAGATATAATGATATGGATATGGTATCAAGTTTTAAAATGTTTTGAATGTTAAGGAAACCGTAGCATCCCTATGTTTGGTGCACTTATGCTACATTGTTGTGGTTGTAGTGTGTGTGCATTGAATATGGGGGTGTTACATTCCCAACCTACATGTGTAAGCCGAGTAGAGGTGCCACACTATCCTAATGTTGCTACCAATTTACTTAGTCAAATTTTAGTTCTGATGTTTACAGAAATTTTGCCATAGTTTCGCCTAGAAATTTGGATCCCAAGTGTCGACAAAACTTGTTTTTCTGATTTTTGAAAACACTTTACACAGACCAATGTGAATATTATCAAATTTAATGCACTCCCAATGAATTCACCTTATACCCTCAACTACAAATCTGCAAGAAGAGTTCACACTTCTAATACAACATAAAGTAAAGGTTTATGATTATTACACACTACTAACATACCATTGTAACATAGAAATTCACTTTTATATTTATTTATATACATGCCACAACTAGCTAACTCATAATGGATCTAAAAGATCTACCCCTGAGATTTGCTGTGGTCTGGTCGTTGCTTCCCCAAGATTTATCTACTGCTCCGAACCTACGAGTCAAGGAAAACTTAACTCGCTAAGCGTTGTCGCTCAGTGGGTACTTTACCAATAAAAATAAAAGTAGTATATGAAAGTATTCGAAATAAAAGGAAATAATTAAATCATAATTCAACCTGTAACACCCTGATACTCCATATAAGTACTATACATATACCTAGTATACATACAATACGTATATAAAGTATAAGAATGTTACTTTTAGTTTCAATTTAAAAACCTTTATCCAGATTCATAAAATTGAACATTAATTTAAAACAAATTTACAAAAGTCAGTATTCTTATTTATCAAAACTTCATTCATCCATATGAATATATATTAACTCAAAAATACAATATAATTTAAAATCACACATGTATGCATCATCTTCTAGTTGGTCTCGAGACACTCTTACCCTTCTCGTCGCATAACCGCTGGACTTCCAGATCAACCGCATAACCACCTGCGCGATTACACAACCGCGCTAAGCCCGAGAGCTTAGTAATACAAGTAAATAATAAAATAAACTTTACAAAAGAATCATACCTCATATTTTTAGCATTATGTTTCATTGATTTCTTACCATGTTTTCTCAATGCATTCTTCATATGTTTCCACTAATCTCATACATTAGATACATAATTACATAGAACATTCACAACACAATACTTACCCTTTCTATCTCATATACCTATACATATACATTATTTCAACAAAACACCATTCAATGACCTTTCCAAACCTTCATGAAAACAATTCTCACAAATTCCATATTCGTATACATTTTACACATCATACAACATTTTCATAAACTCATATCTCAACATATCAATACACATATTATAAAATCATACTTCATAATATCATTTTATTCACAATTCATCAATCATGAATCACACTTCCAATAAAGACAGCCATATATCTCATTACTCATTTATTTCAACATTAGATTATCACATTGACGACAAAGACAGACTCAGGCCCAAAACAACACACTAATATGCCATTCAATTTTCAGAGTAATGCTTTGGTTTAATCATCACATTTATCATTATCCCAACTAGGCTTCAAGGATTAGGCTCAACCAAGCTTCAAGGGGAATAAAGCATGATAAGTATCAACCCAACTTGGCTTCAAGAACCAAACCCAACCTAGCTTCAAAGGTTGTAACATCTCAATTAGGCTTCAAGGATTAGACCCAACCAAGCTTCAAGGGGAGTAAAACATGTTAAACTTCAACCCAACTTGGCTTCAAGGATCAAATCCAACCTAACTTCAAGAGATTGTTACCATTAGGCATGCCACCAACAACAAACTCTGAAAATGGAATAACACATTAGCTATACAATTCACTTATCAATTTCATTCTCAATTGAATTATCATAGCCAATAACAATGGCTTCACATTCCATTTGAATCATCATAGCCAATCATAATGGCTTCATATCATATTTAAATCATCATAGTCAATAACAATGACTTCACATCATATTATATTTCAAATCATATCATAATATTTCATTATTCAATTGTACATAAACAATCACTTCATTATATCCTTCACATTATATATAGCATCATTGAAATTCACAAGATTCACAATGCATAAAACATAACATTGTTCATATAGTATCATAAACATCATCATTATCATCAAATCATATTGATCAATTCATCACTCAACAATACATAATCAATGGCATTGCACATACCTTTTTCCATGATCATTATATCCTCCACATTTCCTATATCATCATTGTTATATACAAAACAATTTACATTATACATGAATGTAGAATCTTCCATGTACATTTGATTGGATCATTATTGTTTTAACTGTGTTTAGGTACAAAAACATTTGAAGATCCAACAATGTATGAAGAACAAATAACAAACACAAAAGCTAACACCCTCAAGGGACACGGCCAAGCTTGTGGCCGTGTCTATCAACACAAACATCCAGTAGCCAACACACTCAAGGGACACGGCCAAGCTTGTGGCCGTGTCACTCAACACCAAATCATCCGAGGCAGACACGGGCAAGGGACACGGCCGTGTCTCTCAACAAAAATCCCACAGTGACAAACACAGGCAAGGGACACGGCCAAGCCAGTGGCCGTGTCTCTCCAAAACTCATCCAACACGGCCAAGTTTGCCCTAACTTGGCCGTGTCTCTCATAACTTGGCCGTGTTCTTCAAAGATTCAAAGACCAAATACTTCAAAATCCATCCAAACCCCTTCCAAATTCACACCACCACCCTCTAAATTATTATCTTTGTTTATGCTTATCAATTTCCGATCACTTTAGCATTTATATAACTTCATTATATCATCATAATAATCAATATATATATATACATCACTATAACCAATTACTCAAAGTACCAATTCATTCATACTAAACCCTAACTCAACAATTCATCATCATCCTCACAATTTCCCAACTTATCATCACTTAAATACTAATTCAACACATTTACACACTTCAATCTTTCCTTATAATCATCTTACACACCAACCATCACCTCAATCAAAAGAAATCAAAACAAGAATATAAAAACTTACATATATATATAATCAATAAAATCAACTCAAGAGAGAGTACTTACTTGAATATGTTGCCAAATCTTCATCTCCATCTTCAATACTCTTCAAATTCCTTAAGAAATTTGATGAAAATCATCACATCTCCCTATCTCTCTCTCTCTCTCTCATGCAAGAACCAAAAGGAGAAGAAGAAGAAGAAAGAAAATATCTTTCTCCTCTTCTCACGATAGCCATATATATATATATAATAATAATAATAATAATAATTACTTATTTCCAAAAATCCTCCACCACACCCTTTCTTCTCTTGACTTTTCTTTTGACCAACTTATATGTATTATATATTAACATATATACAACATATACATTCCATTTACACAATCATTTCTTTTGCAAAAACATATATACCTTTAATTCAAATCACACAACAATTGTATTAAAACTTCTAGGGCATATATTGGGATATTACAATTCTCTCCCCCTTAAATAATTTCGTCCTCGAAATTATCCAGCATAATAACAATCCATTTAGACAAATCACTATCTTAACTTTCATATATAGACAATCATATCTTACATTATAATTTTATCAAATCACATAACTTCTACTCTCCCCCTTAAAAATAATCATCTTCTCTAAATTTCATAATTCATCATTGTATAGATATATACATATATATATCTTTATATCTTATTACTTTTCCAACGAAGCAACCAAGATAACTCATTACATTCCCAATGAATTTTTTTTTTATACAATAATCAAATCATCTTATAATCTATATATACCATTCATCTATTACATTCAAAATATTTATCACTTCATCTCTTTATAGATAATCTCTTAACCTTAACCTTGAAAATTATTGAATTATTTAGTACTATTACTTATCTTGACATTACAATCACTTTTGAAAATAGCCACTTATCAACCCTTGATTACTAACAATCTTCTCATTTTGTTTACACTTAAATCCTTCTTTATCATGTTTTTCACTTAACATTAATATTGATACCACCTCTTTAAACTCTCTTAACAGATAATCAACTTTTTGTCACCATTTACAACTGATATACTTCAATTTATTTATGTTCATTCATAGGTCAGAATATTACATCATACATATTATCATTTAAATTTTACACTACCAATACAACTGCACATATTAAATCTCAAGATTAACGCTCAACTTTAGCGAAATCTAGATCAATCGATCTCTCTATCACAATATACTAACATTTCAATCTTATCCAATTCAAATCAACAACTAACTTATCAAAATTTATCATTGGATTTCACAATATATACACATATATATAACCTAATTCCATTAGGTCCAACTTATATTCAAATTTTAGTCTTTTCATATTCATATATTCAATCAATAAGAATCATGCTTATAAATATACATTCCATTATTTCAGTAATTATATCATCATTTCTCATACCCATTCAAAGTTTATAAATATAGCAAACAGCTATAGTTTTATAAACGAACTTTTCCCCAACCAGGTCGGTAGTCCAAGTTCGGTTGCCCAACACAATGGGTCCGCATGGTTCCGCAGGAGGCAGACAAGTCCGTTCATTAAACTTTTCACAATTCATTCCTCATAATCAATTAAACACTATATCTCAGTTAATATTCATTTCCAACATCATTGCCAATAATCATAGTTTCTCATCACATCAAAATAGTATACACATATATCATTAACTATATTGAACATCTCATTATTCAATCATATCATCTAGACATGCTTCAATCATATCTTTTAACCATGTTCCTAGAAGCATAGTTATCAATTTCATCAAAACTGTACTACAGTTATATCATTACAGCTCTAACTCCGAAGAAAAATAAAACTAACCAAATAATCACACTAACCAAATCATATGACCATGATATTCTAACAATCATGCTTGGGGTTTATAAATCAATATTAATCTTCTATTATTTGATTACAACTTTTACAATTACAATGCTAGATTGTATCACAAAAATTATATATATTCTCCAAATTTTTATTACACCAAGAGTCAACACATTTTAATTCCATCTCAAAACAGTTTGCTTTTGGTTATTTGATCATCATTAACCTAACTCATGTTTAAGAATATTATCTATAACATTTTCTACGCCCAACCTTCAATCAAATACAAATCTTACACAAGTTTCATTCATTACTCCATTTCTAACCCATCTCTTCTAGAAATTTCAAATACATAATTCTTTCCTTACAATTTCTTATTATACACTTATACATAAAACATTTCCACACATAAATACTTTGAATTCCAAAACTTCTTATAATAACCTCATTTAGTTTTACCATCACAATCTCACTATTCAATATTACCCAAATCCATTTTCATCTTTTATTTCATCACATAATCTATAACATAAATTAAGATTTAATCTCTATTAGGTCTACTACTATATGCAATCTCATTTCTAATACTATTAAACATATAATGGTATAAAATAATAAACATATTATATACACATTCATAGATCACATTTATAATGTGATTCACTTCCCACCTTTCTTACATATAACCATCTCATTCATGTCAAAAACTTCATTTCATATATCCTCTTTATATATATATATATATACACATAATTATACAATTTATTAAATTTCTCTTTTGCATATAGTTTATACAAATTTAATATTTTTCACTTTCCTTTGACTATTATCATTCTCATTTGTTTATCATAACTTAAATTATTCATTAACTTCAATAACTATATACACTCTACTTATAATCTTATTTCACAAAGAGCTTAATCACATTTCCAATGTGATATCTCTCTCACATTTGTTTATAAATATCTTTAACACATCTTTCATAGTCATTTTCTTCCTTTCCAATCAAATTACTTAAAGTACTCATTTTCATTTGCTCAATTCCTTTTCTTTACTTTCAAACCAAATTTTCCTACTATCAATCACATCCCCCCAATTCCTAATACCTTCATGTGCACTAATATTCATTTCATATATCTCATGTATTAAATACATTAAACTATCAATATTTAATTGATCTTTATCCACATTCCATTAAAACTATATATTCTCAACTTACTAATTTACTTAAACTTCAATTTATTCATCTCATTCTCTTAATATCACTTTAATACATCTTATATGTATATACCACAAAGCAACATCAAAACATATATGTTTCACAATTACTAAGCTCATTCCAAAAAATCTAATTATCACATATTACCTCCATTTACATGAGCTTTCACAATATTCAATCATATCACATTTCTAACATTGAAATCACCATGTTTGCATTAAAATATCAATACAAACAACACCCATATCATTTCGTACTTAAACAACATCATCTCTTTTTCTTTTAAACAAAACCTCAACTTTACATATCTACGCCTTAATTTATCACACTTAATCTATACCAATCAACTTGTTCAATAATTCACTTTACTCTTTTCATTTAAATGATATATCTTTCCATATTACCCATTCAACAATATTCCCTTTTTCTAGAAATCCAAACATAAAGTTTATTAGAAAGAGATTCAAATAATAGAGGAAAGATTACATACTTTAATCTTAATTTAATTTTTAACTCATTTCCAACTTTATTTTTCTAGCCATTTCTTTATATGTCATACACATATCAATAATCAAACTTTTTACTTATAAACTCCACATCATTTCTTTATACCACAACACCTCTCAATTATCAACATTTTAAAATTTGCTTTCATATGAAACTTCATTTACATACTATCATTTATTTCATGTAATTCAAATACATCACAATTCACATAATGCCACGTTCGAGACCAACCTAGATGTGAATGCATATGCATGTATTACCAATTGCATTTTCAAACTCTTCTTTTAAATTCTTATTTAAACTCTTCAAAAATTTTCTTTTTAATTTCACTTAGGCCGAGAATCTCGAACCTAAGCTCTGATACCAAAATAATTGTAACACCCTGATACTCCATATAAGTACTATACATATACCTAGTATACATACAATACGTATATAAAGTATAAGAATGTTACTTTTAGTTTCAATTTAAAAACCTTTATCCAGATTCATAAAGTTGAACATTAATTTAAAACACATTTACAAAAGTCAGTATTCTTATTTATCAAAACTTCATTCATCCATATGAATATATATTAACTCAAAAATACAATATAATTTAAAATCACACATTATGCATCACCTTCTAGTTGGTCTCGAGACACTCTTACCCTTCTCGTCGCATAACCGCTGGACTTCCAGATCAACCGCATAACCACCTGCGCGATTACACAACCGTGCTAAGCCCGAGAGCTTAGTAATACAAGTAAATAATAAAATAAACTTTACAAAAGAATCATACCTCATATTTTTAGCATTATGTTTCAATGATTTCTTACCATGTTTTCTCAATGCATTCTTCATATGTTTCCACTAATCTCATACATTAGATACATAATTACATAGAACATTCACAACACAATACTTACCCTTTCTATCTCATATACCTATACATATACATTATTTCAACAAAACACCATTCAATGACCTTTCCAAACCTTCATGAAAACAATTCTCACAAATTCCATATTCGTATACATTTTACACATCATACAACATTTTCATAAACTCATATCTCAACATATCAATACACATATTATTAAATCATACTTCATAATATCATTTTATTCACAATTCATCAATCATGAATCACACTTCCAATAAAGACAGCCATAGATCTCATTACTCATTTATTTCAACATTAGATTATCACATTGACAACAAAGACAGACTCGGGCCCAAAACAACACACTAATATGCCATTCAATTTTCAGAGTAATGCTTTGGTTTAATCATCACATTTATCATTATCCCAACTAGGCTTCAAGGATTAGGCTCAACCAAGCTTCAAGGGGAACAAAGTATGCTAAGTATCAACCCAACTTAGCTTCAAGAACCAAACCCAACCTAGCTTCAAAGGTTGTAACATCTCAATTAGGCTTCAAGGATTAGACCCAACCAAGCTTCAAGGGGAGTAAAACATGTTAAACTTCAACCCAACTTGGCTTCAAGGATCAAATCCAACCTAACTTCAAGAGATTGTTACCATTAGGCATGCCACCAACAACAAACTCTGAAAATGGAATAACACATTAGCTATACAATTCACTTATCAATTTCATTCTCAATTGAATTATCATAGCCAATAACAATGGCTTCACATTCCATTTGAATCATCATAGCCAATCACAATGGCTTCATATCATATTTAAATCATCATAGTCAATAACAATGACTTCACATCATATTATATTTCAAATCATATCATAATATTTCATTATTCAATTGTACATAAGCAATCACTTCATTATATCCTTCACATTATATATAGCATCATTGAAATTCACAAGATTCACAATGCATAAAACATAACATTGTTCATATAGTATCATAAACATCATCATTATCATCAAATCATATTGATCAATTCATCACTCAACAATACATAATCAATGGCATTGCACAAACCTTTTTCCATGATCATTATTTCCTCCACATTTCCTATATCATCATTGTTATATACAAAACAATTTACATTATACATGAATGTAGAATCTTCCATGTACATTTGATTGGATCATTATTGTTTTAAGTGTGTTTAGGTACAAAAACATTTGAAGATCCAACAATGTATGAAGAACAAATAACAAACACAAAAGCTAACACCCTCAAGGGACACGGCCAAGCTTGTGGCCGTGTCTATCAACACCAAATCATCCGAGGAAGACACGGGCAAGGGACACGGCCGTGTCTCTCAAAAAAAATCCCACAGTGACAAACACAGGCAAGGGACACGGCCAAGCCAGTGGCCGTGTCTCTCCAAAACTCATCCAACACGGCCAAGTTTGCCCTAACTTGGCCGTGTCTCTCATAACTTGGCCGTGTTCTTCAAAGATTCAAAGACCAAATACTTCAAAATCCATCCAAACCCCTTCCAAATTCACACCACCACCCTCTAAATTATTATCTTTGTTTATGCTTATCAATTTCCTATCACTTTAGCATTTATATAACTTCATTATATCATCATAATATTCAATATATATATATATACATCACTATAACCAATTACTCAAAGTACCAATTCATTCATACTAAACCCTAACTCAACAATTCATCATCATCCTCACAATTTCCCAACTTATCATCACTTAAATACTAATTCAACACGTTTACACACTTCAATCTTTCCTTATAATCATCTTACACACCAACCATCACCTCAATCAAAAGAAATCAAAACAAGAATATAAAAACTTACATATATATATATAATCAATAAAATCAACTCAAGAGAGAGTACTTACTTGAATATGTTGCCAAATCTTCATCTCCATCTTCAATACTCTTCAAATTCCTTAAGAAATTTGATGAAAATCATCACATCTCCCTATCTCTCTCTCTCTCTCTCTCGTGCAAGAACCAAAAGGAGAAGAAGAAGAAGAAAGAAAATATCTTTCTCCTCTTCTCACGATAGCCATATATATATAATAATAATAATAATAATAATTACTTATTTCCAAAAATCCTCCACCACACCCTTTCTTCTCTTGACTTTTCTTTTTACCAACTTATATGTATTATATATTAACATATATACAACATATACATTCCATTTACACAATCATTTCTTTTGCAAAAACATAAATACCTTTAATTCAAATCACACAACAATTGTATTAAAACTTCTAGGGCATATCTTGGGATATTACACAACCAACCTTAAACCAATGGAAGTTTCTGTACATTCAGTGTAAATATGCTTCCAACAAATGTAAAAACCATAAATCAACTCATTTTGCAATACGTAGTTTAACGAAAAATAATATGTCTTTGATTCATGCTCTATTGGTATATAGGGAACCATAGCGATAAGGCAGTGGGTCTCCCCACTGTAACATAGGTGGCCCTCACCACCGATATCAGATCACAGGAATGGGCCTCCCCATCCTGGTTAACCAATGGGCCTCCCCATTGGCTTCAGTGGCCACCGATATCAGATCACAGGAATGGGCCTCCCCATCCTGGTTAACCAATGGGCCTCCCCATTGGCTTGAGTGGCCTCACCACTGAATAAAATATCATATCACAATAATGAGCAGTACTGCATGCGTTAGTATAGTGCACCATACCCTTATCTACCACTCCCACTATCCAGTAGAGAAAAAAGGTTAAAATGATTCAATTTAAGTCTCAAACCTCATTTTAGAATGACTCGCGAAATCATTTTAAATTCCCATCGCACTTTGCCATTTATGCCGCGCAACACATTCTTTAGTCAAATCATTACTCTTTTTCACATATTTAATATCCACAATAAACACATCAAACATTTCAAAGCATTCCTCAAAATATCACAAATTGACCAAATGAATAGTGTTGCGGCAAGACAAATCGGCAACGCAAAATGGCATGACCAAATGAATAGTAAAATCTGGGTTTTCGTCAAAATTTCAGTCCACTTCAGTCATGAATTTGACCAAGTAAATGATCTTATTTTTAGCTGAAATTTTACAGAAAACTTATTTCATATGTTGACTAATTGCATGTAAAATTGCGTTTAAAAATTCATTCATTTTCTGCCTCAAACGATTGCCACAAAAAGATCCAGAAAGCTGTCTTTTTGGGACCATTTCGGCACAAACACATGAAATGCATAGGATAGTTTATTTTTCTTTTGCAAATCAATATTAAGGCTACTTTAATGGTAAAGTGAAGATTCAAACACTTCCCTTTGACAACTTTTGCATGTTTAACTCAAATCAATATATTTAAGCTTCAACAATAAAACTTTCATAAACCAAAGTTTGTAAAGCATCAAACCAAAATTAATTATTTAAAAGTAAAGTACCAAACCTTATTTCTTTAACTCCTCTTAGCTTTTCCTTCTTCTCCTTCTTTAATTCTTTATTTCTCCTTCAATCAATTCAAGATACAACATAAACCTTAGAAATTCAAAATAATAAGTTATCCTCCATTTCTTTTCTAACCGAAACCCTAATCCAACCTTATTAATCTTTATACATCTTGATTCTTCCATTTAATCAATTAATCTCATCACTTACTTAATATTTTTTTTTTCCAATTCCATATAAAGACTCTAATTCCCAATCTTCCAATAAATATATAACTACCTAAAATTAATACTAAAATTAAAGTCTACTTACTAGAAAACCTTTAAAACTTACCTTAAAAATCAAATTTTGAAGAAACTTGGAAGTCCTTTGGTGTTTCCCTTTGTTGGCCGAAATTTGCAAGTGGAAAAGAGAGAAATTGGTTCTTCATATCACATATATTTATATACAAAAGAAATGATGATCACCATATGTGTTGGTTAACCTCTAAAGACCACTTGTCCACTTTTTCTCTTTCTTCATTTATTACACATTTATTACACATGCTAAATGCTTTCTTTTGATTGGCCAACATTAGATTTTTATTAGTTTTCTTTTCCTTTACTTCTTTCCACTTGTCCCTCTTCCCATTGAATCTCATAAAGTTGTCCCAGGTTACTCATCAGGTCCCGACACGAAACCGGGCCCACTTTACGTTCCGGCTATTAATCGATCATATCTTTTAAACCGTATAGTTTCACGAGTCAAACTATATATAGTTTTGATCCTCTCGACCTCTACTTTCTATTTATAAGGTCTATTTTAGGTTTCCAAGTCATTTTGAAAAATTACCGATAAGCCCTCAACTTTTTACAAAATTCCCTTTAGGTCCTTTCCTTGCTCGGGTTTTCTTCCGGCTCCGTTTCTACTGTCGATCGTTTCATATATCACCCCTCGTCATCCTCTATGTACTCACATTTTTATTTCCTACTTTAAATTCATGTATAACTTTAATTGATAATGACCAAAATGCCCCTAGTCAAAATGTCTTCGTTTTTCTTTAACGGGACATTTCCTGGAAAAACCGTTATACGTCTTTGCGACCCGATTAATCTCTAGAATATTCTTCCAGGGTCGGATATGGGCACTATTAAGAACTTCCGACTCTTAATTTTTAAGTTTACATAGTTACCCCTAACTTTTGAGAAATTTTCACTTAGGTCCTTTTGATATCCCTTCCTGACCTTGCTGTTTTTCATTATTAATATCTTTTTACTCACAACTCCAAATTAAGTAATTCTTATTCCCACTGAAACTAGACATCCGGGGCTACATTGTGTCAAAATTTCAGGTCAATCCGAGCTATATCTGATTTTTGACGGTCCTTCGACGTCAAGCCTACTATGCTGTCCTGAGGCAGCTTGCACATTGTCTACTAAATCCATCATATCTTATTCTGTACAACTCCAAATTGAGTAATTTAAAGTTATAAATCTAGCTAAGACACAAATAAACAATTAAGTCTTCTTTGAGACTCTCTAATTCTGTCATTAACTTGGATGAAATTCGAGCTCAAGTTATAGGTCACGTTCTGAACTCCTTTGTTCTAAGCCTAAATCATATCCTCTATGTCTGTTTCTTACCAATCTGAGATTTGGGATGTTACAATTCTATCCCCCTTAATTTAAGCTTCACCCCGAAGCTTACTCATTCTATATACTTGACCTTATTCACTTGATTGCTCACTGTCATCTCTCTATTTTTTTTACGCATTGCCTTATTTTGACACTTATTCATTTACTGGGATTAACTATTTTAAGATTCAACATGTTTTACCTTTTGTATTCTGTTTTCTTCCCATATCTGTTCACTTGCTGTTTATTATTCTACAAGATTATCCAATAGACTATTATGTGGTTCAACATGCTTTGACTTTTGTCATGATTTCTCATTTGAAACATCACTATTACTCTCTTGTATTTCCTTCAACTTTGATTCCGGTTTGTTCTTTCTCATTCCTTCTTGTACGTTTTTCACTTTCTAATGTATTCATTTCTAAGCTTCCTTCTCTTTGCATTGTGGTTATTTTTTATTTACTTCTTACTGAATTTGTATGTCCTATGTATATTCGTGCAGTGTGGTGGCATTCCTTAAGTATCGACTCATCTGACTTTCCTTGTGTTGTCATATATACATCTCGAATAATAGCTCATGGGTGATCAGTCCATGATACCATTATTCTAGAAGTACTATTTATTTCATTACATGTCTCGCTCTATGCTGGTTACGGCCGATCCCAACATAAGGTGAGAACATCTTTCTCTTTTTTTTATTACATTTCAAACTCTTTCTTTCCTTTCTTTTCTGAATATGTTTCAATTCACTTTCTGTTTATTTTCATATATACTTTTTTTTTCATCTGTATATTATTACATATTTTTCTTACTTAGCTCCTCAAGGTAATAACAGTAGAATCAAAGTGGGATGAGACAATACCATATGGAACCAGCATGGCATGGGTGGCCCTCACCACCGTTTCATTTCCATGGCACAGGTGGCCCTCACCACCTTTTTCAACAAACCAATGGCCCTCACCATTGGCCCCCAGTGGCCCTCACCACTGAGTATATATATCGGTGCCAGATAAATATCAAACCAGTGGTCCTCACCACTGGCCCCAATGGCCCTCACCATTGAGTATAAATGTTAATGCCATATAAATACACTCATCCCAACTCTGATTCAATCTGAATTACCAAGGTAAGCATATCTTTCTAATATTTTATTCCCTTTCCTTCATTCATATCAATGCACACATAGGCACAAAAATTCTCAAGTTGTCAGAACACATTAACAAACATTTCCAACATAAGTATAAATAGTTCATTATATAAGGAACACATGATTTCAACCAGATAAAGCATTAATCCTGGAGAATCTAACTAGTTTTGCTTCCTTTTCTTAGTTCTCAATTTTATTTTCTATGATTTTTTTGTTTTTTTCTTGCCATACTATTATTCTTCACTCTTTCAATTTTAGACTCTTGTATTATGGTCGGTATTCTATTCGTTATTATTCTTTCGGTGCTTTTACTACTTACCTCTCATAATTGCCTTAACCTTTATTGCATATATTTCTCAATTTTTTTTTGTGCATATATATGAGTGTGAAGAACCCGAATCTATTAAAACGTAAAGCAGAACTCCAAACATAGACAACTGACCTGCAATCACGTCTAGCGCTTCTTGCGACATCTAAAGAATAGAGCAAAACGTATACAATCCCATCATACGTAACGACCCAGACCAATAGCATTATCTTATCCTAGGTGGCATGTATATAATTATAAAATTCTTAAATAACACATATACAACACAACTTTTATTTATTTCCAAACACAAAGTTTTACAATACTGGGAAGTCCTTATGTACATTCCAAAATTTAGGACTCCTTACTATTATATCATCATATTATACTACCATACAATATTTACATGATACCTCTATATCACATATGTATATAACTAAGAGAATTGCCAAACAGCAATACATCTCAAGACTCAGTGAGTAGGTGCCCTAGGTGAAGTGGCACTGTCCGACAAATACTCTTCTATCTCGGGATCAAAATCTGGGTCATGTGATGCTTCACTAAGTAAATACTGGCCTAGCTCTTGAACCCTCTCCTGTAAAGCTCAAATCTCTTGTTGTGCTACCCCGAGGCTTCTACCAACACTATCCAACTCCGCTCTATAACTAAGCCTGTCTTCTTTTAACATCTGCACGTCATCTATCAAAGAGGTAATCATCTCATCTTTTATCCTCAAGTCTTCACGATCTTGTATACTTCTATCAGCCAAAATTTCTATAGTCTCATCTTGCTCCCGCACTAGCTGTCTCAACCTCTCTACTTCTATCCTCAGCTCCCTCACCTCCTCGTTTAGATCACCCATTATTACTCCTATATAAGTTGAATAACATAACTAACAATGACACACACCTGTATAGTTATCTAATTAAAACCCCTATTCTAACCCTATGTGTCATACATTTAAGGTTTAGTTCGACTAACTACCCAGAACCGGCTAAACCTTTGCTCTGATACCACAATTGTAACACCCCTTCCCAACCTACATGTGTAAGCCGAGTAGAGGTGCCACACTATCCTAATGTTGCTACCAATTTACTTAGTCAAATTTTAGTTCTGATGTTTACAGAAATTTTGCCATAGTTTCGCCTAGAAATTTGGATCCCAAGTGTCGACAAAACTTGTTTTTCTAATTTTTGAAAACACTTTACACAGACCAATGTGAATACTATCAAATTTAATGCACTCCCAATGAATTCACCTTATACCCTCAACTACAAATCTGCAAGAAGAGTTCACACTTCTAATACAACATAAAGTAAAGGTTTATGATTATTACACACTACTAACATACCATTGTAACATAGAAATTCACTTTTATATTTATTTATATACATGCCACAACTAGCTAACTCATAATGGATCTAAAAGATCTACCCCTGAGATTTGCTGTGGTCTGGTCGTTGCTTCCCCAAGATTTATCTACTGCTCCGAACCTACGACTCGCTGAGCGTTGTCGCTCAGTGGGTACTTTGCCAATAAAAATAAAAGTAGTATATGAAAGTATTCGAAATAAAAGGAAATAATTAAATCATAATTCAACCAACCTTAAACCAATGGAAGTTTCTGTACATTCAGTGTAAATATGCTTCCAACAAATGTAAAAACCATAAATCAACTCATTTTGCAATACGTAGTTTAACGAAAAATAATATGTCTTTGATTCAGGCTCTATTGGTATATAGGGAACCATAGTGATAAGGCAGTGGGCCTCCCACTGTAACATAGGTGGCCCTCACCACCGATATCAGATCACAGGAATGGGCCTCCCCATCCTGGTTAACCAATGGGCCTCCCCATTGGCTTCAGTGGCCACCGATATCAGATCACAGGAATGGGCCTCCCCATCCTGGTTAACCAATGGGCCTCCCCATTGGCTTGAGTGGCCTCACCACTGAATAAAATATCATATCACAATAATGAGCAGTACTGCATGCGTTAGTATAGTGCACCATACCCTTATCTACCACTCCCACTATCCAGTAGAGCAAAAAGGTTAAAATGATTCAATTTAAGTCTCAAACCTCATTTTAGAATGACTCGCGAAATCATTTTAAATTCCCATCGCACTTTGCCATTTATGCCGCGCAACACATTCTTTAGTCAAACCATTACTCTTTTTCACATATTTAATATCCACAATAAACACATCAAACATTTCAAAGCATTCCTCAAAATATCACAAATTGACCAAATGAATAGTGTTGTGGCAAGACAAATCGGCAACGCAAAATGGCATGACCAAATGAATAGTAAAATCTGGGTTTTCGTCAAAATTTCAGTCCACTTCAGTCATGCATTTGACCAAGTAAATGATCTTATTTTTAGCTGAAATTTTACAGAAAACTTATTTCATATGTTGACTAATTGCATGTAAAATTTCGTTGAAAAATTCATTCATTTGCTGCCTCAAACGATTGCCACAAAAAGATCCAGAAAGCTGTCTTTTTGGGACCATTTCGGCCCAAACACATGAAATGCATAGGATAGTTTATTTTTCTTTTGCAAATCAATATTAAGGCTACTTTAATGGTAAAGTGAAGATTCAAACACTTCCCTTTGACAACTTTTGCATGTTTAACTCAAATAAATATATTTAAGCTTCAACAACAAAACTTTCATAAACCAAAGTTTGTAAAGCATCAAACCAAAATTAATTATTTAAAAGTAAAGTACCAAACCTTATTTCTTTAACTCCTCTTAGCTTTTCCTTCTTCTCCTTCTTTAATTCTTTATTTCTCCTTCAATCAATTCAAGATACAACATAAACCTTAGAAATTCAAAATAATAAGTTATCCTCCATTTCTTTTCTAACCGAAACCCTAATCCAACCTTATTAATCTTTATACATCTTGATTCTTCCATTTAATCAATTAATCTCATCACTTACTTAATATTTTTTTTTTCCAATTCCATATAAAGACTCTAATTCCCAATCTTCCAATAAATATATAACTACCTAAAATTAATACTAAAATTAAAGTCTACTTACTAGAAAACCTTTAAAACTTACCTTAAAAATCAGATTTTGAATAAACTTGGAAGTCCTTTGGTGTTTCCCTTTGTTGGCCGAAATTTGCAAGTGGAAAAGAGAGAAATTGGTTCTTCATATCACATATATTTATATACAAAAGAAATGATGATCACCTTATGTGTTGGTTAACCTCTTAAGACCACTTGTCCACTTTTTCTCTTTCTTCATTTATTACACATTTATTACACATGCTAAATGCTTTCTTTTGATTGGCCAACATTAGATTTTTATTAGTTTTCTTTTCCTTTACTTCTTTCCACTTGTCCCTCTTCCCATTGGATCTCATAAAGTTGTCCCGGGTTACTCATCCGGTCCCGACACGAAACCGGGCCCACTTTACGTTCCGGCTATTAATCGATCATATCTTTTAAACTGTATAGTTTCACGAGTCAAACTATATATAGTTTTGATCCTCTCGACCTCTACTTTCTATTTATAAGGTATATTTTAGGTTTCCATGTCATTTTGAAAAATTACCGATAAGCCCTCAACTTTTTACAAAATTCCCTTTAGGTCCTTTCCTTGCTCGGGTTTTCTTCCGGCTCCGTTTCTACTGTCGATCGTTTCATATATCACCCCTCATCATCCTCTATGTACTCACATTTTTATTTCCTACTTTAAATTCATGTATAACTTTAATTGATAATGACCAAAATGCCCCTAGTCAAAATGTCTTCGTTTTTCTTTAACGGGACATTTCGTGGAAAAACCGTTATACGTCGTTGCGACCCGATTAATCTCTAGAATATTCTTCCAGGGTCGGATATGGGCACTATTAAGAACTTCCGACTCTTAATTTTTAAGTTTACATAGTTACCCCTAACTTTTGAGAAATTTTCACTTAGGTCCTTTTGATATCCCTTCCTGACCTTGCTGTTTTTCTTTATTAATATCTTTTTACTCACAACTCCAAATTAAGTAATTCTTATTCCCACTGAAACTAGACATCCGGGGCTACATTGTGTCAAAATTTCAATTCAAATTGAGCTATATCTGATTTTTGACGGTCCTTCGACGTCAAGCCTACTATGCTGTCCTGAGGCAGCTTGCACATTGTCTACTAAATCCATCATATCTTATTCTTTACAACTCCAAATTGAGTGATTTCAAGTTCGAAATCTAGATAAGACACAAATAAACAATTAAGTCTTTTTTGAGACTCTCTAATTCTGTCATTAACTTAGATGAAATTCGAGCTCAAGTTATAGGTCACGTTCTGAACTCCTTTGTTCTAAGCCTAAATCATATCCTCTATGTCTGTTTCTTACCAATCTGGGATTTGGGATGTTACAGTTCTTGAAGCCAAGTTGGGTTGATACTTAGCATGCTTTGTTCCCCTTGAAGCTTGGTTGAACCAAATCCTTGAAGCCTAGTTGGGATAATGATAATGATAAATGTGATAACAAAACCAAAGCATTAACTCTAAAAATTGAATGGCATATTAGTGTATTTTGGGCCCATGCTTGTCTTTGTTTAAATATGATTCATTGATAGTAAAATAATTGAATAATGAGATTTATGAAGGACTTTGGAAATGTAATATGTTGATATGTGTATGATTTATGAAATACAAAGGTGTGATATTATCTTTCCATCTATGAAGTTGTATTGATTATTAAAATGTATGACATTGCATTGCATTAAAGCATAATGCTAGCATACTTTATACTACTAAGCCGTTGGCTTAGCGCGATAGTGTTAATTGCGCAGGTGCCAGAGTTGAACCGGAGAGTTCCTCAAGACCGAGTGAGAGTAGACATTGAAGAATATATTTTGGGACTTAAAGATCATAGAAGAGCTACCAATCATGTCTAACTCCTTTATATTTTGTAAAGTATTGATTTTAATGTAAATATATGCATAATTGTAAATATAGTTTTGAGAGTATTCATATATGTAAATATTTTATAAATTCCGCTGCGTATTAAGTAAATGTATATATATCTATTTTGTTTTATATTATAAGTTAATTACTTATTTTCTATAATGTATAATGAGAAAGATTATGGTATCATTTTAAAATGATTTAAATGTTAAGGAAAACCGTAGCATCCCTATGTTCAGTGCACGAATATTACATTGTGGTGTTTGTAGTGTGCGTGTATCGGATGTAGGGGTGTTACAATTGTTTTGGTATCAGAGCCTAGGTTTGAGATTCTCAACCTAGGTAAAATGAAAGAAAAATAATATTTTGATTTTAAAAGTTAGTTTTTGAATATCATACATGTTTGGTATTGGCAGTCTCTAATCTTTAATGAGATGTATTCTGCTGTGTTTGCAGACATAGATTGTGATGGATTCTCACTTACGTCAGTCAGTAGAGGGGAGTGCGGAGAGTGTAGCTCCTGATGAGGTTAGAGAGGGAGCTAGAGTGGTTAGTGCTGGAGAGGTACCTGCTTCTGTGTCGGGGAGACCAGCTGGTGAGGAGGTTCCTCCAGTTTGGCTTAGGCATGTGGTTGATTTGTTGAGGCAAGCACCAGTGCAACCACCGCCACCACCCCCACAGCCTTTGGTATCAGTGAGATAGTATGATAAATTAAGGAAGTATGGAGCATAAGATTTTCTAGGAACTATTGACCCAGCTGTAGCTGAGCAGTGGCTAGATAAAGTACAGAGAATATTTATTCAGTTGCAAGCCACTCCAAAAGAAAATTTTGATTATGCAAGATCATTGTTGCAGAAGGACGCATATGACTGGTGGAAGACAGTGCCCCATGCTATGGATGATCCACCTACATTGTCTTATACTGATTTTCTAAGAGAGTTTGAATTGAAGTATACTCCGAGGGAGTACAAAGATGTGAAGAAAATGGAGTTTCTAAGCTTGAAGCAAGATCACCGGACTGTGACAGAGTATGAACTAGAGTTTATTCGGTTGAGCCAGTACGCTGGGGGTATTATATCTGATGAGATAGATAGATGCATGAGATTTGAGGAGGGATTGAGGCCCTCTATCATGTGCCTGGTAGCTGGATCTAGATATCATGAATTTTCCCAGCTTGTTGCAGCAGCTAGGAGTGTGGAGAGAGCTCAGGGTATTGCGGCTGCTTCTGAGGAAGAGATCAGGGTTAGGAGACTCCAATTTGAAGCAGGGTCTTCATCTACAAAGAGAGGTAAAGGAAGTTTTGTTCCTCGGGTTAGTAGGAGTCAAAGGCCAGCTGGTAGGTCAGTACAGTTTCAAAGGCAGAGATCGAGACCTACAGTTTCAGTGGCGAGTGCTCCGACCCCAGTGATTCAGAGATCCACTTTACCCATATGTATTCATTGTGGTAGGCCACATGGTGGTACTTGTTGGAAGACTGGTGTAGCAGGGGTATGTTTCAGATGTGGATCGCCTGATCATTTTGTTAGAGATTGTCCTGAGAGGCAGGAGCAGATGTCAGTAGATTCTGCAGTTTCTCGATCTAGTGTGAGAGGAGGTCGAGGAGGCAGAAGTTTTAGCAGAGGAGGCAGATCTGGGTTCAGTCCTAGAGGGGGTTCTTCATCCAGGGAGAGTAGACCAGGGGAGGCTGGATCTTCTCAGAGGATATATGTGATGCAGAGGCAGCCAGATACTTCGGCAGTCATAGCTGGTACTTTCTCTTTATTTTGTATTTCAGTACTTGCTTTGATTGATCCTGGATCCACACATTCATATATTAGTGCATCTGTTTTGCCTATGTCTAAATTGCATGCTGAATCCCTAGGATTTGATGTATTGGTGACAAATCCTATAGGGCATAGTGTGATTGTTAGCAAGGTGCACAGAGATAGTGTGGTAGTGGTGCAAGGTGAGGAGTTTTGTGGAGATTTGATTGAAATGCCTTTTAAGGAATATGATTTGATCCTAGGCATGGACTGGTTATCTAGACATGGAGCTGTGGTAGACTGTCAAAAGAAAGTTGTCACCTTGAGAACTGATGATGGTAAAGATGTGATAGTATCTAGTGAGCAGGGACAGTTAGCATCCTTGTTTGTTTCAGCTGTTGTAGCTAGGAGGTTGATTAGAAAAGGGTGTGATGCTTATCTTGCTCATGTGGTGGATACTAGAGTAAGGGGTTCTCAAATTGATAGTATACCTACAGTTGCAGAGTTTCCAGATGTGTTTCCAGAAGAGTTGCCAGGGTTACCTCCTGAGAGAGAGGTGGAGTTTGGTATTGAATTATTGCCTGGTACCACTCCTATCTCTATTACTCCTTATAGAATGACACCTGCTGAATTGAGAGAATTGAAGGTGCAGTTGCAGGAGTTGTTGGATAAAGGGTTTATTCGCCCTAGTGTTTCACCGTGGAGAGCTCCTGTTTTGTTTGTGAAGAAGAAGGATGGTACTATGAGATTGTGTATCGATTATAGGCAATTGAACAAGGTGACTATTAAAAATAAATATCCGTTGCCTAGAATTGATGATCTTTTTGATCAATTGAAGGGTGCAGCAGTGTTTTCCAAGATTGATTTGAGATCAGGGTACCATCAGTTGAGGGTCAGAGCTGAAGATGTTCCTAAAACAGCTTTTCGTACAAGGTATGGGCATTATGAGTTTCTAGTTATGCCTTTTGGTTTGACGAATGCACCTGCAGTTTTTATGGACTTGATGAATAGGGTGTTTAGGCCCTATTTGGATCAGTTTGTGGTAGTTTTTATCGATGATATTTTGGTGTATTCGTGTAATGAGGAGGAACATGACAAGCATTTGAGAATTGTGTTGCAAATTTTGAGAGAGAAGCAATTGTTTGCTAAGCTGTCGAAATGTGAGTTTTGGCTTGACCAAGTGACTTTTCTCGGTTATATAGTTTCAGCGGAGGGTATTAGAGTTGATCCGAGTAAGAACTGAAGTTAGAAGTTTTCTGGGTTTGGCAGGCTATTACCGACGGTTTGTAAAAGGATTTTCTTTGATAGCTACTCCACTTACTAGATTACTTCGAAAGGGAGTTAGATTTGTGTGGACGGAGCAGTGTCAAGCTAGCTTCGAGTAGTTGAAAGAGATGTTGACTCAAGCGCCTGTTCTTACTTTACCTGTGGAAGATAAACCATATGTGATTTACAGTGATGCTTCACATAATGGTTTGGGTTGTGTTTTGATGCAAGAGGGTAAAGTTATAGCTTATGCTTCTCGGCAGTTGAAGCCGCACGAACTTAACTATCCGACTCATGATTTAGAATTGGCAGCTATAGTGTTTGCTTTGAAGATTTGCTGACATTACTTATATGGGGAGAAATGTTTTATCTATACAGATCATAAAAGTTTGAAATATTTGGGTGTTCAGAAGGAGCTGAATCTTCGACAAAGACGATGGTTGGAGTTGATCAAAGACTACGACTGCCTGATTGACTATCATCCTGGTAAGGCAAATGTTGTTGCTGATGCCTTAAGTCGGAAGTCTTTAGCAGGTTTGACTGTTTATTCGCTCTCGTTGCTTGTTGAGTTGAGAGCGTTGCATGCTAGTTTTGTATCTTGTGATGATGGTGCATTGATGGCACAGTTGCAATTGAAACCGGTATTGTTGGATTAGATTAAAGAAGCTCAATTGGCTGATGAGAAGATTCAAAAGATTGTTTCAGATTGCCAGAATGGAAAGAGTCGAGATTTTATTGTGAAAAGTGATGGGAGTCTTTGGTTTAAGAACAGATTGTGTGTACCTGATGATGTTAATTTGAGAAGGATTATTTTAGAAGAAGCACATCAGTCAGTATTTGCTATGCATCCGGGCAATACAAAGATGTATCATGATTTGAAACAGTATTACTGGTGGTCTGGGTTGAAGAGAGACATTGCAGATTTTGTATCCAAATGTCTCACATGTCAAAGGGTAAAAGCTGAGCATCAAGTTCCAACAGGGTTACTTCAACCTTTATCAGTGCCTGAATGGAAATGGGAAAGAGTGACAATGGATTTTGTGTCTGGTCTACCATTGACACAAAGGAAGTATGATGCTATTTGGGTGATTGTTGATAGGTTGACTAAGACAGCTCATTTTCTTTCGGTTCGGATGGATTATTCTCTGGAGAGGTTAGCTGAGCTGTATATCCACGAAATTGTGAAGTTGCATGGTGTCCCAATTTCTATAGTGTCTGATCGAGATCCCCGGTTTACTTCAAGGTTTTGGAAGAGTTTACATGGTGCTTTGGGTTCTCAACTGCACTTTAGCACTGCTTTTCATCCGCAGACAGATGGGCAGTCAAAGAGAGTGATACAGATTATCGAGGACATGTTGAGAAGCTGTGTCATTGATTTCTCTGGAAGTTGGGATAGATTCTTGCCACTTGTGGAATTTGCATAAAATAACAGTCATCAATCCAGCATTGGTGTGGCACCATTCGAAGCGTTGTATGGTAGACGGTGTAGGACACCTCTATGTTGGAGTGAACTTGGTGAAGGTAAGTTAATTGGTCCTGATTTGGTTAAAGAAACCGAAGAGAAAGTAAAAATGATTCGAGATAGGTTGAAAGCAGCTTCAGACCGACATAAGTCTTATTCAGATTTGAAGAGGAGAGATATTGAGTTTAATGTAGGAGATAAAGTATTTTTGAAAGTGTCTCCTTGGAAAAAGATTTTGAGATTTGGTCGAAGAGGAAAGCTGAGCCCTCGTTTCATTGGACCGTATGAAGTTTTTGAAAGAGTTGGGCCAGTTGCTTATCGGCTTGCTTTGCCACCTGAGTTGGATAGGATCCATAATGTATTCCATGTTTCTTTGTTGAGGAGGTACAGGTCGGATCCATCTCATGTATTGCCAATTGAATCTATCGAAGTGAGTCCAGATCTGACATTTGAAGAAGAACCAATTGCCGTTTTGGCACGTGAAGTGAAAGAATTGAGAAATAAGAAAGTGTCACTTGTGAAGATTTTGTGGAAGAATCATGCAAAGGAAGAGGCAACTTGGGAAAGTGAACAAACTATGCGAGATCAGTATCCTCAGTTGTTTCAGACTTGATATTAGGTAATTTCGAGGATGAAATTTTTTTTATAGGGGGAGAATTGTAATATCCCAATGTATGCCTTAGAAGTTTTGAATATTGTTGTTGTTTTAAATTGGATAGAATGTATATGTTAATTTGCAGGAGAAAAGAAATTAAAAGAAAATGTATATGTTGTATATATGGAAGTATAAATAACATATACATAAGTCAAAAATGGAGAGTCAAGGGATGAAGATATTTATTTGGTTATTGGTGAAATTACTAATAAGGGCATGTAAGTGAAGAAAGTTAAAAGTAAGTGAGAAGAGGGTATTTGAGTAATTGACTTTTTGGAAATGCTTGGTGGAGATTTAAAGAGAAGTTGACTTTGTTTTTTCATTGTTCTTTTCTTCTTTTCCATTGAAGTGGCCGGCTCCTCCAAAGACAAGAGAAAGCAAGAGACCAAGAGAGGATCTTAATGTTCTAAGCTCAAATTGAAGGAAGATCTAAGTGATCAAGTTGGTGATTCAAGAAGTTTCATTACTTTGGTAAGTCCTCTTTTGATTTCTTTGCTTATTTGAAGTTGTGTTTGAGTTTGATAGATTTGTAAGAGTATGTTGTTTGATTGTGATATGTTTAAGAGTGTTTGATTAGATATATTATGGATTATAAGGATGGATTGAAGAAAAGAGTAAGTTGGTTGGAAGAGATGGTGTTGTATTTGTGTTTAGGGTTTTGTGATGATATTTGTAATTTGTGTTTGTTATAGATGTGGAGTTGTTTTGGGTATTTTTGTAAGTTAAGATGGTTTTTGGGTATGTTTTGTTAATTTTGTTTGAAGAGGATGTTGGTGAAAAGAAGTGTTTTGTTGGGTGTTATGTGGTTTTGGCCGGAATCTGAGTTTTTGGCCTGACACGCCCGGGAGCACGTCCAGAGTTTTAGGCGTGTCAATTGTGTTGGAGGCAGCAGGTTTGACACGACCAGTAGCACGCTCGTGTTATTAAGCGTGTCATAGCTACTGTGAGGTTGGAGAGTTTACATGACCATGAGCACGCTCACGTTGTTGGACGTGTTGATATTTTTAAGAGAGGCAGAATGTATTACACACCCAGTGACACGCCCGTGGTTCTGAGCGTGTAAAAGCTTCTGTGTTGTGGAGTTAGGGCACGGTCAGGAACACGCCCGTGTGGTTGAGCGTGTCATGTTTAGAGTTTGTCCTAGTTAACTCTTAACTTGATTATCTCATGTGTATCCTTAAGCAAGTGTATGTTATTATTTTTGGATTAGGCCTTGAAGAAAGGGATTTGTCATTGATCTAAGAAGTAAAAGGATCTTGGCAAAGGAAAGTGTTTAGAGTTGTGTGAATTGTTATTGAGGTAAGTACAAATATTGCATTATTACATTGCTAATTCATATGAATATTATACTTTGTTATGTATTATTAATGATGTTACATGAATAATGTGAAAGATATGATGATGCAAATGATTATGTATTGTAATGTGGATTGAGATGTGATGGAATGTAAAGCCATTGTGATTGGCTATAATGACTTTAATGCGGCATGTTTGCCTAATTGATAATGAGAATTGAAAATGGAATTGATGATGAGATAATAAATGAATTGTGTGTCTAATGTGTTATTCTATTTTCAGAGTTTTTTTGTTGGTGGCATGCCTTCTATTAGTAATAATCTCTTGAAGTTAGGTTGGGCTTGATCCTTGAAGCCAAGTTGGGTAGAAGTTTAACATGTTTTTCTCCCCTTGAAGCTTGGTTGGGTCTAGTCCTTGAAGCCTAATTGGGATGTTACAACCCTTGAAGCTAGGTTGGGTTGGTTCTTGAAGCCAAGTTGGGTTGATACTTAGCATGCTTTGTTCCCCTTGAAGCTTGGTTGAACCAAATCCTTGAAGCCTAGTTGGGATAATGATAATGATAAATGTGATAACAAAACCAAAGCATTAACTCTGAAAATTGAATGGCATATTAGTGTATTTTTTGCCCATGCTTGTCTTTGTTTAAATATGATTCATTGATGGTAAAATAATTGAATAATGAGATTTATGAAGGACTTTGGAAATGTAATATGTTGATATGTGTATGATTTATGAAATACAAAGGTGTGATATTATCTTTCCATCTATGAAGTTGTATTGATTATTAAAATGTATGACATTGCATTGCATTAAAGCATAATGCTAGCATACTTTGTACTACTAAGCCGTTGGCTTAACGCAATAATGTTAATCGCGCAGGTGACAGAGTTGAACCTGAGAGTTCCTCGAGACCGAGTGAGAGTAGACATTGAAGAATTTATTTTGGGACTTAAAGATCATAGAAGAGCTGCCAATCATGTATAACTCCTTTATATTTTGTAAAGTATTGATTTTAATGTAAATATATGTATAATTGTAAATATAGTTTTGAGAGTATTCATATATGTAAATATTTTATAAATTCCGCTGCGTATTAAGTAAATGTATATATATCTATTTTGTTTTATGTTATAAGTTAATTACTTATTTTCTATAATGTATAATGAGAAAGATTATGGTATCATTTTAAAATGATTTAAATGTTAAGGAAAACCGTAGTATCCCTATGTTCAGTGCACGAATATTACATTGTGGTGTTTGTAGTGTGCGTGTACCGGATGTAGGGGTGTTACATCTTTA
The DNA here is from genome assembly GCA_947685225.1 of Garcia nutans. Lineage (NCBI taxonomy): Eukaryota > Viridiplantae > Streptophyta > Magnoliopsida > Malpighiales > Euphorbiaceae > Garcia > Garcia nutans. The sequence goes on along the minus strand of CANTUV010000005.1, from coordinate 34,841,138 downwards.
CCCTTGAAATATGGATCTTTATCCATTGGAAATCGGGTCTATATTGAAACATGAATCCTTATCCATTAGAGATAGGGTCTTTACCATTGAAACATGAATCTTTATCCATTGGAAATCGAGTCTTTACCCTTGAAAAATGGATCTTTATCCATTAGAAATCGGGTCTTTACCCTTGAAACATGGATATTTATCCATTGGAAATCGGGTCTTTACCCCTGAAACATGGATCTTTATCCATTGGAAATCGGGTCTTTACCCTTGAAATATGGATCTTTATCCATTGGAAATCAGGTCTTCACCTTTGAAAATGGATCTTCATCCTTGAAAATCGAGTCTTCTCCCTTGAAAGTGGATCTTCATCCATTGGAGGCCGGGTCTTTACCCTTAAAACATGGATCTTTATCCATTGGAAATTGGGTCTTTACCCTTGAAACATGGATCTTTATCCATTGAAGGTTGGGTCTTTACCCTGGCTTCAGCTCTTTTAGCTGGACTGATCTTTTGTCTTTTGTATCTTCATTCTTTTGAGAACTCTAATTTTCTTCTTTTTTCATTCTTTCTTGTTCTTCCTTTGTACTTTTGCAAAAAAATTCACCCCTTTTTAGCTAGCCTTCATATCCTCTCCTTGCTCCCCTTCGTGGTGAAATATTTGCAAGTCAGTTAAAAAATGTTTGGTATATAAACTCAAAAAATTGAAAAGGAGAAACTTTGCCCCCGGTGTAGGCTCAAACCCATGATTTTTCCATGCGGGCTCTGATTGATGTTCTTGTTGTCCAGTTCTTCACAAAAGCACGCATTTCTTCTCTTTGCAAAATTACTAGAACTTTCTCAAGCAATGAGCCTTCTATGCCCCCATGATTTGATATCTTCTTTTGATTGTTTACTTCACAGGGTGTTTGCTGTTCACTTTAATAGACAATACAAGACCAGAAAGTGCGATGCGATATGCTCATGTATGCATGATATGTATGAATAATACTTACAGTCGTTCCATCGACTCACAAACCGAGGTGATCAGCAGAAGTGTTCTCATTGACTCCTTTGAGATGCTTGTTCAGTCCTTGCTTTGGAATGACAGGATGCTTCACATTTATGGCTTTTATCTTTGGGATATTAAAAATATGAGTAATGGAGGCCCTAAACAATAGAGATACATCCATTTTAAATTATGATTCAGCATGACAGTTGGTAGCTTCTTCATGACCTTGCCAGTAATTATTTCCTTTGCCCAATGTGTTCTTCGAGGTTTGATAGTTCAACATACTCCCCTTAACTTGAAGGCTTCGTGTGACAAAAACATTTTTTATTTTTTGAATTTTTATTTTGAAATTAAGTGTTGGCTTTGCCAAAATCGATGTTAATGCACCTCAGGACTTGATTTTTCCAAATTAACATATCTATAACATGACAACCCTAGTTATCGTACTAAACTCGGGAATCATTTCTATTTAAGCAAGAACTGTTGCACTTCAGATAGGCACATACACATTACTTGGCCAAAGGTCTCATTGAATTTAAATATTGTCTATCTCATATGAATGCTTATTCAAACTATCTCCACTAATAGACTTTACCTACCAAGAGAGATCAACAGGTCTTTAATAGGCTTGAAATGGGGTCTATAAGAGACACATGTTTAAGTGAAGGCCATTTTGAGATTGGAACTGGTGTGCCACAATGGACAAACCCTCACACTACAAATTTCTTGTCGAAACTTTAAACAGTTGGGAGCAATCTTTCTAGACTCCAAATTCCTTCTATCTTCTTGGCATTAATATGGATCTTGATTAGGACAGTTTTTTCCCTCGCAAAAAGTTTGGCACCCAAATTCGCTTCTTTTCATCTTCTCCCTTTTTTCCTTTTATTTTTCTTACTCTTCTCTTTCTTTGAGCATTTTATCATTTTGTCCTTCTTCCTTGCAGGATTGTGAAGTACAGAACTTTCAAAAACTGAGTGACCTTTCTCCTTTTCTTTAATTTTGATCGAATCTTTGGTTGGGTTAGACTAATTAAAGTCAAACCATCCTTATAAACCAAATGAAAGCCTCTTGCTACTTTATGTAAAAGATAACTCAGTTGGCTTTCTGAATCGTTTTGGGTTTTATACTTTTTCTTTCTTTTTTTTTTCTTTTTTTTCTTTTTTTTTTCTTCCTTTTTTCTTTTCTTTTCTTCTTTCTTTCTTTCTTTTTTTTTTGGTTCTAGCTCTAAAAGAGTTGTCTTGTTTGTACCAACTTGAGCTTCCAATAATGGATGAGTGGAGTGACATAAATATTCTTTAACGGGGATAAATCTTTTGTTACTCGGATGTTATCTTGATAGATTGGTGATATTAGGTGAATTTTAACTACCCTTATGGTCTTGAAAATATCATCTATCCTTACGGCTTTGGCTATGCATTCCATTCTTTGATCTTCTTACCTATTCACCTTAGTGATCATAAGACTTGTCAAAAGTATCACAATAGCTCAGGGTAGGTTGTTGGGGTTATATGCCAATGAAAAGAAAGCTAAAATTTTATGAAGGCTCAAAGGGACAACTAGGGATTGATATTTAATAGGTGGATACTAGTTGTTGGCTAACCAAATAATGCCTAGATCATCTCTCCCTTGAATAAGCAGAGTTCAATTTTGCCTCAAAAGTTTGTCAAAACATGTTCTAAGACTGACTATAACCTAGACAAAGGTCATTATGCAGGAGCCCTCTCTAAGTAAGCATACACAACTCAATGGTATAAAGCAATTTCCTCACCTAGTAAAGTCATTCGACTCATGATGCCTAGATATATTAATTCATGAAACATCAAGCTAGATTCCTCATTGGTTGAGCACCAAAATGAATAAAGACCAAGAAAAATTTTGATGAAAGTAATTTATTTCAAGCAACTTTAAATTTGAAAAACACAATAGTTCCAAAATATTAAAGAAAGTAAAATTGAAAAGCAACATTCAAGCTAAGGAAAGTTCGTTGAGTTTAAGCTCCTTTTCCTTTCACATCTTCAATATTTCCATCTTAAAAGGATGGTAAAACAAAATCTTCTTCCAATCCTTTTCCTCCCATGAAGGTTGCTGGTGGTGGAACTCTGTTGAATTTTGGCAAAGGATTGTCTTTTGTGCTGATCTTATCAGGCTCAGGCAGCTTACCACTGTCAATTAAATTTTGGATCTCATTTCTTAGTTGCAAGCATTTGTCTGTCTCATGTCCTTGTGTTTGATGAAACTCACAAAAGGCTTTAGTATTAAATTTTGGGGGTAAAGGATTCGGCAAAGGTCAAGGGGCCAATGGCTGTAATAGTCCCATCTTTTGTAGCTTGTTGAAGACCCAAGACAAAGGCTTCCCCAAATCTAAAAACTTCCTTCTATTTGCTTGACCAGTTGTATTGACATCAACTTCTTTTTGCGTGCTTTGATTTTCTGACTGGTAATTCCCTTTCTCATTCCTTCTTATTGAAAAGCAATTTTTCTCTCTTTCCCACTCTTCAATTTGTAGACCGGCTTGGAGAAGATCTTTGAAATCCCTTATATGGGTGTGAGACATCCTTTCACGGAGACTGGGCAACACCCCTCTCACAATCATCCTTATATGATCAGATTCATCGGGCCTATTCTTGAGCAAAGCAGCCTTATTTCTCCATCTTTTCACATAGTCCACAAAATTTTCATTTGGTCGTTGCCTAATGGACTCAACTTCCATTAAGGTAACTTCCATTTCAACATTATATCCATCTTGTTGGATGAAGGCCTTGTATAGCAGATCTCAACTCTTTTGTGTTCCATAATCTAAGGTATTGAACCAATTTTGGATAACAGGATCCAATGAGAGCATAAAGTACCTTAGAGTTTGAGCCTTAGTAGCTCGGGCAGACTGCATAGCAGTGATATACTGCTTTACATGAGATGAGGGTTTCCAGTACCATTGTACCTAGTGAAGGATGGCAACTTGAACTTATAAGGGACCTCCTCATGTTGTTCAAATAGTTTATCGATCTCGGACATCTCTTCGGTTTTCAGTTTCTTTTCAAATTTCTTTTCTAAATCAGCAATCATCTTCTCAACATCAGACGTCTTGGTCTTTTCAATAGTTGCCTTCTCAACAATCTTCGACTCCTTTTTGTCTTGAGGATCTTGGTAGTATTGAGCCCAATCATCATCATCATCAATGACCACCTTATCATCATCAAAAGCTACTTCACCAACTTTAGCCTTCCCTTTGTCCTTTGGCTTCTTGGAGCTAGCAGATGCTTCGACATTATTTCCTAAAATTGCAGCCAATTGGTTCTTCACGGTATCGGCCATGGCCTCTTTTATTTCTTCCATCTTGGCATTGAGGGCTTCATCCACCATTCTTTGAATTTGTTCGGGATCCATTACGTTTGGTGAGCAAGTGATTGAGTCGTTGCTAGATCCTTCATTTCCAGTGTAGGTCGGATTATCGTTAGCTTTTGAACTGTCATAATCCAGGGCTGTGAGCCAGAAAGGATCAATGATATGAGATGCAAATGTATACATGTATGCAAAAACAGTCAACAAAGATAAGTAGAACGTCCCTTCCAACCTTATAACATCCACACACGAATGGTGAGTCTCTTTTCCTAGGTAGTATGGTTAACAAAATACCAACATGGGGTCTCTTGTTTTTGAAAATTTCCCTCGGATGTTTCAACTAATAGTTATATTTTCGAAAATGGAAATCAGTTCATGATAATTCCCATTAATTAGGTTTTAATCCATTCAATCCAACTAAAGTAGCTTTTATGCTATATTGGATTAAAACTAAATTAAGAGGTTTATTATAAATAGATTTCTCACTTGAAAAAGTAACTAATGATTCATGCCAAAAACAAGCCCATGATTAATTATTCTTAGTATAAACTAGGCTCACAATTGATTTTTTGTATTTCATAATTGACCTAAATAATTTGCAAGCTCTTTGTAAAAAAGGATTTTGTTTCTAAGCCCATTGTAAAAAGATTTTAGAAAAAATGGATTTTGGGCTTTGTATTTGGGTCATGAAAAAAGTATTTTTGAATTTTTTTTTTAGAAAAGTTTTATGTCCAAAGACCATCATGAAAAGTTTTGAAAATAGCTTTGGTCTTTTGGACTTTAGAGAAAAATTTATTTTGAGCTTACAAATGTACTTAGATCATATTAGGAAAAGAACAAACCAAATAAGCCATGATTTAAGCCAAGATAAATTAACCATAATCAAACAACATGCATTTGGGGTTAAACCTAAGGAAAGTTACTAGGCTGATTACATGAGCTTTAGTCTTTGGGTTAAAAGGCTTAGGTTCCCATAGCAAGTATATATCAAATGGTACGAGGCTATGAGTGGTTATGCCATGCTCGATCTCCATACCTTGAGTGAAAGTATGGTATCCCTTGCATAACACAACACGGGTAACACGGGCATCCTAACTCACGCACACTATGCAATCTAATATGATGCAATGGATAATATTATTATAAGAAAGAATAGAATAATATAAAGACCAACGGAATCAACTTCTCTTATTCCTAGTGGAGTTGCCACTGTGAGCGAGGATTTTTGCCCCCACTCCCAGTAGAATGGTTCTTGCGACTTCGGCACTGTTTAGGCTTGGGGCCTTAGAGAACACGAACCTAAGTCCAGAGAAAATAGAGTCACCACCCAGACGGGCCTGGAAAAAGAAAGGGGTGGATGACTCGATTCCTAAGGAATCTCCAACCCCCCAATGGTTTTGGAAAGTTGGGTACGTGTGGGGAAGGTGAGAAATGGCCCAGCACCCCCACAACGCCCGGTTCATTAGAACTGGCCTCCTTTACAGGTCTTAATATTATAAAATTCTTAAATATAATAATATTATCCATATTACACGCAAAAATTAAAATAAAGCATCGTTATATTAAAATCAAAGCAATGTCCAAACAAAGCAAATAAATGGACACCCATTCAAGGATGGAAGCATGTCCTTACATCATCCAAAATATAAAAGCAATCTAAATTGCATGATATTTAACTAATGAGGTACCCACAAAGTGGAAACATACCTCTTACAACATTTGGAAATAAAAAATAAATCGATAAAAGTAAATAACCATTCATAATAAATAAATCATTATCAAAGATATTAAACATCAATCAAAATATATAATAAGCATTCATTCATGATAAATTAAATAAATCAAGCATTGAAATTAAATAAATCAAAGCATATAATAAACTACATAATCAAATCTAAAAGTAAATAAAGCAATAAATATATAATTTAGGATTCGCATCTTAAAATAGGATTTTAGAATTTTAATTATTAAATTAGGGCTTTGGAAAAAAGAAAGTTAAATGCGCGGACTCATAATACACAAATGAATATTGACCCCTTCGAAAAGCCCATACGGCGGTCCCACTAGCCGGTTAGCGGGCGGGGGTCAAGGGGGCAGTGCCCTAGCAAATTTTAGAAACTGGCTTCTAGGATTGTAGGTTTTGTTGTTGAAAATTAAGATTTTAGGGTTTAGAATTTAGAAAATAGGGCTTGGGAATTTTAGTATGTTAAGGTTTATAATTCTTAGCTACTGTAAAGATTTAAGAAAATTAAAATTGATTAAGGTTTCACGAAATGGATATTATGTTAATGCATTCTTGCTTCTACCAGACTTGTCATATAATGAGTTCATAAGGGACCAGCTGTTGGAATTTAAGGTTGCTCCTAATGGGTTTGAAGATTTTGAGGAAGAAGGGGATGGAGAAGAAGTAAAAGAGGAGGGTGATAACATGGAGGAAGAAGGTGATGAGGAAAATGAGGAGGAGGAGGATGATAGTGAGGAAAGTAGTAGGGATGAAGAAGAAGAAGAGGATAAGGAGGAAAATAGTACAGGGAATGCTACCCATGATGATACCATGGTTGTCTCCTTCTAGGTTGATATAATATTTTACGAATCATAGACTTGCATTGTTATTGTACTCATTTAACTTGAATTTTTGCAGGTGATGGAGCAATCCGGTGGTTCCAGTTATGATGTAGCTAGTCCATCTCATGTAGATGTACCGCAGTCGGATATGCCACCCGTAGCGCCCTATATTGATCCATTTTTTGGGTTTCAGGGCTTCGATATGAGCTATCTGGTTTGTATTTCTTATTTCATATTTACATTTGCTGAATGTATGCATGAAAATGTGTGAACCTAACTTTTTATTTTCTTGGTCACAGCGAATGCTTAAAGAGCAGAGTAGGAAGTTGCAGGCAGAATTGGCCGCTAGTCACTAGTGTGCGGATAATCTCGAATGGAACTTTTAGGACTTCAAATTTCAAGGCTTTAGAGATCCTGGTGCATCTTCATCAAGGAGGCCCCGGACAGATGACTATGACTTGCCACCTCCCTTCTCAGGCTTTGATTATGATAGGATCGATTCTCAGGATAACCGTGATCTAGGCACTTCTTTCTCGGGAGGAAACTGGGTAGATTATGTGCCTCCACCTCCAACAGGCGATGAATTTCTGAGTGCTTTATTCAACTACAGGCCGCCTCCTCCTTCATGATTCAGCTTGTAATACACTGAAAACTTATTGTAAAAATAATGTATTGTGATAAATAAAATATTTTGACTTTTCAAATTACTCTCTTCTTTTTTATTTCAATGTCTGGATCCTTTTTTATGACACTTTTAACTTTTTATTTTACATATATATACGTATAAATATTCTTTTTCCATGTCAAATTCCTTTAAAACAAATTCAAGATGGATTAAATTAAAGAACCAATACCCGTGAGGATTAGGTTTAAAACTTCCAATTTCATAATGAATTTATTGCTTCAAATTTAAACCTAATTCGACATGGATTTCTGTCTCCTTAAACAATTTGGACTTCGGCTAGTAGTCTATATAAATCAATAAATTACTTTCTGTAACACCCCGATACCCCATATAAATACTGTACATATACCAGGTACACATACAATATGTATATAGAGTATAAGAATGTCACTTTTCATCACCATTATAACTCTTTACTTTAATTTTTAAAACCATAACACATTTAAATCATATGAAAGTATTTACAAAATGGTTATTCTTATCATGGTAATACATAAATATAAGTTACATTGTTTCTTCCAAAGATTCATTTATACAAATGAATACATTCTTATGAAAATACATTATAATTACATGCATGCACCACCATCTAGTTGGTCTCGAACTATACTTGTCCTCGTTGTGACATAGCAGCTTATCTCCAGCTTCATCACCTATATATACCTGCGCGATTAAGATAACCGCGCTAAGCTCGAAAGCTTAGTAGTACAAGTAACCATTAAAATATACAATATAAAGGAAACATACCTCATATGTTTAGTCTCATGTTTTAACATTTTCTTATTCCGTTTTCCCCTTTTTCAATGCATTCTTCATATAATCAGATTAACCTTATAGAGGATATACATATACACATATAACATAACCATCAAACATAATTCAATAAATTGATAGAACCTTCATATTATGATACTTACCAATTTCACCTCATACATATCATATATATCATTTTATACTTTATAATCGCATATTGCATATAACTTCACAAACCATATCTCCTTTCAATAATTCATGTATGTTATATAATCATATCACTAACCACAATTCATCATTCACAACTCACATTTCCAACAAAGGCAACATAAATCCCATTACTCATTTATTTCAACTTGTATATACATCACATTAACAACAAAGACAGACTCGGGCCCAAAAGACACTAATATGTCATTCAAAGTTCAGAGTTAATGCTTTGGTTTTGTTATCACATTTATCAATATCATATACCCAACTAGGCTTCAAGGATTAAGTTCAACCAAGCTTCAAGGGGAGCAAAGCATGCTAAGCTTCTACCCAACTTGGCTTCAAGAACTAACCCAACCTAGCTTCAAGGGTGGTAACATCTCAATTAGGCTTCAAGGATTCAATCCAACCTAACTTCAAGAGATTGTTACACTTATTAGGCATGCCACCAACAACAAAACTCTGAAAATGAATAACACATTAGCCACACAATTCATTCATTATCTCATTATCAATTTCAGTCTCATTCTTATCATCATTTAGGCAAACATGCCTCAATCATCATTTACATCATCATAGCCAACCACAATGGCATCATTTAGGCAAAGCATGCCTCATTTATCTCATTCTCAATATCATAGCCAACCACAATGGCTTTATACATCATCATATCTCAATTCACATTTCATATTTCATCACAATATTATATCATTCATATTCCATATTGTATCACAATATCACATTTCATAGTTCATCTTTGATATTTATATATATAATCATGCATTACTCAAGTATGCACAATCAATTGCATTACCATATAAATTGGAATACACATCATACAAATCATATCCTCACATCTTTCACATTTCATAACATATATTTATTGAATGCCTTCACATCTCATATATATTGATGTATTATCATATCTCTTATCTTTTCATTGCATATACAATATTCGTATTTATCTTAACAATATAATTATATGCAATCAAATAGGATTTTATACTTACCTCTAAAGAAACTCACTCCCATATAACTTCTCTTCCATAGATCTTTCAATACTTGGATTAGGGGCAATTCCATCTCTTAAAACCTAATCCAAAAGTAATCATAAACACTTACTTAGAGATACACAAGAGATAATACAAATAAGAATCAATTAGGGCAAACTCAACACATGACACGCTCATCAACACGGGCGTGTTCCTGATCGTGCCCTAACTTCACAACACAGAAACATTGACACGCTCATAACCACGGGCGTGTCACTGGGCGTGTAATACATTCTGTATCTCAAAAACATCAACACGTCCAATCAACATGAGCGTGCTCATGGCCGTGTAAATTCTCCAAACTCACAGTAGCTATGACACGCTCAATAACACGGGCGTGTCACTGCTCGTGCTACCAACTTCAGAAAACAGAACCAACGACACGCCTAACAAACTGGCCGTGTCCCTGGGCGTGTCCGACTAAAAACCCAGATTCCGATCAATACACAACAACATCCAACAAAACCCATCTTTTTATCATTAATCACTTCAAACAATCTTTATCAAACACACCCAATAACCATAACAACCTTACCAAAACATCAACAACACTCAAAACACACACCAATCATCACTATAAACATCATTCATACACCAATTTATCAAATCCCCAAATTTCATTAAACTCAACCCTTATTCAACAATTCATCATCATCTTCACAAATAATCATATTATCATCATCCAATTACCAAATCAACACATATATATACTTAAATCTTTCAATATCATCATCATCACACATCAACCATACCAAACCCAACTCAAACAATGAAAATCAATTTAAAGAAATAAATACTTACTTGAATCCTTTATCAAATCTTCATCTCTATCATCAAATCTCTTGAATTCCTTAAGAAATTTGGTAAGAAAATCACATCTTTCTCTCTTTCTCTCTCTCTCTCTCTCTCTCTCTCTCTCGGCCAAGAAGAACGAAGAAGACGAAGAAGGAGTAGAAGGAAGAAGAAGTTTCTACTTCTTTCCTTTGTCCTTATCCATATATATATATATATAATAATAATAATAACAATAACAATAACAATAATAACAATAATAATAATAATAATAATAATTATAAATATCAACAAATCTCCACCACACATCTTTTTTCCAATCTTTGACTTTCTTTTTTTCTCTTTGTCCTTATTATCATTATTATTATTTAGTTATACAAATATATATAACTCACTTATCCTTCACCATTATATATCCCATGTATATGTGATGTATATGTATATGTCTCACATATATTATCCTTATATTTCACATATACACATATACATTAAATCCAAATACAACAACAATAACTCCAAAACTCTTAGGGTCTATTCAGGGATATTACACTTTCTCTTCTTCAACATTCATAGCACTAAATCTTTTCAGGCAATCCTTAAATTAAAACAGAGATTTTCCACTTTAGTATTTCCTTTCACAAAGCCACACCAATTACAATTCTTCAAGACCTCCGAAATGACTGAGGCCAATTTGAAAAAGATAAAGAATTTATTCTAGTCCATCAAGCCTTTACATTAGGAACAAATATCATGGTCTCAACTCAATATATTAAAGTGCTTTGAAAATTTCAAGTTAGACCATTCCCTCTTTCATGACATGGCTTCCTTTTGGGATGTGAAAACTAGGCTTTCAAGATGAACAACTTTGAAATTTGTCCCATGACCGAAGAATTTGAAGCTATTCTCGGATATCCAAGAAATCAACTAATGGCATTGCCCATACTTACTTCCAAAACTCATCAAAAGATGCATATATTGTTTCAACTTTCAAAGCCCAAAGTTCTGCAATTGACGAGAGGTGATAAAACTTTTCTTTGTCCCTTGATTGACTTTTGCATTTCTGTAGACCCTTATTTTTTTACCAAGTCCAGTTCAATATTTTAAAACAGTCTGAAATAATTTTTATAATAATTATTATTTATTCTAATATAATATTTATTATTTAATATATTAAAAGAAAAAAAAGAAAAAGTTAAATATGTATTTTAAATATAATATTTATTTTTAATAATAAAAATAAAATATATATATATAATAAAAAAATTGGTGGGATGAATCAGCAAGCGGCACGCGACAGCGCGTGTGGCAGGGGCTTGCAGCGAATTGGCTTGGGCTAATTTGCTGCAGGCTTGACGCCCCTCATGCACAGACGCTCGTAGCACTCACCAGCAGCTTCGCCCAGTGCCGACGCTCGCAGACGTAGCAGGCCCAATCCTCGCAGCAGCCCCTTGCCCAGTGCGAGCAGTAGGCCCAATCCTCACAGCCAATGCTCGCAGCCTGCGCCCTGCCAATTTAGCCAAAACTAAAATTTTCACAAAAACCTTACTATTTCCTGAATAGTTTTTATTTACTTAATAAAGTAGGTTTATTCTTTTAATTGGCTTATAAATAACAACACTTTCAACGTAAAAAAGGATGAAAATTTTTAGCTTTTAACTCAGTAATCTTAAACTTTATACTTTTTGGGACGATAAAAAACATAGCAATCAAGAATCAAGAGATGTGCAATTCACAAGGGAGCAAGGTCGGGCAAGTAGGCAGCAGTTTGGTTCAAACTCTTCAATTTGGTGGAGCCTTCAAACATAGGTAAGTTACCCTAAAATTCAATTTATTAAATCATTAATCATCTTCATCTTTTAAACCATCATCACACTGCCTAGGTTATTAAATTCTTCCTTTAATTTAGTTTATACAGCAACATAAATTATTCCCTTTAATTTAGTTTACACAGTAGCATAAATTATTTCCTTTAATTTAGTTTATACAATAGTGTAGACTCTTAATTTTTTACCCAGTCTGGTCTAATATTTTTTATATAGTCTAAAATAATTTTTTATGGTATTTTAATTAAATAATATTTATTTTAATATTTATTATTTATAATTTTTAATAAAAATAAAAAAGGGTAATATTAGTAAAGTTAAAATAAAAAATAATAATAATAAATAAATAAATAAATATCGGTGACGAAAAAATCAGTGATTAAAAATTTCCTCGCCGAAAGTGAATTGGCTTGGGTTATTATGGCGAATTGGCTGGCCCGCCCTAGCTTTCGTGTCACGACCCAATTTGTACATATGTACAGTACATCCATGTGCAGTACATCCGCGTACAGTAACAGGAGCCGTCCCGAGTAATCACCAAAGAACACGAAGTGAAAGGAAGCTCTATAGGACAAAAAGGACCTAACTGAAAAGATTGTAAAAGTTTTGGGGAGGTGACTGTAATTTCAAAAATTTTTGGGGAGGTAACTGTAATTTCCAAAAGTTGTATTGGAGGTTCTTAATAGTGCACATAATAGACTCCAGAAATGAAAAGTAGAGAAAAATTGGGTCGAAACGGAACACCACGGTTTATCCCGAAAATGCATAGTTTGAGAGATACAGTGGATTTTTGACCAAGGGTATTTTTGTCATTCTTATGATAATAATGTATACACTGGTAAACAAGACACATAAAGGTATCCGAAGTAAATGGAAGGACTCCGCAGTGAACGATGTTGAAGAACGAACCTAAGTAGAGACCCGAATCACATAAGGACCTAAAAGGAATTTTTACAAAAGTCAAGGGCATGAGCGTAATTTTTATAAATTAGTTCAAAATCAAGAATGAATGTCAGAAATGGAAACGAGAGGTTGAAAGGAGGAGAATGGTACATTTTACGCGACGTAAAACCACCCGGTTACGAAGAAAAGGCAAAACCTTCCATTGAAGGGTATTTTGGTCTTTTCACTTCCACTCATTTTCTAGAAAAGGGACACATGGCATAGTAATTTTCTAGAAAAGGACACATGGAAAAATCTTGTTTAAAGACACTTTTGGGTTGGATTAATCTTAACCCTCCATATGGCACCATCCTAGTTAAAGATACTTTTGTGGTGGTTACATCTTAACCCTCCAAAATGAAATTAATTAAATAAATGGAAAATGGAAAAATATAAAAAGAGAGAGAAGGATGATTAAAGAACTAAGGACACATTTTTCTCTCCATTTTTGAGAGGCATGGCCGAATTCTCTCCACCAAAAAAGGGAAGGAATTTTTCAAGTGTTCAAATGGATTTTTGGAAAGGAAAAGCTTAATTTTAAGGTAAGGATTCCAATTCTAGCTTTAGTTTATTAATTTGATTGATAGTTTTCAAGTTATCAATGAAAGAAAAGTTGGGAAGATTATGGGAAAGTTAAGAAAGTGAAGAGAAATTAGATTAAATGATCCATACATGTAGAAGTGATGAGTAAATGGTAATTAGTAGCTTTAGATAATAAGAATCAAGGCTTGAACATATAGTTTTTATCACGTTCTTATTATGGAAGTTATGAAAATTATAGGAAATCAAAGGGATAAAGAAGAAGAAGGGAAGAAAGAATAAGACAAGCAAGGAACAAAGCAAATAAACAAGGTTTGGTACTTAAATCATTGCCTTTTCAATTAATTCACATATATTGCATTATGGGATTTTTGAAATGGTTTTGAAATAATGTTATTATGTGTGGTAAATATGTGGGAAAGTGCTTTTGAACCATTTGTAATCAATTGATTGTGAAAAGAATGAAAACAAAACAAACTAGCTAAATTTGCTCAACTATCCATAAACTTTGATGAACTTTTAATCACTCCTTTGGTTTGATTTTTGAAAGAGGAACCCTTAGTCTTTCAATGGAATCACAAAAGGAGTCTAAAAATCAATTTTGCAAGAAAAAAATGAATTTCCCTCAAATTTTGAAAATTGGGCCGAATGGTCCCTTTTGGGCACCATTCTGCAGCTTTCATTTTGGGCAGTCCGTTGAAGGGGCAAACAAAAGAATTTTTCGACGAAATTTTACATGCATTTAGTTAACTTATGAAAGTGTTTTCCTGCAAAAATTCATCCAAAAATAAGGTTGTTCACTTGGTCAAAACTGTTGCCAAAGTTGATTGATTTTCAGCAGTAAAACAGATTTTACTATTTAGTTGTCGCGCGCCATTGCGTTGCCGATTTTACGTGCCGCGCTACTATTCATTTGGTCATTTTTCTAAATGTGTTAAAACTTGAATATTATGATATGGATTGATGTTAAATCATATAAAATGACATGAAGGAGAATTGGAAATGATCAGAAAGGCATCATGACAAGCTATTCCGACAATACATACCTTATGGAAAAATCATGATCTATTGAATATCATGACCAAAGTAATTTAATAAATTATTTATGCTCTACTTGGTATATCAGAACCCTTGAGATAAGGGTATGATGCATCATACTATTACTGCAGTACTGCTGATGACATGATATGATATTCAGGCTGAAGGCCGATGATTACAATGACATGATCAATGATGCAATGATAATGGCCATTGGCACATGTGCAAGAATTATGATGAAAGATAATGAAATATGATCATGATGAGATATGTTTATCATGACCCTTCCTTATCCGCTGATGTTCTATTAAACCAGTAGAGCAACCAAAATGATAAAAGCAAGAAAATGATTTAAATTCAAAATATTCAGTCAAGCCTTTTTACCTTCTGTGTTTTGTATTTATTCCTTTCAATTGTTTAAAGTATATAAATATATGTTCAAATAATTCTTTCATTTTATTGCAATGATTTAAGTACCCACTAAGCAATTGCTTAGCGAGTTTAGTTTCCCTCTAAAGTCGTAGGTTAAACGAGGAGAAGAGATTGCAGCATGTCCTGCGCAGCTGGCCTTGACTACTACTTTGGGTAGGAGTTTGGATATGATTGATTGTAGCAATATGGCATGTACATAAGCTTGTATGATCTAGCAAATAAATGTATTATACTGAAAAGCCAGAACACGTACACTGCTAGTAATCTAATAAATCTTATTTGGGTTTAGCACTTATGTATGCAAGTATAGAAGTGTGAATTCTTCTTGCAGGATTGCAGTTGAGGTTATAAGGGTGGATTATTGGGAGTGTGCTTGAGTTGAATTGTGAAACAAAATGTTTTTCAAAAATTTTTAAAAATCAGTTTTGGCGACACTTGGGACCTCCATTTTTAGGGGAGTTTATGGCAAATTTTTTTTTTATAAATCAGCACTTAAAATTGGCTAAGTAAAATATTAAGACACAACCACCATGAGTTAACAGTCCATCTTGGTCTATAAACGTAGGCTAAGATGGGGTGTTACATTTAGTGGTATCAGAGCACCGGTTTAGCCGGTCCTGGAAAATTCAATATAGGAGGATACACATTTTATGTTGGGAGTGGCCATTACCAATGTAAAATGGGATATCCTATAGCAGAATAGAAATGAGAGCATATATCATTTAGGTACAAAATGTCGGTATAGTAGAAAGAATATTATAAATACATAAGTATATAAGGTACATGTGATAAAGGAAAATCTAATAGTGCTTACGTACATGCCATATAGGAAAGTTAATGTGTTGAGTCAAGCCAGCTGCTAATTCTTATCACGATATATGTATATGGTATAAGGTTGCAAGAGGCAGAATCACAAAGAGTTATAGATCAAGAGAAGGAATCACACGCTTTCGTACCCATAAATGTAGAAATGGGTCTCGGACTTATGCCACGACCCGCAACGGTGGTTGTGGAAGGCCCCAAAGTTTATTTAAGATAGATGATAGTACCATTGCAATAAACGGCAAGAATGGTACCTGTTGCTACCAAAAGAGAAAGGAAGTCCCCAATCGAGAAGTTAAGGAAATATGGGGCTAAAGAATTTAAGGCTAGTAGAGAAGAAGGACTTGAAGAAGTTGAGTACTGTTTGGACAGTACCAATAGGGCATTGGAACAACTGAGATACACGCCAGATAAAAGATATATTTATGCCATGTCCCTTTGGGTAGAAGAAACATACACTTGGTAAAACATACTTAAACGCAAGGAGAAATGAGTTTGTATATCTACAGCAAGGAAGAATGACAGTATCTGAGTATGATAGAGAGTTCACTCGCCTCAGTAAGTATGCAAAGAAAATGATAGAAACAAAGCAAGAAAGACGTCAAAGGTTTTGGAAGGATTAAATAATGGAATTAAAGTACAATTAATAGTCATGGACGTGTTTGAATTTTCAAGATTAGTTGTGAAAGTTTTAGGTATTGAGAGGGTATACATGGATTAGAGAAGTAGACACCAACGCATGCAACAAAAGAGAGTACAAACTTAAAGCTTAGGAAGATTTCGACAAGTTGGGAAGAAGTTTAGAAGTGAAGATAGTTTTACACAGTAAAGCCGGCGATTGCAAAGCCAAGGATCTGGCCAAGGTTCAAGGTGCCATACATCCGTAGCTAGTATACCGGGGTCCTTATAAGGGGTTCTAGTAGAAGGTTAGATAGGCGTATATGAATGTAAAAATGAAAATGTATATGAGAAAATGAAATTTGAAGAATGGAATAAAAAGAGGAACAGAATAAGAGGAAAAAAGAAAAGTACGTAAAATGTTAAGACCAAACGGTAAGAGATAAAATAGATAGAACTTAGATAACAAAGATGAGTGAACAGAAATAAGTATATGAGAAATTCTCATGTCCGGCCACTATAGAATATGTACAGTAACCCCATGTACAATATTCACACAAGCAGATGAAGTAAGTGCACTAAGAAGGTCATGTTGAAATTTAGCAAGAAATCAGAGTTAAACGTGCTCAACCAATGATGATGGGTGACCATCCCGTGAAGTCTTAATAAGGTAGGTGACGTACTATATGAGTAGAAACTAGATGAAATCTAATCAAAACACTGTATTGTGATTTCTCCTGAAAATGCCCCAATGTAATCATCAAAATTAAGAAATTGTAAGAAGAAGATATATGAGATTTATGAATTCAGTCAATGATGGAAAAAAAAAAGAAAAAAGAGAAAGAGAGAAATTGAGAACTAAAGAGGTATAAAGTGCAAAATTAAAATTAGATCAAAAAGGAAAGAATGAAAGTAATAACAACCCAAGGACTAGGTAAAGGAAAAAGGAAAAAGTAACAATACAAAAATTACTAGAGGATTGGAAAGAAATATAGATTTGAAGGATATATTACTCCTCTATGCAAACACTGTGGATGAAGATATAAGAGTGAATGCTAGTATTTAACATATGGATGCTGGGAATGCGGGGCACCAGATCGTGTTAGGGTAAACTGCCAGAAAGACAAGTGAATGCACCCGCATCGACAGAAAAATCATGGCCCGCTTTTGGCCGAGGCTGAAGCAGGCGAAAGGAAAGTGATTCGAATTTTCAAAGAGCACAATCAGAGACCGTTGACTAGCTCAATTCAAGTACTCCAGCTAGAGCCTACGCAATGAAAATTTAGAAGAATTACCAGTAGGATATGTTAAGTTTGAAACATTAGTTATAAATCCGATAAGAGACAAGGTAGTTACACACAAGTGATTAAAGAATGTTCTATAGAGTTACATGAAAATGCATTTCCAGAAAATTTAATAGAGTTACCATTCTGAGAATTTGACGTAATGTTGGTATTGGATTGGCTAACAAGGCATAAAACAGTGGTTGATTATATGAAGAAAGAGAGTAACACTTCATACTCCTCACAAGGAGGAAGTGACGGTAGTAGGAAAGAGAGCCAATTACCTAAACAATGTAACAGCAGCAGTTACAACAAGGCGTTCCATACAAACGGATGTGAGGCACACTTGGTAAGCACTATGGAAGCAAAGAAGAATGTGATAAAGATTCAAGAGGTATCAACAATGCGTGATTTTCTCGATGTTTCTTTAGACGAGCTACCCGGATTATCACCTAAGAGAAAAGTAGGATTCACTATAAATGTATATCCGGGAATTGCACCGGTGTCGGTTGCCTCATACCGAATGGTACCAGCGGAACCCAAAGAAATGAAAACGCAATTATAGGAGCTACTCGACAAGGGTCTTATATGGCCAAGTATTTCTTCATGGGGCACGCCAGTACTCTTCGTCAAGAAGAAAGATAAATCCTTAAGGTCATATGTGAACTATAAGTAGTTGAATGAGCTTACGATTAAGGATAAATATCCATTACCATCCATCGACGATGTATTCGACCAACTTAAAAGAACTAAGGTCTTTTAAAAAAATATATAGATCACCGACTGGGATATCAGCAGCTACGGATCAAAGGAAAAGACATTCCAAAGACTACATCTAGAACTTGATACGGATGTTATAAGTTCCTTGTAATGCCTTTTGAGCCCACACATGTGTTAGTAGTGTTCATGGATTTAATGAATCATATCTTTCATTCATACTTTGACCAATTTATAAATGGTGTTCATAGATGACACCTTCGTTTATTTAAGGAACAAAGAAGAATACAATCGATACTTTTGCATAGTATTGCAAATGTTGCGAGAGAAGCAGTTGTACATCAAATATGACAAATGCGAGTTTTGATTGGAAAAAGTGACATTCTTAGAACACACCATATTAGCATAAGGCATTAAAGTAGGTCTTAATAAAAAAAAAGCCATTTTGGAATGGAAAACACCAAAGACAGTAATAGAAGTAAGAATCTTCTTAGGACTGACTGGGTACTATTAATGTTTTATAAAAGGGTTTTCCATTATTATCATCCCAATGACAAGGTTGATTCAAAGAAATGCCAAACTCCAATGGACTGATAAATGTTAGAGGAACTTTGAGAAACTAAAGGAAAAGTTAACGAATGCTTCAATACCCATACGGCCGTGTCCAGCAAAGAATTTATGATATATAGTGATGCTTTACACATCGGTTAAGGTTATATGCTTATGCAAAAGGATAAAATAGTCGCATAAGTCTTTTGATGATTTAAACCATATGGGAAAATAATAATAATAATAATAATAACCTGGCACATTTTTTGGAATTAACAGTTATCGTATTGGCTGTCAAGATTTGGAGAGATGATTTATATGGAGAAAAGTGTTATATTTATACAAACGCAAAAGTTTAAAATATCCGCCAACCCAAGAGGATCTCAATTTATGGTAAGGAAAGTAAACCCAAGTTTTGGAAATAACAGCTAAGTTATAAATTATCATCTAGGAAAAGCTAACGTGGTGGCTGACGCACTTGGTGGAAAATCGATACCAGCCTTAGGCGCTATAAAGATCAGTTTAATACCAATGGAAGAGGAAGTACTAGTAGTATAAATGCAAGCATAAACTATGTTTCTTTTCAAGAAATTCATCAAGTGCAAAAGGAAAACGAACAAATACAAAAATGGATCAAGCAAGTGCAAGGAGGAAAGAATATAAAATTCTAAATTTCTAAGAACAGTAGTTTGTATTATGACAATAGAGTAATGATACTAACAATGGGAGACATAAGAAAGAAAATTTTTTCGAAAAGCATATAGTAGTCTCTACGCAATGCTTCCAGGAGTTACAAATGTATCAATATTTAAAGAAGTTTTAATGGTAGTCTAGAATGAAGAGAGATGTTGTTGATTTTATGACCAAATGTTTAATATGTCAACAAGCAAAAGTGAAATATCAAATACTATCGGGACTGTTACAACTAATTTCCACTCTGGTATGAAAATGGGAACATATCACTATGGATTTCGTCATAGAACTACCAATGACACGAGGCCAGCATGACGTTGTTCGGATAATCGTTGACTGCCTAACTAAGTTAGCTCATTTTCTACTTTTACTAATGGATTATTCAATAGATAAGTTGGTGGAAATGTACGCCAAGGAAATTGTATGATTACACAGGATTCCAATGTCTATCATTTTAGGCAGAGGTCCACAGTTCATCATGAATTTATTAAAGAAGTCGCAAAAAGCTTCTGAAACCCAAACAAATTATAGCACTGCCTTTCACCCGTAAACAGATAGACGATTTGAAAGAGTAATCCAAATTTTGGGACTACATATTAAGAGTATGTGTTATAGAATTTAAGGGTGGCTGGAATAGGTATTTGAGTTTAATTGAATATGCATATAACAACGACTATTAATTCAGCATACAGTGACGCCCTATAAAGAATTATACAAAAGAAAACATGGAACACCATAGTGTTGGACGGAATTAAGTAAAGACACGATAAAATCATATGCGGGTAGGTAGGAGCAAAATCATATGCAAACTCAAAACGAAGGGACATAGAACTCTAAGTGGAAGCCAAGGTTTTTCTTAAGACTTGCCCATGAAAGAAGGTATTAAGATTTAAGCAGAAAAGTAAGTTAAGCCTTAGGCTTATTGGACTATACGAGATCATCGAACGCATAGATCAATAGTCTATCGGTTAACTCTATTACCAGAACTGAACAAAATACAAAATGTTTTTTTCACGTTTCAATGATAAGGCAATATCGTTGAACTTCACACACGATATAAAGACACAAAACATCAGAGTCCAATCTGACCTAAATTATGAAGAAGAACTAATAGAAATTTTAGCACGAAAAGTCAAAGGATTAAGAAATAAGAGATTTCCTCCAGTTAAAGTGCGGCGAAGGAACCATAGAATGGAAGAGATATTTTGGGAAAGAGAAGGAATAATGAGGATGGAAGCCTAAATTTTACACCCGATCGGCTTCGGGACGAAGCCTAAATTTTAGAGGGGAAGAAATGTCACGACCCAATTTGTACATATGTACAGTACATCCATGTGCAGTACATCCGCGTACAGTAACAGGAGCCGTCCCGAGTAATCACCAAAGAACACGAAGTGAAAGGAAGCTCTATAGGACAAAAAGGACCTAACTGAAAAGATTGTAAAAGTTTTGGGGAGGTGACTGTAATTTCAAAAAGTTTTGGGGAGGTAACTGTAATTTCCAAAAGTTGTACTGGAGGTTCTTAATAGTGCACATAATAGACTCCAAAAATGGAAAGTAGAGAAAAATTGGGTCGAAACGGAACACCACGGTTTTTCTCGAAAATGCATAGTTTGAGAGATACAGTGGATTTTTGACCAAGGGTATTTTTGTCATTCTTATGATAATAATGTATACACTGGTAAACAAGACACGTAAAGGTATCCGAAGTAAATGGAAGGACTCCGCAGTGAACGATGTTGAAGAACGAACCTAAGTGGAGACCCGAATCACATAAGGACCTAAAGGGAATTTTTACAAAAGTCAAGGGCATGAGCGTAATTTTTATAAATTAGTTCAAAATCAAGAATGAATATCAGAAATGGAAACAAGAGGTTGAAAGGAGGAGAATGGTACATTTTACGCGACGTAAAACCACCCGGTTACGAAGAAAAGGCAAAACCTTCCATTGAAGGGTATTTTGGTCTTTTCACTTCCACTCATTTTCTAGAAAAGGGACACATGGCATAGTAATTTTCTAGAAAAGGACACATGGAAAAATCTTGTTTAAAGAAACTTTTGGGTTGGATTAATCTTAACCCTCCATATGGCACCATCCTAGTTAAAGATACTTTTGTGGTGGTTACATCTTAACCCTCCAAAATGAAATTAATTAAATAAATGGAAAATGGAAAAATATAAAAAGAGAGAGAAGGATGATTAAAGAACTAAGGACACATTTTTCTCTCCATTTTTGAGAGGCATGGCCGAATTCTCTCCACCAAAAAAGGGAAGGAATTTTTCAAGTGTTCAAATGGATTTTTGGAAAGGAAAAGCTTAATTTTAAGGTAAGGATTCCAATTCTAGCTTTAGTTTATTAATTTGATTGATAGTTTTCAAGTTATCAATGAAAGAAAAGTTGGGAAGATTATGGGAAAGTTAAGAAAGTGAAGAGAAATTAGATTAAATGATCCATACATGTAGAAGTGATGAGTAAATGGTAATTAGTAGCTTTAGATAGTAAGAATCAAGGCTTGAACATATAGTTTTTATCACGTTCTTATTATGGAAGTTATGAAAATTATAGGAAATCAAAGGGATAAAGAAGAAGAAGGGAAGAAAGAATAAGACAAGCAAGGAACAAAGCAAATAAACAAGGTTTGGTACTTAAATCATTGCCTTTTCAATTAATTCACATATATTGCATTATGGGATTTTTGAAATGGTTTTGAAATAATGTTATTATGTGTGGTAAATATGTGGGAAAGTGCTTTTGAACCATTTGTAATCAATTGATTGTGAAAAGAATGAAAACAAAACAAACTAGCTAAATTTGCTCAACTATCCATAAACTTTGATGAACTTTTAATCACTCCTTTGGTTTGATTTTTGAAAGAGGGAAGTCTTTCAATGGTATCACAAAAGGAGTCTAAAAATCAATTTTGCAAGAAAAAAATGAATTTCCCTCAAATTTTGAAAATTGGGCCGAATGGTCCCTTTTGGGCACCATTCTGCAGCTTTCATTTTGGGCAGTCCGTTGAAGGGGCAAACAAAAGAATTTTTCGACGAAATTTTACATGCATTTAGTTAACTTATGAAAGTGTTTTCCTGAAAAAATTCATCCAAAAATAAGGTTTTTCACTTGGTCAAAACTGTTGCCAAAGGTGACTGATTTTCAGCAGTAAAACAGATTTTACTATTTAGTTGTCGCGCGCCATTGCGTTGCCGATTTTACGTGCCGCGCTACTATTCATTTGGTCATTTTTCTAAATGTGTTAAAACTTGAATATTATGATATGGATTGATGTTAAATCATATAAAATGACATGAAGGAGAATTGGAAATGATCAGAAAGGCATCATGACAAGCTATTCCGACAATACATACCTTATGGAAAAATCATGATCTATTGAATATCATGACCAAAGTAATTTAATAAATTATTTATGCTCTACTTGGTATATCAGAACCCTTGAGATAAGGGTATGATGCATCATACTATTACTACAGTACTGCTGATGACATGATATGATATTCCGGCTGAAGGCCGATGATTACAATGACATGATCAATGATGCAATGATAATGGCCATTGGCACATGTGCAAGAATTATGATGAAAGATAATGAAATATGATCATGATGAGATATGTTTATCATGGCCCTTCCTTATCCGCTGATGTTCTGTTAAACCAGTAGAGCAACCAAAATGATAAAAGCAAGAAAATGATTTAAATTCAAAATATTCAGTCGAGCCTTTTTACCTTCTATGTTTTGTATTTATTCCTTTCAATTGTTTAAAGTATATAAATATATGTTCAAATAATTCTTTCATTTTATTGCAATGATTTAAGTACCCACTAAGCAATTGCTTAGCAAATTTAGTTTCCCTCTAAACTCGTAGGTTAAACGAGGAGACGAGATTGCAGCATGTCCTGCGCAGCTGGCCTTGACTACTACTTTGGGTAGGAGTTTGGATATGATTGATTGTAGCAATATGGCATGTACATAAGCCTGTATGATCTAGCAAATAAATGTATTATACTGAAAAGCCAGAACACGTACACTGCTAGTAATCTAATAAATCTTATTTGGGTTTAGCACTTATGTATGCAAGTATAGAAGTGTGAATTCTTCTTGCAGGATTGTAGTTGAGGTTATAAGGGTGGATTATTGGGAGTGTGCTTGAGTTGAATTGTGAAACAAAATGTTTTTCAAAAATTTTTAAAAATTAGTTTTGGCGACACTTGGGACCTCCATTTTTAGGGGAGGTTATGGCAATTTTTTTTTTTATAAATCAGCACTTAAAATTGGCTAAGTAAAATATTAAGACACAACCACCATGAGTTAACAGTTCATCTTGGTCTATAAACGTAGGCTAAGATGGGGTGTTACATTTCGCTCGCAATTTCATAGCTCGCAGTAGTTTTTTTGCCATCGCAATTTTCCAGCACAGTTTTTTCCCAAACTGAATTCTATTTGGTTTTGATTTTTTTTCCTAAATGGTTTTAATTTCCTTAGACAATTAGAAGTAGCTTTTTTATTTTTCCTATAAATACTACATTAAAACACAAAATTAGGGATGGGAGAATCGAGACTTTCAACTTTTGACTTGAGAGGAAAAAGGAGACAGAAAACCCTAGGAGAAGAGATGGCAAAAGGAAATTAGCAACAAGAAGCATTAATCAATCCATCAAAGGCAGCAATATTGCCTTTGTTATTGTCCATCCAGAAATCAATTTTTGGTGGAACCAACTATGCAGGTTTGACCTTTAATCATAAATTATATATTCACAGTAGCTTCGTTTTCTTTGATTAATAAGAATATGTAGTAACTTGATCTTTGTTTTAATAACTTTAATTGTTTACTTTAGTTAATACATTAATCAGTTGGTTTTCAAAACTCTACTTGCATGTTTTATAAAATCTAAAAACTTATAACCATCCAGTAGCCTAAGTCATTGATTAAATTATCAAAAGCCCTAATTTATTCTTCTGTTTCCAAAACTTCAAAAATCCGAAATTATTCTTATGTTTCCAAAACTTCAGAAACCCTAAATTGTTCTTCTGTTTCCAAAACTTTAAAACCCCAAATTGTTCTTCTGTTTCCAAAACTTTAAAATCCTAAATTATTTTTCAGTTTCCAAAATTTCAGAAACCGTAAATTGTTCTTCTGTTTCCAAAACATTAAAACCCTAAATTGTCCAAAACTTTAAAACCATAAATTATTTTTCCCCAAACTATTTTCTTAATCATCTAAACCTTAACTTTTTTGTCCGAAACTTCAAAATATCTTATTAATTCTCAAAATCCAATCCAATAAACCCTAGTTTTCCTAAACCCTAATTCTTAAAACATCAAAACTTTATGCTTAAAGCCCTAATCCAGTGAACCTAAAACCCAATCTTTTAAAATTATAAACCCTAACGTCTTAGGGTTCCAAAACCCTAATTTCATAATGTTAGCCTTAAACCCTTATTTGATTAACCAAAAACCTTACTACTTTCTTAAAATTATAAAACCCTAATCCATTCCATTTTTTCCAAAAATCCTCACAGTAGCCTAAATAATAAATATAATAATTCCAAAAATCTCAAAACCCTAAATGTTAATTAAAGAACCCTATATTGATACATAAACATAATTTTGTATCTTTATTTGCTTTATTTAATTTTAGATTTGATTATGTAGTTTATTATATATTTTGATGGATGATTTATTTAATTTCAATGCTTGATTTATTTAATTTATCATGGATGGATATTTTCTTTATTATTATAATTATTATTTGTTTGTTTTGGTATTAAAATTGTAAGAGGCATGTTTTCACTTTGTGGGTACCTCATTAATTAATTTTCATGTAATTTAAATTGCTTTTATATTTTGGACCAATGTAAAGAACATGTTTCCACCTTTCCGTGGGTGTCCTATTTAGTTTTAGACATGGATTATGTAAGGACATGTTTTCATCTTCGGATGGGTGTCCATTTATTTGCTTTCTTTGGACATTGCTTTGATCTTAATATAATGATGCTTTATTTTAATTGTTGCATGTAATATGGATAATATTGTTATATTTAAGAATTTTATAATATTAAGACCTGCAAAGGAGGCCGGTTCCAATGAACCGGGTGTTGTGGGGGTGCTGGGCCATTTCTCACCTTCTCCACACGTACCCAACTTTTCGAACCCATTAGGGGGTTGGGGATTCCTTAGGAATCGAGTCATCCACCCCTTTCTTTTTCCAGGCACATCCGAGCGGCGACTCAATTTTCTCTAGGCTTAGGCTCGTGTTCTCTAAGGCCCTGAGCCTAAACAGTGCCGAAGTCGCAAGAACCATTCCACCGAGAGAGGGAGCAAAAATCCCCATTCACAAGTGGCATAAATTATTTTGTGTAGTAAGAATAGGGTTTAATTTAATTAATAATATAATCATCAAAATATTAATCTAATTTCTTAAACCCTAATCTATTTTTTAAAATACTTAACCTATTTTCTTAATTTACTCAAACCCTAAATTTATATATTTATTGCTTTATTTAGTTTTAGATTTGATTATGTGATTGGTTATATATTTTATGAATGATTTACTTTAATTTTGATGGTTGATTTATTTAATTTATGATGAATGAATGGATGAATATTTTCTTTATTATTATTTTTTTATTAATAATGTAAGAGGTATGTCTCCACTTTGTGGATATCTCATTAATTAAGCTTCATGTAATTTAAATTATTTTAATATTTTGGTATTAATGTAAAGGTCTTGTTTTCACCTTTTAGTGGGTGTCCTAATAGTTTTAGACATTGGACTATGTAAGAACATGTTTCCATTCTCGAATGGATGTCCATTTATTTGTTTTGTTTGAATAGTACTTTGATTTTAATACAATGATGCTTTTATTTTAATTATTGTATGTAGTATGGATTATATCATCATAGTTAAGAATATTATAATATTCAGACATGAAAAGGAGGCTGGTTCCAATGAACCGGGCGTTGTGGGGGTGTTGGGTCATTCTCACCTTCCCCACACATACCCAACTTTCCGAACCCATTAGGGGGTTGGAGATTCCTTAGAAATTGAGTCATCCACCCCTTTATATTTTCTTAGTCTGTCCGGGTGATGATTCCATTTTTCCTAGTTTAGGCCCGTGTTCTCTAAGGCCCTGAGCCTAATAGTGCCAAAGTTGCAAGAACCATTTCATATGGAAGTGGTGGCAAAAATTCCCTCTCACAGTGGTGACTCAACTAGGGATAAGAGAAGTTGATTCTGTTGGTCTTTATATTATTTTATTCTTTCTTATTGTGATATTGTTCATTGCATCATTTAGATTGCATTGTGTGAGTGAGTTAGGATGCCCGTGTTACACGTTTTGTGTTATGTAAGGATACTATACTTTTACTCAAGGTATGGAGATCGAGCATGGCATAACCACTCATAGCCTTGTACCTTTTGGTATATACTTACTATAGGAGCCTAAAACCTTTCAACCCAAAGACTTAAACTCATGTAATTGACCTAGTTATTTTCCTTAGGTTTTTACCCCAAGTGCTTGTTGTTTGACTATGGTTAATTTATTTTTGCCTAAATAATGGCTTATTTGGTTTGTTCCTTTTTTCTAATGTGACCTACCTATATTGTAAGCTCAAAATAATTTTTTCTTTAAAGACCAAAAGACCAAAATTATTTTCAAAGCTTTCCAAGATGGTCTTTGGGCATAAAATCTTTTAAAGATGGCACAAAATTTCTTCCACCACATGGACCAAATAGAAATCTCAAAATTCATTTTTTAAAAGTCTTTTAACAATGGGTTTAAAAATAAAATTATTTTTCACTCCAACCTTTTGTGTAATATCCTCATTTATGCCCTAGAAGTTTTGCATATTGTTGTTGTTGTTGTTATACTAATTGGATTGAATGTTTATATTGTGCTAAGAAAAGAAATTGGGAGGAGAATGCTTGTGTATATGTGTTTTGGAAAGAATTAGGGTTTAGAGAGAATGGTATATGTTGTGTATATGATAATATATATAACATATAAATGGGTCAAAGGGAGAGTCAAGGTGTTGGTTAGTGGAAGAAGATATTTTTGTGTTGAGTGTGTAATTACATATATGGGCTTATATAAGACAAAAGGTTAGTTATATGCTTGAGGGCATTTTGGTAATTGCTTGGATTAAATCACTTGGTGGAGATTAAAAGCAAAATTGACTTTGCTTCTTCATCATTTTCTTCTCTCTTTCATGAAGTGGCCGGCTCCTCCATTGACAAAGGGAAACAAGTGGTGAAGAGAGGTTCTTGATGAGTTGAGTTCAAAATTGAAGGAAGATTAAGTGTTCAAGTGTTGATTCAAGAAGTTTTTGACTAAGGTAAGATCTTTCCTTTGATTTCTTTCTTTCTTTTGAAGTGGTAATGAAAGTTAATTAGGGTGTGATGATTTGATGAGGAGAAGTGTTTATGATGTGTTTTTAAGTGTTAAATTGATTTTAAGTTATGGGTTTAATTAGGTGTTGTTGTTGGAAGTGGTAAATGTTGATTTTGAAAGGTGGAGAATGATGTGAACCAGCATAGCAAGGATCCATTGGTGCTACAACAAGGGCCATTGACGAGGAATAAATCAAAGAAATATGGCATCACTCTTGGAATGCATATTCAATACTTTATTACAAGAGAGGTGACATAATTAGCATGGGACAAGTGCGAGAAGGAACTAGAAGACCAACCCAAGCTAGTCATGGTGCTGGATTGTACACATGGTGCTGAAATGTGCGAATTATCCAGCCAATACCACAACCACCCTGTGAAATCTACTGTTTCACAACCCCCTATACCAATTTCAGCAAGAACGACTTTGGCATGCTTAACACATGTTTGGGGCGTGTTTTTTGAGTCTTTTAAGTGGTCCCCTCCATATTTTGCTTATTAGGTTTTTATTGTAATATTTAGTTAATAGTTTTCCTTATAGGAAATATGTTGATGATATCATTATGCCAAGTGGACCAATCACAAGATCACAATCAAAGAAACTCCAGCATGTGTTCCAGCACTTCATTCAAAGGTGGATTAATGAAGAGGGAGACCAACTTGTAGTGAATATGATGGATCATGAAGAGGAAGTCAGAAAAATCACCAACAAGCATGAAGAATCTGCCCATAAGTATGGTGATGGGCATTAGCACGAATTTGGAATATAATATTGATATGGTTTAGTGCTAGTGTGACTAGACACATGTGAACCAACACCAAAATGCATGTGGAATCTGCCCATCAATGTTGTCATAATTATGGGCAGTAATTTAGAGTATATTATTGATGTGGATGAACAATTAATGCTATTGTGACTAGATACATGTAAACCTAGACTTTTAAGCCATTAGTTCTTCTTTTCCAACTATATAAGGATGGGAAAAAGAACTTAATAGGGTTGACTACGAAATTGGCAGATTGTTATCATTGTAATCTAAGTGTTTTCAAGTTTGAGAGGTTTTCTTCTTATTCTTGTTGCATGAAGAATTGGTTCTAACTTATCAAGTTTGACTTGTGGCGTTTTAATCAATTCATTTCTTCATCCCAATCACCCAAGTTCTCAATTACAGGTTAGTTGTGGGTTTGGTAGGGAGGATTTGTTTTTGAGTTCTAAGATTCTATGCTAGATGTGTATGTGGGGTTCTAGATGTAATATTTGATCCATGGGTTCCGCATCATTTGGTATCAGAGCTTTGGCTTGAAGATAAATCTCTAGGTATCTTTTATGTTTTAATTATCCAAAGAAAAAAAAAACGAATCAGCTTCAGTTTCTATATTTCTTCATTTTCTGTTCTTGTTGCACCTTGTCCTTATTCTTCAAATCTGTGAATTTTTTTTAATTTTTCAATTTCTATCCTTGTTTACTGAAAGTTCAAAAG
This sequence comes from Garcia nutans, assembly GCA_947685225.1. NCBI lineage: Eukaryota > Viridiplantae > Streptophyta > Magnoliopsida > Malpighiales > Euphorbiaceae > Garcia > Garcia nutans. The sequence goes on along the minus strand of CANTUV010000005.1, from coordinate 34,811,419 downwards.
AAAAAAAAGAGGAAAAGATCAAAAGAAAAACAAAAAAAAAAGAAAAGAGAATCAGATTCAACTTCCTCAACATAAAAGAAAAAAAAAACGTATCTGTTTCTGCCCAGAATTTTTCTTCACAAGTGTTTGAGATTTTTTGCATATTTATACCATTAACAGCTTGCTACCTTATTATATTTGATCAAATTACATCAGCTCCTCATTATGCATCCATTTAGCATTTAAAATCTGATATTTAGAGCCTTTCTTGCATTGGGAATAGATTTAGGTTGCATATTCAGATTACTCATTGGAGTGATTTGAATTCTGTTTTTTTTTTTAGGATCCAGAATTGTTTTTCTTTGTATTCTTAGTTTCATTCTTTCACATACCTCTTGTTTCTTGTATGCATTAAGTAGCTAATTCTCAATCATAGTTACTTTGGTTTGATTAACACAAATACTTTTGCTTCTTGTGTTAACTTTCAGTTCTTGTTGTCTAAAATTAAATTGCTTCTAGAATTGCAGAATTCATTTTGTTCATTAGGTTCCTTGTAGAGTTTTTAAAACAAAACTTGTTTTACTTGATTTAAGTGGATTCAATTCTGAAATTCAACTTGATAAAAGAAGAATTGAGAGGTAAAAAGGAACAAGGTTTGAGTGAAATACAAGAGGAGTGACAATCTGATCTTGAGTGAAACACGTAAGGGAGTGAGGTGAGGAAATTTTCTTTACTAACATTTTCTTGTAGGTTCTTCTTACACCATGTCAAATTCTGGAAGTGAAAAACGTGATATGACCATAAATGACATAGCCTTCATGTTAGAGGCAATGCAAAGGAGATTTGAAAGGTTTGATTTGACCATAAACAACATGAGAGGTGATGTAGACAGCATAATGCAAAGGCAGCGGAATGATACTAATCGAAGGGGGCAGAATAGAGGGAGAGGAAACATGATGAATGATGATGAGATAGAGAGGGAAGATGATGAAGAAAGTGAGGAATCAATTGCTCAAAGAAGACCTCAACAAAGGGACAGTAACATATCTTCCATAAAAATGAAGATACCATCATTCAAGGGGAGAAATGATGCTGAAGCTTACCTTGAATGGGAAAGAAAAGTTGAGTTGGTGTTTGATTGTCATAATTATAGTGAAATGAAGAAAGTTAAGATTGCAGCAGTTGAATTCACAGATTATGCACTAATTTGGTGGGATCAATTGATGATTTCCAAGAGGAGAAATGGAGAAAGAACTATCACTACTTGGGCTGAAATGAAAACTGTGATGAGAAAGAGATTTGTACCATCTTACTACTATAGGGAGCTTCACCAAAAATTACAGTGGTTAACTCAAGGATCCATGTCAGTGGAGGATTACCATAAAGAGATGGAGATGATCATGAGTAGAACTAATATAGAGGAGGATCCAGAAATCACTATGGCTCGATTTTTGAGTGGGCTGAATAGAGAGATAGCTAACATAATTGAATTACATCATTATGTGGAGCTTGAAGATATGGTACACATGGCCATGAAAGTGGAGAAGCAACTGAAACTCAAGGGAGCAGCAAAGGGATTTTCTAATTCCAGCTCTAGTTTCACTTCAAAATGGCCAAAGAAAGATGATAATCCTAAAGGGAAGGAGGCTGCCTGGAAAGGAAAGGAAAAACAAGTTCTAGAAGACCCTAAAGGTAACTCTAAAACATCTAACTCTAATCAAAAGCATAGTACCATTAAATGCTTTAGGTGTTTAGGAGTAGGGCATATAGCATCTCAATGTCCAAATAAGAAAATCATGTTGATACGAGATAATGGTGAAATTGATAGTGCTAGTGAACATGAAAGTGATGATGATAATGATAGCATGCCACCATTAGAAGAAATTGAACATATTATTGAATATCCAGCCCATGGTGAATCTTTGGTTATTAGAAGAGCTTTAAACATGCAAATTAAAGATGAAGAAAGTAATCAAAGAGAGAACATTTTCCATACTCGTTGCATTGTGAATGGAAAAGTGTGCAGCATGATCATTGATGGGGGTAGTTGTGCAAATGTTGCTAGTACTGATTTTGTGGATAAATTAGGGTTAGCATGCACAAAACATCCTAGTCCTTACAAGCTGCAATGGTTGAATGATAGTGGAGAGGTGAGGGTAACAAAGCAGGTTCTGTTTTCTTTTGCAATTGGGAGATACAAAGATGAAGTTTGCTGTGATGTTGTGCCTATGCATGCTAGCCATATCCTTCTTGGTCGTCCATGGCAGTTTGATAGAAGAGCTTTGCATGATGGCTTTAAGAATCATTATTCTTTCAGCCTAAATGGTTTAAATTTCACTCTTGCTCCATTGTCACCTAAACAAGTGTATGAAGATCAAGTAAATATTTTGAGATCATTTGAAAAGAATTCTGGTGGTGAGGGTAAAACAAATAAAAATGGAGTAAAAGAGGCCAAGTGTGAGGAAAAGAATGATAAAAATGGCCCCTTGGTGAGAGAAAAAGAGAAAGGGAGAGAAAATAAAAGAGAGTGTTTCTATACAAAAGAAAAGGAGTTAAGGAGTGCTTTTTGTGAGAAAAGAAGTCTGATTGTACTTAGGTGCAAAGAGACCTTGATTTCTACATCTAACCTTGATAACCCTTTGCCTAGTTGTGTTAGTTCTCTTTTACAGGAATTTGGAGATGTTTTTCCAGAAGATGTACCCAAAGGATTACCACCTTTAAGAGGGATTGAGCATCAAATTGACTTCATTCCGGGCTCAACAATTCCTAACCGACCAGCTTATAGAAGTAATCCGGAGGAAACCAAGGAACTTCAAGGGCAAGTGGAGGAGTTGCTAGCAAAGGGACATGTGTGTGAAAGTATTAGTCCATGTACTATTCTGGTTTTACTAGTCCTAAAGAAGGATGAATCATTTGCCCATAAAGCAAATAAAAGAAGGAAACATGTGATTTTCCAACCTGGTAATTGGGTATGGGTTCATGTGAGAAAGAAAAGATTTCCTAAACAAAGAAAATCCAAGTTGGATGCAAGGGGAGATGGTCCTTTCCAAGTATTGGAGCAAATCAATGACAATGCCTACAAGATCGACTTACCTGGTGAGTATGGTATTAGTGCTACTTTTAATGTAACTGATTTATCTCCTTTTGATGATGCAGATTTGAGGACAAATCTTTTTAAAGAAGGGGAGAATGATGTGAACCAGCATAGCAAGGATCCATTGGTGCTACAACAAGGGCCATTGACGAGGAATAAAGCAAAGAAATATGGCATCACTCTTGGAATGCATATTCAATACTTTATTACAAGAGAGGTGACATAATTAGCATGGGACAAGTGCGAGAAGGAACTAGAAGACCAACCCAAGCTAGTCATGGTGCTGGATTGTACACATGGTGCTGAAATGTGCGAATTATCCAGCCAATACCACAACCACCCTGTGAAATCTACTGTTTCACAACCCCCTATACCAGTTTCAGCAAGAACGACTTTGGCATGCTTAACACATGTTTGGGGCGTGTTTTTTGAGTCTTTTAAGTGGTCCCCTCCATATTTTGCTTATTAGGTTTTTATTGTAATATTTAGTTAATAGTTTTCCTTATAGGAAATATGTTGATGATATCATTATGCCAAGTGGACCAATCACAAGATCACAATCAAAGAAACTCCAGCATGTGTTCCAGCACTTCATTCAAAGGTGGATTAATGAAGAGGGAGACCAACTTGTAGTGAATATGATGGATCATGAAGAGGAAGTCAGAAAAATCACCAACAAGCATGAAGAATCTGCCCATAAGTATGGTGATGGGCATTAGCACGAATTTGGAATATAATATTGATATGGTTTAGTGCTAGTGTGACTAGACACATGTGAACCAACACCAAAATGCATGTGGAATCTGCCCATCAATGTTGTCATAATTATGGGCAGTAATTTAGAGTATATTATTGATGTGGATGAACAATTAATGCTATTGTGACTAGATACATGTAAACCTAGACTTTTAAGCCATTAGTTCTTCTTTTCCAACTATATAAGGATGGGAAAAAGAACTTAATAGGGTTGACTACGAAATTGGCAGATTGTTATCATTGTAATCTAAGTGTTTTCAAGTTTGAGAGGTTTTCTTCTTATTCTTGTTGCATGAAGAATTGGTTCTAACTTATCAAGTTTGACTTGTGGCGTTTTAATCAATTCATTTCTTCATCCCAATCACCCAAGTTCTCAATTACAGGTTAGTTGTGGGTTTGGTAGGGAGGATTTGTTTTTGAGTTCTAAGATTCTATGCTAGATGTGTATGTGGGGTTCTAGATGTAATATTTGATCCATGGGTTCCGCATCAGAGAAGGATGGTGATATTAGTGTTTTGAGATGGGTTGTGTTTAATTGTTATATTAATGTGTTTTGAAGTAATTCTTGTGATGAATATGTGTTTAGAAAATTGATTATGTTCATTTGATACAAGTTATATGATGAATATTGTGTTTGAGTACATTTGAGAAGGGTTGGTTTTGGTTTTGGGTGACACGGCCAAAAGCAAAGTTGAGACACGGCCGTGTCATTTATTTGTGTTGGCTACTGTCTCTTTTATTTTTAGAGACACGGGCGTGTCCATCAAGTAGGCTGGGCGTGTCCTTCAAGTGAGCTGGGCGTGTCCCTTATATGAATTGGACATTGTTTGATTTCTTTGTTCTTTTTGCATGGTTTGGATTCTTCAAAGGTAGTTTGGTTTCTAAACCTAAACATAAACATACTTAAACTAAGGAATGACTTAATCAAACACTTGTGGATGATCCTAAAGCTATGAATAATATAAATTGTTCTTGCATTGTTGAGATTGAATAATGTTATGTTATGCATTGTGAATGGTAATGTGTTTCATGAGTAATGTGGAATGAAATGTTGATATTTATGAATGATGCTATGTGAGATATAATGTGATCATGGATGAGATAAATATACACTTGAGTAATGAAGTGTTATATTGTGAAATGAAATGTGAAGCCATTGTTAGTGGCTAAGGTGATTCAATGGAGATAAATGAGGCATGTTTGCCTAAATGATAATGAGAATTGAGAATGAAATCTAAATGAATTGTGTGGCTAATGTGTTATTCCATTTTCAGAGGTTGTTGTTGGTGGCATGCCTAATGAGTGTAACAATCTCTTGAAGTTAGGTTGGATTGAATCCTTGAAGCCTAATTGAGATGTTACCACCCTTGAAGCTAGGTTGGGTTAGTTCTTGAAGCCAAGTTGGGTTGAAGCTTAGCATGCTTTGCTCCCCTTGAAGCTTGGTTGAACTTAATCCTTGAAGCCTAGTTGGGTTTGTGATATTGATTAATATGATGATAGAACCAAAACATTAACTCTGAAAATTGAATAGCATATTAGTGTGTCTTGGGCCCATGCTTGTCTTTGGTTAATTTGAGTCATGAATGATAACTTGATTAACTAATGAAAGATGTTGAAATGTGGTATGTTTATATGATTATGATTTTTGATATGCAAAGGGTGATGTTAACTTTTCATCTATATTGTTACATATATGAGATGAATTAGAATTGACATTGTATTGCATCTAAACATATCTATTGCATATTTTATCTTACTAAGCCCTTGGCTTAGCGCGATAGTGTTTAATCGCGCAGGTGATAGAACTGTTAGAATCGAACCCGAGAGCTCTTCGAGACCGAGTGAGAGTAGACATTGAAGAGTTGATTTTGGGAACTTAAAGATCAGAGGAGATTTGCCAATCATGTATAACTCTTTTGTATTTTGTAAAGTTTTGTTTATAATGTACATATATGTATAATGGTAAATATGTATTCAAATGTTTCCTATATGTAAATAATTCTATAACTTCCGCTGTGTACTACTTAAATGTATTTATATATCTATTTTGTTTATATTACCAATTGATTACTTACTATCTATAATGTATATTGATAAAGATGATAGCATCATTTAAAATGTTTTAAATGTTGAAGAAAAACCGTAGCATTCCTATGTTCGGTGCACATATGCTACTTTGTGGTGTTCTAGTGTGTGTGTATTGAATGTGGGGGTGTTACAATTGTTTTGGTATCAGAGCCTAGGTTTGAGATTCTCAACCTAGGTAAAATGTAATAAAAAAGAATATTTTGATTTTAAAAAAGTGGTTTTTGAATAAAAATACATGTTTGGGATTGGCAATCTCTGATCTTTAATAAGGTGTGTCCTTTTGTGTTTGCAGTGTTAGGTGTTGATGGATCCTCATTTGAGACAGTCAGTTGAGGGTAGTGAGGAGAGCGTTGCTCCTGATGATGGAGCTAGGGTTGATAGTGTTGAGGAGGCACCTGCTTCGGTGTCGGGTAGACCAGTAGGTGATGAGGTTCCGCCAGCTTGGTTTAGGCATATGATGGAAGCTATGAGACAAGCACCTGTGCAACCACAGCCATCACCCCCTCAGCCTTCAGTACCAGTGAGGTACTATGATAAGCTAAGGAAATATGGAGCAGAGGATTTCTTTGGTACAGTTGATCCGGTTGTAGCAGAACAGTGGCTTGACAGAGTTCAGAGGGTATTTGTGCAGTTGCAAGCCACTTCAGAGGAGAAGTTTGATTATGCAAGATCTTTGCTACAAAAGGACGCCTACGACTGGTGGAAGACAGTGCCACATTCTATGGATGATCCTCCAACACTGTCTTACACTGATTTTCTAAGGGAATTCGAGTTGAAGTATACTCCTAGGGAGTATAAGGACATGAAGAAGATGGAGTTCTTGAGCTTGAAGCAAGACAGCAAGACTGTTACTGAGTATGAAGTTGAGTTTATTCGACTGAGTCAGTATGCTGGGGGTATCATTGCTGATGAGATTGATAGATGCCGGAGGTTTCAGGAGGGATTGAGGCCCTCGATCATGTGCTTAGTGGCTGGATCCAGATATCAGGATTTCTCACAGCTTGTGACAGCAGCTCGAAGTGTAGAGCGAGCTCAAGTTATTGCAGCTGCTTCAGAGGAAGAGGTTAGGGTTAGAAGGCCCCAGTTCGAGGCAGGGTCTTCTTCTGTGAAGAGGGGTAGAGTAAGTTTTGTTCCTCGGAGTAGTAGGAGCCAGAGACCAGCGGGTAGGTCAGTGCAGTTACAGAGGCAGAGATTTAGACCTGCAGCTTCAGTGGCGAGTGCTCCGACCCCTATGGTTCAGAGATCTACCTTACCCATCTGCATCCATTGTGGTAGGCCGCATGGTGGTCCTTGTTGGAAGGCTGGTGTTGCAGGGGTATGTTTCAGGTGTGGGTCACCTGATCACTTTGTGAGAGATTGCCCTGAGAGGCAAGAGCAGATGTCAGTTGATACAGCAGCTTCTCGACCTAGTGCGAGGGGAGGCCGAGGAGGCAGAGGTGCCAGCCGAGGTGGTAGAGCAGGGTTCAGTTCTAGAGGTGGTGCTACATCCAGGGAGGGTAGACCAGAGGAGGTTGGCTCTTCCCAGAGGATGTATGTTATGCAGAGGCAGCCGGATGTATCGGCAGTCATAGCTGGTACTTTTTCTTTATTCAATACTCCAGTACTTGCTTTGATTGATCCGGGTTCCACCCATTCTTATATTAGTGCATCTGTATTGCCTGTGTTTGATGTGCATGCTGAGTCCCTAGGATTTGATGTTTTGGTGACAAATCCGTTAGGGCATAGTGTGATTGTGAGTAAAGTACACCGGGATAGTGCAGTGAGGGTGCAGGGTGAGGAATTCCTTGGAGATTTGATCGAGATGCCATTTAAGGAATATGATGTGATATTAGGTATGGACTGGCTATCTCGACATGGAGCTGTGGTAGATTGTAAGAAGAAGATTGTGACCTTGAGAACTGTTGATGGTAGAGAGGTGATAGTATCTAATGAGCAGGAACAGCTAGCCTCCTTATTTGTTTCAGCTGTTGCAGCCAGGAGGTTGATTAGAAAGGGATGTGATGCCTATCTTGCTCATGTGGTAGATACTAGAGTAAGAGGTTCTCCTATTGATAGCATTGCCACAGTGGCAGAGTTCTCTGATGTTTTTCCAGAGGAGTTGCCGGGATTGCCTCCTGAGAGAGAGGTAGAGTTTGGTATTGAGTTGTTGCCTGGTACCACTCCTATCTCTATTACTCCTTATAGAATGGCACCAGCAGAATTGAGGGAGTTGAAAGTGCAATTGCAGGAGTTGTTGGATAAAGGATTTATTCGCCCCAGTGTTTCTCCTTGAGGAGCTCCTGTGTTATTTGTGAAGAAGAAAGATGGTACTATGAGGTTGTGTATCGACTATAGGCAATTGAACAAAGTGACCATTAAAAATAAATATCCGTTGCCTAGAATTGATGACCTCTTTGATCAGTTGAAGGATGCAGCTGTATTTTCTAAAATTGATCTGAGATCTGGGTACCATCAGCTCAGAGTCAAAGCAGAAGATGTTCCTAAAACAGCTTTTCGGACCAGGTATGGGCATTATGAGTTTTTAGTTATGCCTTTTGGTCTGACGAATGCACCGGCAGCTTTTATGGATTTGATGAATAGGGTGTTTAGGCCCTATTTGGATCAGTTTGTAGTGGTCTTCATCGATGACATTCTGGTGTATTCGCGGAATGAAGAGGAACATGATAAGCATCTGCGGATTGTGTTGCAGATTTTGAGAGAGAAGCAGTTGTTTGCCAAGTTGTCGAAGTGTGAGTTCTGGTTGGATCAAGTAGCTTTTCTCGGACATATAGTTTCAGCAGAAGGCATTAGAGTTGATCCGAGCAAAGTTGAAGCCATTTTGAATTGGAGTCCACCCAAGTCAGTGACAGAGGTTAGAAGTTTTCTGGGTTTGGCAGGCTATTACCGGAGGTTTGTGAAAGGGTTTTCTTTGATAGCTACTCCACTCACCAGATTGCTTCGTAAGGGAGTGAGATTTGTGTGGACTGATCAGTGTCAGGCTAGCTTTGAGCAGTTGAGAGAAATGTTAACTCAAGCGCCTGTTCTTACTTTACCTATAGAAGGCAAACCATATGTGATTTTCAGTGATGCGTCACATAGTGGTTTGGGGTGTGTTCTTATGCAGGAAGGTAAAGTTATAGCTTATGCATCTCGTCAGTTGAAACCGCATGAGCTTAACTATCCTACCCATGATTTGGAGTTGGCATCCATTGTGTTTGCATTGAAGATTTGGCGCCATTATCTGTTTGGGGAGAAATGTTTTATTTACACTGATCACAAAAGCTTGAAGTATTTGGGTGTCCAGAAAGAACTTAATCTTCGACAGAGGAGATGGTTGGAATTGATTAAAGACTACGACTGTTTGATTGATTATCATCCAGGTAAAGCAAATGTTGTTGCTGATGCCTTGAGTCGGAAGTCTTTAGCAGGTTTGACTGTTTACTCGCTCTCGTTGCTTGTTGAGTTGAGAGCTTTGCATGCCAGTTTTGTACTTTGTGATGATGGTACATTATTGGCACAGTTGCATGTGAAACCAGTCTTATTGAATCAGATTAAAGAGGCTCAGTGGGTTGATGAGAAGATTCAAAAGATCGTGTCAGATTGCAAGAATGGGAAGAGTAGAGATTTTGTTGTGAGAGATGATGGGAGTCTCTGGTTTAAGAGTCGATTGTGTGTGCCGGATGATGCTGATTTGAAAAGGGTCATTTTAGAAGAAGCACATCAGTCAGCATTTGCTATGCATCCGGGCAATACCAAGATGTATCATGATTTAAGACAACATTACTGGTGGATTGGGTTGAAGAGAGACATTGCTGGGTTTGTATCGAAATGTCTCACTTGTCAGAAGGTTAAAGCAGAGCATCAAGTTCCAACCGGGTTGCTTCAGCCGTTGTCAGTGCCTGAATGGAAGTGGGAAAGAGTGACAATGGACTTTGTGTCTGGATTGCCATTGACACAAAGGAAACATGATGCCATATGGGTGATTGTGGATAGATTAACTAAGACGGCTCATTTCCTTCCGGTTCGGATGGATTACTCTTTGGAGAGGTTAGCTGAGCTGTATATCCATGAGATTGTGAAGCTGCATGGTGTTCCAACTTCTTTAGTGTCTGATCGAGATCCCAGGTTTACTTCAAGATTTTGGAAGAGTTTACATGGTGCTTTGGGTTCTCGACTGCACTTCAGTACTGCTTTTCATCCACAGACGGATGGACAGTCAGAGAGAGTGATACAGATTGTTGAGGATATGTTGAGAAGCTGTGTCATCGATTTCTCTGGAAGTTGGGATAGGTTTTTACCTCTTGTGGAGTTTGCTTACAACAACAGTCATCAATCCAGCATCGGAATGGCCCCATTCGAGGCATTGTATGGCAGACGGTGTAGGACACCTCTGTGTTGGAGTGAACTGGGAGATGGCAAGTTGATTGGGCCTGATTTGATTCAAGAAATTGAAGAGAAAGTGAAATTGATTCGAGGCAGATTGAAAGCAGCTTCAGACCGACAGAAGTCTTATGCAGATTTGAAGAGAAGAGATATAGAGTTTGATGTGGGAGATAAGGTATTTTTGAAAATATCTCCTTGGAAGAAGATCTTGAGGTTCGGTCGGAAAGGGAAATTGAGCCCTCGTTTCATTGGACCATATGAAGTTTTGGAAAGAGTTGGGCCAGTGGCGTATCGGCTTGCTTTGCCACTTGAGTTGGATCGTATTCATAATGTGTTTCATGTTTCTACGTTGAGGAGGTATAGGTCGGATCCATCTCATGTGTTGCCGATTGAGTCAATTGAAGTAAATCCTGATTTGACGATTGAAGAGGAACCAGTTGCTATCTTGGCACGTGATGTGAAAGAGTTGAGAAATAAAAGAGTGCCATTGGTGAAAATTTTGTGGAAGAATCATGGAAAGGAAGAGGCAACTTGGGAAAGTGAGCAAACCATGCAAGAGCAATATCCTCAGTTATTTCAGACTTTATATCAGGTAATTTCGAGGGCGAAATTTCTTTTTAGAGGGGGAGAATTGTAATATCCTCATTTATGCCCTAGAAGTTTTGCATATTGTTGTTGTTGTTGTTATACTAATTGGATTGAATGTTTATATTGTGCTAAGAAAAGAAATTGGGAGGAGAATGCTTGTGTATATGTGTTTTGGAAAGAATTAGGGTTTAGAGAGAATGGTATATGTTGTGTATATGATAATATATATAACATATAAATGGGTCAAAGGGAGAGTCAAGGTGTTGGTTAGTGGAAGAAGATATTTTTGTGTTGAGTGTGTAATTACATATATGGGCTTATATAAGACAAAAGGTTAGTTATATGTTTGAGGGCATTTTGGTAATTGCTTGGATTAAATCACTTGGTGGAGATTAAAAGCAAAATTGACTTTGCTTCTTCATCATTTTCTTCTCTCTTTCATGAAGTGACCGGCTCCTCCATTGACAAAGGGAAACAAGTGGTGAAGAGAGGTTCTTGATGAGTTGAGTTCAAAATTGAAGGAAGATTAAGTGTTCAAGTGTTGATTCAAGAAGTTTTTGACTAAGGTAAGATCTTTCCTTTGATTTCTTTCTTTCTTTTGAAGTGGTAATGAAAGTTAATTAGGGTGTGATGATTTGATGAGGAGAAGTGTTTATGATGTGTTTTTAAGTGTTAAATTGATTTTAAGTTATGGGTTTAATTAGGTGTTGTTTTTGGAAGTGGTAAATGTTGATTTTGAAAGGTGGAGAAGGATGGTGATTTTAGTGTTTTGAGATGGGTTGTGTTTAATTGTTATATTAATGTGTTTTGAAGTAATTCTTGTGATGAATATGTGTTTAGAAAATTGATTATGTTCATTTGATACAAGTTATATGATGAATATTGTGTTTGAGTACATTTGAGAAGGGTTGGTTTTGGTTTTGGGTGACACGGCCAAAAGCAAAGTTGAGACACGGCCGTGTCATTTATTTGTGTTGGCTACTGTCTCTTTTATTTTTAGAGACATGGGCGTGTCCATCAAGTAGGCTGGGCGTGTCCTTCAAGTGAGCTGGGCGTGTCCCTTATATGAATTGGACATTGTTTGATTTCTTTTTTCTTTTTGCATGGTTTGGATTCTTCAAAGGTAGTTTGGTTTCTAAACCTAAACATAAACATACTTAAACTAAGGAATGACTTAATCAAACACTTGTGGATGATCCTAAAGCTATGAATAATATAAATTGTTCTTGCATTGTTGAGATTGAATAATGTTATGTTATGCATTGTGAATGGTAATGTGTTTCATGAGTAATGTGGAATGAAATGTTGATATTTATGAATGATGCTATGTGAGATATAATGTGATCATGGATGAGATAAATATACACTTGAGTAATGAAGTGTTATATTGTGAAATGAAATGTGAAGCCATTGTTAGTGGCTAAGGTGATTCAATGGAGATAAATGAGGCATGTTTGCCTAAATGATAATGAGAATTGAGAATGAAATCTAAATGAATTGTGTGGCTAATGTGTTATTCCATTTTCAGAGGTTGTTGTTGGTGGCATGCCTAATGAGTGTAACAATCTCTTGAAGTTAGGTTGGATTGAATCCTTGAAGCCTAATTGAGATGTTACCACCCTTGAAGCTAGGTTGGGTTAGTTCTTGAAGCCAAGTTGGGTTGAAGCTTAGCATGCTTTGCTCCCCTTGAAGCTTGGTTGAACTTAATCCTTGAAGCCTAGTTGGGTTTGTGATATTGATTAATATGATGATAGAACCAAAACATTAACTCTGAAAATTGAATAGCATATTAGTGTGTCTTGGGCCCATGCTTGTCTTTGGTTAATTTGAGTCATGAATGATAACTTGATTAACTAATGAAAGATGTTGAAATGTGGTATGTTTATATGATTATGATTTTTGATATGCAAAGGGTGATGTTAACTTTTCATCTATATTGTTACATGTATGAGATGAATTAGAATTGACATTGTATTGCATCTAAACATATCTATTGCATATTTTATCTTACTAAGCCCTTGGCTTAGCGCGATAGTATTTAATCTCGCAGGTGATAGAACTGTTAGAATCGAACCCGAGAGCTCTTCGAGACCGAGTGAGAGTAGACATTGAAGAGTTGATTTTGGGAACTTAAAGATCAGAGGAGATTTGCCAATCATGTATAACTCTTTTGTATTTTGTAAAGTTTTGTTTATAATGTACATATATGTATAATGGTAAATATGTATTCAAATGTTTCCTATATGTAAATAATTCTATAACTTCCGCTGTGTACTACTTAAATGTATTTATATATCTATTTTGTTTATATTACCAATTGATTACTTACTATCTATAATGTATATTGATAAAGATGATAGCATCATTTAAAATGTTTTAAATGTTGAAGAAAAACCGTAGCATTCCTATGTTCGGTGCACATATGCTACTTTGTGGTGTTGTAGTGTGTGTGTATTGAATGTGGGGGTGTTACATTTTGAATGAGCTTACAACATATTTAGGTCAATTATGGAATAATAAAATTAATTGTGAGCCTAGCTTATACCAAGAATTATTAACCATGGGCTTGTTTTTGGTATGAATCACTAGTTACTTTTTCAAATAAGAAATCTATTCATGATAAACCTCTTAATTTAGTTTTAATCTAATATAGCATAAAAGCTATTTTAATTGAGATTCAATGGATTAAAACCTAATTAATGGGAATTATCATGGATCGACTTCTATATTAAAAAATACAACTATTGGTTAAACCATCCGAGGGAATTTTTCAAAAATAAAATATCCCATGTTGGTATTTTGTTGACCATATACTTAGGAAAAGATACTCGCCATTCATATGTGGAAGATATAAGGTTGGAAGGAACATCCTAATTATATTTGTTTGTTTGTTATTTGTGCATAGATTCATACACACATTGCATAACATATCATTAATCCTTTCTGGCTCACAGACCTAGAGTACATTAGTTCAAGAGCCTATGACAATCCTGCCTACACTAGTGATGTAAAATCCAGCAGCGACTCAATTACCTTCTTGCCAAGAACAATAGATCTCAAACAAATTCAAAAAATGGTGGACGATGCTCTCAATGCCAATATGGAAGAACTAAAGGAGGCCCTGGCTGAGACCATGAAGAGCCAACTGGTTGAACTTTTGGGAAATACTATCGAGGCATCTACAAGTACTAAGAAGCCAAAAAATAAAGGGTAGGCTAAGGTTGGTGAAGTATCCTTTAAAGATGACAACGTAGTTGTTGATGATGATGATGACTGGGCCCAATACATTCAAGATCCTCAAGACAAGAAGAAGGAGCCAAATTTTATTGGAAGATCAGCCATAGAAATGACTAAAACTTTAGATGTTAAAAAGTTTATTGCTGATTTGGAAAAGAAATTTGAAAAGAAACTGAAAACTTAGGAAATATTTGAAGTTGACAAGTTGTTTGAGATAGATGAAGAGGTTCCGTACAAGTTCAAAATGCCTTCCTTTGCAAAGTTTGATGGAACTAGAAATCCTCATCTCCATGTGAAGCAATACATTACAACTATGTAGTCTTCCTGAGCTACTAAGGCTCAAACTCTAAGGTACTTCATGCTCTTATTGGACCCTATTGTCCAAAATTGGTTCAATACCTTAGAAGTTGGCACTTAAAAGAGCTGAGATTTGCTATACAAGGCTTTCATCCAACAATATGGGTATAATGCTAAATTTGAAGTTACTTTAATGGAGGTTGAGTCCATTAGACAAAGGCCAAATGAGAACTTTGTAGACTATGTAAAGAGGTGGAGGAATAAGATGGCATTGTTGAAGAGGAGGCCAGATGAATCGGATCAGATTAGGATGATTTTGAGAGGGGAGTTGCCTAACCTTCATGAAAGGATGCCTCATACACTCATCTAGAATTTCAAGGACCTTTTACAATCTAGTATGCAAATTGATGAGTGGGAAAGAGAAGAACCGCTTTTCGACAAAAAGGAATGAGAAAGGGAACTACTGGTCTGGTAACCAAAGCACACAAAAGTCGATTGATGTTAATGCGATTGGTCAAGGAGGATGGAGGCAGTTTTTAGAATTGGGGAAGCTGCTGTCTTGGGTTCTCAATAAGCTATAAACAAGGGATTATTACAACCCTTGAATCCTCATCCTTTGCTTAACCCTTGTCCACCTAACTCTGACACTAAGGCATTTTGCCAATTCCATCAAATGCAAGGACCTGACAAGGATAAATGTTTGAGGTTGAGGCATGAGATCAAGAATTTGATTGATAATGGGAAGATACCCGAGCCCAACAAGCCTTGCACCAAGGGCAATCCATTACCAAGGTTCAATAGAGTGCCACTGCCGGCTACTTTCATGATTGGAGGAGGGTTGCATGAAAGTTTTATTATGTCCTCTTTCCAAGATGTAAATGAAGAAGCAACCAAAGAAGAAGTGATGCAATGCAAGATTGAACAAGTTATGGTTGGTAAAGAGGTATCAATCTTTGTTGTAAATGAGTTTTGGGACTCAACTGATAGTGAAGATGATTCTGAGCCCAAGATGGAAGAGTGGACCCGGTCCGAGCCCGAAGAAGTAAAAGCTAATAAGGGAAAGGAAGTCAAAGCTGGGAACAAAGAAGAAGATGACACAGTCCTTAAGCAATTGAAAAGGAGCCAAGCAAGTGTTAATATTTGGGATCTATTGGCCACATCTAAGAAGCACCATGAAACTATGGCCAAGGCTTTGGCTAGCATGCCAATTTCCACTTCTATAACACCGGATGAGCTGGTTAATTTTGTAAAAACATGAAGGAGTGATGAAATGTGAAGATATTCAAAAGAAGAGCAATGTTGATGTGGGAATAGTACCATTTTCATATGCAAATTTACCGAAAGAGGGAAGGGATCACATCCGCGCTCTCTTTATCAAGATAGAGGTCAAAGGGAAAAAGGACTCCATATGTGATGGTTGATGATGGGTCCGCCATAAATGTCTTCCCACTTAAAATCTTGCCAAAGCTTACTATGCCAGCAAGGGATTTGATCCCAACGGAAGTGACCATTAGGGATTATGACAATACTATGAGGCATGCTGAAAGGACTTTTAAAGTTGATGTGAAGGCTGGTCCAATTGAATCTATGGTGGAGTTTGTGGTTTTAGACATCCTTGTCACTTTTGTACTACTTTTAGGATGACCCTGGTTTCATCCTCTTAGTGGAGTTCCCTCTACGCTCCATCAAAAGATCAAGTTCCCAAATGGAGATGAGACAATGGTCATTGAGGCCGAGGATAATGAAGTGGTAAATGCTTTGATGATTGAGAGACCTCTCAATGGTTTCCAAGTAGCTAAAATTTTTTATAATGAAGTAGTAGACTCCAAGGTCTTGAATATGATGAAGAACATGAACTACCTTTCTGGTGTTTGTCTTGGAAAGGGTAAGAAAGGTGTGACAAAACTTCCAGACTTCAAGACTCAGACTTCTAAGAGAGGGTTGGGATATAAGGAAGCCAACAAAAATGTTCAACCAAAGAAGAATGAGAAGATGAGTTTCCCACCACTTGAAGAGATTTTTGTCAAAGCTCCAGACATGGGAGCACTCCATGGGAAGCCTGAGCTAGTCATGTTCATGGGAAAACTGATCTCGAGTTTTGAGATTTTTGCCGATGTTGCTAAACTAGCTGAGCAAGTGAAGAAAGAGCTCATCCTGCTAGCTGACAAGGAGCCCAATCCAGAAGGGAAGAAGGAAGTTGTCTCAAAAGCTAAGAAGACTCTAGAGGAGATTGCTGCTCTAGTTGAAGAGAAGTTTGAAGTTGTCTTGCTTTATTATTTTGAGAATAATGAGTTTGATTTTGATTTTAATTTGTCTGCTTTGTATGAGGATGAAGATGTTTTCTTTTCCAAAATGAATGCAATAAAGTCTAATTTCACTTACTTGTGTGATGTTTTTCCTGATGGTTTCATACATTCAAAAAGTGGTTGCATGAGCATTTTCAATATTAACTCTGTTGATACACAATCGTTAAATTTGGGAACAACCAATAATCCTAAAAATATTAACATAGCATCCGACCATACTTCTGATGAGAGAGAGAGATTTGAAAAAATATTTATAAAATATGAAGAGATTTTTGCTTGGTCTTATGAGGACATGCCTGGAATAGATCAAGAAATAGCCGAGCATCTGATTCTTACTTACACTCACATGAAACCTATCAAACAAAAGCTTAGACAGTTAAGACCAGAATGGGCTGAATTGGTTAATGAAGAGATCACTAAACAAATACAAGTAAAGTCCCTTGAAGTGATAGATTATCCAGATTGGCTAGCCAACACAGTGCCCGTGCCAAAGAAAGATGGAAGAATTAGGGTATGTGTGGACTATAGAGACTTGAACAAGGCTCCCCTAAAGATGATTTTCCTTTACCCCATATAGATGTCCTTATTTATAGTGTAGCTTCTAGAGTGCTACATTCATTTGTAGATGGATTTTCTGGATACAATCAAGTGTCAATGGCCTAATAGGATAAAGCTAAAACTATCTTCATAACTACGTGGGATATTAACTGTTATAGGGTGATGTCATTTGGGTTGAAGAATGCCGGAGCAACCTACCAGAGGATGGCCACCACCTTGTTTCATGATATGATGAACAAAGAAGTCGAGCTCTATGTCATTGATATGATAGTAAAGTTGAATACAAGGGAACAACACTTCCAAAACTTAGAGTTATTCTTCAAGAGAGCAGTGAAGTATAAGCTAAGGTTAAACCTGAAGAAGTGTGTATTTGGGGTTATTTCAGGCAAGTTGTTGGGACATGTCATTGGTCCAAATGGCATTGAGATTGACCTGACAAGGTTAAGGCAATCAGGGTTATGCAAGCCCCTAAGACAAAGAGAGAAGTTCGAGGGTTTATTGGCACGTTGTAGTACATTAGCAGGTTCATAGCAAAGCTTACCACAATCTGTGAACCTATCTTCAAATTGCTTAAAAAGAACCAACCAGTCAAATGGAATGAAGAGTGTAAAAAGGCCTTTGAGCGTATAAGGGAGTATATGTTGAATCCACCTATTTTGAAACCACCTAAACATGGTATACTTTTGATATCATACTTAGCAGTAGAGGAAGAGTCAATAGGAGCTATGCTAGCCCAAGCAGATGAATCAGGGGTTGACCACGCAATCTACTGTTTGAGTAGAAAACTCCTACCTCATGAAATTAAGTATAGTATCATTGGAAAGACCTATATAGCTGTGGTTTGGTATTCTAAGAAGTTGCAACATTGCATTCAGTCTTATTGTGTGCAAGCAATTTTTAGGTTGGACCCAATGAAGTACTTAAGGGAGACGCCCTCTTTCATCAGGAAATATGGTGGATGGTTGATAATTTTAGAAGAAATTGAGATTGAATATATAACCAGGAAAATAATCAAAGTTAGAGTGATGGTAGAATTCCTGGCTCAACAACCATTGCCGGATAGTGAAGAGGTAGTCTTGGAAATTCCTGATGAACATTTAGAGGCCATAGAAGTACAAGGATGGAAGATGTAGTTTGATAGAGCAATAAATAGAAAAGCAGTAGGTTTGGGAGACTTACTAGAGTCACCCAAAGGGGAGCTTATCCCTTTAGCTAAGAAGTTGATGTTCAGGGCAACCAATAATATGGTGGAATATGATGCATGTATTTTTGGTTTGGAAACTCTGATGATTATGAAGGTGGGTAAGATGCAAGTCTTTGGTGATTCATTGCTAGTAGTATCCCAAGTAAATTGAGAGTAGGAGTTAAAAGAAGAGAAGTTAAAACCATACCACCATTACTTGACCATGATGAAGAAGAATTTTAAGGAGTGCAGGTTTATACACCTACCAAGAGAAGAAAACCAGATGGTTGATGCCCTAGCCACATTGGCTTCGGTATGGGAAAATTCTATCAACTTATTTCTTAAGCCTCTAGTTTTAACCAGTTCATCAACTCCTTGCTATGAATATAAAACAATCATGGAAACTGATACGGACCGTGATGAGTGGTATGACACCATAAGACAGTTTTTGGAGAATAAGGTATACCCGTTGGGGGCAACAAGGGAAGAAAGAAAAGCCATAAGGTGATGGTCCTTACAATACATCCCATTTCATGGAGAATTGTATCGAAGATGGGCTAATGGGGTGCACTTGAGATGCTTGAAGAAGCCTGAAGTTGAACACATCATGTCAAAAATACATGCGGAAGTTGTGGTCCACACAAGAATGGTTTAGCTTTGGTTAAGAAGATAATTTGACAAGGTTAATACTAGTTGACCATGGAGAGAGATTGTATTGAGTTTGTGAAGAAGTGCCAGCAATGTCAGATGTTTGGAAATTTGAATCACACGCCTCCTGAAGAATTACATTATAAGTCTTCACCCTGGCCTTTTGCAACTTGGGGGATTGACATTATAGGAGAGATACATCTGACGGCTTCAAACAGTCACCGTTTTATTGTAGTAGCAGTGGATTATTTTTCAAAATTTTTCGATGTTGAATCTTTTAATAAGTTGGGGGCAAGGCAAATGGCTAGATTTATCAAAAAGAATATCATCTGCAGATATGGGGTCCCATTCAGTGTGATATCGGACAATGGGGTACAGTTTCAAGGGGCAGTTAGGGACTTATTCTTGAAGTAACAAATCCATCATCACCGATCCTCACCTTATAGACCAAAGGCTAATGGTGCAGTGGAAGTAACAAACATGACAATTAAGCAAATTTTGT
Source organism: Garcia nutans (assembly GCA_947685225.1). Lineage (NCBI taxonomy): Eukaryota > Viridiplantae > Streptophyta > Magnoliopsida > Malpighiales > Euphorbiaceae > Garcia > Garcia nutans. The sequence goes on along the minus strand of CANTUV010000005.1, from coordinate 34,791,821 downwards.
CCAAGAAGACATACAGGAATTCGTCGGAGATGCATCCTTTTACTTTTTGGGGATACAAAACAAGTGTGCAAACGCTGACTGGAATGACACCGTTTTCCTTGGTTTATGGGATGGCAGCAGTGTTGCAAATTAAGATAGAGACCAAGTCATTAAGTGTGGTCCTAGAAGTTGAATTGCGTGAGACAGAATGGGTAGTGAGTAGACACACACAGTTAGCTTTATTAGAAGAGAGGAGGTTAAAAGCACTGTATCATCATTAGCTTTACCAAAGAAAGATAGCTCGGGCCTATAATAGAAGGGTTAGGATCAGGAAGTTCAAAGTCGGTGACTTGGTGTTGAAACAATGTAAGCCTAATATCCCTTATCCAAGATGAAAGTTTAGGCCTAGTTGGGAAGGACCGTATATTGTAAAGCAAGTCATGAACAAGGGTGCAGTCAAGTTATCAAACATAGACAGGAATGAGTTTAGTGAACCGTTGAACATTGACAGGCTAAAGAGGTTTTATGTATATAAAAAAGCTTGCTAGGTTGAAAATCTGAAAGGGCGGCCTAGGCAAAAGTTAGGGCAATCCACTAGTTTTAAAAACTTGAATGGGCAAGCAAGGCAATAATTAGGGCTAAATGGGAGAAAATTGTCAATTAGAAAATCCGAAAGGGTTGGTACAAAAGTGATCTTATGTATGCTAGCATCATGTTTGGTTGTTACCCAATTTAATAAAACAGAGTTAATATTAAAATTGTTTTATGTGCACTATTACAAGTATTCAACCAAATATGGTAAAATAAATAGCACAATAGCGAAAGGTGATGACAAATTATAAAAGGAAAAGAAACATCTCTTATTATCTTCATTATTGTTCATCCTAACATTATTTTTTCTAAAGAATTGACAAATGTAAAATCTATGGCAGATAATAAGTGTAGTGTGTAGGCCAACTTTGCTTCAATCCATCTAATAAGGCTTTGGTCAGATGAGGCATGTCCAAATCTAAAGTAAACTCAGAACCTCAAGGCTCGACTCCATGCTAATAGTCAAGACGGTAAGGATCATAGCAAGTACCTCGACGAAGAGCAGTAAGAAGAACATACATCAAATGCATTTGGATGATGACACGAGTGATCTTCCATAAAGGTTCCAACCAACGGATGTTAACTATAGCCTGAGAGCGGATCCAATTAACCCAGTCAACATATGAAGAAGCAGTATGGAGTAGTTTTGATGGCAAAGTGATGTCATGGCAGTTATTTTACAAAATCCATGGATGGAGTGTTGAGAAAGTAGAGGCACTCTTGAAGCCAAATCTGTAAGCATAAGAAAAAATAAAAAAAAATGGTCTGCTAAGTTGAAAACCCGCAAAGGCAGTTTAGGAAAAAATTAGGATAGCTCACTTATTCGAAAAACCCATAAGGGTGGACTAGGCAAAAATTAGAGAAATAAAAATAAAAAAGGCCTAAATTGAAAACCTAAAAGGGCAGTTTAGGCAATTACCTGAGGCAGCAATGGACTCCCAACCAATCACCTTGAAGATTCTGATTTAAATTGGTCCAATCCAACTAGAGTCTTGGCCAAGATCATGGATATCGGTGACAAGCCTCCTTCCATTTGGTCCATAATATCCAACACTCGCAGATTGATGTCGCCATCAAAAGAAACAAGTAAGAATTGTCCAAGCAAGCAGAGATAGAACATGCATCCCTAAGTTTTGGTAGGAGACAAATAAGAAGTGCAAAAGTCAATCAAAAGATCGAGCAGAATTTCTCATCTCTTGTCAATTGCAGAACTTTGGGCTTGAAAGTTGAAACAACATTTTCATCTTTTGATGAGTTTTGGAAGTCATAATGGGCAAGGCCATTGATTGATTGCTCTGATATCCAAGGGTGGCCTCAAATTCTTCAATTATAGGCCATATCTCAAAGTCAATTTATCTTGAACGTCCTAGATTTCACATTCCAAAAGGAAACCATGGCATGTAGAAAAGAATGGTCCAATTTAACATTTTGAAAGCACTTTAAAGTGTTAATTTGAGACCAAGATATTTGTTCCCAACGAATGGCTTTCATATTTTTAAACAAACCTTTGATTTTCTTTAAATTTAGCTTTGTCATACTTGAAGTCAAAGAAAAAAATCAAAAATTGTTGAAAGAGGATCTTATTGCCGTAATAAAATTCATAAAGGGTTTCATAGCTTATTCTGGCATTATGACATGAAAGAGGGTTTACATAAAAGATTGGCTATATCAAAGTTGACAAGGAATGGCTTGAGACCGAGACGCGCAAGGATAGGAAATCTACACTAAATCAATTTGCCACACACCTTTTGGTTTCATAAATTTGAAATGATTTTTCAGATTCCTAAATTGTAAAGGCTTTTTCGTGGAAAGTAATAATAATGATAATAATAAAATAATAATACAAAATGGCAAAATAAAAAAATTGAAAGTCAAAGCTGCAGTAAAATGAAAATTATTATTATTATTATTATTATTATTATTATTATTATTATTATTATTATTATTATTATTATTATTATTATTATTATTATTATTATTACAATACTTTCTCACTTAATATAATGAGAGATCACTTAGAAGGTGGGGGTGGATTTTGATCAAATAAAGCCTTGAAAAAGTTATCTCCTAGTGGAGGAGGGGGCATATCACCCATTTGGAATCTGCTCAAAGGAAAAGTTCCAAAGTCCCTGTCTTTTTGGAATCTTGGCCTGTAATAGTCATCATCTGAAGTAGACAAAAGGATCGCATGGTATACAGTTTGGGACCCCCTAGAAGATGAAGTACTAGGGTCCCTCATTCCCTGTAATCGAAAGTCTCAAAAGTTTTGCTCCGACTGATGATACAACTTGTCAAGATGAGCAATTTATTGGCGCTAGCTGGTGCGCACGAGCTACGCTATAGCAATACCGCAAGTGCACAAGTCGACCAAGTAATAAAGTAGTGAGTGAGTTATCATTCCACTGAGGACAAGGTCAAGTACTAGTGCAAATCTTAACCGTTGTTTAGCAAATCAATAGGTTTGTGATGTGGTGTAATTAAAAATAATTAATTTAATGACTGAAAGTAAAGGGAAATTAAATGTTGTGCAAAAAGGATTGATGGTAATAAAACTATCCAGATATTGAATCCCCCTAGCCTCAATGATATTTATGAACATCAATTCAATTAAATCATTTAATAGAGTTAAATTGGCATTCCTCTAACTTAGACTAAAACCTCTTTTCGAGTGAATTAATCCCTAATCACTAAGTAGAGTGCCGGAATCTCTTCTCAAACACAATTAATTAGATCTTGCATTAAGAACAAGGAACTATAAACCAAAGGATCTTGTAAGTCTATCTCTAGTACTGCAATCAATCCTCAACCCTTATGAGTATTCAATTCATATAAGTTTTCTCAAGTCAATAATATGAAAATTGCAACCAATCAATAAGCATGCTATTATCAATTGGAAATAGATCATTAAGTATCATAAGAATAAAACAACTCAATCAAATGATTCAACTAAATATAATTATTCAATCCATACAAATAAGCTAGGATTCATCAATATCTAGATAGAGAATGAATTAGTTCATATTCAAAACCAGAAAAATAGAACAAGAGAAATGAATAAAAGAAACCAAACAATCCATGGAAAATAATTTGTATTTCTTCACTTCAATCCTTGATTCTTGATTTAGATCTTATTCAATCTCAGCTCCAAAACTCTCCTCTTTGCTTTAGAAGTTGGCTCTAGGTTATAAAATATGAAATTCAGATCCTTAATTCGTGCTTTAGCGCAGCTTTTATAGTGTAGATAATTTCGCCTGACACGCATTGACACGCCCATGTCATTGGGCGTGTCACAGCTACTGTGAAACATTGCAAAAGGCACGCTTGGTGACACGCCCATGTCACTGGGCGTGTCAATGCTTCTGTATGCAGCATCAAGGGCATGTCCATTGACACGCCCATGTCCATGGGCGTGTCCATTGATGAATTTTGCTCTTTTCTTCTACTTTCATCCACAATTCCTCCGAAATGACCATAAGCCTCAAAATATAGAGAATTCCTTAAATTAACCCTAAAATACACTTTGAACAAACAAATTAAACTCAATTGGATAATAATCATATTAAGAAATAGGAATAAAATATCATCAATTGTGCACTTATCAAATTCCCCCACACTTGAGTTTTTGCTTGTCCTCAAGCAAACTAAATCACTGTAATAAGCAGAAATGATGGACCCCTTTATATTCAAAATGAAAAGTAAAGTTTTGACAATACTCCAATCAGAAAACCTCACTTTCTCAACCAAAAACTAATTCACAATCATAACAGCTGAATCAAGAAGTTTTAAAACAAAAAAATATCACAGACCTAAAACCTAAAAATCCAGAGTTAAAAGATTGAGCATAAAATTCCAGAAAATCAGAAAGCCATGAGCAAAGTACGAAAAATGTAAATTTTCTCTTAAGTTCTCTAACCCTTAAATTTTAATTTTTTTTTCAAATGTATATACACTTGTATATACATTTTAAGGAGCCCGACTTGTTTGAACTGATACTAACCTTTTGACGCGAAGGTAAACATTTGTGATGCCGACCCCCGGTTACTCAGCCAGAATCACCATTCAAATGGCTACTAGCACTATTCATGATTCCAACTCATTTGTTTTAATTCAAGAGTAAAAATCAGCGGACCAGGGATAAATTTTCAAAGCTCCTTTAATTAGAATTATTTATTTATTATTATTATTTTATTTTTTTAAAAAAAAACTCAAGGGTCAGAAACTTAAGGGTCATACTAAGTCCGACTGAAGAATCTAAGGAACTATAACATGCTCAAAAATGTAACTAAGGTTTTAAACTTTAGATGTATCCAATTTCCATCAATCTACAACCCAACTATAGCTATTACAATTGATCCTCAGCAATTGATCAAGATCACTAAGTTAACCTCAACAAGAAATTGTCATTTAGGAAATCTCAAATTAGTTCAACATATAAAGGGAAACCACATCAATTCACACTTATTACAACAATCTAGCTTACTTAAATCCAAAAAGAAAAACAATTTATAGAAATTAATTGAGACAAATGAATCAAATAGAAAGAATGAAATAATAAGAATTCAATCAAGAAAGTATACCTCTCCCCCACACTTAAGACGTACATTGTCCCCAATGTGTGTGCAAAACAAGAAATAATGAAGAGAGAGAAAAGCTGCCCTTTTCATGTCCATGAATGGATAAATATGAGTACGTTGCCAAGAGTATGGAGAAGGAGGATTTGCGTCAAAACAAAAATCTAAAATGCAAAAAGAAGAAAAAAAACAAGGTTAAGACATAAATAAATAAAATAAACAAACAAAAGAAACAGTTCTTAAAGAAAATAACAATTGTCCAAAAGCAATGAAAAAGAAAGAAAACTAAAAAGAATATTAAATAAGCAAAGAAATGAAAATAAAATAAAAATAAAAATAAAATAAAAATGTGGGCTAGTAAAAAATCGGTGCATCGCCGGAATCGTCATTGCTGGTCTCATCATCGGAGACATCAACTTGAGGTGCAGGAGCAGGGGCAGGTGCTGGTAATTTTTTTTTCCTCTGCCAAAAATCCATACTCAAGGTGATCTGGAAGGGGTTTTAGTTCCAAGTTGGGTGGATCAATCACTGATGGTTTTGGCTTCTCTTCCTTTGGCATCTCAATAGTCTCATACGCCCTGCATTTGAACGATTTGCTTGCTTCAAGAAAAGCAAGCTGCTCCATTGCTTCTTGATCCTCAATATTTTCCTGCAATAAACACAACTCAAGGGGATCCTTGGAAACAATGTTAGTAACACAATTTACGGTCTCATGCTCAATAACATCATTGCATGGTTCCGCCTCATCAAGTGAAAGTGAATGTTTCATAGCATCATATATCCTAAAAATAACTTTATCATCACCCACTCTCAAAGTTAATGTGCCATCATGAACATCGATAAGGGCACAGGCTGTATTTAAAAATGGCCTACCAAGAATAAGTGAAACATCTGCATCCTCATCAATATCAATGACAACAAAATCATTGGGGAAAATGAAATCCCCGACTTTTACCAACACATCTTCTATAATGCCACGAGGGTGGACTACTGACTTATCAGCAAGTTGGATGGTCATAAGTGTTGTTTTAGGTTTACCAATACCTAACTGTTTAAAAATTTTATAGGGCATAACACTTATGTTAGCCCCCAAATCAGCTAATTCACTCTTGACCTCAAGGTTACCTATTAAACATGGAATGGTAAAACTACCTAGATCTTTTAACTTCTTAGGTAACCTCCTTTGCAAAATTGCCGAACTCTTTTCAGATAAATGCACTAAAGGCACTTCCTCAAGTTTCCTTTTGTTAGAAAGGATGTCATTCAAAAATTTAGCATATTTAGGCATTTGTGACAAAGCTTCAGCAAATGGAATATTAATGTGCAATTGTTTAAAAAGTTCAAGAAACTTACCGAACTGAGCATCAATCTTGTCCTTGTTCAACCTTGTCGGATAGGGTACTCTAGGTCGGTATTCCTTCAATATGGGGCTGCTTTCTTGTGGCTGCTTCTCTTTCTCACTTTTCAATGCAGTTTTCTCTCCCGAAGTGACAGGAGGATCGTCTTCTTTTTCTTTTTCTTGTACTTCAGCCCTTTTCTCTACCACTTCTCCTCTTGTCTCATCCACATTACCTTTGATCTCTTTTCCACTCCTTAGTGTAATTGTCTTGAGCTGCTCTTTAGGATTTGCCTCAGTGTTGCTAAGCAGACTTCCTTGTGGTCTTTCACTGAGCAACTTGGCAATTTGCCCCACCTGATTCTCCAAATTATGAATGGAGGCTTGCTGATTTCTTAGGGTGGTTTCAATTGATTGGAGCCTAGTTTCAGAAGCTGCTATAAATTTCTCCATCATGTCCTCCAAATTACTCTTTCTTGGAGGGGCAGCTTGTTAATGTTGGGGCTGCTGGAATCTAGGGGGAGGTCTTAGATTATTTTGATTATTCCATGAGAAATTTGGATTATTTCTCCACCCCGGATTGTATGTGTTGCTGTAGGGGTTATTCTGTTGTTGCCTTGGCATATTTTCAACATAGTCTACTTGCTCTTGCCTAGCAAACATGTTGCCATTTTGGCACTCTTGACTTTGATGTCCACCCCCACACCATTCACAAGACATCACTTGCATTACTTTCCCAGAAGAAGAAGCTAAAGAATCAAATTTTTTATTCAATGCTTCTAATTGGGCTGTCAAAGCCACCACAGGATCTAATTGGTGTGAACCCATGACTTTCAGCTTTCCTTGCTCCCTTAAGGCTTGCCACTGATAATTGGTGATAGCCATGTCTTTAATTAAATCCCTTGCTTGTTCAGGTGTCTTGTTGTTTATGGTACCACCAGCTGCTGCATTAATGGATTGCTTACTTACATAATTCAACCCATTGTAAAATGTTTGAATTTGAAGCCATAATGGAAGTCCATGATGAGGACACCTTCTCAACAAACCTTTAAATCTTTCCCAGGCATCATAAAGGGTCTTACCATATTGCTGCAGAAAGGATGAGATATCATTCCTTAACTTAGCAGTTTTAGACGGTGGGAAGTATTTTTCTAGGAATTTCTCTGCCAACTGGCCCCATGTGGTGAAGGTTCCTGGAGGAAAAGATTTCAGCCACTTCTTTGGTCTATCTCTGAGGGAAAATGTAAATAACCTCAGCCTAATTGCATCCTCTGAGACATTATTTATCTTGAATGTGTCACATATCTCCAGAAAATTCTCAATATGTGTATTAGGATCTTCATCAGGAAACCCATCGAACTGACAAGTCTGTTGCACCATTTGAATTACATTTGCCTTTATTTCGAAGTTGTTCGCAGCAACTGTCGGCCTCTGGATACTAGATTCAGCTCCATTGAGATTGGGCTTAGCAAACTTCTGCAATGTTCTTGGCTCAGCTCTTTCCATCACTTCAAACTCTTCTTCTTCTTCTGCTATTTCAAGATTTATTTCTGTTTCTGCATCTTCCAAAACTGCCTCCCCTTCTTCCTTTCGCTTTCTCCTTAATGTTCTTTCTAGCTCTGGATCTAATTCAAACAGTTGGGATGAGTTACCTCTGGTCATAAACGGAAGGAAATACCTAAAAATAAGCAAGAACCAATGTTAAAAACAAATAAAAATAAAACTAAATCAACAGTCTTAATTATATTACTAATATTGAAACCGTTGTCCCCGGCAGCTGTGCCAAAAACTTGGTGCGCGTGAGCTATGCTATAGCAATACCACAAGTGCACGGGTCGACCAAGTAATAAAGTAGTGAGTGAGTTATCATTCCACTGAGGACAAGGTCAAGTACTAGTGCAAATCTTAACCGTTGTTTAGCAAATCAATAGGTTTGTGATGTGGTGTAATTAAAAACAATTAATTTAATGACTGAAAGTAAAGGGAAATTAAATGTTGTGTAAAAAGGATTGATGGTAATAAAACTATCCAGATATTGAATCCCCCTAGCCTCAATGATATTTATGAACATCAATTCAATTAAATCATTTAATAGAGTTGAATTGGCATTCCTCTAACTTAGACTAAAACATCTCTCGAGTGAATTAATCCCTAATCACTAAGTAGAGTGCTAGAATCTCTTCTCAAACACAATTAATTAGATCTTGCATTAAGAACAAGGAACTATAAACCAAAGGATCTTGTAAGTCTATCTCTAGTACTCCAATCAATCCTCAACCCTTATGAGTATTCAATTCATATCAAGCTTTCTCAAGTCAATAATATGAAAATTGCAACTAATCAATAAACATGCTATTATCAATTGGAAATAGATCATTAAGTATCATAAGAATAAAACAACTCAATCAAATGATTCAACTAAATATAATTATTCAATCCATACAAATAAGCTAGGGTTCATCAATATCTAGATAGAGAATGAATTAGTTCATATTCAAAACCAAAAAAACAGAACAAGAGAAATGAATAAAAGAAACCAAACAATCCATGGAAAATAATTTGTATTTCTTCACTTCAATCCTTGATTCTTGATTTAAATCTTGTTTAGAGTATGTCTTCACCCTCAATCTCAGCTCCAAAACTCTCCTCTTTGCTTTAGAAGTCGGCTCTAGGTTATAAAATATGAAATTTGGATCCTTAATTCGTGCTTCAGTTCAGCTTTTATAGTGTAGATAATTTCGCCTGACACGCCCATGTCACTGGGTGTGTCATTGCCACTGGGATTTTGAACATAAGGCACGTCCAGTGACACGCCCATGTCACTGGGCATGTCACAGCTACTGTGAAACATTGCAAAAGGCACGCTTGGTGACACGCCCATGTCACTGGGTGTGTTAATGCTTCTGTATGCAGCATCAAGGGCACTTCCATTGACACGCCCATGTCCATGGGCGTGTCCATTGATGAATTTTGCTCTTTTCTTCTACTTTCGTCCGCAATTCCTCTGAAATGACCATAAGCCTCAAAATACAGAGAATTCCTTAAATTAACCCTAAAATACACTTTGAACAAACAAATTAAACTCAATTGGATAATAATCATATTAAGAAATAGGAATAAAATATCATCAATTGTGCACTTATCACTAGCAATTAACTTTTCTTGCAATTTCTTATTTTGCTCCTCAAACATTTGCTATGACTCAGAAAAGGAAAGGGTAAGAGCTTGCATAATCATGCATACATATAGCATAAATCATCATGGAACAGGATGACAAACCAGATAACTCATATCAGAGCCTTGCGGATAAGACGATACTTTTGGCTCATAAGAAGGAACAAATGGAGGAACAACAAAGGAAGGTCCAGCCTCATGACTAAATGAACCAGCAACCTACAATAATCATAAAAATAGTCAAAACAAGTTAAAAAGAAGTAGTTGCAATGACAAAATGGCAAAAGTTTACCTGAGAGGAGCTAGCCTCGGGATAAGAAATAGGCCCTCTTCCCTCTCCTTCAGACTCCTCTTCACCACTATCTTCCTCATCACTTCTGCCTTCTTCCTCAGGAACTCCCTGGACAGCAATAGGAGACACATCAAAGTTTAAGAGCCGTGCTCAAATAAATTGGACATATGATGCACCCAATGGACAAAGATAGGTTTCAACATCATAGCCATTCCGAGCTAACCTCCATGAATTCTCCCGTATTGCTGTAATATTCAAAGTATACACTGGATAGTTCATCAGGATCCTCCATCGGTCAGGACCAAGGAACCAATCATACACCCTGAGAAACCAGCAATGACTCGGCAGGTATACTGGTAAGGCAGTGCGTCATTCATGGAAGGAGTCCAGTTCAACTGCTTTTTAGCTTTCCCCAAGACAAATTAACCTATAAGATGATAAAAGGTAAGTAAACTTTTTACATAAATTTTAGAGTATACTGACATTATTTTACCTGGCCCCAGGTTACCCTAGGTTAAGCGGCTTAAGTGATAGCGCTGGGTGTGCACATGGTAAGAGCCGGGAATCGCCGTGTGATTGGACAATGAAAAATTCAACCTTGGATACCTGAATCTCTCTTGGGAAATGCCAGGTTCCCTCACAAGATTGTGCTCATATTTCCATAGATGCAATAATAATGAAAATTGAATTCATACAAGTATATGAATGAGATTGACAAATGATTGGAGATGGTACCTTGACAATCACCATAAAGCTAACAAAAGACTTTTTGTTCCAGCAAATCTTGCTGAGACCATGATAGAGAGAAGCAAGGCTAGCTTCACCCTATTTTTTAAAGTTGTACCAGATCCATATCAACAAGGGCCCTCAACACCAACAAATGGATGGCGAATTTAGTGCTGCACAAAATGGTCGATCCGAGCAAATATAGTAAAAATCCCCGAGCATATTGCTTGGCCATTTCTCTAGGCACCCGTCCAGCATAGTTCATCAATGATTTTTAATCGGTTCAATTTTTATCTTGAATGACTCTTTTAGTGATGGTTACATACCAATTAACTGTTGAATTTCGTCGTGTGTTAGGATATCATTAGTGAGAGGGACCGGAAGGCTATAGTACTGGAGACCAGTTATGGCTATAAAATCGATTGGGCCAATGGTTATCTCTCTCATAGGTAGGTGGAAAGTATGAGTTGTGTTCATCCACCATTCCGACAATACTTGAACCACACTCCCATCTATCGGACACTCCTCGGATGATAATTACAGAATAAAGCTTTTAAAACTGCACTCTCGAATGATCCATTTTACCCGAGAAGGTGCTATGTCATACCATTGTCGGGATTTATAGACACACCCTCTACCCCGAACAACACAGTGATCATGCTAACATCGAACCAGGTAAGCCAATACGAGATAAGTATTTCATCTCACAAATATTATTATTTCAAAGTCTAATATTACTCGTTACTTTCTGTTTAAAATTAAATTTATTTATTTATTAAATTTTTTTAACGGTTAATTAGTTAATTTATTTTTTACATTAGAATATTTCCTATTCTTAGCTAATATACTATTAATAATTAAATTATAGCTAAAAATAAAATAAAAATAAAAAAGAAATAAAAAACAAACAAATTAATAAAATAAACCTATATTTGTGCAATTAAATTGCAGTATTACCTCAGTTTTTTATTTGAAATGCGGTGAAGCTGCATCCCAACTAGTAGGTCAACATTTCCATTTTTATGCTGTCGACTAAATTCTAGCAACTCATTATTTGATTGAGGCTCTAATCTCGAGGCATGAATCCTCTCCATTCTACTAAACTTTCTGCTACTAAAGCTAATAAAATTAATTTGCTCTGTGGAAATAAAGTGTGCATGAAATGTTGAAAATGAAAAGTTTATATAGGCAAATGGCAAAGGAAATGACAAAAGGAAAAAAGGAAAAAATAGTAATTCCCATGAAAAAAAAAAAGAGAAGAACACGTGAATATCACTGTTAGTGAACAGTGAGTAAATAGTAATGAATAGTGTCTAAATAGTAAATTCAATTATTCAGATATTTGTATTTCTAAAAGTATTTTTGTACTTTTAAAATATTTTTCCACGTAGGGGGAAGAGGATATAGGTATGATAAAATTAGCTATATTTTTGCAAATTTTTATTAATATCTTATTAAATAGAATTATCTTTTTTGCAGATGTCTCGGATCTAGAACCCAAATTATTTTTTAGTCCAGAACTCACCTCGACTCTAGAACCCAAATTATTTTTTGAGTTCAGAACTGACCTTGGGTCCATAACTCAAATTATTTTTTAGTCCATAACTCACCTTGGGTCCAGAATCGAAATTATTTTTGAGTCCATAACTCACCTCGGGTTTAGAACCAAAATTATGTTTGAGTCAAAAACTCACCTCGGGTCCATAATTAAAATTATTTTTGAGTCCAGAACTCTCCTCGGGTCTAGAATTTAAATTATTTTTTAGTTCAGAACTCCCCTTGGGTCAAGAAGCCAAGTTATTTTTTACTCTAGAACTCATCTCGGGTTTAGAACACAAATAATATTTGAGTCCAGAACTCACCTCGAGTCCAGAACCTAAATTATTTTTTAGTCCAAAACTCATCCTGGGTCTAGAACCTAGGTTATTCTAGAGTCTAAAACTCACCTCAGGTCTAGAACCCAAATTATTTTTTGAGTATAGAACTCATCTCGAGTCTAGAACCCAAATTATTTTTTAAGTCCATAACTCAATCCGACTTCGGATGCAGGTCAGTCTGGCTCTAAACCTAGTCAAAAATCATAATAATAATAAACAAATAGCTAAATTTTTTATAAACTTTTATTAATGTCCTACTGACTATAATTATCTTTTGCAAATGCCTCGGGTCATGAACCCAAATTATTTTTGGCTCCAGAACTTACATCTGGTCCAGAACCAAAATTATTTTTTTAGTCCAGAACTCACCTCATGTCCAGAACCCAAATTATTTTTTTAGTCCCGAACTCAATTTGACTTTGGGTATAGGTTAGTCTAGCTCTAAACCCAGTAAAAAATCATATTGCTTTTCACTCTCTTTTGCTATAGTCACAGATTGTTCAAGCAGGGGGCAAACTGTAGACCCTTATTTTTTTACCAAGTCTAGTTCAATATTTTAAAATAATCCGAAATAATCTTTCTAACATTTATTATTTATTTTAATATAATATTTATTATTTAACATATTAAAAGAAAAAAATAAAATTATAAATATGTATTTTAAATATAATATTTATTTTTAATAATAAAATTAAAAATAAAAAATATATAAAAAATAAAAAAAATCAGACGAATGAATCGCCAAGCAGCACGTTGCAACGTGCGTGCCAAGCCAGTTCGCCGCAGGCTGATATGCCTAAGAAAAATTGGCCTAGGCTTGCGGCGAATCACGCCCCTCGTAGCACTCGCCAGCAGCCTCGCCCTACACCAATGATCACAGCAGAAGCAGGCCCCATCATCGCAGCAGCCTCTCGCCCAGCGCCTGTAGCATGCCCAATCCTTGCAGCTAATGCTCACAGCCTGCGTCCTGCCAATTTAGCCAAAACTGATTTTTACTCTAAAATTTCTTTTAATTTGCCTATAAATAACAACACTTTCAAAGTGAAGGGACAAAAATTTTTAGCTTTTAACTCAGTAAGCTTAAACTTTATACTTTTTGGGATGATCAAAAATATAATCATCAAAATAAGCATAGGTGTAGTAAGCATAGGGTTTAATTTAATCAATAATATAATCATCAAAATATAAACCTATTTTTTTAATTTACTCAAACCCTAAATTTATATATTTATTACTTTATTTAGTTTTAGATTTGATTATGTGATTGGTTATATCTTTTATGAATGATTTACTTTAATTTTGATTGTTAATTTATTTAATTTATGATGAATGAATGGATGAATATCTTCTTTATTATTATTTGTTTATTAATAATGTAAGAGGTATGTCTCCACTTTGTGGATACCTCATTAATTAAGCTTCAAGTAATTTAAATTATTTTCATATTTTGGGATTAATATAAAGGACACGTTTCCACCTTTTAGTTGGTGTCCTATTAGTTTTAGATGTTGGACAATGTAAGGATATGTTTCCATCCTCGGATGGGTGTTCATTTATTTATTTATTTATTTGAATAATGCTTTGATTTTAATACAATGATCCACACTTGGTGTTCATTTATTTGTTCTTTTTTATAACAAAATATCCCATGTTGGTATTTTGTTGACCATATACCTAGGAAAAGAGACTTGCCATTCATGTGTGGAAGTTATAAGGTTGGAAGGAACATCCTAATTATCTTTGATTGTTTGTTATTTTTGCATACATGCATACACGCATTGCATAACATATCATTAATCCTTTATGGCTCACAGACCTGGAGTACAATGGTTTAAGAGCATACGGCAACCCTTCTTATGCCAGTGACGTAGAATCCAGCAGTGACTCAATTACATTCATGCCAAGAACAATGGATCCCGAATAAATTCAATTAATGGTGGATGACGCCCTCAATGCCAAGATAGAAGTACTAAAGGAGGCCCTGTCTGAGTCCATGAAGAGCCAACTTGCTGCACTTTTAGGAAACACTCCCGAAGCAACTGTAAGTACTAAGAAGCCAAAAGACAAAGGGAAGGCTAAGGTTGGTGAAGTAGCCTTTGAAGATGACAAAGTAGTCATTGATGATGATGACGACTGGGCTCAATACTTTCAAGATAATCACGACAAGAAGAAGGAGCCAAAGGTTGTTAAAAAATCAACCGTAAAACAGACTAACACTTCAGATTGTGAAAAGTTAATTACTAATTTTAAAAAAAAAACTGAAAACTGAGGAAATGTCTGAAGTTGATAAGTTGTTTAAGCTAGATGAAGAGGTCCTATACAAGTTCAAAATGCTTTCCTTTGCAAAGTTTGATGGAACTTGAAATCATCATCTCTATGTGAAACTCTAAGGCACTTCATGCTCTCATTGGACCCTATTGTCTAAAATTGGTTCAATACCTTAGAAGATGGCGCTCAAAAGAGCTGGATTTGCTATACAAGGCTTTCATGCAATAATATGGGTATAATGCTGAATTGGAAGTTACTTTAATGGAGGTTGAGTCCATTAGACAAAGGCCAAATGTGAACTTTGTAGACTATATGAAGAGGTTGATGAATAAGGTGGCATTGCTCAAGTGGAGGCCCAATGAATCGAATCAGATTAGGATGATTGTGAGAGGGGTGTTACCTAACCTTCGTGAAAGATTGTCTCATACACTCATCTGGGATTTCAAGGACCTTTTGCAAGCTAGATTGCAAATTGTTGAGTGGGAAAGAGAGAAGAGCCACTTTCGGCAAGAAGGAATGAGAAAGGAAACTACCAGTCTGGTAACTAATGCACACAAAAGTCGGTTGATGTTAATATGACTAGTCAAGGAGGAAGGAGGCAGTTTTCAAAATTGGGGAAGTTGGTGTCTTGGGTTCTCAATAAGCTATAAAAGAAGGGATTGATACAACCCTTGAATCATCATTCTTTGCCTAACCCTCTTCCACCTAACTTTGACACTAAGGCATTTTGCCAATTCCATCAAATGCAAGGACACAACATGGATAAATTTTTGAGGTTGAGGCATGAGATCAAGAATTCGGTTGATAATGGAAAGCTGCCTAAGCCCAACAAGCCTAGCACCAAGGACAATCCATTACCAAGGTTCAATAGAGTGCCACCATTAGCTACTTTCATGATTGGAGGACAATTGCAAGAAAGTTTTGTTATGTCCTCTTTCCATGATGTAGATGAAGAAGCAGCCAAAGAAGAAGTGATGCAAAGCAAGATTGAATAAGTTGTGGTTGGTAAAGAAGTAGCAATCTTTGTTGTAAATGAGTTTTGGGACTCAACTGATAGTGAAGATGATTCTGAGCCCAAGAAGGAAGAGTGGACCTGGTCCGAGCCCAATGAAGAAGATGAAATTATGAGCACCCAATATGGTAAGCCTTATGCAAGGCCACCACCAAAAGAAGTAGAAGCTAATGAGGGAAACAATGTTGAAGTTGGGAACAAAGAAGAAGCTGATGACACTGTCCTTAAGCAATTAAAAAGGGCCCAAGCAAGTGTTAGTATTTGGTATCTATTGGCCACATCTAAGAAGCATCGTGAAACTATGGCCAAGGCTTTGGCTAGCATGCAAATTTATACTTCTATAACACCGGATGAGCTAGTTAATTTCATAAACAATTGAGAAGTAATGAAATGTGAAGATATTCAAAAGAAGAGCGAAGATGATGTTGGAATATTATCATTTTTGGAGGTGAATTTAATAGAAGAGGGAAGAGATCACATCTGCCCTCTCTTTATCAAGATAGAGATCAAAGGGAAAAGGACTCCATGTGTGATGGTTAATGATGGGTCCACCATAAATGTCTGCCCACTTAAAATCTTACCAAAGCTTACTATGCCAATAAGGGATTTGAGCCCAATTGAAGTGGCCATTAGGGCTTATGACAATACTAAGAGGCATGCCGAAGGGACTTTTAAAGCTGTTATAAAGGTTGGTCTAATTGAATCTATGGTGGAGTTTGTGGTTTTGGACATTCCTATCACTTTTGCACTACTTTTGGGATGACCCTGGTTTCATCCTCTTAGTGGAGTTCCCTCTACTCTCCATTAAAAGATCAAGTTCCTAAACGGAGATGAGATAGTGGTCATTGAGGTCGAGGATAATCAAGTGGTAAATGCTTTGATGATAGAGAGGCCTCTCAATGGTTTCCATGTATCTGGAATTTCTGACAATGAAGTAGTAGACTCCAAGGTCTTGAATATGATGAAGAACATGAACTACCTTCCTGGTGTTGGTCTTGAAAAGGGTAAGACAGGTGTGACAAAACTTCTAGACTTCAAGACTTAGAGTTCCAAGAGAGGGTTGGGATATGAGGAAGCCAGCAAAAATGTTCAGCCAAAGAAGAATGAGAAGGCAAGTTTCCCACCACTTAAAGAGATTTTTGTCAAAGCTCCAGACATGGGACCACTCTAAGGGAAGCCTGAGCCAGTCATGTTCATGGGAAAACCGATCCCAGGTTTTGAGATTTTTGCCAATGTTGTTGAACTAGCAGAACAAGTGAAGAAAGAGCTCATCCTGCCAGCTGACAAGGAGCCCAATCCGAAAGGGAAGAAGGAAGCTATCTCGAAAGCCAAGAAGACTCCAAAGGAGATTGCTACTGTAGTTGAAGAGAAGTTTGAAGATGTCTTGCATCGTGATTTTGAGAACAATAAGTTTGATTTTGAATTTAATTTGTCTACTTTTGTATGAGGATGATGATGTTTTCTTTTCCAAAATGAATGCAATAAAGTCTGATTTTGCTTACTTTTGTGATGGTTTTCCTGATGGTTGCATACATTCAAATAGTGGTTACATGAGCATTTTTAATATTAACTCTATTGATACACAATATTTAAATTTGGGAACAATCTATATTCCTAAAAATATTAGCATAGATTCTGACCTTACTCCTGATGAGAGAGAGAGATTTGAAAAAATATTTAAAAAATATAAAGAGGTTTTTGCTTGGTATGATAAGGACATGCCTAGAATAGATTGAGACATAGCCAAGCATCTAATTCCTACTTACACTCACATGAAACCTGTCGAACAAAAGCTTAGACAGTTAAGACTAGAATGGGCTGAATTAGTTAATAAAGAGGTCACTAAATACATACAAGTAAAGTTCCTTGATATGATAGATTATCCAGATTGGCTAGTCAATATAGTGCCTGTGTCAAAGAAAGATGGAAGAATTAGGGTCTGTGTGGACTATAGAGACTTGAATAAGGCTTCCACTAAAGGTGATTTTCCTTTACCCCATATAGATGTCCTTATTGATAGTGCAACTTCTAGCGTGCTACACAAGTTTGTAGACAGATTTTCTAGATACATCCAAGTGTTAATGGCCCAAGAGTATAAAGCCAAAACTGCCTTCATAACTATGTGGGGTATATTCTATTATAGGGCGATGTCGTTTGGGTTGAAGAATGCCAGAGCAACCTACCAGAGTATGGCCACCACCTTATTTCATGATTTCATGTACAAAGAAGTCAAGGTCTATATCGATGATATGATGGTAAAGTCGGATAAAAGGGAACATCACTTCTAAAACTTAGAGTTATTCTTTGAGAGAGCAGTGAAGTATAAGCTAAGGTTAAACCCGAAGAAGTGTGTATTTGGGGTTACTTCAGGCAAGTTGTTAATACACATGATTTTTCCAAATGGCATTGAGATTGACCCTGACAAGGTTAAGGCAATCAGGGATATGCCGGCCCCTAAGATGGAGAGAAAAGTTTGGGGGTTTATTGTCAGATTGCAGTACATTAGTAGGATCATAGCAAAGCTCACCATGATCTGTGAACCTATCTTCAAATTGCTTAAAAAGAACTAACCAGTCAAATGGAATGAATAGTGTCAAAAGGCCTTTGAGCGTATAAAGTAGTATCTGCTGAATCCACCTATTTTGAAACAACCTAAACTTGGTAAACATTTGTTACTATACTTAGCAGTAGAAGAAGAATCAATAGGAGTTATGCTAGCCCAAGCAGATGAATCATGGGTTGAGCACGTAATCTACTATTTGAGTAGAAAGCTCCTACCTTATGAAATTAAGTATAGCATCATTGGAAAGATTTGTATAGTTGTGGTTTGGTCTTCTAAGAAGTTGTGACATTACATTCAATCTTATAGTGTGCAAGAAATTTCCAAGTTGGATCCAGTGAAGTACTTAAGGGAGACACCCTCTTTGATATGGAAATATGGTTGATGGTTGATAATTTTAGAAGAATTTGAGATTGAATATATAACCAGAAAAATAATCAAAGGTAGAGCGGTGGTAGATTTCTTGGCTCAACAACCACTACCGAATAGTGAAGAGGTAGTCTTGGAATTTCCTGATGAACATTTAGAGGCCATAGAAGTACAAGGATGGAAGATGTATTTTGATGGAGCAATAAATAGAAAAGTAGCAGTTTTGGGAGTCATACTAGAATAACCCGAAGGGGAGTTTATCCCTTTCGCTAAAAAGTTGAAGTTCAGGGCAACCAATAATATGGTGGAGTATAAGGCATGTATTTTTGGTTTGGAAACTCTGATGATTATGAAGGTGAATAAGGTGCAGGTCTTTGGTGATTCATTGATAGTAGTATCCCAAGTAAATGGAGAGTGGGAGTTAAAAGAAGAGAAGTTAAAATCATACCACCATTACTTGACCATGATGAGGAAAAATTTTAAGGAGTGCAGGTTTATAAACCTACGAAGAGAAGAAAACCAGATGGCTGATGCCCTAGCCATATTGGCTTTGATATGGGAAAATCCTGTCAACTTATTTTTTAAGCCTTTGATTTTGACCAATTCATCAACTCCTTGCTATGAATATGAAACAATCATAGAAACTGATACAGACCATGATGTGTAGTATGACAACAGAAGAGGGTTTTTGGAGAATAAGGAATACCCGTTGGGGCAACAAGGGAGGAAAGAAAAGCCATAAGGCAATGGTCCTTACAATACATCAACTTTCATGGAGAATTGTATCAAAGATTGCCTAATGGGGGTGCATTTAAGATGCTTGAGGAATCCTGAACTTGAACACATGATGTCAGAAAATACATGCAGGAATTATAGTCCATGCATGAATGGTTTAGCTTTGGTTAAAAAGATAATTCGACAAGGTTACCACTGGTTGACCATGGAGAGAGATTGTATTGAGTTTGTGAAGTGCTAGTAATGTCAGATGTATGGTAATTGGAATCACATGCCTCCTGAAGAATTACATTCTATGTCTTCACCCTGGCCTTTTGCAACTTGGGGGGATTGACATTATAGGAGAGATACATCTGACAACTTCAAATGGTCACCATTTCATTATAGTAGCAGTGGATTATTTTTTAAAATGGGTCAAAGTTGAGTCTTTCAATAAGCCGGGGGCAAGGCAAATGGCTAGATTTATCAAAAAGAATCTCATCTGCAGATATGGGGTCCTACACAGTGTGATATTAGACAATGGGGTATAGTTTCAACGGGCAGTTAGGGACTTATTCTCAAAGTACCAAATCAATCATCACCGATCCTCCCCTTATAGACCAAAGGCTAATGGTGTAGTGGAAGCAACAAACAAGATAATTAAGCATATTCTGTCCAAGATGACTAAGACATATAAGGACTGATCGAAGATGCTTCCTTTTGCTTTATGGGGATACAGAACAAGTGTACAAATGTCGACTGGAATGACACCGTTCTCCTTGGTTTAGGGGATGGAAGCAGTGTTGCCAATTGAGATAAAGGCTAAGTCATTGAGAGTGGTCCTGGATACTAAATTGCCTGAGACAAAATGGGTAGTGAGCAGATACACACAATTAGCTTTATTAAAAGAGAGGAGGTTAAAAGCACTGTATCATCATCAACTTTACCAAAGAAAGATAGCTCGGTCCCATAATAGAAGGGTTAAGATGAGGAAGTTCAAAGTCAATGAATTAGTGTTAAAATAGTGTAAGCCTAATGTCCCTGATCCAAGAGGAAAGTTTAGGCCTAGCTAGGAAGGACTGTGTGAGTGGGGATTTTTGCCCCCACTCCCGGTGGAATGGTTCTTGCGACTTCGGCACTGTTTAGGCTCGGGGCCTTAGAGAACACGGACCTAAGTCCGGAGAAAATGGAGTCGCCACCCGGATGGACCGGGAAAAAGAAAGGGATGGATTACTCGATTCCTAAGGAATCCCCAACCCCCTAATGGGTTCAAAAGGTTGGGTATGTGTGGGGAAGATGAGAAATGGCCCGCACCCCCACAACGCCCGGTTCATTGGAACCGACCTCCTTTACAAGTCTTAATATTATAAAATTCTTAAATATAACAACATTATCCATATTACACATAGCAATTAAAAGAAAGCATCAATATATTAAAATCAAAGCAAGGTCCAAGCAAAACAAATAAATGGATACCCATCCGAAGATGGAAACATGTCGTTACATCACAAGCCTAAATAGGAAACACTTTGAGGCTTACGACCCGGTCTTTTCACCTGCCCAGCAGTTCATAGGCATGTCGTCAAACCCAGAACTTTGAAAATTGAATAACATACTAGGCACACAATTAATTCATTTATCTCATTATCATTTTCTTTCACAATTCATTTCTCATTTCATTTCTCATAATCAACTAGGCTCATTGCCTTATTATATCCTCATTTTTTCATCTTTTCTCATTCTTCTCTTTTGTATTAATATCAATTTATTACATTATGTTTTCACATATCATATCACTTTATTCAACATTTCTTTTCATGTACAACACATTACTCAATTGCATTGATGCATTAACATAATTCACATCATGCGTATCATAATATATAACTCATTCATCAACAATATATCAATTAACTTAACACATTTCTCCACTAAATGTGTTAAGTCCCAATGTCATGTAATTGTATACAATCATTCAAAGTTTGTACTTACCTCTAAGAGCAATAGCACCACTCTATCAACTCCTCTTCCAAGATAACTCTCAACACTTGAATTGGGAATCTCAAATCTCTTCAAAACCTAATCCAAAGGTGATCATACACACTCACTTAGTGATACACATAAGAAGATAAGAATAAGAACTATCTAGGGCAAACTATACACTTAACATGCTCAAAAACATGGGCGTGTCCCTAATCGTGCCCTAAACCCACAACACAGAAGTTTTGACACGCTCAGTGACGTGGGCATGTCGTTGTACGCGTCAATTCTCCTCCAACACAAAAGCTATGACATGCTCAGTGACATGGATGTGTCACTGGACGTGTCAATACTACTACTACACAGAAGCTATGACATGCTCAGTGACATGGGCGTGTCACCAACCCATAAAATAAAACCAACGACATGCCCAAAGAGATGGCCGTGCTACTGGGCGTGTCAGGCCAAAAACCCTAAAATCGACACCAACAAAGCCACATCCAACAACATCCTTCTTAAAACCCTTTTCCACTCCAAACAACCTTAACCAAAACCATCAACAACCCATATAATACTTAAGTAAATCTTAAAACAACTCAATTACAAACATCAAAACACAATATCAACCATAAGACACAACTCAAACTTACACAATCCACAACACTTGTCTCTTTCACCAAACTTAACCCTTTTCTCTTGAATCCAACCTCAAAATCAAAGTTAACAAAACAACACAACCTCAAATATACCAAAACAACCATAAACACATCTACAACAAACAATCCAACAAACCCAAAAACACAAACTCAAAAGAACACAAAGAAACAATTTGGAAACTTACCAAAAGTGAAGAAAATGCTTAAAACTCCAACTTGATCTCTTGAAAATCTTCAATCTCTTGAGTTTGGAAGCAACAAAATCTCTTTTCCTTTGGTTGATAATGGTGGCTAGCTCACTAAAAGGAAAGAAGAAGATGAAGATGAAAGAAGAAGAAGAAAGAAAGGAAGTCAACCTTAAACAACCACTCTATCCTCAAATCACTCTTCACCAAGCAATTAAATAATAATATAATCAACCCACTTACATCATCTTCCACTAACAATATTTAAATAACTAAAATATCTTTTGACCAAAATAAACCCATTGACTTGTATATATTATATATCTCTTCATATACAAAGCATATACACATCTTCTTATTCCATTAGTCATATATACACTTTATATTATTTAATCCAATCCTTACAAATAAGCATTCCAAAATTTTAGGATATCATTAGGGATATTACATTGGGACCCTATACCTTTGTGCTTGGATCAACCCTTTGGAAAGTTGAAAAAGTCCTTACCGAGATAACCTCAGTCTAATCTCAGCTTTGTGAGAAAGAACCTTGGTATTAAAACTCACTCAAGTTATTAAGTCTTTGTGAATTTGTTTGATTCAATAAGAATCAAAACAAGAGAAAAGGATTCTCTAAAAGAACAAGTGCTCTAAAATTTCATTCAAAAATGCCCTAGTTAGAGTGTTTACAAATGTTCAAAAGTTTGTTTTTATATGAACTATGCGTCGAATGCCCTAGTTAGAGTGTTTAGCAACAATCTTAAGAATACCCTTAAACCTAAAATAATCTATCTTAATCATACTTTGGCTATTAGACATCAAAGAACCCAATTATAAGATGTAATATCCAAACCCAAATTGAAATTCCGGCACAAAACTAAAATATAACTCAAATATAAAAATTATATAACAAAATAATTCCAAATGGGCTTAACAAGTACAACTAGACCAAATGGTCTTCTTGGATTTGACAAATGTGAACAAAGCTTTGATTGGATTGTTGAAGCCCAAGCTTAAATCTGGAACCCTCCTTGTATTAGTCCATGGTGGCTAAGTCACTCCAAAGCCCTTGAACCATCATAAGCATTGCATCCTTGAACTATTGAATGTAAAACCTTTATACCCTATATACGTATAATACATACAATCTGTATATGTAAAATACATATACAAAGTATAATAATGTCAACTTCCTTATCAATTGAAAATTTTCCCTAATTTATAAAACATGTAACACCCCTATACCCCATATACGCACACTACATTCTACTACATCTGTAATATACGTATACCGGATACAGGAGTGCCACGGTTTATATTAGACAACCAAATGTTCTCTTCTGCATTAATTTGAGAAAACTTAAAACATTATATATATATTATGAAATATAACAGGTAAAACATTTATTTGTATTTATTTGTTATGCAGCGGAAAATGTAGCGGTATTTACATATATACATACATCAAAATCAATGTTTACAAAACATAAAGTTTATACATGTTTGGAAGTTCATCTCTGATCTTTAAGCCCACAATCAACACTTCAAAGTCTAGACTCGACTCGGTCTAGCTAAACTCTCCGGTTCTACCCTGTCACCTCCGCGATGAACCACAATCGTGCTAAGCCATAGGCTTAGTGGTACAAACCACAATAACAATATGCTTTAATGTAATGCTAATGTCATACATTCATATATCATAAACAATACATAAGAATATCATATTTCAAAACCTTACATTAAATCTTATTATTCATTTGTTTCACCATTCATGATTCACATTTAAACAAAGACAAGCATGGGCCCAAAAGAAACTAATATGCCATTCAACTTTCAGAGTTAATGTTTTGGTTCAATTATCACATTTATCATTATCCCAACTAGGCTTCAAGGATTAGGCCCAACCAAGCTTCAAGGGGAGCGAAGCATGCTCAGCATCAACCCAACTTGGCTTCAAGGACCAAACCCAACCTAGCTTCAAGGGTTTGTAACATCTCAACTAGGCTTCAAGGACTAGATCCAACCAAGCTTTAAGGGGAGTAAAGCATGCTAAACTTCAACCCAACTTGGCTTCAAGGATCAAGTCCAACCCAGCTTCAAGAGATTGTTACTATTAGGCATGCCACTAATAACAAACTCTGAAAAAGTGAATAACACATTAGGCACACAATTCTTTTATTACTTCATTATCAATTCCATTCTCATTTCTTCATAATCATCTAGGCAAACATGCCCCAATTATTTCATTTGCATCATTATAGCCAACAACAATGGCTTCACATCTCATCATTAGAGTATATATAACCAATTGCATTTAACATACATTTTAAATGATCATCCTATCTTTCACATTATGCAAATCATAATATTAATTAAATGTATCAACAATGTAATAGATTACTTAACACATTTACAACCAAATGTGTTAAGTCCCAATGTCATGTAAATGTATGCAATAATGTAGGTTTGTACTTACCTCAAGAGCAACTCACACTAATCTATCAACCTCCTCTTCCAAGAATCCTCAACACTTGAATTAGGGCAACTCAATTTCTTCAAAACCTAATCCAAAAGGGATAATACACACTCACTTAAAGATACACATGAGATAATATGGATAAGAACCAACTAGGGCAAACTCTATACATGACACACTCAACAACACGGGCGTGTCCCTGTTCGTGCCCTAAACTCACAACACAGAAGCTTTGACACGCTCAGTGACATGGACGTGTCACTGGCCATGTCAAACCTCCCTCAACACAGTAGCTGTGACACACTCAGTGACATGGGCATGTCACTGGATGTGTCAATGCTAATACAACACAGAAGTTGTGACATGCTCAGTGACATGGGCATCACTGGTCGTGTCACCCATCCAGAAAATAGAACCATTGACACGCCCAAAGACTTGGCCGTGTTCATGGGCGTGTCAGGCCAAAAATCCTGATTCCGGCAACAACAACATCACATCCAACAAACCTCTTACTTCCACCATTTCCACTTCAAACAAACTTAACTAAACACACCCATAAACCATAATAACTTGCAAAAACACCAAAACAACTCAATACATACATCAAACACCAATTTACAACCATCACATACACACAACTCAAACACAACACTTGCTCTTCCAACACCTAAATTAACTCTATCTCTTCAATCAAACTCCAAAATCAAAATCAATTAAACCAAACACTCTCAAATGCACCACAACTAAATATACAAATACCATCAACAATCAAACACCAAACTCAAAACACAAACTTAAAAGAAAGCAAGGGAATCAAGTGGAAAACTTACCAAAAGTGATGAAAACCCTTAGATTTCCAACTTGATCACTTAAAACATCCTTCAATCTTGAGTTTGGAAAGACAAAATCTCACTTTCTCTCTTGCTATGGAGTTAGCCGGCCAAGGAGAAAAGAAAAGAAGAAGAAGATGAATAGAACACAAGTCAACTCTCTCTTAACTGATCAATCATCTCTTTAAATCTCAACCAAGCAAATTAAATAATAAAATATTCATAAATATCCTCATCCACTTCCTTTAAATTTCCATTTCAATTAATTTAATTTAAAAAATAATAAATAAATCTTCTTTTGACCTTTCATTTCTTTGACTTATATATGTTGTATATATCTCTATATATACAACATATACACTCTTCTCCTTACCTCTTTTCTCTTTCCACTTAAACATATACACTTATAACATTTAATTCAAATACAACAATAAATATTCCAATACTTTTAGGGTATACATTGGGATATTACTGTAACATCCTCTGACAATTCTTATATAAAAACTATCAGAGAATGTTATACGATACACTGTTCGCGCTCCAATCAATTCTTAGAAAACTCTCATCATAAATAAATTTTTTTTTCAAATAATAATAAAATATGTATATCACAACACTTATAGATCCAACATTTAGACCAATTTCCAATATCTCCAATAATCCGAATAGAAATTATAAATCAGATAAACTTTATAAGTTCATCAAATCAAATAAATAAACAATACATTTCTTTCATGATACTCATTCACTAGAATCTCAAACTTCATTCTCTAAATACATATATCCTCTTATGTTTACAATTTTATACAATCTCTCAAGTAGCCAAACTGAAGTATCTATATACATACACTTTATAACTTATGAATACAATAAACGTAGGATCTTCATCTGTTCTTATCTTGCCCCGATGTCCTGATACCTACGTGTCAGAAAACAATTCTAACACGCTAAGCAAAGCTTAGTGATGCTTGTATACACATATTTTATCACTTAATGTTAAAGAAATATATTTATGAAAATATAGTAAATATTTCAATTTATGAACTAATTTTAGTAACAAATCAACATACCATGCTGATTACACAACATAATAGCTATCCTTGTATATAAGTTATCATATAATACAATACTTTCGGTATTGCAACTTGTCTCATTGAGAATCATTTTATACAAGAATTGTTGTCTTATTTGATAACATTGTTCACAATACACTTATTTTGTTTTTCACTAAGTCTTTCTTTTCAAGTTCAGATTCACATATAGGATCATTTTAGTCAAGCTATACTTTTCATCACTTAATTTCAATACCATCCTTTAGAGCACTTTGTATCTCGCATAGACACTTTCATTCATTTGAAATACTTTGGAGCACTTTGTATCTCACGGCATTATCTACACTTTCAATCATTTGATTAATTCAATACATTGAGCATAACATTTCCATTACATTCATTAGAACTTTCACGTGTAAGCATTAATATATATATTAACAATCACTTTTACACTAGAACACAAACTTCAATTTCAAGTAATTGACTTATCTTATTATTTTACATTTCTTTCATTAGTCACAACTATCATGTTCACATATATTTTCATTAATTATGCCCATACATACTAAACTTAGATCATAGGTTTGGATAACATGTTAGTGTAGCAATCTCAAGAATTTATAATGGCAATTATGCCACTATCACTGATAACACAATGTGTCCATTAATGGCACGAGGTGCCCACTATCACTGTGGCTATCCATCCTCTGGTTAACCATTCAATCCAAAGCTAGATATAAATTTAATATGATTTGGGCAATTCAATAATTTTGATGAACACTACATTGTTTATTTCCTTTCATTGATACTATACTCTTATCAACAATTGGTAGAATATATATGTGTGTCACGTATCTAAAGTTTATCACTCATTTTCATACATTTAACGCATTAACACAAAAGTATGGACTATACACATATTAGTCTCATGTCATTGAATAACACTTGTTTATATAAACACTCACTTGTTTATATAAGCATTTGTTTATATTTCACTTATTTATATCATTTCATTAGTACATTACTCTTATCAATATTTAGTATGATATATATATTTGTCACTTGTCTCAAGTTTCTCACTCTTTTTCATGCATTTAACACATACACATGAAGTCTTAATACAATTATTCACATATTAGTCTCATACTAGGCCCGTAGATCACAAATTACAAGCCAAAAATACTATTTAAGTCCCCACGGTTGTGGCCTCACAACCCCACGACCGTGGGATAGCAAACGAGTCTGTCCACTTTGTTTTAAAATCCCCATGGTCATGGCCTTCAATGGCCACGGTTTTGGCATTGAGAACTATTCTGTTTTATCAAAATTTTTGAAAACACAGTCGCACTTTCAATCCCACGGTCGTAGCCCTCACTTGCCACGACCGTGGCACCCATTTGCCACGACCGTGGCATTCATTTTGCCTCTGTTTCAGATTAAACACATGTATTCTGCACTTTTAACTCCAATAAGCATAAACATATTAAAGATCTAAGATAATAATGTATCTAACTCAATATTTTGACATAAAAGCATTCATATCAAATACCTTCATTTAATTAAACTTTTAACCATTTCATATGGATAAAAACATGATCAAATCCTTCACTTCTCATAAATATATCATTATACATAACTCAATCAATCAATTAAATCATTTAAACTTGTAAAAAATCATATTTTTGTAAAGTATAAATCAAAAGCACATACCTTGTTGATAATCACCACTTTTCCAACTTACTCTTAAGTTTTGATTCAAATCATGGAAAGAAGGAAGAAGAAAGGAGTGAAGATGGTGATGATGGCGTGGAGAGAAGAAGAAAGAAGAAATTTCTACACAATACACATATACACACACACACATATATATATATATAAATATTTTGAATCCAGTGAGGGAATACTCATAATAACTATGGTGCACCCTCATTCTTAACCATTGATTCTAAATCAAGTTTTAATCTCGTAAAACAGTAAAAATACTCTTTTCAGTAAAGTTTTAAGATACACAATTTACTCTTCTTTACGTATAGCATGTATCCACAACACTTTTGTCACTATACTCTATGCATTTTTCAATATTTGTTAAAATGTCCCTGATTAAAATCTTGACCATTACAATTACAATTCTTCCCCTCTAAAAAGAAATTTCATCCTTGAAATTACCTGATCTCAAGTCTGAAACAGTTGAGGATACTAATCTCGCATCGCTTGCTCACTCTCCCAAGTTGCCTTTTCCTTTGCATGATTTTTCCAAAGAACCTTCACAAGTGGCACTTTCTTATTTCTCAACTCTTTTACTTCATGTGCCAAAATAGCCACTGGTTCTTCTTCAAAAATCAAATCCGGACTCACCTCAATAGATTCAACCGACAAAACATGTGATGGGTCTGATCTGTATCTCTGCAGCATAGAAACATGGAAGACATTGCGAATTCTATCCAACTCAGGCGGCAAAGTAATTCGATAAGCAACTAGTCCAACTCTCTTCAATACCTCATAAGGTCCAATAAAATGAGGACTTAGCTTCCCTTTTCGAACAAATCTCAAAATCTTCTTCCAAGGAGACACTTTCAGAAAAAATTTATCTCCAACATCAAATTCTATGTCTCTTCTCTTAAAATCTGAATAAGATTTATGTCGATCTGAAGCTGCTTTCAACCGATCCCGAATTATCTTCACTTTCTCTTCCGTTTCTTTAATCAAATCGGGACCAATTAACTTACCTTCTCCAACTTCATTCCAACATACAGGCGTTCTGCATCTTCTACCATATAATGCCTCAAATGGTGCCATTCTAATACTAGATTGATGACTGTTGTTATAAGCAAATTCCATTAGTGGCAAAAATCTATCCCAACTTCCAGAGAAATCAATGACACAGTTTCTCAATATGTCCTCTAAAATCTGTATCACTCTCACTGACTGTCCATCTGTCTGCGGATGAAAAGCAGTGCTAAAGTGCAATCAAGAACCCAAAGCACCATGTAACCTCTTCTAAAATCTTGAAGTAAACCGAGGATCTCGTTCAGACACCAAAGAAATTGGAACTCCATGAAACTTCATTATCTCACTGATATACAGCTCAGCTAACTTCTCCAGAGTATAATCCATTCTAACTGGAAGAAAATGAGCTGTCTTCGTCAATCGATCAACAATTACCCAAATATCATCATGCTTCTTCTGAGTCAATGGCAACCCAGACACAAAATCTATTGTCACTCGCTCCCATTTCCATTCAGGCACTGATAAAGGTTGGAGCAACCCTGTTGGAACTTGATGCTCAGCTTTTACCCTTTGACAAGTGAGACACTTGGATACAAACTCCGCTATATCCCTCTTCATACCTGACCACCAATAGTTTTGTTTCAAATCATAATACATCTTAGTACTCCCAGGGTGCATAGCAAAAATTGATTGATGTGCTTCCTCCAAAATAATCTTTCTCAATCTGGCATCATCAGGAACACAAAATCTATCCTTGAACCAAAGGCTACCATCACTTCTCACAAGAAATCTCGGCTCTCTCCTTTTTGGCATTCTGACACAACTTTCTGAATTCCCTCATCAGCCAATTGAGCCTCCCTTATCTGATCCAACAACACTGGCCTTAATTGCAACTGAGCTAACAAAGCACCATCATCACAAAGCTCAAAATTAGCATGCAGCGCTCTCAACTCAACAAGCAACTAGAGCAAATAAACAGTCAAACCTGCTAAAGACTTTCGACTCAAGGCATCTGCAACAACATTTGCCTTACTAGGATGATAATTAATCAAACAGTCGTAGTCTTTGATCAACTCCAACCACCGTCTCTGTCGAAGATTCAGCTCTCTTTGAACACCTAAGTATTTCAAACTCTTATGAACTGTATAAATAAAACACTTCTCCCCATACAAGTAATGTCGCCAAATCTTCAAAGCAAACACTATAGCTGTCAATTCCAAATCATGCGTCGGGTAATTAAGCTCATGCGGCTTCAACTGCCGAGAAGCATAAGCAATGACTCTACCCTCCTGCATCAAAACACAACCTAAACCATTATGTGAAGCATCACTGTAAATCACATATGGTTTATCTTCCACAGGCGAAGTAAGAACAGGAGCTTGAGTCAACATCTCCTTCAACTGCTCAAAACTAGCTTGACACTGATTTGACCATACAAATCTAACTCCCTTTCGAAGTAATCTGGTGAGTGGAGTAGCTATCAAAGAAAACCCTTTCACAAAGCGTTAATAATAAGCCTGCCAAACCCGGAAAACTTCTAACTTCAGTCACAGTCTTCGGTGGACACCAATTCAAAATGGCCTCAACTTTGCTCGGATCGACTCTTATACCATCTGCTGAAACTATATGACTGAGAAAAGTCACTTGATCAAGCCAAAACTCACACTTCGACCGCATAGCATACAATTGCTTCTCTCTCAAGGTCTGCAACACAATCCGCAAATGCTTGTCATGCTCCTCCTTATTATGCGAATACACCAAAATATCATCAATAAAAACTACCACAAACTAATCTAGACACCCTATTCATCAAATCCATAAAAGTTACAGGTGCATTCGTCAACCCAAAAGGCATTACCAAGAACTCATAATGCCCATACCATGTGCAGAAAGCTGTTTTAGGAACATATTCAACTTTAACCCTCAATTGATGGTACCCTGATCTCAAATCAATCTTGGAAAATACTGTTGCTCCCTTCAACTAATTAAAGAGATCATCTATTCTAGGCAAAGGATACTTATTCTTGATAGTCACCTTATTCAATTGCCTATAATCAATGCACAACCTCAAAGCACCATCCTTCTTCTTTACAAAAAAAACAGGAGCTCCCCACGGAGAAACACTAGGGCGAACAAACCCTTTATCCAACAACTCCTGCAACTGCACCTTCAACTCTCTCAACTCAGCAAGTGCCATTCGATATGGAGTAATAGAGATGGGAGTGGTACCAGGCAACAAATCGATACCAAACTCAACCTCTCTCTCAGGGGGTAACCCTGGCAACTCCTCAGGAAACACATCTGGGAATTCAGCAACTGTGGGTATACTATCAAGTTGAGAACCCACTATTCTGGTATACACAACATGAGCAAGATAAGCATTACACCCTTTTCTAATCAACTTCCTAGCTGCAACAGCTGAAACAAACAAGGATGCAAGTTGTCTTTGCTCACTAGATACCATCACACTTCTACTATCACCGATTCTCAGGGTAACACACTTCTTTTGACAGTCTACCACAGCTCCATGCTTAGACAACCAATCCATGCCTAGAATCAGATCATATTCCTTAAAAGGCATTTCAATCAAATCACCCAAAAACTCCTTGCCTTGCACCACAACTAAACTATCACGATGCACCTTACTCACCACAACACTATGTCCTAAAGGATTTGTCACTAAGACATCAAATCCTAAGGACTCTGAATGCAATTCAGACACAGACAAGATAGATGCACTTATGTATGAATGAGTAGATCCTGGATCAATCAAAGCAAGAACTGAAATGCCAAATAAAGAAAATGTACCCGCAATAACTGCTGAAGCATCTAGTTGCCTCTACATCACATATACTCGCTGAGAAGACCCAGCCTCATCTGGCCTACTGCTTCCAGATGTAGAGCCTCCTCTCTGACTGATTCCAGGTCGACCACCTCTACTAAAACCTCTGCTCCCTTGACCACCTCTGCTAACACTAGGTCGAGAAGCTGCAGTATCAGTCTGTCTATCCTCCTGTAGCTCAGGGCAATCTTTGATAAAGTGAGCTGGTGACCCACATCTAAAACATACTCCTGATCCACCTGTCTTCCAAAAAGCACCCCCATATATCTTACCACAATGAACACATATAGGTGGAATGGATCTCTGAACCACTGGAGTCGGAGCACTCGCTACAGAGACTGTAGGTCTCGATCTCTGCCTCGATACTGAACTGACCTAACCGACTGCCTCTGGCTCCTACTGATCCTCGGAACAAAACTTCCTCGGCCTCTCTTCATGGATGAAGACCCTACCTCAAACTGGGGTCTCCTAACTCTTGTCTCCTCTTCAGTAGCAGCTGCTGCAATACCTTGTACTCTCTCAACACTTCTAGCTGCGACAACCAATTGAGAAAAATCTTGGTACCAAGAACCAGCAATAATACACATAATATAAGGCCTCAATCCCTCCTCAAATCTCCTACACCGATCAATCTCATCTGAAATAATCCCACCGGCATAGTGACTCAACTGGATATACACAATCTCATACTCTGTCACTGTCCGGTTCTCTTGTCTCAGATTCAAAAATTCCATTTTCTTAGCATCCTTATACTTCCTCGGAGTATATTTCTGCTAAAACTCCCGCAAAAAATCACTATAAGACAATGTCGGTGGATCATCCATGGCATGTGGAACTGTCTTCCACCAATCATAAGCATCTTTCTATAGAAGGGATCTAGCATAATCAAATTTCTCTTCAGGAGTGGCTTACAACTGGATGAATACCCTCTGAACTCTATCCAACCACTGCTCAGCTACTGCAGGATCTATAGTGCCAAAGAAATCCTCAGCCCCATACTTTCTCAATTTATCATAATGCCTCACCGGCACTTGTGGCTGTGGTGGCGGTGGCAATTGATGCACCGGAGCTTGCCTCAACAATTCTACCACATGCCGTAACCAAATCGGTGGAACCTCATCAGCAGCTAGTCTCTCTGGCACATGAGCAGGTGCCTCTCCAGTTCTCTCAACCCTAGCTCCATCTCTACCCTCTTCAGGAGCTACACTCTCAGCACTACCTTCTATGGACTGACATGACTGAGATGCCATCACTACCTATATCTACAACACAGCAGAATATACCTCATCAAAGATCAGAGACTGCCAATGCCAAAACATATATCTTATTTAAAAACCATATTTTAAAATCAAAATTTTCTTTTTCTTACAATTGACCTAGGTTGAGAATCTCAAACCTAGGCTCTGATACCAAAACAGTTGCAACACCCCTATACCCCATATACACACACTACATTCTACTACATCTGTAATATACGTATACCGGATACAGGAGTGTCACGGTTTATATTAGACAACCAAATGTTCTCTTCTGCATTAATTTGAGAAAACTTAAAACATTATATATATATATATATTATGAAATATAACAAGTAAAACATTTATTTGTATTTATTTGTTATGCAGGGGAAAATGTAGCGATATTTACATATATACATACATCAAAATCAATTTTTACAAAACATAAAGTTTATACATGTTTGGCAGTTCATCTCTGATCTTTAAGCCAACAATCAACACTTTAAAGTCTAGACTCAACTCGGTCTAGCTGAACTCTTCGGTTCTACCCTGTCACCTGCGCGACGAACCACAATCGCGCTAAGCCATAGGCTTAGTGGTACAAACCACAATAACAATATGATTTAATGTAATGCTAATGTCATACATTCATATATCATAAACAATTCATAAGAATATCATATTTCAAAACCTTACATTAAATCTTATTATTCATTTGTTTCACCAATCATGATTCACATTTAAACAAAGACAAGGATGGGCCTAAAAGAAACTAATATGCCATTCAACTTTCAGAGTTAATGTTTTGGTTCAATTATCACATTTATCATTATCCCAACTAGGCTTCAAGGATTAGGCCCAACCAAGCTTCAAGGGGAGCGAAGCATGCTAAGCATCAACCCAACTTGGCTTCAAGGACCAAACCCAACCTAGCTTCAAGGGTTTGTAACATCTCAACTAGGCTTCAAGGACTAGATCCAACCAAGCTTCAAGGGGAGTAAAGCATG
Organism: Garcia nutans; assembly: GCA_947685225.1. Classification (NCBI taxonomy): domain Eukaryota; kingdom Viridiplantae; phylum Streptophyta; class Magnoliopsida; order Malpighiales; family Euphorbiaceae; genus Garcia; species Garcia nutans. The sequence goes on along the minus strand of CANTUV010000005.1, from coordinate 34,757,359 downwards.
CTAAACTTCAACCCAACTTGGCTTCAAGGATCAAGTCTAACCCAGCTTCAAGAGATTGTTACTATTAGGCATGCTACCAATAACAAACTCTGAAAAGTGAATAACACATTAGGAACACAATTCTTTTATTACTTCATTATCAATTCTATTCTAATTTCTTCATAATCATCTAGGCAAACATACCCCAATTATTTCGTTTGCATCATTATAGCCAACAACAATGGCTTCACATCTCATCATTAGAGTATATATAACCAATTGCATTGAACATACATTTTAAATGATCATCCTATCTTTCACATTATGCAAATCATAATATCAGTCAAATGTATCAACAATGTAATAGATTACTTAACACATTTACAACCAAATGTGTTAAGTCCCAATGTCATGTAAATGTATGCAATAATGTAGGTTTGTACTTACCTCAAGAGCAACTCACACTAATCTATCAACCTCCTCTTCCAAGAATCCTCAACACTTGAATTAGGGCAACTTAATCTCTTCAAAACCTAATCCAAAAGGGATAATACACACTCACTTAAAGATACACATGAGATAATATGGATAAGAACCAACTAGGGCAAACTCTACACATGACATGCTCAACAACACGGGCGTGTCCCTGGTCGTGTCCTAAACTCACAACACAGAAGCTTTGACATGCTCAGTGACATGGGTGTGTCACTGGCCGTGTCAATCCTCCCTCAACACAGTAGCTATGACACGCTCAGTGACATGGGCGTATCACTGGACGTGTCAATGCTACTACAACACAGAAGCTGTGACACGCTCAGTGACATGGGCATGTCACTGGCCATGTCACCCATCCAGAAAACAGAACCATTGACATGCCCAAAGACTTGGCCATGTTCATGGGCGTGTCAGGCCAAAAATCCTAATTCTGGCAACAACATCACATCCAACAAACCTCTTACTTCCACCATTTCCACTTCAATCAAACTTAAGTAAACACACCCATAAACCATAATAACTTGCAAAAACACCAAAACAACTCAATACATACATCAAACACCAATTCACAACCATCACATACACATAACTCAAACACAACACTTGCTCTTCCAACACCAAACTTAACTCTATCTCTTCAATCAAACTCCAAAATCAAAATCAATTAAACCAAACACTCTCAAATACACCACAAACAAATATACACATACCATCAACAATCAAACACTAAACTCAAAACACAAACTTAAAAGAAAGCAAGGGAGTCAAGTGGAAAACTTTCCAAAAGTGATGAAAACCCTTAGAATTCCAACTTGATCACTTGAAACATCCTTCAATCTTGAGTTTGGAAAGACAAAATCTCACTTTCTCTCCTACTATGGAGTTAGCCGGCCAAGGAGAAAAGAAAATAAGAAGAAGATGAATAGAACACAAGTCAACTCTCTCTTAACCACTCAGTCATCTCTTTAAATCTCAACCAAGCAAATTAAATAATAAAATATTCATAAATATCCTCATCCACTTCCTTTCAATTTCCATTTCAATTAATTTAATTTAAAAAATAATAAATAAATCTTCTTTTGGCCTTCCATTTCTTTGACTTGTATATGTTGTATGTATCTCTATATATACAACATTATACAACATATACACTCTTCTCCTTACCTCTTTTCTCTTTCCACTTAAACATATACACTTATAACATTTAATTCAAATACAACAATAAATATTCCAATACTTTTAGGATATACTTTGGGATATTACAAAACATATTTTAGTCCATAAAATATACTTTAATAGTCAAGCAAATATACATATTAGTATTTAATTATCAAAAACATAAATTTTAAAGAAAAATCTATAGGAAAAATTCGTCGGAGTTTTATCTGTAATTTGGACATTTCCCAAAAATCAATTATCACAACCTTCATGAAAGTGCACTCCCAAAAATAAAATCAAATCCAAACTCCAAGACATCTCCAAATAAATTAACAGCTCAACACTTCATACATATATGTATATTTATATTTGCAAAGGTTTCAAATATTTACATAACTTATATAAACATTAAGTTTTTAACATTCTTATGTAGCTCAAATTTTATATAAATGTGTTCAATTAAAAATAAATATTTACATGTTATGCAGTGACCTCTGGTCCTGTGGCAACCCAGCAAACTTCAAGCCCAAAACCAAAATCTAGACCTAGTCTAGTCTAGCAGAACTATCTGTCTCTAACCTGTCACTTCTATGATGGAATTCAATCGTGCTAAGCTACTATCTTAGCAGTACATTGTTGCGCTCAAATTAACTCTACCACAAAGCGTCACTCGCAAGTATACGAGGTAGCTGTAGCAAAGGTGCTCGCCTCAAGGTCGTTCTCTCAAGGAAGCTAAAGTGGCTAATTGATTATCAATTTTTAAATAACAAGTAATGAATAAAATTTAAATTGCTAACTAATGAAGAAGATTGATTGAAGTTTAAAACGAATAAAAGTAAATTAAGCTGATTGTTTTGATTCACTTGATAGAAAAGTCTAGGGTTTGCATTTCTCTACTACTTATATGTATGAATGGTTATTCCTCTTAACCAATTTAATTTCAAAGATTAAATCTCAAGTAACTTAATTAATTGAATAAAGGAAATAAGCTCTCACATTCAAACCTCTCTCAAATAATCTTGTTCCAATTGAAATAATCCTTTCCTAGGTTATATCTCTAATTCACCTAAGTCCTTAATTGAATTGTTCCAGCATTAGACTTCATCTCTCGATTCATCATCTAATACCTTAAAACACATAATTGGTGGCCAATCAATTATATATTAGCAATATTTCATTCAATAAAGGCTTTAAAGAAATAATTGAGTTAAGAGTAACAACCAATTCATACAATCATAGCAGTTCCATACAAACCCTAGACTAGATCAAATTAGTTCATAATGCAATCAAACATATTCATCTCATTAATGTTCAAAGAAATCAAAATAGACATGATAATATCCATTAAAACAATTTCAATGTAAATAAAGAGAATAAGTTCGAGAACAAAACCAAGTTACAACTCCTTGAAGCTTCTGAAGAATATCTTGTTCAAATCTTGCAAGAAGGATGAAACAATGGCTAGAACAATCTAATCTAAGCTAAAGTAATCAAAAGTAAAATCAAAATCAAGAAAATAAAGCTAAACCCTAACTTCACTCTCTCTGACGGCTGAAAATAATCTCCAAATTGCCCTCCAAACCCTAAACTTCTTTTTCCTTTTATATGAATCGTCCGTTTTAAATCCGCACGTGCTTGGTTCATGAGGGACACGGCCAAGTCAGATGTGACTTGGCCGTGTGAGTGGCTTTTGGAGGGACACGGCCAGATGACTTGGCCGTGTCCCTTGCTTATGTCCACCACTGCTAGCCTTTTCTTCTTTTCTTCTTTGTTGAGTGACACGGCCAAGTCAGAGGTGACTTGGCCGTGTTGGAGCTTGTTGGAGGGACACGGCCAGGTGACTTGGCCGTGTCCCTTGCCTGTGTCTTCCACTGTGAGTTTAAGTCTTCTTTGCCTTTGGAATTGTGAGACACGGCCAAGTGGAGATGACTTGGCCTTGTGAGTCTTCTTTGGAGGGACACGGCCACAAGACTTGGCCGTGTCCCTTGCATGTGTCTGCTACTGGGACTTGTTCTTCTTTTTAACTTGGTATGGGACACGGCCAGTGACTTGGCCGTGTCCTCTGCCTGTGTCAGCCACTGCCCCTTTCTCCTTCAATTTGTTTCCTTGCCTGTTTTAACCTAACACAAAACTCAAAACAAACTTTAAACAAGAAGTAAATAGATAAAAACCAACAAAACATAAACACAATACTAAAAACTAAATCAAAAATGACATAAACACTGAAATAAACTAAAACTACCATAATTAAAGAAAACACTAAACAAACCGATAAAAACTAACAAAATACCTAAATAAAACAATAATTATCATAATAAACAAGACACAAATCTATAACAAAAACTAATAAAACAACTACCCCACACTTAAAACTTTGCTTGTCCTCAAGCAAATTCATATGGCATAAATTAAAAAATCAAACAACCTTAACTATAACTCCAGTATATAAGATGAAATACTTTAAGAATCAGACATAAATAATTGCAATGTCCTTCAATCAAGATTTTCTTAACTCATTCATTAATCCAGACATACAAATCTCATCTCTCATCTAAGTGTTTCACTCGATTTCAAAGGTTAATCACTCAAACCACTCATGACTGCAAACTACCATAAATTTGCTTAATTATCCAATCTCCCTCACTGATTTTCTCAAGAAATAATCCGAAGGTCTTTCATTTGGATGTAATGGGGCTAAGGTAAATGTGTGAGAAAAGACATTTAGGCTGGAGCATCAAGAAATGGAGTATCTAAATTAGACACTATTCTTGCTAAGAAACTCATAACTCCTTCAAATAGCATACTCACCAACCCTTGATACCTCACATACTTGCATACCCAAAGAAAAATGCATGAGTCGACATTCCTCTTTTTATAACCAATGCTAGAACATATTTGACTTTTGTATATATATATATATATCTCTTTTTTTATATATATATACATATATACAAAATATAACATTGCATAGATCATCTAGCTTAACATGTAGAGGAAAAGAATAGTCAACTCTTAATCAAATACAAAGTGCAAAGTATGCATTTCACCCCAAATAGCAATACCATATTTTTTTTTACTTGCTTACCCCACACTTTGAAACAAACCACCCTATTGTCATATCATAGAACTCCATTCCTTAATGCAGGTATGATGATAATAAGAGAAAGTCGAGCTGTGAATAATGTTGATTAATCAAGAAAAGGTCAAAGGCTCAACTTGGCTCACTAAGGAAATCAATATTAAGGGAGGTCTTTTTAAGCTAAAGGGCTAACCTAATTTGCCTTCATCATTTTAAAACTTGAGATTAAATCATAATGTGAGTTCAATTAGTATGCAAAAGCAAACTCTAGAGATGCAAAATCATGAAGGTGCACACTTAAGAAAAGAAAATCAACTGATAATAATATCAAATTATGAGGCTCAAAACTCACACAGGTGGGTTCACAAAGATTTATATGTCATGAATTGCAAAATGCGAAAATTGATCCCGAATGAATTCAAATGCTCATTTCTATGCTGATACTAAAGTCTCAACTATAATGCTAGAATCAAAGAAAAGATCAATAAATTTTCAACAATTATGCCATGCACAACAAACACAATAAACAAAACAAGACAAACATTAAAGGAAAGCTTAAAGAGTACCCCACACTTAAAATTTACATTGTCCTCAATGTAAAACAATAATAGTAAATAAAAAGAGTTAAAGGACAACCTGTCTTCCATCGTACCTGGTGAGGCAAAACCCTAGCTTTCCATCACAAACACAAAAGTTCAAAAACAAAAGTACAATATATAAAAATAAAATATCCAAATTTAAAGGTTAACATGGAAACAAAATCGAAAAATAAGAACAAAAATACATTAAACAAAATAAAGCAAGGATCTCAAAATCTATGGAAAAGGCGGGCGTGAAGATGATGCAGCTGAGGGATGAAGACTCAGGATCGTCGCAAGGTTGCTGTTAATCTGCTCCAACTGCTGCAAGACCTCAGCATGGTTACGGTCTACCTTGCTATCCAGTCGATCCACTTTGCCCTCCAGGGCCTCAATCCTCAGAAGCACCTCTTGATGTTCCGTGATCGGAGCATCCTCATCTAGGTTAAGAGAATCCGAGTCGGACTCCTCTTGGACCCGTGTTCTCTTCTGTCTGTCCCCCGGTGCTTCAGGCTCATCTGAAGGCATCACATAAGTCCCTCTCCTACGCACCACCATGTGCATCTTCTCAAGTGTAGCTAAATTCAAAGAGTCATTACCCAAAATTCTAGTCATACGACTAGTACTCGGGTCAAAATCCTCAACTAGGGCTACTGCTAGTGTGGTAACCAACCCTCCAACACAAATTGCCCCCTTTCTTTTGTTAGCCACAGAATCAAAAATATCGGCTAACCAATAGCCGGCACTGACATGCATTGCATTAAAAGCACAATCCAGGAAAAATAGTTCACTCACTTCAACCACACCCGGGCTCTCCTTCCGAGCAAAGAATCCACAAGCCATAAACCTATGCAAATATCTCAAAGCGAAATTTCTTAACTTAGATGCCTTGGCCGATTTGGCCACATAAGAACCCGAGCCTAAAGCTCCCCAAGCAAATTGTTGTTTAAATTCTTTGGGTACCAACCTTTCCCCGTGCTTGTCGGGAAAAAACCCCGAGCCAAAAGACTTGCTCTCTTCGAAGATAAAGTGGATGAAGAGGAAGAAGCTCCTTCGATTGTAGGCCTCTTCTTCTTGTGGTGTGAAACAGTCTTAGTTCTCGGCATCCTTAGAAATATGAAAATTCAACCCAAAATTGAATTAAATCAAAATTATATGAGGAAAGAGGAAGTTTTAAGTGATTATCTCAAGTTTTGTTGAAGAAATTTGATGTTTTAATGGAAGAGTTGGAGTTTTGAAATAAAAATCAATGGTTTTGATGATACAGAGAGCGAGAGAGACGAAGATAGAAAATTTAGGGATTTATGAAAAGAACTGGGCAAAATTGGGTTTTAAAAGTGTAAAATTTGAGGGACACGGCCGTGTTAGTGGGTACTTGGCCGTGTCTGGTGTGTGAAAGTGAAGGGACACGGCCAAGTCAAGGTGACACGGCCGTGTCTGATAGTCTTGGAGGGACACGGCCAGGTGACTTGGCCGTGTCCCCTGGGTGTGTCCTATTCTGTACAAAATTGCAAAATCTAAAAATTTTGAGGAATCATGGCCGTGTCCAGTGTGTACACGGCCAAGGGACACGGCCAGGTCCTTTGGCCGTGTCACCTACTGCCTTTTATTAACTTAAACTTTTTTTTTCAATGATTTTGCACCCCTTCATCTTTAAACACCCTGAAACACAAAGTAAAGAAAAACCGATCAAAGCATAGTCCATTTATTTAAACCGAACATAAAATCAATACTTGCTAAATTTAAAATTACAACTATGAAAAATAAACGCAAACCGATGGGTTGCCTCCCATTTAGCGCTTCTTTAATGTCATAAAGCTGGACATCATGCAAGGCTTAGGGATCATGAATCAAAGTGCTGTCAATGACCCTCACTTCCTGAAATCCTTCATTGTATGGCTTAACTCTCTGTCCATTCACTTTAAAAGTCTCACTTGTTTGAGAGTTAAGTAATTCAATGGCACCAGAAGGATACACCTGAGTTATCTCGAAAGGACCACTCCATCGAGACTTGAGTTTACCTGGAAAAAGACGGAGTCGTGAGTTAAAAAGTAAAACCTTCATACCTGGACTCAATGTCTTTCGCACTATAATTCTATCATGAAGTGCTTTAGTGCGATCCTTGTAAATTCTCGAGCTCTCATAGGCCTCATTTCTCAGCTCATCCAACTCTGAAATTTGCAGAAATCGTTCTCTCTTCGCTTTGTCCAAGTCCAAATTCAGAGTCTTGATTGCCCAATATGCTCTGTGCTCCAACTCCACTGGTAAGTGACAAGCTTTTCCAAACACCAATCGATATGGACTCATACCTAGAGGAGTTTTGAAAGCAGTCCGATATGCCCATAGTGCATCATGCAATCTGTTTGCCCAATCCTTCCTGGATGTGTTGACTGTTTTCTCCAAAATTCCTTTTAGCTGCTTGTTTGATGTTTCCACTTGCCCAGAAGTTTGTGGATGGTATGGGGTTGCCACCTTGTGCTTCACACCAGATTTGTGCATTAACTTCTCAAAAAGCCTATTGCAAAAATGGCTCCCCCCATCACTAACTATCACCCTTGGCGTACCAAATCTGCTAAGAATATTTTCCTTCACAAATTTCACAACTACATTAGCATCATTAGTACGGGTGGGGATTGCCTCCACCCATTTGGAAACATAGTCAACAGCAACTAAAATATATTCAAAACCAAAAGACTTGGGAAAAGGACCCATGAAGTCTATTCCCCACACATCAAACAATTCAACAACAATATATGACTGAAGGGGCATTTCATTCCTCCTCCCAATGTTACCTACTCTTTGGCAACGATCGCAGTGCTTACAATAGTCTTGAGCATCTTTAAATAAAGTAGGCCAGTAAAAACCACTTTGCAGCACCTTTTCTGCAGTCTTTCTTCCTCCAAAATGACCCCCACAGTGAAGATCATGGCAAAATTGAAGAACACTCAGTTGTTCTTCCTCAGATACACACCTGCGAACTATCTCATATTTGCATATCCGGAATAGATAAGGTTCATCCCAAAAATAAAACTTACTCAAGTGTAAAAACCTTTTCTTTTCCTGAAATGACATGTTAGTACGTAATATTCCACAGGCAAGATAGTTAGCAATATCTGCAAACCAAGGTGCATTAAGTACCACAGACAAATGCTCATCAGGAAATTCTTCTAAATTTTTATGAATGTCATCAGATGCAAGATTTTCACTAAAGTAGGGTAATCTGGATAAATGATCAGCAACAACATTCTCACTACCCTTAGTATCCTTGATTTGGAAATCAAACTCTTGCAATAACAACACCCATCTAATTAAGCACGGTTTAGCATGTTGTTTTGTTAACAGATATTTAAGAGCTGCATGATCAGAATGCACAATAATTTTTGACCCAATTAAATATGCTCTAAATTTGTCTAAAGCAAAAACAACAGCTAACATTTCCTTCTCAGTTGTGGTGTAGTTCACTTGTTCACTATTCAGGGTTAAACTGGCATAATATATTACTCTCAAGTATTTATCAACCCTTTTCCCAAGAACAGCTCCTACTGCATGATTAGAGGCATCACACATGATTTCAAAAGGTAAAGACCAGACAGGAGCTACAATCACAGGTGCACTAGTCAATTTTTCCTTAAGGGAATTAAAAGCTTGCATGCATTGTGCTGTAAATTCAAATGGAACATCTTTCCCCAACAAATGGAACAATGGTTGGCTTATTTTGGAAAAATCCTTAATAAACCTCCTGTAAAATCCTGCATGCCCTAAAAAACTTCTTATTCCCTTAACAGAGGTAGGTGGGGGTAACTTAGCAATCAATTCAATTTTAGCCTTATCTACCTCAATCCCCTTACTTGACACCACATGACCTAAAACAATAACTTGGGTAACCATAAAATGACTCTTTTCCCAACTTAAAGTGAGGTTACATTCAATGCATCTCTCAAGCACACGAACAAGTTTATTGAGGCAATTATCAAAAGAATTACCAAAAACAGAAAAGTCATCCATAAATACCTCAATAAAATCGTCTATCATGTCAGAGAAGATAGACATCATGCATCTCTGAAAAGTTGCAGGTGTATTGCACAAGCCAAAAGGCATACGTCGGAATGCATAAGTCCCAAAAGGACAAGTAAAGGTTGTATTGGACTGATCCTCTGGAGCTATTGGCACCTGATAGTAACCTGAAAGGCTATCCAGAAAATAATAATGTGAGTGTCCAAAAAGTTTATCTAACATCTGATCAATAAAAGGAAGAGGGAAATGATCTTTCTTTGTAGCATTGTTCAACTTCCTATAATCGATGCACATTCTCCACCCAGTAGTAGTCCTAGTAGGAACCAATTCATTATTCTCATTTTTCACCACAGTGATTCCAGATTTCTTAGGAACTACATGTACTGGGCTCACCCACTCACTATTAGCAATTGGATATATTACTCCTTCATCCAGCAATTTGAGCACTTCCTTCTTAACCACTTCACTCATATTTGGGTTAAGTCGCCTTTGGGTCTCCCTCACAGGTTTAGCTCCCTCTTCTAAAGTGATTCTATGCATGCACATTGAAGGGCTAATACCCTTGATGTCACTCAATCCCCAGCCTATTGCTCTCTTTAATCTTTTAAGCTCACTCACCAACCTCATCTCCTCCCCTTCACTAAGTTCACTAGATATTATCACAGGTAAAGTGTTGTGATCTCATAAAAACACATATTTCAAGTTCTTAGGCAACTCTTTCCGCTCTAACTCTAGTGAGGGGTTCTTCTCTTCTTTTTGAATGGAGGGAAGCTCACAAACTAGGTCCTCCTTAAGTTCCTCTACTTCAGCACTTCCTAAGGTCTCAAGACAACTGGTTATTTCTGCATCAAAAATTTCCAAATCACTACCCAAAGTCAATGCCAGCTCCAATTTATCAGAGGTACCTATCTACAAGAAAACATCTTAAACAACTGCATCAACACAATCAATGAAAGAACAATCCTCATATAAAGCAGTTGTAGGAATAGGAGAAGTGTTAAAAATAGAAAATTCCACAGTTTGTCCCAAAACAGTCATTGATAATTTTCCATTCTTAACATCTATCAAAGTGTTGGTAGTCACCATAAAAGGCCTACCCAGCAGAATGGTGTGTGCAGATGGTGAAGAATTACCTACTTTCATGTCAAGAACAATGAAATCCACAGGTACTATCACACCACCAACTTTAACTAACACATCTTCTATAACCCCTTTCGGGAATCTAAGAGATCTATCAGCTAATTGCAATACATTTTTTGTTGGTTTAAGTTCCCCTAATTCTAAATCAAGGTACACAGAATAAGGCATTAAATTCACACTGGCTCCCAAGTCACACATGCCATCAGTACCCTTTCCATTCCCCATAGTAATTTGAATAATAAAACTTCCAGGATCCTTTAGCTTAGGAGGTAGTTTATGCTGCAAAACAGCACTAGCTACATCAGAAACTATCACCTTTTCATTCGGCTCATACCTCTTTTTTTTAGTATTTAGTTCTTTGAAGAATTTAGCATAAGCCGGCATGTTCTTAATTGCTTCAAGTAAGGGTAAGTTAATACTTACCTTAGACAGCATGTTGAAGATATCTGAAAATTGCTTATCTTTTTTATCATCCTTCAATCTACTGGGGAATGGTATAGGGGCCGGTATGGATTGTTTGCCTTGTGCAAATCTGCTGTAGGAGACTTCTCCATTGATCTTTCTTCAGTACCTTTGTTCTCCAGTTCTCCTTCCTTTTTATTCTCTTGCTCACCTGCATTCACAGAATTATTTTCAACATTGTTATTAATTACCTTGCCACTCCTAAGAACAGTCACTGCTTGTGCCTGCTCAGGTTGACTTGGAAACTTCCCCTTTTGTTGAATCTGCATATGTTGAGCAAGTTGCCCCACTTGGGTCTCCACCTTCTTAAAAGATGCTTCCAAGGAATCCAACCTCTTGTTGTTCATCTCCTGATTTTTAGCACTGACTTGGATAAAAGCCTGTAAACTTTCCTCCAAACTCTCTCTCTTAGGCTGACCTTGATTTGAGGATTGGCCCTGCTGTTGGTTCTGTCTCTGGAGCAAATGGAAAGGCTGTTGAGCATTATTTGTTGTCCAGGAAAAATTGGGGTGACTCCTCCAACCAGGATTGTAAGTGTTGGAGTAAGGATCATTCCTGGCTCTTGGTTGAAATCCCCCCATAGCATTAACTTGCTCAGCTTCATTCCCAAAAGATTCATATGCAGAGGGGCATATATTTGCTCCATGCCCAAATGTCCCACAGATTCCACACACCTCTTGAGTGGATGAAGAAACATTTTTTCCATGTTTTTCCATGTTTTTTTTTCCATATTTCCATTCATAATCAACATTTTTTTCATTTACATTATAAATGTGGCTAATTTCCACATTTTAGTGCATAATTGGCACTTTTTATATTTTGTACATTTCATCATTAGTAGCCATTCTTTAATGGCTTAACATGCCAACATTCATTCAAATTATTCATTCAAATTATTCAAATTATGCATTGTTACTTCAAACAATGCTTATCACACATAAACATCAATATACAAGTAACATAACACATTCATCTATATGCAGCATATTATGTTTAAAGCGATGCAATTAATGAATTGGTTACCAAAGTATGTACTAACCTCATAATTGATGGAATGTAAGTCAATTTCTCTTCCAAACACTAACTTCTATCAATGCCCTTCACACTTTGGCTAGGCAACTTGATTCTACTCAATTTCTATCCATATTGTATGTTAAAATAACTCATTAGAATCATAATTCTACACACTTTAACTAATAAAACTAATTTATCACATTTAATTCAAATTTTCAAAATTTGCCCTAACCCCCTTTAATTCTAGAAATCCATTCTAACCAATTCCAATTCATGTTTTAAGTTAATTTATGTCTTTGAAATCATATTCTAATACATTTTAAACAATTAAATACAATTAACATCTATTCTTTATAGAAATTCCATAGAAACCCCAAATCTCTTACTACCTCATCCAATCTCCAACCAAACCTAAATAAATCCATCAACTAACCTTAGAATCATTGTCTACACATCCAAATAACTCCATTACCACCCATTTAAACAATTATAGCAACCTCCTTCAAAAATCAAATTTTCACATATTTGAAAAATTCCAAAGAACTTTTTAAATTTAAAAGAGAACTTACTTGTAACCTCTCTTGATAATCATATTTTAGAACTATTAGAAGATATTACTTTATACACTTACACTGTTCTGGCTCAATTTAGTATTTACAATCCAATAAGTATGAATAACAATTAGATTGAAAACTTGATACAATTGGATCTACATTTTTCACTACCTAAAAATTACAACATCTATAGCAAAACGCTTAAAAGCACTTTGCACCTCTAGCAATTCAATAAGTTACGATAACTCCAATAAGAGTTTCGTTAGGAAATTACCATTCATAAATCAGAGTAATCTTTACAAATTATTCAATCCATTGCTACAAATGACTATATACAATTATACATATATGTATATCCATTCACTATGAACAAACTTATTCAATTTCTAATTACACCAAATGAGTTATACAACCTTGGATATATAAATTCACTACACAATATACATATAATTCACATTTGAAATCTTCCTATAACTTCACTTTATTCTGTTAATTATCTCTGAAATCTTTATCCATCAATTCTTAGTCTTTCACTAATCCACTGTACCTGCGTGTCAGAGAAAAATCCCAAAATGCTAAGCTCAATACTTAGTGATGCTTGTACACATATACTTTGCTAATAATTATAAGAATAGTATTTATAATAATAAACTTTTATATACATGTGTTGAAATCAAATCAATTAAATTTAACAAACTTAATCATTATAAGATAAATACAAAATCACTTATGATACATGGATTGTGAATTCATTATATTTGATGATGATTCTATTATATAGTTTTAAACATGTATGCTTAATAAATTTCTCTTATTTCTCCTTGATAATAGATATTTACACACACTTAATTTTGAGTACACCTCATATGTACTTGTCACTTACTTATTAGGGTTTACGTTGCATTATGAGATATTTACATTTAACATGCTTGCACAATTTGACACTGGGATCTTTTTATTATTTCCGTTCTCAATATTTTGCTCATATTAACATTACAAAATCTCGCCTATTATAACTAACACACCTATGTATATATATTGAATTCATTTATATAAACATATTTATATTTACAATACCATATGTTCAATTAATCTATAAATATATATAGACAATTTAGTACTTTGGTTCATTTCAATATGGCATTCATAGTTCTTAACACTTAATAACACTTAATTATCAATATTATTAATTTATAAGTCACACCAATACACTTTACTATCATTATACTTTTGCCCAACATATACTGAGTTTCAAACCCTATATTCGGATAATAGGTCACTGATGGCAAGTAAATGCCCATTTATAAGTTTTGGCCAATGGCCCACTATGGCACGAATGCTCACTAAATATGGCAAGACAGAGTGTCCACTGATGGCACGGAGTATGTTGCGCTCTACTAATCACTACTACAAGCGACACTCGCAAGTATATGAGATAATTATAGCAATGGTGATAAACCCAAGATCGTCTCACAAGGAAGGAAATATTTTACAATAGTTTGATTAGCAAGAAATTTAAAAACAAGAGTGCGATGTGTTGGAATAGTGAAAAAACAATTTAAATCTAAAAGTAATATACGTAATGGTTGTACAAGATTAATACAATTCTAGGAATGGTGCCTGGGGTTATAGATCAATTTAATCAAAGCTTAATTCCCAAATTATCCATTAATATGACCTTGTATTTTAATTTGTTCCTTGAGTTTAATTAGTAATTACTAATTCATTAGTTTTCACATTCATGAATAAACAACCAATTGTTTTGAAATTGCAAATTAAGAAAACCCTAGAACTTATATTTCTAATTCATTCTTAAGGTAGTTGATTGCATAATTCCAATATCAAATTTCACCTCTTGGTCCTTCATTCAAGATTTAGAGATCAATAGGTAGCTAATCTATCAACCTAACATTCAATCCAAAGCAATCAACCAACAACAAGGTATATTAATGAAAATATCAAATCAAGTCATTCAATCAAATCTACTACAAACACTAGGCATGAGTAATTTAGCTCATCATCATCAATTTAAAACAAATATTCAACTCATTATAAATCAAATCACAATTGTACATTGAAATATTAGAGTTCTTAACAAACAATAACAATCTAGAAATGAATTAAAAAGAGAGAATATAAAAACCCCTTTGAAGATGATAAGAGTTGAACTTCTAGTCTTCCTCCTAGCTCAACCTTGAATATGATGAAGAACTAACAAGCCTTCTTCAATCAATGGCTCTCCTCTTGAAAGATGGAATGGTCACTCTCTCAAGCCCCCAACTCCTCAATCAAGCTTTCTTTAAACCCTAACCTTCATAAGAGATTGCTCACCCAATTTTATCCCCAAAAATGTTAAGAATCTTGTTTATGGAAGATGAAAATGAAGCTGATGTTCATGGTCTCTCTCAAGACCAAGAACATGAAGATGAACCAAGGAACTTCCCATTTGAAGATGCTCCAACGTGTATACATCTCCCTCTTTCCTTTCTTTTTAATTTCTTAAGACAAAGCATGCCTTGCCAACTCACACACTTCACTTTGTCTCCCACTTATTTCATTATTTATATTTTTTTTTCATAAATTAGACAACCTTTTTATTCTTTTATTATTTCTTTTTAAAATATGTGACTTGATGTCCCCCATTTTGTCCACTTCTGCCATTGCTTCTTCTTATTTTGTTCAATTGGTGAGACACGTCTAAGGCCTTGGCTATGTCTTGGGATACGGCCAATGGCTTGGCCATGTCTCTTGAGTGTGTTCATCTCTGCCAAATTTTCCTACCTCTTTCCTTGGATGAGGGACACGGCCAAGCCATGAAGTGTCTTGGTCATGTCTTATGTTTTTCCACCTTAATAATCCATCAAATTGAATTAAAGCTCCATTGTTTTATTCTTCATCCTGGATCAAATACTTCAAACAAACTTTAAAAATAAATTAAAAGAAAAATCAATCAAAAGCCAATAAAATTACATTAAAAATAAATACACAAATGATCAAAACAACTATCTCACACTTAATTCTTTGCCTGTCCCCAAGCAAAGTTAAAATCAAAACAAACTAAACAAGATAAATTTAGTCAAGTTCAAGAGTTATAAGGATGTATCAAGACTCCCATTTTTTTAAATCTACAATCATTATCAAATCAAGAACAATCAGTACTCAAGCAATTTAATGGCCAATCCATTCATACCAAAAAATGTCACTCCCTCACAAAACCTCTTAAGTGTTTAATCAGGTAGTGTTTAAGCTCTCAACATTCAAAGAAAGATTATCTCTATAGGTTTGCTTATCAATTAAATCTCCACCACCTAATTACATTCAAGCATCAATCATAAGGTCTTTCATTGGGTTGTAATGGGACTAAGGTAAAGGCATGACAATTAGGAAATGTGAGCTTATTCATTAAGTTCAAGAGCACTTCAAGAATGAAGTAACCGATCATATGTATAACCCAACAATCCCAAAACCCCTTCCTCTCACCTACCACTTGACAATAATGAGCTTTTCAAGGGAACTCACTTATTAAATTTTACAATGATCATTCCCAAACTTATTCCAACCCTACGAAAAAAAAATAACTTCTTTTATTGATTTGATTTTTCTCTCTCTTTTTTATTTTTTTATTTTTTTCATATTTTTTATTTTTTTTAAATAGGGTTTGCAACTAAAGAAGACAATAACTTGTAATTTTGAGCCCACTAAATTTAACCCCACACTTTATTTAACACAACACTCAATCATAAATGCTCTTGGCCTAATGCATGGGTAATAGTTAAAACAGCAAGGTTCAAGCTAATGGTATTGTGAAAAAAGAAAGAAAAGGAAAAATGAAATAAGCTCAAAATTGGCTAACTAAGGTTGGATATAAGGTTGGTCTTTTTAAGCCAAAATGGGTTCACTTAATTGCCTTAATCATATTGATGCCTAATTGAATTTTTTATATAGTCTCAAAATGCATGTCAAAGCAAGTTCTAGCAATTCATCAATCAAAGATGTTTACACACAATAAAGAATAATAAGTTGATATCCAACTTAATAGGCTCAATTCCTTACTAGTTTAAAGGTGATACAAAGAATAACCATCAAAATTGACAATAAGCACCAATTCTAATCAATTCTCAAATTCATGCTTCAAAATTTCTAAGGTCATCTATCAACAATCCTATAACAATTGAACTTTTTAAAATTCATTTATTCAAATAAAAACATTAACTAAACTTAAATAAAGATAAATTAAAAGTAAAAACTGCACCCCACACTTAAAGATTCACATTATCCCCAATATGAGTATGCATAAATTAAAAGAGAGAGTTCAAATGAAACCTAATTTCCATCGTTCTCATATGCAATATGAAATGCTCCTTCCATCCTTAATGAAATTTTCACCCAAGTTTGAAAAGATTAATAGCATGCAACTCCAGAAGGTACCCAGTATATAGCAAAACCTAAATAGCATCCTTCGAAGAGCAAGTGTCCAAAGGAAACATGTGAAGGTTGTCTTAGGATGATCCTCCAATGCTATAGAAACTTGGTAAAAAAACTTTTTCAGTCTGCAATATGGTTATATCCATTTTTTGCTCTTTGTCACCACCGAGTGTGGAACAGATGATCATTGGTTGCATACTGTTCCCCCTAACCAAAACATATTTCAAAATTTTTGGGGTCTTTTTAAGTTCAACCAAGTTTGGTTGAATCTCTTTCTCATCCTCTTTAGCAATCTGAAGTCCCCTCTCAACAACCTCAACATTTAAGATTAACTTGCACTCCTCAATTTCTAAATTGGAAATTTTATGCTCTACTTCCAAAGTCATGTCATAGATTGGAAATCTTCACTATCTTCTTTATAGGGCATGTCATAGATTTTAGAAAGTTGCTTACCTTGTTTATTATCCTTCAATCTACTTGGAAATGGAATTGGTGGCATATAAGGATTTGGAGGATCATGCAATTTTGATGAAGTTGATGCTTTCGAATTCTCCTCCTCCTTTGATTGACTTGGTTCCCCTATGTTGGGTTGTTTCTCCTCGCCATTTTCTTCTTCATTAGTACCTGCATCAAAGGAATCATAAAATATATTATATATCACATGTTCACTCCTCGAAATTGTGATTGCATTAACCTGCTCTAATTGGCTAGAAAATTTTGCTTTTTGGTGTGCTTGGAGTTGATTTGCCAGTTGCCCAACTTGAGTTTCCACCTTCTTTAATGATACCTCCAAAGAATCAAACCTTTTATTGCTCCCTTCCTGATTTTGTGTGCTAATTTTAATGAAGGCATTCAAATTATCTTCAAATGTGGGTTCCTTAAGTTAATCTTAATTTTGTGTGCTAATTTAAATAAAGGCATTCAAATTATCTTCCAATGTGGGTTTCTTAAGGTGATCATGATTTGAACATTATTCATGAAAGTAAGAACTTCTTTGGTAAGGTTGAAAAAATTATTGAGGTAGAATTTGTTGTTGGTTTTCCCAAGAAAAATTGGGTAGTTTCTCCAACTTGAATTATAAGAATCGGAATATGGGTCATTTCTACCCCTTGGCTGGAAACTTTTAAAGGCATATTCTTCCTCTTGCTTCTTTTGGTATTGTTCAAAACCAAATGAACACATGTTTGCACTATGTCCTGCAATGCCACATGTTGGACATACTTCATGAGTAGGCATAGGTACTCTTCCTCTTGCATTTAGCATCTTAAGTTGACTTGTTAATTCTGCTATTAGCCATGCCATTTAAGAATTAGCATTCACATCATAAACTCCCTCATGCATTGAAAACTGCATCTTTAAAATAAACACTTATTAATTCAAAAAAAAACACTTTAAACAATTAAAAAAAATCAAACTGCTAACAACAATTGCCTTCCCCGGCAACGGCGCCAAAAACTTGTTGCGCTCGACTAATTACTACTACAAGTGATACTCACAAGTATACGAGGTAACTATAGCAACGGTGATCACCCCAAGGTCATCTCATAAGGAAGGAATTGTTTTGCAATAGTTTGATTAGCAAAAAATTTAAAAACAAGAGTGTGATGTGTTAGAATGGTGAAAAAATTAATTTAAATCTAAAAGTAATATGCGTAATGGTTGTACAAGATTAATACAATTCTAGGAATGGTGCATGGGGTTATAGATCAATTTAATCAAAGTTTAATTCTCAAATTATCCATTAATATGACCTTGTATTTTAATTTGTTCCTTGAGTTTAATTAGTAATTACCAATTCATTAGTTTTCACATTCATGAATTAACAACAACTAATTATTTTGAAATTGCAAATTAATAAAACCCTAGAACTTATATTTCTAATTCATTCTTAGGGTAGTTGATTGCATAATTTCAATATCAAATTTCACCTCTCGGTCCTTCATTCAATATCTAGAGATTAATAGGTAGCTAATCTATCAACCTAACATTCAATCCAATGCAATCAACCAACAACAAGGTATATTAATGGAAATATCAAATCAAGTCATTCAATCAAATCTACTACAAACCCTAGGCATGAGTAATTTAGCTCATCATAATCAATTTAAAACAAATATTCATCTCAATATAAATCAAATCACAATTGTACATTGAAATATTAGAGTTCTTAACAAACAATAACAATCTATAAATGAATTAAAAAGAGAGAATATAAAAATCCCTTTGAAGATGCGAAGAGTTGAACTTCTAGTCTTCCTCCTAGCTCCACCATGAATATGATGAAGAACTAACAAGCCTTCTTTAATCAATGGCTCTCCTCTTGAAAGATGGAATGGTCACTCTCTCAAGCCCCCAACTCCTCAATCAAGCTTTCTTTAAACCCTAACCTTCATAAGAGCTTGCTCACCCAATTTTATCCCCAAAAATGTTAAGAATCTTGTTTATGGAAGATGAAGATGAAGGTGATGTTCATGGTCTCTCTCAAGACCAAGAATGTAATATCCCTATGCATGCCCTAGAAGTTTTGTATGTTGTTGTTGTTGTTGTTGTTGTTGTTGGTTTAAATTGAGAAAAGAAAAGTATATGTATATGTGTTTTGGGAAGAAATAGGGTTTAGAGACAAGTTTATATGTTGTGTATATGATGATATATATAACATATACATTGGTCAAAAGGGTTGCTCAATGCAAGAGGAGATTTTTTTTAGGGCATGTGAAATTACCAAAGTGGGCAAGAAATTATAAAGGAAATTAAGATGTGTATGAGGGTATTATAGTAATTTTCTTTTGGATGGGTATTTAATGAGTGTTTGACTTTGTGATTTCTTCATCATCTTCTCTTCTTCTTCTTGATGTTGGCCGGCTCACCAAAGGCAAAGGAAAACAAGAGAGCAAAGGAAGATTTTGATGTTCTTAGCTCAAAGGTTGAAGGAGATTTCAAGTAAACAAGTTGGAATTTCAAGAAATTTCATTATTTGGTAAGTATTCTTTTGTTTTCTTTACTTATTTTGAAGTGGTGTTAAAGTGAATTAGAGTTTGTTGATTTTGTGATTTGGTGTGTTTGAGATGTGTTTGTGTTGTGTTTTCAAGTGTTGAATTGGTTTTAAGTTAAGAGTTTAAATAGGTATTGTTGTTGGAAGTGGTGGATGTTGAGTTTGAAAGATGGAAAAGGATGAGGATTTTAGGGTTTGTGTTTAATGTAATAGTAATGTTTTGTGAGGTGATTATTGTGATAAACATGTAGAATTTGTGTTTAGAACATTGATTCCATTCATTTGAAACATGTTATATGGTGTTTGATGAGTTTGAGTGCAATTTGGAGGAGAGTTGTGCATATTAGGATTTGTGTTTTGGGAGACACGGCCAAAAGCAATGTGTGACACGGCCAAGCCAAGGGATTTTGGGCGTGTTGGATTAGTTTTTGGGTGACATGGCCGTGTTCCCAAGCCGTGTTAGCTACTGTGAGTTTTGGTTTAAGAGACACGGCCACAAGCTTGGCCGTGTCCCTTGCCCGTGTTGCTTACTGTCCAATTGGGTTGAGTGACACGGCCACAAGCTTGGCCGTGTCTCTCAAGTGGCTGCCCGTGTCCCTCAATTGTGTGGGTTGGGGTTTTTAATTCTTTGTTCTTCTTGCATTGCTTTGGTTCTCCAAAGGTAGGTTGGTCCTTAAACCTAACCCTAAACACTTTAAACACACTTGAGTCAATGAATGATATAATCAAATGCATGTGTAAGGTCCTAAAACTATGAATCATATCAACTGTTCTTTGCCCTAATTGCATTGTTGAAATTGAACAATGTTATGTTATGCATTGTGAATGGTAATGTGTTTCATAAGTAATATACATTGAAATGTATATCAAAGATGCAATGATAATTCAAATAAGACATTATATGAGACAATGCCATTGTGTTTGGCTATGATGATGCAATTGAAAGAAATAAGGCATGTTTGCCTAAATGTTGTTGAGAATTGAGAATGAAAATGATAATTGAATAATAAATGAATTGTGTGGCTAATGTGTTATTCCATTTTCAGAGTTGGTTATTGGTGGCATGCCTAATAAGTGTAACAATCTCTTGAAGTTAGGTTGGATTGAATCCTTGAAGCCTAATTGAGATGTTACCACCCTTGAAGGTAGGTTGGATTAGTTCTTGAAGCCAAGTTGGGTAGAAGCTTAGCATGCTTTGCTCCCCTTGAAGCTTGGTTGAACTTAATCCTTGAAGCCTAGTTGGGTATATGATATTGATAAATGTGATAACAAAACCAAAGCATTAACTCTGAAAATTGAATGGCATATTAGTGTGTCTTGGGCCCATGCTTGTCTTTGTTTAGTGTTGATTATGAATGGTTAAATGAATATTAATGAGGTATATGAAAAGATATTGAAATGTGATATGTAATGTGAAAGTATGTTATTAGTTTTGCATATATGATGTTACATGTATAATATGGATTGAGAAATGACATTGCATTGCACTAAGTCATATCATTAGCATGATTATCTTACTAAGCCGTTGGCTTAGCGCGATAGTGTTTAATCGCGCAGGTAATAGAGTTGATAGAGTTGAACCCGAGAGTTCATCAAGACCAAGTGAGAGTAGACCTTGAAGAATCCATTTTGGGAGCTTAAAGATCATAGCAGACTTGCCAATCATGTATACTTCTTTATATTTTGTAAAGAAATGTTTAATATGTAAATATGTACATATTTTATAACTTCCGCTGTGTAATATTTAAATGTATATATATATATATATATAACTAATATGTTTTGTTTTATAAGTAAATGATCTACTTTTCTATAATGTATAATGATAAGGGTATTGTATCAAGTTTAAAGTGTTTTGAATGTTAAGAAAACCGTAGCATCCCTATGTTTGGTGCACTTATGCTACATTGTTGTGGTTGTAGTGTGTGTGCATTGGATATGGGGGTGTTACAAAGAACATGAAGATGAACCAAGGAACTCCCCATTTGAAGATGCCCAGCGTGTATATATCTCCCTCTTTCCTTTCTTTTTAATTTCTTAAGACACAAATCATGCCTTGCCAACTCACACACTTCACTTTGTGTCCCTCTTATTTCATTATTTATATTTTTTTTTCCTTAAATTAGACAACCTATTTATTCTTTTGTTATTTCTTTTTAAAAGATGTGACTTGATGTCCCCCATTTTGTCCACTTCTGCCTTTGCTTCTTCTTGTTTTGTTCAATTGGTGAGACACGTCCAAGGCCTTGGCCATGTCTTGGGACCACGTCTCTTAAGTGTGTTCATCTCTGCCAAATTTTCCTACCTCTTTCCTTGGATGAGGGACACGACCAAGTCATGAAGTGTCTTGGTCGTGTCTCATGTTTTTCCACCTTAATAATCCATCAAATTGAATTAAAGCTCCATTGTTTTGTTCTTCATCCTAGATAAAATACTTCAAACAAACTTTAAAACAAATTAAAAGAAAAATCAATCAAAAGCCAATAAAATTACATTAAAAATAAATACACAAATGATCAAAACAGAGTACCCACTATCACATGGATGTCCACCCTCTAGCTAGCCATTCAATTTGAATACTAGGTGTAGACCCATAATTTTGGCCATAAGCTAGTCTGATCCCAAATTAAAGAAGGCCAAGCTAAATTTGGTCTAATTTTAAAAGCTTAAACCTAGTTTATAGCTTTAAATTAGGTCGGTCCAATTTTGAAAGACCTAAAGTAAATCGGTTTAATTTTTAAAAGCCTTAAACCTAGTCTGATTTTATTTTTAAAGGCTTGAATCAAATTCAATCCAACCCTAAAAGTTCAACCATGCCCGGTTTAACCTTAAAAAGCCACGCCAATTTGCTATGGCCCTTGGCTCATGGCGAATTAGGAAGCCCTCAATTCACTATGAAACCCAACCATGGCGAATTGGAGGCTTCCTAATTCGCCATGAGTGGCTCATGGGGAATTGAGAAGCCCTAAATTCGCCATGAGGCCCAACCATGGTGAATTAGAGGCTTTCCAATTCACCATGGGTCCTTTAATTTTGCTTTAATTGGTTTCGATATAGATTAAAGCTTCCTAATTAGACTAAACTTTTAAAGGCTTTCAGATAAGCAAACGACTAGGGTTTTGATTAAAATGGTCTTTTCCTATAAATAAATATTTAAAAGAGCAAAGGGGGAGGGAAATTAATACAAAAACACCAATAAGGATTAGCGAGAAATAAAGCAACACAATAATTAAAACACATACACAGCAACCAGGAGGCAGGAATCAAAACTACCCTTGATTGCACTTAACCTCCTGCCAAAAATTAAGTACATTCAAGTATTCAGCTACGTGATCTCTTTGACTTTGGTAGAGCCAACAAAGGAAGATACGCTCTCTATGTTTAATTAATTTAAATTCAACACAAGCTGCTTTGGTCATGTTTTAAATCTGATTATATTTATTCTTTATCCAGTAGCTCCATTAGCTTATATTCATTAGTTTCAAATTCACAGTAGCTTATTTATTCATCGTCCAGTAGCTTAGTTAGCCAATATTCATTTCTTTCAAACGTCAAGTAACTTAGGATTTAATTTAAACCTTTAATTTGATTACCCAAAATACCAGTTTGTATGCTTAATAACCAAAACCCTAATTTTATTTTTAAAACTATAAAAACCCTAGTTTTCAAATTTAAAAACCCTAATATTGTTTTAGAATCCATAAATTCTTAGTTTTTATTTAAAAACCCTAATTTTCCCTTAAAAACCCCAATCTTATTGCCTAATTTTGTATATCTTATGATTTACGTAAGATTAAAACTTAGATTTAATTATTTGGTTCATTGTTATGTGCTTATGATGAATGGTTTATTGTTATTTTGCCTATGATGAATGTTTGAATGATTTTAAAAAAAATTAGTTAATTATTTGATTTCAAGGATGTAAGAGGTATGTTTCCACTTTGTGGGTACCTCATTTGTTGGTCCAAATGTAACTTAATTTATCTAAAAGCTTTGAGATTAATGTAAAGGATATATTTTCACCAAATGGTGAGTGTCCTATTTTATTTAGTTTTGGACATTTGGACATTTATAAGGACATGTTTCCATTTTTGGATGGGTGTTTACTTTATTTGTTTGTTTGATTTATAATATAATGATTACTTATTTTGAATTGCATGTAGTATGAATAATATCATAATGCTTAAGAATTCAATAATATTTAGACTTGAAAAGGAAGTCGGTTCCAATAAACTGGGCATTATAGGGGTGTTGGGTCATTTCTCACCTTCTCCATACGTATCCAACTTTCCAAACCCAATAAAGGTTGGAAATTCCTTAAAAATTGAGTCATCCACCCCTTTCTATTTTTTTGGCCCGTCCAGGTGGCGACTTGTGTTCTTTAAAACCCTGAACCTAACAGTACCGAAGTCGCAAGAACCATTCCACTGGGAGTGGGGGCAAAAATCTCCGCTCACACAAGGTTTATTGATAGTACCATTAGGCAATACACTTATTTTATTGTTTTTAAATATTTTATAGTTATCATGAAACACTTCTTTTATTCTTTCTTTGAGATTTGCACTTATCTTCACTTTGATTAATTTATTCTTTCTTATGCAATACACTTCATAAATTATTATTTTATCTTCACTTTATTATATATCTATAAATATAACTCATACACTATATATACTTTATATATGTATATATACTAATATTATTATATTTGACAATCAATGCATTTTTTTGTGATAAACATTATTATTCTCCTTTGATATGCATTTTACTTTCATAATTATCACTAAGGTTCAAACACTATATCATTTTAAAATTAAAAATCTTTTTATGTTCAGGACACGAGCATGTGGTACATTGATGCCACACTTGTGCATTTTAGTTCACTACTGTCTCTCGCAAGAGAAATTATTCAACACGGACACACCCGTATGTTTTATTCTGCAACTGCCACCTTAAGGTAAAATTAAAAGACACGGCTGTCAATGTATTGACATGCCCGTGCATTTTAATTTGCTGCTGTCTATTGGTAAAATCTTTAAGAAAATATTCTCCAACATTCTCATATTCAATTAAACCCCAAAATCATCAATTCAACATTAATTTCACTCACTCAGGCCAAGTATATGATAGTAAATTCTCCAAAAACACAATAAAATTTAAGTCTTGATTATCATAAGTCAATCAATTAAACCAAATCCAATATTCATTTATTGAACATTATGTTTCCTCTTCCCAAATTAACCTTTGTTATTTCACTTCTCTTTATGGCACTTTCATTTTGTCTTTACCTTGTACTCCTTGGCTTATGTATAATTTTATAAACACTAATATTTCATACACTCCACATAGCTCACTCAACTCGGATTTATATACATACACAACAATCACTAGCTTCCCTTCATTTCTTACCCAACAATAAGTAACTCAACATTGTAACTTCTTTTATCGTGTCACTAACTTGATACTCATTTCGATCATCGAAAGACATATAACAAAATTTCTTCACACAATGTTTACTTTGTCAACTCATCTTATAGATTACTCTCACTTTTATCTTTAACAATTTAATAATAATTACATAAACTCCCAAGCTTAGATTAACAATTCACTATTAAGTTCCTTCGCTATCTCAAATACCTAAATAATATCAAACTCCTCAAGATTACAAACAATGCATGCTTGAATTTTCATATAATGGCACTTCTATTCCTTCATTTCTCACCTTAGTTATTTGTAAACATCTTGCTTATCCCATAATTACTCACTATTATAATCATCACCATAATAAATAATTGAATATTTCATTATTTGAAACTAACACACACTTTAAATAATCATTTAGTACCAATAATATAATATCCTTAAAAAACAATCTCTTAGCATTCCTTTAACATCAAATATCATTTAATCATACTTATCAAGCACAAGGTCAATCACTTCTATTTAACAAATCCTTCATAATTGTATATTACATTATTTAGCTATTCTAAAATTCATTCCAATATGACATATAAGTAAATGTTTCAATTTCCAATTAATACACACTTCAAAAAACAATTGAGTGATAATCACATAGTTTCCTTCATAAGGAATTACTTAATATTCTAATAACTTTAAACAATCATTAAACCCCTTTTTAATCAAGAAAAATATCCTTATATCTTATTTAGCAAATATTCCATAATCGTTTAATCCATCATCTAACTATTTCAAACTTTCACGCCAATGTGATCTAAAGATAGTTAATTGACTAATATGCATAACTGCCATTAATTTCATCTTCTATTTCATCCAAATCTTTAACACACATAAAAGTCGTAACTTGTCTTAAATCTTTGACTTATCTCATAAAAGACTCAATAATTGTACTAAGAATTACTTTAATTTACTAATTAATAAATATACACTTATTAACATAAAAGCAGAGTTTTCCTTTCCTACTCTTCAAAAATCAATCAATATAAAGTCTATTTCACAATTTTACAATTTGTTCATTACACAACTTCTTCTTTAATGATTTCTTCACATAGTATTCAACACACAAATTCTTTCAAAGAAACTTCATTTAATCTCATTAAATAGCTATCTAAATAATAAAATTTAAATAGAACACAAAGAAATAGCAAAGTATATAGTATACAAGCACTAACCTCTTTACACCACTTTCTTCTTTCAATCCTTTGATTTGATGGTTTTTTTTCTTGATTAATCAAGTTTAAAGTAGTTGAAATCCACTAAAACTTATTTCTTCTCTCAATTCTCCATGATTTCTAAGGTAGAAAGTGGAAGAAGAATGAAAAAGAAGATGAAGATGATGGAAGAAGATGAAAGTGGCGTGTTTGGAATGGTATAGAAGCCACTAGAACCTTTTATATACCTTTTAGGATTTTATACCATATATTCACTCACATCACTACTTTGGTACACCTATTTTCTTTATTTGTCTCTTAATTCAACTTGTTAATTCCATATAATTATATAAATCATTTATATTGGACATAAATCATTTAAAACTCAACTTCTAGATTCAAATTTCCAGACATGCCCTTGTCTCTTTAAAAGCACGCTCATGTATTTTAATCGACTTTGTCACATCCCAAAGGCTAGATAGTCGAGTAATAGGCAAGGAGGACATGAACGAGTGGTCAAATAGAGGGTCGGGATAGTCAAATATGAAATTGGTGTACACAGTGGAGCTGACGGGACCTAATTGAAATTTTTTAAGAGGCTGAGGACCTAAAGGTACTTTTCCAAAAAGTTACGTCGGTTCTTAATAGTGCCCATAATGGATGTAATAGATGTGTTCTCGGGATTTATCGGGTCGTAATGGTGGCGCACGATTTTTCCCGAATACGCACGGTTTGAAAGTTACAGATGATTTTGCAACAAGGGCATTTTGGTCATTTCCACCGGAGTGGCAATTTTGTAAATAGAACCAATTTGAGGGGAAAAATTATAAAGAAGGAAAAGTAACTTTCAAGTGGCCAAATCATGGCCATTTGTTCAATTTTGGTGGATAAATCAAGACCATTCAAGTTAAAAATAATAAATTAATTAATTAAATAATTATCTAACATCTAATTTTTGTCTTAAAGCATAAGACACATGCCTAACACCTAGGAAACTCCATTATTTTCATTTTGGGACTCCATTGCCGTGGGCTTCTTCCAAAAGAGCCAAGGGAAAGTTTCAATTTCTAAGTGATTTATCAATTTTTTTTTCAAGAGAAATTAAGGTAATTCTTCAAGCTAACTTCTTCTCTTTCATTTAATTTGAGTATTAGGCTTTGTATGGAAGGACTTAAAGCCATGTTTAATTAGGGAAAATATTAGAAAGTTGATGAATATGATGGAGAATAGCAAAATAGTTGGAGAATGAATAGAAATAGTGTTTAATGGTGAAAATAAGCTAGCAACCATTAGAAAAATCATAAGATAAGACTATGTCTATACATAGGATTCTTACCTTTGTATATGTGATGTTAAATTTCATAGGAAATCAAGGAGACAAGGAAGGAAAGGAAGTGATATAGATAAAGGACTAAGAAATAGTAAGGTTTGGTACTTTAACCATTGAACTCCTTTTGAAATTTTTCTATTTTACAATTAGTAAAATGCTGTGACTTGTATGATTTTTAATTAAATATAGAAAAATTATCTTGAGTTGAATTTTTTATATGTTGTGTCTCAATGAGTCTAGAATGACTGAAAAATATTTTGAGTTGAATTTGGAATGGTTATGATTTTGGAAAGATTATTTTATTAGACCTGCTCCAGCAGGTACCTTGACCGAGACATCCATCTTTCTGGATTTTTAATAAAATGTAGAAAAATAATATCCAACTGAATTTTGGATATGTTGTTTTTTAGTGAGTCTAGTATTTGAGAAAAATAATTTGGAACCACATTGATTGAATTTAATTTACGGAATTCACAAAATTCAGAACTGCTGCCAGGATGTAGGGCAACTGGAGCAGTCTGGTTGGGTGAACTAGTTGACCAAGATTTTGTGTCCAGTTTGATATAAAATTTTAAAGGAATGATTTTAAGATGAAAAACTAAATTCTGTAAAAATTTTTGAGTTTTTAGCCAAGTGGATTATTTTATACAAATTTTCTAATACAAGGATCAAGTTGGGTCAAGAACCAGAGTTTATTGTTCATATGGTAATTTTTCATTATTAACTTGGTCAAAAACTTGGTGTTGGTGTTTTATCATTTTATTTTTGGTATTGAGTTTAAGTATGAATATGAAGAATAAATTAGATGGAAAAGAGGAGAAAATCAATCTGAATTTCATAACCGTGATAAAAGTCATGTGATGGAATATATGCGTGTCTATGGTATATATGTGAATACATATGATACATATGTGAGTATATGTGGTATTTGTGTAAGTATATATTGTATATACATGGAGAATATGTGGTATATATACGAAGTGAATGGGTATTTATGAAATGTTATATATGCTCTACTCGGTAAATGGGTAAAACCGGTCTGGAATGGGGGTTTGGCATGCCATCCTACCGGCAGTACTGTCTTAACGGCTTCGGTCTGGATATTACTTACGCGCGCGCGGTTATATCGTGTGAGGTCAAGATCATGACAACTAGTCATGTGAGACCAAGACCACGCAGTTATGTTGTATATTCCATATCGTGTGAGACCAAGACCATGGCAATTAGTCATGTGAGGTCAAGACCACGCATAACTCTATACGAGTCCTCATTTAGAGATCGGTGTATTCATAATTACCTAGTGGAGCAGATTAACTCATAATTATAATGAAGTTATATTACATGTTGTTTACATACAGAATGTGAATCTTAACTTAATTAGAAAATATAAATATGATGATTGTATGAAAATAGTTTAATTATGCAGTATTCTACTTTTATATGTGTTTCAACAACCTTCCTTGCACTATTTATATTCGGCAATGGTTAAAGTACCCACTGGGCAATAAGTTGCTCAGCGAGTTATATGTCTAACTCGCAGGTAGTGGATAGAAGATCAGCGGCCCGCACCAGCTCGACGGCGAATAGGGTAGGACTTTTGACTTAAAATAGTAGTATGGCATGTACGTTATATCTATTGTAAAGATTTGTTAAACATATTAAGTATTATGGTGTATGTAACAAGAGAATAAATAGTAGTATGGTAATGAAACTTAGCAAATGATATGCGATATTGAGAAACGATATAGAAGTGTGAAATTTTCTTGCAGGGTGTAGTTGAGGATATAAGGAAGATTATTATTGGGAGTGTTCTTGAGTTGAATTGTGAACAAAAGTGTTTTTTTTTAAAAAAAAAATCAGTTTTGGCGACACTTGGGAACCCCGCTTTTTAGGGGAAACTCCGCCCAATTTTTTGAAATTTTTTTCATAAGAATTCTTAATTAAGATATTGTAACCAGAGCTCGCATCCCGATTTGACATTCCTCCCCGGCTTATTCGTAGGTCGGGAAGGGGTGTTACAGACTTTGTGTAACACCCCAATACTCCATATAAATACTATACATATACCTAGTATACATACAGTAAGTATATAAAGTATAAGGATGCCATTTTTTTTTTTACCTTTCAATACCTGTAACAAAATTCAAACCATAATAGGTCAATTTAAAGAACACTTACAAATTATTGTCTTTATCAAAACTTCATTTATACATATAATATAACATACTTAAAGTGGATACATGTATGCATTACCCTCTAGTTGGTCTCGACAAAATCTTACTCTTCTCGTGGCCTACCAAAAGACTTCATATCTTCCACCAAGCTACCTGCGCGATAATACATCCGCGCTAAGCTCGAAAGCTTAGTAGTACAAATATAAAATACAAACATATATCATGGAAACACTAACATATAAAGATATCTCAATTCCATATACTTTTAGTTCTTATTAAGTTTATCCCTATTCATTTGCACCTTTCATATCTTTCAACTAATCTCCTATCTTATACACATATAAACATAACATTTCTACCAAGTCCAACCCATCACTAATATTCACAATCAACATCTCAATACACACATTATACATCATACTAATCATAAGTCACATTTCCAATTAAGACAATCATTGTCATCAACCACAATTCATCAATTGAATTCACAATCAATGCTAATACACACATTATACATCATACCAATCATAACATTTCTTTATTCACAATTCAACATTAATGATTCATCACTAGTGCTCATAATCAATATTTCAACGCACATATTACATATCATCAATCACATGTCCAATGAAGTATACCAAAGATTTCATTATCCATTTCTTTCAACATTTGTATATCACATTGACAACAAAGACAGACTCGGGCCCAACAGACACCACTATGTTATTCAGAGTTCAGAGTTACTGCTTTGGTCTATAATCATAATCATCAAGCCCGTAGGCATCATATATCAATATTTCTATCCATGGATAGTGTAACAGACCCAGTCTCTTGGACCATCAACTCATCATGAGGAGATCCTCAACCCGGCAAGACTGTTACCAATCATATATTTCATATTCACAATTCTCATAGTGTAACAGACCCAGTCTCTTGGACCTCAATTCAACTCAATTTGAAGAGATCCTCAACCCGGCAAGACTGTTACCTTTTTCATTTTATAGGCATGCCTCCAAACCCAGAACTCTGAAGACTGAATAACACATTAAACACATATTTCACTTATTGTTTCATTATCAATTTCAATCTCAATGTTCATTATCATCTAGGCAAACATGCCTTGTTTCTTTCAATTAGATCATCATAGCCAATCACAATGGCTTCATCTCACATTTGAATCATCATGGCCAATTACAATGGCTTCACAACATATCCTATCTCAATCCATATGATACATATAACATCATTGCTATAACATTACAAAGTACCTTATTCATATAGCACAATACAATTCACAAGATTCATAATACACAAAACATAGTATTGTTCATATAGTATCATGTGCATCATCATTATAATACTCAACATCAATTACATTAACCAAATGAACATATCATTATTCAATCACATGATTCACATTATACATATAGCATCATTGCTATAACATTACAAAGTACATTAAAGTAATTCTTCATAAAAGTGTTTATCATAATAAATTTGCATAGCTCATACCTTGTTGAATGATCCTCTTCTCTTTCACACTATACAAGTCACATTAGATTAACAATGTAATAATTTACCTAACATTATTTAATTATACTCAATCAATTGTATTCTCATACATTAATATTCATCAAATCATTCACATCTTTCATTTTCCCATAACACAATTATATATATATACATATCATTAATGATATAAACACATCAAAATATATTAGTGATATGCATTAACAATGCAATCATGCAACATTGGTACTTACCTTAATAACATTTCACACCACTCTAAACTCTTCTCCACTCAATAGTTCTTCACTTCACAAATTAGGGCAATTCAACCTCTTCACAACCTAATCCAAAAGGAATATAAGCAAAATGACCATATGAATAGTACATTCTGGTTTTAGACTCCATTTTATCCTTATTTTGAAAAATTGTATAAAATAATCTACTTGACTAAAAATTCTAAAATTTTTACAGAATTTAGTTTTGTATCTTAAAATCATTGCTTTAAAATTTCAGATCAAACTGAACACAAAATCTTGGTCAAATAGTTCACCTAACCAGACTGTCCCAATTGCCCTGCATCCTGGCAGCAGTTCTGAACTTTGTGAATTCCATAAATCAAATTCAATCAACGTGGTTCCAAATTATTTTTCTCAAATACTAGACTCACTAAGCAACAACATATCCAAAATTCAATTGGATATGATTTTTCTACATTTTATTAAAAATCCCGAAATATAGCTGTCTCAGTTAAGGTACCTGCTGGAACAGGTCTAATAAAAATAATCTTTCTAAACTCATAACCATTCCAAAATCGAATCAACATATTTTTCAGTCATTCTAGACTCATAGAGGCACAACATATCAAAAATTCACTTCAAGAACATTTTTCTATAATTAATTAAAAATCATACAAGTCACAGCCTTTACTAATTGTAAAACAGAAAAATATTCACTAAACACAACTCTTACTCTTCCATCACCAACACCAATTTAACTTCTTATTTTAAAATCAATTTCAACTCTAATCAACAAATCATCAACACACTTAATCATACTATCAATAACCCTAACTCAACTCACACACATCTTCAAAAATAACAAAGGCAAACAAGAGAAAACTTACTAAAATCATGAAATTCTTGAAATTCCAACTTGTATACTTGAGATCTTCCTTCACTTTTGAGCTTAAAATTCCAAAATCATCACTTGCTCTCTTGCTTTCCTTTGTCTTTGAGTGAGCCGGCCATCAACAAGAAGAAGAAGAAGAAATGATGAAGAAAACACAAAGTCAATAGGCATTAAATACCCTTCCAAAAGAAAATTACTAAACTACCCTCAACCATATAACTAAACCTTTGTCTTTTACAAGCCCATGTTGGTAATTTCACAATCACAAATAAAATATCCTCTTCCCTTGACCAAGCCCTTTGACCAACTTATATTATATATATATGACCATATACACAACATATACACTTCACTCTACACAATGCTTTTCTTCAAACAACATAATTACCACTTATCAATCACACACTCAATTCAATAATAACAACAATATCATAACTTCTAAGCACACTTAGGGATATTACACTTTGTCATAAACAGAATCATTCTATAAACACACACTCTTGTTTATACACTTACACATGCCCATGTGTTTCAAATATCTTCTGTCATATTTTAAAATTTCCTCGAAATAAGTCTAACACCAATACAAAGCCACTATCTATACACTCCAAACATATACTCTCCAAACATGTATAACACTCCAAACAATCCTATATGCGCATTTAACTATAGAAAATCCATAATTGAAATTTCTAGTCATTATATTACTACTTAGTTGAGATTTTACAAAAACTTCCTTTGATTCCTTGAAAACTTTAGAAAATTTCAGTAGTTGGAAGCTTCAAGACTTCCTCCTTACTCCATAAAATTCGGCCATGACTTGAAGAGAAGAAAAAGATGACAATTTTTGATTTTTGATTTTTTATTCTCCCTGACCAATAATATATAATTAATTAATTAATTAACAAATTAATGAGATATTTTCATTCATCCACCCAAAATTAATTTTGATTTTGATTTTTTTTACTTTTACTTTTTACCTTTTTATCCTTTTACTATTTAACTTTTGGCCTTTTTATTTTTTAATGACTTTTATATGTTATGTATATTTAACATTTTTTTTACATAAACATTTTATATTTTCCACCTTCCAATTAATTTATTTAACTATATTTTAATAAGATCATAGTCATTACATTGAAGGTGGCCTTTAGTAACCGATCCATCAAGTAGACTCAGTGGGTCTTTAGGCTTAAGCACATGTTAGTTCTTTGTTGCACCACTAGGGATGTTGAATTCTTAGAAATGAAGTTTCTCTGCAACTCTAATGAAGCTATAAAAACACAAGAAGAAAATAATATTCATAATTCATCTTCTAATGATAAAAGAATTGCACCACAATCTTTTATTGAACCTAGAAAGACCCAAAAGGCTAGAAAAGAAAAGAGTTGGGGATCCAATATGATTGATTTTAAATAGTTACATTTAAATATTTTTATAAGTCATCACTATTAAATAGTTATATTTAAAACTATGTCATGTTCTTTTGTAAAGAGTTATACTAATTCTAAAAGACATGACTATTAAATAAGATTACGTTTTTGTGAAAAATTATATTATTTCTAAAAAAGATATGACTCTTATTTAAATAAAGTTATAACTATCTCTTATTTAAATAAAGTTATAACTATTTATGAAGAGTTATGTTATGACATTGAAATATATGTGTGTGTGTGATGAAGGATTTTTTAGATGATGTGAAAATTAATAAAATTCTACTTTCACTCTCTTCTCTTGAATATTATTTTTTCTTAATTTCACTTGTTCAAAGATATACACAAGAAATATCATGTATTTATGTAGTTTTGTTGTATCATAAAAATGATTTCTATTGTATCGAGTTTCTTCATAATCTTTATTTATTATAAATGAATTTTCTAGTATTTGACTCCGCACCATCAAAGATTTAATTTTACATTTTAAAGATAGCCCAAAAAGTTAAGAGGTTACTCATGCCTCAAAACTATAACTAAATTCATTATCTATTTCCTCCTACTACATATTTTTTCCCTAACTATATATATCCTTAAAAAATTCAATCCAAAAAAATATAACTAAAATATTCAAAGAAAGCTATATATTAATATATGTATACTCTATTAAACTATTATATAAAAAATTAATCTAAATAAAGAATTTCAATCCCATAAGTAATTACTAAAATGAACTTCTAATATCTTTTTCTTATAAATTTTTTAAATGGATAAAAAACTCATAATTTGATATAAAATCATTTCAAACTTACAAATTAAAGTTCTCCTTACCACCAATAAATATTATATTGGGTAAATTTCATTAGTCATCCTTGAGAAATATGCTATTTTCGCCCTTTATTATCAAATCATGCAATCATCATCCTTAAAATTTTATCTTAATTCCCATTATCTTAAAATTTTATCTTTTCATCTATTTTTTAGTTCAAATATTTAACTGATCTTATGTGGCAGCTTACATAGCAGCATGCTAGCTCTTGCCAATGATATAGCACACTATATCATTTGTCACATAGCATGCTATGTTATCTTAAGAGATTTTTTAATTCAAATATTTAATTGAGCTTATGTGGCAGCTTACATAGCACCATGCTAGCTCTTGCCAATAATATAGCACACTATATCATTTGTCACATAGCATGCTATGTTATCTTAGGAGCTGATATGTCGCCACATTAGATGTCATGCCATGTCTGCTCTTTTGATAATGCTTAAAAATCTCATAAATTCATGAGGTATATGGTTGGGATTTGACCCCAACATGTTGCCACATTAAATGCTACATTAGCTCATTTGAAAATGCTTAAAAATTCTCATAAATTCGTTAAGATATACTATTGGGATTTGAACCCAACACCTCTAAGTGCCAAAAACCATATGTTAACAAGATTAACTACACTCCATCTCACTTACACTTTGTTACTTTATTTATATTTAAACAATAAATTTTTTGAAAAATATAAATTATAAAATAATTTTATTTAATAATTTAATTATTAATTATTAAATTTAATTTAATAAAAATCAAATAATTTAAAAACTAGATCATATTTTTATTTAAATAATTGAGTCATGAATTATTTAAATAATAATTTTGCATTATTAAACTTAATTAAATAAAAATTTTAAATAATTTAAAAACTGAATCACATATTTATTTAAATAATTTATTAAAATAATTGAATCGTAAATTATTTAAATAATAATCAAATAATTTGTTAAAATGCAAAAAAAAAAATTAAATTGTTAATAAATTTGCTAATCTAATTAAAAAACTATTTGTTAACCAATAGATTTATTAATTTAATAAATAATTAACTATGTAATTATTAAATAAAATTATTTTATAATTTATAGTTTTCCAAAATTTTGTTTTGTAAATATAAATAAAGTAACAAATTATAAGGAAGATAGAGTGTAGTCAAAATGGTTAGTCCTAAGTTCAAATCGTAACAATGCATCTCAATAAATTAATGGGAATTTTGAAGTATTTTCAACGAAAGCTGAGGATAAATTTTTTGGGATTACAATAAATGACTAAAATATGAATTAATATATCTAGCAAAAGTTATCCATATTTTTTTTTATAACTTTTCTAAACGATTAAGAGACTCAAAATTTAATATAATATCATTTTTCAACTTATAACTTGAAGTTCTCCCTACCAATAATTTTTTTTTTTTTATCACAGGCGGCTTATAAAGATATGCGAGAAAGTATGCATATATATTTCCAGTATTTTTTTTCTAAGAAATACCTTCTCTACTAGTTAATTGCTACAATTTTTTTAAAAAATTTTAATATATTTAATTAATAAAATTATATTATATAATGCCAAATGAGAAATTATATAACATAATTGTAATTCTGAACAAATATCATACTTGAATTGCAAAATAATCAAATAAATTAAAGGAAAAGTTATATAATACCACTGTGATTTCATATAGTTATTCTATTTAGAATGACAATATAATTATAAGATATATATATATATATATTTAAAAATATCATCATATGTTATTATTTAATTAGTTTATCATTCCAATTAGAATATTTAATTAGAATCACAACTGTATCATATAATTTTTCTAATTAAAGAGTTTACTTTGATAAATTATAATATATATATTTTAAAAAATATTATTGCATATTATTATTTAATTAGTTTATTTTTTTAATTAGAATATTTAGTTAAAATCACATTATATCATATAGTTTCTCACAAAATAAAGTTAATTTTTTAAAATTTTATTAATTAATAAAATTATTAACTTATTGAATTTCAAAAATTTTATTAACTAATAAAATTATATGAATGTCTTTTTTAACTTTTTTTCGTGATTGGGCCTATATGTTATTACATAAATATTAACTTACATATTTTTGTAAATTATTAAATATGTAAAATAGAATTGATATTTGAAATTATTAAAAAGTAATTTTATGTAATAATTATATTAAATGAGTTTCGGGAAATTGGCTGGGGTTTCACAAGCAGCTGTGCTACTGTGCCTCTCCTAAAATGGCAGTAATTGCATACAGCTGATAATTATTATTGTAACTAAACCCGGCAAATTATAATTTGTCAATGAACAGATAGGACCCCTATTTAGAATAGACGTTCCTGATTGCTCTGATATGTGATGTGGCTCAATCTTAACCCTCTATATTCCCACCAACAAGGACCTTTCTGGGCTGAATGGAACACTCACGTGCATGAAAGATTTTGCGCCAAAAGTTGTGGGCTGTATCCAACCAGTTCTTGGTTCAACTGGTTTGGTTGTCCCGTTTTGTACGATGATATGATTATGATGTCATAATTATGATCTAATTCTTAAAAATAAAAAAAAAGACAATTTAAGCTAAAATATTATAAGAAATATACTACCCACCTCCAGTAAAAAAAATTATACGGGACTGTAAAAAGATTATTAATATCTTTATCAACGATAAAAAAAATGAGATATTTATAATAAAAAATGAAATATTAATAATTAAGAAAATTGTTTAATTGATAATTTTTTTATTTTTATAAATAGCAACTTATTTAAATTGAGATTTAGGCGAAACATATATACATTGCATTTTTTAAAATACATATTTTTGATGAAAATTTAAATTTAAGATTTTAGTTTTAAAAATAATTTAAATATATAAAATTATATAATTTTTTTATATTTAATATATTAAAATATTTAATATATTTTTTAAATTTAATTTTCATTTAAAATTCATATTCGACATTTTTTAGGCATCATTTAATTAAACAGTCATTGGTCTAATTGAACAGAACCAATATGGCAAAGGAGTGTGGGGGCAACGAGTTTCTGACAAAGTTGATATTGATATGCCACCAGCAGAATGGAAGTTAACCACCACATCTATCTAAAAGCGAAAAAAAAAAATGGTAATAGTAAAAATCTGTTTGTAACTTCAATCTTTTTTGTCCATTGCCCACTTGTGTCCTCTCTCTTTCTCTCTCAACTTCATCTGCAAACTTATTGAAGGTATGTGTTTGCCCCACTTCATAAATGTTTAGCTGGATTTCATTACTTTGTCTTCAACTCTTCAAGCTCTTGTGCCCCTCAATAGAAAAAAAAGGAAAAAAGAAAAAGAATGCAAATTTAAAGGATACTCTTTTTTTCGTTTCTAAATTTATATTTGCTCAATTGGGTAATGGTTATTTTAGTTTCTTCGTTATTAAAATCTGTCACTGTCCCTTTTAACTCTTTTTAAGCTTATGAATATTAAATGGTATATAGTTCAGATTTGCAGCTTTTATGGTGTTTGTAGAATTTTTTTTTTCTCTAAACAAATTCAGGTAAAAGTACTATTTCTCAAGTATTTTACTTTTCTTTGTACAGGCATGGCAATAATAGGAGAAAGAGTAGTTCTTTTCTCTGCTTTTGAGGCTGTAAGTTTGTAGGAAATTGAGAAAGAAAGTTTTAGGTTTGAGAGGCATCGCAATGCCAGTTCCTCTTGCTCCTTATCCAACACCTCCAGCACCTTATGCACCACCTGCGAATGGTATTTTCATCTGTTTTTGCTTTTTTAATTTTATCCTCTAAACTATGAAATTGTTCCTCTTTTTTAGTTTGGTCCAAAAATCTTTTTGTGTTGCTGTTAAACAAAATGAGCCACACCTGTTCGCTAAAAGTACAAAATAAAATAAAACGAAACATTTTTAGTTAGTTTCCCAATATTTGCTGATTTGGGTAATCAGGGAATTCTGTAACTAGCAATGAGAGGTAGTATTGTTTAAGCTTACTATAGTGATTTCTCAAAATTATTTAGTAAGAAGTTTCTAAGTTCAGTTTCCAATATATTATCACCAAATATTTGATTAAATTTCAGCACAGGATAAAGGTAAGCCAAGTATTTTTTTCCCCAGCTTCAAGACAAATGGACTTCTCGCCCCCAAGCTCCAGGCTCTAGTTTTTATTTTATTTTATTTTATTTATAAGATGTTGTCATTTCCTAATTGGCTGAGGATGTCGAAATTTTATCTTTTAATTAGTTTGAGTTCCCCATTTTGAATTGAAGTTAAGTTAGACTTTCAGCGGTGGTTTACACTTGTAATTTCATAATTTTACAAATAAATTTATTACCATTAAGCCATAACTCATTGGTCCTAAAATTAATTTCTTAATTCAAATTTCTTGTTGTTATGTGTTTCAGTTATTCACCTGATGCTTCAAAATTAGTTCATAAACTAATTTTTTGTTTTATCAGGCGCACAAAGCCAGCTTGTGTGTTCAGGATGTCGAAACCTTTTACTCTACCCAGTTGGAGCAACCTCTGTTTGCTGTGCTGTCTGCAATGCAGTCACTGCCGTGCCCCCGCCTGGTATAAATTAGTTTTTCTCCATTTTCTTCATTTTATCACTAGCCCAATTTTATTGTGAATTTGTACACATGAAACTGCAAAATAATGCTTACCAGAATGATCATGTTATGAATCTTTGCCCAAGATCTTGTCACTGGTCTTTGGTCTGAGAAATCAGGAACCAGCAGTGGGTCTAAACCCTTGTTCTTGTTCTTTGACTTGCCTATGTTGCTGAACTCTCTTGCAACTCTTAAGGGAGCTGCAGCCTTAGAGTTTTAGGGAAGAGAAAAACTCTGAATCTCTATGTTTAAGAAAATATTGCTTAATGTTTTATTGATAAACGATACCTCTATTTAAATAGAGGTTACATACATTATTGAATAAGAAAACTTGAAATCCTAGACTATATAGGAAAACCCACAAATCCTAATTTAATTAGGAAACCAAGACTACATAAGAAACATATTAAAATAGGAAAACAGAAACTTAAACCGACTTAACCAAATGTAGAAACAAAAATTAATTCCTACGTCTGTCATAATGCTTGCCAACAAATGCATCCGTAACATTACTCCCCTCCTGGGCAAAAAGCTTGTCCTCAAGCTGAAAATCGGGGTAAGCAGATTGAAAATGAAGCACGTCCTCCCAAGTGGAATCTTCAACAGGAAATCCGGACCATTGAAGCAGAATTTCTCAACGTCCGCGATTCAAACCGGAACGCAATACAGAACTAGGAATGAGAACAATACGCCCGTCTTCGACTGGTGGTAAAGTCGGCGGTGTAGCAGGAACTTCACCTTGAAATGGCTTGAGAAGAGAGACATGGAACACATCATGAAGCTTGCAATCTGCAGGTAAAGAAAGCTGATAAGCAACTGATCCAATGCGCTTGAGGACTGAAAATGGCCCATAATAGTTGGGAGACAGCTTGTGATAAACACGGCTAGTTAAAGATTTCTAGCGGTATGGATGAAGCCGCAACCACACGTAGGAACCAACAGAAAAATTCAGATCACGATGTCCTCGATCATAGGCCATTTTCATGCGGTGTTGAGCTTGTTGCAACTTAGTATGGATATCTGCTAAAGCAACATCTCGGTCCAACAAAGCTTTGTCAACCGCTTCTACTCGAGAACCAGCCATGTAGGATTGCAAACGAGGAGGATCACGACCATAAACCACCTGGAAGGGAGAAGTTTGTAGAGTAGAGTGAAAAGAAGTATTATAACAGAATTCTGCCCAAGGAATCCAATCTACCCACTTCAGAGGTCGATGACCCACAAAACAATGTAAATACATCTCAATGGTGCGGTTAACAACCTCTGTCTGTCCGTCAGATTGCGGATGATAGGCCGAAGAAAAATTGAGCTTAGTACCACACAAACGGAAAAGCTCCTTCCAAAATGTACTAGTAAAAAGGACATCCCAATCACTCACAATAGATTCCGGAATTCCATGCAAACGAACAATGTTTTCAAAGAATATCCGAGCTATAGAAAAATACGTTATAAGGATGAGCAACAGGAATAAAATGGGCATACTTAGAAAATCGATCCACAACCACCAACAAGACCGATTTCCCAAAAGATTTCGGCAGTCCATCTATAAAATCCATGGAGAGATCAGACCAAACCTGACTAGGCAGCTGCAAGGGCTGTAATAATCCTGCTGGGCTTAAGTGATCAACCTTGTTTCTTTGGCAAACCAAACATGCTGCAATATACTCCTTTATAGAGGCCTTCATGCCCAACCAATAGAAATTCTTGGAAATACGCTGCATAGTCTTTTGTACACCCTCATGGGCAGCATCATGGAACCCAGACAAGACGGAAGTTACCAAGGGAGAATTTGGCAAGAGATAAATCCTGTCTTTGAAAAACAGCATCCCATCGCGCACCTGCCAATCGGCTCCTTTTGTTCCTTGTTCAACTTGTGTTTTAGTCTCTGTTAAAAGCGCGGATTGTTGTATTTCTGCCCGAATATCATCAAATAACAAAACTTGTGGCTGAGAAATAGCCAATAACATACTCGAATTCTCATCACGACGAGACAAAGCATCGGCAGCAGCATTTAAACTTCCAGCCTTGTACTCTACTCTGAAATCAAACCCCATCAGTTTGCTTAGCCAATGTTGTTGAGGTGAAGTAGTGATGCGCTGATCTAACAAGTATTTGAGACTATAATGATCAGTCCTAATTCTGAAAGCACGTCCCAAGAGATATGGACGCCAATGGCGAACTGCCTTAGCCAATCCGATTAACTCTTGTTCATAGGCTGCCAATTTTAAATGTTGGTCTGCTAACTTGCGGCTGAAAAAGGCAATTGGATGACTTTTTTGTTGCAAAACAGCTCCAATTCCACTTCCAGACGCATCACATTCAACAATGAATTCCTCATCAAAATTTGGTAGTTTCAACACAGGAGTAGCAACCAATGCCTTCTTAAGAGTTTCAAAGGCATCCAATGCAGCGTCATTCCATTGAAAACAATGTTTTTTAAGCATGCTGGTTAAGGGGGGCAGCAATCTGACCATAATTTTGGATGAATTTACGGTAATACCCTGTCAACCCTAAGAATCCATGCAAGGCTGTTACAGATTGGGGCTGGGGCCACTCCATCACAGACTGTATTTTAGCCGAATCAACCGAAACCCCTGCTGCTGAAATCACATGGCCCAAATAGGCTACTTGTCTCTCACCAAAGGAACATTTAGTTTTTTTCAGAAAAAGACGATGAGCTCGAAGAGTCTCAAAAACAATTCGAAGATGAGATATATGATCCTCCCAAGTCTTGCTATACACAAGAATATCATCAAAGAAAACAAGGACAAATTGAAGCACATATGGCTTAAATACCTCATTCATTAATGCTTGGAAGGTTGAAGGAGCATTTGTTAACCCAAACGGCATGACAAGAAATTCGAAGTGACCATGGTGAGTTCTAAAAGCCGTCTTCTCAACATCCATAGCATGCATTCGAACTTGATA
Source organism: Garcia nutans (assembly GCA_947685225.1). Lineage (NCBI taxonomy): Eukaryota > Viridiplantae > Streptophyta > Magnoliopsida > Malpighiales > Euphorbiaceae > Garcia > Garcia nutans. The sequence goes on along the minus strand of CANTUV010000005.1, from coordinate 34,714,891 downwards.
GTACCCAGAACGAAGATCAAGTTTTGTGAAGAATTGGGCTCCATGGAGTTCATCAAGTAATTCATCCACCACCGGAATAGGGAATTTGTCTTTAATTGTTTTATCATTCAATTCCCTATAGTCGATACAAAAACGCCAAGTACCATCTTGTTTCCGAACTAACAGAACAGGTGAAGAAAAAGGAGAGCGACTCGGCCGGATAATTCCTTGCTGTAACATCTGCTCACATTGCTTCTCAATTTCATCCTTTTGGAAGTGAGGGTAACGGTAAGGTCTCACCACCACCGGTTCCGTTCCATGTTGTAAGCAGATTCGATGATCAGATGATCGCAAAGGAGGCAACCCAGCTGGTTCTTGGAATAGGTCCTCAAATTCTGCCAATAATGTTACTAACACCTGTTGTTGTTGGGAAGAATCCTGCAACAGATATAACTGCTGCCGAATGGGTGATTGCTGTCCTTGAAGTATAATATGGGTTCCATTCAGGTTAAAGCTCATGGTTAAAGCTGAAAAATCCCACAAAATAGGACCCAATGTCTTCAACCATTTGACACCTAAGACAATATCAAATCCATGCAAAGGAATCACAAAGAAATCAGCAACAAGAGAATGACTATTTGCACCAAATTGCAGATTTGGGCAGGTTCCCAGGCATGGCACCTTTTCCCCGTTTGCCACCGAAACATTAAGCTTTCTTTGAGTGTGAATGAACAGCCCCATGCGTTGTGCAGATGTAGAGCTGATAAAATTGTGTGTACTACCCAAATCCACTAAACAAAGTAATGATCTCTCCGATACTAAAACCAACAATTGCATAGTATCTTCTTTTTGTGTACCCCTGATGGCATGAAGCGAGATGGCAGGTTCTTCATCGTCTTCCATTGTCTCTATCTGTTCTGCTGCTTCCTCATCCTTTATTTCCAACCAGAAATTTTTTTTACATTGATGGCCTCGCACATAAAGCTCGTTGCAATTGTAGCATAACCCCTTTGATCGTCGTTCAGCCATCTCAGTAGGAGTTAATCTCTTTATCACTGCAGGAGAGCTGCTGCTAGTCCCTTTATTGACTTGACCAGTAGAATTCCCTGCTGCCAATTGTTTAGCACTAAAATTGGAGGTTGAAGAAAAACCCCTTCTTTGATTTAATGAAATATGCATCTTCTTCTCAAAGGATCTTACTAGGTTCATTGCTTGGGCTAAGTTTAGTGGCTTCTGCATCTCCACGTCAACACGAATCAGCTCAGTTAACCCTGCTGTAAATATGTCAACCTGCTGGTCTACACGTACTGATCTAGCTCGAGCCAATAAACTCTGAAAGTTGCGTTGGTATTCTTCTACCGACCCTGTTTGTCTTCATTAAGTCTCCTAATGGATTGTTCTTCATTGGCGGCCCAAAACGCAGGGTGCAACTTTCCTTAAAAACTTCCCACGACACATTGGGTTCCTCTTGTTCCAGCTGATAGTACCACAACTGTGCCTCTCCTAACATGTGATAAGAAGCAATTCCCACCTTCTCAGTATTTGCAGTACGTTGATTGGCAAAAAATTTCTCACATCGATGAAGTCAAACCAAGGGATCTTCCGTTCCATCATAAGTAGGGAAATCTAGTTTGGTGTATCTGGGCACCACTCCTCCATGGCTGCTGCCAGAAACAGTGTAGCTATTGTGGGTACCTCGTTGATTCACCTCAACCTGTTCTTCGATGTTATTGGTTCGGCTCATGGAATTAGCATTATTTCCGCTGGCTTCAATTCCCTTGCCTTGCAAGGTGATACGAAGCAAGGCTTCCATTTGCTTAGAAAGTTGTTCAAATTTGGCCTCCGTGCGTGATTTTGAGGCTGCTATATTTGCTTGAATAGCTTCAATTTGACGGGATACCTCTTGCTTCAAGGATTCCGCGTCCATGGATACCTCTTGCTCTGATACCAAATTGTTATGAATCTTTGCCCAAGATCTTGTCACCGGTCTTTGGTCTGAGAAATCAGGAACCAGCAATAGGTCTAAACCCTTGTTCTTGTTCTTTGACTTGCCTATGTTGCTGAACTCTTTTGCAACTCTTAAGGGAGCTGCAGCCTTAGAGTTTTAGGGAAGAGAAAAACTCTGAATCTCTATGTTTAAGAAAATATTGCTTAATGTTTTATTGATAAACGATACCTCTATTTAAATAGAGGTTACATACATTATTGAATAAGAAAACTTGAAATCCTAGACTATATAGGAAAACCCACAAATCCTAATTTAATTAGGAAACCAAGACTACATAAGAAACATATTAAAATAGGAAAACAGAAACTTAAACCGACTTAACCAAATGTAGAAACAAAAATTAATTCCTGCGTCTGTCATAATGCTTGCCAACAAATGCATCCGTAACATATCACTTTCCTTTTTTCTTTATTTTTTTTTATTTCTCAAGTAATTTAAAAAATCAACATGAAGAAACCATAGAGTTCAATTTAGAATATTCCCTTTTCCTGTCACTGCTTTTACCTTTGTGCTACGACAATCGGTGGTGAACTAAAAAATTAGTCAGTTGAAGTAGTGTATATGCGTACATACAGATACACATATATTAGTAAAAAGAAAAAAAAAGAAAGAAGTTCAAGAATTAATGAGCTTCTAGAAAGTGAAGATCTAACATTTCAGTTGTCTGCGAGAACAAAGCCAAAACATAACCACTTGTGTTTAAATTCTCCCAGGCACAGAAATGGCACAGTTGGTCTGTGGAGGCTGCCACACCTTACTCATGTACATCCGCGGAGCGACAAGCGTACAATGTTCTTGTTGTCATACCATCAACTTAGCCTTAGAAGGTATTGAATTTGCAATAGAATAATAATTATTATAAGAAGAATTGATCTTACCATTCCAGCTAATCTGCTATATATTATCTGAAAATTAAATATAGTTAAGATTGCCTTTCTAATAAATGGGAATAAGGTTGAAACTTACATTATTACAGCAAATCAAGTGGCACATGTGAATTGTGGGAACTGCAGGATGCTATTGATGTATCAATATGGAGCACGATCAGTGAAATGTGCTGTTTGCAATTTTGTGACATCTGTTGGGGTCAGTAAACATATTACTCTAGTTTATGTTAATGAATTAATGTTTTGTTTAATGCGCAGTAATGGAATGCAATATAATGTAATCAAATCATTTGATTACATTATTATATCCTATTTACCAAAAATAATCCAATGATCTTGTGTCTCGTTAGAAAACTATTATTCAGAAGTCCTTAAATAGGAGTTTACAGGTAATGGAAGAGCCAATAACTGGTGATAGTTATCGATGCTCAAGCTTATAAGAATCATAAGTACAGATATGGAATGAAATACAGTATCTATGGGCCTATAGAGCAAAACTTGAAAACATAACATTTTATTTCTTTCTTTCATAGGATAAATTGTTTTCTTGTCTTGGTCTGCCTAATATGTCTTCAGATTCCATTGAAATCTAAATTTTTTTTTTAAAAAAAAATTGATTTATCTTTGTTTGAAGAAAAATTCAAGTTTAACTTTTCATCCTTCAATGAATAATATGCAAAGCAATTATCTAAAGTGCATTTATAAGTAGATACTTCAGTTCCCCAGTTCTGTTTTCTCCTTTTCTTTCCAGTGTCAGGGCTAGATAGATTATGCCATAAAATGTTTTCATTTTGCTTCTTTCACGCCTTATATGTATTGATTTTGTTTATTAACTATAGGTTATTGACTATAGGTCTATTAACCATGATCAATAGCAAGAGTTTACATTCCTAAAAATAAATCAATTAAAAGTATAGCAGTAATCTGTTTGCTGCGTCTGTTTTTCTTGACAAGATCTGTGTTTGCCTTCCCCATTTGTCCTCAATCCTATTACAGCTACTTAAATAATTTATGTTCTAATAAGCTAGAATTAAGGAGCGACAAAGATGATTTAATGAATTGGTCATGGACTAATTACAGGGTTATCCAATTTTTTTTTGTTTAATATTAAAATCTTACCATTTAAATCATCTTAATTGTGTCTTATTATAACACATATAATTCAGTTAGCTTATTGCAGTAAACTAATGTCTAAGCTTAATGACTATGAATGCAATTACTATTGTATTGCCTTAATTATTATGGGATAATGCAGGCGTCGACTAGTACTACTGAGCAGCAGAAGTTCAGCAGCTGAAGTCATCATTACACACCAGAATTGGTGTTACAGATTTGACAGCTTCAGTTTTGCATATTATGACAGTATGTTCTCCAGTGGGCTGCATCTCTAATGGTAAAGCAGAGAAAATTACCATTTCACATGTATAGAGTTATTTTCCCCTTCAAGTTGCGTGACCCTTATATATGATAATGAATAAGAAGTTTTGGTATATTAAATGTACTTCAAGAAGTATTTCTATGAAGAAACTTAGAGATTGTGAGTGTAATTTGGAAAATTTTCCGATAAGATAAACTATATTTTCCGTTGAGAATATTTATGTATATGTATGCAAGTAAGCATCAAGTACACGAGAAAAAGTTTTAAGTAATGCAGATGCTTTTTTTTCTTCAATGAATTATCTTAATCTTATTGCTTGTAAAGTCGTGTTATACCAGAAATTTTGGTGGATGAAAATAACTAATAAAATAGGGGACCAAAAAGATATTTATTTCAAGAAAGAAACATTAAATGTTTGGATTTAAAAGCGAAAAAAAAATATTTGGTGGTTAAATGGAAACTTATGATCTTGACTTGGTTTACTTATCTCGTGGAGATTTTTTGCATTTAAATTTGACTAGCAGAATTACTATTATATATATATGATGATTTTCAAAAACATAAGGACAGGTTTGATAAATGTAATATTTACACCAAAAATGTATTATCTATTTATTACATCATTATTACTTAATTCAGCTGAATTTAATCTCTAAATCAATTAATTATACAGTCAATTGAATTTTAATTCCAAATTGGAATCAGAATGCATGGATAATACAGCTAAAGCAAGCCCCCCTTTTAGGTCATCACTCATCACCAGCAGGACAGAAGTACCATAGTACTTATGATTTATTAAAATAATAGGACTTCCTCTCTCATGAGTTCTAAGCCTTAATCACGTGTTAGTGATACAGAAATTATTCTCTTGTTTGAAAGATATGATTATACCAATCTATCCAATAATTTTTTTTGCTAATTATCCCACTAACAATTTTTATGTCGTAAAATTTGTGTTTGTCAGAACAAAATTATTATGACAGTTGTATTTAATAATTTTGAAAATGTATTTATATGATTCTTTCTCTTTCTTACATTAATTATTAATTATAAATTTCACTTTTTTTTATGTATAAAATCAAAAAATCAAAAATTTTAACTAACCCCACTCTTTTGAAGAACTAATTTACCAGGTAGACTGATCACATGCATCCTTGCGTGATGTAATTTACAAAATTATATTTAAAAAAATATACATAATAAATTTAAAAGTACATAAATTCTTTTTAGACTTGCAAGCCCTTCAAGTCGAGTGTTATAATACTATCATTCATCATGACTTTGTTAATTAAATTATTCGAGATTGAATTTGACAAATAAGTTAACTTATATACACCCCTAAGCAAAGCGTCCTATTGTCCCCATCTAAAATTGCCCCTGTATACATACAGCCTTTATAAGTAATTTGAAAGTTTTAATCTATTTATTTTAAAGGAAATTAAACTATTTATTTTTTTTTATTTTTTTTATTTTTACTACTCTTATTTTTTTTTATTTTTCATTTTTAACTTTTTTCTTATTTCAGTATTAGATTAGTCTTTATCTTTTCTTTTAAAAAAAATACAGTGCCTCTTCTTTTCTTTTCCATTGACATCTTCTCATTACTTCTCCACTTCTCCACTGCTACTTCATCTCCTCCAATGCAGGCCCTTTTTTTTAGTGTTCTTTATTTTTTTTTTCGATTTATTTTCGATTTATTTTTTTTTAGTGTTCTTTTCTTTTGTTTATGCGATTATTAGAGCTTGTTTTGGAAGATGGTGAACTTAAGATTATACAAATATTCATTCCTAGATGTAGAATTTTTATCTTCAGTTTGCTTTGAAGATTGATTTTGATTTTTTATTTGTAAATCTTTTATTTATTTATTTGTTTTGATTGTGTTTGGGTTTCAACCGTAATGATTAAATTTTTTTTTCAACTTTAATACACTCCATATGTTCGCAAAAATACTTTAAAGAAAGAGTGATTTTTTTTTTTCAACTTTAATACACTCCATTTGTTCGCAAAAATGCTTTACAGAAAGATTTTTTTCAATTTTTTACCGTTTCATCATATTGAATAGATTATATGCAACAAAAATAACATATAACAACTTACATGCAACACATATAACATATAAATATCATATTTAACATATTATAAATAATATATGTCATATGTGTTTCTTAATTTTTTTAGCTTTCTATTACATTTAACAGATTATATATAACATATATAATATTACATAGATTATGTACAACATATATAATATATAAATATCATATTTAACAAATTATATGTCGCATATATAACATATAGTAGATTATATGTAACACATATGAGGGTTTATATGCAATATTTTCAACAGATTATATCTAATATATATAGTGTATAATAGATGACATGTAACATATGTGAGGAAATATATAATATATAATAGGTTATATGTCATATATATTGCATATATTATCAACATTTACCAAATTATGTTTTTAATATGTAATTTATCACATTTATCACATATTGTATACAACATATATAATACATAACATATTAAATCATTATATAATTACATATTATATGCAACATATAACAAATTATATGTTATATATGTGATAAATGTTTCTTAATTTTTTTTAGCTTTTCATCACATTTAATAAATTAATGCAATATATATAACATATATCATATTATATGCAACACATATAGTATATAAATATCAAATTTAATAGATTACATGTAATATATATAACATATATGTTGATTTTGGATCGAGACCCCCATGACAGGTGGGTAGACCCATAAACCTAACATTATTAAAATATTAATTATATAATATTTATTATTATATAAAGGATAATATTTTAATTAAATAAAAAATAGAGAAGTTGAATAAAAAATGGATATCCTATCTAAGAGTTTGATTTTGATTAGAAAATCAAACTCCCATATCCATAAGTAATAAGTGTGAACCCCCTAATTCTGCACCCATATTAAAGAGCATATGATCACGGTTCTAACAAATTTGAAATCGTATAAATTAGGATTCGGAGGTCCCAAAATAGCCTTAAGAATCCTCAATTTTGGGCTTGAGCTAAAATCTTCAATTTTACCACTACATGAAAGCCCACATGATAGTAAATTCAATGAAACTAGAATTGCATAAATTGAAGGTCAAATGGGCCCAAAAAGGGTTAAAAAAAGAAAAGAGGGCACACGCTTGCACGGTTGGCTGCACGCGCATTGGATGAGTGCTTTTCACTTCAAACTTTTCCCTACTTTTTTCCTACAAATAGTGGTCTCTTTTTTCAAAAAAAGAGGTTGGAAAATTATTAGCCACTTATTCCCAAATTGCTCAAAAAATTAAAAATTTTACTCAATGTTTCTAAAAAAAATTCAAAAATTCTGCAAAAATTATTCTTTTAAAATTTTTCATCAAAAAAATTAATTTTCTAAATTAATTTTTCCTAATAAAATTTTGTTCCATAAATGTATTTTCTTCAAAATAAGCCAAGAAATTTCATCAATCCCAAGGTTGCATCAAGGAGTGGAAAACTACTTTAAGCTTCAAATTAAGCAAGATGAAGTCTTCAAAAAGGTAAATTTTCTAACTCAATATTTTTCAATTTTTGGTAATATAACCAAACCTTAATCAAGCTCCTCCCTTTGCAATTAAAGGCATAAACTATTTACGGCTTTGATTCTTATAAAAATGAGATAAGTAGGCATACATAGAATATTACTCTGAGTAGCAAGTCCATTAAAAACCACAAAATTAGTTCTCATTATTCAATGCTTGTTTTAATTAAATTGTTTAATTTCCATTTTACTTTCAAATTTTGAGGCTATGGATGTCATATTTAATTGCTCATACATCAATATTTATGTCATTCATTCATAATAACTTGTCATCACACAAAAATAATCTTTTCCTCAAAAGTTAATATTTAATTAAAGGAGAATATTTCTTTGCTTAAATTTATCTAAAAACCTAGTTTGTAAACCATCGTGATTGATTTCGGACTAGTGCATTTTGGGTTAAAAATTAAATATATTTTATGGAGTAAACAAAAGGGTTTTTTTTCTTATATTTTTCCAAACCAAAATAATTTGATGTGGCGACTCTCCAATTAACTTTTAAAATAAAGCCATCCCTTTTTCGAAATAAAAAGGAGAGTATTTTTTTCAAGATAAAAGAATAAATATTTTAAAAATAAAAGATTTTGATGCGAGCATGGATGTAAACTCCATGGATGGAAGCCTTGGAATACAAAGTTTGAAGATTCCTAGTGGTTCAATCACAAGACAAAGAGCCATTAAGATAAAGGAAGCTTCACAAGCTTACGTTTGGAGCTTTATGGATTCACATATGGAGCCATATGGATAGAGCAGAGATCAAGGGAAGCTTATCAACTTGTTGGAAGCATAGGAGCTAGAAAACTTCGAGGCACAGAAGGTCTATATGTCACCCCACACTTTATATGGTAGAGGCCCTTGTTTAGCGGTGTATTGCGACTACAAACTACACTGTCTGATTTTTGTATTTCGATCACTCATCTCATTTTTGCATGTTTAATTTATTGTCTAGGGGTTTATTATTACATTTGGGCTCCAAGAACTTATGTATTATGGGCTACTTATGTTTTAGGCCCACTAGTTGATTGTTTTGGTTTAGTAGCTTAAGGTTAGAGTTGTTGTTACAAAGCAACATAGCCTAGGGTTTTAATGATTGTAAACACTATTTAGACTTTTGTTTTCCTCTAAAAAGAGGTTGGCCATTTTTGATAAAAGAATTTTAGAATTCTTGAGAGATTGTTGTCTCTTTTTTCTTGGTTCCAGTAGGATTAAGGTTGCTACTTGCAAAGTTAATTGCGTTGAGGTAGGTTAATTCCAATGTTCTCTTTCACAGGTTGGATTTAGGTCACACACTTGGCAAGGATCAGATTTCATCTTCTAAGCTATTAATATCACTCGCAAAGGCGAAGGGTTCTCCGACTTAATATTCCAATAGTTTGCAACAGTTTTGTATCAGAGCTTTCGCTTGAGATTAGGTTCCACCTAACTATCTATCTTTCTATCCTAATTAAAACCTTTTATTTGTTTGTTCTTCATTCATCCTATTCAAAAAAAGAAAAATGAATCCATTGTTATCTTTAATTCCTTGTTCTTTGCTTTCGTTGTGTTACAAATTAAGTCCATAAATCCCAAAATATTATTTAATTCAATTGTGTCTTTATTTTTTGTTTGATTTAATTCCTTTGATCACATAAAAAAATTATTGTTGAATCAAATTCTCCATTGGAAGTTATTCTAGCTGAGCTTGCAGCCACCAAGAAAAATTCTCGAACCCTAGAAGTTGCAAAGAGTTTATCTAATTTAGGAAAACCTAGAAATTTTTGTAACCTAGTTCGCCTTTTGTTTAGAAGTCCCACACCATTTCTAGCGGTCACACAACTTACCTAGCGGTTTCCCTTCTCACTGCACTAGCCATCGTGAACCTTACTACCATAATTTTGATTTTTACCTACCAGGAGTGTCGCATCACCCTAATTTTCTAGCGGTCGCTCAAGTACCCTAACGGGGGCCAAAAACTTATTGCGCTCTACTTAATACTACTACAAAGCAACTCTCGCAAGTATACGAGATTATTGTAGTAACAGTGGTCGCCACAAGGTCGTCTCACCAGGAAGGTGTTTGCTCATAATAATTTGATTAAAATAAAATATTAACGTTTGAGTGTATGTTGTTGAATGGTAAAAGAATTCTAAGATTATTAGTAAAATAAATAACGGTTTGCACAAATTTGATTGAAACTTTCAAAAGGATACCTAGGATTTATAATTCAATTTTATCAAATGTTTAATTCTTAAATTATCCATTAATCTAACCTTCTAACTTAATTTGTTTCTTATGATTAATTAGCAATTATCAATTCATTAGTTCTCACATTCATGAATTAACAACTAATTATTTTGAATTTGCAAATTAAGAGAACCTTAGAACTTATATTTCTAATTTATTCTTAGGATGGTTGAATACATAGTTCTAATATCAAATTTCAGCTTTCGATTCTTTATTCAATATCTAGATATTAATAGGTGGCCAATCTATCAACCCAATATTCAATCCAATGCAATAAACTCACATAACAAGGTATATTAATGGAAATACTTAAATTAAATCATTTAATCAAATCTATTGCTAATCCTAGGCAAGGATAATTTAGCTCATCATCATTAAATCAAAACACATAATCATCTCAATAGAAATCAAATCACATATATCCATTGAAATATTAATGTTCATAACAAATCAATAAAAATCTAAAAATGAATCAATTGAACTAATTCAAGAATAGAAAAACCCAGTTTGAAGAAGACTAGAGTTGATCTGTAACACCCCTATACTCCGTATACGTACATAGCATGCTAATACGATCATAATATACGTATACTGAATATAGAAATGCCACGGTTTACAAGACACACAAATCATTCCTTTTAATATAATACGAACAAATTTGAAACATTTAAAACAAATTATAAAACATAAACGATAAAGTGTTTGTTTAAAACGCAACGGAAAATATAACAAATATTTACAAATACATATACATCAAAACTCAAGTTTTATAAAATATATACATGGTTGGCAGTATGTCTTTGATCTTCAAGCTCCACTATCGACACCTCAAAATCTAGACTCTACTCTCCGGTTCTTCCCTGTCACCTGCGCGAAGAATCACACTCGCGCTAAGCCAACGGCTTAGTGGTACAAACTACAATACTATGATGCTGCAATGCCATACTAATGTCATACAATCCAGTTTCAATAACAATTTAAAAGAATACTATATTTCAAACCTTACATTCTTCAATAACTTATCACACTATTTATGAAGTAATATTCACAATTAAACAAACACAAGCATGGGCCCAAAAAGAATCTAATATGTTATTCAAAGTTCAGAGTTACTGCTTTGGTCCATAATCACAATCATCAAGCCCGTAGGCGATATATATATATATCTCTATCCATGGATAGCGTAACAGACCCAGTCACTTGGACCTCAACCCGGCTAAACTCGAGGAGATCCTCAACCCGGCTAGACTGTTATTGTTTTTGAGGCTTACGACCCAGTCTTTTCACCCCAAAAACATCACATTTCACATATTTCACATTTCTCAACTGGAATCGGTTTACGACCCTGTCTTTTCACCTATCCATTGTTTCATAGGCATGCCGCCAAACCCAGAACTCTGAAAATTGAATAACATATTAGGCACACAATCATTTCATTTATCTCTTTATCAATTTCTGTCTCAATTCATTTCTCATTTCATATATCACAATCAACTAGGCAACCATGCCTTAATTACCTCATTTGTATCATCATAGCCAACAACCATGGCCTCATATCTCATATTATCCCAAATCACATTTAGACAATTCATTATATCATCATATCTTTCACATTTCACATTTCATATTCCATATATGCAAACATGCTTCAATCATCTCATTATGTCTCAATTCATCATTGATGTATACATAGCAATTTACATTATTAATAGATTTAGAATCTTCAACATACATTCCACATAATTCCCATTGTGCACAACATAGCATTATTAATATGCATCAACAATGTAATAGATTACTTAACACATTTATATCCAAATGTGTTAAGGTCCAAGACATATAAATATATGCAATCAAATATGGTTTGTACTTACCTCAAAGACAATTCACACCAATCTACACTCTTCCTCTTCCAAGAATTCTTAACACTTAGGTTAGGGCAACTCAAACTCTTCACAACCTAATCCAAAAGGAAGAATATACATAAGATAATAAGACTAAAAACCAACTAGGGCAAACTCTACACATGACACGCTCAACAACACGGGCGTGTCCCTGACCGTGCCCTAAACTCACATCACAGAAGCATTGACACGCTCAGAACCATGGGCGTGTCACTGGACGTGTAATACATTCTGTCTCCCAGAAACATTGACACGTCCGACAACACGAAGCGTGCTCATGGCCATGTCAATTCTCCAACATCACAGTAGCTATGACACGCTCAGTGACATGGGCGTGTCACTTCTCGTGTAAATGCTACTACACACAGAAGCTGTGACACGCTCAGTGACATAGGCGTGTCACTGCTCGTGTCACCCATCCAAAAACACAGAACCATGGACACGCCTAAAAACCTGGCCGTGTTCATGGGCGTGTCAGGCCAAAAATGCAAATTCCGGCCATAACAACACTACATCCAACAATTCACTTCCTTCCACCCTTTTCCACTTCAACCCAACTCAATTAAACACCCCCAAAAACCATAACAAACTTACAAAAATACCAAAACAACTCAACACATATATCAAACACAAATCATAATCATCACCACAAACCCCAAAACACAACCACAATACTATCACTTCTAACAAACTTACTCTTTCCTTCAATCCAACCCCAAAAATCCAAAATCACTTGAACCAAACACTCTTAAACACACCACAATTAAAAAAATACATATCAACCACAATCTCAACTCACAAACTCAAAGAAATCAAAGAATCAAGTGGAAAACTTACCAAGGATGAAGAAACTCTTAGATTTCCAACTTGATTACTTGAAAGCTTCCTTCAATCATGAGTATGGAAGATCAAACCTCTCTCTCTTGCTCTCTTGCTATGGAGGATCGGCCAAAACAAAGAAAAGAAAAGAAAAGGAAAGTGACCCACGAAGAAGAAAGAAAGAAAGAAGAAAGCAAAGAAAACCAAGTCAACCTTCAACCACTCACTTCCTCAAAACCCTCTCCTCCAAGCATTAAACATTAAAATATTCAAAATATCTTCTTCCACTCATACCACTAACTCAATTTCCAATTAATTAATTTCCTTATAATTAATTAATTAATGACAATTAGTTCTTTCTTTGACTTTCATTTATTTGACTTGTATATGTTGTATATATATCCCAATATATACAACATATACACTCTACTAAAAATCCTCTTCTCTTTTCAATTAAACACATATACACTTAATTCAATTACAACAATTATTATACCAAACTTCTAGGGCATACTTTGGGATATTACACGATCTTCTCTTGTTCCTCCTCAACCCACGCTTGAGTTTGATGAAGAATCCTTAAACCTCCTCCAAAAGCTTAGCAAGATAAGTTTGTGCAGAAAAATGGATGAATCCCCTACTCCAAGGCTAACTCTCCTTCAACCTCTTGAATAATCCCCTAAACTCATTTTAGAACTGATTTTTAAGAGTTGTAAAAACCATCCTAAAAAAACATCTCCTTCCTCCCCTTTTTAATCAGCCACTCTCACCTAAAACTGATACCTTTCTCTAAATTAATCCCTTTTTTACTTGTGCCATCACCTTTTGTCCCGCTCCACCATACTTTCCACCTTCACTTTCTCCCTTCCAGCTCATTTTTAAAATATTTCCCCCATTCTGCTCCCATATATGTCTAAAATTAACTTTTAAAAGTGAAACATGCAACCAAGTTTAAGGTGGTCTTGGCCATGTTGATATGACATAGCCAAGACAAGCCTTGTCCTGGCTATGTCTCCTATGACACTGCCAGAATGTGTGGACATGTCCCATTCTGCTAAAATTTCAATTCGTTCTCATGAGGGACATGGCTAGGATGTGTGAACATGTTTGGCATTGCTTCTTGTCAATTTGAAATGGGACACGACTAGTGACACGACCAAGATATGATGACATGCACAAGAACATGACCAAGACTTGGTGACACACCCAAAAACATGGCCAAGACTTGTAAATGTGTCCCATTCTGTCTAAATTTCAATTCTTTTTATTGGGAACATGTCCAAGTTTGAAGTGACATGGACAAGACGATGAGTGTGTCAAGTTCTGCCAAAAATTTCAATTCTTTTGATGGGAAACACGGCCAAGCTTGAAGTTGTATTGGCCATGTCATGTGACATGGTTAGTGACACAGCCAAGACATGTGGGTGTGTTCAATTCTGCTTCTTGTAATGAAATTTTAACCAAGAGACATTGCCATGCTTTGGTTTGTCTTGGCCAAGACAATGAGAGATGACCAGGACGGTGAAACATGGTCAGTGACATGGCCAGGACAATGAGACATGGTCAGTGACATGTCTAGGATGATAAAAAAAATGGTCAACGACATGGCCATGATAGTGAGGCATGGTCAGCGACATGGCCAAGATGATGAGACATGGTCAGCAACATGGCTAAGACGATGAGACATAGTCAGCGACATGGCCAAGACGATGAGTGTGCCAATACTGCCTTCAAGTCTTGCCCTTTTAATCTTGCAATTAGAAGATAGGCCAAGACATTACATAACTTGGCCATGTTATGTACTTCACCTACAATTTTCTTCAATAATGGATTTAAGTACATTTTATTTATCTTTTCTCATAATCCCTTTGCTTCAACTTGAAATATGAAACCTAGCAACAATCTTGAACAAAATATTTAGAGAATAACTAAAAAGTAAATAAAATTAATCTAAAAACTCATAAAAAATGATCACAACATCCTTCTCATCACATAACCCACCACGAACCCTGCTGTCTAAAATTGATGTTTAGTGGTAATCGCACCAGTTGCATAGTGGTAACACCTTTGACATCGAAGCATACTATGAGTTGGAGTGAACTTATAAAAGAGAGAGAGAGAGAGAAATAGAGGGATTATTGAAAAGACCTCATCATACTATAATTGACCAATTGCATTGAGATTACAGATTGTTTGTAGCTGTGCGACCTCGTCCGAGCACCGATCTGGCCTGTTAAGGGATCCAAAATGCTCATTTAGACTTAGTCTTATATAGTACTACCGTGTATGGTCTCTAGTTGGTCTAGTAAGCACGAGTTTATATTTATCTTTTAATTTGAAAAGATTTGTCTCTTTTATTTTTAAAAGAAAATCTCATTTTATTTTGAAAAATGGATGGTGGCTTTTATTTTAAAAAGCCAAAATTGAAGAGTCACCACCTTAGTTTATTTTATTTGAAAAAAAAATTAAGGAAAAACCCATCTAATTGATTTCATTAAATTAAATTGATTTTTATCTAAAAGGACACTAGTCCAAAACCAATCACTATGGGTCCCGAGCTAAGTTTTTATACCAATTTTGATAAAAAAAAATGGTTTTTTTTTCCTCTCTTTGATTAATTTATTCCTTCTTTTGATGGATTTTAGGAAAAATTGCAATTGTTGTGGATTATGTCACACATAATTATGAATGACAATATATCATAATGCATGAACATTAATAATAATGACATCCACAAATGCGATGCTGAATAATAAAATATTACATCAAAATAATGATCCCAATGGAGCTTCAACTCTAGCCCTTATGGGTCTTAGGATGAGCATGAATCCCCAATTCAACTAATTACCAAAAGTAAAGACAAATAAAAGAACAATGACGACCATTGCAAAACTCACCAAATTTGTAATGGTGCCCACAATGTCATAAAAAATGAAGAAAGGAAATAATAATAATAACAACAAAAATAATAAAATAAATTGAAAAAAATTAAATAAAAAATAAAAAGACCGATTGGTTGCTTAGGTGTGGGCTTGCCACTCGGAGTAATGTTCCAAATGTGCCTACTTATCCCATTTGAATGAAAATTAGAGCCATAAGTAGTTCATGCCTTTGATTGCAAAGGGCTTTTAATTAACCAATTTTATAGTTGATTAATTACCGAATTGAAAATATGATTGGAAAGTGCACAATACCTTAGATAAGCGCTAAGGGTTTATAGACCCTTAATTTTGGCCCTAAGCTAGTCTGATCCCAATAAAAATAGGCTAAGCTAAATTTGGTTCGATTTTAAAAGCTTAAACCTAGTTTACAGCTTTGGATTAGGTCGGTCCAATTTTAAAAGGCCTAAAGTAAGTCGGTTTAATTTTTAAAGCCCTAAACCTAGTCCGATTTATTAATTAAAGACCAAAATAGGTTTGATTCAATTTTAAAATGCAAAACAAAGTCAGACTAAGCCAAAACCTAAATTCATGATGAATTGGCATTGTCAAATTCACCATGGAAGGTTTACCATTTAAAGCCAATTCGCCATGGTCCATTAATCTAGCATTAATTCAGTTTGTTAAGTTTCCTAATCAAGATCGGACTTTGTTTGACCATCAGATTAGTGTATTAGGGTTTTGTTTTGTTCAGCCAGAATTCTAGATTGGTGCAAGCAAAAGATTAGGTCAACGTATAATTTTGGTGGAACCAACAAACAAAGGTACATTCTCTAAGTTTAAATTCATTTAAATTCAACACAAGAAGCTTTGATGATGGTTTTTAACATTGATCATATTTATTCTTTGTCCAAATAGCTCTAGTAGTTATATTCATCAGTTTCAATTCATATTTATTTTATTAAACCTAGTTAACATATCTTGTAGCTTAGTTAGCCAACTTTTATTTGTTTTAGATTCAAATAACTTAAGAATTAATTTGAACCCTTTATTTAATTACTCAAAATACTAGTTTGAAAAACCAAAATCTTAAATCACAGTTTTAAAACCCTAATCTCATAAAAACCTTAGTTTTCAATATTCAAAATCCTAATTGTCATTCTAGAACCTTACTCATGTTTTTCAAAACCCTAAAATCATGTTTTAACCTTAAAACCCTAGCTTTATTTCTAAAACCCTAATTTTCATGTATAAACCCCAATTTTGTTTTCAAAAGTCCCAAAATCCTAATTTTCACTTAAAAACCCTAATTTTGTTTCCAAAATATCCCAAAACCCTAATTCAAGAATAAAACCCTAATTTTTATCCATAAAAATTTAATCTTGTTTCTAAAACCTTAAATTCTAGTTTTTTTGCCCCAAAATTATAAATTTCAAATCAAAACCTTAATTTCTAAATTAAAACCCTAAAAATCTTAATTTTCAAATCACAAACCCAATTTCCAAATTACAACCATAAAAAACCTAATTTTTAAATCAAAACCCTAATTCCTGAATTAAAAACCCAATAAACCCTAATTTAAGATGTAAACCCTAAATTTGTATATTTGATGCTTTATTTAAGATTAAAATTTAGATTTGATTATTTTATGTTTGCGATGAATGATTTATTGATGATTTATTGATGAATGATTTATTTAATTATGGATGATTCATTCTATTTTTTCTTATGATGAATGTTTGAATGACTTAATTTCATTTGGTTAATTATTTAAACTTCAAAGATGTAAGAGGCATGTTTTCACTTTGTGAGTACCTCATTTATTAAGTTCAATGTAATTTTATTTATTTCAAGTTTTGGGATTAATGTAAAGGGCATGTTTCTACTAAATGGTAGGTGTCCTATTTTAGTTAGTTTTGGACATTAGACATTATTGTAAAGGCATGTTTCCATCATGTATGGATGCTTATTTTTATTTGTTTGTTTGGATCCTCTTTGATTTTAATATAATGAATGTTTATTTATTTTAAATTGCATGTAGTATGATATTTTAATAAGTTAAAGAATTTAATAATATTTAGAACTCAAAATGAGGCCGGTTCCAATGAACTGAGCTATGGGGGTGTTTGCTCATTCTCACCTTCCCTATGCCTACCCAATTTTTTTAAATCTAATAGGGGATTGGGGATTTCTTAGGAATTAAGTCATCCATCTCTTTCTATCTTCCAGGCCCTTTTGGGTGGCGACTCCATTTTCTCTGGGTTTAGCCCCGTGTTCTCTAAGGCCCAAAGGCTAATAGTGCTGAAGTCGCAAGAACCATTCCACATGGGAGTGGGGGCGAAAATCTTCACTCACAGTGGTGACTCCATTAGGGATAAGACAAGTTGATTTCATTTTTCTTTATATGATTTTATTCTTTTTTATTATGATATTGTCCATTGCATCATTTAGATTGTATAGTGTACGTGATTTAGGATGCCCGTGTAACCCGTGTTATGTTATGTAAGGGATACCATACTTTCACACATGGTATGGAGATCAAGCATGGTATAACCACTCATATCCTTATACCTTTTGGTATATACTTGCTATGTGAGCCTACAATTTTCAACCCAAAGACTAAAGCTCATGTAATTGGCTTAGTTACTTTCCTTAGGTTTTTACCCAAATGCTTGTTGTTTGACTATGATTAATATATCTTAGTTTGAATCATGGCCTATTTGGTTTATTCTTTTTCTAATATGGCCTAATTATATTGTAATCTCAAAATAGTTTTATTCTTTTAAGCTAAAAGACCAAAAATATTTTTAAACTCTCTTTTCAAGAAGGTATTTTGACATGAAAACCTTTTAAGATGGGTCAAAAATCCTTTTCTATCTCATGGTCCAAATACAAAGCCCAAAATTTATTTTTAAACAAACCTTTTTATAAATGGGCTTTGAAACAAAATTATTTTTCACCTTATTTAAATTACAACTTTTTCTTAAAAGAGCTTACAATTATTTAGGTTAATTATGGAATATTAAAAATCAATTGTGGGCCTAAATTTATACTAAGACTTATTAATCATGGGCTTATTTTTGGTATGAATCATTAGTTATTTTTCCAATTAGGAAATCTGTAAAATTTTTAATTTTTGAAAATTTGATAAAATAAATTATAATTTAATAGGATAAATTAAATTAATGGTTTTAAATGAAAAATGAAGAGATTTTAAATGAAAAAGTGGAATATATATGTGATATATATGTAAAATATACATAACATATAAAAGTCAACACTTTTTAAAAGAAAAATCAAAGTCCAATGGTATTTTTGTAAATAAATTTTAGAAATTAAAAATTAATAAAATAATTCAAAAATAAATTATTTTTGAATGGATGATGGATTTTTAGTCTTTTAATTTCTTTAATAAATAATTAAATAAATAATTATTAAATTATTATAAAATATATATATGGATATAATTAAAAGATGAAAGGAAAGAGAAATTAAAAAATTAGTCTTCTTCTTCTTCTTCTTGGCCGAACCACCATAGGAGAAAGCTCAAGGATTTTGATCTTCTAAGATTCCAAGATTTGAAGGATTTCAAAGGTTCAAAAAGGATTTTTAGAGATTTCCACTTGAAAAGTAAGTTCTTTAGCTTTTTCTTTGGATTTCCATAGAAATTTTGAATATGTGAGTTTTAGATTTTTGAAGTAGTATGTTATAATTATTGGTATTGGTGTGTATGAAGTTATTTTGGGTAGTTATTAATGATTTTAAGGTTGGATTGAAGAAATGGTTGAATTTGGATAAAGAATGGTGAAGAGAGAGAATTTAGGGTTATGGACTTTTAGGGTTTGAGAAATTATGGTTTTTAATTGTGCAAATTGGTTCTAAATGAGTTGTTTTGGTGCTTAAACAAGTATTTTAAAGTCAAATGTTGGATTTGGTTGTGTTTGGTTGGAGTTTGAGGATGGAAGTGTGATTTAGGATTTTGGAAAATGATTTTTCCATTGTTGAATTGTAAAATTTTATTGGTTTAATCTTGTTGTTCGGTGATATAAATATAAGCTTAAAATGATTAATGGATTGTGTTGGAACGGAAAATCTTCAATGGGGGAAGGTTATGCCATTTTAGGGTTTTGTGTATAAGAGCGTATTTTTTGTAATGTAAATGGTTTAAATGTATTAAAATATTTTTCTAATAATATAAATAAACTTAATATATTAAAATGAATGGCCTAGTATGAGAATCCAAAGTTAAAGTGAGGTTGGCCTTAAATTTTGGATTTTTGCTTGGATGGGGTTTAATATTGGAAATGCCATTAAATGTGATACTAAATGATTATTTGTTATTATATTTTGTTTAGGCATTGAGGAAGGTTGATTTGCTTCATCCAAGTGGTGAAGGGCAAGTTGGAAGGATAGGATTGGAGGTTGTTTTAATCTTGTTTTGGTTGCTATTTGAGGTAAGTACAAACTTTGAATACATTGGTTATGTTTGCATGACATTTGGGCTTAACACATTTTGGTTGGAAAATGTGTTAAGCTACTTGATACATTGGTTTTGTATGAATAATGTGCTATGATATTTGTAATGTCATATATGTGTTAAATGCATTGTGAAAAGCCATTGATAATGGCTAAATTGTGTAAAATGTGAAATATGTGTATTATGTGAAAATGACCCAAAGTGTTTGGGTAATGCCGTTTGTTGTGTATGCATTAAGTGCATTGTTAAAAAGCCATTGGTATTGGCTACATTACATTAAATGTGGTTAATATGTGAATTATGTGGGAATACCCAAAGTAATTGGGTAATGTGTTGTAAATGCAAAAAGTGGTATAATATAATGAGTTATGTGGAAACATAATGAAATGAATTGATATCTATATAAATGAGAAATATGAATAAATTGTGTTCCTAGTATATTATTCAATTTTCAGAGTTCTGTGTTTGGTGGCATGCCTATGATTTGCCTACGGGCTAGATGCTGGGCATCACTGTGAAAATATTTTTGAGGTGAAATGACCAGATCGTAAGCCTCAAAAATAAGTCCTTGAAGCTGGGCTGGGTGAAGTGACCGGTCGTAAACCCAGACTTAGTTGGACTATTACATTGATATTTTGCCTACGGGGCTAGACACATGGTGTCATTATAGACCAAAACAGTAACTCTGAAATTTGAATAGCATATTAGTTTCCTTTGGGCCCATGCTTGTGTTTGTTTTTATCTGAATTATGGATTGCAAAATATTTGAAAAGTATGAGAAAATGGAATGATGTGATATCCATATGCATTGTGCACTGGCATTGCATTTGAGTTTTATTGTTATCAAGTTTGTATCGCTAGGCTTTTGGCTTAGCGCGATTGTTTACATCATGCAGGTGACATGGTAGATTCGGCTGAGCCGGAGAGTTCTTCTAGACTAGGTCGAGTCTAGATTTGTGGTTGTGCTTGTAGAGTTGATATCAAAATTAGAAACACTGTCAGCAGTATGTATATATTTTATGTTATTATATATTTTGGGCACTATGCATATTATATCATGTTTTTGGATTTTATGTATTGTAAACTATAAAGAATATTTGGGTTAAGTTATTTGAAATGGAGGTTTAAATGTGTTCTAAATTATATATATATATATATATATATAAATGTTTAAGAAACTTGGTGAAATTGAGGAGTATAGGTGAAATGGTGATTTGAAATTATTTGGGAGTGTTTTCTGATGCAGGTTGTGTTTTGCTAAATTTTGGAATGTTCAAATTACAGACAAAACTGGCGATTTTTTTTTCTGAGATTTTCATATAAAATATTTATTTTGGGTTCCTATAACAAGTAAAGAATATTTATATACTATTTAATTTTATATATTTAGTATTTGAAATTTTAAATCAAAAATGTGAAAATTTTTATTAAATCGGTCTGTGACATTTTTATACCATATAAGCATATTTTACATATGCTGAAAATATGTATTGTACGTATATAGGGTATGAGGGTGTTATATTTATTTTAGTATCAGAGCCTAGGTTTGAGGTTCTCGACCTAGGTGGGTTGATAGAGAGAGAAAATGAGGGATTTGAAAATAGTTTTTAATTGTAATACATGCATTGACACTGGTAGTTTCTGATATCTGATATAGTAATTTCTGCTGTGTTTACAAATATAGGTAGTTATGGCATCTCGGATGCATTAGTCTGTAGAGGGTAGTGCAGAGAGTGTGGCTCCTGATAAGGGTAGAGATAGAGCTAGAGTTGTGTCTGCTGGTGAGGTGTTTATTTCTGTGCCTGTGAGACTAGCAGCTGATGAGATTCTGCTTGGCTAGGTACGACATATGGTAGAGTTGTTGAGGCAAGCTTTAGTTCAGCAGCTGCAGCCACAGTTGCCGGTGAGGAAGTATGATAAGCTGAGAAAGTTTGGAGCTGAGGTCTTTGTTGGTACTACAGACCCTACTGTAGCAGAGCAGTGGCTAGACAGGGTTTAGAGAGTGTTCATTCAGTTGTAGGCTAGTCCAGAAGAGAAGTTTGGTTATGCCAATTCTCTTCTGCAGAGGGATGCATATGATTGGTGGAAGATGGTTCCACATGCTCTGGATGATCCACCAGTCCTGACTTATGATGATTTCCTGTGGGAATTTGAGAAAAGTATACTCTGAGGGAGTATAAGTATGCAAAGAAGATGGAGTTCCTCAGTCTGAGACAGGATACCAGGACAGTGATAGAGTATGAGATCGAGTTTATCCGGTTGAGTCATTATGCTGGTGGGATCATTTCAGATGAGATTGACAGGTGCAGGAGATTTGAGGAGGGACTGAGACCCTCTATCATGTGTATCATAGCAAGCTCTCAGTATCAAAATTTTTCTCAGTTGGTTACAGCTGTCAGAAGTGTAGAGAGAGCACAGAGTCTTGTAGCAGCAGCTAGGGTTGAGGAGACCAGAGCTAGGAGACCCCAGAGTGAGACAGGGTCTTCATCAGTGAAGAGAGGCCGAGGGGGATATTTTTAGAAGTTCAGTAGGAGCCAGGGGCAGTTTGGCAGGTTAATACAGTAGCAAAGATAGAGACAGAGACCTGCAGTTTCAGTGGCTAGTGCTCCGACTCCAGTGGCTCAGAGGCTTGCTCCACCTACTTGTGTTCATTGTGGTAAAGCACATAGAGGTTTCTTCTGGTGGAGAGGTGCTTTGGGAGTGTGTTTTAGATGTGGGTTGTCAGACCATTTTATCAGAGATTGTCCAGAGCCACTAGAGGATAGACAGGCAGATACTGAAGCTTCTCGACCTAGTGTCAGAGGGGGTCCTGGTGGTAGAGGTTTTGGTAGAGGTGGTTGATCTGGGACTAGTCAGAGAGGAGGTTCTATAGCCAGAGGTAGTAGACCAGATGAGGTAGGACCATCATAGCATGTTTATGTGATGCAGAGGCATTCAGATGCTTCAGCTGTTATTGCTTGTACTTTTTCTTTATTTGATACTTCAGTTCTTGCATTATTAAACCCTATGTTGAGTCATTCTTACATCAGTGCATCCATCTTGCCTGTGGGTGATTTGTATTCTGAGTTCTTAGGATTTGATGTTTTGGTCACAAATCTTTTAGGGCATAATGTTGTGGCGAGCAGGGTGCACCGAGATAGTCCAGTTGTTGTTCAGGATGAAGAGTTTCTCAACAACCTGATTGAGACGCCTTTTAGGGAGTACGATATGATTCTAGGCATGGATTGGTTGTCCAGGCATGAGGTTGTGGTAGATTGTCAGAAGAATTTTGTTACTTTGAGAACACGTGATGGTAGGGATGTGATGGTATCTAGTGAGCAAAGGTATCTTTCATCTATATTTGTTTCAGCTGGGAGGATGATTCGAAAGGGATGTGAGGCTTATCTTGCTCATGTTGTAGATACCAGAGTAGTGGGGTCCCAGCTTGATAGTATACCCATAGTTGTCGAGTTTTCAGATGTTTTTCCTAATGAGTTGTTAGGGGTACCTCTTGAGAGAGAAGTGGAGTTTGGTATCGATTTTTTGCATGGTACCACTCCTATCTCTATTACTCCTTATCGGATGGCACCTGCTGAGTTGAGAGAGTTGAAGGTGCAGTTGCAGGAGTTGTTGAAAAAAGGGTTCGTCTGCCCTAGTGTGTCCCCGTGGGGAGCGCCTATGTTGTTTGTGAAGAAGAAGGATGACACCTTGAGATTGTGTATTGATTATAGGCAGTTAAATAAGGTGACCATCCAGAACAAGTATCCTTTTTCTTGGATAGATGATCTCTTTGATCAGTTGAAGGGAGCAACAATATTCTCTAAGATTGATCTGAGATTAGGGTACCATCAGTTGAGAGTCAGAGATGTGGATGTACCCAAGATAACTTTTCGCACGAGGTATGGGCATTATGAGTTTCTAGTGATGCCCTTTGGATTGACGAATGCACTAGCAGCTTTTATGGATTTGATGAATAGGGTGTTCAGATCATATTTAGATTAGTTTGTGGTGGTCTTCATTGATGACATTTTGGTGTATTTGCATAATGAGAAGGATCATGATAGGCATTTGTGAATTGTATTGCAGACTCTGAGAGAGAAGTAGTTGTATGCTAAGCTATCTAAGTGTGAGTTCTGGCTCGATCAGGTAGCTTTTCTCAATCATGTGGTTTCAGCAGAGGGTATTAGAGTTGATCTGAGTAAGATTGAGGCTATCTTGAATTGGAGTCTACCAAAAATTGTGATAGAGTTTAGAAGTTTTCTGGGATTGGCAGGCTATTATCATCGGTTTGTGAAGGGTTTTTCTATGATAGCTGCACCACTCATCAGATTGCTTCGGAAAGGAGTTAGATTTGTATGGACAAATTGGTGTCAGGCGAGTTTTGAGTAGGTAAGGGAGATGTTGACTCAGGCTCCTGTCCTTACCTTGCCTATGGAAGGTAAACCTTATGTGATTTATAGTGATGCTTCACATAGTGGTTTAGGTTATGTTCTGATGCAGGAGAGTAGAGTCATTGCTTATGCCTCTCAACAGTTGAAGCCACATGAGATGAATTACTTGGCGCATGATTTAGAATTAGCAGCTATAGTTTTTGCCTTGAAGATTTGGCGGCATTACTTGTATGGGAAAAAGTCTTTCATTTATACGGATCATAAGAGTTTGAAATACCTGGGTGTTCAGAGAGAGTTGAATCTTCAACAGTGACGATGGTTAGAGTTGATTAAAGACTACAGCTGTTTGATTAATTATCATCCTAGTAAGGCAAATGTTATTGCTGATGCCTTGAGTTGGAAGTCTTTGGCAGGTTTGACTGCTTATTCGCTCTCTTTGCTTATTGAGTTGAGAGCGTTGCATGCTAGATTTGAGTCTTGTGATGATGGTGCTTTGATGGCTCAGTTGCAGTTGACACCTGTCTTATTTGATCATATTAGGGAGGCTCAGTTGGCAGATGAGAGAATTTAAAAAATTGTGTTGGTTTGTTAGAAGGGGGAGAGTCGAGACTTTTTTGTGAGAGATGATGGTAGTCTATGGTATAGAGATAGGTTGTGTATTCCTGATGATGCAGAATTGAAAAGGATGATATTAGAGGAAGCACATCAGTCACTTTATGCTATGCACCCTAGGAGTACCAAGATGTATCAGGACTTGAAGCAACATTATTAGTGGTTAGGTATGAAGAGGGACATAGCAAAGTTTGTATCCAGATGTCTTACTTGCTAGAGAGTGAAGGCTGAGCACCAGGTTTCTTCAGGTTTACTCCAACATTTATCAGTGCCCTAGTGGAAATGGGAGTGAGTGACAATGTATTTTGTGACAGGACTACCTTTGACCTAGAAGAAGTATGATGCAATCTGGGTGATAGTTGATCGGATGATGAAGACAGCTCATTTTCTTCCAGTTTGAATGGATTATTCTCTTGAGTGGTTGGTTGAGCTGTATATCAGTGAGATAGTGAGGTTGCATGGAGTCCCAGTTTCTTTGGTGTCAGATCGAGATCCCTGGTTTACTTTGAGGTTTTGGAAGAGTTTGCATGATGCTTTGGGTTCTCGATTGTATTTTAGTATTGCTTTTCATCCTCAGACAGATGGGTAGCCAGAGAGAGTGATACAAATTCTAGAGGATATGTTGAGGAGTTGTATCATTGATTTTACATGGAATTGGGATAGTTTTTTCCACTAATTGAGTTTACTTATAACAACTGTCATCAGTCCAGTATTAGGATGGCTCCTTATGAGGCCTTGTATGGTAGGAGATGCGGGACACCTTTGTGTTGGGATGAGGCTGGAGAAGGTAAATTGGTCGGTCCCGATTTGATTAAGGAAATAAAAGAGAAAGTGAAGGTGATTCGAGGTCATTTGAAAGCAGCTTCAGAACAACAGAAATCCATTCAGATTTGAAGAGAAGAGACATAGAGTTTAGTGTGCGAGATAAAGTATTTCTGAAGGTGTCTCCATAGAAGAAGATTTTGAGGTTCGGTTGCAAGAAAAGTTGAGTCCTTGTTTCATAGGACCATATGAGGTGTTGGAGAGAGTTGGTCCAGTGGCTTTTAGACTAGCTTTGCCGCCTGAGTTGGATCAAATTCATAATGTCTTCCATGTCTCAATGCTTCAAAGATATAGGTCTGACCCATCTCATATCCTATCGGTGGAGTCTATTGAGGTGAGTTCAGATCTGACTTACGAGGAAGAACCAGTGGCGATTTTGGCAAGAGAGGTTAAAGAATTGAGGAATAAGAGGGTGCCACTTGTGAAAGTTCTTTGGAGAAATCATGCCACTGAGGAGGCGACATGAGAGAGTAAGAAGATGATGCAGAGTTAGTTTCCCCAATTGTTCCAGACTTGAGAGCAGGTAATTTCGAGGACGAATTTTATTTTAGGGGGAGAGAATTGTAATATCCCAAATTTTTAAAAATTTTTAAGTTTTGAAAATTTGATAAAATAAATTATAATTTAATAGGATAAATTAAATTAATGGTTTTAAATGAAAAATAAAGAGATTTTAAATGAAAAAGTGGAATATATATGTGATATATATGTAAAACATACATAACATATAAAGGTCAACACTTTAAAAAAAAAAGTCAAAGTCCAATGGCATTTTTATAAATAAATTTTAGAAATTAAAAATTAATAAAATAATTTAAAAATAAATTATTTTTGAATGGATGATGGATTTTTAATCTTTTAATTTTTTAATAAATAATTAAATTATTAATTATTAAATTATTATAATATATATATATATATGGATATAATTAAAAGATGAAAGGAAAGAGAAATTAAAAAAATAGTCTTCTTCTTCTTCTTCTTGGCCGAACCACCATAGGAGAAAGCTCAAGGATTTTGAACTTCTAAGATTCCAAGAATTGAAGGATTTCAAAGGTTCAAAAAGGATTTTTAGAGATTTCCACTTGAAAAAGTAAGTTCTTTAGCTTTTTCTTTGGATTTCCATAGAAATTTTGAATATGTGAGTTTTGAATTTTTGAAGTAGTATGTTATAATTGTTGGAATTGATGTGTATGAAGTTATTTTGGGTAGTTATTAATGATTTTAAAGTTGTATTGAAGAAATGGTTGAATTTGGATAAAGAATGGTGAAGAGAGAGAATTTAGGGTTATGGACTTTTAGGGTTTGAGAAATATTGGTTTTTAATTATGTAAATTGGTTCTAAATGAGTTGTTTTGGTGCTTAAACAAGTATTTTAAAGTCAAATATTGGATTTGGTTGTGTTTGGTTGGAGTTTGAGAATGGAAGTGTGATTTAGGATTTTGAAAAATGATTTTTCCAAAATTGTTGAATTGTATAATTTTATTGGTTTAATCTTGTTGTTTGGTGATATAAGTGATGAATATAAGCTTAAAATAATTAATGGATTGTGTTGGAATGGAAAACCTTCAATGGAGGAAGGTTATGCCATTTTAGGATTTTGTGTATAAGAGTGTTTTTGTAATGTAAATGGTTTAAATGTATTAAAATATGTTTCTAATAATATAAATAAACTTAATATATTAAAATGAATGGCCTAGTATGAGAATCCAAAGTTAAAATGAGGTTGGCCTTAAATTTTAGATTTTTGCTTGGATGAAATTTAATTATAGTTTAATATTGGAAATGACATTAATTGTGATACTAAATGATTATTTGTTATCACATTTTATTTAGGCATTGACGAAGGTTGATTTGCTTCATCCAAGTGGTGAAGGGTAAGTTGGAAGGATATGATTGGAGGTTGTTTTAAGCTTGTTTTGGTTGCTATTTGAGGTAAGTACAAATTTTGAATACATTGGTTATGTTTTCATGACATTTGGGCTTAACATAGTTTGGTTGAAAAATGTGTTAAGCTACTGGATACATTGGTTATGTATGAATAATGTGCTACGACATTTTTAATGTCATATATGTGTTAAATGCATTATGAAAAGCCATTAATAATGGCTAAATTGTGTAAAATGTGAAATTGTGTATTATGTAAAAAATGACCAAAAGTGTTTGGGCAATGCCATTTGTTGTTATGCATTAAGTGCATTGTTAAAAAGCCATTAGTATTGGCTAGATTACATTAAATGTGGTTAATATGTGAATTATGTGGAAATACCCAAAGTAATAGGGTAATGTGTTATAAATGCAAAAATATGGTATAATGTAATGAGATATGCGGAAACATAATGAAATGAATTGATATCGATGTAAATGAGAAATATGAATAAATTGTGTGCCTAGTATATTATTCAATTTTCAGAGTTCTGTATTTGGCGGCATGCCTATAATTTGCCTACGGGCTAGATGCTGGGCGTCACTGTAAAAATATTTTTGAGGTGAAATGACCGGGTCGTAAGCCTAAAAAATAAGTCCTTGAAGCTGGCTGGGTGAAAGGACTGGATCATAAGCTCAGACCTAGTTGGACTATTACATTAATATTTTGCCTATGGGGCTAGACACATAGTGTCATTATAGACCAAAACAGTAACTCTGGAATTTGAATAGCATATTAGTTATCTTTGGGCCCATGCTTGTGTTTGTTTTTATGTGAATTGTGGATTGTGAAATATTTGAAAAGTATGAGAAAATGGAATGTGATATCCATATGCATTGTGCATTGGCATTGCATTTGAGTTTTATTGTTTTCATGTTTGTATCGCTAGGCTTTTGGCTTAGCATGATTGTTTACATCGCGCAGGTGACAGGGTAGATTCGGCTAAGCCGGAGAGTTCTTCTAGACTAGGTCGAGTCCAGATTTGTGATTGTGCTTGTAGAGTTGATTTCAAAATCAGAAACACTGTCAACAACATTTATATATTTTATGTTATTGTATATTTTGTGTATTATGCATATTACATCATGTTTTTGAATTTTATGTATTATAAACTAAAGAATGTTTGGGTTAAGTTATTTGAAATTGGGATTTAAATGTGTTCTAAATTATATATATATATATAAATGTTTGAGAAACTTGGTGAAATTGAGGAGTATGGGTAAAATGGTGATTTGAAATTATTTGGGAGTGTTTTCTGATGCAGGTTGTGTTTTGCTAAATTTTGGAATGTTCAAATTACAGACAAAACTCTGGCAAATTTTTTTTTCAGAGATTTTCACATAAAATATTTATTTTGGGTTCCTATAACAAGTAAAGAATATTTTTCATACTATTTAATTTTAAATATTTAGTATTTGAAATTTTAAATCAGAAATGTGAAATTTTTTATTAAACCGGTCTGTGATATTTTTGTACTGTATATGCATTTTTTACATATGCTGAAAATATGTATTGTACGTATATAAGATTACAAAATCTATTTATGATAAACTCCTTAATTTAGTTTTAATCCATAATATAGCATAAAAGCTATTTTTAGTTAATCTAATAGATTAAGGCTTAATTAATAAAATTATCATGGAATGACTTCCATATTTGAGAATACAACTAGTGGTTAAACCGTCTGAGTGAATTTTTTGAAAACAAGATGTCCCATGTTGATATTTTATTGACCATATACCTAGAAAAAGAGACTCGCCATTCGTGTATGGAAGATATAAGGTTGGAAGGAATGTCCTAATTATCTTCGTTTTTGTGCATCCATGCATGCATACATGCATTGCATTACATGGCATTGATCCTTTCTAGCTCACAAATTTGGAGTATAATAGTTCAATAGTGTACAACAATTCGACCTATGCCAGTGATGTAGAATCCAGTAACAACTCAGTTAACTTCTCACCAAAAGCAATGGAACCTGAACAGATTCAAAAAATGGTGGATGATGCAATTAGCTCCAAGATGGAAGAACTAAAGGAGGCCCTAGTTGAGACCATGAAAAGCCAACTGGCTACACTATTGGAGAACACTATTGAAGTATCTGCTAGTACTAAGAAGCAGAAAGACAAGGGAAAGGCTAAGGTTGGTGAAGCAGCCTTTGATGATGACAAAGTGATGATAGATGATGATGATTGGGCTTAGTATTTCCAAGATTCTCAAGATAAGAATAAAGAAGCAAAGACTATAGAGAAGGTAACCATGGAAAAGACTGAAACTTTAGATGTGGAAAAGATGATTGCTGATTTAGAAAAGAAGTTCGAAAAGAAGCTGAAAGTTAATGAGATGTCAGAGGTGGACAAGCTATTTGAACAAGATGAGGAAGTCTTTAACAAGTTCAAGATGCCTTCCTTTGCTAAGTTTGATGGAACTGGCAATCCTCATCTGCATGTCAAGCAATACATCACAGCCATGCAATTTGTTCGAGCTACTAAGGCTCAAACTCTAAGATATTTTATGCTCTCATTAGATCCTGTTGTGCAGAATTGGTTCAACACCTTAGAGGGTAATATTCAAAAGGATTGGGATTGATTATATAAGGTCTTCATCTAGTAGTATGGGTAAAATGCCAAGTTGGAAGTTACTTTGATGGAGGTAGAGATAATCAGGTAGAAACAAATTGAGAACTTTGTTGATTATGTAAAGAGGTGGAGAAACAAGGCTGCGTTGCTCAAGAAAAGTCCAGATGAGTTAGACCAGATTAGGATGATTGAGAGAGGGGTGCTACCTAATCTTTGTTAAAGGATGTACCACACCCTTATTAGAGGTTTTAAAGATCTCCTTCAAGCTGGCTTGCAAATAGAAGAATGAGAAAGAGAGAAGAGCCATTTTTTTGCAAGAAGGAATGAAAAAGGGAATTATCAGTCTAGCAATCAAAGCACGCAGAAGGTAGTTGATGTTAATGCAACTGGTCAAGGAGGTAGGAGGCAATTTTTGGAGTTGGGAAAGCCACTGTCCTGGGTCCTCAATAAGCTACAAAAGAAGGGACTATGACAACCCTTGATTACTCGACCATTGCAAAATCCCTTACCACCTAACTTTGATACTAAGGTATTTTTTCAATTCCACCAAATGCAAGGGCATGAAAAGGACAAATGCTTGAGGTTGAGGCATGAAATTCAGAATTTGATTGATCGTGGAAAGTTGCCTGAACCTAACAAGCCTAGCATGAAGGACAATCCATTGCTAAGGTTCAACAGAGTACCTGTAACACCCTTATACCCTATATACATATAATACATATTTCCAGCATATGTAAAATATGCATATACGGTACAAAAATGTCACAGATCGGTTTAATAAAAATTTTTCACATTTCCAATTTAAAATTTAAAATTCTAAATATATAAAATTAAATAGCATATAAATATTCTTTACTTGTTATAGGAACCCAAAACAAATATTATATATGAAAATCTCTGGGAAAAATTTGCCAGAATTTTGTTTGTAATTTGAACATCCCAAAATACTGCAAAACACAAGTTTCAATTCACCATCTCAACCATACTCCTCAATTTCACCAAGTTTCTCAAAAATTTATGTATAGATATATATATAATTTAAAACACGTTTACTCTGCCATTTCAAATACATTGACCTAAACATTCTTTATAATATACGATACATAAAATCCAAAACATAATATATTATGCATAATACTCAAAATGTACAATAACATAAAAATATATACATGCTGTTGACAGTGTTTCTGATCTCGATAATAACTCAACAAGCTCAACTACAAGTCTAGACCCGACCTAGTCTAGAAGATCTCTCTGGCTCATCTGAGTCTACCCTGTCACCTGCGCGATGGAAACAATCGCGCTAAGCCGAAGCCTAGTGGTACAAACTTTGATAATAATAATAAAACTCAATGCAATGTCAATACACAATGCATATAGATGTCACATCATTCCATTTTCTTATATTTTTCAAATATTTCATAATCACAATTCACATATAAACAAACACAAATATGGGCCCAAAGATAACTAACATGCTATTCAAATTCCAGAGTTACTGTTTTGATATATAATGACACCATGTGTCTAGCCCCGTAGGCAATATATCTATGGATAATCCAACTAGATCTGAGTTACGACCCAGTCTTTTCACTCAGTCTAGATTCAAGGATTTGTTTTTGAGGCTTACGACCGGTTTTTTCACCCTAAAAACATCATATTTATCAGTTGGGCCTAGCTCACGACCCGGTCTTTTCACCATCTCAGCTTTTAGCCCGTAGGCAATCATAGGCATGCTGCCAAATATAGAACTCTGAAAATTGAATAACATACTAGACACACAATTTATTCACTTTTCTCATTACTAATCTCTTTCTCATTTTTACATATTCAATCTAGGCACATTGCCATATTTTCACATTTTTTTTCTCACTTTTCTCATTTTTCACATCTTTCTTATTTTTCTCACTTTTCTCATTTTTATCATTATCAATTCATTTCATTATACCACATATCTCATTTTACACAGTTTAGCCATTATCAATGGCTTTTCACAATGCATTTAACACATATATGATATTACAAATGTCATAGCACATTATTCATACACAATCAATGTACCAAGTAGCTTAACACATTTTTCAACCAAAATGTGTTAAGCCCAAATGTCATGCAAATATAAATAATATATTCAAAGTTTGTACATACCTCCACTAGCAACCAAAGGCAAGATTAAAATAACCTCCAATCCTATCTTTCCAACTTGCCTTTCACCCCTTGGATGAAGCAAATCAACCTCCCTCAATGCCTAAACCAAATGTGATAGAAAATAACCATTTAGTATCACATTTAATGGCATTTTCAATATTTAACCATAATTAAACATCACTCCTACAAATTGCTAAAAATTTAGTCTTTCCTTACTTTAACATTAGAATTCCATTCTACTATAATTAAATTAGTATTTTAAGTTTATTTATATTATTAAAAATATATTTTAATACATTTAAATCATTTACATTATAAAAATACACTCTTATACACAAAATCTCAAAAATGACATAACCTTCCCCCATTGAAGGTTTTCCATTCCAACACAATCCATTACTCATTGCAAGCTTATATTCATTACTTTTAACACTAAACAATATGCTTAAACAAATAAAATCACACAATGCAACCACTTTGGAAAATCACTTTTCCAAAACCCTAAATCTCTACTTCCATTCTCAAACTCCAACCAAACACAAATAAATCCAATATTTGACTTTAAAATACTTGTTTATGAATCAAAACAACACATTTAGAACCAATTAGCACAATCAAAGCTCATATTTTCAAAACCCCAAAAATCTATAACCCTAAATTCTCTCTCTTCACCATTCTTTATCCAAACTCCATCATCTCTTCACTCTAACCTTAAAATCATTGTTAACTCTCCAAAATAACATCATACACACCAATTCCAACAATTATACCATACTACTTCAAAATTTCAAAACTCACATAAATCAATTTTCCATGAAATTCAAAGAAAAGAGTTGAAAACTTACTAAATTTAGTGAAAATCACCAAAAACCCACTTAAAACTTGTTAAATCCTTCAATTTGTGGAGTATGGAAGAATCAAAATCTTGCTCTAAGCTCCCATGGATATTCGGCCTACGTGAAGAAGAAGAAGAAGATGAAGACTTTTAAATTTTCTTTTTCTTTTCATCTCTATTTTTAAACTATATATATATTAAAATAATTTAATAATTAATAATTTAATTATTTATTTAATAAATTAAAAGTCCTAAATTCCTTCTTCCATTCAAAAATAATTTATTTTTGAATTATTTTATTAATTTTAAATTTTTGAAAATTTATTTACAAAAATGCCATTGGACTTTGACTTTTCTTTTAAAAAGTGTTGACTTTTAAATGTTATGTATATTTTGCATATATATCACATATATATTCCACTTTTTCATTTAAAACCCCTTCATTTTTCATTTAAAACCATTAATTTAATTTATCCTTTTAAATTATAATTTATTTTATCAAATTTTTCAAAACTTAGAAATTTTCAAAAATTTTAGTCTAGCTGAACTCTCCGGTTCAACCGAATCTACCCTGTCACCTGCGTGATGAACCACAATCGCGCTAAGCCTACAGATTAGTGATACAAACCACAATAACAATATGCTTCAATGTAATGCCAATGTCATACTTTCAAGAATTTGAAACAATACACAAGAATATCATATTTCATAAAATTACATTTCATTATATTACTCAATTGTTTCAGCATTCATGATTCACATTTAAGCAAAGACAAGCATGGGCCCAAAAGAAACTAATATGCCATTCAAATTTCAGAGTTAATGTTTTGGTCCAATATCACATTTATCAAGCCCGTAGGCTAATCATTATCACAATGAGAAACATCTCATATGTAACATCCTAACTAGGCTTCAAGGACTAGGCCCAGCCATACTTCAAGGGGAGCTCAACATCAACCCAACTTGGCTTAAAGGACCAAGCCCAACCCAGGTTCAAGGGATTGTTACTTTTAGGCATGCCACCAATAACAAAACTCTGAAAATTGAATAACATACTAGGCACACAATTCTTTCATTCTTTCATTATCAATTCCATTCTCATTTTCTCATAATCATTTAGGTAACCATGCCTCAATATTTCATTTACATCATTATAGCCAACATCAATGGCTTCACATCTCATCATTAGGGTATACATAACCAATTGCATTGTACATACATTTTGAATGTTCATTATATCTTTCACATCATGCAAATCATAGCATTAATCAATTGTATCAACAATGTAATAGATTACTTAACACATTTATAACCAAATGTGTTAAGTCCTAAAGTCATGTAAATGTATGCAATCATGTAGGGTTTATACTTACCTCAAGAGCAACTCACACCAATCTAACCACTTCTCCTTCCAAGAATCCTTCAACACTTTGATTAGGGCAACTCAATCTCTTCAAAACCTAATCCAAAAGTTATTATACACACTCACTTGGATATACACATAAGATAATAAAGATAAGAACCAACTAGGGCAACTTCTACACATGACATGCTTAACAACACGGGTGTGTCCTTGACCATGCTCGAAACCCATAACACAAAAGCTTTGACACGCTCATTGACATGGGCGTGTCACTAGCCGTGTCAATCCTCCCTCAACACAGTGGCTATGACATGCTCAGTGACATGGGCGTGTCACTGGATGTATCAATCCACCAATAACACA
The DNA here is from genome assembly GCA_947685225.1 of Garcia nutans. Classification (NCBI taxonomy): domain Eukaryota; kingdom Viridiplantae; phylum Streptophyta; class Magnoliopsida; order Malpighiales; family Euphorbiaceae; genus Garcia; species Garcia nutans. Next base: position 34,679,700 of record CANTUV010000005.1, on the reverse strand, counting down.
GTAGCTATGACACGCTCAGTGACATGAGCGTGTCACTGGACGTGTCAATACTACTCCAACACAGAAGCTCTGACATGGTCGTGTCACCCATCCAGAAAATAGAATCATTGACACGCCCAAAGACTTGGCCGTGCTCATGGGCGTGTCAGGCAAAAAATTCTGATTCCAACACCAACAATACCGCATCCAACAAACATCATACTTTACCCTTTTCCACTTCAAACAATCTTACCCAAAACCATCAATAAACCATACTAAACTTGCATAAACTCCAAAACAACTAATACATACATCAAAACACAATCACAACCACAATCACAACTCAACCCAAACACAATCCACAACTCTTGCTTTCCATCACAAAATTTAACCTTTCCTTCAAACCAACACCAAAATCAAAATCAAATAAACAACACCATCTCAAACACATCAAAATTAACCATACACATATCAAAATTAACCATTCACCAAACTCAATTCACAAACTCAAAAGAAAACCAAAGAATCAAGTTGGAAAACTTACCAAAAATGATGAAAATCCTTCAAACTCCAACTTGATCTCTTAAAACACCCTTCAATCTTGAGTTTGGAAGAATAAAATCTCTCTTTCCCTCTTGCTATGGAGATAGCTAGCCAAAGGAAAGAAAGAAAGAAAGAAGAAGATGATAGAAAAACAAAGTTAACTTCTCTTAACCACAAAACCTCTCTTTAGATATCCACCAAGCAATTAAATAATAAAATATTATAAATATCCTCTTCCACTAAATTAAATTTCCCTTTTTAATTAATCCAAATATAATTTAATATCTCTTTTGACCAACTCAACCCATTAACTTGTATATGTTGTATATATCTTCATTTATACAACATATACACACTCCTCTTTTCCTCTTAATCATATATATACTTTAGATCATTAAATCCAATTTCAACAATAAACATTCCAAAAATTTTAGGGTATAGTTTGGGATATTATAGTCTTGACTCTCCCCATTTTGACAAACAAACACAATTTTCTAAATTCTCTCATCTGCCAACTGAGCCTCCCTAATATGATCCAACAAGCAACGCTCTCAACTGCAACTGAGCCATCAAAGCACCATCATCATAAGACTCAAATTTAGCATGCAACGCTCTCAACTCAACAAGCAACGAGAGCGAATAAGCAGTCAAACCTGCCAAAGACTTTTGACTCAGGGCTTCAGCAACAATATTTGTCTTACCTGGATGATAATTAATCAAATAGTTGTAGTCTTTAATCAACTCTAACCACCATCTCTGCTGAAGATTCAGCTCTCTCTGAACACCCAAGTATTTTAAACTCTTGTGATTCGTATGAATGAAATACTTTTCCTCATACAAGTAATGCCGCCAAATCTTCAAGGTAAAAACTATTGCTGCTAATTCCAAATCACGCGTAAGGTAATTCAGCTCATGCGGTTTCAACTGTCGAGAGGCATAAGCAATGACTCTACCCTCCTGCATCAGAACAAAACCTAAACCACTATGTGAAGCATCACTGTATATCACATATGGTTTACCTTCCACAGGCAGGGTAAGGACAGGAGCCTGAGTCAACATCTCCCTCAACTGCTCAAAACTCGCTTGACACTGATCTGTCCACACAAATCTAACTCCTTTCCGAAGTAATCTAGTAAGTGGTATAGCTATTATAGAAAAACCTTCACAAACCGATGATAATAGCCTGCCAATCCCAAAAAACTTCTAACCTCTATCACAGTCTTCGGTCGACTCCAATTCAGGATAGCCTCAACTTTACTCGGATGAACTCTAATACCCTTTACTGAAACCACATGACCGAGAAAAGCTACCTAATCGAGCCAGAACTCACACTTAGATAGCTTAGCACACAACCGATTCTCTCTCAGAGTCTGCAATACAATCCGCAAATGCCTATCATGATCCTCCTCATTACGCGAATACACCAAGATGTCATCAATGAAGACCACCACAAACTAATCTAAATATGGTCTGAACACCCTGTTCATCAAATCCAGAAAAGCTGCTAGTGCATTCGTCAATCCAAAGGGCATCAACAGAAACTCATAATGCCCATACCTCGTATGAAAAGCTGTCTTGGGTACATCCACATCTCTGACTCTCAACTGATGGTACCCTGATCTCAGATCAATCTTAGATAATACTACTGCTCCTTTCAACTGATCAAAGAGATCATCTACCCGAGCGAAAGGACATTTGTTCTTGATGGTCACCTTATTTAACTGCCTATCAATACACAATCTCATGGTGGCATCCTTCTTCTTCACAAAAAACATGGGCGCTCCCCACAGGGACATACTAGGGTGAACAAACCCTTTTTCCAATGACTCCTGCAACTGCACCTTCAATTCTCTCAACTCAGCAAGTTCCATCCGATAAGGGGTAATAAAGATAGGAGTGATACCAGGCAACAAATCGATACCAAACTCCACTTCTCTCTCAGGAGGTACCCCTGGCAACTCATCAGGGAAAACATCTGAAAACTCGGCAACTGTGGGTATACTGTCAAGTTGGGACCCCACTACTCGAGTATCTACAACATGAGCAAGATAAGCCTCACATCCCTTTCGAATCATCCTCCTAGCTGAAACAAACATGGATGAAAGATACCTCTGCTCACTAGATACCATCACATCCTTACCATCACGTGTTCTAAAAGTAACACATTTCTTCTGAAAGTCTACCACAGCCCCATGCTTGAATTACCAATCCATGCCTAAAATCAGATCATACTCCCTAAAAGGCATCTCAATCAAGTCACCGAGAAACTCCTCATCCTGAACAACAACTGGACTATCTCGGTGCACACACCACAATACTATGCACTAAAGGATTTGTGACCAAAACATCAAATCCTAAGGACTCATGATGCAAATCACTCACAAGCAAGATGGATGCACTGATGTAAGAATGAGTTGACCCAGGATCTAATAATGCAAGAACTGAACTACCAAATAATGTAAAAGTACCAGCAATAACAGTTGAAGCATTTGGCTGCCTCTGTATCACATAAACCCGCTATGATGGTTCTGCCTCATCTGGTCTACTACTGCCAACTGTAGAACCTCCTCTCTGACTAGACCCAGATCGACAACCTCTACCAAAACCTCTGCCACCATAACCCCCTCTGACACTGGGTCGAGAAGTTGCAATATCTGTCTGTCTATCCTCTGGTGGCTCGGGATAATCTCTAGTAAAATGGTATGACGACCCACATCTAAAACACACTCCTGAAGCACCTCTCCACCAGCAGACACCTCCGTGTGCTCTACCACAATGAGCACAAGTAGGTGGAGTAGGTCTCTGAGCCACTGGGGTCTGAGCACTAGCCACTGAAACTGCAGGTCTCTGTCTTTGTCTCTGCTGCTGTAATGACCTGCCAAACTGCCCCTGACTCCTATTAAACCTCTGAAAATATCCCCCTCAGCCTCTCTTCACTGATGAAGACCCTACCTCACTCTGGGGTCTCCTAGCTCTGGTCTCCTCAACCCTGGCAGCTGCTATAAGACCTTGTGCTCTCTCTACACTCTTGGCAGCTGCAACTAACTGGGAAAATCCTGATACCGGGAGCCTGCGATAATGCACATGATAAAGGGTTTTAGTCCCTCCTCAAACCTCCTGCACCTGTCAAACTCATCAGAAATGATCCCACCAGCATAGTGACTCAACCGGATAAACTCGATCCCATACTCGGTCACTGTCCTGGTATCCTATCTTAGACTCAGGAATTCCATCTTCTTTGTATCTTTATACTCTCTCGGAGTATACTTCTGTTCAAATTCCCGTAAAAATTCATCATAGGTCAGAACTGGTGGATCATCTAGAGCATGTGGAACTATCTTCCACCAATCATATGCATCCCTCTGCAGAAGAGATTTGGCATAATCAAACTTCTCTTTTGGACTAGCCTGCAACTGAATGAATACCCTCTGAACCTTGTCTAGCCACTGCTCTGCTACAGCAAGGTCTGTAGTACCAATAAAGTCTTCAGCTCCATACTTTCTTATCTTATCATACTGCCTCACAAACAACTGTGGCTGCGGCTGTGGCTGTGGCGGCTATGGAACTGGAGCCTGTCTCAACAACTCTACCATATGCCATACCCAGCCAGGTGAAATCTCATCAGCTGCTGGTCTCACAGGCATAGAAACAGATGCCTCACCAGTAGATACAACTCTAGCTGCATCTCTACCCTCATCCGGAGCCACACTCTCTGCACTACCCTTAGCAGCCTGATGCAGTCGAGACACCATAACTACCTTTATCTGCAAACACTGTAGAAAATACTATATCAGAGATCAGAAACTGCCAGTGTGAATGCATGTATTACCATTAAAAACTATTTTCAAATCTCTCATTTTCTCTCTCTATCAACCCACCTAGGTCGAGAACCTCAAACCTAGGCTCTGATACCAAAATAAATGTAACACCCTTATACCTTATATACGTACAATACATATTTTCAGCATATGTAAAATATGCATATATGGTACAAAAATGTCACAGACTGGTTTAATAAAAAATTTTCACATTTCCAATTTAAAATTTCAAATTCTAAATATATAAAATTAAATAGCATATAAATATTCTTTACTAGTTATAGGAACCAAAAATAAATATTATATATGAAAATCTCTGAAAAAAATTTGTCAGAGTTTTATTTGTAATTTGGACATCCCAAAATTCAGCAAAACACAACCTGCAAAAAAGAAAACACTCCCAAATAATTTCAATTCACCTTCTCAACTATACTCCTCAATTTCACCAAGTTTCTCAAACATTTATACATAGATATATATAATTTAAAACACATTTACTCTCCCATTTCAAATACATTGATCCAAACATTCTTTATAATATACAATACATAAAATCCAAAACATAATATATTATGCATAATACTCAGAATGTACAATAACATAAAAATATATACATGCTGCTGACAGTGTTTTCGATCTCGATAACAACTCAACAAGCTCAACTACAAGTCTAGAGCCGACTTAGTCTAGAAGACCTCTCTAGCTCAGCTGAGTTTACCCTGTCACCTGCACAATGGAACTAATCGAGCTAAGCCGAAGCCTAGTGGTATAAACTTTGATAATAATAATAAAACTCAAAGCAATGTCAATGCACAATGCACATAGATGTCACATCATTCCATTTTCTTATATTTTTCAAATATTTCATAATCATAATTCACATATAAACAAACACAAACATGGGTCCAAAGATAACTAACATGCTATTCAAATTCCAGAGTTACTGTTTTGGTCTATAATGACACCATGTGTCTAGCCCCATAGGCAATATATCCATAGATAATCTAACTAGATATGAGCTTACGACCCAGTCTTTTCACTCAGTCTAGCTTCAAGGATTTGTTTCTGAGGCTTACGACCTGGTCTTTTCACCCTAAAAACATCAGATTTATCAGTTGAGCTTGGCTTACAACCCGGTCTTTTTCACCAGCCCAGCATTTAGCCCGTAGGCAATCATAGGCATGCCGCCAAACACAGAACTCTGAAAATTGAATAACATACTAGACACACAATTTATTCATTTTTCTCATTATTAATCTCTTTCTCATTTTCACATATTCAATCTAGGCACATTGCCTTATTTTCACATTTTTTTCTCACTTTTCTTATTTTTCACATCTTTCTTATTTTTCTCACTTCTCTCATTTTTATCAATATCAATTCATTTCATTGTACCACATATCTCATTTTATACAATTTAGCCATTATCAATGTGTAGACCCTTAATTTTTGACCCAGTTCGGTCCAATATATTTTGTTTAGTCCTGTAATATCCTCATTTATGCCCTAGAAGTTTTGCATATTGTTGTTGTTGTTAATGTTATATATTGGATTGAATATATGTGTTAAATTGTAAGAGAAAAGAAATTGAGAAGAGAAAGTATATGTATATGTATTTTGGGAAGAAATAGGGTTTAGAGACAAATTTATATGTTGTGTATATGTTAATATATATGACATATAAAGTGGTCAAAAGGCTTGGTCAATGCAAGAGAAGATATTTATTTGAGATTGGTAAATTACTTAATTGGGCACATATAAGACAAAAAGATAATTATGTGAATAAGGGCACTTTGGTAATTGCTTGGATAAAATCACATGGTGAATATTTAAAGAAGGTTTGACTTGTGTTTTCTTCATCATTTCTTCTTCTTCTTCTTGTTGATGGCCGGCCCTCCATAGCCAAAGAGAAAGAAAGAGACAAGTGATGGTTTTGATGATTTCAAGCTTAAATTGAAGAAAGATTAAGTGTTCAAGTGTTGATTTAAGAAGTTTTTTTAACTAAGGTAAGATCTTTTCTCTAATTTCTTCAATTATTTTGAAGTGGTATGATTAAGTTGCTTATGGTATGATTGTGAGTATTGATTTTGCTTGATAGATGAGAAGTTGGGTTGGTGTTGGTGATGGAAGAGTAAGATTGGTGTTTAGTGAAATTGTTTCTGTTTTAGGATTAGTAAAGGCTGTGACTTGTATGATTTTTAATTAATTTTAGAAAAATGTTCTTGAAGTGAATTTTTGATATGTTGTGCCTCTATGAGTCTAGAATGACTGAAAAATATGTTGATTCGATTTTGGAATGGTTATGAGTTTAGAAAGATTATTTTTATTAGACCTGTTCCAGCAGGTACCTTAACTGAGACAGCTCTATTTCGGAATTTTTAATAAAATGCAGAAAAATCATATTCAATTGAATTTTGGATATGTTGTTGCATAGTGAGTCTAGTATTTGAGAAAAATAATTTGGAACCACGTTGATTGAATTTGATTTATGGAATTCACAAAGTTCAGAACTGCTGCCAGGATTCAGGGCAATTGGGGCAGTCTGGTTAGGTGAACTATTTGACCAAGATTTTGTGTTCAGTTTGATCTGAAATTTTAAAGGGATGATTTTAAGATACAAAAATAAATTCTGTAAAAATTTTAGAATTTTTAGTCAAGTAGATTATTTTATACAATTTTTCAAAATAAGGATAAAATGGAGTCTAAAACCAGAATGTATTATTTATATGAATTATATCAATTGTTCTTTGCCCTAATTGCATTGTTGAGATTGAGCAATGTTATGTTATGCATTGTGAATGGTTATGTGTTTCATGAATGATATACATTGAAATTGAAATGATAATTCAAATAAGACATGATATGAGACAATGCCATTGTGATTGGCTATGATGATGATATTGAAAGAAAGAAGGCATGTTTGCCTAAATGTGATGAGAATTTGAGAATGGAAATGGTAAGTATATAATAAATGAATTGTTTGTTTAATATGTTATTCAGTTTCAAAGTTCTAGATTTGGGTGGCATGCCTAAGAAATGATGAAAGGTAACAGTCTTGCCGGGTTGAGGATCTCCTCAAATATGTTGAGTTGATGGTCCAAGAGACTGGGTCTGTTACACTATGAGAATTGTGAATATGAAATATATGATTTGTAACAGTCTTGCCGGGTTGAGGATCTCCTCAAATGTGTTGAGTTGATGGTCCAAGAGACTGGGTCTGTTACACTATGAGAATTGTGACTATGAACCAAAGCAGTAACTCTGAACTCTGAATATCGTATTAAATACTTGTTGGGCCCATAGGTGTCAAGGTTATATGAATGTCCTAAATAATGTTATGAGTTTAATGAAATGAGATTTTGGTTATGGAGTATGATTGATTAATGTTGAATGTGAAAAGATGTTGAAATGTGGTATGCTCATATGACTATGATTTGTGAAATGCATAATTGTGTGGTTAACTTTATATTTATGATGTTGATCTTATCAATAACATATGTGGCATTGCATTTCATTAAAGCATACTGTTAGCATGTTTTATCTTACTAAGCCGTTGGCTTAGCGCGATAGTGTTTAATCGCGCAGGTAGTAGAGTGGATAGAGTTGAACCCGAGAGTTCATCAAGACCTAGTGAGAGTAGACCTTGAAGAATCCATTTTGGGAGCTTAAAGATCAGAGCAGACTTGCCAATCATGTATAAATTTTATGTGTTGTAAAACTTGAGTTTTGATGTATATGAATTTGTAAATATGTAAATATTTTATAACTTTCGCTGTGTAATATTTAAATATGGGGGTTGTCACAAAACCTTTATTTTATGTTGTACTAGAAGTGTAAATCCTTTTTGCAGGTTGTAGTTGAGGTTACAAGGGGGGATTTATTGGGAGTGTACTGAGAATGATTTTGTTTGCATTGGTTTGTGTAAAATGTTTTTAAAATAAGAAAAAAACCGGTTTTGTCGACACTTGGGACTCAATTTTTAGGCGAAACTATGGCAAAAAAATTTTGTAAAAAAAAATCGGAACTAAAATTTGACTAAGTAAAATTGGTAGCAACATTAGGTTAGTGTGGCGCCTCTACTCAGCTTACATATGTAGGTTGAGAAGGGGTGTTACAAGTCCAAAATAAATTTTGTGTTGTCTAATATATTTTAATTGGTCTAAAATATTTTTTGTTATCTTAATTAAATAATTTTTTCTTTAATTATCTAATTTTTATTAATAAAAAATAAAAATTCAAAAAAAAAAGTCGAGCTGCGAGAAATGGCATGTGGCCATTTCGCTCGCAGGATTTTTCTGCGGGCGAAATGGCCTGCTATGTTACTTCGAATGGAATCTTAGCCCACCTCACTTGCTTTCTTTACTGCATAAGGGCATAAGCGAAGTCAAGGGATTTCCTTCTAACTAGTGGCTGAGAATATACCTTCATTCAACAGATTTTTGATTGCATGCTCTGGGTCTGGAATCTTTGCTCTTCTCTTTTGCATTTCTGCTAAAGCCATTTCGCTCGCCCGCAGGCGCACCTCACCCGCAGCTGCCACAGTCAGCTGTGGCAGATTTTTTTGCCAGCGTAATTTTTCTGTCACAAATTTTCCGAAACCTAATACAATTAGGTTTCAATTTCCTTTTCTTATTAAATATTGAAAGCCGTGAGTAACTAGGAAAAAACCATAAAAAAATCTCTATTAATAACAACACAAAAAAGGAGGAAAGGTGATCAGAAATTAAGGAGGAAATTGGAAACAATTTGAAACCGAATCTGTGAGGGAAAGTAGTGGAACAAAGCTGATTTTTGAGGAGCCAAAAATCAATTCAGTAATTCATCAAAGGTATCAACTGCCTTTGATTTGGTTGATCCAAAAAGCAATTTTGGTGCAACCCCACGAAGGAAGGTTTGAATTCTAAATTCTTTTTGTTTTTTTTGTTTACAGTAGCTTAATTCTTCAAAGACAAAAAAAAAAAAAAATCCAGAACCTTTAATTTGATTTTTTCTAAAGTTAAAAATACTATTCCGTTACTTTGTTTTCCAAAAAAATTTACAATTGCTACTTTTGTTTCATCAAAATCTTAAAACCCTAATTTAACATGTTTCTTTTCAAAACCCTTAAATAATATGTTGTTTCTTTCCAAAAGCCTTAAAAATACCTTTTTTTGCTTTATAAACTTTAAATCGTTGGTGTATTTTCATAAAACTCCCTAAAAATATTCAATTGCTTTTTCCAAATTCTAAAATTCTAAGATCACCCGAAACCCTAATTCAAAACTTCTAAAACCCTAATTCAATTCCTAAACTCAAAATAGTAAACCCTAACCCCTTAAAACCTTAACCCTTAATTTTTTTTAAAACTTCAATCCTTTAAAACTTAAAAAACCATAAAATCACAAATATTTTAATTTTATACAATAAGCTTGAAATCATCATTTAAAACCATTTTAAAGTGTCCAAAACCCTAGTTTCATGATTTCACCATTCAAACCTTAATTTGTTTAATCAAAGAGTCTTACCGACCTTTTAAAACATAAAACCTCAATCAATTTTAATTCCATAAAAAAGTCACAGTAGCCTAATTTTATGAATTTCAAAACCTTAACACATGAGATAAAGAACCTTAAATGGAAACAGTAGCTATAATTTGGATTTTTATTTACCTTATTCAATTCCATATTTGATCATGCTTTGTTTTATTTCTTATTCTTTAATTAATTTAAATTCAATGCTTGGTTTATTTTATTTATCATGGATGGATGTTTACTTTTTATTGATATTTGGTACCTTTGATGAATGATTTATTTATTATGAATGGTTATTTACTTTTATCAATTTATTTAGATTTCCAAATGTTGTAAGAGGTATGTTTCCACTTGGTGGGTACCTCATTTAAACATCATGTAATTTAATTTGCTTTTCTATTTTAGAACCTATGTAAAGGGCATGTTTCTACCTTTCGGTGGGTGTCCTATTTAGGCATGTGATGTAAGGACATGTTTCCATCCTTGGATGGGTGTCCATTTATTTGCTTTGTTTTGGACATTGCTTTGATTTTAATATATTGATGCTTTCTTTTAATTATTGTGTGTAATATGGATAATGTTGTTATATTTAAGAATTTTATAATATTAAGACCTGTAAAGGAGGCCAGTTCCAATGAACCGGGCGTTGTGGGGGTGCTGGGCCATTTCTCACCTTCTCCACACGTACCTAACTTTCCAAACCCATTAAGGGGTTGGGATTCCTTAGGAATCGAGTCATCCACCCGTTTCTTTTTCCCGGCCTGTCCGGGTGGCAACTCCATTTTCTTCGGACCTAGGTTCGTGTTCTCTAAGGCCCCGAGCCTAAACAGTGCCGAAGTCGCAAGAACCATTCCACCGGGAGTGGGGGCAAAAATCCCCGCTCACAGTGGCGACTCCACTGGGGATAAGAGAAGTTGATTCCATTGGTCTTTATATTATTCTATTCTTTCTTATAGTGATATTATCCATTGCATCATATTAGATTGCATTGTGTGTGTGAGTTAGGACGCCCGTATTACCCGTGTTATGTTATGTAAGGGATACCATACTTTCATTCAAGGTATGGAGATTGAGCATGGCATAACCACTCATAGCCTCATACCATTGGGTATATACTTGCTATGGGAAACTAAGCCTTTTTACCCAAAGACTAAAGCTCTTGTAATTGGCCTAGTTACTTTCCTATAAGTTCTACACCAAATGCATGTTGTTTGACTATGGTTAATTTATCTTGGCTTAAATCATGGCTTATTTGGTTTTTTCTTTTTCTAATATGACCTAAGTATATTGTAAGCTAAAAATAAATTTTTCTTTAAATTCCAAAAGACCAAAGCTATTTTCAAAAATTTTCAAAATGGTCTTTGGACATAAAATTTTTCTAAAAACATATCAAAAATTCTTTGGCTCATGGCCCAAATACTAAGCTTGAAATCTTTTTTTCTAAAATCTTTTTATAAAGGGCTTAGAAACAAAATTGTTTTTATCCAACATTTTCTTACAAAGAGCTTGCAAAATATTTAGGTCAATTAAGAAATACCAAAAATCAATTGTGGGCCTAGTTTACACTAAGAATAAATTAATCATGGGCTTGTTTTTGGCATGAATCATTAGTTACTTTTTTCAAGTGAGAAATCTATTTATAATAAACCTCTTAATTTAGTTTTAATCCAATAGAGCATAAAAGCTATTATAGTTGGTTGAATGGATTAAAACCCGATTGATGGGAATTATTATGAATGGATTTTCATTTTCGAAAATATAACTATTGGTTGAAACGTCCGAGGGAATTATTGAAAAGCAAGATACCCCATGTTGGTATTTTGTTAACCATATACCTAGGAAAAGGGACTCGCCATTCGTGTGTGGATGTTATAAGGTTGGAAGGAACGTCCTATTTATCCTTATTTGTTGATTGTTTGTGCATACATGCATACATTTGCATCTCATATCATTGATCCTCTATGGCTCACAGCCTTGGATTGCGATAGTTCTAAAGCTTACAACAATCTGACCTACGCCGGAGATGAAGTATCTAGCAACGACTCAATCACTTGTTCATCTAAAACAATGGAGCCCGAACAAATTCAAAGGATGGTGGATGAGGCCCTCAATGCCAAGATGGAAGAAATCAAAGAGGCCCTAGCTAAGACCATGAAGAACCAGTTGACCATAATCTTAGAGAACCATGCCGAGGCATCTGCTAGCACTAAGAAACCAAAGGACAAAGGGAAGACCAAAGTTAGTGAAGTGGTTTTTGATGATGAAAAGGTGATCATTGATGATGATGATGATTGGGCTCAATACTACCAAGATGTTCAAGAGAAAAAGAAAGAACCAAAGGTTGGTGAGAAAGCAACTATTGAAAAGACCGAGACATCCGATGTTGAAAAGATGATTGCGGATTTAGAAAAGAAATTTGAGAAGAAACTGAAAACCGAAGAGATGTCCGAGATTGATAAACTATTTGAGCTAGATGAAGAGGTCCCTTATAAGTTCAAGATGCCTTCCATGTGAAGCAGTATATCACTGCCATGCAATCTACCCGAGCTACTAAGGCTCAAACCCTAAGGTACTTTATGCTCTCATTAGACACTGTTGTCCAAAATTGGTTCAATACCTTAGATGATGGAACACAAAGGAGTTGGGATCTACTTTACAAAGCCTTCATCCAACAATATGGATATAATGTTGAGTTAGAAGTTACTTTAATGGAAGTGGAGTCCATAAGGAAAAGGCCAAATGAGAATTTTGTGGACTATGTCAAGAGATGGAGAAACAAGGCTGCTTTACTCAAGAAGAGGCCCGATGAATCCGATCAAATAAGGATGATTGTGAGAGGGGTGTTGCCTAATCTTCGTGAGAGGATGTCTCATACACTCATCCATGATTTCAAAGACCTTCTCCAAGCTAGTTTGCAAATTGAAGAATGGGAAAGGGAGAAAAGCTGTTTTGCAACAAAAAGGAACGAGAAAGGGAGCTATCAACCTAGTAACCAAAGCATGCAAAAGGTCGTCGGTGTTAATGCTACTAACCAAGGAATGAGGAGACAATTTTCAAAATTGGGAAAATCGATGTCTTGGGTTCTGAACAAGCTTCAAAGAAAAGGATTGCTACAACCCTTAAATCCTTGTCCTTTGCCTAACCCTCTCCCACCTAATTTTGACAACAAAGTATTTTGTCAATTTCACCAAATGCAAGGACATGACACGGATAGATCTGTGAGGTTGAGACATGAGATTCAAAATCTAATTGATAATTGGAAGTTACCCGAGCCCAACAAGCCAAACACCAAAGACAACCCATTGCCAAAATTCAATAGGGTACCACCACCGGCAACCTTCATGATTGGAGGAGGTTTGCATGAGGACTTTGTCATGTCTTCTTTTCAAGATGTGGATGAAAAAGCAACCAAAGAAGAAGAGGCATTTGTCAAAATTGAACAAGCTATGATGGGTGGAGAAGTAGCAATTTGAGTTGTCAATGGGTTTTGGGATTCAAGTGATAGTGATGATGATATTATATCCAAGAAAGAGGAGTGGACTTGGTGCGAGCCTGAAGAAGATGAGGTGATGAATACTAGATCCGGTAAGCCTTATGCAAGGCCACCACCTAAGGAGATAGAAACTAATAAGGGAAAGGAAATCAAAATAGAAGAAGATGATGCTGTTCTCAAGCAATTGAAAAGAACCCAAGCAAGTGTTAGCATTTGGGACTTGTTAGCTACTTCTAAAAAGCACCGAGAAACTATGGCCAAAGCCTTAGCTAGCATGCCAACTTCTACCTCTATGACACCGGAGGAGCTGATCAACTTCATAAAAATTGGGGAAGTAATGAAATGTGAAGAGGTCCAAGAAAAGAGTGAAGTTAATATGGGACCAGTTTCTTTTTTGAATGCGGACTTACCGGAGGAGGGGAGAGACCACATCCGCCCTCTCTTTATCAAAATAGAAGTTAAGGGGAAGAGGACTCCTTATGTAATGGTTGATGATGGGTCCGCCATAAATGTTCGTCCTCTTAAGATATTACCAAAGCTAGCCATGTCAACAAGAGATCTAATCCCGACCGAGGTAACGATTCGTGCTTATGACAACACTAAGAGGCATGCCGAAGGAACTTTCAAAACGGCTGTCAAGGTTGGTCCAATTGAATCTATTGTTGAGTTTGTTGTTTTAGACATACCAGTTACCTTTGCCTTGCTCTTGGGGCGACCATGGTTTCATCCTCTTGGTGGAGTTCCTTCCACCCTTCATCAAAAGATCAAGTTCCCCAACGGAGATGAGACAGTGGTCATTGAAGCTGAAGATAGTGAGATTGTTAATGCTCTAATGGTTGAGAGGCCTCTCAATGGTTTTCAAGTGGCTGCAATTTCTAATGATGAAGTAGTGGACTCCAAAGTCTTGAATTTGATGAAGAACATGAACTACCTTCCCGGAGCTGGTCTTGGAAAGGGTAAGGCCAGTTTGACAAAGTTATCAGATTTTAGAACTCAAACTTCCAAGAAAGGGTTGGGATATGATGAAGACAATAATGTCCAGCCAAAGAAGAGTGAGAAGATGAGCTTCCCACCACTTGAAGAGATCTTTGTCAAAGCTCCAGATATGGGACCACTCCAAGGAAGGCCTGAGCCAATCATGTTCATGGGTAAGTTAATCCCAGGTTTTGAAATTTTTGTAGATGTTGCCGAGCTAGTGAAGCAAGCGAAGAAAGAGCTCACCCTATCAACCAACAAAGAATCCAATCCAAGAGAGAAGAATGAAGCTGCCCTGAAAGCCTAGAAGACTCCAGAGGAGATTGCCACCCTGGTTGAAGAAAAGTTTGAAGACATCCTGCTTTATGATTCTGAGAACAATGATTATGATTTTGATTTTAATTTGTCTGCTTTGTATGAGGATGATGATGTTTTCTTTTCCAAAATGAATGCAATAAAGTCTGATTTTTCTTACTTGTGTGATGTTTCTCTTGATGGTTGCACACATTCAAATAGCAGTTACATGAGCATCTTTAATATTAATTCTATTAGCACACAATCATTAAATTTGGGAACAACTGAGAATCCTAAAAACATTAGCATAGCATCTGACCTTACTCCTGATGAGAGAGAGAGATTTGAAAAAATATTCAAAAAATATGAAGAAGTGTTTGCTTGGTCTTATGAAGATATGCCGGGGATAGATCGAGACATAGCCGAGCATCATATTCCTACTTACACTCACATTAAACTTGTCAAACAAAAGCTTAGGCGATTAAGACCTGAGTGGGCTGAATTTGTTAAAGAAGAGGTCACTAAGCAAATACAAATGAAGTTCCTTGAAGTAATAGAATATCCAGATTGATTAGCCAACATAATACCCGTGCCAAAGAAAGATGGAAGGATAAGTGTCTGCGTGGACTATAGAGATTTAAATAATGCTTCCCCTAAGGATGATTTTCCTTTACCTCATATAGATGTTCTCATTGATAGTGCAGCCTCTAGCGTGCTACACTCGTTTGTAGATGGATTTTCCGGATACAATCAAGTGTTAATGGCCCAAGAGGATAAAGCCAAAACCGCTTTCATTACTACATGGGGTATATTTTGTTATAGGGTGATGCCCTTCGGCTTAAAGAATGCTGGAGCAACCTACCAAAGGATGGCCACTACACTATTTCATGACATGATGCACAAAGAGGTTAAAGTATATGTTGATGATATGATGGTCAAATCAGATACAAGAGAGCAACACTTCCAAAACTTAGAATTATTCTTCGATAGAGCTTTGAAATATAAGCTAAGATTGAACTCGAAGAAGTGTGTATTCGGTGTTACCTCAGGAAAATTGTTGGAACATGTGATTGGTCCGAATGTCATTGAGATAGATCCGGACAAAGTCAAAGCAATCAGGGATATGCCAGCCCCAAAGATGGAGAGAGAAGTTTGGGGATTCATTGGTAAACTGTAGTACATTATCAAATTTATAGCAAAGCTCACAACAATTTGTGAGCCTATCTTCAAATTGCTTAGAAAGAATCAGCCGGTTGTATGGAGTGAAGAATGTCAAAAGGCCTTTGAGCGAATAAAAGAGTATTTGTTGAATCCACCTATTTTGAAACCACCTAAACCCGGCAAACCTCTATTACTATACTTAGCAGTAGAAGAAGAGTCAATAGGAGCCATGCTAGCCGAAGCAGATGAGTTAGGGATTGAGCATGCCATTTACTATTTGAGTAGAAAGCTCCTACCTTATGAAATTAAGTATAGTATCATCGAAAACACCTGTATAGCCATGGTTTGGTCTTCTAAGAAGTTACGGCACTAATTTTAATCGTATAGTGTGCAAGCAATTTCCAGGTTGGATCCAATGAAGTACTTAAGGGAGATACCCTCTTTAATTGGAAAATATGGTCGATGGTTGATAATATTAGAGGAATTTGAGATTGAGTATGTAACTAGGAAAATAATCAAAGGTAGAGCGATGGCAGAATTCCTGACTCAACAACCATTACCAGAAAGTAAAGAGGTAATATTGGAATTTCCAGATGAACATTTAGAAGCAATTGAAGTACAAGGGTGGAAAATGTATTTTGATGGAGCAGTAAATAGGAAAGGAGTAGGTTTGGGAGTTATACTAGAATCTCCCAAAGGGAAACTCATCCCTTTAGCCAAAAAATTAAAATTTAGGGCAACCAATAATATGGTGGAATACAAAGCTTGTATTTTTTGTTTGGAAATCCTAATGGCTATGAAGGTGGATAGGGTGGAAGTTTATGGCGATTCACTGCTAGTTGTATCCCAAGTAAATGGAGAATGGGAATTGAAAGAAGAAAAATTAAAACCATACCACCATTACTTGACCATGATGAAAAAGAATTTTAAGGAGTGTAGGTTTACACACCTATCGAGAGAAGAAAATTAGATGGCTGATGCCCTAGCCACATTGGCTTCGGTATGGGAAAACCCTATTAGCTTATTCCTTAAGCCTCTGATCTTGACTAGTTCATCAACTCCTTACTATGAATATGAAACAATCATGGAAATTGATACGGATCATGATGCGTGGTATGATACTGTAAGGTGATTTTTGGAAGAAAGAGGATACCCGCCGGGGGCAACAAAGAAAGATAGAAGAGCCATAAGGTGGTGGTCATTACAATACATCACCTTCCATGAAGAGTTATATTGAAGATGGCCTGATGGAATGCATTTAAGATGTTTAAGAAAACCTAAAGTGGAGCACATCATGTCAGAAATACACGCGGGAAGTTGCGGTCCGCACATGAGTGGTTTGGCCCTAGTTAAGAAGATTATTCGACAAGGTTACTATTGGTTGACCATGGAGAGAGACTGTATTGAGTTTGTCAAGAAGTCCAACAATGTCAGATGTATGGTAACTTGAATCACATGCCCCCTGAAGAACTGCATTCGATGTCTTCACCCTGGCCATTTGCCACCTGGGGTATCGACATTATAGGAGAGATACATCATACAGCTTCAAACGGTCACCGATTCATTGTAGTAGCAGTAGATTATTTTTCAAAATGGGTCGAAGCCGAATCCTTTAATAAACTGGGTGCAAGCCAAATGGCTAGGTTTATTGAAAAGAACCTCATCTGCAGATACGGGGTCCTGCATAGTGTGGTATCAGACAATGGGGTACAGTTTCAAGGAGCAGTTAAGGATTTATTCTTGAAGTACCAAATCCATCATCATTGATCCTCTCCTTATAGACTAAAGGCTAATGGTGCAGTAGAAGTAACGAATAAGACAATTAAGCAAATTCTGTCCAAGATGACTAAGACTTATAGGGACTGGTCGGAAATGCTTCCCTTTGCTTTATGGGGATATAGGACAAGTGTACGAATACCTACTGGAATGACACCATTTTCTTTGGTTTATGGAATGGAAGCAGTGTTGCCAATTGAAATTGAGATCAAGTCACTAAGAGTAGTCTTGGAAGCTGAACTGCCTGAAACGGAATGGGTAGCAAGCAGATACACACAGTTAGCTTTGCTAGAAGAAAGAAGGTTAAAGGCACTATATCATCACCAACTGTATCAAAAGAAGATAGCTCGGGCCTACAATAGAAGGGTTAAGGTCAGAAAATTCAGAGTTGGGGATTTGGTGTTGAAGCAAAGTAAGCCTAATGTATCTGATACAAGAGGAAAGTTCAGACCTAGTTGGGAAGGGCCATATGTCGTGAAACAAGTCATGAACAAAGGTGCGGTGAAGTTGTCAGACATGGATGGGAACGAATTTAGTGAGCCAGTAAACATTGACAGGTTGAAGAAGTTTTATGTATGAAAAAAAAAGAAAGAGCTTGCTAGGTTGAAAACCAAAAAAGGGCGGCCTAGGCAAAAGTTATTGCAGTCCGCTAGTCCCGAAAACCCAAAAGGGCGGGCTAGGCAACAATTAGGGCTAAATGAGAGAAAATCGTCAATTAGAAAACCCAAAAGGGCTAGTTGGCAATAGAAGTGATCTTGTGTATGATGGCTTTATGTTTGGCCGTTCCCCAATTTAATAAAATAGAATTAATGTTAAAATTATTCTATGTGCACTGTTATAAGTATTTGACCAGATATGGATGAAATAAATAATCATGATTGTAAAAGGTGATGACAAATTATAAAAGGAAAAGAAGCATCTTTTATTACTTTAGTTATTTTTCATCCTAACAAAACACTTTATGAATTGACAAATGTAAAATCTATGGCAGTCGATAAGTATAACGTGCAAGCAAGCTTTGCCTCAGCCTATCCAAGTAGGTTTCAGTCAAGCAAGGCATGTCTAAGTCAGGAGCAAAGTCAAAATCACGAGGCTCAGCTCCATACTGATGGCCAAGTCGGCGAGGATCATAACATGTACCTTGACGAAGAGCAGCAAGGGGAACGTACATCAAGTATGTTTGCATGGTGATAGGAGAAATCTTCCACCAAGGTATCAACCAATGGATATTAACTTCAGAGCGTGAGTGGATCCAATCAACCTAGTCAGCATATGAAGAAACAGGATGGAGTAGCTTTCTAGCAGAATGATGACGTGGCAGGTATCTGGAAAAATCCATGGATGGAGTATCAAGCAAACAAAGACACTCCCGAAGCCAAATCTGTGAAGAAAGAATTAAGTTAAAAAAAAAAAGAAAAAAGAAGAAGAAGAAAAGAGTCTGCTAAGTTGAAAACCCGCAAGGGCAGCTTAGGCAAAAATTAGGACAGCTTGCTAGTTCTGAAAACCCGCATGGGCGAACTAGGCAAAAGTTAGAGTAATAAAAAAAAAGAAGAGAAAACCTTAATTGAAAACCCGAAAGGTAGTTTACGTAATTACCTAAAGCAGCAACAGACTCCTAGTTAATCTCTTTGACAATCTTGATTTAAATCGGTTTAATCCAACTAAGGTCTCAGCTAAAATCACAGGTACCAACAACAAGCCTCCTTCCATTTGGTCCATAATATCCAATACTTGTGGATCAATATCGCCATCAGAAGAAACAAGCAAGAATTGGCCGAGCAAGCAAATACAAAGCATGCGTCCCCATGCCCTAGTAGGGGCCAAATGAGAGAAACAAAAGTCAATCAAAGGAGCAAGTAGAATTTTTTCACCTCTCATCAACCGAAGAACTTTGGGTTTTGGAATTTGAAATAACATCTGCATCTTCTGTTGAGTCTTGGAAATCAATGTGGGTAACACCATTTGTTGATTATTTGGATATCTAAGGATGGCCTCAAATTCTTCAATCAAGGGACATATTTCAAAGCCATTAATTCTAAATACCCTAGAATCCGTATCCCAAAAGGAAGCCATGGCATGCAAGGAGTGGTCCAATTTGACATTTTGAAAATATTTTAAAACATCAAGTTTTGACCATAAAATTTGCTTCCAATGAATGGCGTCCATATTCTTAAATAAAATTTTTATTCTCTTTAAAAGATGCTCGGTCATGATGAATGAATGAAGGAAAAGTTAAAATTGTTAAAGGGAGTCTTCACGTTGAAAGAGAAAGAATTTTGGTTTATGTATTAAAATATGGCATGAAGGGTGATTTATATAGAAGAAACTAACCTTTTTCCAAAAGTGAAAAGGAAAAGGTAATGGGAAAAGGTAAGACCATATGGCATAAGGAAAGGAATTGGTCACAATTTCCTTTTCCACTTTGGATTTGGTTTAGCATATGATTATGTGCTGTGATAATAATAATAATAATAAATAAATAAATAAGGTGGTGCTGTAACAAAAAGAAAGAAAAATAATTACCGCGCTCTTTTCGTTGGAACTGCGATGAAGCGGCATCCCGGCCAGTATATCTAGATTTTCGTCTTCATGATGCCAAATAAACTCCAATAACTCGGCATTAGAATGAGTCCCCAACCTCGAAACATGCATTGTTTTTGAAAAATATATGCTAAAATTGAAAAGAAATTTGAGAGAGTTACGAAATTGAAATTGAAATTATGAAATGAAATGAAGAAATGGTAGCTTTTTTATAGAGAAACGGCAAGCAAAGAAACCAAATTCAAAACTGTTCATGAATAGTATTACTATTGATAAATAGTAAATATTACTATTTATAAATAGTATTACTAATGATAAATAGTAAATATTACTATTGATAAATAGTAAATATTACTATTTATAAATAGTATTACTATTGGAGAATAGTAAAATTACTATTTTCAATAGTAAATACTATTTTTGAATAGTAAATTTACTATTTATGAATAGTAAATAACAGTGACTACACAGTAAATAAACAGTAAATTCATTTATTTATTTTAATCATTCAAATAATTGCAAGTATATAAATATTTTTACACCCAGGGGGCAATAAGAAGACATGCCTAAAAATTAACAAAAAATTTTTTTATTAGCTCGAGTCCAGAACCCAAAATTTCCTTAAGTCCAGAATCTAGAAATATCCTTAAGTCCAAGAACTTAGCTCGGGTCCAAAACCCAAATTTTTCATAGGTCCAGAACCTATAATTATCATTGAGTCCAGAACTCGAACCGGGTCCAGAACTCAAATTTTTCTTAGGTCCAGAACCTAGAATTATCCTTGAGTCCAAAACTCAAACCGGGTCCAGAACCCAAATTTTCCTTAGGTCCAGAACCTAGAATTATCCTTGAGTCCAGAACTCAAACAGGGTCCAGAACCCAAATTTTCCTTAGGTCCAGAATCTAGAATTATCCTTGAGTCCAGAACTCGAACCTGGTCCAGAACCCAAATTTTCCTTAGGTCCAGAACCTAGAATTATCCTTGAGTCCAGAACTCGAACCGAGTCCAGAACCCAAATTTTCCTTAGGTCAAGAACCTAGAATTATCCTTGAGTCCAGAACTCGAACCAGGTCTAGAACCTAAATTTTCCTTAGGTCCAGAACCTAGAATTACTTCTAAGTCCAGAACTTAGCTCGGGTCCACAACCCAAATTACCGTTAAGTCCAGAACCTAGAATTATTCCTAAGTCCAGAACTTAGCTCGGGTCCAGAACCCAAATTTTATCATTAGGTCCAGAACCTAGAATTATTCCTAAGTCCAGAACTTAGCTCGGGTCCAGAACCCTAATTTTACCATTAGGTCCAGAACCTAGAATTATTTCTAAGTCCAGAACTTAGTTCGGGTCTAGAACCCAAAATTTTCCTTAGGTCCAGAGCCTAGAATTATCCTTGAGTCCAGAACTCGAACCGGGTCTAGAATCCAAAACCTCCACCATCTCAAAAATTAATTCTTATTGCTTTTCACTCTCTTTCACTAAGGTTTCAGATCATTCAAGCAAGAGGCAAACTGTAGACCCTTAATTTTTGACCCAGTTCGGTCCAATATATTTTATTTAGTCTAAAATAATTTTTGTGTTGTCTAATATATTTTAATTGGTCCAAAATAATTTTTGTTATCTTAATTAAATAATTTTTCCTTTATTATCTAATTTTTATTAATAAAAAATAAAAATTCAAGAAATTTTCTGCGGGCGAAATGGCACCTCACTCGCAGCTGCCGGAGTCAGCTGCGGCAGATTTTTTTGCCAGCGTAATTTTTTTGACGCAAATTTTTCGAAACCTAATACAATTAGGTTTCGATTTCCTTTTCTTATTAAATATTGAAAACCATGAGTAACTAGGAAAAAACCATAAAAAAAACCTCTATAAATAATAACACAAAAAAGGAGGAAAGGTGATCAGAAATTAAGGAGGAAATTGGAAACAATTTGAAACCGAATCTGTGAAGGAAAGTAGTGGAACCAAGCTGATTTTTGAGGAGCCGAAAATCAATTTAGCAATTCATTAAAGGTATCAACTACCTTTGATTTGGTTGATCCAAGAAGCAATTTTGGTGCAACCCCACGAAAGAAGGTTTGAATTCTAAATTCTTTTTGTTTTTTTTGTTTACATTAGCTTAATTCTTCAAAGACAAAAAAAATCCCAGAACCTTTAATTTGATTTTTCTAAAGTTAAAAACACTATTTCGTTGCTTTGTTTTCCAAAAAAAACTTACAATTGCTACTTTTGTTTCATTAAAATCTTAAAACCCTAATTTAATATGTTTCTTTTCAAAACCCTTAAATAATATGCTGTTTCTTTCCAAAAGCATTAAAAACTACCTTTTTTTGCTTTATAAACTTTAAATCGTTGGTGGATTTTCATAAAACTCCCTAAAAATATTCAATTACTTTTTCCAAATTCTAAAATTCTAAGATCACCCAAAACCCTAATTCAAAACTTCTAAAATCCTAATTCAATTCCTAAACTCAAAATAGTAAACCCTAACCCCTTAAAACCTTAAACCTTAATTTTTTTAAAAACTTTAATCCTTTAAAACTTAAAAAACCATAAAATCACAAATATTTTAAATTTACACAGTAAGCTTGAAATCATCATTTAAAACCATTTTAAAGTGTCCAAAACCCTAGTTTCATGATTTCACCATTCAAAACTTAATTTGTTTAATCAAAGAGTCTTACCAACCTTTTAAAACATAAACCTCAATCTATTTTAATTCCATAAAAAAGTCATAGTAGCCTAATTTTATGAATTCCAAAACCTTAACAGATGAGATAAAGAACCCTAAATGGAAACAGTATCTATAATTTGGATTTTTATTTACCTTATTCAATTCCATATTTGATCATGCTTTGTTTTATTTCTTATGCTTTAATTAATTTAAATTCAATGCTTAGTTTATTTTATTTATCATGGATGGATGTTTACTTTTTATTGATATTTGGTACCTTTGATGAATGATTTATTTATTATGAATGGTTATTTACTTTTATCAATTTATTTAGATTTCCAAATGTTGTAAGAGGTATGTTTCCACTTGGTGGGTACCTCATTTAAACATCATGTAATTTAATTTGCTTTTCTATTTTAGAACCTATGTAAAGGGCATGTTTCTACCTTTCGGTGGGTGTCCTATTTAGGCATGTGATGTAAGGACATGTTTCCAACCTTGGATGGGTGTCCATTTAATTGCTTTGTTTTGGACATTGCTTTGATTTTAATATATTGATGCTTTCTTTTAATTATTGTGTGTAATATGGATAATGTTGTTATATTTAAGAATTTTATAATATTAAGACCTGTAAAGGAGGCCGGTTCCAAAGAACCGGGCGTTGTGGGGGTGCTGGGCCATTTCTCACCTTCCCCACATGTACCCAACTTTCCGAACCCATTAAGGGGTTTGGGATTCCTTAGGAATCGAGTCATCCGCCCCTTTCTTTTTTCCCGGCCCGTCCGGGTGGCGACTCCATTTTCTCCGGACCTAGGTTCGTGTTCTCTAAGGCCCCAAGCCTAAAGAGTGTCGAAGTCGCAAGAACCATTCCACTGGGAGTGGGGGCAAAAATCCCCGCTCACACAATGGCTTTTCACAATGCATTTAACACATATATGACATTACAAATATCATAGCATATTATTTATACACAATCAATGTACCGAGTAGCTTAACACATTTTCCAACCAAAATGTGTTAAGTCCAAATATCATGCAAATATAAACAATATATTCAAAGTTTGTACATACCTCCACTAGCAACCCAAAGCAAGCTTAAAACAACCTCCAATCCTATCTTTCCAACTTGCCCTTCACCACTTGGATGAAGCAAATCAACCTCCCTAAATGCCTAAACCAAATGTGATAGTAAATAATCATTTAGTATCACATTTAATGGCATTTCCAATATTTAACCATAATTAAACATCACTCCTACAAATTTCCAAAAATTTAGCCTTTCCTTACTTTAAAATTAGAATTCTATTCTACTACAATTAAATTAGTGTTTTAAGTTTATTTATATTATTAAAAACATATTTTAATACATTTAAATCATTTAAATTATAAAAATACACTCTTATACACAAAATCTCAAAAATGACATAACCTTCCCCCATTGAAGGTTTTCCATTCCAACACAATCCATTAGTCATTTCAAGCTTATATTCATTACTTTTAACACTAAACAACATGCTCAAACAAATAAAATCTCACAATTCAACCACTTTGGAAAATCACTTTTCCAAAACCCTAAATCTCCACTTCCATTCTCAAACTCCAACCAAATACAACCAAATCCAATATTTGACTTTAAAATATTTGTTTATGAATCAAAAAAACATATTTTGAACCAATTTGCACAATTAAAGCTCATGTTTTCAAAACCCCAAAAATCTATAACCCTAAATTCTCTCTCTTCACCATTCTTTATCCAAAATCCATCATCTCTTCAATCTAACCTTAAAATCATTGTTAACTACCCAAAATAACATCATACACACCAATTCCAACAATTATAACATACTACTTCAAAATTTCAAAACTCACATAGGTCAATTTTCCATGGAATTCAAGGAAAAGAGTTGAAAACTTACTAAATTTGGTGGAAATCACCAAAAATCCACTTAAAACTTATTAAATCCTTCAATTTGTGGAGTATGGAAGAATCAAAATCTTGCTCCAAGCTCCCATGGATATTTGGCCTAGGTTAAGAAGAAGAAGAAGATGAAGACTTTTAAAATATCTTTTTCTTTTCATCTTTATTTTTAAACCATATATATATATATTAAAATAATTTAATAATTAATTAATTATTTAATAAATTAAAAGTCCTAAATTCCCTCTTCCATTCAAAAATAATTTATTTTTGAAATATTTTATTAATTTTAAATTTCTAAAAATTTATTTACAAAATACCATTGGACTTTGACTCTTCTTTTAAAAAGTGTTGACTTTTATATGTTATGTATATTTTGCATATATATATCACATTTATATTCCAGTTTTTCATTTAAAATCCCTTCATTTTTCATTTAAAACCATTAATTTAATTTATCCTTTTAAATTATAATTTATTTTATCAAATTTTTCAAAAATTAAAAATTTTCAAAAATTTTGGGATTTTACAGTACCACCACCAACAACTTTCATGATAGGAGGGGGTTTGAATGAGAAGTTTGTTTTGTTTTCTTTCCAAGATGTAAATGGTGAAGCAACTAAAGAAGAAGAGGTGTTTAGCGAGATAGGACCAACTTTGTTTAAGATAGCCATCTATGTTTTGTATGAGTTTTGGGATTCAACCGACAGTGATGATGAGTTAGAACCAAAGAAAGAAGAGTGGACCTGGTCCTAGCCGAAGAGGATGAAGTGCTGAATACCCAATCTAGAAAGCTTTATTCAAGGCCTCCACAAAAGGGAGTAGAATCCAATAAAGGGAAGGATGCTGAAAAAGAAGTAAAGGAAGATGAAGATGATACAGTCCTTAAGCAATTGAAAAGGACTCAAACAAGCGTCAGCATTTGTGATATATTGGCCATGTCCAAGAAACATAGTGAAACTATGGCCAAAGCTTTAGCTATTATGCTAATCTCCACTTTTATAACACCAGAGGAGCTGGTTATTTTCGTGAAAGTTAAAGGAGTGATGAAGTATAAGGATGTTTAGAAAAAGGACAAGATTGATGTGGGAATGGTGTCATTTTAAGACGCAGATTTAACAGAAGAGGGAAGAGATCACATTTGCCAGCTTTTCATCAAAGTAGAGGTCAAAGAAAAAGGACTTTATGCATTATGGTTAATAATGGATCTACCATAAATGTGTGCCCACTCAAGATCCTATCGAAGCTAGTTATGTCAACAAGAGATTTGAGCCCGACCAAGGTGACCATAAGGGATTATGACAATACTAAGAGACATGCTGAGGGAACCTTTAAAGCTATTATAAAGGCAAGCCTGATTGAATCCATTGTGGAATTTATAGTCCTGGATATACCTGTCACTTTTGCATTGCTATTGGGTAGACATTGGTTCCATCCTCTTGGTAGAGTTCCTTTTACGCTCCATCAGAAGATCAGATTCCCAAATGGAGATGAGACGCTGGTTATAGATGCTGAGGATAATGAAGTGGTAAATACTTTGATGATTGAGAGGCCTTTCAATGGATTTCAAGTGGTTGTTGTTTCTGATAACAAGATGATGGGCTTTAGAATTTTGGCTATGATGAAGAAAATGAACTATCTACCAGGTACTGGCCATGGCAAAGGGGAAGGCAGGTATAACGGAGCTCCCAGATTTCAAGACTCAAACTTCCAAGAAAGGGTTGGGATATAATGAAGCAAATGGAGGTGTTATACTAAAAAAGAATGACAAGATGAGTTTTCCTCCACTTGAAGAAGTGTTCATCAAAGCTCCAAATATGTGACCAGAGCCAATCATGTTCATGGGAAGCTTATTCTAGGTCTTGAGATCTTTGCTGATGTTGCTGTGCTGGTGGAACAGAGGGAGAAAAAGCTTGTCTTGCCAGCTGACAAAGAATCTAGCCTAAAAGAAAAGAAAGAAGTTGCTATGCTAGAAGACCCCAGAGGAAATTGTTTCTCTCATCGAAGAATAGTTTGAGAACCTTATAGTTTATGATGATGAGAACTTTGATGTTGATTCTGATTTTGATTTTAATTTTTCTACTCTGTATAAGGATGATGATTTCTTCTTTTTCAAAATGAATGCAATAAAGTATGGTTTTACTTGTGTGAAGTTTTTCCTAATGGTTGCATGCATTTAAGTAGTGATTACATGAGCATTTTTAATATTAACTCTTTTGATACACAACCATTAAATTTGGGAACAACCAACAATCCAAAAAATATTAGCATAGCATCTGACCTTGCTCCTGAAGAGAGAGAGAGAGAGAGATTAGAAAAAATATTTAAAAATATGAAGAAGTCTTTGCTTGGTCTTATGAGGATATGTTTGGAATTAATCGAGATATAGCTAAGCACATGATTCCCACTCACACTCACATGAAATTTATCAAACAAAAGCTTAGATGGTTAAGACCAGAATGGACAAAGTTGATCAAAGAAGAAGTCACTTATTAGATACAAGTGAAGTTCCTTGAAGTGATAGATTATCCAGACTGGTTATCCAACATAGTTCCCATTCCAAAGAAAGATGGAAGCATTAGGGTTTGTATGGACTATAGAGACTTAAACAAGGCTTCCCCTAAGGATGATTTCCCTTTACCCCATATAGATGTCCTTATTGATAGTGCAACCTCTAGTGTGCTACACTCACTTGTAGACATATTTTTTGAATACAATCAAGTGTTAATGGCCGAAGAGGATAAAGCCAAAACTGCCTTCATTACTATGTGGGGTATATTTTGTTATAGGGTGATGTTGTTTGGGTTAAAGAATGCTGAAGCAACTTACTAGAGGATGGCCACCACCTTGTTTCATGACATGAAGCATAAGAAAGTTGAGGTCTATGTTGATGATATGATGGTGAAGTCGGATAAAAGAGAGCAGCATTTCTAGAACCTAGAGATATTCTTTGAGAGAGTAGTGAAGTATAATCTAAGATTGAATCCAAAGAAGTGTGCGTTTGGATTTACTTCAGGCAAAATGCTGGGACAAGTGATTGGCCCAAATGGCATTGAGATTGACCTGACAAGGTTAAGGAAATAAGGGATATGCCATGTAATATCCTCATATATGCTCTAGAAGTTTTGATTATGTTGTTGTTATTGTTGTTGTTGTTATATTGGATTGAATATATGTGTTTATTGCAAGAGAAAAGAAATTGGGAAAGAAAATAGGGTTTAGAGAGAATGGTATATGTAATGTATATGGCAATATATATAGCATATATGTTGGTAAAATGAAGAGTCAAGGTGATGGTTAAGTGGAAGAAGATATTTTTGGTTGTTATTGAAATTACTATAAAGGGCATGCATAATGAAAAGAAGTTTAACTATGTTAAAGAGGGCATTTTGGTAATTCTTCTTTTGAAATTGTGTGGTGGAGATTAATAGAGAGTTTGACTTTTATTTTGATCAAATTCCTTTCTTCTTTTCACGTGTGGCCGGCCAACCTAAACAACAAGAGAGAAAGCAAAGGTTTGATGATATTTTGAAGCTCAAATTGAAGAAGTTTTCAAGTGGTTAAGTGGAAATCCAAGAAGATTCATTATTTTTGGTAAGTCTCTCTTGATTCTCTTAGTTTATTTAAGTTGTTTGTGAGTTGATTGTGGATTTTAAAGTGGGGTTGTGTTGATTATTATATGTTGGATTTAATTGGTTGTGGTGTTGGTTTTGGATTTGAAGATGATAAGTTAAGAGTGATGTTGGTTTTAGGGTTTTGAAAATGGTAAGTGATAAATTATATTGTGTTATTTTGGATTAGGTTTTTGGTAGAAGGTGATTTGCTCTAATTTGAGAAGTGAAGAATTCTTGGAGAAAAGAAAGTGTTTAGAGTTGTATAATTGGTGCTAAAGGTAAGTACAAACTATATGGTTACAAACATGCATATATTGTTTAATCTTAAAACACTTTTGTTTGTAAATGTGATAAGGTATCAAATGTATTGTTAATGAATGTTGGTGATGAAAATATTGTGATGAGCATGTAAAATAATTGCTAATGATGTTGATTATGTCCATTTGAATGAGGTTATGTTGTGTACAATGTGTTTTAAGTTAACCAAAAGAAATTTGGCTACATTTAGGGTTATGCATGAGAGACACGTAATTTGGGACGGTCGCTATTATTCATGTGCGGTGGCGACTTAGGTCGGGCTTCTGACCGCGAAACCTATTGTAATAACGTTTCATCTTTTGATTGTGTGGTGCGGTCGCGACTTAGGTCGGGCTTCTGACCGCGAAACCTACTGTAATAAGGTTTCATCTTGTAATTGTATGGAGCGGTCGTATTTAGGTGAGGCGCGACCGCTAGAAAGGTTCTGTTCACCTTACTGGAAGCAATCTAATCCTGCAACAAGATTCTCAAATACATGTTAAATAGATCATCCATTTGAGTTGTTAAGGATCAAAATAGAGATCATTTGTCTAACATCATTGTTGAATCATAAAATATGATGATTTAATTGAATGAAACAAGGCATGGTTGCCAATATGATAATGAGAAGTGATAATGGAATTGATAATGCATATGATATTACATGAACAAGGTTATGTATTGTGTATTGTGAGGCTTGTGAATGGTGATGTGTATTATGAATAATGTACTTTGAAATGTAATACTAATAATGCTATATGCACAATATGAATTGAGATATGAAATGCTATAAATCCATTGTGATTGGCTATGATGGTTCAATTGAAAAATATATGGCATGTTTGCCTAATTGATGAGAATTGAGAATGAAATGTAAATGAATTGTGTGGCTAATGTGTTATTCCATTTTCAGAGTATGTTATTGGTGGCATGCCTAATGATAGTAACAATCTCTTGAAGTTAGGTTGGATTGAATCCTTGAAGCCTAATTGAGATGTTACAACCCTTGAAGCTAGGTTGGGTTGGTTCTTGAAGCCAAGTTGGGTTGAAGCTTAGCATGCTTTGCTCCCCTTGAAGCTTGGTTGAACCTAATCCTTGAAGCCTATTTGGGTATATGATATTGATAAATGTGATAACAAAACCAAAACATTAACTCTGAAAATTGAATGGCATATTAGTGTGTCTTGGGCCCAATGCTTGTCTTTGTTTAATGTGATTCATGAATGGTAAAATGATTGACTAATGAGATATATGGAAGATTGTTGAAATGTGGTATGTATATATATATGTGTGAATATTAAATGTAAAGGTATGTTATTAGCTTTTCACCTATGGTGTTGTTTTTGTGAATAATATGTATGACATTGCATTGCATTAAAGCATGATTTGTCTTACTAAGCCGTTGGCTTAGCGCGATAGTGTTTAATCGCGCAGGTAACAGAGTTGAACCCGAGAGTTCTTCGAGACCTAGTGAGAGTAGACATTGAAGGGTTTATTCTTGGATTTAAAGATCAGAGAAGAGCTGCCAATCATGTACACTACAAAAAAAAGCGCAATCAGCGACGCATTCTGCGACAACTCTTATTTCGTCTCTGATTAGCGACTTTATCAACGACAACTTTACGACAAAAAATCAAGATAAGCGTCTTTCCAATATTTCGTCGCTGAATGAGTCGCTGAATGACGACAAAAAAAATGGTCGTAGAATCTGTTGCTGAATAGCGATAAAAGGTTGTTTCTCGCTAAATGTGTCGCTGAATTTTGCGCCAAATTTTGCCGCCAATAATCAGCGACGAAGGTACGACTAATTTACAACAAATTAGCAAAAAATGTGTTTATTTTTTATTGGAAAGTTTTTTGTCGCTATTTTGTCGCAGAATTGTCGGTGATTTGCGAGAATATTGCGACGATTTACCGAGAAAGAAACTTTATTTCTATTTTAACGTAATTACTCGCTAATACGTCGCTAATTGTGTCGCTGATTTGCGAGAAAACTATTTTGTCGCAGAATTGTCGGTGATTTGCGAGAATATTGCGACGATTTACCGAGAAAGAAACTTTATTTCTATTTTAACGTAATTACTCGCTAATCCGTCGCTAATTGTGTCGCTGATTTGCGAGAACACTATTTTGTCGCAGAATTGTCGGTGATTTGCGAGAATATTGCGACGATTTACCGAGAAATTAACTTTATTTCTATTTTAATTTTGCTAGAGTTTGTTAAGATAAAAAAAACTTTTAGTTATAAAGTTATTTTCTCCAGTAAAAGTGACTCTTAACAAACAAACTCTAGCAAAGTTAAAAAAACTTTTAGTTATAAAGTTACTTTACTGGGGAAATACATTTTTTAAAATATAAATTTTTTTTTGTCAGTAAAATATAAACTTTTAGTTATTATCTATATTTTCATTTTCAATTTTATTTTATTTAAACAATATTTTTAATTTTTTTTTAAATTATAAAATATTTTAAAAAATAACTTATCATATAATTTCTTAGATAATAATAATAATAATAATAATAATAATAATAATAATAATAATAATAATAATAATAATAATAATAATGTAAGCCCATTGTCACATGTACCGCAGGCCGCACAACCGACCTTTACATTCTACAATTTTTTTTGCTGAACGAGTTCATTTCAAAACTTCTCACGTTGACCCATTGCTCGCGTTACTGGTCTTTCTATTTCTCTCTCCCTTTCTTTATGGTTAGGGTTTCTTTCATCTCTCTTTCCTCTTATAGAGGAAACCAGATACTCTTGTTTGGACTCTTATTGGTGTTTTTAGCTCAAATTTTCAACTCAAGCTCTCTGTAATTTTCCTCTTTCTCCGTGTTTTTTTTAAATTCCTACTTTCTTTGTATACTCGTATTTTTTATGCACTAGTGTATGGTATTCTTACCGCATATATATTGTCAAATACTTTAGGGGTTTACTTTGAATTTTTGGGTTTATGCTTACTATTTCCTTTTCGGGCTCATTTATTATCAATTTTACTCAGAATTTTGGTCTTCACGGGAAGGACAGTATTGGCAGATGTGGGTTTTTTGTAGCTTGTTTTTGTAATGGTAATTTTGCGGATTTAGATTTGAGTTTGTTTGAAGCAGATTTTTTGTTTGGATTTTTTGCTGAAGTGGAAAGAAGAAAAAGGTTAGTTTTTGCTTCCTGAATATCAGTTGTAGGGTTTACTTTTGTTGTTGTTTGTGAAGGGATTTAATGATCTACTCGGTGTTGTAGCTTAATTTGTAATTCTGGTGTTATTTTGAAGCTTTTTTCATCCTCAATTGGTTTGACTTCGTGGTACTTTGGTAGAAATTAATTAATATCTGGAGATTTGAGCTTGTTTGAAGCAGATTTTTGGTTTGGATTTTTTGCTGAAGTGGAAAGAAGAAAAAGGTTAGTTTTTGCTTCCTGAATATCAGTTGTAGGGTTTACTTTTGTTGTTGTTTGTGAAGGGATTTAATGATCTACTCGGTGTTGTAGCTTAATTTGTAATTCTGGTGTTATTTTGAAGCTTTTTTCATCCTCAATTGGTTTGACTTCGTGGTACTTTGGTAGAAATTAATTAATATCTGGAGATTTGAGTTTGTTTGAAGCAGATTTTTGGTTTGGATTTTTTGCTGAAGTGGAAAGAAGAAAAAGGTTAGTTTTTGCTTCCTGAATATCAGTTGTAGGGTTTACTTTTGTTGTTGTTTGTGAAGGGATTTAATGATCTACTCGGTGTTGTAGCTTAATTTGTAATTCTGGTGTTATTTTGAAGCTTTTTTCATCCTCAATTGGTTTGACTTCGTGGTACTTTGGTAGAAATTAATTAATATCTGGAGATTTGAGTTTGTTTGAAGCAGATTTTTGGTTTGGATTTTTTTCTGAAGTGGAAAGAAGAAAAAGGTTAGTTTTTGCTTCCTGAATATCAATTGTAGGGTTTACTTTTGTTGTTGTTTGTGAAGGGATTTAATGATCTACTGCGTGTTGTAGCTTAATTTGTAATTCTGGTGTTATTTTGAAGCTTTTTTCATCCTCAATTGGTTTGACTTCGTGGTACTTTGGTAGAAATTAATTAATATCTGGAGATTTGAGTTTGTTTGAAGCAGATTTTTGGTTTGGATTTTTTGCTGAAGTGGAAAGAAGAAAAAGGTTAGTTTTTGCTTCCTGAATATCAGTTGTAGGGTTTACTTTTGTTGTTGTTTGTGAAGGGATTTAATGATCTACTCGGTGTTGTAGCTTAATTTGTAATTCTGGTGTTATTTTGAAGCTTTTTTCATCCTCAATTGGTTTGACTTCGTGGTACTTTGGTAGAAATTAATTAATATCTGGAGATTTGAGTTTGTTTGAAGCAGATTTTTGGTTTGGATTTTTTTCTGAAGTGGAAAGAAGAAAAAGGTTAGTTTTTGCTTCCTGAATATCAATTGTAGGGTTTACTTTTGTTGTTGTTTGTGAAGGGATTTAATGATCTACTGCGTGTTGTAGCTTAATTTGTAATTCTGGTGTTATTTTGAAGCTTTTTTCATCCTCAATTGGTTTGACTTCGTGGTACTTTGGTAGAAATTAATTAATATCTGGAGATTTGAGTTTGTTTGTGTAATATCCTCATTTATGCCCTAGAAGTCTTGGTTATGTTGTTGTTATTGTTGTTGTTTTATATTGCAAGGGAAAGAAATGAGGAAAGATGTTTGTGTATATGTGTTTTGAGAAAGAATTTAGGGTTTAGAGAGAGTGGTATATGTTGTGTATATGATGATATATATAACATATACATTGGTCAAAAGGGTTGGTCAATGCAAGAGGATATTTTATGTGGAATGTGCAATTACTTAATTGGGCTTATAAGAGACAAAAGCTAAGTTAAATGATGAGGGGTATTTGAGTAATTGCTTGAAGTGGAATGCATGGTGGAGATTAAAAGAAGAAAAGGTGTTTGACTTGTGCATTTTCTTCTTTCTTTCTTGAAGAGGCCGGCCATTGAAGAGAAGAGAGAGCAAGAGAGGTATTCATGGTGCTAGAAGCAAATTGAAGAAGCAATCAAAGGATTTGACAAGAGAATTGTGGAATTTCTTCATCTTAGGTAAGAAATCTCTTGAATTCCTTTGTTAATTTTGAGGTTATGTCTAAATTGAATTGTGATTTGTTGATGTGATGATTTGGTGGGTTTGATATGTGTTTGTAAGTGTTGGAATTGATTTAAAGTTAAAAGATTGAGTTGGTATTAATTTGGTTGTGAATATGGTTAGATATGTGAAGGTTGATTGTGAAAGATCAAGTGGGAAGTTGGTTTTAGGGTTTAGTATTGGTGAATGTTTTAATGTAATGTTTATGTGTTGTTTAAGTGGTTAATGTGATGAATATGTAAGATATGTGTTAATAACATTGATTAAAACCAATTGAATGAAGTATTGTTGTGCAAAGGGTGTGAAAATGCATTTGGAAGAGTGTTGGTTTTGATTAGGGTTGTGTTCTTGAGTGACACGGCTAGAATCAATGAGAGACACGGCCAAGACTTGAGAAATTTGGGTGACACGGCCAAGGTGGAGGGATTTTGGCCGTGTTGGATAGGTTTTGGGGTGACACGGCCACTGGCTTGGCCGTGTCCCTTGAATGTGTTTGCTACTGTCCAAGTTGGATTGGGAGACACGGCCGTGTCTTATGCCCGTGTTGGCTACTGGATTTTATGGTTGAGAGACACGGCCACAAGCTTGGCCGTGTCCCTCAAATGTGCTGCCCGTGTCCCTCAAATGTATTGGTTAATGTTTTTATTTTTGGTTCTTTTTGCATTGTTTTGATTCTTCAAAGGTTGTATTGCTCCTAAACCTAAACATAATCACTTTAAACATACTTCAAACACAAGAATGACCTAATCAAACATGTGTGGAAGATCCCAAAGCTATGAATCATATCAATTGTTCTTTGCCCTAATTGCATTGTTGAGATTGAACAATAGTATGTTATATGTAATGTGAATCTTGTAAATGATAATGTGTGTGTTATGAATAATGTATGTTGAGATGCTATATGCAAAATATGAATTGAGATGTGAAATGTGATATAAAGCCATTGTGAGTGGCTATGATGATATAATTGAATGATGTATGGCATGTTTGCCTAATTGATGAGGAAGATTGAGAAAGAGTTTGATAAAGAGAATAATGAAATAAGTGTATTTTAATATGATATTCAGTTTCAGAGTTCTGGTTTTGGAGGCATGCCTATTTAATGAAAGGTAACAGTCTTGCCGGGTTGAGGATCTCTTCAAATTGAGTTGAATTGAGGTCCAAGAAACTGGGTCTGTTACACAATGATAATTGATATTATGAGATATTTGAATTGTAGCAGTCTTGCCGGGTTAAGGATCTTCTCGAATTAGATGAGTTGATGATCCAAGAGACCGGGTCTGTTACGCTATCCATGGATAGAGATATATATATGTATATGTTGCCTATGGGCTTGATAATGGTGTTTATGAACCAAAGCAGTAACTCTGAATTCTGAATATCGTATTAAGTACTTGATGGGCCCATAGGTGTCTAGGTTTTATATATATCATAAATGATGTTCTAATGTAATGAAATGTTAATATTACTTAAATGATGAAATGGACTATTTACGGAATATTGTCTGTTGAATATGATCTTTATTGATTGAGTGTGCATCATTGATGTTGAATTGTTAATACATATATGAAACATTGCATGGCACTAAAGCATAACATAAGCATGAATTGTCTTACTAAGCCCTTGGCTTAGCGCGATAGTGTTTAATCGCGCAGGTAATAGAGTTGAACCCGAGAGTTCTTCGAGACCTAGTGAGAGTAGACATTGAAGAGTGGATATTGGGACTTAAAGATCAGAGGAGATTTGCCAATCATGTACTACTTCTGTATATTTTGAAAAGTTTTTGTTTATAATGTAAATATATGTATAATTGTAAATATGTATTCAAATGTTTTCATATATGTACCTATTTTATAACTTCCGCTGTGTACTACTTAAATGTATCTATATATCTATAATGTATATTGAGAAAGATGATGGTAATATATATACAAATATTTTGAATGTTGATGAAAAGCCGTAGCACTCCTATGTTCGGTGCACATATGCTACATTGTGGTGTTGTAGTGTGTGTGTACTGAATGTGGGGGGGTTACAATTGTTTTGGTATCAGAGCCTAGGTTTGAGATTCTCAGCCTAGGTAAAATGTAAGGAAAAGACTATTTTGATTTTAAAAAGTGGTTTTTGAATAACATATATTTTTGGATTGGCAACCTCTGATCTTTAATAAGATGTAGTATGTTGTGTTTGCAGACTTAGGTTGTGATGGATTCTCACTCACGTCAGTCGATTGAGGGTAGTGCCGAGAGTATTGCTCCTGCTGAGGGAGCTAGAGTTGATAGTGTTGAGGAGGCACCTGCTTCGGTGTCGGGTAGACCAGTTGGTGAGGAGGTTCCGCCAGCCTGGTTTAGACATATGATGGAAGTTATGAGGCAAGCACCAGTGCAACCACAGCCACCACCCCCTCAACCTTCAGTACCAGTGAGGCACTATGATAAGCTAAGGAAATATGGAACGGAGGATTTCTTTGGTACAGTTGATCCAGCTGTAGCAGAACAGTGGCTTGACAGAGTACAGAGGGTATTTGTTCAGTTGCAAGCCACCTCAGAGGAAAAGTTTGACTATGCAAGATCTTTGCTGCAGAAGGACGCCTACGATTGGTGGAAGACGGTGCCCCATTCTATGGATGATCCTCCAACACTGTCTTACACTGATTTTCTGAGAGAGTTTGAATTGAAGTATACTCCAAGGGAGTATAAAGATGGGAAGAAAAGAGAGTTTCTAGATTTGAAGCAAGATCATCGGACTGTAACTGAATATGAGGTTGAGTTTATTCGGTTAAGTCAGTATGCTGGGGGTATTATAGTTGATGAGATAGATAGATGCAGGAGATTTGAGGAGGGATTGAGACCCTCTATCATGTGCTTAGTGGCTGGATCTAGATATCATGATTTTTCCCAGCTTGTGGCAGCAGCTCGAAGTGTAGAGCGAGCTCAGAGTATTGCAGCTGCTTCAGAGGAAGAGGTTAGGGTGAGAAGACCTCAGTTTGAGGCAGGGTCTTCTTTTGTTAAGAGAGGTAAAGGAAGCTTTGTTCCTAGAGTCAGTAGGAGTCAGAGGTCAGCTGGTAGGTCAGTGCAGTTTCAGAGACAGAGATTTAGACCTACAGCTTCAGTGGCGAGTGCTCCGACCCCAGTGACTCAGAGATCTGCTCTACCTGTGTGTGCTCAGTGTGGTGGATCACATAGGGGTGCTTGTTGGAGGTATAGTGGGTCAGCTGTATGCTTCAGGTGTGGATCGCCTGATCATTTTATTAGAGATTGTCCAGAGAGACCAGGAGAGGATGTCAGTTGATACAGCAGCTTCTCGACCTAGTGCGAGGGGAGGTCGAGCAGGCAGAGGTAGCAGCCGGGGAGGCAGATCTGGGTTCAGTGCTAGAGGAGGTGCTACATCCAGGGAGAGTAGACCAGAGGAGGTTGGTTCTTCCCAGAGGATGTATGTTATGCAGAGGCAGCCAGATGCTTCGGCAGTTATAGCTGGTACTTTTTTCTTTATTTAATACTCCAGTACTTGCTTTGATTGATCCGGGTTCCACGCATTCATATATTAGTGCATCTGTTTTGCCTGTATTTGATGTGCATGCTGAGTCCCTAGGATTTGATGTGTTGGTGACAAATCCGTTAGGGCATAGTGTGTTTGTGAGTAAGGTGCACCGAGATAGTGCAGTGAGGGTGCAAGGTGAGGAGTTCCTTGGAGACTTGATTGAGATGCCATTTAAGGAATATGATGTGATTCTAGGTATGGACTGGCTATCTAGACATGGAGCTGTGATAGACTGTAAAAGGAAAATTGTTACTTTGAGAACTGCTGATGGTAGAGATGTGATAGTATCTAATGAGCAGGAACAGTTAGCATCTTTATTTGTTTCAGCTGTTGCAGCTAGGAGATTGATTAGAAAGGGGTGTGAAGCCTATCTTGCTCATGTGGTGGATACTAGAGTGAAGGGTTCCCCTATTGATAGCATTGCCACAGTTGCTGAGTTCCCGGATGTGTTTCCAGAGGAGTTGCCAGGATTGCCTCCGGAGAGAGAGGTGGAGTTTGGTATTGAATTGTTGCCTGGTACCACTCCTATCTCTATTACTCCTTATAGAATGGCACCAGCAGAATTGAGGGAATTGAAAGTGCAATTACAAGAGTTGTTGGATAAAGGATTTATTCGCCCCAGTGTTTCTCCGTGGGGAGCTCCTGTGCTATTTGTGAAGAAGAAAGATGGTACTATGAGATTGTGTATCGATTATAGGCAATTGAACAAGGTGATTATTAAAAATAAATATCCTTTGCCTAGAATCGATGATCTCTTTGATCAATTGAAGGGTGCAGCTGTGTTTTCTAAAATTGATTTGAGATCTGGGTACCATCAATTGAGAGTTAAAGCTGAAGACATTTCCAAGACCGCCTTTCGGACCAGGTATGGACATTATGAGTTTCTAGTTATGCCTTTTGGTCTAACGAATGCACCTGCAGCTTTCATGGATTTGATGAATAGGGTGTTCAGGCCCTATTTAGATCAGTTTGTAGTAGTCTTCATCGATGACATTCTGGTGTATTCGCGGAATGAAGAGGAACATGACAAGCATCTGCGGATTGTATTGCAGATTTTGAGAGAGAAGCAGTTGTTTGCCAAATTGTCGAAATGTGAGTTCTGGTTGGATCAAGTCGCTTTTCTCGGACATATTGTTTCAGCAGAAGGCATTAGAGTTGATCCGAGCAAAGTTGAAGCTATATTGAATTGGAGTCCACCCAAGTCGGTGACAGAGGTTAGAAGTTTTCTGGGTTTGGCTGGCTATTACCGACGGTTTGTGAAAGGGTTTTCTTTGATAGCTACTCCACTTACCAGATTGCTTCGAAAGGGAATTAGATTTATGTGGACAGATCAGTGTCAGGCTAGTTTTGAGCAGTTGAGAGAAATGTTGACTCAAGCGGCTATTCTTACTTTACCTGTAGAAGGCCAACCATATGTGATTTACAGTGATGCTTCACATAGTGGTTTGGGGTGTGTGCTGATGCAGGAAGGTAAAGTTATAGCTTATGCATCTAGACAGTTGAAACCGCATGAGCTTAACTATCCGACCCATGATTTGGAGCTAGCAGCCATTGTGTTTGCATTGAAGATTTGGCGACACTATTTGTTTGGGGAGAAATGTTTCATCTACACTGATCACAAAAGTTTAAAATATTTGGGTGTCCAAAAAGAACTTAATCTTCGACAGAGGAGATGGTTGGAATTGATTAAAGACTACGACTGTTTGATTGATTATCATCCAGGTAAAGCAAATGTTGTTGCTGATGCCTTGAGTCAGAAGTCTTTAGCTGGTTTAACAGTTTACTCGCTCTCGTTGCTTGTTGAGTTGAGAGCATTGTGTGCTAGTTTTGTACCTTGTGATGATGGTGCATTGTTGACACAGTTGCTTTTGAAACCAGTTTTGTTAGATCAGATCAAAGAGGTTGGAACACCATGCAGTTTCACAATCTCATGGATATACAGCTCAGCCAACCTCTCCAAAGAGTAATCCATCCGCACCGGAAGGAAATGAGCTGGTTTAGTCAATCTATCCACAATCACCCATATAGCATCATGCTTCTTTTGTGTCAATGGCAAACCAGACACAAAATCCATTGTCACTCTTTCCCACTTCCATTCTGGTACTGACAATGGTTGAAGCAACCCGGTTGGAACTTGATGCTCTGCTTTAACCTTCTGACAAGTGAGACATTTCGACACAAAATCTGCAATGTCTCTCTTCAAACTAATCCACCAATAATGCTGTCTCAAATCATGATACATCTTCATATTACCCGGATGTATAGCAAACACTGACTGATGTGCTTCTTCTAAAATGACTCTTTTCAATTCAGCATCATCGGGTACACACAATCGGTTTTTAAACCAGAGACTCCCATCGTCTTTCACAACAAAATCTCTTGTCTTCCCATTCTTACAATCTGAAATAATCTTCTGAATCTTCTTATCGGCCAACTGAGCTTCTTTGATCTGATCTAACAAAATCAGCTTTAATTGCAACTGTGCCAATAATGCACCATCAACACAAGGTACAAAACTGGCATGCAATGCTCTCAACTCAACAAGCAACGAGAGCGAGTAAACTGTTAAACCAGCTAAAGACTTCCGACTCAAGGCATCAGCAACAACATTTGCTTTACCTGGATGATAGTCAATCAAGCAGTCGTAGTCTTTAATCAATTCTAACCATCTCCTCTGACGAAGATTGAGTTCTTTCTGGACACCCAAATACTTCAAACTCTTGTGATCAGTGTAGATGAAACATTTCTCCCCAAACAGATAGTGGCGCCAAATCTTTAATGCAAACACAATGGCAGCCAATTCCAAATCATGGGTCGGATAGTTAAGCTCATGCGGTTTCAACTGCCTAGATGCATAAGCTATAACTTTACCTTCCTGCATCAATACACACCCCAAACCTCTATTTGAAGCATCACTGTAGATCACATATGGTTTGCCTTCCACAGGTAAAGTAAGAACAGGCGCTTGAGTCAACATATCTCTCAACTGCTCAAAGCTAGCCTGACACTGATCCGTCCACACAAATCTCACTCCCTTACGAAGCAATCTAGTGAGTGGAGTAGCTATTAAAGAAAACCCTTTCACAAATCGTCTGTAATAGCCTGCCAAACCCAGAAAACTTCTAATCTCTGTCACAGACTTGGGTGGACTCCAATTCAATATAGCTTAAACTTTGCTCGGATCAACTCTAATACCCTCTGCTGAAACTATATGTCCGAGAAAAGCAACTTGATCCAACCAGAACTCACACTTCGACAATTTGGCAAATAACTGCTTCTCTCTCAAAATCTGCAACACAATCCGCAGATGCATATCATGTTCCTCTTCATTCCGCGAATACACCAGTATATCATCAATGAAGACCACTACAAACTGATCCAAATAGGGCCTAAATTCATCAAATCCATAAAAGCTGCAGGTGCATTCGTTAGACCAAAAGGCATAACTAGAAATTCATAATGCCCATACCTGGTCCGAAAGGCGGTCTTCGGAACATCCTCAGCTCTGAGTCTCAGCTGATGGTACCCAGATCTCAAATCAATTTTAGAAAATACAGCTGCACCCTTCAATTGATCAAAGAGGTCATCAATTCTAGGCAAAGGATATTTATTTTTAATAGTCACCTTGTTCAATTGCCTATAATCGATACACAACCTCATAGTACCATCTTTCTTTTTCACAAATAGCACAGGAGCTCCCCAAGGAGAAACACTGGGGCGAATGAATCCTTTACCCAACAACTCTTGTAATTGCACTTTCAACTCCCTCAATTCTGCTGGTGCCATTCTATAAGGAGTAATAGAGATAGGAGTGGTACCAGGCAACAATTCAATACCGAACTCCACCTCTCTCTCAGGAGGCAACCCTGGCAACTCCTCTGGAAACACATCCGGGAACTCAACAACTGTGGCAATGCTATCAATAGGGGAACCCTTCACTCTAGTATCCACCACATGAGCAAGATAGGCTTCACACCCCTTTCTAATCAACCTCCTGGCTGCAACAGCTGAAACAAATAAGGAGGCTAGCTGTTCCTGCTCATTAAATACTATCACCTCTCTACCATCACCCGTTCTCAAAGAAACAATTTTCTTTTTACAATCCACCACAGCTCCATGTCGAGATAGCCAATCCATACCTAAGATCACATCATATTCCTTAAATGGCATCTCAATCAAATCCCCTAAGAACTGCTCACCCTGCACCACTACTGCACTATCTCGATGCACCTTACTTACAACCACACTATGCCCTAACGGATTTGTCACCAACACATCAAATCCTAGGGACTCAGCATGCAAATCAGATACAGGCAAAACAGATACACTAACATATGAATGTGTGGAACCCGGATCAATCAAAGCAAGTACTGAAATATCAAATAAAGAAAAAGTACCAGCTATGACTGCCGATGCATCTGGCTGCCTCTGCATAACATACATCCTCTGGGAAGATCCAACCTCCTCTGGTCTACCCTCCCTGGATGTAGCACCTCCTCTAGAACTGAACCCTGGTCTACCTCCTCGGCTGGCACCTCTGCCTCCTCTGCCTCCCCTCACATTAGCTCGAGAAGCAGCAGAATCAACTGGCATCTGCTCCTGCCTCTCAGGACAGTCTCTCACAAAGTGGTCAGGTGATCCACACCTGAAGCATACCCCTGATCTACTATGCCTCCAACAAACGCCCCCATGTCTTCCACCACACTGGTTACACACAGGTAAGGTGGATCTCTGAACTCCAGGAGTAGGAGCACTCGCTACTGAAGCTGCAGGTCTAAATCTCTGTCTCTGGAACTGCACTGACCTACCAGCTAACCTCTAACTCCTACTAACTCTAGGAACAAAGCTTCCTTTACCTCTTTTAACAGAAGAAGACCCTGCCTCAAACTGGGGCCTCCTAACCCTAACCTCTTCCTCTGAAGCAGCTGCAATAACTTAAGCTCGCTCTACACTTCGAGCTGCTGCCACAAGCTGTGAGAAATCCTGATATCTAGATCCAGCCAGTAAGCACATGATAGAGGGCCTCAATCCCTCCTCAAACCTCCTGCATCTATCAATCTCATCAGCAATGATACCCCCAGCATACTGACTCAGTCGAATAAACTCAACTTCATACTCAGTTACGGTCCGATGATCTTGCTTCAAATCTAGAAACTCTCTTTTCTTCCCATCTTTATACTCCCTAGGAGTATACTTCAACTCAAATTCCCTCAGAAAATCAGTGTAAGACAGTGTTGGAGGATCATCCATAGAATGTGGCACTGTCTTCCACCAATCGTAGGCGTCCTTCTGTAGCAAAGATCTTGCATAGTCAAATTTTTCCTCAGGGGTGGCTTGTAACTGAATAAAGATCCTCTGTACTTTGTCAAGCCACTGTTCTGCTACAGCTGGGTCAGTAGTACCAAGGAAATCCTCCGCTCCATACTTCCTTAGTTTATCATAGTGCCTTACAGATACCAAAGGCTGAGGGGGTGGTGGCACTGGTTGCACTGGTGCTTGTCTCATAACTTCCATCATATGTCTAAACCAGGCTGGCGGAACCTCCTCTCCAGCTGGTCTACCCAACACCGAAGCAGGTGCCTCCTCAACACTATCAACTCTAGCTCCCTCAGCAGGAGCGATACTCTCGGCACTACCCTCAATCGACTGACGTGAGTGAGAATCCATCACAACCTAAATCTGCAAACACAACATACTACTTCTTATTAAAGATCAGAGGTTGCCAATCCCAAACATGTATATTATTCAAAAACCACTTTTAAAGTCAAAATAGTCTTTTTATTACATTTTACCTAGGTTGAGAATCTCAAACCTAGGCTCTGATACCAAAACAATTGTAACACCCCCATATCCAATGCCCACACACTACAACTACAACAATGTAGCATAAGTGCATCAAACATAGGGATGCTACGGTTTTCTTAACATTCAAAACACTTTAAACTTGATACAATACCCTTATCATTATACATTATAGAAAAGTAGATCATTTACTTATAAAACAAAACATATTAGTTATATATATATATACATTTAAATATTACACAGCGGAAGTTATAAAATATGTACATATTTACATATTAAACATTTCTTTACAAAATATAAAGAAATATACATGATTGGCAAGTCTGCTCTGATCTTTAAGCTCCCAAAATGGATTCTTCAAGGTCTACTCTCACTTGGTCTTGATGAACTCTCGGGTTCAACTCTATCCACTCTATTACCTGCGCGATTAAACACTATCGCGCTAAGCCAACGGCTTAGTAAGATAAAACATACTAATGGTATGCTTTAATGTAATGCAATGTCACATATGTTATTGATAAGATCAACATCATAAATATAAAGTTAACCACATAATTATGCATTTCACAAATCATAGTCATATGAGCATACCACATTTCAACATCTTTCCACATTCAACATTAATCAATCATACTCAATAAACAACATCTCATTTCATTAACTCATAACATTATTTAAGACATTCATATAACCTTGACACCT
The DNA here is from genome assembly GCA_947685225.1 of Garcia nutans. Classification (NCBI taxonomy): domain Eukaryota; kingdom Viridiplantae; phylum Streptophyta; class Magnoliopsida; order Malpighiales; family Euphorbiaceae; genus Garcia; species Garcia nutans. Next base: position 34,635,952 of record CANTUV010000005.1, on the reverse strand, counting down.
ATGGGCCCAACAAGTATTTAATACGATATTCAGAGTTCAGAGTTACTGCTTTGGTTCATAGTCACAATAATCACGCCCGTAGGCAATGTATATACATGTATCTCTATCCATGGATAGTGTAACAGACCCAGTCTCTTGGACCATCAACTCAACACATATGAGGAGATCCTCAACCCGGCAAGACTGTTACAAATCATATATCTCATATTCACAATTCTCATAGTGTAACAGACCCAGTCTCTTGGACCATCAACTCAACACATATGAGGAGATCCTCAACCCGGCAAGACTGTTACCTTTCATCATTTCTTAGGCATGCCACCCAAATCCAAAACTCTGAAACTGAATAACATATTAAACAAACAATTCATTTATTATATAGTTACCATTTCCATTCTCAAATTCTCATCACATTTAGGCAAACATGCCTTCTTTCTTTCAATATCATCATCATAGCCAATCACAATGGCATTGTCTCATATCATGTCTTATTTAAATTATCATTGCATCTTTGATATACATTTCAATTTCAATGTATATTACTCATTAAACACATTACCATTCACAATACATAACATAACATTGTTCAATCTCAACAATGCAATTAGGGCAAAGAACAATTGATATGATTCATAGTTTTAGGACCTTACACATGCATTTGATTATATCATTCATTGATTCAAGTGTGTTTAAAGTGTTTAGGGTTAGGTTTAAGGACCAACCTACCTTTGGAGAACCAAAGCAATGCAAGAAGAACAAAGAATTAAAACCCTAACCCACACAATTGAGGGACACGGGTAGCCACTTGAGGGACATGGTTAGGGCAATTCAACCTCTTCACAATCTAATCCAAAAGGAATATTAGCAAAATGACCATATGAATAGTACATTCTGGTTTTAGACTCCATTTTATCCTTATTTTGAAAAATTGTATAAAATAATCTACTCGACTAAAAATTCTAAAATTTTTTACAGAATTTAGTTTTGTATCTTAAAATCATTCCTTTAAAATTTCAGATCAAACTGAACACAAAATCTTGGTCAAATAGTTCACCTAACCAGACTGCCCCAATTGCCCTGCATCCTGGCAGCAGTTCTGAACTTTGTGAATTCCATAAATCAAATTCAATCAACGTGGTTCCAAATTATTTTTCTCAAATACTAGACTCACTAAGCAACAACATATCCAAAATTCAATTGGATATGATTTTTCTACATTTTATTAAAAATCCCGAAATATAGCTGTCTCAGTTAAGGTACCTGCTGGAACAGGTCTAATAAAAATAATCTTTCTAAACTCATAACCATTCCAAAATTGAATCAACATATTTTTCAGTCATTCTAGACTCATAGAGGCACAACATATCAAAAATTCACTTCAAGAACATTTTTCTATAATTAATTAAAAATCATACAAGTCACAGCCTTTACTAATTGTAAAACAGAAAAAAATTCACTAAACACAACTCTTACTCTTCCATCACCAACACCAACCTAGCTTCTTATCTTTAATTCCATTTCAACACTTTTACACACACCATACACAAACACACTCCATCAAACTCAAACAAAATTCCAAATAGAACAAGAGAAATCAAGAGAAAACTTACCTTAAATGAAGAATTCCACAAATCTCTAACCAACACCCTTGATTCCTTCTTCAATTTGCTTCAAACCTGAAGATCACCTCTCTTTCTTTCTTTGTCTATGGAGAATCCGGCCACACATGAAGAGAAGAAGAAAATATGAAGAGCAAAGTCAAATTTGGCTTCTTATATCCATCAAGTGTTTTTAACCTTGCAATTACTAAAACACCCTTCACCATTTAACTAACCTTTTGTCTCATCTAAGCCCTTATATGTAATTGCACATTCCACAAAAATATCTTCTTGCATTGACTCTATATTTGACCAATCTATATGTTATATATATCATCATATACACAACATATACATTTGTCTCTAAACCCTAAATTTCTTCTCCAAAACACATATACATATACATTCTCTTCCCATTTCTTTTCTCTTACAATTTAACACATATATTCAATCCAATATATAACAACAACAACACTAACAACAACATCAACAATAACAACAACATAACCAAGACTTCTAGGGCATACATGAGGATATTACACGTGGCTTCCATGGGAGTTTGAAGATCAAGGATTTTGCTTCTTCCATACTCCATAAATTGAAGGAATTAACAAGTTTCAAGTGGATTTTTAGTGATTTCCACCAAAATTAGTAAGTTTCCATCTCTTTTCTTTGAATTCCATGGAAGATGAGATTATGTGCGTTTGAGATTTTGATGTAGTATGTTATAATTGTTGAAATTGGTGTGTATGATGTTATTTTGGGTAGTTAACAATGATTCTAAGGTCAGATTGAAGAGATGATGGAGTTTAAAGTCAAATATTGGATTTGGTGGTGTTGGGTTGGAGTTTGAGAATGGAAGTGGAGATTTAGGGTTTTGGAAAAGTGATTTTCCAAAGTGGTTGAATTGTGTGATTTTATTTGTTTAAGCATGTTATTTGGTGTTAAAAGTGATGAAAATAAGCTTGGAATGAGTAATGGATTGTGTTGGAATGGAAAACCTTCAATGGGGGAAGGTTATGCCATTTTTAAGATTTTGTGTATAAGAGTGTATTTTTATAATGTAAATGATTTAAATGTATTAAAATATGTTTTTAATAATATAAATAAACTTAAACTAATTTAATTATAGTACAATGGAATTCTAATGTTGAAGTAAGGAAAGGCTAAATTTTTGAAAATTTGTAGGAGTGATGTGTAATTATGGTTTAATGTTGGAAATACCATTAAATGTGATACTAAATGATTATTTGCTATCACATTTGGTTTAGGCATTGAGGGAGGTTGTTTTGCTTCATCCAAGTGGTGAAGGGCAAGTTAGAAAGATTGGATTGAAGGTTGTTTTTAGCTTGCTTTGGGTTGCTAGTGGAGGTATGTGCAAACTTTGAATATAATGTTTATATTTGCATAACATTTGGACTTAACACATTTTGGTTGGAAAATGTGTTAAGCTACTTGGTTCATTGATTGTGTATGAATAATGTGCTATGGCATTTCTAATGTCATATATGTGTTAAATGCATTGTGAAAAGCCATTGATAATGGCTAATTTGTGTAACATGTGAAATATGCATATTATGTGACAATACCCAAAGTAATTGGGTAATGTGTTGTGAATGCAAAAATGAGATATGTGTAATAATGAAATGAATTGATATTGATAAAAATGAGAAAAGTGAGAAAAGTGAGAAAAATGAGAAAGATGTGAAAAATGAGAAAAGTGAGAAAAAAAAAGTAAAAATAAGGCAATGTGCCTAGATTGAATATGTGAAAATGAGAAAGAGATTAATAATGAGAAATATGAATAAATTGTGTGCCTAGTATGTTATTTAATTTTTAGAGTTCTGGGTTTGGCGGCATGCCTATGATTGCCTACGGGCTATACGCTGGAATGGTGAAAAGACTGGGTCATAAGCCAGACCAGCTGATAAATATGATGTTTTTGGGGTGAAAAGACTGGGTCGTAAGCCTCAAAAACTATAGCAGTCTAGCCGGGTTGAGGACCAAGATACTGGGGCCTAAGGGCCTAGCCGGGTTGAGGTCCAAGAGACTGGGACTGTTACATTATCCATGGATATATATATATTGCCTACGGGGCTAGACACATGGTGTCATTATGGACTAAATCAGTAACTCTAAAATTTGAATAGCATATTAGATCCTTTTTGGGCCCATGCTTGTCTTTGTTTTAATGTGAATTATGAAATATGAAATATTTGAAAAATATAAGAAAGTGGATTGGTGTGACATCTATATGCATTATGCATTGGCATTATATTGAGTTTTATTGTTATTATCAAAGTTTGTACCACTAGGCTTCGGCTTAGCACTATTGTTTGCATCGCGCAGGTGACAGGGTAGACCCAGCTGAGCCAGAGAGTTCTTCTAGACCAGGTCGGGTCTAGACTTGTAGTTGAGCTTGTTGAGTTACTATCGAGATCAGAAACACTGCCAGCAGCATGTATATATTTGTATGTTATTGTACATTTTTTAGTTTTATGCATAATATATTATGTTTTGGATTTTACCTATTGTATTTTATAAAGAATGTTTGGGTCAATGTATTTGAAATGGGAAAGTAAGTGTGTTTTAAATTATATATATCTATATGTATAAATGTTCGAGAAACTTGGTGAAATTGAGAAGTATGATTGAGATGGTGATTTGAAATTATTTGGGAGTATTTTCTTTTTTGCAGGTTGTGTTTTGATAAATTTTGGGATGTCCAAAATTACAGACAAAACTCTGGAGAATTTTTCCCAGAGATTTTCGTATATATTATTTATTTTGGGTTCTTATAACAAGTAAAGAATATTTGTATTCTATTTAATTTTTATATATTTAGAATTTGAAATTTTAAATTGAAAATGTGACAAAAAATTTATAAAATCAGTCTGTGATATTTTTGTACCGTATATGCGTATTTTACATATGCTGAAAATATGTATTGTATGTATATAGGGTATAAGGGTGTTACATTTGTTTTGGTATCAAAGCTTAGGTTTGAGGTTCTCGACCTAGGTGGGATGATAGAGAGAGAAAATGGGGTATTTGAAAAATAGTTTTTAATTATAATACATGCTTTGGCACTGGCAGTTTCTGATCTCTGATATAGTATTTTCTGCTTTATTTGCAGATATAAGTAGTTATGGCGTCTCGGCCGCATCAGGCTGCTGAGGGTAGTGCAGAGAGTGTGGCTCCAAATGAGGGTAGAGATGGAGCTAGAGTTGTATCTGCTGGTGAGGCGTCTATTTTTATACTATGAGAGGGTATTTTCGCCCCCACTCCCGGTGGAATGGTTCTTGCGACTTCGGCACTGTTTAGGCTCGGGGCCTTAGAGAACACGGACCTAAGTCCGAAGAAAATGGAGTCGCCACCCGGATGGGCCGGGAAAAAGAAAGGGGTAGATGACTCAATTCCTAAGGAATCCCCAACCCCTTAATGGGTTCGGAAAGTTGGGTACGTGTGAGGAACGTGAGAAATGGCCCAGCACCCCCACAATGCCCTGTTCATTGGAACCGGCCTCCTTTACAGGTCTTAATATTATAAAATTCTTAAATATAACAATATTATCCATATTACACACAATAATTAAAAGAAAGCATCATTATATTAAAATCAAAGCAATGTCCAAACAAAGCAAACAAATGGACACACATCCAAGGATGGAAACATGTCCTTACATCACATGCCTAGATAGGACACCCACCAAAAGGTAGAAACATGCCCTTTACATAGGTTCTAAAATAGAAAAGCAAATTAAATTACATGATGTTTAACTAATGAGGTACCCACCAAGTGGAAACATACCTCTTACAACTTTTGGAAATCTAAATTAATTGATAAAAGTAATTAATCATTCATCATAAATAAATCATTCATCAAAGCTATTAAAGGTTTAATAGAATAAACAAATAAAAGGTTTCAAAAATATAAAATAAACATCCATCCATGATAAATTAAATAAATCAGGTATTGAAAATAAATTAAAGCATAAGAGATAAATCAAAGCATAATCAAGTATAGAATTAAATAAAGCAAATAAAAGTCCAATTATAGCTACTGTGACTTTTTATGAAATTAAAATAAATTAGGGTTTTATGTTTTAAAAGGTTGTTAATACTCTTTGATTAACTAAATTAATATTTGAATGGTGAAATCATGAAACTAGGGTTTTAGACACTTTTGAAATACTTTTGATTCATGGTTTTAAATGGTAATTTCAAGGTACTGTGTCAAATTTAAAGTATTTATGTTTTTATGGTTTTTAATGTTTTAAAGGATTAGAGCTTAGAAAATTAGGGTTCAATGTTTTAAAGGTTTAGGGTTTACTATTTTAGGTTTAAAAGTTGAATTTTGGATTTTAAGATTTATAATTAGGGTCTCGGGTAATGAATTTGAATTAGGGTTTAGAAAGACAATTTGATGATTTCATGAAGTTTTATGAATTTAAACAAATGGATTGAAGTTTTTATAAATAGAAAAGATGTTTTTAAAGGATTTTTTAATGAAATAGAACTTAGTTTAAAATTTTGAAAGAAACAGAATCAAATTTTGGTTTTATTGAAAAAGATGTTTAATTAGAGTTTTAAGATTTTTAAGAAGAAAAAATAACAATTTTAAGTCTTTTTGGAAAATAAAGTAACGTTTTAGTGTTTTTAACTATGGAAAAACTAAATTAAAGTTCTAAGGTTTTTTATTTGAAAAATAAAATTTCATAGATTATTCTACTGTGAAAAATAAAACAGAAATTAGAATCTCATACCTCCTTTTGTTGATTATCCAAAAATAATTTATTTAAGCAACATTAAAAAACAAGATTGTTCCAATTTAAATATTAAAGAAAGTAAAATTGAAAAGCAACATTCAAGCTAAGGAAAGTTTGTTGAATTTAAGCTTCTTTTCCCTTCACATCTTCAATATCCCCATCTTGAAAGGATGATAAAATAAAATCTTCTTCCAATCCTTTTTCCACCATGAAGGTTGCTGGTGGAGGCACTCTTCCAAATTTAGGCAAAGGGTTGTTCTTGGTATTGGGCTTATCCGGCTCGGGTAGCTTGCCACTATCAATCAAATCTTGGATCTCATGCCTTAGACGAGCACATTTATCTGTTTCATGCCCTCACATTTGATGAAATTGACAGAAGGCCTCGGCATTGAAGTTTGGTGGCAATGGATTATGTAAAGGTCGAGGAGCTAACGGTTGTAACAACCCTTTCTTTTGCAGCTTGCTAAAAACCCAAGATAGAGGCTTCCCCAGATCTAAAAAATTGTCTTTTATTTCCTTGACCGGTTACATTAAAATCAACTTCTTTTTGCGTGCTTTGATTACCCGGCTGGTAATTCCCTTTCTCATTCCTCTTTATTGAAAAGCGATTCTTCTCCTTTCCCATTCTTCAATTTGTAGACCAGCTTGGAGAAGATCTTTGAAATCACGGATGAGTGTATGAGACATCCTCTCACGAAGACTAGGCAACACCCCTCTCACAATCATCCTTATTTGATCAGATTCATCGGGCCTCTTCTTGAGTAGAGCGGCCTTGTTTCTCCACCTTTTCACATAGTCTACAAAATTCTCATTCGGCCTTTGCCTAATGGACTCCACTTCCATCAAGGTAACTTCCAACTCAACATTATATTCATATTGTTGGATGAAGGCTTTGTAAAGTAGATCCCAACTCTTTTGTGTTCCATCATCTAAGGTATTGAACCAATTTTGGACAACAGGGTCCAATGAGAGCATAAAGTACCTTAAGGTTCAAGCCTTAGTAGCTCGGGCAGATTGCATGGCAGTGATATACTGCTTCACATGAAGATGAGGATTTCCGGTGCCATTGTACTTAGCAAAGGAAGGCATCTTGAAATTATAAGGGACCTCTTCATCTTGTTCAAATAGTTTGTCGATCTCAGATATCTCTTCGGTTTTCAACTTCTTCTCAAATTTCTTTTCTAAATCAACAATCATCTTTTCAACATCTGATGTCTCGGTCTTTTCGATGGTTGCTTTCTCAACAACCTTCGGTTCTTTCTTCTTCTCTTGAACATCTTGGTAGTATTGAGCCCAATCATCATCATCATCAATGATCACCTTTTCATCATCAAAAACCACTTCACTAACTTTGGTCTTCCCTTTGTCCTTTGGTTTCTTAGTGCTAGCAGATGCCTCAGCATGGTTCTCTAAGATTGCAGTCAACTGGTTCTTCATGGTCTTAGCTAGGGCCTCTTTTATTTCTTCCATCTTGGCATTGAGGGCCTCATCCACCATCCTTTGAATTTGTTCGGGCTCCATTATTTTAGGTGAGCAAGTGATTGAGTCGTTGCTAGATACTTCATCTCCGGCGTAGGTTGGATTATTTTAAGCTTTAGAACTATCATAATCCAGGGCTGTGAGCCAGAGAGGATCAATGATATGAGATGCAAATGTATGCATGTATGCACAAACAATCAACAAATAAGGACAAATAGGACATTCCTTCCAACCTTATAACATCCACACACGAATGGCGAGTCTCTTTTCCTAGGTATATGGTTAACAAAATACCAACATGGGGTATCTTGCTTTTGAATAATTCCCTCGGACGTTTCAACCAATAGTTGTATTTTTGAAAATGGAAATCAATCCATGATAATTCCCATTAATTAGGTTTTAATCCATTCAACCAACTAAAGTAGCTTTTATGCTATGTTGGATTAAAACAAAATTAAGAGGTTTATTATAAATAGATTTCTCACTTGAAAAAGGTAACTAATGGTTCATGCCAAAAACAAGCCCATGGTTAATTTATTCTTAGTGTAAACTAGGCCCACAATTTATTTTTGGTATTTCATGATTGACCTAAATATTTTTGTAAGCTCTTTGTAAAAAATGGTTGGATGAAAATAATTTTGTTTCTAAGCCCATTGTAAGAGATTTTAGAAAAATGGATTTTGGGCTTTAGTATTTGGGCCATGGGCCAAAGAATTTTTGATTTGTTTTTAGAAAAGTCTTATGTCCAAAGACCATCTTGAAAAATTTTGAAAATAGTTTTGGTCTTTTGGATTTTAAAGAAAAATTTATTTTGAGCTTACAATATACTTTGGTCATATTAGAAAAAGAACAAACCAAATAAGCCATGATTTAGACTAAGATAAACTAACCATAGTCAAACAACATGCATTTGGGGTAAAACCTAAGGAAAGTAACTAGGCCAATTACATGAGTTTTAGTCTTTGGGTTAAAAGGCTTAGGTTCCCATAGCAAGTATATACCAAATGGTACGAGGCTATGAGTGGTTATACCATGCTCGATCTCCATACCTTGAGTGAAAGTATGGTATCCCTTACATAACATAACACGAGTAACACGGGCATCCTAACTCACGCACACGATGCAATCTAATATGATGCAATGGATAATATCATTATAAGAAAGAATAGTATAATATAAAGACCAACGAAATCAACTTCTCTTATCCCCAGTGGAGTCGCCACTGTGAGCGGGGATTTTTGCCCCCACTCCCAGTGGAATGGTTCTTACGACTTCGGTACTATTTAGGCTCGGGGCCTTAGAGAACACGGACCTAAGTCCGGAGAAAATGAAGTCGCCACCCAGACAGGGCGGGAAAAAGAAAAGGGTGGATGATTCGATTCCTAAGGAATCCCCCACCCCTTAATGGGTTCAGAAAGTTGGGTACGTGTGGGGAAGGTGAGAAATGGCCCAGTACCCCCACAACGGCCGGTTCATTGGAACCGACCTCCTTTACAGGTCTTAATATTATAAAATTCTTAAATATAACAATATTATCCATATTACACACAATAATTAAAAGAAAGCATCATTATATTAAAATCAAAGCAATGTCCAAACAAATGGACACCCATCCAAGGATGGAAACATGTCCTTACATCACATGCCTAGACAGGACACCCACCAAAAGGTAGAAACATGCCCTTTACATAGGTTCTAAAATAGAAAAGCAAATTAAATTACATGATGTTTAACTAATGAGGTACCCACCAAGTGGAAACATACCTCTTACAACTTTTGGAAATCTAAATTAATTGATAAAAGTAATTAATCATTCATCATAAATAAATCATTCATCAAAGCTATTAAAGGTTTAATAGAATAAACAAATAAAAGGTTTCAAAAATATAAAATAAACATCCATCCATGATAAATTAAATAAATCAAGTATTAAAAATAAATTAAAGCATAAGAGATAAATCAAAGCATAATCAAGTATAGAATTAAATAAAGCAAATAAAAGTCCAATTATAGCTACTGTGACTTTTTATGGAATTAAAATAAATTAGGGTTTTATGTTTTAAAAGGTTGGTAAGACTCTTTGATTAAGTAAATTAATATTTGAATCGTGAAATCATGAAACTAGGGTTTTAGACACTTTGAAATACTTTTGATTCATGATTTTAAATAGTAATTTCAAGCTATTGTGTAAAATTTAAAGTATTTATGTTTTTATGGTTTTAATGTTTTAAAGGATTAGAGCTTAGAAAAATTAGGGTTTAAAGTTTTAAAGGGTTAGGGTTTACTATTTTAGGTTTAAAAGTTGAATTTTGGATTTTTGGATTTAGAATTAGGGTCTCGGGTAATGAATTTGAATTTGGGTTTAGAAAGACAATTTGATGATTTCACGAAGTTTTAAGAATTTAAACAAATGGATTGAAGTTTTTATAAATAGAAATGATGTTATTTAAGATTTTTTGAATGAAATAGAACCTAGTTTAAAATTTTGAAAGAAACAGAATCAAATTTTGGTTTTGTTGAAAAAGATGTTTAATTAGAGTTTTAAGATTTTTAAGAAGAAAAAAAATAACAATTTTAAGTCTTTTTGGAAAATAAAGTAACGTTTTAGTATTTTTAACATTGGGAAAAACTAAATTAAAGTTCTAAGGTTTTTGATTTGAAAAATAAAATTTCATAGATTATGCTACTGTGAAAAAATAAAACAGAAATTAGAATCTCATACCTCCTTTTGTTGATTCTCAAAAAATAATTATTCTTGGATGAATAAGAACAAAGGCAATTGCTGCCTTTGAATTGCTTAAATCGTGTCCCTGCTGTTCCAGAAAAAAATTGAATTGAATTGCCCTTTTTCCTTCCTTGATTTGGTTTCAAATTTTCAAGTCCCTGTTGGTTTTCGGCCTCCCTCAAATTAATTGCCTTTGGTCCTTATTTATAGTGGTTTGATGTGGTTTATTCCTAATTAGTTAAGGCAAGTAATATTAATAAAAAAAAAGAAACCGAAACCTAATTGAATTAGGTTTCAAAAAATTTGCCTCAAAAAATTGCGCTGCCGAAAAAAATTGCCGCAAGAATAATACGCTGGCGAAAAAAACTGCCGCAGAAAATTGCGGCAGTGGGCGGGCTGGGGTTTCGCCCGCAAGATTTTCCTGCGGGCAAAATAGAAAATCTATTTCACTCACAGGAAAATCCTGCGAGCAAAATAGAAAAGCTATTTCGCCTTCAGGAATTTCCTGCGGGCGAAATGCCCACGGGCCAGCGCGATGATTTTTTCGTTGCCTATTTTTCTGACTCCGATTTTTATTTTTATTGTTTGAATTTTATTTGTTTATTTTTATTTTTTATTAATAAAAATTAGATACTGAAGCAAAAATTACTTAACAAAAAATTATTTTGGACCAATTAGACAACAAAATTCATTTTGGACTAAATAAAACATATTGGACCGGATTGGGTCAAAAATTAAGGGTCTACATGTACCTGTGAGACTAGCAGCTGATGAGATTTCACCTGGCTGGGTATGGCATATGGTAGATTTGTTGAGTTAGGCTCCAGTTCTGCAGCAGCCACAGCCATAGCAGCAGCCACAGTTGCCGGTGAGACAATATGATAAATTGAGAAAGTATGGGGCTGAGGACTTTGTTGGTACTACAGACCCTGCTGTAGTAGAGTAGTGGCTAGATTGAGTTTAGAGGATATTTATTCAGTTATAGGCCAGTACATAAGAGAAGTTTGATTATGCTAGATCTCTTATGCAGAGAGATGCATATGATTGGTGAAGACGGTTCCACATGCTCTGGATGATCCACCAGTCCTGACCTATGATGATTTCCTGCGGGAATTTGAGCAGAAGTATACTCCAGGAGAGTATAAAGATGTAAAGAAGATGGAGTTCCTGAGTCTAAGATAGGATACCAGGACAGTGACCGAGTATGAGATCGAGTTTATCCGGTTGAGTCACTATGCTGGTGGGATCATTTCTGACGAGTTTGACAGGTGCAAGAGGTTTGAGGAGGGACTGAGACCCTCTATCATGTGCATCATCGCAAGCTCTTGGTATAAGGATTTCTCTTAGTTAGTTGCAGCTACCAGGAGTGTTGAGAGAGCGTAGAGTCTTGCAGCAGCTGCCAGGGTTGAGGAGACCAGAGTTAGGAGACCCCAAAGTGAGGCAGGGTCTTCATCAGTGAAGAGAGGCCCAGGGGGACATTTTCAAAGGTTTAGTAGGAGTCAGGGGTAGTTTTGTAGGTTAGTACAGTAGCAGAGACAGTGGTAGAGACCTGCAGTTTTAGTGGCTAGTGCTTTGACTCCAGTGGCTCAGAGACCTACTCCACCTACTTGCGTTCATTGTGGTAGAGTACACAAAGGTGTCTGCTAGTGGGGAGGTGCTTCGGGAGTGTGTTTTAGATGTGGGTCATCAGACCATTTTATCAGAGATTGTCCCGAGCCACCAAAGGTTAGGCAGGCAGATACGCATCTTCTCGACCTAGTGTTAGAGGGGGTTGTGGTGGTAGAGAGGAGGCTCTACATCCGGAGGTAGTAGGCCAGATGAGGCTGGGCCATCTAAGCTGGTTTATGTGATGCAGAGGCATCCGGATGAGTCAGCCATCATTGCGGGTACATTTTCTTTATTTGGTATTTCAATCCTTGCTCTATTAGATCATGGATCTACGCATTCATACATAAGTGCATCCATCTTGCCTGTGTCTGAATTGCATTCTGAGTCCCTAGGATTTGATGTCTTGGTGACAAATCCTTTAGGGCATAGTGTTGTGGTGAGCAGGGTGCACCGAGATAGTTCAGTTGTTATTCAAGATGAGGAGTTTCTCGGTGACCTAATTGAGATGCCTTTCAGGGAATATGATATGATTTTGGGCATGGATTGGTTATCCAAGCATGGGGCTGTGGTTGACTGTCAGAAGAAATGTGTTACTTTGAGAACACCATATGGTAGGGATGTTATAGTATCTAGTGAGCAAAGGTATCTTTCATCTATGTTTTTTTCAACTGTTTCAGCTGGGAGGATGATTCGGAAGGGATGTGAGGCTTACCTTGCTCATGTTGTAGATACTATAGTAGTGGGATCCTTGCTTGACAGTATACCCACAGTTGTCAAGTTTCAAGATGTTTTCCCTGATGAGTTGTCAGGGGTACCTCCTGAGAGAGAAGTGGAGTTTGGTATCAATTTGTTGCTTGGTACCACTCCTATCTCTATTACCCCTTATCGGATGGCACTTGCTGAGTTAAGAGAGTTAAAGGTGCAGTTGTAGGAGTTATTGGATAAAGGGTTTATCCGCCCTAGTGTGTCCTCGTGGGGAGCGCCTGTGTTGTTTGTGAAGAAGAAGGATGGCACCATGAGATTGTGTATTGATTATAGGCAGTTGAATAAGGTGACCATCAAGAATAAGTATCCTTTGCCTCAAATAGATGATCTCTTTGATCAATTGAAGGGAGCAGCAGTATTCTCTAAGATTTATCTGAGATCAGGGTACCATCAGTTGAGAGTTAGAGATGTGGATGTACCCAAGATAACTTTTCGTACGAGGTATGGGCATTATGAGTTTCTAGTGATGCCCTTTGGATTGACGAATGCACCAGTAGCTTTTATGGATTTTATGAACAGGGTATTCAGACCATATTTAGATAAGTTTGTGGTGGTCTTCATTGATGATATCTAGGTGTATTCGCGTAATGAGGAGGATCATGATAGGCATTTGCGGATTGTATTGCAGACTCTAAGAGAAAAACAGTTGTATGCTAAGCTATCTAAGTGTGAGTTTTGGCTTGATCAGGTAGCTTTTCTTCGTCATGTGGTTTCAGCAGAGGGTATTAGAGTTGATCCGAGTAAAGTTGAGGCTATCTTGAATTGGAGTCCACCGAAGACAGTGACAGAGGTTAGAAGTTTTCTGGGATTGGCAGGCTATTATCGTCAATTTGTGAAGGGTTTTTCTATAATAGCTACACCACTCACCAGATTACTTCGGAAAGGAGTTAAATTTGTGTGGACTGATCGGTGTCAGGCAAGTTTTGAGCAGCTGAGGGAGATGTTGACTCAAGCTCCTATCTTTACCCTGCCTGTGGAAGGTAAACCATATATGATATACTGAGATACTTCACACAGTGGTTTAGGTTGTGTTCTGATGCAGGAGGGTAGAGTCATTGCTTATGCCTCTCGACAATTGAAACTGCAAGAGCTGAATTATCCGACACATGATTTGGAGTTGGCAGCCATAGTTTTTGCTTTGAAGATTTGGCGACATTATTTTTATGGGGAGAAGTGTTTCATTTATACAGATCACAAGAGTTTGAAATACCTGGGTGTTCAGAGAGAGCTAAATCTTCGACAGAGACGGTGTTTAGAGTTGATTAAAGACTACGACTGTTTGATTGATTATCATCCTGGTAAGGTAAATGTTGTTGTTGATGCCTTGAGTCAAAAATCTTTGGCAGGTTTGACTGCTTATTCACTCTCATTGCTTGTTGAGTTGAGAGCGTTGCACGCTAGATTTGAATCTTCTGATGATGGTGCTTTGATGGCTTGCAATTAAGGCCAGTCTTGTTGGATCATATTAGGGAGGCTCAATTGGCATATGAGAGAGTTTAGAAAATTGTGTTGGTTTGTCAGAAGGGGGAGAGTCGAGACTTTTATGTGAGGGATGATGGCAATCTATGGTACAGAGATAGATTGTGTATTCTTGATGATGCAGAATTGTGTATTAGAGGAAGCACATCAATCGCTTTTTGTTATGCACCCTGGGAGTACCAAGATGTATCAGGATTTGAAGCGACATTATTGGTGGTCAGGTATGAAGAGGGACATAGCCGATTTTGTATCCAGATGTCTCACTTGCCAGAAAGTGAAGGCTGAGCACCAAGTTCCTTCAGGGTTGCTCCAACCTTTATCAGTGCCAGAGTGGAAATGGGAGCGAGTGACAATATATTTTGTGACTGGACTGCCTTTGACCCAGAAGAAGCATGATGCAATCTGGGTGATAGTTGATCGGATGACGAAGACAACTCATTTTTTTCCAATTCGGATGGATTTTTCTCTTGAGAGGTTGGCTTAGCTGTATATCAACGAGATAGTCAGGTTGCATGGAGTCCCAATTTCTTTGGTGTCGAATCGAGATCCCCGGTTTACTTCAAGGTTTTGGAAGAGTTTGCATAATGCTTTGGGTTCTCGATTGCATTATAGTACTACTTTCCATCCTCAGACAGATGGACAATCAGAGAGAGTGATACAGATTCTAGAGGATATGTTGAGGAGCTGTATCATTGATTTTACTGGGAATTGGGATAGATTTTTGCCACTAATTGAGTTTGCTTATAACAACAGTCATCAGGCGAGTATTGGGATGACTCCTTATGAGGCTTTATATGGCCAAAGATGCAGGACACCTTTGTGTTGGGATGAAGTTGGAGAAGGTAAACTGGTTGGTCCCAATTTGATTAAGGAAACAAAGGAGAAAGTGAAGGTGATTCGGGGTCGTTTAAAAGCAGCTTCAGACCGACAGAAATCCTATTTAGATTTAAAGAGAAGAGACATAGAGTTCAGTGTGGGAGATAAAGTGTTTCTGAAGGTGCCTCCATAGAAGAAGATTTTGAGATTTGGCCGTAAAGGAAAATTGAGTCCTCGTTTCATAGGACCTTATGAGGTGTTGGAGAGTGTTGGTCCAGTGGCTTATAGACTAGCATTGCACCTGGGTTGGATCGAATACATAATATTTTCCATGTCTCGATGCTTCGGAGATACAGGTCTGACCCATCTCATATCTTGTTAGTGGAGTCCATTGAGGTGAGTCCAGATTTGACTTACGAGGAAGAACCATTGGTGATTTTGGCACGAGAAGTTAAAGAATTGAGGAATAAGAAGGTGCCACTTGTGAAAGTCCTTTGGAGTAATCATGCCACTGAGGAGGCAACATGGGAAAGTAAGCAGGCGATGCAGAGTCAATTGCCCCAATTATTCCAGACTTGAGGATAGGTAATTTCAAGGACGAAATTTATTTTAGGGGGAGAGAATTGTAAAATCCTAAATTTTTTGAAAATTTCTAATTTTTGGAAAATTTAATAAAATAAATTATAATTTAAAAGGATAAATTAAATTAATGGTTTTAAATGAAAAATGAAGGGATTTTAAATGAAAAAGTGGAATATATATATGATATATATGCAAAATATACAAAACATATAAAAGTCAATACTTTTTAAAAGAAAAGGGTATTTTGGTAATTAAATCTTATAAATTCAAAATTAATAAAATAATTCAAAAACAAATTATTTTTGAATGGAAGAGGGAAATTAGGACTTTTAATTTATTTAAAAATAATTAAATATTAAATTATTTTAATATATATATGTGGTTAAAAAAAAGATGAAAAGGAAAAGAATATTAAAAGTCTTCTTCTTCTTCTTTTTCTTCTTCTTCTTCTTCTTCAAGGATGTGGCTTCCATGGGAGTTTGAAGACCAATGATTTTTCTTCTTTCATACTCCATAAATTAAAGGAATTAATAAGTTTCAAGTGGATTTTGGTGATTTCCACCAAAATTAGTAAGTTTCCATCTCTTTTCTTTGAATTCCATGGAAGATGAGATTATGTGAGTTTTGAGATTTTGATGTAGTAGGTTATAATTGTTGAAATTGGTGTGTATGATGTTATTTTGGGTAGTTAACAATGATTCTAAGGTTAGATTAAAGAGATGATGGAGTTTGGTTAAAGAATGGTGAAGAGAGAGAATTTAGGGTTATGGATTTTTGGGTTTTGAAAACATGAATTTTAATTGTGCAAATTGTTTTCAAATGAGTTGTTTTGATTCATAAACAAGTATTTTAAAGTCAAATATTAGATTTGGTGGTGTTGGGTTGGAGTTTGAGAATGGAAGTGGAGATTTAGGGTTTTGGAAAAGTGATTTTCCAAAATGGTTGAATTGTGTGATTTTATTTGTTTAAGCATGTTATTTAGTGTTAAAAGTGATGAAAATAAGCTTGGAATGAGTAATGGATTGTGTTGGAATGGAAAACCTTCAATGGAGGAAGTTTATGCCATTTTTGAGATTTTGTATATAAGAGTGTATTTTTATAATGTAAATGATTTAAATGTATTAAAATATATTTTTAATAATATAAATAAACTTAAAACACTAATTTAATTATAGTACAATGGAATTCTAATGTTAAAGTAAGGAAAGGCTATTGTAGGAGTGATGTGTAATTATGGTTTAATGTTGGAAATGCCATTAAATGTGATACTAAATGATTATTTGCTATCACATTTGATTTAGACATTGAGGGAGGTTGATTTGCTTCATCTAAGTGGTGAAGTGCAAGTTAGAAAGATTGGATTGAAGGTTGTTTTTAGCTTGCTTTGGGTTGCTAGTGGAGGTATGTACAAACTTTGAATATAATGTTTATATTTGCATAACATTTGGACTTAACACATTTTGGTTGGAAAATGTGTTAAGCTACTTGGTTCAATGATTGTGTATGAATAATGTGCTATGAGATTTGTAATGTCATATATGTGTTAAATGCATTGTGAAAAGCCATTGATAATGGCTAATTTGTGTAACATGTGAAATATGCATATTATGTGAAAATACCCAAAGTAATTGGGTAATGTGTTGTGAATGCAAAAATGAGATATGTGTAATAATGAAATAAATTGATATTGATAAAAATGAGAAAAGTGAGAAAAATGAGAAAGATGCGAAAAATGAGAAAAGTAAGAAAAAAAAAGTGAAAATAAGGCAATGTGCCTATATTGAATATGTGGAAATGAGAAAGAGATTAATAATGAGAAATATGATTAAATTGTGTGCCTAGTATGTTATTCAATTTTCAGAGTTCTGGGTTTGGCAGCATGCCTATGATTGCTTACGGGCTATACACTGGAATAGTAAAAAGACTGAGTCATAAGCTAGACCAGCTGATAAATATGATATTTTTAGGGTGAAAAGACTCGGTCGTAAGCCTAAAAAATTATAGCAGTCTAGCCGGGTTGAGGACCAAGATACTGGGGCCTAAGGGTCTAGCCAGGTTGAGGTCCAAGAGACTGGGGCTGTTACATTATCCATGGATATATATATATTGCCTACGGGGCTAGACACATGGTGTCATTATGAACCAAAGCAGTAACTTTGAAATTTGAATAGCATATTTGATCCTTTTTGGGCCCATGCTTTTCTTTGTTTTAATGTGAATTATGAAATATTTGAAAAATATAATGACATCACTATGCACTATGCATTGGCATTGCATTGAGTTTTATTTGTCATTATCAAAGTTTGTACAATTAGGCTTCGGCTTAGCGCGATTGTTTCCATCGCACAGGTGACAGGGTAGACCCAGCTGAGCTAGTGAGTTCTTCTAGACCAGGTCGGGTCTAGACTTGTAGTTGAGCTTGTTGAGTTGCTATCAAGATCAGAAACACTGCCAGCAGCATGTATATATTTTTATGTTATTGTACATTTTTTTTATGCATAATATATTATGTTTTGGATTTTACCTATTATATTTTATGAAGAATGTTTGGGTCAATGTATTTGAAATGGGAAAGTAAGTGTGTTTTAAATTATATATATCTATATGTATAAATGTTTGAGAAACTTGGTGAAATTGAGAAGTATGGTTGAGATGGTGATTTGAAATTATTTGGGAGTGTTTTCTTTTTTGCAGGTTGTGTTTTGATAAATTTTGGGATGTCCAAAATTACAGACAAAACTCTGGCGAATTTTTCCCAGAGATTTTTATATATATTATTTATTTTGGGTTCTTATAAAAAGTAAAGAATATTTGTATTCTATTTAATTTTTATATATTTAGAATTTGAAATTTTAAATTGAAAATGTGTATTTTTCATATGCTGAAAATATGTATTGTACGTATATAGAGTATAAGTGTATTACAAGGATTCTTTATTATTATTCAATAAAGTTTTTATTAATTTTGAATCATTTTGTTGTTTTAATTTTAACTATTTTAATTATATTTTAATTTCTTTAACTTCTTTCTGTAAGTCATTTATTGTTGGTTTAGTTTTTTCTTGTTTATTTTTATTTAGTATAGATGTTAAATCATAAGTTGTTTTAATAGTGTTAGGTAATACAAAAGGTTTTTGTTTATGATTTACTTTAGTAAAACTTTATAATATTTTTTTAAGTATTTTCTTGTACTTTAGAGTCATGCATATGTTTTACAACTTGTAATATAGATTCTTGTTCTTTAGTTAAACAGTTATTGATTTACTACTAGTTTCAGAACTAGTAGACTCAGAATTTATTTCATCTATTTGATTTGTTTCTTCAGATTCTGAATATTCTAAGTATAATTCGTGAATTTTATTTAATACCGACTCTTTTAAATTTAATTATTGTATTTTTTTTTATTAAACCTACAAAATCAGAAGCATATTGTGAGCTTAGATTTTTGCCCCCACTCTCGGTAGAATGGTTCTTGCGACTTCGGCACCGTTAGGCTCTAGGTCTTAAAGAATACGGGCTTAAATCCAGAGAATTTAGAGTCACTACCCGGATGGGTTGGGAAGATAGAAATAGGTAGATGACTTGATTCTTAAGGAATTCTTAACCTCTACTAGGTTCGAAAAGTTGGGTACTCATGGGGAAGGTTAGAATAGCCCAGCACCCCCACAAGTCCCGGTTTATTGGAACGAGCCTCCTTTTCATGTCTAAATATTATTAAATTCTTATTTTATTATAATGTCATTCATACTACAAGCAATTAATGTAAATAAATATTCATCGTATTATAAATCAAAATAACCAAACAAAATGGGCACCCGAAGATGGAAACATGCCCTTACAGTGTCCCATTGTCCATATAAACAAATAAAATAGGACACCCACCAATTAGTGGAAACATGAACCTTACAATAATTCAAAATCCTTGAAATTAAAATACATAATAAAATAAGGCCCCCACAGAGTGAAAATATTCCTTTTACATCTTCCTTAAAATCCAAATGGCAATAAATAAACATAATCCAATCATTCATCATAAAAAAATAATATCATCCATCATAAGCAAATAATAATAAATCAAGGATTAAAATTAGGGTTAGATTGCAAAACTAGGGTTTTAAGGTTTCTACTAATCAAATTAGGATTTTCACATGTAAACTACGATTAAGACATGAAAACTAGGGTTTGATATGCAATCGTATGGTTTAATATGTAAACCAAGGTTAAAACATGCAAACTAGGGTTTGATATGCAATCCAAGGGTTTAATACGTAAACTAATGCTAAAACATGCAAACTAGGGATTTGGAAAATAAACTAAGATAGAAACATGCAAATTAGGATTTTGGGAAAATAAACTAAGGCTAAAACATTCAAATTAGGGGTTTGGAAAATAAACTAGGATTTTAAAATTGGATTAGGGTTTTTGACTTAAAATAACTTGGATTAAATCATGTAATTTAAGATTTAAACCAAATTAAAATTAAGGTCATGCTTTACTGGATGGGATTTCAAGATCAAGTTCATGATCTCGAGTAACAGTGGCTTTATTATTATGAAAGAATGGAAACGATCAATGCAAATTTAAATAGATTGAGTTAGCAAAATCAAACCTGGGTCATTGGCTCCACCAAGTTGAATTTATTAAACAAACTTGATTATTTGAGTAGTTGGAAAGCCTGGGTCAATTGATTTCTTTACCGAACTTCAACAATTTGGAAATTGCTTAGCTACTCCCTCAATTCTACTTTATGTCTCCTATTATAAAATTTGTTAATGGTGGTCCCCCTTTTTTAATTATTGCTTTGTATTTATGGCCAGCAGTTAGGGCAACTCTTTGGCTTATTTATCCGAATGCTTTTTGAGTTTTAGGTTGATCAAGATACCTGATTTTACATGGAAATTGAACTAAGTCGAAAATATGGACTCATATCAAATATGGCCTAACCAATTTGATTTAAGGTGCTCATATTGAGCTTATATCAAATTGGATAAGGCCAATAAAACTGAGTTGGTCTATTTATTAAAAAGAATTGGCTCAACTTTAATTTGGAATTAATTCAAACATTAAAAAGTCAGACTGGATTTAATTCAAACATTAAAAATTGGACTAGATTTAATTTGGATCTTTTTATTAAAACAAAACTTGATCCAGACTTTTAATTAGAACCGAATTTGAACTAGGCCAAAGTTAAGGATCTACAAATGTCCGTTTTTACCATAATTATAACATTCTAAATCTTTACATGATTTAAATTGCTTATCCTTCTTTATAAAGAATTTTGTATTACTAGGGTTTCTATATTTATGAGATTTATATCTTTTATAATAATCTTCTTTATTAGGTTTTCTTTTATAATTCTTTTTATAACATTTCTTATCAGGTTTTTTACCTATAGAACATTGTCCCTGACAATCCTTATGGTTTTTGGTTATGCTATAATCAGATTGTTTACAGAATGATTATAGTTCTTGTTTAGTCTTTTTCTCATTTCAAATTTTAAATATTTATGTAGCTTTATGTCTTAATAAAGTTTTAATCATTCTTTTTGGACTATACTAACTAATTGACCATAAGTTAAATTGTTTTAAGGAATTGGATTCCCTTATTCCTATTTTATATGATTTCTAACCTTTTATCCTAAAAAGAAAGGCAATCCTGCTAGGATTTTTTCTTTTCAGAAAGCCTGGTTAGAATCTTCTCTTAACATTATCCTAGTTAGAAATGTTGTTTTATGATACTAAAAACCACTAAGTTTCTTATACCTAAGGTTACTTAGCAATTTTGTATGTTTATCTTTTAAGTGAGTAGGATCTTCTATAAAATGTAGTGATATAGTAAAAAAAAGTGTTACCACTGCATCTTGAATAGTGTCACCATATTCATTTAATATAGGGTTCCATCTTCATATTTTTTTATAGCATTTAAAATTTCTAATTATTGTTCTTCAGTGAGATGGTTATCTCGTCAATCTTTTAATTAGCATGTAAAGCCAGCTATAATTAATTCAACTATAGTTTTATCATATGTATCTATTTGAGTTCTATAAGTATTGGCAACCATTGTCATCTATTATAAAAGACTCAAAATATTGTATTATGATAGTCTATCAATGTTCCATTTATATACTGAGGAGGCATTATATTTATAATGTGATAGAACATTAGGTCTATCAATAATACCAAAAGATCAGGAGTAGTATTCTAGGTATTTTAGATTGACTGTGTGTAATACAATTTATTTGAGGGGTAATATCTTTATTAAAAGATTCAAGATCTTCTATTTTAGGAGAAGATTCTTTTAACACCCCTATACCCCAGATACGTACATCACATATACTCTCAACAAGTAATACACGTACACCGGATACAAGGATGTCACATTCTATTTGAAACAAATCAATCTTTCTATTTAACAATATAAGAAAACTTAAAACATTTAAGTTTTATTATAGAACATAATAGATAAAACATTTCTTATTAAAACATATATATATACATATATACCACAATAGTACCCAAAAATTTATCTAAAACATTTGTTTATTAAGCAGCGGAAAAATGTAGTGGAATATACATATGTGTATACATCAAAATCCATAAATACAAAAATATAGAATTATAAATGCTTGGCAGTTCTTCTCTGATCAGTCCAATAATCCACACTTCACAAACCTAGACTCAATTCGGTCTAACAGAACTCTCCGGTTCTAACCTGTCACCTGCGCGATGAACTACAATCGCGCTAAGCCATAGGCATAGTGGTGCAACCATGATGACAATATGCTTTAAATGTAATGCCAATATCACCCTTTCAAGCATTATAAACAATATTAAAAAATGTCATATCTCCTAACCTTAAATTTCATCATAATGTTCAATTATTTCATCATTCATAACTCATATTAAAGCAAAGATAAGCATGGGCCCAAAAGAAACTAATATGTTATTCAACTTCCAGAGTTAATGTTTTGGTTCAATAATCACATTTATCAAGCCTGTAGGTGAATCATTATCACAATGAGAAACATCTCATATGTAACATCCTAACTAGGCTTCAAGGACTAGGCCCAACCAAGCTTCAAGGGGAGCTCAGCATCAACCCAACTTGGCTTCAAGGACCAAGCCCAACCCAGCTTCAAGGGATTGTTACTTTTAGGCATGCCACTAATAACAAAACTCTGAAAATTGAATAACACATTAGGCACACAATTCTTTTATTATTTCATTATCAATTTCATTCTCATTTTCTCATAATCATCTAGGCAACCATGCCCCAATTATTTCATTTGCATCATTATAGCCAACAACAATGGCTTCACATCTCAACATTAGAGTATACATAACCAATTGCATTGTACATACATTTTGAATGTTCATTATATCTTTCACATTATCCAAATCATAGCATTAATCAATTGTATCAATAATATAATAGATTACTTCACACATTTACAACCAAATGTGTTAAGTCCTAAAGTCATGTAAATGTATGCAATCATGTAGGGTCTGTACTTAACTCAAGAGCAACTCACACCAATCTAACCATTTCCTCTTCCAAAAATCCTTCAACACTTGGATTAGGGCAACTCAAACTCTTCAAAACCTAATCCAAAAGTGATTATACACACTCACTTAGAGATACACATAAGATAATAAGAATAAGAGCTAACTAGGGCAACTTCTACACATGACACGCTCAACAACACGGGCGTGTCCCTGACCGTGCCCTAAACCCATAATACAGAAGCTTTGACACACTCAGTGACATGGGCGTGTCACTATCCGTGTCAATCCTCCCTCAACATAGTGGCTATGACATACTCAGTGACATGGGCATGTCATTGGACGTGTCAATCCACCAACAACACAGTAGCTATGACACGCTCAGTGACATGGGCATGTCACTGGACGTGTCAATACTACTCCAACACAGAAGCTGTGACATGCTCAGTGACATTGGCATGTCACTGGTCGTGTCACCCATCCAAAAATAGAACCATTGACACGCCCAAAGACTTGGTCGTGCTACTGGGTGTGTCAAGCCAAAAATTCTGATTCCGACAACATCAACACCACATCCAACAAACATCATACTTTACCCTTTTCCACTCCAAACAATCTTACCCAAAACCATCAATAAACCATACTAGACTTGCATAACATCAAAACAACTCAATACATACATCAAACACCAATCAAAACCATCATCACAATTCAACACATACACAATCCACAACACTTGCTTTCCATCACCAAATTTATCCTATCCTTCATACCAACCCAAAATCAAAGCCAAATAAACAACACAATCTCAAACACATCAAAATCAACCATACACACATAATCAACAACCAATCAACAACCTCAATTCACAAAATCAAAAGAAAACCAAGGAATCAAGTGGAAAACTTACCAAAAGTGATGAAAACCCTTAGAATTCCAACCTGATCGCTTGAAACACCCTTGAATCTTGAGTTAGGAAGAGCAAAATCTCTCTTTCCATCTTGCTATGGAGATGGCCGGCCAAAACAAAGAAAGAAAGAAGAAGAAGATGATGAAGAATGAAAGTCAACCACTCACACCCTCTCTTAAACACTAAAGCCTTCTTTTAATATCCAGCAAGCAATTTAAATATTAAAATATATAAATATCCTCTTCCACTTACTTATTCAATTTCAATTAATCCAAATATAATTTAATATCTCTTTTGACCAACTAATTAGTTGACTTGTATATGTTGTATATATCTCTAAATATACAACTTATACACACTTCTCTTTTCCTCTCCTACCACTTAATCATAAATATATACTTTATATCATTTAATCCAATTTCAACAATAATCATTCCAAAAATTTTAGGGTATAGTTTGGGATGTCACAATTCTCCCCCTCCGTAAATAAATTTCATCCTTGAAATTACCTGATCTTAAGTCTGAAATAATTAAGGATACTGATCTAGCATCGCTTGCTCACTCTCCCAAGTTGCCTCATTCTTAGCATGATTCTTCCAAAGAACCTTCACAAGAGGCACTTTCTTATTTCTCAACTCTTTCACTTCATGTGCTAAAATAGCAACTGGTTCTTCTTCAAAAGTTAGATCCGACTAACCTCATTGGATTCTATTGACAGAACGTGAGACGGGTCTGACCTGTACCTCCGCAGCATAGAGTCATGAAAGACATCATGAATTCGATCCAATGAAATGAGGACTCAGCTTCCCTTTGCGGTCAAATCTTAAAATCTTCTTCCAAGGAGACACTTTCAAAAATACTTTATCTCCAACATTGAACTCTATGTCTCTCCTCTTCAAATCTGAATAAGATTTCTGTCAGTCTAAAGCTGCTTTCAAATGATCCCAAATTATCTTCACTTTCTCTTCTGTTTCTTTAATCAAATCGGGACCAACTAATTTTCCTTCTCTAACCTCATTCCAACATAGAGGTGTCCTGCATCTTCTGCCATACAATGCCTCATAAGGTGCCATTCTAATACTAGATTGATGACTGTTATTATAAACAAATTCCATCAATGGCAAAAATCTGTCCCAACTTCCAGAGAAATTAATGACACAGCTCCTCAACATATCCTCCAAAATCTGTATCACCCTCTTTGACTGCCCATCTGTCTGTGGATGAAAAGCAGTGCTAAATTACAATCGAGAACCCAAAGAACTATGCAAACTCTTCCAAAATCTTGAAGTAAACCAGGGATCTCGATCAGATACCAAAGAAATTGGGACTCTATGCAATCTCACTATCTCACTGATATATAGCTCAGCCAACTTCTCCAGAGAATAGTCCATTCGAACTAGAAGAAAATGAGCTGTCTTCATCAACCGATCAACAATCACCCAAATGGCATCATGCTTCCTCTGAGTCAATGGCAAACCAGTCACAAAATCCATTGTCACACGTTCCCATTTCCACTTTGGCACTGATAAAGGTTGGAGCAATCCTGTAGGAACTTGGTGCTTGGCATTCACTCTCTGACAAGTGAGACATTTAGATACAAACTCTGCTATGTCCCTCTTCATACCAGGCCACCAATAATGTTGCTTCAAATCATGATACAACTTAGTATTCCCAGGGTGCATAGCAAAAGCCAACTGATGTGCTTCCTCCAAAATAATCTTTTTCTATCTTGCATCATCAGGAACACACAATATATCTTTATACCAAAGGCTGCCATCATCTCTCACAAAAAAATCTCGGCTCTTCCCCTTTTGGCAATTCGACACAACTTTCTGAATTTTCTCATCAGCCAACTGAGCTTCTTTAATCTGGTCCAACAACACCGGTCTCAATTGCAAATGAGCTAACAAAGCACCATCATCACAAGGCTCGAAGCTAGCATGCAGCGCTCTCAACTCAACAAGCAACGAGAGCGAATAAGCAGTCAAACCTTCTAAAGACTTTCGACTCAAAGCATCAACAACTACATTCACCTTACCAGGATGATAATCAATCAAACAGTCGTAGTCTTTGATCAACTCTAACCACCGTCTCTGCTGAAAATTCAGCTCTCTCTGAACACCCAAGTATTTCAAACTCTTGTGATCTATATAAATGAAACACTTCTCCCCATAAAGATAATGTCGCCAAATCTTCAAAGCAAACACTATGGCTGCCAATTCCAAATCATGCGTTGGATAATTCAGCTCATGCGGCTTCAACTGCCGAGAAGCATAAGCTATGACTCTACCCTGTTGCATCAAAACACATCCTAAACTACTCTGTGAAGCATCACTGTAAATAACATATGGTTTATCTTCTACAGGCAAGGTAAGAACAGGAGCTTGAGTCAACATCTCTTTCAACTGCTCAAAGCTAGCTAGACACTGATCTATCCACACAAATCTAACTCTCTTTCGAAGTAATCTGGTGAGTGGAGTAGCTATCAAAGAAAAATCCTTCACAAACCGTCGATAATAGCCTACCAAACCCAGAAAACTTCTAACTTTAGTCACTGACTTCGATCGACTCCAATTCAAAATGACCTCAACTTTACTTGGATCAACTCTTATACCATCTACCTACACCACATGGCCAAGAAAAGTTACTGATCAAGCCAAAACTCACACTTAGACAGCTTAGCATACAACTGCTTCTCTCTCAAGGTCTGCAATACAATCTGCAAGTGGTTATCATGATCCTCCTTATTATGCGAATACACCAAAATATCATCAATAAAGACCACTACAAACTAATCTAAATAGGGTCTAAACACCCTATTCATCAAATCCATGAAAGCTGCTGGTGCATTCGTCAACCCAAAAGGCATCACCAAGAACTCATAATGCCCATACCTTGTACAAAAAGCTGTCTTAGATATATCTTCAGCTCTGACTCTCAACTGATGGTACCCTGATCTCAGATCAATCTTAGAAAACACTGCTACTCCCTTCAATTGATCAAAGAGATCATCTATCCTAGGCAAAGGATACTTATTCTTGATAGTGACTTTATTCAATTGCTATAATCAATGCACAATCTCAAAGTACCATCTTTCTTCTTCACAAACAAAATAGGTGCTCCCCACGGAGACACACTAGGGCGAACAAACCCTTTATCCAACAACTCCTGCAACTGCACCTTCAACTCTCTCAACTCAGCAGGTGCCATTCGATAGGGAGTAATAGAGATGGGAGTGGTACCAGGCAACAAATCGATACCAAACTCAACCTCTCTCTCAGGGGGTATCCCTGGTAACTCCTCAGGAAAAACATCTGGGAATTCAACAATTGTGGGTATACTATCAAGTTGAGAACCCACTACCCTAGAATTCACCACATGAGCAAGATAAGCATCACACCCTTTCCGAATCAACCTCATAGCTGAAACAGCTGAAACAAACAAGGATGCAATATGTCTCTGCTCACTAGATACCATCACACTTTTACCATCACTGGTTCTCAGGGTAACACACTTCTTTTGACAGTCTACCACAGCCCCATGTTTATACAACCAATCCATGCCTAAGATCAGATCATATTCCTTAAAAGGCATTTCAATCAAATCACCCAAGAACTCCTCATCTTGCACCATGACTGAACTATCTCGGTGCACCTTGCTAACTACCACACTATGCCCTAATGATTTGTCACCAACACATCAAATCCTAGGGACTCTGAATGCAGTTCAGTCATAGGCAAGATAGATGCACTTATGTATGAATGAGTAGATCCTGGATCAATTAGAGCAAGAACAGAGATGCCAAATAAAGAGAATGTACCCGCAATAACTGCTGAAGCATCTGGCTACCTCTACATCACATACACTCGCTGAGATGGTCCAGCTTCATCTGACCTACTGCCTTCGGATGTAGAGAGTCCTCTCTGACTAAACCCAGGTCTACCACCTCTACTGACACCTCTGCCCCCTCGAACTCCTCTACTGACACTGGGTCGAGAAATTGCTGTATCAGTCTGTCTATCTTTCAATTACCCAGGGTAATCTTTGATGAAATGATCTGGTGACCCATATCTAAAACATACTCCTAGTCCACCCATCTTCCAACAAGCACCCCCATGTGCCCTACCACAATGAACACATGTAGGTGGAATGGATCTCTGAACCACTGGAGTCAGTGCACTAGCTACAGAAACTGTAGGTCTCAGTCTCTGCCTCTGATACTGAACTAACCTACCAGACTGCCTCTGGCTCCTACTAACTCTCAGAACAAAACTTCCTCTGCCTCTCTTCATAGATAAAGACCTTGCCTCAAACTGGGGTCTCCTAACTCTAGTCTCTTCCTCAGTAGCAGCTGCTGCAATACCCTGTGCTCTCTCAACACTTCTGGCTGCTACAACCAACAGAGAAAAATCTTGGTATCGAGAACCAGCAACAATACACATAATAGAGGGCCTCAATCCCTCCTCAAATCTCCTGCACCAGTCAATCTCATCTGAAATAATCCCACCGACATAATGACTCAACCGAATAAACTCAATCTCATACTCTGTCACCGTCCAGTTATCCTATCTTAGATTCAAAAACTCCATCTTCTTGGCATCCTTATACTCCCTCGGAGTATATTTTTGCTCAAACTCCCACAGAAAATCACCATAAGACAAGGTCAGTGGATCATCCATCGCATGTGGAACTGTCTTCCACCAATCATAAGCATCTCTCTGCAGAAGGGATCTAGCATAATCAAATTTCTCTTCAGGAGTAGCTTGCAACTGAATAAATATCCTCTGCATTCTATCCAACCATTGCTCAGCTACTGCAGGATCTGTAGTACCAAAGAAGTCCTCAGCTCCGAACTTCCTCAATTTATCATAATGGCTCACCGGTACTTGCGGCTGTGGTTGAGGTGGCGGCAGCTGCACTGGAGCTTGCCTCAATAATTCCACCACATGCCACCGGCGGAATCTCATCAGCAGCTGGTCTCTCTGGCATAGGAGCAGGTGCCATTCCAACTCTCTCAACCCTAGCTCTAGCTCTACACTCTTCAGGAGCTACACTCTTAGCACTACCCTCTATGGACTGACGTGACTGAGACGCCATCACTACCTATATCTGCAAACACAGTAGAATACCTCATCAAAGATCAAAAACTGCCAGTGCCAAAGCATGTATCTTATTCAAAAACCATATTTAAAAATCAAAATTTTCTTTTTCTTACAATTCACCTAGGTTGAGAATCTCAAACCTAAGCTCTGATACCAAAACAGTTGTAACACCCCTATATACGTACATCACATATACTCTCAACAAGTAATACACGTATACCGGATACAAGGATGTCACATTCTATTTGAAACAAATCAATCTTTCTATTTAACAATATAAGAAAACTTAAAACACTTAAGTTCTATTATAGAACATAATAGATAAAACATTTCTTATTAAAACATATATATATATACATATATACCACAATAGTACCCAAAAATTTATCTAAAACATTTGTTTATTAAGCAGTGGAAAAATGTAGTGAAATATACATATGTATATACATCAAAATCCATAAATACAAAAATATAGAATTATAAATGCTTGGCAGTTCGTCTCTGATCTTGAAGTCCAATAATCCACACTTCACAAACCTAGACTCAACTCGGTCTAGCAGAACTCTCCGGTTCTAACCTGTCACCTACACGATGAACCACAATCGTGCTAAGCCATAGGCTTAGTGGTACAACCATGATGACAATATGCGTTAAATGTAATGCCAGTATCACCCTTTCAAGCATTATAAACAATATTCAAAAATGTCATATCTCCTAACCTTAAATTTCATCATATTGTTCAATTATTTCATCATTCATAATTCATATTAAAGCAAAGACAAGCATGGGCCCAAAAGAAACTAATAGGTCATTCAACTTCCAGAGTTAATGTTTTGGTTCAATAATCACATTTATCAAGCCTGTAGGCAAATCAATATCACAATGAGAAACATCTCATATGTAATATCCCAACTAGGCTTCAAGGACTAGGCCCAACCAAGATTCAAGGGGAGCTTAGTATCAACCCAACTTGGTTTCAAGGACCAACCCCAACCCAGCTTCAAGGGATTGTTACTTTTAGGCATGCCACCAATAACAAAACTCTAAAAGTTGAATAACACATTAGGCACAATATTCTTTTATTATTTCATTATTAATTCCATTCTCATTTTCTCATAATCATCTAGGCAACCATGCCCCAATTATTTCATTTGATCATTATAGCCAACAACAATGGCTTCACATCTCAACATTAGAGTATACGTAACCAATTGCATTGTACATACATTTTGAATGTTCATTATATCTTTCACAGTATGCAAACCATAGCATTAATCAATTGTATCAATAATATAATAGATTACTTAACACATTTACAACCAAATGTGTTAAGTCCTAAAGTCATGTAAATGTATGCAATCATGTAGGGTTTGTACATACCTCAAGAGCAACTCACACCAATCTAACCAGTTCCTCTTCCAAAAATCCTTCAACACTTGGATTAGGGCAACTCAAACTCTTCAAAACCTAATCCAAAAGTGATTATACACACTCAATTAGGGATACACATAAGATAATAAGAATAAGAACTAACTAGGGCAACTTCTACACATGACACGGTCAACAACACGGGCATGTCCCTCACCGTTGTTGCGCTCAAATTAACTCTACCACAAAGCGTCACTCGCAAGTATACGAGGTAGCTATAGCAAAGGTGATCGCCCCAAGGTCATTCTCTCAAGGAAGCTAAAGTGGTTAATTGCTTATCAAATTATGTTTAACAAGTAATAAAGAGATTTATAAATTGCTAAATAATGAAGAAGATTGATTAAAGTTTAAAACAATAAAAGTAAATTGAGCTGTGTTTTGATTCACTTAATAGAATGGTCTAGGGTTTGTACTTCTCTACTACTTATATGTATGAACGGTTATTCCTCTTAACTAATTCAATTTCAAAGATTAAATCTCAAACAACTCGACTAATCGAGTCAAGGAAATAAGCTCTCGCATTCAAACCTCTTTCAACTAATCTTGTTATAAGTGAAATAATCTTTTTAATAGGTTATATCTCTAATTCACCTAAGTCCTTAATTGAATTGTTCAAGTATTAAACTTCATCTCTCGATCCATCATCTAATACCTTAAAACACATAATTGGTGATCAATCAATTATATATTAACAATATTCCATTCAATCAAGGCTAAAGAAATTATTAGCTAAGAGAATAACCAATTCATACAATCATAGCAGATCCATACAAACCCTAGACTAGATCAAATTAATTCATAATGCAATCAAACATATTCATCTTATTAATGTTCAAAGAAATCAAAATAGACATGATAATATCCATTCAATGAAAATAAAGAGAATAAGTTCAAGAACAAAACCAAGTTACAACTCCTTGAAGCTTCTGAATAATCTCTTGTTCAAATCTTGCAAGAAGAATGAATAACTGGCATGAACAATCTAATCTAGCTAGTTTTGATCCAAAGTTTTATCAAAATCAAGAAAACAAAGTAAAAACCCTAATCTCTACTCTCTGACGGCTCAAACACTGCTCCAAATCGTCAACTCTCCCTAAACCCTAACTTTTTTTTTGCTTTTATACGAAACGTCGGCTTTAAAATTTGGTGCGCGTTTAGTTCATGAGGGACACGGCCAGGTGATGAGGAACACGGTCGTGTGAGGGCTTGTTGGAGAGACACGGCCAGGTGACATGGCCATGTCCCCTGCAGGTGTCCACCTCTGTTGCTTCTTGTCTTTCTTCTTCTTTTGGTTGAGTGACACGGCCAAGTCATGAGTGACTTGGCCGTGTTGCACCATGATTGAGGGACACGGCCACATGACTTGGCCATGTCCCTTGCCTGTGTCTGCCTCTGTGAAATTTTTTATCTTCCTTTCCTTGGGTAACAAGTGAGACACGGCCAAGTCAAGGTGACTTGGCCGTTTTGCTCTTCTTTAGAGGGACACGACCACATGACTTGGCCGTGTCCCTTGCTTGTGTCTGCTACTGGGACTTGCTCTTCAATTTAATCTTGGTATGGGACACGACCAGTGACTTGGCCGTGTCCTCTGCCTATGTCAGCTACTGCCCATTTCATCTTCAATTTGTTTCCTTGCTGTTTTAACCCTAAACAAAACTGGCAAACAAAACTTAACAAGAATTAAATAAACAATATCCAACGAAACATAAACACATACTAAAAATTAAATAAAAAATGACAGAAACATAGAAATAAACTAAAACTAACACAATTAAAGAAAACACTAAACAAACCAATTAAAACTAACAAAATACCTAAATAAAACAATAATTAACATAACAAACAAGACACAAAACTATAACAAAAACTAATAAAACAACCGTGCCCTAAACCCACAAGACAGAAGCTTTGACAAGCTCAGTGACATGGGCGTGTCACTGACCGTGTCAATCCTCCCTCAACACAGTGGCTATGACATGCTCAGTGACATGGGCGTGTCACTGGACGTGTCAATCCACCAACAACACAGTAGCTATGACACGCTCAGTGACATGGGCGTGTCACTAGACGTGTCAATACTACTCCAACACAGAAGCTGTGACATGCTCAGTGACATGGGCATGTCACTGGTCGTGTCACCCATCCAGAAAACAGAACCATTGACACCCCCAAAGACTTGGCCGTGCTACTGGGCGTGTCAGGCCAAAATCCTGATTCCGACACCAACAAAACCACATCCAACAAATGTCATACTTTACCCTTTTCCACTCCAAACAATCTTACCCAAAACCATCAATAAAACATACTAGACTTGCATAACATCAAAACAACTCAATACATACATCAAACACCAATCAAAACCATCATCACAATTCAACACATACACAATCCACAACACTTGCTTTCCATCACCAAATTTATCCTATCCTTCATACCAACCCAAAATCAAAGCCAAATAAAGAACACAATCTCAAACACATCAAAATCAACCATACACACATCATCAACAACCAATCAACAACCTCAATTCACAAACTCAAAAGAAAACCAAGGAATCATGTGGAAAACTTACCAAAAGTGATGAAAACCCTTAGAATTCCAACTTGATCACTTGAAACACCCTTCAATCTTGAGTTAGGAAGAGCAAAATCTCTCTTTCCTTCTTGCTATGGAGATGGCCGGCCAAAACAAAGAAAGAAGAAGATGAAGAAGATGAAGAATGAAAGTCAACCACTCACACCCCCTCTTAACCACTAAAGCCTTCTTTTAATATCCAGCAAGCAATTTAAATATTAAAATATATAAATATCCTCTTCCACTTACATATTCAATTTCAATTAATCCAAATATAATTTAATATCTCTTTTGACCAACTAATTATTTGACTTGTATATGTTGTATATATCTCTATAAATACAACCTATACACACTTCTCTTTTCCTCTATTACCACTTAATCATAAATATATACTTTATATCATTTAATCCAATTTCAACAATAATCATTCCAAAAATTTTAGGGTATAGTTTGGGATATTGCAATTCTTCTTCTGATTCTTGATCATGTGTAACTATACTAATGGTTTTAGATTGTTGTGTATCTTGTACAACTCCTTTGGATTCAGAAGTTGACTCAATTTTATTTAGTTGATCTTTGATTGCTTTTACAAAGTCAGAATATTTGGATTTCTTAACTTCTTGTTGTCCTATTTTGGATACTTGAAAGGGCTTGAATGTAACATCCTTATATCCTATACACGTATAATACACACACCTAGTATATGTAAAATATGAATATATGGCACAAGAATGTCATGACCCAGTTTAATAAAATTTTCATTTTTCTGATTTAAAACCTTAAATACTTTAATATATAATTAAATAGTAACTAAAATATTCTTTATTTGTTATAGGAACCCAAAATATAGATTTTATATGAAAATCTTTGGAAAAAATTCACCAGAGTTTCATATGTAATTTGGACATCCAAAAATTTATCAATTACACAACTTGCAAAAAGAACACTTCTAATAGACAACCAATCATACCTTTCACCTCAACTTCTCAATTTCCCCATATTTTCTCAAAACATTTATATATATTCATATATATATATATATATATATCCAAAACACATATGTAAAATTCCACCTTACACAATTTATCCAAAATTATTTATAATTTACAATACATATATTTTAAAATCATAAACATAATATACATGGTATCATAATGTACGAAAACATAAAATGTATACATGATGGCAAAAGGCTTGATCTTGATGTGTCCAAAATTTGATCAACGAGCAACCTCAAATCTAGACCTGGCTCGGTCTAGAAGAACTCTCCGAGTCAATCGGATCTCCCCTGTCACCTGCGAGATAAATTACAATCGCGCTAAGCTAAAATCCTAGTAGTACAAACTTTGATAAAAGTAAAACTTTAAAACAATGCCAATGCATAATGTATTTGTATGCTATGCCACAATGTAATATTCAATTCCATTTAATAACATAATTTTTCATTTGTTTATGATTTACACAAACACACTTACAAGCATGGGCCCAATAAACTAATATATTATTCAAATTTCAGAGTTACCATTTTGGTCCAAATTGACACCAAGTGTCTAGCCCCGAAGGCAAATCATATCATAGTGGCGCCAAGCATCTGGCCCCAAAGGGAAATAGTAAGGATAACCTCATATGTAACATCCCAACCAGGCTTCAAGGGCTAAGCCCAACCCAGCTTCAAGGGACTGTTACCTCCTAGGCATGCCGCCAAATACAAAACTCTAAAAATTGAATAACATACTAGGCACACAGTTATTTCATATTTTCCATTCTCAATTCCTTACACATATTTCCATTTTTCTCATTCATATCAATGTTATTTCATTTCAACATTTCATCACATCACCCATGCACTTTGGGTTATTTTGACAAATTTCTCATATTTCACATTCTATACAATTTAGCCATTTACAATGGCTTTCACAATGCTTATAATGCATATGCAACAACTCACATGCCATAACACAATGTATATGGAATTTCAAATGATCAAGTAGCTTAACACATTTTTCACTTAAAAATGTGTTAAGCCAAATTTAAATGCAAGTACTTTAAAACTATCAAAGCATGTACTTACCTCACTAAGCACTCAAATACAAGCTTAAAATCTCCCACCAGCCTTCACTTCTAAGTTTCCCTTCAACACCAAGGTTGGGCAATTTACTTCTCCTTAATGCCTATACACAATGTGATCAAATATAATAATTTAATATCACATTTTAAGGCATTTTCAACATTAGACCTTAATTAAACATCACTCCTACAAATTTCCAAAATTTAACCTTTCCTTACTTTAACATTAGTCTTCCATTTAAATCCATTTAAATTGATGTTTTAAGTTTATTTTTATTATTAAAAATATATTTTAACATGTTTCATTCACACACATTATTTAAATACTCATTCTTATTTAACACTAAAATGGCATAACCTTCACCAATGAAGGTTCTTCATTCTAACCTATTCCAATTATTAATCCAAGCTTATTTCCTTCACTAATATCATGAATTAACATGATTTAAACATTATAATTCAACAATTCACCATTCTTTAAAAATTCTCTTTCTAAAACCCTAAACTCATCACTACCTCATTCAATCTCTAACCAAACTTAACCAAATCTGCCATTTAATTTAAAAATCCTTGTTTATGCATCAAAACAACACATTTGGAATTAATTTGTACAATTAAAATACATGATTCCAAGAATCCAAATTTTCATAACCCTAAATTCTCTCTCTTCACCCAACTCACCCCAAACTTAATCCTTTCTTCCATCTAACTTAAAAATTATTGCTAACTACTCAAAATAACTTCATTCATACTCATTCAAACAATTAAATCATACATACCCAAAATCCCAAACTTCACATATTCACATCTTCCATAGAAATTGAAAATTTAGTAAGAAAGCTTACTTACTTGTTAGAAAATCACCAAAACTGCTCTTGATTCTTCAAATTTCTTCCAAAATTGGTTGTTTAAATGGAGCTAAAATCACTCTTAACTTCCATGGATTTTTTTTTTGAAGAAGAAGACCAACTTTTCATCTCGCTTTCTTTCCACTTTAAAAATATCACCATATATATATTATTTTATTTTTAATAAATAATTAATTATTTAATTATTTTAAAACCCTAAATTACCTCTTCCAACCAAAAATAATTTATTTTTAATTTATTTAATTAATTTTAAGTTTATAAGGTATAATTACCATTTTATCCTTGGACTTTTGACTTTTCTTTTAAAAGAGTTCACTAATGTATATGTTAAGTATATGTTAGGTATATTTCACATATACATTCAACTTTTTCACTTAAAATCCTTTCATTTTCCATTTAAATAATTTATTTAACTTATTTAAATTTAAATTTATTTTATTTTATTTAATTTCTAAAATATTAGGGACGTTACAATTCTTTCCCCCTAAAGAAAAGTTTTGTCCGCAAAATTACCTGATATCAACTCTGGAACAACTGAGGATACTGACTTCACATCGTCTGCAACTCTCCCATGTCGCCTCCCCAGTGGCATGATTCCTTCAAAGGACTTTAACAAGTTCCACCTTCTTGCTCCTCAACTCTTTCACCTCCTATGCCAAGATTGCCACTGGTTCTTCTTCACAAGTCAGATCCGAGCTCACCTCAATAGACTCCACCGATAGGATATGAGATGGGTTTGACCTATACCTTCGAAGCATAGAGACATGGAAGACATTATGTATTCGGTCTAACTCAGGCAGTAGAGCCAATCTGTAAGCCACTGGACCAACTCTCTCTAGAATCTATATGGTCCTATGAAACGGGGACTCAACTTCCCTTTGCGATCGAATCTTAAAATCTTTTTCCATGGAGACACCTTCAAGTACACTTTATCTCCCACACTAAATTCTATATCCTTCCTCTTCAAATTTGTATAGGATTTTTGTCGATGTGAAGCTTCTTTCAGCCGACCCTGAATCAATTTCACTTTTTCTTCTGTTTCTTTAATCAAATCAGGACCGACCAACTTACCTTCTCCAACCTCATCCCAACACAAAGGTGTCCTGTATTTCCTGCCATACAAGGCCTCATAAGGTTCCATCCCAATACTGGATTGATAACTACTGTCATACATAAACTCAATCAGTGGTAAGAATCTGTCCCAGCTCCCAGTGAAATCAATGATACAACTCCTTAAATTATCCTCTAAAATATCTATCACTCTCTCTGAGTGCCCATCTGTTTGAGGATGGAAAGCAGTACTAAAATGTAACCGAGAACCTAATGCATCCTGCAAACTCCTCCAAAATTTCAATGTAAATCGAGGATCTCGGTCTCACACCAAAGAAACTGAGACTCCATGTAATTTTACTATCTCACTAATATATAGCTCAACCAACCTCTCAAGTGAATAATCCATCTGAACTGGAAGAAAATGAGTTGTCTTCATCATTTGATCAACTATTACCCAGATTGCATCATGCTTCCTTTGGGTCAAAGGCAGTCTAGTCACAAAATCCATCATCACTCGCTCCCATTTCCACTCTGATACTGATGATAGCTGAAGCAACCCTGAAGGAGCTTGGTGCTCAGCCTTCACTTTTTTGGCAAGTGAGACATCTGGATACAAACTCTTCTATGTCCTTCTTCATACCTGACCATCAATAATGCTGTTTCAAATCCTGATACATCTTGGCACTTCCAGGGTGCATAGCATAAATTGACTAATGTGCTTCCTCTAATATCATCCTTTTCAATCCTATATCCTCAGGAATGCACAATCTATCTCTGTACCATCCAACAACACTGGTCTCAACTGCAATTGGGCCATCAATGCGCCATTATCACAAGACTCAAATCTGGCATGCAACGCTCTCAACTCAACAAGCAACGAGAGTAAATAAGTAGTCAAACCTGCCAAAGACTTTCGACTCAATGCATCAGCAATAATATTTGCCTTGCCAGGATGATAATCAATCAAATAGTTGTAGTCTTTAATCAACTCTAGCCATCATCTCTGCTGAAGATTTAGTTCTCTCTGAACACCCAAATACTTCAAACTCTTGTGATCAGTATAAATGAAGCATTTCTCTCCATACAAGTAATGTCGCCAAATCTTCAATGCAAAAACTATAGCTGCTAACTCCAAATCACGAGTCAGGTAATTCATCTCATGTGGCTTCAACTGTCAAGATGCATAAGCAATGACTCTACCCTTCTGCATCAGAACACAACCTAAACCACTATGTGAAGCATCACTGTATATCACATATGGTTTACGTTCCACAGGCAGGGTAAGAACAGGAGTCCGAGTCAACATCTCCCTCAGCTGCTCAAAACTCGCCCGACATTGATTTGTCCACACAAATCTAACTCCTTTTTGAAGTAATCTGGTGAGTGGTGTAGCTATAATAGAAAAATCGATGATAATAGCCTGCCAAACTGGAAAAACTCCTAACCTCTGTCACAGTCTTTGGTGGACTCCAATTCAAAATAGCCTTAACTTTACTCGAATCAACTCTAATACCCTCTGATGAAACCACATGACTGAGAAAAGGCACCTGATTGAGCCAAAACTCACACTTAGATAGCTTGGCATACAACTTCTTTTC
The DNA here is from genome assembly GCA_947685225.1 of Garcia nutans. NCBI lineage: Eukaryota > Viridiplantae > Streptophyta > Magnoliopsida > Malpighiales > Euphorbiaceae > Garcia > Garcia nutans. The sequence goes on along the minus strand of CANTUV010000005.1, from coordinate 34,597,027 downwards.
TCTCAAGGTCTGCAACACAATCCCCAAATGCCTTCCATGATCTTCCTCATTACGCGAATACACCAGAATATCATCAATGAAGACCACCACAAAATGATCTAAGTATGGTCTAAATACCCTATTCATCAAATCCATAAATGTTGTTGATACATTCATCAATCCAAAGGGCATCACCAGAAATTCATAATGCCCATATCTCATTAGAAAGGCTATCTTGGGTACATCCACATCTCTAATTTTCAACTGATGGTACCCTAATCTCAGATCAATCTTAGAGAAAATTGTTGCTCCCTTCAACTGATCAAAGAGATCATCTATCCGAGGTTATGGACACTTGTTCTTGATGGTCACCTTATTCAACTGGCTATAATCAATGCATAATCTCAAGGTGCCATCCTTCTTCTCCATAAACAAAATAGGTGCTCCCTACGGAGACACACTAGGGTGAATGAAACCTTTATTAAGCAACTCCTGTAGCTGCACCTTCAACTCCTTTAACTGTGCAGGTGCCATCAGATAAGGGGTAATGGAGATGGAAGTGGTACCAGACAACAAATCAATACCAAACTCCACCTCTTTCTCGGGAGGTACCCCTGGCAACTCATCAGGAAAAACATCTGGAAACTTGGCAACTATAAGTATACTATCAAGCTTGGACCCTACTACTCTAGTATCTACTACATGAGCAAGATATGCCTCATGTCCCTTCCAAATCATCCCCCTAGCTGAAACAGCTGAAATAAATATAGATGAAAGATGTCTCTGCTCACTAGATACTACCACACAACTACCATCACGTGTTCTTAGGGTAACACATTTTTGCTGACAGTCTACCACATCCCTATGCCTGGATAACCAATTCATGCCTAGAATCAGATCATACTCCCTAAAAGGCATATCAATCAGGTCACCAAGAAACTCCTTATCCCGAACAACAACTGGACTATCTCGGTTCACCCTGCTAACCATAACACTATGCCCTAAAGGATTTGTAACCAAAACATCAAATCCTAGGGACTCAGAATGCAAATCAGTCACAGGCAGTATGGATGCACTGATGTATGAATGAGTCGACCCAAGGTCTATCAATGCAAGAACTGAAGTACCAAATAAAGTAAAAGTACCGATAATAACAACTGATGTATCTGGATGCCCTTGCATCACATAAATCCACTATGATGGCTCTACATCCTCTGCTCTACTACCTGCTGTAGAACCTCCTCTCTGACCAGGCCCTGATTGACCCCCTCTACCAAAACCTCTGCCACCACGACCCCCCTCTAACACTGGGTCTAGAAGTTGTTGTATCAATCTATCTATCCTCTGGTGGCTTTGGATCATCTCTCAAAAAATGATCTGGTGATCCACATCTATAGCACACTTCTGGTGCACCTATCCTCCAGCAAATACCTCCATGTGTCCTACCACAATGAACACAGGTAGGTGGAGTAGGCCTCTGAGTCACTGGGGTCGGGGAACTAGCCACTAAGGCTGTAGGTCTCTATCTCTTCCTTTGCTACTGTGATGACATGCCAGAATACCCTTGGCTCCTACTAAACCTCTGAGGATATCCCCCTCAACCTCTCTTCACTGATGAAGACCCTGCCTCACCCTAGGGTCTCCTAGCTCTGCTCTCCTCTGCTTTGGCGATTGCTATAAGACTCTGTGCTCTCTCTACATTCCTGGCAACTGCAACCAACTGAGAAAAATTCTAATACCGGGAGCCTGCTACTAAGCACATAATAGAGGGTCTCAACCCCTCTTCAAACCCCCGACATCGATCAAAGTCATCTGATATGATCCCCCCTACATACTGGCTCAGCCAGATAAACTCTATCTCATACTCAGTCACTGTCTGAGTCTCCTACCTTAAACTCAGGAACTCCATCTTCTTAGCATCCTTATACTCCCTTGGAGCATATTTCTTCTCAAATTCCCATAGGAAATAAAAATATGTCAGGACTGGTGGATCAACTATACCATGGGGAACCATTTTCCACCACTCATAAACATCCCCCTAAAGAAGAGATCTGGCATAATCAAACTTCTCTTTCAGACTAGCCTGCAACTGAATGAACACACTTTGAACCCTATCCAGCCACTACTCTGCTACAACTGGGTCTATCGTGCCGAAAAAATCCATAGCTCCAAACTTCCTCAACTTGTCATACTTTCGAGTCGGCAACTGCTGCTGCTGTGGTAGCGGCTGCAACTACTGAACTGGAGCCTGCCTCAACAACTTCACCATCTACCATACCCAGCCTGGAGGAACCTCCTCAGCGACTGGTCTAACCGGCACAGAAACAGATGCCTTTCCAGTAGTCTCAACACTAGCTCCCACTCTACCCTCATCAGGAGCCACACTCTCTGTACAACCCTCTGCAGACAGGTGCTTTCGAGATGCCATAACTACATATATCTGCAAATACAGTAGAAATTGACACAACAGAGATAAAAAAAATGCAGTGCTGATGCATGTATCACAATTGAAAAACCATTTTTAAAATCTTTATTTTCTCTCTCTAACAACCCACTTAGGTCCAGAACCTCAAACCTAGGCTCTGATACCTAACTAAATATTCTTTATTTGTGATAGGAACCCAAAATATATATTTTATATGAAAATCTCTGGGAAAAATTTTCCAGAGTTTTGTCTATAATTTGGACATCCCAAAATTTATTATTTACACAACCTGCAAAAAGAACACTCCTAATAGACAACCAATCACACCTTTCACCTCAACTTCTCAATTTCTCCACATTTTCTCAAAACATTTATACATATTCATATATTTATATCCAAAACACATATATAAATTCCCACCTAACACAATTTATCCAAAAGTCTTTATAATTTACAATACATATATTTAAAATCATAAACATAATATACATGGTATCATAATGTACAAAAACATAAAATGTATACATGATAGCAAAAGTCTTGATCTTGATGTGTCCAAAATTTGCTCAATGAGCAACCACAATTCCATATTTTAATTTGCCCTAACATCTTTTTTCTTTTCCAAGTGGGACACGGCCAAGGCCTTGGCCGTGTCATGTGACACGAACAGTGGGTTGGCTGTATCTCTTGAGTGTGTTCTTCATTGTCTCTATCTTTGCTTTGATCTTTAGATGGGTCACGACCAAGACCTTAGCCATGTCATGTGACATCATGTCTATTGGGTGTGTCCACTTCTACCTTTTCTTCTTCCTATTTTGTTCCTTAGCTTCATTTGGTGAGACACTGTAATATCCCAAAATGTGCCTAGAAGTTTTAGTATAATTGTTGTTTTATTTGAATTAAAATGTATAGGTGAAATTGGAAAGAGGAAAGAATTTTAAAGAGAGTGTATATGTTGTATATATGGAAATATATATAACATATACATAAGTCAAATGAATGGTCAAAGGAAGAAGATATTTAATGTGTTATTTGTGAAATTACTAAAGGGTAAGTAAATGAAAGGGAGTTAATATATATAGTAGAGGGTATTTAAGTAAATTTCTTTTTAAATTGCTTGGTGGAGGTTTAAAGAGATGAGAAGTTGACTTTGTCTCTTTTATTTTTCCATTTTCTCTTCTTTTCTCTTTGTGTGGCCGGACCTCAAGGAAACAAGAGAGCAAGTGAGGGTTTTTGAATTTTAATAGCTAATTGAAGGAAGATTTCAAATAAACAAGTTGGAATTTCAAGAAATTTCATTATTTTGGTAAGTTCTCTCTTGATTGCTCTTGTTGTTTTTGAAGTTATTTTTGAGTTTGATGAAGCGTTGTTGATAATATGGTTAGGATTTCTTGTGGTGTGTTTGTATGTGTTGAAATGGAATTAAAGATAAGAAGTTAGGTTGGTGTTGATGATGGAAGAGTAAGAGTTGTGTTTAGTGAAATGTTTTTCTGTTTTACTATTAGTAAAGGCTGTGACTTGTATGATTTTTAATTAAATATAGAAAAATTTTCTTGAAGTGAATTTTTGATATGTTGTGCCTCTATGAGTCTATAATGACTGAAAAATATGTTGATTCGATTTTGGAATGGTTATGATTTTGAAAAGATTATTTTTATTAGACCTGTTCCAGCAGGTACCTTAACTGAGACAGCTATATTTCGGGATTTTTAATAAAATGTATAAAAATGATATCCAATTGAATTTTGGATATGTTGTTTCTTAGTGAGTCTAGTATTTTAGAAAAATAATTTGGCACCAATTTGATTGAATTTAATTTATGGAATTCACAAAGTTCAGAACTGCTGCCAGGATGCAGGGCAATTGGGGCAGTCTGGTTGGGTGAACTATTTGACCACGATTTTGTGTTCAGTTTGATCTGAAATTTTAAAGGAATGATTTTAAGATGTAAAATTTAGTTCTGTAAAAATTTTATAGTTTTTAGTCTAGTAGATTATTTTATACAATTTTTCAAAATAAGGATAAAGTGGAGTCTAAAACCAGAATTTACTATTCATATGGTCATTTTGCTAATATTCCTTTTGGATTAGGTTGTGAAGAGGTTGAATTGCCCTAACCTAAGTGTTGAGGATTCTTGGAAGAGTAGGTGTATAGATTGGTGTGAGTTGGTTTTAAGGTAAGTACAAACTACATTATTGCATACATTCATATGATATTGAGACTTGAGATCATAGGAGATGATTGAGACATGGTTGTCTAATTTGCTTATGAAATATAAAATGAATTGAGAAAGAGATTATGAAGAGATGAATGAAATGTTTGTGTGCTTAATATGTTATTCAGATTTCAGAGTTCTGGGTTTGGCGGCATGCCTATGAAATATATGAATAATAGTAACAGTCTTACCGGGTTGAGGATCTCCTCGAGATTAGTCGGGTTGAGGTCCAAGAGACTGGGTCTGTTACACTTGTTTTGGTAACAGTCTTGCTGGGTTGAGGATCTCCTTGAGTCTAGCCAAGTAGAGGTCCAAGAGACTGGGTTTGTTACCCTATCCATGGATAGATATATATATGTGTATATCGCCTACGGGATTGATGATTATGATTATGGACCAAAGCAGTAACTCTGAACTTTGAATAACATATTAGTGTATTTAGGGCCCATGCTTGTCTTTGTTTTCAATGTGAATCATGAAGGTTTTGATTAATTATTAAATAATGTAAAATTGTGAAATATAATATTCTCTTGAATTGATCTTGAATCTTGATTGTGTGACATTAGCATGGCATTAAAGCATCATAGCACTGTAGTTTGTACCACTAAGCCGTTGGCTTAGCGCGAATGTGATTCTTCGCGCAGGTGACAGGGAAGAACCAGAGAGTTCCTCTAGGCCGAGTCGAGCCTAGATTTTGAAGAGTGAATAGGGGGCTTTAAGATTGAAGACTGACTGCCAAACATGTATAAATTTTATGTGTTGTAAAACTTGAGTTTTGATGTATATGAATTTGTAAATATTATTACTTTCCGTTGTATAGTGAACAAATATTTTGTCTGCTGTATTTCATAATAAACCTTTACTTTATTTTGTACTAGAAGTGTAAATCCTTTTTGCAGGTTGTAGTTGAGGTTATAAGGGGGATTTATTGGAAGTGTGCTGAGAATGATTTTGTTTGCATTGGTTTGTGTAAAAATGTTTTCAAAAATTAGAAAAAAACCAGTTTTGTCGACACTTGGGATTAAATTTTTAGGCGAAACTATGGCAAATTTTCTGTAAAATCAGAACTAAAATTTGACTAAGTAAAAGTGGTAGCAACATTAGGATAGTGTGGCACCTCTACTCAGCTTACACACGTAGGTCGGGAAGGGGTGTTACAGACACGGCCAAGGCCTTGGCTGTGTCTCTTGAGTGTGTCTGCCTCTGCCAATTTGTTCAAATGGACACGACCAGTGGCTTGTTAACTCAAGCCGTGTCATGTGAGTGTTGCCTTGGATGAGGGACACGACCAAGCCAAGAAGTGTCTTGGCTGTGTCTCATGTTTTTCCACCTTAATAATCCATCAAATTGAATTAAAGCTCCATTGTTTTGTTCTTCATCTTAGATCAAATACTTCAAACAAACTTTAAAGAAAATTAAAAGAAAAATTAATCAAAAGCCAATAAACATACATTAAAAATAAATACACAAATGATCCAAACAACTACCCCACACTTAATTCTTTGTTTGTCCCCAAGCAATGTTAAAATTAAAATAAACTAAACAAGATAAATTTAGTCAAGTTCAAGAGTTATAAGGATGTATCAAGACTCCCATTTTATTAAATCCATAATTATTATCAAATCAAGAACAATCAGCACTTAAGCAATTTAATGGCCAATCCATGCATACCAAAAATTGTCACTCCCTCACAAAACCTATTAAGTGTTTCATTAGGTAGTGTTTAAGATCTCAACATTCATTGAAAGATTATCTCTATAGGCTTGGTTATTAATCAAATCTCCACCACCTAATTACAATCAAGCATCAATCATAAGGTCTTTCATTGGGTTGTAATGGGGCTAAGGTAAAGGCATGGCATTTAGGAAATGTGAGCTTATTCATTAAGTTCAAAAGCACTTCAAGAATGAAGTAACCGATCTTATGTATAACCCAACAATCCCAAAACACCTTCCTCTCACCTACCACTTGACATTAAGAAGCTTTTCAAGGGAACTAACTTATTAAATTTTGCAATGATCATTCCCAAACTTATTCCAAGCCTACGAAAAAGAACAACTTCTTCTATTTTTTTTATTTTTCTCTCTCTGTCTTTTTTATTTTTTTATATTTATATATATATATTGTTTTTTTTAAAATAGGGTTTGCACCTAAAGAAGACAATAACTTGTAATTTTGAGCCCACTAAATTTAACCCCACACTTTATTTTACACAACACTCAATCATAAATGCTCCTAAAATGCTCTTGACCTAATGCAAGGATAATAGTTAAAACAACAAGGTTTAATCTAATGGTGTTGTGAAAAAGAAAGAAAAGGAAAAAATGAAATAAGATCAAAATTGGCTAGCTAGGGTCGGATATAAGGTTGATATTTTTAAGCCAAAATGGTTTCACCTAATTGCCTTAATCATATTGATGCCTAATTGAAATTTTTATGTTGTCTTAAAATGCATGTCAAAGAAAGTTTTAGCAATTCATCAATCAAATATGTTTACACACAATAAAGAATAATAAGTTGATATCGAACTTAATAGGCTCAATTCCTCACTAGTTTAAAGGTGATGCAAGAATAACCATCAAAATTGACAATAAGTACCAATTATAATCAATTCTCAAATTCATGCTTCGAAAATTCAAAGGTCATCTATCAACAATCTTATAGCAATTGAACTTTTCAAAATTTATTTATTAAAAGAAAAACATTTACTAAACTTAAACAAAGGTAAGTTAAAAGTAAAAACACAAACTATAAGTTAAAAGTAAAAATATAAACTGCACCCCACACTTAAAGATTCACATTGTCCCCAATGTGAGAATGCATAAATTAAAAGAGCAGAGATCAGATGAAACCTAATTTCCATCATTCCCATATGCGATATGAAGTGCTCCTTCCATTCTTAATGAAATTGTACCCATGTTTGAAAAGATGAATAGCATGCAATTCTGGAAGTACCCAATGTATAACAAAACATAAATAGCATCCTTTGAAGAGCAAATGTCCAAAGGGAACATATGAAGGTTGTCTTAGGGTGATCCTCCAATGCTATAGGAACTTGGTAAAAACCTTTTTCAGCCTGCAACATGGTTATATTCATTTTTTGCTCTCCCTCACCACCGAGAGTGGAAGAGATGATCATTGGTTGCATACTATTCCCCGCAACCAAAAAATATTTCGAAAATTTGGGGTCTTTTTAAATTCAACCAAGTTTGGTTGAATCTCTTTCTCAACCTCTTTAGCAATCTGAAGTCCCCTCTCAACAACCTCAACATTTAAGATTAACTTACACTCCTCAATTTTTGAATTGAAAATTTTAGGCTCTACTTCCAAGGTCATGGCCATCTCAAGCTTATCTTCACTATCTTCTTGGAAATGGAATTGGTGGCATATAAGGATTTGGAGGCTCATGCAATTTTGATGAAGTTGATGCTTCCAAATTCTCCTCCTCCTTTGATTGACTTAGTTCCTCTATGTTGGTTTGTATCTCCTCGCCATTTTCTTCTTGATTAGTACCTGCAACAAAGGAATCACAAAATTTGTTATATATCACCTGTTCACTCCTCAAAATTGTGATTGCATTGAGCAGCTCTAATTGGCTTGGAAATTCCATTTTTGGTGTGCTTGAAGTTGATTTGCTAGTTCCCCAACTTGAGTTTCCACCTTCTTTAATGATACCTCAAAAGAATCAAACCTCTTATTACTCCCTTCCTGATTTTGTGTGCTAATTTGAATGAAAGCATTCAAATTATCTTCTACCATTGGTTTCTTGAATTGATCTTGATTTTGTGTGCTAATTTGAATAAAGGCATTCAAATTATCTTCCAATGTGGGTTTTTGAAGTTGATCTTGATTTGAAAAATATCCTTGAAAGTAAGAACTTCTTTGGTAAGGTTGAAAAAATTATTGAGGTGGAATTTGTTATTGGTTTTCCCAAGAAAAATTTGGTTAGTTTCTCCAACTTGAATTATAAGGATCAGAATATGGGTCATTTCTACCCCTTGGCTGGAAACTTTCAAAGGCATATTCTTCCTCTTTCCTCTCTTAGTATTGTTCAAAACCAAATGAACACATGTTTGCACTATGTCTTGCAATGCTACATGCTGGACATACTTCACGAGTAGGCATAAGTGCTCTTCCTCTTGTATTTAGCATCTTAAATTGACTTGTTAATTCTGCTAATTGCCATGCCATTTCAGAATTAGCATTCACATCATAAACTCCCTCATGAATTGGAAACTGCATTCTTACAATGAACACTTAGTAATTCAAAATGAAACATTTAAAATAATTTAACAATTTAAATAAAAAAAATCAAACTACTAACAACAATTGCCTTCCCCGGCAATGGTGCCAAAAACTTGTTGCGCTCTACTAATTACTACTACAAGTGACACTCGCAAGTATACGAGGTAATTGTAGCAATGTTGATCATACCAAGATCGTCTCACAAGGAAGGAATTATTTTGCAATAGTTTGATTAGCAAGAAATTTAAAAACAAGAGTGTGATATTTGAAGTAGTGGTGAAAAGCAATTACAATTAAAAGGAAAGTGTGTACAAGATTATTTCAATTCTAGGCCTAGGGTTGTAGACCAATTTAATCAAAGCTTAATTCTCAAATTATCCATTAATATAACCTTGTATTTAATTTGTTTGTTGAGTTTAATTACAAATTACCAATTCATTAGTTTTCACATTCATGAACTAACAACAACCAATTATTTTGAAATTGCAAATTAATAAATCACTAGAACTTATATTTCTAATTCATTCTTAGGGTTGTTGAATACATAATTTCAATATCAAATTTTACCTCTCGGTCCTTCATTCAATATCTAGAGATCAATAGGTAACTAATCTATCAACCTAACATTCAATCCAATACAATCAACTAATAACAAGGTATATTAATGGAAATATTAAATCAAGTCATTCAATCAAATATACTACAAACCCTAGGCATGAGTAATTTAACTCATCATCATTAATTTAAAATAAATATCCATCTTAATATTCATCAAATCACAATTGTACATTAAAATATTAATGTTCTTAACAAACAATAACAATCTAGAAATGAATTAAAAGAGAAAATATAAAAAACTTTGAAGATGCTAAGAGTTGAACTTCTAGTCTTCCTCCTAGCTCCACTTTGAATATGATGAAGATCTAACAAGCCTTCTTAAATCAATGACTCTCCTCTTGAAAGATGAAATGGTCACTCTCTCAAGCCCCCAACTCCTCAATCAAGCTTTCTTCAAACCCTAACCTTCATAAGAGCTTGCTCACCCAATTTTATCCCCAAAAATGTTAAGAATCTAGTTTATGGGAGAAATGGAAGATGAAGATGAAGGTGATGTTCATGGTCTCTCTCAAGACCAAGAACAAGAAGATGAAACAAAGGAACAAGATCACCTATTTGAAGATGCTCCCATGTATATATCTCTCACTCTTTCCTTTCTTTATTAATTTCTTAAGACACAAAGCATGCCTTGCCAACTCACACACTTCACTTTTTCTCCCACTTATTTCATTATTTATATTTTTTCCAATAAATTAGACAACCTTTTTATTCTTTTATTATTTCTTTTTAAATGATATCACTTGATGCCCCCCATTTTATCCCCCATTTCATGTAAAATGATTGAAAGAATATTCACAGGACACGACCAAGTCATGAGTGACTTGGCCGTGTCACTCATTTTCTTATGGACACGGCCAAGTCATGTGGCCGTGTCACCGTGTCCATGGCTGCACCAACATCTTCTTTCTTTTCCATATGGGACACAGCCAAGGCTTTGGCCGTGTCATATGACACGGCTAGTGGCTTGGCCATATCTTTTGAGTGTGTTCTTTACTGTCCCTATCTTTGCTTTGATCTTTAGATGGGTCATGGCCAACATGGCCAATGGCTTGGCCGTGTCTCTTGGGTGTGTCCACTTCTACCTTCGCTTCTTCCTGTTTTGTTCTTTGGCTTCATTTGGTGAGACACAGCCAATGCCTTGGCCTTGTCTCTTGAGTGTGTTTGTCTCTGCCAATTTGTTCTGATGGACACAGACAATGGCTTATTAACTCAGGTCGTGTCATGTTAGTGTTGCCTTGGATGAGGGGCACGGCCAAGCTAAGAAGTGTCTTGGCTGTGTCTCATGTTTTTCCACCTTAATAATCCATCAAATTGAATTAAAACTCCATTGTTTTGTACTTCATCCTAGATCAAATACTTCAAACAAACTTTAAATAAAAATTAAAAGAAAAATCAATCAAAAGTCAATAAACTTACATTAAAAATAAATACACAAATGATCAAAATAGGCGGCGACTTCAATTCTCTGAGTTTAGGCCAGTTGAGCGGGGATTTTCGCCCCCACTCCTGGTGGAATGGTTCTTGCGACTTCGACACTATTTAGACTCGGGGCCTTAGTGAAAATGGACCTAAGTTTGAAGAAAATGTAGTCGCTACCCGAACGGGCCGGGAAAAAGAAAGGGGTGGATGACTCGATTCCTAAGGAATCTCCAACCCCCTAATGGGTTCAAAAAGTTAAGTACGTGTGGGGAAGGTAAGAAATGGCCCAGCACCCCCACAACACTTGGTTCATTGGAACCAGCCTCCTTTACAGGTCTTAATATTATAAAATTCTTAAATATAACAATATTATCCATACTACACACAATAAAAAGAAAGCATCATTATATTAAAATCAAATCAATGTCCAAACAAAATAAAACAAATAAATGGACACCCATCCGAAGATGGAAACATGTCCTTACATCACATGCCTAGATAGGACACCCACCGAAAGGTAGAAACATGCCCTTTACATAAGTTCTAAGATAGAAAAGCAAATTAAATTACATGATATTTAACTAATGAGGTACCCACCAAGTGGAAACATATCTCTTACAACATTTAGAAATCTAAATAAATTGATAAAAGTAAATAACCATTCATAATAAATAAATCATTCATCAAAGATACCAAATATTAATAAAAAGTAAACATCCATCCATGATAAATTAAATAAACCAAGAATTAAAATTAATTAAAGCATATAGAATAAATCAAAGCATAATCAAATATAGAATTGAATAAGGTAAATAAAAAGCTACTATTTCCATTTAAGGCTCTTTATTACATGTGTTTAAGGTCTTAGATTTTATGGAATTAAGCTACTGTGACTTTTTAAGAGAATTAAAATAGATTATGGTTTTATGTTTTAAAAGGTTGATAAAGTTATTTGATTAACAAAATTAATGTTTGAATGGAGAAATCATGAAACTAGGGGTTGGACACTTTAAAATACTTTTGATTCATGGTTTTAAATGGTAATTTCAAGCTACTGTGTAAAATTAAAGTATTTATGTTTTTATGGTTTTTTAAAATTTTAAAAGATTAGGGTTTAGAAGAAATTAGGGTTTAAAGTTTTAAAGGGTTTGGGTTTACAATTTTGAGTTTTGGAATTGAATTAGGATTTTAGAATTCTTGGATTAAAGTTTCGGGTGATGAGATTGAATTAGGGTTTAGAAAGACAATATGATGATTTCATGAGGTTTTATGAATTTAAACAAAGTGATTTAAAGTTTATAAAAAATAGAAAAGATATTTTTAAAGCTTTTGGAAGGAAACAGAATCACAATTATGGTTTTGATAATTTAGAAAAACACATTAGGGTTTTATGGATTTGAAGAAATAATTTGATGATTTTAAACTTTTGAAAGAATAAAGCAACGAAATAGGGTTTTTGACTTTAGAAAAACTAAATTAAAGTTCTAAGATTTTAAATTTTAAAAAACACAAATTCCTAGTTTTTGCTACTGTGAAAAAATAACCAAAGAATTTAATACATACCTCCTTTTGATGATTCCTCCAAAAATTATTTTTCTTGGATGAATTAAAACCAAGACAATTGCTACCTTTTGAATTACTTAAATTGTGCCCCTGCTATTCCAAAAAAATAATCAAATTGAATTGCTCCTTTTCCTTCACTGATTTGGTTTCAACGTTTTCCTCACTGTCCACTTTTTTTCCCTTTCGGCCTCCCCTCAATTTGATTGCCTTTGGTTCTTATTTATGGAGTTTTCATATGGTTTATTCCTAATTAATCACGACAAGTAATATTGATAAGAAAAGGAAACCGAAACCTAATTGAATTAGGTTTCAAAAAATTTACGTTGGAAAAATTGCGCTGCCAAAAAAATTGCCGCAGGAAAAAATGCGTTGGCAAAAAAATCTATCACAGGAAATTGCGGCAGGGGGCGAGGAGCGGGCATCGCCCGTAGGAATTTCCTACGGGCGAAATGCCCACAAGCCCGGAGATGATTTTTTCGTCGCCGATTTTTTCGACTCTGATTTTTATTTTTATTTTTATTTTTTTGACTTTTATTTGTTTATTTTTATTTTTTATTTATAAAAATTAGATACTAAAGCAAAAATTATTTAATTAAGATAACAAAAATTATTTTGGACCAATTAGACAACACAAAAATCATTTTGGACTAAATAAAACATATTGGACCGGACTGGTAAAAAATTAAGGGTCTACAGTTTGCCCCCTGCTTGAATGATCTGAAACTTTAGTGAAAGAGAGTGAAAAGCAATAAGACTTAATTTTTGATGAGATGGTTGAGGTTTTGGGTTCTGGACCCGGTTCGAGTTCTGGACTCAAGGATAAATTCTATGTCACGACCCAATTTGTACATATGTACAGTACATCCACGTACAGTAACAGGAGCTGTCCCGAGTAATCACCAAAGAACACGAAGTGAAAGGAAGCTCTATAGGACAAAAAGGACCTAATTGAAAAGATTGTAAAAGTTTTGGGGAGGTGACTGTAATTTCAAAAAGTTTTGGAGAGGTAACTATAATTTCCAAAAGTTGTACTGGAGGTTCTTAATAGTGCATATAACAGACTCCATAAATGGAAAGTAGAGAAAAATTGGGTCTAAATGGAACACCACGGTTTTTCCCGAAAACGCATAGTTTGAGAGATACAGTGGATTCTTGACCAAGGGTATTTTTGTCATTCTTGTGATAATAATGTATACACTGGAAAACAAGACACGTAAAGGTATCCGAAGTAAACGGAAGGACTCCGCAGTGATCGATGTTGAAGAACGAACCTAAGTGGAGACCCGAATCACGTAAGGACCTAAAGGGAATTTTTACAAAAGTCAAGGGCATGAGCGTAATTTTTATAAATTAGTTAAAAATCAAGAATGAATGTCGGAAATGGAAACGAGAGGTTGAAAGGAGGAGAACGGTACATTTTACGCGTCGTAAAACCACCCGGGTACGAAGAAAAGGCAAAACCTTCCATTGAAGGGTATTTTGGTCTTTTCACTTCCACCCATTTTCTAGAAAAGGGACACATGGCATAGTAATTTTCTATAAGAGGACACATGGCAAAATCTTGTTTAAAGACACTTTTGGGTTGGATTAATCTTAACCCTCCATGTGGCACCATCCTAGTTAAAGATACTTTTGTGGTGGTTACATCTTAACCCTCCAAAATGAAATTAATTAAATAAATGGAAAATGGAAAAATATAAAAAGGGAGAGAAGGATGATTAAAGAACAAAGGACACATTTTTCTCTCCATTTTTGAGAGGTATGGCCGAAATTCTCTCCACCAAAAAGGGAAGGAATTTTTCAAGGGTTCAAGTGGATTTTTGGAAGGAAAAGCTTAATTTTAAGGTAAGGATTCCAATTCTAGCTTTAGTTTATTCATTTGATTGATAGTTTTCAAGTTATCAATGAAAGAAAAGTTATGAAAATTATAGGAAATCAAAGGGATAAAGAAGAATAAGGGAAGAAAGAATAGGACAAGCAAGGAACATAGCAAATAAACAAGGTTTGGTACTTAAATCATTGCCTTTTCAATTAATTCACATATTTTGCATTATGGGATTTTTGAAATGGTTTTGAAATGATGTTATTATGTGTGGTAAATATGTGGGAAAGTGCTCTTGAACCATTTGTAATCAATTGATTGTGAAAAGAATGAAAACAAAACAAACTAGCTAAATTTATGCAATTATTCATAAACTTTGATGAGTTTTTAATCACTCCTTTGGTTTGATTTTTGGAAGAGGGACCCTTAGTCCTTCAATGGTATCACAAAAGGATTCTAAAAATCAATTTTGCAAGAAAAAAATGAATTTTCCTCAAGTTTGGAAAATTGGGCCGAATGGTCCCTTTTGGGCACCATTCTGCAGCTTTCATTTTGGGCAGTCCGTTGAAGGGGCAAACGAAAGAATTTTTCGACGAAATTTTACATGCATTTAGTTAACTTATGAAAGTGTTTTCCTGCAAAAATTCAGCCAAAAATAAGTTTGTTTACTTGGTCAAAACCGTTGCCAAAGTTGACTGATTTTCAGCAGTAAAAACAGATTTTACCATTTAGTTGTCGCGCGCCATTGCGTTGCCGATTTTACGTGCCGCGCTACTATTCATTTGGTTTTTTTTCTAAATGTGTTAAAACTTGAATATTATGATATGGATTGATGTTAAGTCATATAAAATGACATGAAGGAGAATTGGAAATGATCAGAAAGGCATCATGACAAGCTATTCCGACAATACATGCATTATGGACAAATCATGGCTTATTGAATATCATGATCAAAGTAATTTAATAAATTATTTATGCTCTACTTGGTTATGACAGAACCCTTGAGATAAGGGTATGATGCATCATACTATTACTGCAGTACTGCTTATGACATGATATGATATTCCGGCTGAAGGCCGATGATTGCAATGACATGATCAATGATGCAATGATAATGGCCATTGGCACATGTGCAAGAATTATGATGAAAGATAATGAAATATGATCATGACGAGATATGTTTATCATGACTCTTCCTTATCCGCTGACGTTCTGTTAAACCAGTAGAGCAACCAAAATGATAAAAGCAAGAGAAATGATTTAAATTCAAATTATTCAGTCAAGCCTTTTTACCATCTGTGTTTGTATTTATTCCTTCCAAGTATTTAAAGTATATAAATGTATGTTCAAATCATTCTTTCATTTTATTTATTTATTGCAATGATTTAAGTACCCACTAAGCAATTGCTTAGCGAGTTTAGTTTCCCTCTTAACTCATAGGTTAAACGAGGAGACGAGATTGCATCATGTCCTGCGCAGCTGGCCTTGACTACTACTTTGGGTAGGAGTTTGGATATGATTGATTGTAGTAATATGGCATGTACATAAGCTTGTATGATCTAGCAAATAAATGTATAATAATGAAAAGCTAGAACACGTACACTGCTAGTAATTTAATAAATCTTATTTGGGTTTAGCACTTATGTATGCAAGTATAGAAGTGTGAATTCTTCTTGCAGGATTGTAGTTGAGGTTATAAGGGTGAATTATTGGGAGTGTGCTTGAGTTGAATTGTGAAACAAAATTGTTTTCAAAAATCAAGAAAAATCAGTTTTGGCGACACTTGGGACCTCCATTTTTAGGGGAGGTTATGGCAAAATTTTTTTAAAATCTGCATTTAAAATTGGCTAAGTAAAATGTTAAGACACAACCACCATGAAATAACAGTCCATCTTGGTCTATAAACGTAGGCTAAGATGGGGTGTTACATTTAGTGGTATCAGAGCACCGGTTTAGCCGGTCCTGGAAATTTCAACATAGGAGGATACACATTTTATGTTGGGAGTGGCCATTACCAATGTAAAATGGGATATCCTATAGCAGATAAGAAATGAGAGCATACATCATTTAGGTACGAAATGTCAGTATAGTAGAAAGAATATTATAAATACAAAACTATATAAGGTACATGTGATAAAGGAAAATCTAATAGTGCTTACGTACATGCCATATAGGAAAGTTAATGTGTTGAGTCAAGCCAGCTGCTAATTCTTATCACGATATATGTATACTGTATAAAGTTGCAAGAGGTAGAATCACAAAGAGTTATAGATCAAGAGAAGGAATCACATGCTTTCGTACCCATAAATGTAGAAATGGGTCTCGGATTTATGCCACGACCCGCAACGGTGGCTATGGAAGGCCCCGAAGTTTATTTACGATAGATGACAGTACCATTGCAATAAACGGCAAGAATGGTACCTCTTGCTACCAAAAGAGAAAGAAAGTCCTCAATTGAGAAGTAAGGAAATATGGGGCTAAAGAATTTAAGGCTAGTAGGGAAGAAGGATTTGAAGAAGTTGAGTACTGTTTGGACAGTACCAGTAGGGCATTGGAACAAATGAGATGCACGCCAGATAAAAGATATATTTATGCCATGTCCCTTTGGGTAGAAGAAACATACACTTGGTAAAACATACTTAAAAGCAAGGAGAAATGAGTTTATATATCTACAACAAGGAAGAATGACAGTATCTGAGTATGATAGAGAGTTCACTCGCCTCAGTAAGTATGCAAAGAAAATGATAGAAACAAAGCAAGAAAGACGTCAAAGGTTTTGGAAGGATTAAATAATGGAATTAAAGTACAATTAATAGTCATGGACGTGTTTGAATTTTCAAGATTAGTTGTGAAAGTTTTAGGTATTGAGAGGGTATACATGGATTAGAGAAGTAGACACCAACGCATGCAACAAAAGAGAGTACAAACTTAAAGCTTAGGAAGATTTCGACAAGTTGGGAAGAAGTTTAGAAGTGAAGATAGTTTTATACAGTAAAGCCGGCGATTGCAAAGCCAAGGATCCGGCCAAGGTTCAAGGTGCCAGACATCCGTAGCTAGTATACCGGAGTTCTTATAAGGGGTTCCAGTAGAAGGTTAGATAGGCGTATATGAATGTAAAAATGAAAATGTATATAAGAAAATGAAATTTGAAGAATGGAATAAAAAGAGGAACAAAATAAGAGGAAAAAAGAAAAGTATGTAAAATGTTAAGACCAAACGGTAAGAGATAAAAGAGATAGAACTTAGATAACAAAGATGAGTGAACAGAAATAAGTATATGAGAAATTCTCATGTCCGGCCACTATAAAATATGTACAGTAACCCCATGTACAATATTCACATAAGCAGATGAAGTAAGCGCACTAAGAAGGTCATGTTGAAATTTAGCAAGAAATCAGAGTTAAACGTGCTCAACCAATGATGATGGGTGACCATCCCGTGAAGTATTAATAAGGTAGGTGACGTACTATATGAGTAGAAACTAGACGAAATCTAATCAAAACACTGTATTGTGATTTCTCCTGAAAATGCCCCAATGTAATCATCAAAATTAAGAAATTATAAGAAGAAGATATATGAGATTTATGAATGCAGGAAATGATGGAAAAAAAAGAGAGAGAAGAGAAAGAGAGAAATTAAGAACCAAAGAGGTAGAAAGTGCAGAATTAAAATCAGATTAAAAAGGAAAGAATGAAAGTAATAACAACACAAGGACTAGGTAAAGGAAAAAGTAACAATACAAAAATTACTGGAGGATTGGAAAGAAATATAGATTTGAAGGATATATTACTCCTCTATGCAAACATTGTGGATGAAGATATAAGAGTGAATGCTAGTATTTAACAGATGGATGCTGGGAATGCGGGGCACCAGATCGTGTTAGGGTAAACTGCCAGAAAGACAAGTGAATGCACCCGCACCGACAGAAAAAAATCATGGCCCGCTTTTGGCCGAGGCTGAAGCAGGCGAAAAGAAAGTGATTTGAATTTTCAAAGAGCACAATCAGAGACCGTTGACTAGCTCAATTCAAGTACACCAGCCAGAGCCTATGTAATGAAAATTTAGAAGAATTACCAGTAGGATATGTTAAGTTTGAAACATTAGTTATAAATCCGATAAGAGACGAGGTAGTTACACACAAGTGATTAAAGAATGTTCTATAGAGTTACATGAAAATGCATTTCCAGAAAATTTAATAGAGTTACCATTCCAAGAATTTGACATAATGTTGGTATTGGATTGGCTAACAAGGCATAAAACAGGGGTTGATTATAAGAAGAAAGAGAGTAACACTTCATACTCCCCACAAGGAGGAAGTGACGGCAGTAGGAAGGAGAGCCGATTACCTAAACAACGTAACAGCAGCAGTTATAGCAAGGTGTTCCATACAAACGGATGTGAGGAACACTTGGTAAGCACTATGGAAGCAAAGAAGAATGTGATAAAGATTCAAGAGGTATCAACAATGTTTGATTTTCTCGATGTTTCTTCAGACGAGCTACCCGGATTATCACCTAAGAGAAAAGTAGGATTCACTATAAATGTATGTCCAGGAAATGCACCGGTGTTGGTTGCCTCATACCGAATGGTACCAGCGGAACCCAAAGAAATGAAAACGCAATTATAGGAGCTACTCGACAAGGGTCTTATATAGCCAAGTATTTCTTCATGGGGCACGCCAGTACTCTTTGTCAAGAAGAAAGATAAATCCTTAAGGTCATATGTGAACTATAAGTAGTTGAAGGAGCTTGCGATTAAGGATAAATATCTATTACCATCCATTGACGATGTGTTCAACCAACTTAAGGGAACCAAGGTTTTGTTTAAAAAAAAAAAATTAGATCACCGGCTGGGATATCAGCAGCTGCAGATCAAAGGAAAAGACATTCCAAAGACTACATCTAGAACTCGATACGGACGTTATAAGTTCCTTGTAACGCCTTTTGAGCCCACAAATGTGTCAGTAGTATTCATGGATTTAATGAATCATATCTTTCATCCATATTTTGACCAATTTGTAAATGGTGTTCATAGATGACACCTTTATTTATTTAAGGAACAAAGAAGAATACGATCTATACTTTTGCATAGTATTGCAAATGTTGCGATAGAAGTAGTTGTACGTCAAACATGACAAATGCAAGTTTTGATTGGAAAAAGTGACATTATTAGAACACACCATATTAGTATAAGGCATTAAAGTAGGTCTTAAGGAAACAAAAGCCATTTTGGAATGGAAAACACCAAAGACAGTAATAGAAGTAAGAATCTTCTTAGGACTGACTGGTACTATTAATGTTTTATAAAAGGGTTTCCATTATTATCATCCCAATGACAAGGTTGTTTCAAAGGAATGCCAAACTCCAATGGACTGATAAATGTTAGAGGAACTTTGAGAAACTAAAGGAAAAGTTAATGAATGCTTCAATAACCATACGGCCCGTGTCCAGCAAAGAATTTGTGATATATAGTGATGCTTCACACATTGGTTAAGGTTATATGCTTATGCAAAAGGATAAAATAGTCGCATAAGTCTTTTGATGATTTAAACCATACGAAAAATAATAATAATAATAACCCGGCACACTGTTTGGAATTAACAGTTATCGTATTGGCTTTCAAGATTTGGAGATATGATTTATATGGAGAAAAGTGTTATATTTATACAGACGCAAAAGTTTAAAATATCCGCCAACCTAAGAGGATCTCAATTTATGGTAAGGAAAGTAAGCCTAAGTTTTGGAAATAACAGCTAAGTTATAAATTATCATCTAGGAAAAGCTAACGTGGTGGCCGACGCACTTGGAGGAAAATCGATACCAGCCTTAGGCGCTATAAAGATCAGTTTAAGACCAATGGAAGAGGAAGTACTAGTAGTAGAAATGCAAGCATAAACTATGTTTCTTTTCAAGAAATTCATCAAGTGAAAAAGGAAAACGAATAAATACAAAAATGGATCAAGCAAGTGCAAGGAGGAAAGGATATAAAATTCTAAATTTCTAAGAACAGTAGTTTGTATTATGACAATAGAGTAATGATACTAACAATGGGAGACATAAGAAAGAAAATTTTTTTCGAAAAGCATATAGTAGTCTCTACGCAATGCATTCAGGAGTTACAAATGTATCAATATCTAAAGAAGTTTTTAATGGTAGCCTGGAATGAAGAGAGATATTGTTGATTTTATGACCAAATGTTTAATATGTCAACAAGCAAAAGCGAAACATCAAATACTATCGGGACTGTTACAACTAATTCCCACTCTGGTATGGAAATGGGAACATATCACTATGGATTTCGTCATAGAAGTACCAATGACACGAGGCCGGCATGACATTGTTCGTATCATCGTTGACTACCTAACTAAGTTAGCTCATTTTCTACTTTTACAAATGGATTATTCAATAGATAAGTTGGTGGAAATGTACGCCAAGAAAATTGTACGATTACACAGGATTCCAACGTCTATCATTTTAGGCAGAGGTCCACAATTCACCATGAATTTATGAACGAAGTCGCAAACAGCTTCTGAAACCCAAACAAATTATAGCACTGCCTTTCACCCGTAAACAGATGGACGATTTGAAAGAGTAATCCAAATTTTGGGAGGACATATTAAGAGTATGTGTTATAGAATTTAAGGGTGGCTGGAATAGGTATTTGAGTTTAATTGAATATGCATATAACAACAACTATTAATTCAGCATACGGTGACGCCCTATAAAGAATTATACGAAAGAAACCATGGAACACCAGAGTGTTGGACAGAATTAAGTAAAGACAAGATAAAATCATATGCGGGTAGTTACGAGCAAAATCATATGCGGACTCGAAACGAAGGGACATAGAACTCTAAGTGGAAGACAAGGTTTTTCTTAAGACTTTCCTATGAAAGAAGTATTAAGATTTAAGCAGAAAAGTAAGTTAAGCTTTAGGGTTATTGGACTATACGAGATCATCGAACGCATAGATCAATAGCCTATCGGTTAACTCTATTACCAGAACTGAACAAAATACATAATGTTTTTCACGTTTCAATGATAAGGCAAGATCGTTTGAACTTCCCACACGATATAAAGATACAAAACATCATAGTCCAATCTGACCTAAATTATGAAGAAGAACCAATAGAAATTTTAGCACGAAAAGTCAAAGGATTAAGAAATAAGAGAATTCCTCCATTTAAAGTGCGGCGAAGGAACTATAGAATGGAAGAGATAATTTGGGAAAGAGAAGGAATAATGAGGATGGAAGCCTAAATTTTACACCCGATTGGCTTCGGGACGAAGCCTAAATTTTAGAGGGGAAGAAATGTCACGACCCAATTTGTACATATGTACAGTACATCCACGTACAGTAACAGAAGCTGTCCCGAGTAATCACCAAAGAACACGAAGTGAAAGGAAGCTCTATAGGACAAAAAGGACCTAACTGAAAAGATTGTAAAAGTTTTGGGGAGGTGACTGTAATTTCAAAAAGTTTTGGAGAGGTAACTATAATTTCCAAAAGTTGTACTGGAGGTTCTTAATAGTGCATATAACAGACTCCATAAATGGAAAGTAGAGAAAAATTGGGTCTAAATGGAACACCACGGTTTTTCCCGAAAACGCATAGTTTGAGAGATACAGTGGATTCTTGACCAAGGGTATTTTTGTCATTCTTGTGATAATAATGTATACACTGGAAAACAAGACACGTAAAGGTATCCGAAGTAAACGGAAGGACTCCGCAGTGATCGATGTTGAAGAACGAACCTAAGTGGAGACCCGAATCACGTAAGGACCTAAAGGGAATTTTTACAAAAGTCAAGGGCATGAGCGTAATTTTTATAAATTAGTTAAAAATCAAGAATGAATGTCGGAAATGGAAACGAGAGGTTGAAAGGAGGAGAACGGTACATTTTACGCGTCGTAAAACCACCCGGGTACGAAGAAAAGGCAAAACCTTCCATTGAAGGGTATTTTGGTCTTTTCACTTCCACCCATTTTCTAGAAAAGGGACACATGGCATAGTAATTTTCTAGAAGAGGACACATGGCAAAATCTTGTTTAAAGACACTTTTGGGTTGGATTAATCTTAACCCTCCATGTGGCACCATCCTAGTTAAAGATACTTTTGTGGTGGTTACATCTTAACCCTCCAAAATGAAATTAATTAAATAAATGGAAAATGGAAAAATATAAAAAGGGAGAGAAGGATGATTAAAGAACAAAGGACACATTTTTCTCTCCATTTTTGAGAGGTATGGCCGAAATTCTCTCCACCAAAAAGGGAAGGAATTTTTCAAGGGTTCAAGTGGATTTTTGGAAGGAAAAGCTTAATTTTAAGGTAAGGATTCCAATTCTAGCTTTAGTTTATTCATTTGATTGATAGTTTTCAAGTTATCAATGAAAGAAAAGTTATGAAAATTATAGGAAATCAAAGGGATAAAGAAGAATAAGGGAAGAAAGAATAGGACAAGCAAGGAACATAGCAAATAAACAAGGTTTGGTACTTAAATCATTGCCTTTTCAATTAATTCACATATTTTGCATTATGGGATTTTTGAAATGGTTTTGAAATGATGTTATTATGTGTGGTAAATATGTGGGAAAGTGCTCTTGAACCATTTGTAATCAATTGATTGTGAAAAGAATGAAAACAAAACAAACTAGCTAAATTTATGCAATTATTCATAAACTTTGATGAGTTTTTAATCACTCCTTTGGTTTGATTTTTGGAAGAGGGACCCTTAGTCCTTCAATGGTATCACAAAAGGATTCTAAAAATCAATTTTGCAAGAAAAAAATGAATTTTCCTCAAGTTTGGAAAATTGGGCCGAATGGTCCCTTTTGGGCACCATTCTGCAGCTTTCATTTTGGGCAGTCCGTTGAAGGGGCAAACGAAAGAATTTTTCGACGAAATTTTACATGCATTTAGTTAACTTATGAAAGTGTTTTCCTGCAAAACTTCAGCCAAAAATAAGTTTGTTTACTTGGTCAAAACCGTTGCCAAAGTTGACTGATTTTCAGCAGTAAAAACAGATTTTACCATTTAGTTGTCGAGCGCCATTGCGTTGCCGATTTTACGCGCCGCGCTACTATTCATTTGGTTTTTTTTCTAAATGTGTTAAAACTTGAATATTATGATATGGATTGATGTTAAGTCATATAAAATGACATGAAGGAGAATTGGAAATGATCAGAAAGGCATCATGACAAGCTATTCCGACAATACATGCATTATGGACAAATCATGGCTTATTGAATATCATGATCAAAGTAATTTAATAAATTATTTATGCTCTACTTGGTTATGACAGAACCCTTGAGATAAGGGTATGATGCATCATACTATTACTGCAGTACTGCTTATGACATGATATGATATTCCGGCTGAAGGCCGATGATTGCAATGACATGATCAATGATGCAATGATAATGGCCATTGGCACATGTGCAAGAATTATGATGAAAGATAATGAAATATGATCATGACGAGATATGTTTATCATGACTCTTCCTTATCCGCTGACGTTCTGTTAAACCAGTAGAGCAACCAAAATGATAAAAGCAAGAGAAATGATTTAAATTCAAATTATTCAGTCAAGCCTTTTTACCATCTGTGTTTGTATTTATTCCTTCCAAGTATTTAAAGTATATAAATGTATGTTCAAATCATTCTTTCATTTTATTTATTTATTGCAATGATTTAAGTACCCACTAAGCAATTGCTTAGCGAGTTTAGTTTCCCTCTTAACTCATAGGTTAAACGAGGAGACGAGATTGCAGCATGTCCTGCGCAGCTGGCCTTGACTACTACTTTGGGTAGGAGTTTGGATATGATTGATTGTAGTAATATGGCATGTACATAAGCTTGTATGATCTAGCAAATAAATGTATAATAATGAAAAGCTAGAACACGTACACTGCTAGTAATTTAATAAATCTTATTTGGGTTTAGCACTTATGTATGCAAGTATAGAAGTGTGAATTCTTCTTGCAGGATTGTAGTTGAGGTTATAAGGGTGAATTATTGGGAGTGTGCTTAAGTTGAATTGTGAAATAAAATTGTTTTCAAAAATCAAGAAAAATCAGTTTTGGCGACACTTGGGACCTCCATTTTTAGGGGAGGTTATGGCAAAATTTTTTTAAAATCTGCATTTAAAATTGGCTAAGTAAAATGTTAAGACACAACCACCATGAAATAACAGTCCATCTTGGTCTATAAACGTAGGCTAAGATGGGGTGTTACATTCTAGGTTCTGGACCTAAGAAAAATTTGGGTTCTGGACCCGGTTCGAGTCTGGACTCAAGGATAATTCTAGGTTCTAGACCTAAAGAAAAATTTAGGTTCTGGGCCCAGTTCAAGCTCTGGGCTCAAGGATAATTCTAGGTTCTCGACCTAAGGAAAATTTGGGTTTTGGACCCGAGCTAAGTTCTGGACTTAGAGATAATTCTAGGTTCTGGACCTAATGGTAAATTTGGGTTCTGGACCCGAGCTAAGTTCTTGACTTAGAAATAATTCTAGGTTCTGGACTTAAGAAAGATTTGGGTTCTGGACCCGAGAGATTTGGATACTCAATCCTAACTGGATTTGGATACTTGATCCTAACTGGATCTGGATTGGGATACTCGATCCTAAATTGGCTTTGGATACAAGATCCTAAATTGGCTTTGGATACTCGATCCTAACTAGATTTGGAAACTCGATCCGAAACTGGATTTGGTTACTCGATCCTAACTAGATTTGGATACTCGATCCTAAATTGGATTGGGATACTCGATCCTAAATTGGCTTTGGATACTCGATCCTAACTGGATTTGGACACTCGATCCGAAACTGGATTTGGATACTCGATCCTAAATTGGATTGGGATACTCAATCCTAACTGGATTCGGATACTCGATCCTAACTTGGCTTTGGATACTTGATCCTAAACTGGATTGGGATACTCGATCCTAAATTGGGTTCGGATACTCGATCCTAAACCTGATTTGGATACTCGATCCTAACTAGATTTGAATACTCGATCCTGAATTGGATTTGGGTACTTGGAACCGAGATTGGGTACTTAGACTCGAGATTTGAATTTGATTTGAGTATTTAGACCCGAGATTGGGTACTTGATCCGAGAATGAGTTTGACTAACCTTTTAGGTGAGAAGTCTAACTGCTCCGGCCGTTCTATGCATTGTGATTCTTCACCCTTAGAATGGATCTTCATCCTTGGAAATCGGGTCCTTGTAAATGGATCTTCATCCTTGGAGACCGGGTCTTCACTCTTGAAAATGGATCTTTATCCATTGGAAATTGGGTCTTTACCCTTGAGTTCGGGTCTTCACCCTTTAAAATGGATCTTCATCCTTTGAACTTTGGGTCTTCACCCTTTAAAATTGGATCTTTATCCCTTACTTTAGCTTTTTTTTAGCTGGACTGATCTTTTGTCTTTTGCATCTTCATTCTTTTGAGAGTTCTAATGTTTCATTCTTTTGTTCTTCCTTTTTGCAAAAATTCAGCTATTTTTAATTGGACCTTATGCCCTCTCCTTGCCCTCCTGCGTGGCGAAATATCTGCAAGTGAGTTTGAAAATATTTGGTATATAAACTCAAAAAAGAAAAAAAAATTGAAAAGGAGAAACTTTGCCCCCTGTGTAGGCTCAAACCAAAGATTTTTTCCATGCAAGCTTTGATTGATATTTTTATTGTCTAGTTCTTTGCACAAGCACGTATTTCTTCTCTTTGCAAGATTACTTGAGCTTTCTCAAACAAAATAGGCTTTCCATGCCCCCTTGATTCAATATCTTCTTTTGATTCATTAGTTTGCAAGGTATTTGCTATTCACTTTAAAAAAGAATAGACAATACAAGACAAGAAAGTGCAATGTGATATGCTCATGTATGCATGATATGCATGAATAATACTTACAGTTGTTCCATTGACTCACAGACCGAGGTGATCAGCAGAAATATTCTTATTGGTTCCGTTTTGATGCTTGTTCAAGTCTTGCATTGGAATGATCGAAAGCTTTCCATTTGTGGCTTTTATCTTCAGGATGATGAAAACATGAGTGGTGGAGACCCTAAGCAGCATGAGTTAGGGATGCATCCATTTCCAACTATATTTCAGTATGTCTATTGGTAGCTCCTTCATGACCTTGCCAATAATAATTTCCTTTGCCCAATGTGTCCTTTGGAGGTTCAACATACTTCCCTTAACTTGAAGGCTTTGTATGACAAAAAAATTTTTTATTTGATTTTTTGAATTTAAATTTTGAAATCAAATGTTGGCTTTGCCAAATTAATGTCAATGTACCTCAGGACTTGATTTTCCAAATTAATATATCTATAACATGACAACCCTAATTACCATACTAAACTCGGGAATTATTTCTATTTAAGCAAGAACTGTTGCACTTCAGATAGGCACATACACATTACTTGGTCAAAGGTCTCATTTGAGTTTAAATATTGTCTATCTCATATGCATGCTTATCCAAACTATCTCCACTAATAGACTCTACCTACTAAGAGAGATCAACAAGTCTTTGATAGGCTTGAAATGGGGTCTATAAGGGACATGGGCTAAATGAAGGCTATTTGTAAGTTGGGGCTGATGTGACACAATGGACAAACCTTCATACTACAAATTTCTTATTGGAACTTTAGACAGTTGAGAGCAATCTTTCTAGACTCCAAATTCATTCTATCTTTTTGGCATTAATTTGGATCTTAATTAGAACAGTCTTTTCCCTTGCAAAAAAATTTAAGACCAAAATTCATTTCTTTTCTTCTTTTCCCTTTTCTTTTCTTACTCTTCCTTTCTCTTTCCTTACTCTTTCCTTTATTTTATCATTTAGTCCTTCTTTCTTATAGGACTATCAAGTACAGAACTTTCAAGAACTGGATGGTCTTTCTCCTTTTCCTCTGATTTTATGGTATCTTTGGACCAGTTCAAGTCAAACTATCCAAATGGAAGCCTTTGGTTGTCTTAGGTAAAAGAGAACCCAGTTGGCTTTCTGAACCGCCTTTTTAGGTTTTACCTTTTTTTCTTTTCTTTCTCTTTTCCTTCTTTTCTTCTTTTTTTTGCTTCATCTTTTTTCTTTTCTTTTTTTTCTTCATCCTTTTTTTTTGTTTGGTTCAAGCTCTAAAAGAGTTGTCTTGTTTGTACCAACTTGGGCTTCCAATAATGGAGGAGTGGAGTAACATAAATCTTCTTTAGCAGGGATAAATCATTTGTTACTCTGATGTTGTCTTGATATATTAGAGATATTAAGTGAACTTCAACTACCCTTATGGTCTTTGAAAAATTCAACTACCCTTATGATCTTGAAAACATCAACTATCTTCATGGTCTTGAGAACTTCAACTATCTTCAGGATCTTCACCAATCATTACTTTCTTTGATCTTCTTGCCACTTTATCTTAGTGATCATAAGACTTGTCAAAAGTATCACAATAGCTCAGGGTAGATTATTAGGGTTTTTAAGCCAATGAAAAGAAAGGAAAAATTTTATGAAGGCTCAAAGGGACAACTAGGGATTGATATTTAATAAGGTGGATACTAGTTGTTGGCTAACCAAACAATGCCTAGATCATTTCTCTCTTAAATAAGTAGAGTTCAATTTTGCCTTGAAAGCTTGTCAAAGCATGTTCTAAGACTTACTAGGACCTTAACAAAGGTAATTATGCAGGAGCCCTCTCTAAGTAAGCATACACAACTCAATGCTATAGAGAAATTCCCTTACCTAGTAAAGTCTTTCGAGTCATGATGCCTAGACACATTAATTTATGAACATCAAGCTAGATTCCTCATTGGTTGAGCATCAAAATGAACAAAGACCAACAAAATTTTTGATAAAAGTAATTTATTCAAACTAATTTAAATTTGAAAAACACAATAGTTCTAATTAAAGAAATAAAATTGAAAAGCAACATTCAAGCTAAGGAAAGTTCATTGAGTTTAAGCTTCTTTTCCTTTCACATCTTCAATATTTCCATCTTGAAAGGATGATAAAACAAAATATTCTTCCAACCCTTTTCCCACCATGAAGGTTGCCGGTGGAGGTACTCTTCCAAATTTAGGCAAAGGGTTGTTCTTGGTATTGGGCTTATCTGGCTCAGGTAGCTTGCCACTATCAATCAAATCTTGGATCTCATGCCTTAAACGAGCACATTTATCTGTTTCATGCCCTCGCTTTTGATGAAATTGACAGAAGGCCTCGGCATTGAAGTTTGGTGGCAGTGGATTATGTAGTGGTCAAGGAGCTAACGGTTACAACAACCCTTTCTTTTGCAGCTTGCTAAAAACCCAAGATAGAGGTTTTCCCAGATCTGAAAATTGTCTTTTATTTCCTTGACCGGTTACATTAATAACTACTTCTTTTTGCGTGCTTTGATTACTAGGTTGGTAATTTTCTTTCTCATTCCTTCTTATTGAAAAGCAATTCTTCTCTCTTTCTCACTCTATAATTTGCAGACCAGCTTGGAGAAGATCTTTGAAATCCCTTATAAGGGTGTGAGACATCCTTTCATGGAGATTGGGCAAGACACCTCTCACGATCATCCTTATTTGATCAGATTCATCGGGCCTTTTATTGAGCAAAGCAGCCTTATTTCTCCATCTTTTCACATAGTCCACAAAATTCTCATTTGGCCTTTGCCTTATGGACCCCACTTCCATTAAGGTAACCTCCAACTCGATATTATACCCATATTGCTGGATAAAGGCCTTGTACAACAAATCCCAATTCTTTTGTGTTCCATCATTTAAGGTATTGAACCAATTTTGGACAACAGGATCCAATGAGAGCATAAAGTACCTTAAGGTTTGAGCTTTAGTATGGCAGTGATATACTGCTTCACATGGAGATGAGGATTTTCGGTGCCATTGTCTTTGCAAAGGATGGCATCTTGAACTTGTATGGAACTTCTTCATCTTGTTCAAATAGTTTATCGATCTCAGACATCTCTTTGATTTTCAACTTCTTCTCAAATTTCTTTTCTAAATCAGCAATCATCTTTTTGACATCGGATGTCTCAGTCTTTTCAATAGTGGCTTTCTCAACAACCTTCGCTTCTTTCTTCTTCTCTTGAATATCTTGGTAGTATTAAGCCCAATCATCATCGTCATCATTGATCACTTTTTCATCATCAAAAACCACTTCACCAACTTTGATCTTCCCTTTATCTTTTGGATTCTTAGTGCTAACAGATGCCTCGGCATGATTCTTTAAGATTGCAGTCAATTGGTTCTTCATGGTCTCAGCTAGGGCCTCTTTTATTTCTTCCATCTTGGCATTGAGGGCTTCATCCACCATCCTTTGAATTTGTTTGGGCTCCATTGTTTTTGGTAAGCAAGTGATTGAGCCATTGCTAGATACTTCATCTCCGGCGTAAGTCGGATTGTTGTAAGCTTTAGAACTATCGTAATCTAGGGCTGTGAGCCAGAAAGGATCAATGGTATGAGATGCAAATGTATGCATGTATGCATGTATGCACAAACAATCAACAAATAAGGATAAATAGGACGTTCCTTCCAACCTTATAACATCCACACACGAATGGCGTGTCCCTTTTCCTAGGTATATGGTTAACAAAATACCAATATGGGGTATCTTGCTTTCGAATAATTCCCTCGGACGTTTCAACCAATAGTTATATTTTCAAAAATGGAAATCCATTTTTAGTAATTCCTATTAATTAGGTTTTAATCCATTTATCCAACCAAAGTATCTTTTATGCTATATTGGATTAAAACTAAATTAAGAGGTTTATTATAGATAGATTTCTCACTTGAAAAAGTAACTAATGATTCATGCCAAAAACAAGCCCATGGTTAATTTATTCTTAGTGTAAACTATGCCACAATTGATTTTTGGTATCTCATAATTGACCTAAATATTTTTGCAAGCTCTTTGTAAGAAAAGGTTGGGTGAAAATAGTTTTGTTTCTAAGCTCGTTGTAAAAGATTTTAGAAAAATGGATTTTTGGGCTTAGTATTTGGGTCATGGGCCAAAGATTTGTTTTTAGAAAAGTCTTATGTCCAAAGACCATCTTGAAAAAAAATTTGAAAATAGCTTTGGTCTTTTGGACTTTAAAGAAAAATTTATTTTGAGCTTACAACGTACTTAGGTCATATTAGAAAAAGAATAAAGCAAATAAGCCATGATTTAAGCCAAAATAAATTAACCATAGTCAAACAACATGCATTTGGGGTAAAACCTAAGGAAAGTAACTAGGCCAATCACATGAGCTTTAGTCTTTGGGTAAAAAGGCTTAGGTTCCCATAGTAAGTATATACCAAATGGTACGATGTTATGAGTGGTTATGCCATGCTCGATCTCCATACCTTGAGTGAAAGTATGGTATCCCTTACATAACACAACACGGGTAACACGGGCGTCCTAACTCATGCATACAATGCAATCTAATATGATGCAATGGATAATATCATTATAAGAAAGAATATAAAGACCAACGGAATCAACTTCTCTTATCCCCAGTAGAGTCGCCACTGTGAGCGGGGATTTTCGCCCCCACTCCCGGTGGAATGGTTCTTGAGACTTCGGCACTGTTTAGGCTCGGGGCCTTAGAAAACACAGACCTAAGTCCGGAGAAAATGGAGTCGCCACCCGGACGGGCCGGGAAAAAGAAGGGGGTGGATGACTTGATTCCTAAGGAATCCCCAACCCCCTAATGGATTCAGAAAGTTGGGTACATCTAGGAAAGGTGAGAAATGGCCTAGCACCCCCACAACGCCCAATTCATTGGAACTGGCCTCCTTTACAGGTCTTAATATTATAAAATTCTTAAATATAACAATATTATCCATACTACACACAATAAAAAGAAAGCATCATTATATTAAAATCAAACCAATGTCCAAACAAAATAAAACAAATAAATGGACACCCATCCGAAGATGGAAACATGTCCTTACATCACATGCCTAGATAGGACACCCACCGAAAGGTAGAAACATGCCCTTTACATAAGCTCTAAGATAGAAAAAGCAAATTAAATTACATGATTTTTAACTAATGAGGTACCCACGAAGTAGAAACATACCTCTTACAACATTTAGAAATCTAAATAAATTGATAAAAGTAAATAACCATTCATAATAAATAAATCATTCATCAAAGATACCAAATAATTAATAAAAAGTAAACATCCATCCATGATAAATTAAATAAACAAAGAATTAAAATTAATTAAAGCATATAAAATAAATCAAAGCATAATCAAATATAGAATTAAATAAGGCAAATAAAAAGCTATTGTTTCCATTTAAGGCTCTTTATTACATGTGTTTAAGGTCTTAGATTTTATGGAATTAGGCTATTGTGACTTTTTAGAGAATTAAAATAGATTAGGGTTTTATGTTTTAAAAGGTTGATAAAGTTATTTGATTAACCAAATTAATGTTTGAATGGAGAAATCATGAAACTAGAGGTTGGACACTTTAAAATACTTTTGATTCATGGTTTTAAATGGTGATTTCAAGCTACTGTGTAAAATTAAAGTATTTATGTTTTTATGGTTTTTTAAAATTTTAAAAGATTAGGGTTTAGAAGAAATTAGGGTTTAAAGTTTTAAAGGGTTTGGGTTTATAATTTTGAGTTTTGGAATTGAATTAGGATTTTAGAATTCTTTGATTAAAGTTTCGGGTGATGGGTTTGAATTAGGGTTTAGAAAGACAATTTGATGATTTCATAAGGTTTTATGAATTTAAACAAAGTGATTTAAAGTTTATATAAAATAGAAAAGATATTTTTAAAGCTTTTGGAAGGAAACAGAATCACAATTACGGTTTTGATAATTTAGAAAAACACATTAGGGTTTTAGGGATTTGAAGAAATAATTTGATGATTTTAAACTTTTGAAAGAATAAAGCAACGAAATAGGGTTTTTCACTTTAGAAAAACTAAATTAAAGTTCTAAGATTTTAAATTTTGAAAAACACAAATTCCTAGTTTTTGCTACTGTGAAAAAATAACCAAAGAATTTAATACATACCTCCTTTTGATGATTCCTCCAAAAATTGTTTTTCTTGGATGAATTAAAACCAAGACAATTGCTGCCTTTTGAATTGCTTAAATCATGTCCCTGCTATTCCAGAAAAATAATCAAATTGAATTGCTCCTTTTCCTTCACTGATTTGGTTTCAACGTTTTCCTCACTGTCCACTTTTTTTCACTTTCGGCCTCCCCTCAATTTGATTGCCTTTGGTCCTTATTTATAGAGTTTTCATATGGTTTATTCCTAATTAATCAAGGCAAGTAATATTGATAAGAAAAGGAAACCGAAACCTAATTGAATTAGGTTTCGAAAAATTTACGTTAGAAAAATTGCACTGCGGAAAAAAATTATCGCAGGAAAAATGCGCTGGCGAAAAATCTGCCGCAAGAAATTGTGACTGGGGGTGAGGAGCGGGCCACCATTTCACCCGCAGGAATTTCCTGCGGGCGAAATGCCCACGGGTACGCGCGATAATTTTTTCGTCGCCGATTTTTTCAACGCCAATTTTTATTTTTATTTTTATTTGTTTATTTTTATTTTTTATTAATAAAAATTAGATACTAAAGAAAAATTATTTAATTAAGATAACAAAAATTATTTGGACCAATTAGACAACACAAAAATCATTTTGGACTAAATAAAACATATTGGACCGGACTGGGTCAAAAATTAAGGGTCTACACCAGTGTTCTCTGAGGCCCAGAGCCTAACAGTGCCGAAGTCGCAAGAACCATTTCACCGAAAGTAGGGGCAAAAATTCTCGCTTACAATGGTGACTCCATTAGGGATAAGAGAAGTTAATTCTGTTGTCTTTATACTATTTTATTTATTATTATTATGATATTATTCATTGCATCACATAGAATTACATTGTGTGTGTGAATTAGGATGCCTTATAAAAACTGTATTATTTATGTATAAGTTATTCCATACATCCACTCAAGGTTTGGAGATCGAGTTATACATAACCACTCATAGCCTAGTACCTTTTGCTATATACTTGCTATGGGAACCTAAGCCTTTTTATCCCAAAGACAAAGGCCCATATATTTGGCATAGTAACTTTTCTTATCTTTATCCTAATTACTTGTTGTTTGATTTTGATTAACATATTTTTGCTTGAGTTATGGCCCATTCGTTTGCTTTTTCTCCTACTATGATGAAGGCCCAAAATTATTTTATAGCCTAAAAGACCAAAGTTATTTTCAAATTTTGGACATAAGACATTTTCAAACGCAAAATTAATAAACCATTTTGCAATGAGTTTTACTTTCTAGAGGTGGGCCAAAAACCATTTTCATTTTGTGGCCAAAAAATAAAATTTCTAACTTTTAATGGAATTTCAATTAATTCGGTCAATTATGGAATATTAAAATCAATTGCGGGCCTTATTTATGTCAAGATTTTTTAGTTGTAGGCTTATTTGTAGCATGGATCATTAGTTGCTTTTTCAAGTAAGAAGTCTACTCATAATAAACCAACTAATTTTGTTATAATCCATAATATGGCAGAAATGCTGCTTAAATTTTTTAGTGGATCCAAAGAATTGAAGCTTAATTAATAGAAATTATCATTGACTAACTTTTGCATTTGAAAATACAACTATTGGTTATTTCATTTGAGTGATTCTTTCAAAAACAAGAATATCCCCCGTTGATGTTTTTGTTGACCATAACACCTAGGGGAAATGAACTCTCCACTCATGCGTGGGATATAAGGTTGGAAGTAGCATCCTGGCTTTATTTTTTTTGTTTGTTTTTTACTCATGCATTCATGCATACATACACTACATTGATCCTTTCTGGCTCATAGATCTAGAGTTTAGTAGTTCAAGGGCTTACAACAACCCGACCTATGACAGTGACTTATAATTCAGTGAGGGTTGAGTTAACTTCACACTAAAACCAATGGATCATGAGAAAATTCAGAACTTGGTGAATAAGGCCCTAGCCTCAAAGATGGAAGAACTGAAGGGGACCTTGGCTGAGGCTATGAGATGCCAGCTAGCTGCACTCTCGGAAGATAACATTGCTGAAGCATCTGCTAGTACCAAGATGCTGAAGGACAACGAAAAGGCTGAGGTGGACGAGGAAGCTTTAGATGAAAAAAGGTGGTGATTGATGACGATACAGACTGGGATGCATACCTCTTAAACCAATAAGAAAATAGAAAGAGAAAAAAACTGTAGAGAAGATTAAATCTGCCAACATTGAAAAGATGATTTCTGATTTAGAAAAGAAGTTTGAAAAGAAGTTGAAGACTGAAGAGTTGTCAAAGGTGGATAGGTTGTTTGAGGATGATGAAGGAATCTCTTACAAATTCAAAATGCCTCCTTTTGCTAAGTTTGATGGAACAAGAAATCCCCACTTGCATGTCAAGTAGTACATCACCGCCATGCAGTCTGCTAAAGCTATTGAGGCTCAAACTCTGAGGTATTTCATGCTTTCTTTGGATCCGATTGTGCAAAACTAGTTCAATACCTTAGAGAAAAACTCCCAAAAAGACTAGGATTTACTGTACAAGGCCTTCATCCAGCATTATGGATACAATGTTGAGCTGCAAGTGACCCTGATTGAGGTGGAGACTATCAGACAAAAGCAAAATGAGAACTTTTTTTATTATGTAAAAAGATGGAGAAACAAGGCTGCTCTTCTCAAAAAGAGGCCAACTGATTAGTGAGAGGTGTTTTACCTAACCTCCATGAAAGATTATCTCATACTCTTATAAGAGATTTAAAAGAAATTCTCCAAACTAGTTTACAAAAAGAAGAGTGGGAAAAGGAGAAGAATCGTTTATCTGGAGTTGAGCATGCAATGTATTACTTGAGTAAAAACTTTTGCCCTTTGAGATTAAGTATAGTATCATTAAAAATACATGCATTGTTGTGCTTTGGTCATTAAAGAAATTGTGACATTACTTCCAGTCCTATAGTGTGCAAGCAATTTTCATGTTGGATCTTATTAAATACTTAAGGGAAACACCTTCGTTAGTCGGGATATATGGCCAATATTTGATAATCTTAGAAGAATTTGAGATTGAATACATAACTAGGAAAACCATTAATGAAAGAGCAGTAGCAGAATTCATGGCTCAACAACCACTACCTAAAAGTGTGGAGGTAATCGTTGAGTTCCCAGATGAACACTTGAGGTCCATAGAAGTGCAAGAATGGAAGGTGTACTTTGATGGAGCTTTAAATAGAAAGCGAGCTAAATTGGGGGGTTATGTTGGAATCACCCAAAGGAGAACTCATCCCTTTGGCTAAAACATTAAAATTCAAGCTAACCAATAATATGGTAGAATATGAAGCATGCATTTTCGGCTTGGAAACCTTGATAATTATGGGGGTTGATAAAGTCCAAGTTTTTGGTGATTCATTGCTAGTAATATCCAAAGCAAACAAAGAATGGGAGTTGAAAAAGGAGAAGCTAAAGTCGTACCATGATTATTTAACCATAGCAAGGAGGAATTTCAAGAATTTTTTATAGGTTACACCTACCAAGGTAAGAAAATAAAATGGGCGATGTCCTACCTACACTGGCTTAGGTATGGGAAGATCCTGTCAAATTATTCCCCAAATCTCTGGTTTTGACTAATTCATCAACTCCTTGCTATGAATATGAAATGATAATGGAGAGTAAGATAGATCATGATGCATGGTATGATATCATTAAGTAGTTCATGGAAAGTAGAGATTATCTGCCGAGGGTAACTGTTTTGATCAATTGTGTATTTATTTTTAATGTAAGTTTATTGGCTTTTGATTGATTTTTCTTTTAATTTGTGTTTAAAGTTTATTTAAAGAAATTGATTCAGGTTGAAGAACAAAACAATGGAGCTTTAATTCAATTTGATGGATTCTTTAAGTGGAAAAACATGAGACACGACCAAGACACTTCATGGCTTGGCCATGCCCTTCATCTAAGGAAAGAGGTAGGAATTTATGGCAGAGATGAAAATACTCAAGAGACATGGCCAAGCCACTGGCCATGTCACATGACTCGGCCAAGGCCTTGGTCGTGTCTCACCAAAAGAGCAAAATAAAGACAAACCAAAGAAGCAAAGGCAGAAGTGAACACATCCAAGAGACACGACCAAGCCATTGGCAACCTTGGCCCATCTGAAGAGCAAAGCAAGGATAGAGGTAGTGGAGAACACACTCAAGAGACACGGCTAAGCCACTGGCCATGTCACATGGCATGACCAAGGCCTTGGCCTTATCCCACTTGGAAAAGAAAGAAGATGTTGGGGCAGCCATGGACACGACCACATGACTTGGCCGCGTCCATAAGAAAATGAGTGACACAGCCAAGTCACTCATGACTTGGCCGTGTCTTATGAAGATTCTTTCAATCATTTTACATGAAATGGGGGACAAAATGGGGGACATCAAGTGATATCTTTTAAAAAGAAATAATAAAAGAATAAAAAGATTATTTAATTTATGGGAAAAAATATAAATAATGAAATAAGTGGGAGACAAAGTGAAGTGTGTGAGTTGGCAAGGCATGCTTTGTGTCTTAAGAAATTAAAAAGAAAGGAAAGAGTGAGAGATATATATGGGGGAGCATCTTCTAAGAGGAGCTGGTTCCTTTGGCTCATCTTCTTGTTCTTGGTCTTGAGAGAGAACATGAACATCACCTTTATCTTCATCTTTCATTTCTCTCATAAATAAGATTCTTAACATTTTTTGGGATAAAATTGGGTGAGCATGCTCTTGTGAAGGATAGGGTTTGAAGAAAGCTTGATTAAGGAGTTGGGGGCTTGAGAGAGTGACCATTCCAACTTTCAAGAGGAGAGCCATTGATTGAAGAAGGCTTGTTAGTTCTTCATCATATTCAAGGTGGAGCTAGGAGGAAGACTAGAAGTTCAACTCTTAGCATCTTCAAAAGGGTTTTTATATTCTCTCTTTTAATTCATTTCTAGATTGTTATTATTTGTTAAGAACTTTAATATTTCAATGTAAAATTGTGATTTGATTTATATTGAGATGAATATTTGTTTTAAATTGATGATGATGAGCTAAATTACTCATGCCTAGGGTTTGTAGTAGATTTGATTGAATGACTTGATTTGATATTTCCATTAATATACCTTGTTATTAGTTGATTGTATTGGATTGAATGTTAGGTTGATAGATTAGCTACCTATTGATCTCTAAATATTGAATGAAGGACCGAGAGGTGAAATTTGATATTGGAATTATGCATTCAACTACCCTAAGAATGAATTAGAAATATAAGTTCTAAGATTTTATTAATTTGCAATTTCAAAACAATTGGTTGTTGTTAATTCATGAATGTGAAAACTAATGAATTGGAAATTACTAATCAAATTCAAGGAATAAATTAAAAACAATGTTATTTTAATGGATAATTTGAGAATTAATCTTAGATTAAATTGATCTACAACCCTAGGCACCATTCCTAGAATTGTATTAATCTTGTACAACCATTACGCACATTACTTTTACTTTTAATTGCTTTTCACCACTTTTTCAAACGTCACACTCTTGTTTTTAAATTTCTTGCTAATGAAACTATTGCAAACTAATTCCTTCCTTGTGGGACGACCTTGGGGTGTGTTTAGATCAATTTTGTCTATATTTTCTATGATGTTTATGTTGATTTTAAGTTAATTTTCATGTTAAATTGAACTTAAGTTTGTTTGAAGTTGTTGATTTAGGTTGAAGTACATTCGATGGAGCCATTTGATCAAAATTGGTGGAATTTGTGGAGAAAATCAAGTGACACGGCCAAGCTTGTCATGGCTTGGCCGTGTCCCTCATCAAAGGAAGAAGAACCTGGACAAGCATGAGACACGGCCAGGATTAACATGGCTTGGCCGTGTCCCTCAAGGAAAGAAGTCCAATAGTCCAAGCCACTGGCCGTGTCTCTCCAAAGGAACAAAAGAGCAAAGAAAGCAAAGAAAGAAAAGAAATAAACAGAGATAGACACCATCACTGGACACGGCCAGGACACTGGCCGTGTCTCACAAGGACAAAGCATACAGAATGGGACACGGCCAGAAGCTTGGCCATGTCCCCAAGAAAGAAAGTCACTAGACACGGCCAAGCTCCATATGGCTTGGCCGTGTCACCCTGGGTCCTTAGATGGCTTGCACGAGGAGTGAGCTGTTGTGTTTTAGTGGGTGACAAAAAGAACAAAAAAGAGTGAAAAGTGGGAGGAAATTATGGAAGAAACATATAAGAAATTAGAAAGTGGGAGACAAACAATCATGGTGTCTTAAAAAATTCAAAATGAAAAAGAATGGAGGGAAAAATAAAATGGATTGAATATATTTTTAGTGGACATTCTCTACACACTTCCACTTATTCTTCATCTTCCTCATCTTCTTCCTTGTTTCTTGCTTGAGAGAGCAAGACCACTCCCTCATCTTCAATCACCATTTCTTTTCACACACCAAGAGCAAAAACAATTGTTGGTTTTGAAGTGAGTAATTAGTTCTTGAGAATTAGGGTTTTAAGAGGCTTGATTGGAGAGTTGAGAATTTGAGAAAGCTATCATTTACTCCTTCAAGAAGAGAACCATTTGTTCAAGAGAGCTGGAAGTTCATCATCACGCACCAAGAAGGAGCCAAGAAAGAGACGAGAGTCCGATTTTTAGCATCTTCAAAAAGGGGTTTTTCTAAATCTTTCTTTTATTCCATTTCTTATTTGTTGTTGTGTATTAAGAACATTAATATTGCAATGTATAACTTTGATTTGGTTTATATTGAATTGAGTATTTGTTTAAAACATATGATGAGCTAGTTTACTCATGCTTGGGGTTGTAGTATATTTGATTAAATGATTTGATTTGATGATTCCATTGATATACCTTGTTATATGTTGATTGCATTGAAATTAAAGGTAAATTGATAGATTGGCCACCTATTGATTACTTAATATTGAATGACGAACCGAGAGGAGAAGTTTAATATCGGAACTATGCAATTGACTACCCTAAGAATGAATTAGAAATATAAGTTCTAGGGTTTATTAATTTGCTAATGTTAAATAATTGGCTGTTGTTAATTCATAAATGTGAGAATTAGTGAATGGATAATTGGCTAATTAATCTTAAGAAACAAATGAAGATTCAAGGTTATATTAATGGATAATCGGATAATTGAACATTTGATTAAATGGACCTACAACCCTAGGCATCATTTTCATAATTGAAATTCTCTTGCATAAAATCACTCATTTTCATTTCTAAGGATAATTACGGTTCACCAATTCAATCACACAATCGAATTTATTATTTCATGTTAATCGAACTATTACTTGCAAGTCCTTCCTTGGGAAATGACCTTGGGGTGATCACCGTCACTACAATAGCCTCGTATACTTGTGAGTGCCGCTTTGTGATAGTGTTGATTTATGCGCAACAAGTTTTTGGCGCCGCTGCCGGGGAAGGCAATTTTTGTGATAGTTTGATTGTTTTAATTTATTTGTTAAATTGTTTAAAGTGTTCTTTTTGAATTGCTTAGGTACTTTATGCACAGACGATGGTCTCAAGGAGACAAACTTGTTGCATTTATAGACAACATCCATAGACTTCCAAGATCCGAGAGACCAAATCCTTTTGAGCAAGAAAGAGAAAATACCGAAGAGCAATTTGAGGAGAACACAGAAACAGAGATGGGTGATGCACAAGAGCCACCCATGAAGGAGTTTGCTCGACCGATCATCGGAGTGACCACATCTTGTATCCGGTTGAGCAACGCAGCAAGAAACTACGAACTCAGAAATACTCACTATAGTATGCTGCCATCCTTCCACGGACTGCCGAATGAAGATCCTCTCAACTTCATTCGAGATTTTTATTCAACATTGCATACGTTCCCTTTGCAAACACTAACGGAAGATGAACTCAAACTGAGATGTTTCCCATACAGTTTGAAGGACAGAGCAAAAGCGTGGTTAATGACCCTACCGGAGAATTCTTTAACCACATGGACTGAAGTCTACAACAAATTTATGGGAAAGTTCTATTCTCATCAAAAGTCCAAGGAGCTTAGGGGGAGTATTGCAACTTTCACCCAATTTGACGGAGAACCATTTCATGAGGCGTGGGATCGCTTCAAATCATTATTATTTTAGTGCCCTCACCATTACTATCCACAACAGTTGCTCAATCAATTCTTCTATGATGGGCTAACTCAACAATCTCAAAATACAGTGGATAATGCAGCAGGGGGTGCAATGGGTGAAAGAACAGCTGCAGAAACAGTTGCATTATTCGAAATGTTGGGGGCAAATTGCCAACAAAAGAGTATTGGAGAAAGAAGAAGAGGAGCACATGAGATAAGTGCAAACTCAGAAATGGCTAGGCAAATTGCAGAACTAACAAGGCAAGTGAAATTGTTGAATGCAAAAGGGAACTTGTCACCAAGCCAAGAGTCATGCGCATCATGCGGTCTTGTAGGCCATCAAGCAAATGTGTGCCCCTCAAATTTTGATTCATTTCAAGAGAAGCAAGAGCAAGCTTTTGCTTTTGAAGGGTTCCAACAAAGGGGTAGGAATGACCCATATTCAAATTCTTATAACCCCGGTTGGAGGAATCACCCCAATTTTTCATGGAAAAATCAACAACATGCTCCACCTCAACAACCTTTCCAACCATATCAAAGAGGTCCCCAATTTCAAGGGCAACCCTCAAATCAAGAGCAAGTCAAGAAGCCTTCATTTGAAGACAACTTGAATGCTTTCATTCAAGTAAGCACTCAAAATCAAGAATTGAACAATAAGCGGTTTGACTCTTTAGAAGCATCGCTTACGAAGGTTGAAACTCAAGTAAGCCAATTGGCTA
This sequence comes from Garcia nutans, assembly GCA_947685225.1. Classification (NCBI taxonomy): domain Eukaryota; kingdom Viridiplantae; phylum Streptophyta; class Magnoliopsida; order Malpighiales; family Euphorbiaceae; genus Garcia; species Garcia nutans. The sequence continues at coordinate 34,555,925 of CANTUV010000005.1, read as the reverse complement.
ATCAACTTCAAGCCAATCAAAAAGGGAAATTTCCAAGCCAACCGGAGCAGGCCAAAGCTATCACCGTTTTGAGAAGTGGTAAGGTACTTGATAATAAAATCGGTGATAATAACATTGACAATTCCTTTGGTGCAGGTACAATGCAAGGTAATGGCAAGGAAATGCAAGAAGAAGAAGCTGAACCAAATGAGCTTAAGGAGGACAAAGAGGAGGCGTCCGTTGCACCAAAACTGCACAAATCTCCAAATCCGTACAAACCACCAATTCCATTTCCCAGCAGGTTAAAAAATGAAAAGCATGATAAGCAATTTTCTGAAATTTATAACATGCTTTCGAAGGTAAGTATCAACCTACCCTTACTAGAGGTAATAAAGAATATGCCATCTTATGCCAAATTCTTAAAAGAGCTAAACACTAAAAAGATAAGGTATGAGTTGGATGAAAAGGTGATAGTTTCAGAAGTAACAAGTGCTGTTTTACAACATAAGTTACCTCCTAAACTAAAAGATCCTGGGAGCTTTATAGTTAAAATCTCTATGGGGAATGGGAAAGAGACCATTGGCATGTGTGATCTTGAAGCTAGTATTAATTTGATGCCATACTCAATTTATTTGAATCTAGAGCTAGGGGAACTCAAACCGACCAAAATGGTTTTACAATTAGCAGATAGAACTCTTAGATATCCTAAAGGAATCATAGAAGATGTTCTAGTGAAGGTAGGAGGTTTGATTGTACCCGTCGATTTCATTGTCTTAGACATGGAAGGAGAAATCCCACGGGATGCCGAACATACAATTTTGTTAGGAAGGCCTTTTATGGCCACAACTAACACTTTAATTGATGTTAAAAATGGAAAATTAACCATGACCGTTTTGGGACAAACTGTAGAATTTTCAATTTTTAACACTTCCCCCATTCCCACTAGTGCTTTATATGAAGATTGCTCTTTCATTGATCTTACTGATAGTGTTGTCCAAGAAGTTTTCTTGCAGGAAAATGGCAAACACAAGCTAGAAAAGGCTCTAAAATTGCAAGAAGAAGCAGAGATTTCCACTGAGGAGGATAAAGAAGACAATTCCGTTTTGGACGATGAGAGTGTTGAGGAGGAAATTGAAGTTGAAGAAGAGCAAGTTCAACTACAAGGGGTTGAGCTTAAAGAACTCCCCAAACATTTAAAATATATTTTTCTTGGGGAAAATAACTCTCAACCAGTGATAATTTCTGCTACCCTTACCAGTGCGGAAGAAAATAAGCTTGTAACAATGTTGAAAAAAATTCAAGAAGGCTATAGGTTGGGGGTTGAGTGACATTAAGGGTATTAGTCCCTCTATGTGCATGCATAAGATTATCTTAGAGGAAGGGGCTAAACCAGTGAGAGAGTCTCAAAGGAGGCTAAACCCTAACATGAGCGAGGTTGTTAAGAATGAGGTCCTTAAATTACTGGACGAAGGCCTATTGTTGATAGTGAATGGGTTAGTCCTGTTCATGTTGTGCCTAAGAAAACAAGGTTGACAGTGGTCCAGAATGATAAAGGAGAGTTGGTACCAACTCGAACACAAACTGGGTGGCGAATGTGCATAGATTATAGGAAGTTAAATAAAGTCACCAAGAAAGATCACTTTCCTTTGCCATTTATTGATCAAATGCTTGATAGATTATCTGGACATTCTTTTTACTGTTTTCTTGATGGTCTTTCAGGTTACTACCAAGTCCCGATAGCACCGGAAGATCAACCAAAGACTACATTTACTTGTCCCTTTGGGACATTTGCATTTCGAAGGATGCCATTCGGACTTTGCAATGCACCGGGCACATTTCAAAGGTGTATGCTTTCCATATTTTCTGATATGTTAGACAAGTGCATTGAGGTATTCATGGATGACTTTTCTGTCTTTGGTAATTCCTTTGATGATTGTTTGGAAAAGTTGACTCTAGTACTTAAAAGGTGTATTGAATGTAATCTTACATTGAGTTGGGAAAAGAGTCACTTTATGGTTGATCATGGAATTGTTTTAGGGCATGTTATTTCCCATGAAGGGATTGAGGTAGACAAAGCTAAAGTTGAATTAATTGTGAACATACCTCCACCCACATCAGTTAAGGGAATTAGAAGTTTTTTGGGACATGCAGGATTTTATAGGAGGTTCATAAAAGATTTTTCAACAATTTCACGTCCTTTGTGTCATTTGTTAGGAAAAGATGTCCCATTTGTTTTTGATGAAAAGTGCTTAGAAGCTTTTAAAATTTTGAAAGAAAAACTAACTTTTGCCCCTATAATTGTTGCCCCAAATTGGGATTTGCCATTTTAAATTATGTGCGATGCATTGAATTTTGCCATTGGAGCTGTGTTGGGCCAAAGAGTGAATAAATTGATATGTGTAATTTATTATGCAAGTTTATCTTTAAACGATGCACAAGTAAATTACACGACCACTGAGAGAGAAATGTTAGCTGTGGTATTTGCACTAGACAAATTTAGATCTTACTTGATAGGTTCTAAGGTCATAGTATTTTCTGATCATACAGCTTTGAAATACCTATTGACCAAACCACAAGCTAAACCTAGGCTCATTAGGTGGGTGTTAATGTTACAAGAATTCGATGTTGAAATCAAAGATAGGAAAGGAAGCGAAAATGTAGTGGCCTACCATCTTTCTAGACTTAAATCTTGTGAAAATAATGCTGAAATTGCTTGTGAAAATGCTTTTGAAAAATTCCCGGATGAACACTTGTTTTCCTTAACTCAAGCACCATGGTATGCTGATATTGCTAATTATCTTTCTTGTGGTGTAGTGAGAAAGGATTTGAGCTTCCAGGCAAAGAAGACATTCCTGCATACATGTAAGTATTATTTTTGGGATGAGCCTTACTTGCTTAGAATTTGTAGGGATGAAGTGATAAGAAGATGTGTGCCGGAAGAGGAACAAAAGCAAGTGCTACAATTTTGCCACAATTTGTATTGTGGGGGACATTTTGGAGGAAAGAAGACCGCCGAGAAAATTCTTCAAAGCGGTTTGTATTGGCCTACTCTTTTTAAAGATGCTTATCATTTTTGTATAAGATGTGATGAATGCCAAAGAGTAGGAAACATTAGCAAACAGAATGAAATGCCCCTTAATATCTTTATTGTGGTTGATATTTTTGATGTATGGGGAATTGATTTCATGGGGCCATTTCCTAAATCCTTTGGTTTTGAATATATTCTTCTAGCAGTGGATTATGTGTCCAAGTGGGTTGAGGCAATCCCCACTAGGACCAATGATGCTAACATTGTATTAAAATTTGTGAAGGAGAATATTTTGAGCAGGTTTGGAACCCCCAAGGCGATAGTGAGTGATGGAGGAAGCCATTTTTGCAACAAATGGTTTGAAAAGTTGATGACCAAGATGGGCATCCGACACAAAGTGGCAATGCCATATCATCCCCAAACATCCGGGCAAGCTGAGATTTCAAACAAGCAGATCAAGGAGATTTTAGAAAAGACAGTGAGCACAACTCGGAAGGACTGGTCAATTCGACTCTCGGAAGAATTGTGGGCTTATAGGACTGCTTATAAAACCCCATTGGGAATGAGTCCTTATAGGTTGGTCTTTGGCAAGGCATGCCACCTCCCGGTGGAATTGGAGCACAAGGCTTATTGGGCAATAAAGACCACGAATATGGACTTAGGTGAAGCAAGGGAGCAAAGAATGCTTCAAATTTCCGAGCTTGATGAGCTTCAGAATGAAGCCTATGAGAATTCAAGGATCTTCAAGGAAAAGACCAAAGCTATTCATGACAGGATGATTCTTCGAAGGACTTTTGAACCAGGAATGAAAGTCCTCCTCTTCAATTCAAGAATGCGGTTGTTTCCTGGAAAATTGAAGTCACGTTGGAGTGGACCCTTTCAAGTTACTCAAACATTCCCCTATGGAGTTATTGAGTTGCTTAATTTAAAAACCAACGAGACGTTCAAGGTTAATGGACAAAGGGTGAAGCCCTACTTGGAAGACATCGAAGTTGCAAAAATGGTGGAAAGAATGGTATTCATTGACGAATGATGCAACAATGTCCAGCTATACGACATTAAAGAAGCGCTAAATGGGAGGCAACCCATCGGTTTGCATTTCTTTTCACTGTTATAATTTTAGATTTTGCAATTTTAATTTCATGTTGAGTTAAATAAAATAGAATAGGTACTTTGATCGGTTTTTATTTTTCTTGAATGTGTTTCAAGGTTAAACCAAGAAGAAGATTGCATTTTTGTGATTTGGTGACACAAATAAACAAATTAAATTTAAATAAAATAAAATAAAATAAAATAAAAAATATTCAAAACCTATTTGGCAGAGGCAGACACAGCCAGAGGTCCTGGCCGTGTCCTTGCTCGTGTCAAGTAATAATAAAAGTCACAGAGGCAGACACGGCCAGAGGTCCTGGCCGTGTACTTGCCCGTTATTTTTACTTTAAATATCGTTGTTTCCATTGAGGATAATGTAAAACTTAAAGTGTGGGGTGTGTGCTAAGCCTTTTGTTCATGAATATAAATTGTCTATTTTCATAAGTGTTTTTGTTTTTGTTATTTTCGTAAGTGTTCTTGTTTTGTTAAGTTTTGTGTCTTGTTTTATAATTGATTTTGATGGATATTAATAAGTTCAATTGTTATAAGAATGTTGATAGATGACTTTTAAATTTTTGAAGCATGAATTTGAGGATTGATTAGAGTTAGTACTTATTGTCAATTTTGATAGTTATTCTTTGCATTGCTATTTAACTAGTGAGGAATTGAGCCATCAACTTATCATTCTTTTTATGTGTGAACATCTTTGATTGATGAATTACTAGAACTTGCTTTGACATGCATTTTGAGACTACATAAGATGTCAATTAGGCATTAATATGATTAAGGCAATTTAGGGCAAACCATTTTGGCTTAAAAAGACCAACCTTACATCCGATCTTAGTTCGCCAACTTTGAGCTTATTTCATTTTTTCCTTCTTTCTTTTTCACAAAACCATCGACTTGAACCATTACATTTTAACTTTACCCGTTCATTAGATCAAGAGCATTTCAGGAGCATTAATGGAGTGTTGTGCTGAATAAAGTGTGGGGTTGAATTCAATGGGCTTTAAATTAGTTGGATACCTTAAAAAAAATTTGAATAATGAAAATCAAAATAATAGTTGTTGTTCTTGTCGGAAGGGTTGTAATGAGTTTGGAAATCATCTTTGCAAATTAAACAAATGGAGTCCCTTAAAAGCACATAAATGATTAGTGCTAAGTGACTGAGTTGAATTATGGGATTGTTGATAATGCTACATTGTTTACTTCACTCTTGAAGTACTCTTGACCTAAATGAACTAACTCACTCTCCCAAATGTCATACCTTTTCCTTAGCCCCGTTACAACCAAATAAAAGACCTTATGATTGATGCTTGATTGTGATTAGGTGGTGGAGAATTGATTGATAAGCAAGCCTATAGTCTTAATCTTTCATTGAATGTTGAGAGCTTAAACACTACCCAATTAAACACTTGAGAGGTTTTGTGAGGGAGTGACAATTTTGGTATGCATTGATTGACCATTAAGTTACTTGAGTACCGATTATTCTTGATTCGATTATGATTGCGGATTTAATAAGATGGGAGTCTTAATGCATTCTTATAACTCTTGAACTGGATAATTTTTATCTTGTTTTATTTGTTTTGATTTTAACTTTGCTTGGGGACAAGCAAAGGATTAAATGTGGGGTAATTGTTTAGATCAATTTTGTTTATATTTTCTATGATGTTTATGTTGATTTTAAGTTAATTTTCATGTTAAATTGCACTTAAGTTTGTTTGAAGTTGTTGATTTAGGTTGAAGTACATTCGATGGAGCCATTTGATCAAAATTGGTGGAATTTGTGGAGAAAATCAAGTGACACGGCCAAGCTTGTCATGGCTTGGCCGTGTCCCTCATCAATGGAAGAAGAACCAGGACAAGCATGAGACACGGCCAGGATTAACATGGCTTGGCCGTGTCCCTCAAGGAAACAAGTCCAGCAGCCAACATGGCCATGAGACACGGCCAAGCCACTGGCCGTGTCTCTCCAAAGGAACAAAAGAGCAAAGAAAGCAAAGAAAGAAAAGAAATAAACAGAGACAGACACCATCACTGGACACGGCCAGGACACTGGCCGTGTCACATGACACGACCGTGTCCTTGGCCGTGTCTCACAAGGACAAAGCATATAGAATGGGACACGGCCAGAAGCTTGGCCGTGTCCCCAAGAAAGAAAGTCACTAGACACGGCCAAGCTCCATATGGCTTGGCCGTGTCACCCTGGGTCCTTAGCTGGCTTGCACGAGGAGTGAGCTATTGTGTTTTAGTGGGTGACAAAAAGAACAAAAAAGAGTGAAAAGTGGGAGGAAATTATGGGAGAAACATATAAGAAATTAGAAAGTGGGAGACAAACAATCATGGTGTCTTAAAAAATTCAAAATGAAAAAGAATGGAGGGAAAAATAAAATGGATTGAATATATTTTTAGTGGACATTCTCTACACACTTCCACTTGTTCTTCATCTTCCTCATCTTCTTCCTTGGTTCTTGCTTGAGAGAGCAAGACCACTCCCTCATCTTCAATCACCATTTCTTTTCACACACCAAAAGCAAAAACAATTGTTGGTTTTGAAGTGAGTTATTAGTTCTTGAGAATTAGGGTTTTAAGAGGCTTGATTGGAGAGTTGAGAATTTGAGAAAGCTATCATCTACTCCTTCAAGAAGAGAACCATTTGTTCAAGAGAGCTGGAAGTTCATCATCACGCACCAAGAAGGAGCCACGAAAGAGACGAGAGTTCGATTTTTAGCATCTTCAAAAAGGGGTTTTTCTAACTCTTTCTTTTATTCCATTTCTTATTTGTTGTTGTGTATTAAGAACATTAATATTGCAATGTATAACTTTGATTTGGTTTATATTGAATTGAGTATTTGTTTAAAACATATGATGAGCTAATTTACTCATGCTTGGGGTTGTAGTATATTTGATTAAATGATTTGATTTGATGATTCCATTGATATACCTTGTTATATGTTGATTGCATTGAAATTAAAGGTAAATTGATAGATTGGCCGCCTATTGATTACTTAATATTGAATGACAAACCGAGAGGAGAAGTTTAATATCGGAACTATGCAATTGACTACCCTAAGAATGAATTAGAAATATAAGTTCTAGGGTTTATTAATTTGCTAATGTTAAATAATTGGTTGTTGTTAATTCATAAATGTGAGAATTAGTGAATTGATAATTGGCTAATTAATCTTAAGAAACAAATGAAGATTCAAGGTTATATTAATGGATAATCGGATAATTGAACATTTGATTAAATGGACCTACAACCCTAGGCATCATTTTCATAATTGAAATTCTCTTGCATAAAATCACTCATTTTCATTTCTAAGGATAATTACGGTTCACCAATTCAATCACACAATCGAATTTATTATTTCATGTTAATCGAACTATTACTTGCAAGTCCTTCCTTGGGAAACGACCTTGGGGCGATCACCGTCATTACAATAGCCTCATATACTTGCGAGTGCCACTTTGTGATAGTGTTGATTTAAGCGCAACAGGGTGATCTCCATTGCTATAATTTCCTTGTATACTTATGAGTGTCACTTGGAATTGTAATTAATCGAGCACAACAAGTTTTTGGCGCCGCTACCGGGGAAGGTGATTATTGTTAGTAGTTTTAATTTTTTTTAATTGTTTAACTATTTTTAGTGTTTCATTTTTAATTAATAAATGTTTATTATAAGAATGCAATTTTCAATGCATGAGGGAGTTTATGATGTGAATGCTAATTCTGAAATGGCATGGCAATTAGCAGAATTAACGAGTGAACTTAAGATGCTGATTGGAAAAGGAAGAGCACCTATGCCTACTCATGAAGTATGTCCAGCATGTGGCATTGTAGGACATAGTCCAAACATGTGTTCATTTATTCTTGAACAATACCAAGAGAGGCAAGAGGAAGAATATGCCTTTAAAAGTTTTCAGCCAAGGGGTAGACATGACCTATATTTCAATCCTTATAATCCAAGTTGGAGAAATTACCCAAATATTTCTTGGGAAAACCAACAGTAAATTCCACCTCAACAATTTTTTCAACCTTATCAAAGAAGTTCTTACTTTGAAGAACAATGTTCAAATCAAGATCACCTTAAGAAACCCACGTTCGAAGATAACTTGAATGCCTCTATTCAAATTAGCACACAAAATCAAGATCAACTTAAGGAACCCACATTGGAAGATAATTTGAATGCTTTCATTCAAATTAGCACACAAAATCAGGAAGAGACCAATAAGAGGTTTGATTCTTTGGAGGTATCATTAAAGAAGTTGGAATCTCAAGTTGGGCAACTGGCAAATCAACTCCAAGCACACCAAAAAGTGGAATTTCCAAGCCAATTAGAGTAGCTCAATGCAATCACAATTTTGAGGAGTGAACGGTGATATATAACAAATTTTGTGATTCCCTTAATGCATGTGCTAATCAAGAAGAAAATGATGAGGATATATAACACAACATAGAGGAACCAAGTCAATCAAAAGAGAAGGAGAATTTGGAAGCATCAACTTCATCAAAATTGCATGAGCCTCCAAATCCTTATATGCCACCAATTCCATTCCCAAGTAGATTGAAGGATGATAAGCAAGGTATGACACTTTCTTAAATCTATGACATGCCCTCCAAAGAAGATAGTGAAGATAGTGTAGATAAGCTTGAGATGGCCATGACCTTGGAAGTAGAGCATGAAATATCCAATTTAGAAATTGAGGAGTGCAAGTTAATCTTAAATGATGATGTTGTTGAAAAGGGACTTCAGATTGGTAAAGTGGATGAGAACGAGATTCAACTAACCTTGGTTGAACTTAAAAAGACCCCAAAAATTTTGAAATATGTTTTGGTTGGGGGAACAATATGCAACCAATGATCATCTCTTCCACTCTCAGTGGTGAGGAAGAGCAAAAAATGAATATAACCATGTTACAGATTAAAAAAGGTTTTTACCAAGTTCCTATAGCATTGGAGGACCACCCTAAGATAACCTTCACACATTCTCTTTGGACAATTGCTCTTCAAATGATGCTGCTTAGGCTTTGCAATATGTTGGGTATCTTTCAGAGTTGCATGCTATTCATTTTTTCAAACATGGGTGACAATTTCATTAAAGATGGAAGGAGCACTGCATATCGCATATGGGAACGATGAAAATTAGGTTTCATTTGAACTTTGCTCTTTTAATTTATGCATGCTCACATTGGGGACAATGTAAATTTTTAAGTGTGGGGTGCAGTTTGTGTTTTTACTTTTAACTTTTAGTTTGTGTTTTTACTTTTAACTTATCTTTGTTTAAGTTTAGTTAATTTTTTTCTTTGAATAAATGAATTTTGAAAAGTTCAATAGTTATAAGATTGTTGATAGATGACCTTTGAATTTTTGAAGCATGAATTTGATAATTGATTATAATTAGTACTTATTGTCAATTTTGATGGTTGTTCTTGCTTCACCTTTAAACTAGTGAGGAATTGAGCCTATTAAGTTGGATATCAACTTATTATTCTTTATTGTATGTAAACATCTTTGATTGATGAATTGCTAGAACTTGCTTTAACATGCATTTTGAGACTGCATAAAAATTTCAATTAGGCATCAATATGATTAAGGTAATTAGGTGAACTCATTTTGGATTAAAAAGACCAACCTTATATCCGACCTTAGTTAGCCAATTTTGAGCTTATTTCATTTTTCCTTTTCTTTCTTTTTCACAACACCATTAGCTTGAACCTTATTGTTTTAACTATTACCCTTGCATTAGGTCAAGAGCATTTTAAGAGCATTTATGATTGAGTATTGTGTTAAATAAAGTTTGGGGTTAAATTTAGTGGGTTCAAAATTATAAATTATTATCTTCTTTAGTTGCAAACCCTAATTTTAAAAAAAGAGAGAAAAAAATCAAAATAATAGAAGAATTTGTTCTTTTTCATAGGGTTGGAATAAGTTTTGGAATGATCATTGCAAAATTTAATAAGTGAGTTCCCTTGAAAAGCTCCTTAATGTTAAGTGGTAGGTGAGAGGAAGGTGTTTTGGGATTGTTGGGTTATATTTATGATCGATTACTTCATTCTTGAAGTGCTCTTGAACTTAATGAATAAGCTCACATTTCCTAAATATCATGTCTTTACCTTAGCCCCCATTACAACCCAGTGAAAGACCTTATGATTGATGCTTGATTATAATTAGGTGGTGGAGATTTGATTAATAACCAAGCCTATAGAGATAATCTTTCAATGAATGTTGAGGTCTTAAACACTACCTAATTAAACACTTAATAGGTTTTGTGAGGGAGTGACAATTTTTGGTATGCATGGATTGGCCATTAAATTACTTGAGTGCTGATTGTTCTTGATTTGATAATGATTGTGGATTTAATAAAATGGGAGTCTTGATACATCTTTATAACTCTTAAACTTGACTAAATTTATCTTGTTTAGTTTGTTTTGATTTTAACTTTGCTTAGGGACAAGCAAATAATTAAGTGTGGGGTAGTTGTTTTGATCATTTGTTTATTTATTTTTAATGTAAGTTTATTGGCTTTTGATTGATTTTTCTTTTAAATTGTGTTTAAAGTTTGTTTGAAGAAATTGATCCAGGTTGAAGAACAAAATAATGAAGCTTTAATTCAATTTGATGGATTCTTAAGGTGGAAAAATATGAGACACGTCCAAGACACTTCATGGCTTGGCCGTGTCCCTCATCCAAGGAAAGAGGTAGGAAATTTTGGCAGAGATGAACACACTCAAGAGACATGGCCAAGCCACTAACCATGTCACATGACACTGCCAAGGCCTTTGCCATGTCTCACCAAAGAAGCAAAGGCAGAAGTGAACACACCCAAGAGACACGACCAAGCCATTGGTCGTGTCAGATGACACGGCCAAGGCCTTGGCCTTGTCCCATCTGAAGAGCAAAGCAAGGATAGAGGCAGTGGAGAACACACTCAAGAGACACGACCAAGCCACTGGCCGTGTTACATGACACGACCAAGGCCTTGGCTCTGTCCCACTTAGAAAAGAAAGAAGATGTTGGAGCAGCCATGGACATGGCCACATGACTTGGCTGTGTCCATAAGAAAATGAGTGACGCAGCCAAGTTACTCATGACTTGGCCACGTCTTGTGAAAATTCTTTCAATCATTTTACATGAAATGGGGGACAAAATGGGGGACATCAAGTGATATCTTTTAAAAAGAAATAAAAAAGAATAAAAAGGTAGTCTAATTTATAGGAAAAATATAAATAATGAAATAAGTGGGAGACAAAGTGAAGTGTGTGAGTTGGCAAGGCATGCTTTGTGTCTTAAGAAATTAAAAAGGAAGGAAAGAGTGAGAGATATATACGGGGGAGCATCTTCAATGAGGAGCTGGTTCCTTTGGTTCATCTTCTTGTTCTTGGTCTTGAGAGAGACCATGAACATCACCTTCATCTTCATCTTCCATTTCTCCCATAAACAATATTCTTAACATTTTTAGGGATAAAATTGGGTGAGCAAGCTCTTATGAAAGTTAGGGTTTGAAGAAAGCTTGATTGAGGAATTGGGGGCTTGAGAGAATGACCATTTCATCTTTCAAGAGGAGAGCCATTGATTGAAGAAGTCTTGTTAGTTCTTTATCATATTCAAGGTGGAGCTAGGAGGAAGACTCGAAGTTCAACTCTTAACATCTTTAAAGGGGTTTTTATATTCTCTCTTTTAATTCATTTCTAGATTGTTATTGTTTATGAAGAACTTTAATATTTCAATGTACAATTGTGATTTGATTTATATTGAGATGAATATTTATTTTAAATTGATGATGATGAGCTAAATTACTCATGCCTAGGGTTTGTAGTAGATTTGATTGAATGACTTGATTTGATATTTCCATTAATATACCTTGTTATTAGTTGATTGTATTGGATTGAATATTATGTTGATAGATTAGCTACCAATTGATCTCTAGATATTGAATGAAGGACCAAGAGGTGAAATTTGATATTAGAATTATGCATTCAACTACCCTAAGAATGAATTAGAAATATAAGTTCTAAAGTTTTATTAATTTGCAATTTCAAAACAATTAGTTATTGTTAATTCATGATTATGAAAACTAATGAATTGATAATTACAAATTAAACTCAAGGAACAAATTAAAATACATGGTCATTTTAATGGATAATTTGAGAATTAAGCTTTGATTAAATTGATCTACAACCCCAGGCACTATTCTTAGAATTGTATTAATCTTGTACAACCATTACGCATATTACTTTTAATTTTAATTGCTTTTCACCACTGCTTCAAACATCACACTCTTGTTTTTAAATTTCTTGCTAATCAAACTATTACAAACCAATTCCTTCCTTATGAGACAACCTTGGGGCGATCACCATTGCTACAATTACCTTGCATACTTGCGAGTGTAGCTTGTAGTAGTAATTAATCGAGCGCAACAATAACAAAAGAAGAGGAAAGAGCTATAAGGCGATGGTCTTTGTAGTACATCACTTTTCATGGGCAATTGTATTATAGGTAGCCAGATGGGGGTACATTTGAGATGTTTGAGGAAGTCTGAAGTTGAACAAATCATGTCAGAGGTACATGCAGGTACCTGTGGACCTCACATGAATGACCTAGCTCTGGTCAAGAAGATAATTCACCAAGGTTACCACTGGTTGACCATGGAGAAAGATTGTATTGATTTTGTGTGAAAGTGCCAACAATGTCAACTGTATGGAAATTTAAACCATTTGTTGCCTGAAGAATTATACTCTATGTCTTCACCCTAACTGTTTGCAACTTGGGGAATAGATATTAGTAGGGAGATACATCCAACGACTTCAAATGGTCACCGATATAAAGTAGTGGCAGTCGATTACTTTTCAAAGTGGGTTGAAGCTGAATCTTTCAATAAGTTGGGAGCAAGGTGAATGGCTCATTTTATTGGGAGAAGTCTTATATGCATATATGGAGTTCCACATAATATAGACTCAGACAATGAGGTGAAGTTGCAAGGAGCTATTAAGGATTTATTTGCCAAGTATCGGATCCATCATCATCGATCCTCCCCAATATAGACCGAAAGCCAATGGTGTAGTAGAAGAAGCTAATAAGAAGATTAAGCAGATTCTCTCCAAGATGACAGAGATAGACAAGGACCACTTATAAATGCTCCTTTTTGCTTTATGGGTGTATAGGACAAGTGTTTGGACTCTGATTGGAATGATGCCATTTTCTTTAGTTTGTGTGATGGATACAGTATTGTCTATTGAGACTAAGATCAAATCCTTGAGGGTAGTCTTGGAAGCTGAGTTGCCAAAAACAAAGTGAGTATTAAGTAGAGACACTCAACTGGCTTTATTGGAAGAAAGGAGGTTGAAGACACTATATCATCACAAAGTTTGCCAATGAAAGATAGCTCGGGCTCATAATAAAAGAGTCCAAATTAGAAGGTTCAAGGTAGGTGATCTAGTGCTAAAGATATACAAAGCTAATGTCCCGAATCCAAGAGGAAAGTTTAGATCAAGCTGAGAAATGGCCTTATGTTGTTAAAGAAGTAATGAAGAAAGGTACAGTCAAGCTGACAGACATGGAAATGTCACTGTTATTGGGCCCACGCCAGATTATGTAACACCCTTATATCCTCTATACATATAATACATACATCCGGTATATGTAAAATACGCATATACAATACAAGAAATGTAACTCTTATTGCCTTTTCAAAATTTTCCATAGATTAAAAAAATATATCAAAAGTTATAATATAGTTTAAATAAATAAATAATATTATTCTCTAATAATTTAAGGACCAAAATATATAATTAGCTAGTAAAATCTCCATGAAAAAATTCGCCAGAGTTTTATCTATAATTTAGACGTTTCCAAAAAAATTAATTAACTCAACCAGTCAAAAGAAATTCACTCCCAATGAATAAATCAAACAATTCACCCAAACTTCTCAACATCCTACAATTTCTCATAAAATACTTAAATATGTGCTTATATATAAACATACACACAATCCCATATCAAAAAATTTATCCAAAAATTCTTTATAGTTTACAACATTTCCAAATATGTAAACATAATATACATAATTACGTCATGTTTTATAAAATAAAATATATACATGTCAGTAGCTGGCTCGGATCCTATGGTAGCCAAACACATTTAGGAACAATCAACCCATGTCTAGACCTGACCAGGTCTAGATGAACTTCTTAGATCTGCCAGATAAACCCTGTTACCTGCGCGATGAATTTTAAACACGCTAAGCTAAAAGCCTAGCAGTACATACTTTGATAATAATAAAATTTTAAGAAAGACAATGCATTATGCTATTTCTTTAAATTTCGCAATATGACATGCAATTTCATTTTAAAATGTAGCAATTATTCTTTTTTAAAAAATCACATTAGCTGTAACACCCTAATACCATATGTACGTATAATACAAATATAACGGTATATGTAAAATATGCATATACAATATGAGGATGTCTGTAACACCCCCGTACCCTATATATGCACACCGCATACACCCGCATAACACGCGATATATGTATACCGGATAAAGGGGTGCCACGGTTCATTTTAAAAAATCCAAACTTTAACTATTAAATCAAATTATCATTAGTGAGTCCGAGTAACTTAAAACATTTAACCTATATTATAAATAGTAATAAATAAAATATTCCTTCATTAAAATACATATATATATAACATTAGTACCCAATAGTTTATCTAAAATAGTCTTTTCAAAACATTTGTTAAATAAGCAGCGGAAAATACATATGTATTGTAACACCCCCACATCCAATGCACACACACTACAACTACAACCATGTAGCATAAGTGCACCAAACATAGGGATGCTACGGTTTTCTTCAACATTCAAAACATTTAAATAGATACAGTACTATTATCATTATATAATATAGAAAAGTAGATCATTTACTTTTAAAATAAAACACATTAGATATATATATACATACATATAGTTATTTCACAGCGGAAGTCATAAAATATTTACATATTTGAAAACACTTAATTCCATATTTACAAATATACAAATATGTACATTTAATCAATACTTTACAAAATATATAAAAAGAGTTATACATGATTGGCAAATCTCCTTTGATCTTTAAGTCTCCAAAATCAACTCTTCAATGTCTACCCTCACTCGGTCTCGAAGAGCTCTCGGGTTCGATTCTAACAGTTCTATCACCTGCGCGATTAAACACTATCGCGCTAAGCCAAGGGCTTAGTAAGATAATCATGCTAATGATATGACTTCGTGCAATGAAATGTCATTTCTCAAACCATAATATATATGTAACATCATATATGCAAAATTAACAATATACTTTCACATTACATATCACATTTTATTATCTTTTCATATACCTCATTAGTATTCATTTAATCATCAATACAAAGCAAAACAAACATCATTCATGACTCACATTAACCATAGACAAGCATGGGCCCAAGACACACTAATATGCCATTCAATTTTCAGAGTTAATGTTTTGGTTCTATCATCACATTTATCAATATCAATATCATAGACCCAACTAGGCTTCAAGGATTAAGTTCAACCAAGCTTCAAGGGGAGCAAAGCATGCTAAGCTTCTACCCAACTTGGCTTCAAGAACTAACCCAACCTAGCTTCAAGGGTGGTAACATCTCAATTAGGCTTCAAGGATTCAATCCAACCTAACTTCAAGAGATTGTTACTATCATTAGGCATGCCACCAATAACATACTCTGAAAATGGAATAACACATTAGCCACACAATTCATTTACATATCAATTATCATTTCCATTCTCAATTCTCATCAACATTTAGGCAAACATGCCTTCATTCTCTCAATATTATCATCATATAGCATCATTCATCATAGCCAAACACAATGGCATTATCTCATATCATATCTTATTTGAATTATCATTTCATCTTTGATACAATATTTCAAGGTACATTACTCATAAAATACAATACCTTTCACAATGCATAACATAACCTTGTTTAAATCTCAACAATGCAATTAGGGCAAAGAACAATTTATATGATTCATAGCTTTAGGATCTTTCATATGCATTTGATTAGCTCATTCATAGTTTAAAGTATGTTTAGAGTGTTTAAGTTTAGGTTTAGGAACCAACCTACCTTTGAAGAACCAAAACATTGCAACTAGGTCAAGGAAAACAAAACTTACCTAACCCAAATGAGAGACACGGGCAGCACACATGAGGGACACGGCCAAGCTTGTGGCCGTGTCTCTCAATTAAACTTTGGCAGTAGCAAACACGGCTTAGGGACACGGCCGTGTCTCTTCAACCAAAACTCACAGCAGCTCACACGGCTTGGGAACACGGCTGTGTCACCCAAAAATTAATCCAACACGTCCAAAATCATATGACTTGGCCGTGTCTCACATGGCCTTTGGCCGTGTCTCCCAAAAACAAAACCCTACTTCTAACCAACTCTCTTCCAAATGCATTAAAACTCAATATACATCATACCACATGCTTCAAATAAACATCATCAATGTTCTAAAAACATATTCATTAATATCACAATTACACAAACACCATCTCAAAACCCTAATTAATCACCATCCTTTTTCATCTTTCAAAAACAACATCCATTTAAACATACAATCTTCACAATCAACCCAACACTAATTCCATTTTTTAACTTACAATCAATTTTAACACTTAAAAACATAACACAAACTCATCTCATCATCACACCAACAAAACCTAATTCCTTTCTCACACCACTTCAAAAGAATTGAAGAAATTAAAGAGAAGATCTTACCTTATATGAAGAAATTCCACCAATCTTTCACCAAATCTCTCAATTCCTTCATCAATTTGAGTATAGCATCAAAAACACTTCTCCTTCCCTTTGTCTTCTTCAATGGCCGGCACAAACATGAGAAGAAAAGAAAATTCAACAAAGTCAAATGACTTTTCTTCTTTAAATCTCCACCAAGAGATTTTATCCAAGCAATTACCAAAATGCCCTCAAACATATAACTAACCTTTTGTCTTATATAAGCCCATATATGTACTTACACACTCAACAATAAAATATCATCTTCCACTAACCAACACCTTGACTCTTCTTTGACCCATTTATATGTTATATATATCAACATATACACAACATATACCATTCTCTCTAAACCCTAAATCCTTCCCAAAACACAAATACTTTTCTTTCTCAATTTAAACCAACAATCCAATAACAACAACAACAACAACATGCAAAACTTCTAGGGCATGCATAGGGATATTACAATTCTCCCCCTCTAAAAAGAAATTTCGTCCTCGAAATTACCTGATATCAAAGCTGAAACAACTGAGGATATTGCTCTCGCAAGGTTTGCTCATTCTCCCAAGTTGCTTCTTCTTTTGCATGATTCTTCCATAGAACTTTCACCAATGGCACACTCTTGTTTCTCAACTCTTTCACTTCTCGTGCCAAGATAGCAACTGGTTCCTCTTCAAATGTCAAGTCTGGGCTCACTTCAATAGATTCAAATGGCAACACATGAGATGGATCCGACCTGTACCTTCTCAACATAGAAACATGAAACACATTATGAATACGATCCAACTCAGGTGGCAAAGCAAGCCGATAAGCCACTGGCCCAACTCTTTCTAACACTTCATACGGTCCGATGAAACGAGGACTCAATTTCCCTTTCCGACCGAACCTCAAAATCTTCTTCCAAGGAGATACCTTCAAAAATACCTTATCTCCAACATCAAACTCTATGTCTCTCCTCTTCAGATCTGCATAAGACTTCTGTCGGTCTGAAGCTGCTTTCAATCTGCCTCGAATCAACTTTACTTTCTCTTCAGTTTCTTGAATCAAATCAGGCCCAATCAATTTATCATCACCAAGCTCACTCCAACACAGAGGTGTCCTACACCGTCTGCCATACAATGCCTCGAATGGGGCCATTCCGATGCTGGACTGGTGACTGTTATTATAAGCAAACTCCACAAGAGGTAAGAATCTATCCCAACTTCCAGAGAAATCGATGACACAGCTTCTCAACATATCCTCAACAATCTGTATCACCCTCTCAGACTGTCCATCCGTCTGTGGATGAAAAGCAGTACTGAAGTGTAGTCGAGAACCCAAAGCTCTGTGCAAACTCTTCCAAAATCTTGAAGTAAACCTGGGATCTCGATCAGACACCAAAGAAGTTGGAACACCATGCAATCTCACAATCTCCTGGATGTACAGCTCAGCCAACCTCTCCAAAGAATAATCCATCCGAACGGGGAGGAAATGAGCTGTCTTAGTCAATCTATCCACAATCACCCATATGGCATCATGTTTCTTTTGTGTCAAAGGCAACCCAGACACAAAGTCCA
The DNA here is from genome assembly GCA_947685225.1 of Garcia nutans. Taxonomy (NCBI): domain Eukaryota; kingdom Viridiplantae; phylum Streptophyta; class Magnoliopsida; order Malpighiales; family Euphorbiaceae; genus Garcia; species Garcia nutans. Next base: position 34,537,452 of record CANTUV010000005.1, on the reverse strand, counting down.
TTGTCACTCTTTCCCACTTCCACTCTGGCACTGACAACGGTTGAAGCAACCCAGTTGGAACTTGATGCTCTGCTTTAACCTTCTGACAAGTGAGACATTTCGATACAAACTCAGCAATGTCTCTCTTCAACCCAATCCACCAATAATGCTGTCTCAAATCATGATACATCTTCGTATTACCCGGATGCATAGCAAATAAAGACTGATGAGCTTCCTCTAAAATGATCCTCTTCAAGTCAGCATTATCGGGTACACACAATCTATTCTTAAACCATAGGCTCCCATCATCCTTCACAACAAAATCTCTAGTCTTTCCACTCTCACAATCTAAAACAATCTTCTGAATCTTCTTATCAGCTAACTGAGCCTCTTTGATCTGATCCAACAAAACAGGCTTCAATTGCAACTGTGCCAATAATGCACCATCATTACAAAGTACAAAACTGGCACGCAAAGCTCTCAACTCAACAAGCAACGAGAGCGAGTAAACTGTTAAACCAGCTAAAGACTTCCGACTTAAGGCATCAGCAACCACATTTGCTTTACCTGGATGATAATCAATCAAGCAGTCGTAGTCTTTAATCAATTCTAACCATCTCCTCTGCCGAAGGTTGAGCTCTTTCTGAACACCCAAATACTTCAAACTCTTGTGATCAGTGTAAATGAAACATTTCTCCCCAAACAGATAATGGCGCCAAATCTTTAATGCAAAAACAATGGCAGCCAACTCCAAATCATGGGTAGGATAGTTAAGCTCATGCGGTTTCAACTGACGAGATGCATAAGCTATAACTTTCCCTTCCTGCATCAATACACACCCCAAACCTCTATGTGAAGCATCACTGTAGATCACATAGGGTTGGCCTTCTACAGGTAAAGTAAGAACAGGCGCTTGAGTCAACATATCTCTCAACTGCTCAAAGCTAGCCTGACACTGATCTGTCCACAAAAACCTCACTCCCTTACGAAGCAATCTGGTGAGTGGAGTAGCTATCAAAGAAAATCCTTTCACAAACCGTCGGTAATAGCCTGCCAAACCCAGAAAACTTCTAACCTCTGTCACAGACTTGGGTGGACTCCAATTCAAAATTGCTTCAACTTTACTCGGATCAACTCTGATGCCTTCTGCTGAAACAATATGTCCAAGAAAAGCTACTTGATCCAACCAGAATTCACACTTCGACAATTTGGCAAATAGTTGCTTTTCTCTCAAAATCTGCAACACAATCCGCAGATGCATATCATGTTCCTCTTCATTCCTCGAATACACCAGGATATCATCGATGAAGACCACTACAAACTGATCCAAATAGGGCCTAAACACCCTATTCATCAAATCCATGAAAGCTGCAGGTGCATTCGTCAGACCAAAAGGCATAACTAAAAATTCATAATGCCCATACCTGGTCCGAAATGCGGTCTTCGGAACATCTTCAACTTTGACTCTCAGCTGATGGTACCCAGATCTCAGATCAATTTTAGAAAACACAGCTGCATCCTTCAATTGATCAAAGAGATCATCGATTCTAGGCAAAGGATATTTATTCTTAATTGTCACCTTGTTCAATTGCCTATAGTCGATACATAACCTCATGGTACCATCTTTCTTCTTCACAAACAGCACAGGAGCTCCCCAAGGAGAAACACTGGGGCGAATGAATCCCTTATCCAACAGCTCCTGTAATTGCACTTTTAACTCTCTTAGTTCTGCTGGTGCCATTCTGTAAGGAGTAATAGAGATAGGAGTGGTATCCGGCAACAATTCAATACCAAACTCCACCTCTCTCTCAGGCGGCAATCCTGGCAACTCCTCAGGAAACACATCAGGGAACTCTGCAACTGTGGCAATGCTATCAATAGGAGAACTTCTTACTCTAGTATCTACCACATGAGCAAGATAAGCTTCACATCCCTTTCTAATCAACCTCCTGGCTGCAACAGCTGAAACAAATAAGGAGGCTAACTGTTCCTGCTCATTAGATACTATCACCTCTCTACCATCACTAGTTCTCAAAGAAACAATCTTCTTTTTACAATCCACCACAGCTCCATGTCGAGATAGCCAATCCATGCCTAAAATCACATCATATTCCTTAAATGGCATCTCAATCAAATCTCCAAGGAACTCCTCACCCTGCACCCTCATTGCACTATCCCGATGCACTTTACTCACAACCACACTATGCCCTAACGGATTTGTCACCAAAACATCAAATCCTAGGGACTCAGCATGCACATCAAACACAGGCAATACAGATGCACTAATATAAGAATGGGTGGAGCCCGGATCAATCAAAGCAAGTACTGCAGTATCAAATAAAGAAAAAGTACCAGCTATGACCGCCGATGCATCCGGCTGTCTCTGCATAACATACATCCTCTGGGAAGAACCAACCTCCTCCGGTCTAGTTTCCCTGGATGTAGCACCACCTCTAGAACTGAACCCTGCTCTACCACCTCGGCTGGCACCTCTGCCTCCTCTACCTCCCCTCACACTGGCTCGAGAAGCGGCAGAATCAACTGGCATAAATTCCTGTCTCTCCGGACAGTCTCTCACAAAGTGATCCGGTGACCCACACCTGAAACAAACCCCTACAACACCAGCCTTCCAACAAGGACCACCATGTGGCCTCCCACAATGGATGCAGATAGGTAAGGTGGATCTCTGAACCATAGGGGTCGGAGCACTTGCCACTGAAGCTGCAGGTCTAAATCTTTGCCTTTGGAACTGCACTGATCTACCTGCTGGTCTCTGGCTCCTACTACTCCGAGGAACAAAGCTTCCTCTACCCCTCTTTGCTGAAGAAGACCCTGCCTCAAACTGAGGCCTTCTCACTCTGACCTCTTCCTCTGCTGCAGCTGCAATCACTTGAGCCCTTTCTACATCTCGAGCTGCTGCCACTAGCTGGGAGAAATCGTGATATCTAGACCCGGCCACTAAGCACATGATAGAGGGTCTCAATCCCTCCTGAAACCTCCGGCATCTATCTATCTCATCAGCAATAATGCCACCAGCATAATGACTCAATCTAATAAACTCAACCTCATATTCAGTTACAGTCTTGCTATCTTGCTTCAAGCTCAAGAACTCCATCTTCTTCATATCCTTATACTCCCTTGGAGTATACTTCAACTCAAATTCTCTCAAGAAATCAGTGTAAGACAGTGTTGGAGGATCATCCATAGAATGGGGCACCGTCTTCCACCAATCGTAGGCATCCTTCTGTAGCAAAGATCTTGCATAGTCAAACTTTTCCTCAGGGGTGGCTTGCAACTGAACAAATACTCTCTGAACTCTGTCAAGCCACTGTTCTGCCACAGCTGGATCAACTGTGCCTAAGAAATCCTCCGCTCCATATTTCCTCAGTTTATCATAATGCCTTACTGGAACTGAAGGCTGAGGGGGTGGTGGCTGTGGTTGCACAGGTGCTTGTCTCATAGCTTCCATCATATTCCTAAACCAGGCTGGCGGAACCTCATCACCTACTGGTCTACCCGACCCAGAAACAGGTGCCTCACCAGCACTATCAACCCTAGCTCCATCCTCAGGAGCAACGCTCTCCTCACTACCCTCAACCGATTGTCTCAAATGAGGATCCATCAACACCTACACTGCAAACATAAAAAAAAGACACACTTTATTAAAGATCAGAGGTTGCCAATCCCAAACATATGTGTTATTTAAAACCACTTTTTAAGTAAAAATATTCTTTTTATTACATTTTACCTAGGTTGAGAATCTCAAACCTAGGCTCTGATACCAAAACAATTGTAACACCCCCACATCCAATGCACACACACTACAACTACAACCATGTAGCATAAGTGCACCAAACATAGGGATGCTACGGTTTTCTTCAACATTCAAAACATTTAAATAGATACAGTACTATTATCATTATATAATATAGAAAAGTAGATCATTTACTTTTAAAATAAAACACATTAGATATATATATACATACATATAGTTATTTCACAGCGGAAGTCATAAAATATTTACATATTTGAAAACACTTAATTCCATATTTACAAATATACAAATATGTACATTTAATCAATACTTTACAAAATATATAAAAAGAGTTATACATGATTGGCAAATCTCCTTTGATCTTTAAGTCTCCAAAATCAACTCTTCAATGTCTACCCTCACTCGGTCTCGAAGAGCTCTCGGGTTCGATTCTAACAGTTCTATCACCTGCGCGATTAAACACTATCGCGCTAAGCCAAGGGCTTAGTAAGATAATCATGCTAATGATATGACTTCGTGCAATGAAATGTCATTTCTCAAACCATAATATATATGTAACATCATATATGCAAAATTAACAATATACTTTCACATTACATATCACATTTTATTATCTTTTCATATACCTCATTAGTATTCATTTAATCATCAATACAAAGCAAAACAAACATCATTCATGACTCACATTAACCATAGACAAGCATGGGCCCAAGACACACTAATATGCCATTCAATTTTCAGAGTTAATGTTTTGGTTCTATCATCACATTTATCAATATCAATATCATAGACCCAACTAGGCTTCAAGGATTAAGTTCAACCAAGCTTCAAGGGGAGCAAAGCATGCTAAGCTTCTACCCAACTTGGCTTCAAGAACTAACCCAACCTAGCTTCAAGGGTGGTAACATCTCAATTAGGCTTCAAGGATTCAATCCAACCTAACTTCAAGAGATTGTTACTATCATTAGGCATGCCACCAATAACATACTCTGAAAATGGAATAACACATTAGCCACACAATTCATTTACATATCAATTATCATTTCCATTCTCAATTCTCATCAACATTTAGGCAAACATGCCTTCATTCTCTCAATATTATCATCATATAGCATCATTCATCATAGCCAAACACAATGGCATTATCTCATATCATATCTTATTTGAATTATCATTTCATCTTTGATACAATATTTCAAGGTACATTACTCATAAAATACAATACCTTTCACAATGCATAACATAACCTTGTTTAAATCTCAACAATGCAATTAGGGCAAAGAACAATTTATATGATTCATAGCTTTAGGATCTTTCATATGCATTTGATTAGCTCATTCATAGTTTAAAGTATGTTTAGAGTGTTTAAGTTTAGGTTTAGGAACCAACCTACCTTTGAAGAACCAAAACATTGCAACTAGGTCAAGGAAAACAAAACTTACCTAACCCAAATGAGAGACACGGGCAGCACACATGAGGGACACGGCCAAGCTTGTGGCCGTGTCTCTCAATTAAACTTTGGCAGTAGCAAACACGGCTTAGGGACACGGCCGTGTCTCTTCAACCAAAACTCACAGCAGCTCACACGGCTTGGGAACACGGCTGTGTCACCCAAAAATTAATCCAACACGTCCAAAATCATATGACTTGGCCGTGTCTCACATGGCCTTTGGCCGTGTCTCCCAAAAACAAAACCCTACTTCTAACCAACTCTCTTCCAAATGCATTAAAACTCAATATACATCATACCACATGCTTCAAATAAACATCATCAATGTTCTAAAAACATATTCATTAATATCACAATTACACAAACACCATCTCAAAACCCTAATTAATCACCATCCTTTTTCATCTTTCAAAAACAACATCCATTTAAACATACAATCTTCACAATCAACCCAACACTAATTCCATTTTTTAACTTACAATCAATTTTAACACTTAAAAACATAACACAAACTCATCTCATCATCACACCAACAAAACCTAATTCCTTTCTCACACCACTTCAAAAGAATTGAAGAAATTAAAGAGAAGATCTTACCTTATATGAAGAAATTCCACCAATCTTTCACCAAATCTCTCAATTCCTTCATCAATTTGAGTATAGCATCAAAAACACTTCTCCTTCCCTTTGTCTTCTTCAATGGCCGGCACAAACATGAGAAGAAAAGAAAATTCAACAAAGTCAAATGACTTTTCTTCTTTAAATCTCCACCAAGAGATTTTATCCAAGCAATTACCAAAATGCCCTCAAACATATAACTAACCTTTTGTCTTATATAAGCCCATATATGTACTTACACACTCAACAATAAAATATCATCTTCCACTAACCAACACCTTGACTCTTCTTTGACCCATTTATATGTTATATATATCAACATATACACAACATATACCATTCTCTCTAAACCCTAAATCCTTCCCAAAACACAAATACTTTTCTTTCTCAATTTAAACCAACAATCCAATAACAACAACAACAACAACATGCAAAACTTCTAGGGCATGCATAGGGATATTACATGTATATATATCAAAATCAATGTTTACAAAATTATAGAATTTATACATGCTGGCAGTTCGTCTCTAATCTTGATGTCCACAACTCAACATTGCTATCACAAACTCAAGCCTAGACTCGACTCGGTCTAGATGATCTCTCTGGCACAATCGGATCTACCCTGTCACCTGCGCGATGAACCACAATCGTGCTAAGCAGAAAGCTTAGTGGTACAAACTTTGATTCAATATAGATCAATGCGATGCACATGCACAATATATATGAATATATCAACTCATTGCATTATATCCCAACATATTAATCATTTACATCATATTTCATAATTCACATTAAAACAAAGACAAGCATGAGCCCAAAACGAAACTAATATGCTATTCAAAGTTTAGAGTTACTGCTTTGGTCCATAATCACATTTATCAAGCCCGTAGGCGATATATATATATATATCCATGGATAATGTAACAGACCTAGTCTCTTGGACCACAACCCCGCTAGACCCTAGTGCCCCAGTATCTTGGTCCTCAACCCTGCTAGACTGTTACAGTTTTTGAGGCTTACGACCCTGTCTTTTCACCCCAAGAACATCATATTTCACATTTTTTAGCTGGGCTCGGCTTACGACCCGGTCTTTTCACCTGCCCAGCGATTCATAGGCATGCCGCCAAACCCAGAACTCTAAAAATTGAATAACATACTAGGCACACAATTAATTCATTTATCTCATTATCAATCTCTTTCACAATTCATTTCTCATTTCATTTCTCATAATCAAACTAGGGTCATTGCCTTAAATCATCTTTTCTCATTTTTCTCATTCTTCTATTTCATCTCAATATCGATTGGTTACATTATGTTTTCACATCTCATATCACATTTTTTTCCACATTTCTTTTCATATACAATACATTACTCAATTGCATTGTTACATCAACATAATTCACATTATGCATATCATAACATATAATTCATTCATCAACAATATATCAAGTAACTTAACACATTTCTCAACTAAATGTGTTAAGTCCCAATGTCATATAAATGTATGCAATCATTCAAAGTTTGTACTTACCTCTAAGAGCAACAACACCACTCTATCAACTCCTCTTCCAAGATCTCACTCAAACCTTGGCTTGGGTAACTCAATTCTCTTCAAAACCTAATCCAAAGGTGATCATACACACTCACTTAGAGATACACATAAGCAAATAAGAAAAACAACTATCTAGGGCAAACTCTACACTTGACACGCTCAACAACACGGGCGTATCCCTGACCGTGCCTTAAACCCACAACACAGAAGCTTTGACACGCTCAGTGACATGGGCGTGTCACTGGCCATGTCAATCCTCCTCCAACACAGAAGCTATGACACACTCAATGACATGGGCGTGTCATTGGACGTGTCAATCAACCAACAACACAGTAGCTATGACATGCTTAGTGACATGGGCATGTCACTGGCCATGTCAATGCTACTACAACCCAGAAGCTATGACACGAGCAGTGACACGCTCAGTGACATGGGCGTGTCACTACTTGTGTCACAAACCTAACAAACAGAACAAATGACATGCCCAAAGACATGGCCGTGTTCTTGGGCGTGTCAGGCCAAAAACCCTGAAATAGACACCAACAAAGCCACAACCCACAATCATCTTCCAAAAGCCATATCAACAACACACAAACTCAACCAAAACCATCAACAACCCATAAAATACTTGAGTAAATCTTAAAACAACTCAATCACAAACATCAAACACAAACATCACCATATTCACAACTCAAAAATCACACAATCCACACACTTGCCTTTCACCAAACTCAACCCTTTTTCTCTTCAATCCAAATCCAAAAATCAAAGGTACCAAGACAAAACACTTCAAACACACCAAAATAACCATAAAAATATCTACAACAACCATCCAACAAACCCAATAACACAAACTCAAAAGAAAACCAAGAAACAAGTTGGAAACTTACCAAAAGTGAAGAAAATCCTTAAAACTCCAACTTGATCTCTTTTCCTTTGGTTGATAAGGGTGGCCGGCCAAAGAGAAGAAAAGAAGAAGATAAAGATGAATGAAGAAGAAGAAAGAAAGAAAGAAAGAAAGTCAACCACTCTTCTCTTTTAACCAAACCTCTTTTCCCCAAATCACTCTCCACCATACATTTAAACAATATAATAATCACCCACTAATATCATCTTCCACTAACATTAAACAAATCCATTTAATTAATCAAAATATCTTTTGACCAAAAAGACATAATCTTGTATATATTATTTTTATCTCCATATACATAACATATACACTTCTTCTTCCTCTTATCTTTTCACTTAATCAAATATACACTTAAAATCATTTAATCCAATTTTCACAAATAATATTTCCAAAATTCTAGGGTATCACTTGGGATATTACAATTCTCCCCCTCTATAAAATAATTTCATCCTCGAAATTACCTGTTCTCAAATCTAGAATAATTGAGGATATTGATCTCGCATCGCTTGCACACTCTCCCAAGTTGCATCTTCTCTAGCATGATTCTTCCAAAGAACCTTCACAATTGGCACTTTCTTATTTCTCAACTCTTTCACTCCATGTGCTAAAATAACCACTAGTTCTTCTTCAAAAGTCAGATCCGGACTCATTTCAATAGATTCCACTAACAAAACATGAGATGGGTCTGACCTGTAACTCCGTAGCATAGAAACATGGAAGACATTGTGAATTTTATCCAACTCAGGAGGCAAAGCTAGTCGATAAGCCACTGGTCCAACTCTCTCCAGTACATCGTAAGGTCCAATGAAACCGGGACTTAACTTCCCTTTGCGGCCAAATCTCAAAATTCTCTTCCAAGGAGACACTTTCAAAAATTCTTTATCTCCAACATTAACCTCTATGTCTCTCCTCTTCAAATCTGAATAGGACTTCTGTCGATCTGAAGCTGCTTTCAAACGATCCCGAATTATCTTCACTTTCTCTTCCATTTCTTTTATCAAGTCAGGACCAACCAACTTACCTTCTCCAACCTCATTCCAACATAGAGGTGTTCTGCATCTTCTACCATACAATGCCTAAAATGGTGACATTCTAATACTGGACTGATGACTGTTGTTATAAACAAATTCCATCAATGGCAAGAATCTATCCCAACTCCCTGAGAAATCAATGACACAGCTTCTCAACATGTCCTCTAAAATCTGTATCACTCTCTCTGACTAACCATCTGTTTGAGAATGAAAAGCAGTGCTAAAGTGCAATCGAGAACCCAAAGCAGCATGCAAACTCTTCCAAAACCTTGAAGTAAACCGGGGATCTTGATCAGACACTAAAGAAACTAGGACTCCATGCAATCTCACTATCTCACTGATATACAGCTCAGCCAACTTCTCAAGAGAATAGTCCATCCGAACTGGAAGAAAATGAGCTGTCTTCGTCAACCGATCAACAATCACCCAAATGGCATCGTGCTTCTTCTGAGTCAAAGGCAAACCAGTCACAAAATCTATCGTTACATGTTCCCATTTCCACTCTGGCACTAATAAAGGTTGGAGCAACCATGATGGAACTTAATGCTCGGCCTTTACTCTCTGACAAGTGACACATTTGGATACAAACTCCGCTATGTCCCTCTTCATACCTGACCACCAATAATGTTGCTTCAAATCATGATACATCATAGTAATCCCAGGGTGCATAGCAAAAACTGACCGATGTGCTTCCTCTAAAATAATCTTTCTCAATCAAGCATCATTAGGAACACACAATCTATCTTTGTACCATAAACTACCGCCACTTCTCACAAGAAAATCTCGGCTCTCCCCCTTTTGGCAATCCAAAACAATCTTCTGAAGTTTCTCATCTGCCAACTGAGCCTCTTTAATTTTATCCAACAACACCGGTTTCAACTGCAACTGAGCCAACAAAGCACCATCATCACATGATCCAAAACTAACATGCAATGCTCTCAACTCAACAAGCAATGAGAGCAAATAAGCAGTCAAACTTGCCAAAGACTTCCGACTCAAGGCATCAACAACAACATTTGCCTTACCAGGATGATAATCAATCAAACAGTCATAGCCTTTGATCAACTCCAACCACCATCTCTGACGAAGATTCAGCTCTCTCTGAACACCCAAGTATTTGAAACTCTTGTGATCTGTATAAATGAAAAACTTCTCCCCATATAAGTAGTGTCGCCAAATCTTTAAAGTAAACACTATGGCTGCTAACTCCAAATCATGCGTCGGGTAATTCAACTCATGCGGCTTCAACTATCGAGAAGCATAAGCTATGACTCTACCTTCTTGCATCAAAACACAACCTAAACCATTATGTGAAGTATCATTGTAAATCACATATGGTTTATCTTCCATAGGCAAAGTAAGAACAGGAGCTTGAGTCAACATCTCCTTCAACCGCTCAAAGCTTGCTTGACACTGATCTGTCCACACAAATCTAACTCCCTTTCAAAGTAATCTGGTGTGTAACACCCCCACATCCAATGCACACACACTACAACTACAACTATGTAGCATAAGTGCACCAAACATAGGGATGCTACGGTTTTCTTCAACATTCAAAACATTTAAATAGATACAATACTATTATCATTATATAATATAGAAAAGTAGATCATTTACTTTTAAAATAAAACACATTAGATATATATATACATACATATAGTTATTTCACAGCGGAAGTCATAAAATATTTACATATTTGAAAACACTTAATTCCATATTTACAAATATACAAATACGTACATTTAATCAATACTTTACAAAATATAAAAAGAAATTATACATGATTGGCAAATCTCCTTTGATCTTTAAGTCTCCAAAATCAACTCTTCAATGTCTACCCTCACTCGGTCTCGAAGAGCTCTAGGGTTCAATTCTAACAGTTCTATCACCTGCGCGATTAAACACTATCGCGCTAAGCCAAGGGCTTAGTAAGATAATCATGCTAATGATATGACTTCGTGCAATGTAATGTCATTTCTCAAACCATAATATATATATAACATCATATATGCAAAATTAACAATATACTTTCACATTACATATCACATTTTATTATCTTTTCATATACCTCATTAGTATTCATTTAATCATCAATACAAAGCAAAACAAACATCATTCATGACTCACATTAACCATAGACAAGCATGGGCCCAAGACACACTAATATGCCATTCAATTTTCAGAGTTAATGTTTTGGTTCTATCATCACATTTATCAATATCAATATCATAGACCCAACTAGGCTTCAAGGATTAAGTTCAACCAAGCTTCAAGGGGAGCAAAGCATGCTAAGCTTCTACCCAACTTGGCTTCAAGAACTAACCCAACCTAGCTTCAAGGGTGGTAACATCTCAATTAGGCTTCAAGGATTCAATCCAACCTAACTTCAAGAGATTGTTACTATCATTAGGCATGCCACCAATAACATACTCTGAAAATGGAATAACACATTAGCCACACAATTCATTTACATATCAATTATCATTTCCATTCTCAATTCTCATCAACATTTAGGCAAACATGCCTTCATTCTCTTAATATTATCATCATAGCCAATAACAATGGCCTCACCTTTCATTTCACAATATAACACTTCATTAATCAAATGTATACTTATCTCATCCATGATCACATTATATCTCATATAGCATCATTCATCATATCTTATTTGAATTATCATTTCATCTTTGATACAACATTTCAAGGTACATTACTCATAAAATACAATACCTTTCACAATGCATAACATAACCTTATTTAAATCTCAACAATGCAATTAGGGCAAAGAACAACTTATATGATTCATAGCTTTAGGATCTTCCATATGCATTTGATTAGTTCATTCATTGATTCAAGTGTGTTTAAAGTGTTTTAGGGTTAGGTTTAAGAACCAACCCACCTTTGAAGAACCAAAACAATGCAAAAAGAACAAAGAAACAAAACCCTAACCAACTCATTTGATGGACACGGGCAGCACACATGAGGGACACGGCCAAGCTTGTGGTCGTGTCTCTCAATTCAACTTTGGCAGTAGCAAACACGGCTTAGGGACACGGCCGTGTCTCTTCAACCAAAACCCACAGCAGCTCACACGGCTTGGGAACACGGCTGTGTCACCCAAAAATTAATCCAACACGTCCAAAATCATATGACTTGGCCGTGTCTCACATGGCCTTTGGCCGTGTCTCCCAAAACCAAAACCCTACTTCTAACCAACTCTCTTCCAAATGCATTAAAACTCAATATACATCATACCACATGCTTCAAATGAACATCATCAATGTTCTAAACACATATTCATTACAATAATCACTTTAAAACACATTAATATCACAATTAAACAAACACCATCTCAAAACCCTAATTAATCACCATCCTTTTTCATCTTTCAAAAACAACATCCATTTAAACATACAATCTTTACAATCAACCCAACACTAATTCCATCTTTTAACTTACAATCAATTTTAACACTTAAAAACATAACACAAACTCATCTCATCATCACACCAACAAAACCTAATTCCTTTCTCACACCACTTCAAAAGAATTGAAGAAATTAAAGAGAAGATCTTACCTTATATGAAGAAATTCCACCAATCTTTCACCAAATCTCTCAATTCCTTCATCAATTTGAGTATAGCATCAAGAACACTACTCCTTCCCTTTTGCTAATGGAGAGCCGGCCACCTCTTGAAAGAAAGAAGAAAAGATGATGAAGAATCACAAAGTCCAACTTCATTAAATACCCATCCAAAGGAAAATTACTATAATGCCCTCATACATATCTTAATTCTCTTTGTTATCTCTTGCCCATTTTGGTAATTTCACATGCCCTAAAAAAAAATATCTCCTCTTGCCTTGACCAACTCTTTTGACCAATGTATATGTTATATATATCACAATATACACAACATATAAACTTGTCTCTAAACCCTAAATTCTTTCCCAAAACACTTATACTTTTCTTTTCTCAAATTAGACCAACAATACAACAACAACAACAACAACAACAACAACAACAAGCAAAACTTCTAGGGCATAAATGAGGATATTACATGGTGAGTGGAGTAGCTATCAAAGAAAAACTCTTCACAAACCGTTGATAATGGCCTGCCAAACCCAGAAAACTTCTAACTTTAGTCATTGACTTCGGTGGACTCCAATTCAAAATAGCTTTGACTTTACTTAGATCAACTCTAATACCATCTACTGAAACCACGTGACCCAAAAAAGTCACTTGATCAAGCCAAAACTCACACTTTGACAGCTTAGCATACAATTGCTTCTTTCTCAAGGTCTGCAATACAATCCGCAAGTGCTAGTCATGCTCCTCCTTATTATGCGAATACACCAAAATATCAACAATAAAGACTACCATAAACTGATCCAAATAGGGTCTAAACACCCTGTTCATCAAATCCATGAAAGCTGCTAGTGCGTCAATCCAAAAGTCATCACCAAAAGCTCATAATGCCCATACCTTATGCAGAAAGCTGTCTTAGGAACATCTTCCTCTCTGATTCTCAACTGATGGTACCTTGATCTTAGATCAATCTTGGAGAAAACTACTGGTCCCTTCAACTGATCAAAGAGATCATCTATCTGAGACAAAGGATACTTATTCTTGATGGTCACCTTATTCAATTGCCTATATTCAATGCACAGTCTCAAAGTACCATCCTTCTTCTTTACAAACAAAATGGGTGCTCCCCATGGAGAAACACTAGGGCGAACAAACCCTTTATCCAACAACTCCTGCAACTGCACCTTCAACTCTCTCAACTCAGCAGGTGCCATTCGATAGGGAATAATAGAGATAGGAGTGGTACTAGGCAACAAATCGATACCAAACTCAACCTCTCTCTCAGGGGGCATCCCTGGCAACTCCTCGGGAAACACATCTGGGAATTCACCAACTGTGGGTATACTATCAAGCTGGGAACCCACTACTCTGGTATCCACAATATGAGCAAGATAAGCATCACACCATTTCTGAATCATCCTCCTAACTGGAACAGTTGAAACAAACAAGGATGCAAGTTATCTCTGCTCATTAGATACCATAACACTTCTACCATCACTGGTTCTCAGGGTAACAAACTTCTTCTGACAATCTACCACAGCCCCGTGCTTAGACAACCAATCCATGCCTAAGATCAAATCATACTCCTTAAAAGGAATTTCAATGAAATCACCAAGAAACTCCTCATCCTAAACAAAAACTGGACTATCTTGGTGCTCCTTGCTAACTACCACACTATGCCCTAAAGGATTTATCACCAAAACATCAAATCCTTGGGACTCAGAATGCAATTCAGACACAGGAAAGATGGATGCACTTATATATGAATGAGTAGATCTGGATCAATTAGAGCAAGAACTAAAATGCCAAATAAAGAAAATGTACCCACAATGACGGCTGAAGCATCCGGTTGCCTTTGCATCACATACACTCACTGAGAAGGCCCAGCCTCATCTGGCCTACTGCCTTCGGGCATAAATCCTCCTCTCTGACTAAACTCAGGTCTACCACCTCTACTGAACCTCTGCCAATTCGACCTCCTCTCACACTAGGTCGAGAAACTGCAGAATATGCCTGCCTATCCTCCTGTAGCTCAAGACAATCTTTAATGAAATGGTCAGGCTAGCTACATCTAAAACATACTCCTGAAGTACCCCTCCACCTGCAATCACCTCCGTGTGCTCTACCACAATGAACACAAACAGGTGGAGCAGACCTCTGAGCCACTGGGGTCAGTGCACTAGCCACAGAAACTATCAGTCTCGATCTCTGCCTCTGATATGGGACTGACCTAGCTGGCTACCTCTAGCCCCTACTAAACCTCTGAAAATGACCTCCTCGGCCTCTCATTGCAGATGAAGACCCTGCCTCAAACTGGGGTCTCCTAACTCTGGTCTCCTCCTCAGTAGCAACTACTGAAATAGCCTGCGCTCTCTCAACACTCCAGGCCACTGCAACAAGTTGGGAAAGATCCTGATACCTAGAACCAGCAACAATACACATAATAGAGGGCCTCAACCCCTCCTCAAATCTCCTGCACTGGTCTATCTCATCTGAAATAATCCCACCGGCATAGTGACTCAACCGGATGAACTCTATCTCATACTCTATCACAGTCCAGTTATCCTGCCTCAGATTCAGAAACTCCATCTTCTTAGCATCCTTATACTCCCTCAGAGTATACTTCTGCTCAAACTCCCGCAGAAAATCACCATAAGACAAGGTAGGTGGATCATCCATGGCATGGGGAACTATCTTCCACCAATCATAAGCATCTTTCTGCAGATGAGATCTAGCATAATCAAACTTCTCTTCATGAGTGGCTTGCAACTAGATAAATACCCTCTGAACCCTATCCAACCACTGCTCAGCCACTACAGAATCTCTGGTACCAAAGAAATCCTCAGCCCCAAATTTCCTTAACTTATCATACTGCCTCACCGGTACTTGTGGCTACAGTTGCAGGGGTGGCTGCTACACTGGAGCTTGCCTCAACAAATCTACTACATTCCATAACCAAACTGGCGGCTTCTCATCAACAGCGGATCTCTCTGGCACAGGAACAAGTGCCTCACCAGTTATCTCAACCCTAGCTTCAACTCTACCCTCAACAGGAGCTACACTCTCAGCACTACCTTCTACAGGCTGACGTGACTGAGACACCATCACTACCTATATCTGCAAACACAGCAGAAAATACCTCATCAAAGATTAGAACCTGCCAGTGCCAATTCATGTATCTTATTTAAAAATCATATTTTAAAATCAAAATTTTCTTTTTCTTACAATTCGCCTAGGTTGAGAATCTCAAACTTAGGCTTTGATACCAAAATAGATGTAACACCCCCGTACCCCATATACGCACACTGCATATACCCGCACAACATGCGATATATGTATACCGGATAAAGGAGTGCCACGGTTCATTTTAAACAAACCAAACTTTAACTATTAAATAAAATTATCATTAGTCAGTCCAAGTAACTTAAAACATTTAACCTATATTATAAATAGTAATAGATAAAATATTTCTTCGTTAAAATACATACATATATATATATAACATTAGTACCCAACAGTTTATCCAAAATAATTTGTTCAAAACATTTGTTAAATAAGCAGCGGAAAATACATATGTATATATATCAAAATCAATGTTTACAAAATTATAGAATTTATACATGCTGGCAGTTCGTCTCTGATCTTGATGTCCACAACTCAACACTGCTATCACAAACTCAAGCCTAGACTCGACTCGGTCTAGATGATCTCTCCGGTACAATCTGATCTACAATGTCACCTGCACGATGAACCACAATCGCGCTAAGCAGAAAGCTTAGTGGTACAAACTTTGATTCAATATAGATCAATGCGATGCTCATGCACAATATATATGAATATATCAACTCATTGGATTATATCTCAACATATTAATCATTTGCATCATATTTCATAATTCACATTAAAACAAAGACAAGCATGGGACCAAAATGAAACTAATATGCTATTCAAAGTTCAGAGTTATTGTTTTGGTGCATAATCACATTTATCAAGCCCGTAGGCGATATATATATATCCATGGATAATGTAACAGACCCAGTCTCTTGGACCTCAACCCGGCTAGACCCTAGGGCCCCAGTATCTTGGTCCTCAACCCGGCTAGACTGTTACAGTTTTTGAGGCTTACGACCCGGTCTTTTCACCCCAAAAACATCATATTTCACATTTTTCAGCTGGGCTCAGTTTACGACCCGGTCTTTTCACCTGCCCAGCAATTCATAGGCATGCCGCCAAACCCAGAACTCTGAAAATTGAATAACATACTAGGCACACAATTAATTCATTTATCTCATTACCAATCTCTTTCACAATTCATTTCTCATTTCATTTCTCATAATCAAACTAGGCTCATTGCTTAGTATATCATCTTTTCTCATTTTTCTCATTCTTCTATTTCATCTCAATATCAATTGGTTACATTATGTTTTCACATCTCATATCACATTTTTTTCCACATTTCTTTTCATATACAATACATTACTCAATAGTATTGTTACATCAACATAATTCACATTATGCATATCATAACATATAATTCATTCATCAACAATATATCAAGTAACTTAACACATTTCTCAACTAAATGTGTTAAGTCCCAATGTCATATAAATGTATGCAATCATTCAAAGTTTGTACTTACCTCTAAGAGCAACAACACCACTCTATCAACTCCTCTTCCAAGATCTCACTCAAACCTTGGCTTGGGTAACTCAATTCTCTTCAAAACCTAATCCAAAGGTAATCATACACACTCACTTAGAGATACACATAAGAAAATAAGAAAGAGAACTATCTAGGGCAAACTCTACACTTGACATGCTCAACAACACGGGCGTGTCCCTGACTGTGCCCTAAACCCACAACACAGAAGCTTTGACACGCTCAGTGACATGGGCATGTCACTGGCCGTGTCAATTCTCCTCCAAATAGAAGTGTGAATACTCGAATTTTGAGGCTCGGAAGGCCGATTTTCTCAGACTGCAAAAGACCGAGCTGGACCAGAGGTCCACGGTAGAGTTCACCAAAAGTATATCATCATGGTACTTAAAATGTCCAGAGTGACGCAAGGATCACAGATATGGTCTCAGAATAATTTTTGGAAGTCCGTAGCTCCTAGAAAATCAGTTTGAATGAAAAAGTGCAAATTTTGGTGGATGAACCGCAGGGACCGACGGTCCAACCGCCGACCGCGCGGCGGTCCGACTACCAGAACCGGCGGTCCAACCGCCAAGCGCGCGGCGGTCCGACCGCCAACCTCGGCGGTCCGACCGCCGACCGTTTCCTTTCCCGTTTTTTTTGGCAAGCCACGTGGTCCGATCGCTGACCACGGTGGTCCAACCGCCGGACCAGCGGTCCGATCGCCAACCGCGGCGGTCCGACCGCCGCACCGGCGTTCCGACCGCCGCACCGGCGTTCCGACCGCCGTCCGTTTCTGTTTTTTGTCTATAAATAGCTTTCGAATCTTAAGAAAAGAGGTGGGCTTTTTGCATCCTGAGACCTTGTGCTCTTCATTTTCACAGGCTTAAAAACTTTTAACCTGGTGTTATAGGGAACAAGGATCATATTCTAAGAAATCAAGATCTGGAACTTCGACGTGGGAAAACCCTAAGCAAGGTAATATCCCAATTCATTTTTTTTCAATTCAAGCATATCTTAAGCATTCCACCTTCTTTTTAATTTCTTTTTGGTCAAAGACCTAATCCTTTTAGGTCTAAGGCCTAATTAACTAATTAATCAACATTTCGTCATGAAGCCATGAATCAATCAACTTTTTGGCACAGAGCCTAAATTGCATTCTTTTTGGTACCAAGTAGCCAAATTTAATCTGATTTAGCACCAAGTGCTTAAAATCACACAATTTCGGCAAAAAGCCCGACAATGCACGAAGCATACACACATGCATAATGCATCATTGCCTTTAAATAGGCTTTTCCGAACTACATGGGCTTTGATCTCTCATAAAAACGAGAGTATGTAGGCATATTTGGGATTCACCCCAAATAGCAAGTCCACAATTTACTAACAATCTGTTTGTTTTCTTTCCTTCATCCCTTTTAAGGTTTATTTCTTTTATTGGCAAGTTAGTCGAATGCATGACATAGTCCCCGAATCCTCCTTGGGTTCGCAGATTAGAAACCTTTACATTGGACACGTTATTGGAGTCAAATAAGGGTTTTCTTAGTTTTTCCCTTCGAACAAAATAAACTGAGTGGCGACTCCTAACAACAAGTGAACGTTCATCCGAATCCTTTTCGGGTGGAAACGAAGGTTCACAGTTTGGCGACTCCACTGGGGACCATAAAAATGATTTATAGAATTCTAGTGGACTACTATTGCCTATTTGATTAATTTGACACTAGGGACCATGAAAATGATTCATGGGATCCTAGTAAACTACTATTGTTTATTTGATTAACTTGCCCTTCTTTAGGGTATTTTTATTTATTTTGCAGGGTACCTTAGCAATATACATCCTTTCCTTAAGGATATTGGATTCAAAATTGACAAAAGGAATCTTTTTCCTTTAATGGACCCTTGTTTGATTAATTGTGCATTTATTTTGTCATTCAGAGAATCTTTTTCTCTTGCATTATATGGGGGAATCCTTTTCTTCCATTGCATAAAAATTATTTTCAAATGAATTTCTTCTCTTTCTGTTCAAAATTTTGAGTCTGGATAGCAAGTAGCGCTGACCGGCAGGTCTCCTTGATTATGCCGGCGGACAGCCAAAGCGTCCTCCCTGTTGTCGCAAACCATTCCAATCTTTTTGGAGTGGCCCATGAGTAATCGTACTGTTGGACCCACGCGAAACTCCTTGTTTCACATGTGGTTAGGTATATCTTACTCAAGACTCAAGGGTCCCTATTATAAGCCAATTCTCTATTTTTCACGAACAATAGAACCTTCCCTTAGGTTGTATGTACCCAATGATAGTGACACATTATATTAAAATGAATTATGATGTGATGAGGTGCATTCATGCAACATGACAACATTATTTTGGGGGAAAATCTTTTGGGGAAAACTTTTGATGTATATAACTGGACCAAGAGTTTTTCCTATTCTACACACTACCCTGATCTCTTGCCCCTAACCTTTTCAGGTATCCACTATCCGTGTGCCTTCACCCACACAAGCTACACCAACTCCAACTGTGCAATCACCCACAAGTCCTACTACCCCAACTTCGCCACCTACTCCAATTATTGAAATGGCTACTATTGAACAAATTAAGGCCCTGCTAGATGGACAAGTTAAGGAAATTGAAGCTAGGATGCAAGAAAGAATTGACGAAGCTTTGGCTGCCCAAAGGGTAGCCATCTTGGCTGAATTGGGAGGGGCATCAAAGACAGCCACTACTCCTGGAAATTTAGGAAAGGAACCCATTGTGGGGCAAACTAGTACCCCCATGACTGCTCAGAACAATACCCCTGTCATCAATTTGGAGGATCCACCCTCTAAGAATGAAACTGATGAACTGAAAAAGAAACTTGAATTGCTTGAAAGGTCAATCACTGCCATGAAAACTCATAAAGAGGTGGTAGACATGGATTCCTTATCCTTGTTTCCCCAAGCTATATTGCCTCCAAAATTCAAGATGCCTGGGATGGACAGATTTGATGGGACCACTTGCCCTAAAACCCATTTGAAGATGTATGTGGGGGCCTTGAGCCCTTGGGGTTTAAATGACGAGCTCTTTGCTCAACTCTTTCAACAATCTTTGACTGGGGCTGCCCTTAAGTGGTTTGTGAGCCTGGATCGTGCCAAGATTAAGACCTGGGAAGACATCTGCAATGCATTTAACACTCAATACCACTACAATATTGAGGTAGATGTCACTAGAAGGGAGCTTGAGACCACTAAACAAAATAATAATGAACCCTTCTCCTCGTTCCTTACGAGGTGGAGGACGAAGGCTGTCCAAATGATCAATCGCCCTTCAGAACAGGAATAGATTGATATTATAATCAGAAATTTAAGGCTTACATATCAAGCTCAACTACAAACCCAATACCTACCTACTTTCAAATCGCTCATTGCGACTGCAACTAAGGTAGAAGACTTGATATAGTTGGGTAAAATAGTAGATGTGGGAACTACTTCAAAGTATAAAAAACAGGGCCAAACTGCTTCCTCAAGAAAGGTCAATGAAGTGGCCAATATTGCCCCTGTGAATCCTTTACGCGTGGGCAATCTTGGGCAGAGAAATCAGGCAAGAAGGCAATATACCAACCTTGGGGTGCCCCTTCATCTGGTGTTTAAAAAGGCCGTGGAAGGGAAGTATTTGAAGCCTTTGGACCCAAGGCCTCCTCCAAACCCATTACCCTCCAATTATAAGGCCAATGAGTATTGTGAATACCACCAAGGAAAAGGGCATAGAACAGATGCTTGCTGGACTCTGAAAAATCGCATCCAGGATTTGGTGGATAGGGGTGACATCATTCCTCTCAGGAGTCAACCGAACATTAATACTAACCCTTTGCCTAATCATTCCATCCATGCCATCACTGTGGAAGAAGAACTGTTTGATCCTTTCAAACTTCTTTTAGAAATGAATGAAGTGTGTGTGTTGGATTTGAATGACCTTGCTGAAGAGGTCGACGCTTTGACAAGAAGCGGAAGGCAATATCAGCCACTCGACTTGGGAAAAGCCCCTTCAAATCACCCCCATAAGAAGACACCAGAGCCAAAAGAAGACCCTGTCCTCTCTCAGCTTAAGCAAACTCAAGCTAGGGTGTCAATTTGGGAGCTCCTTGCTTCCTCATTCCCACACCGTCAGGCTCTCAGTGAAGCTTTAAGTCAACTTGATACATCAGTGGACACAAGCCCAGAGGCTTTGGTGGCCACTTTGACTCAATCAACCAAGGCATTGAGTATCCAATTTTCTAATACAGATCTACCAGAAGATGGCAGTAAACACAATGATGCTCTATACATCACCATACAAACTAAGGGAAAGACTATTCCCACGTTCCTCATTGATAATGGGTCAGCCTTAAATGTATGTCCCTTGAAGGTAGCAAGCTGTCTGGGGTTGGAGGCTACAGATCTTATACCTTCTCATCAGATTGTTAGAGCATATGATAACACTCGAAGAGAAATTTTGGGTGTTGCCACTCTGGAAATTGCTATTGGCCCTTCCAAGTCATTGATGTACCCGCGAGCTTTAATCTCCTCCTTGGAAGGCCATGGATCCATCAGAATAATGCTGTCCCTTCTTCATTACAACAAAAACTTAAGTTCCCTTTTGAAGGAAAAATCATCACTATCAAAGGTGACACCTGTGAAATCAACAAGAGAACCATGGATCAGTCTCTCTTTCAGGTTGTTCCTGGCGAAACCGCCATGACCTTGACTGGTTTCCATTATGATACAGTCCAATGCATTGAAGGAGAAAAACCCAAAGGGTCATTTATCTTATATGATTTTGGGGAGGTCCAAATCAATTGCCTGGTGGGAATGATGTTAAGGGTAGGTCTGCTGCCCGGAATGGAAATGATAAAGTCTGGAAGGAAAACACCCGTAGTGCGGCCATGGGAAGAACCTGAGAATAAGGGAACTTTTGGCCTGGGGTACAAACCCACAGATGAGGAGATAGAAGAGTTTGAGCATGGAAGGAAGAAAAAGAAGAATTGGGGGGCAAGAAGCCTCAAAATGCGCCCTTACTTTAGAACTTTGAATGGTCACTTCTGCAAACCTGGGAAAACAGTTCCTTACTGTGGTTTCCAGGAGCCATTCTATTCTCCTATGACTGGGAAGCAGTTACCGGGTTTTGAGATGTTCACTGATGTTTTAGTGTTGAAGGAAGAAGAGCCAGAACCTATAGCTGACCCACAAGTGGAAGATTTCATGCGGCCTAGTCTCTTTGATGAGGTTGCTATGATAACCAATTTTGAAGACAAAAGGGACTTCACAAAGCTGATCAAGACCACAGATGGACCACTGATGAACTGGTATGCCGAGGAGGGACAAGCAGCTACAGTCAAACCTAGTCATGTGTCATACCCCGAGCCTGAGTCTTGTACTAAGTCAAATTCTGTGTCAAACACCAAGTCAGAGTCTAATTCTGAGTCTTCTGTGGTTTCAGATTTAGAGAACCCCAATGTCAAATCTAATGTAATCTTGGAGAATGACTCCGCCATTATCAATGAAACTCTTCAAATTCTTAGTTACCCTGTGTCTTTTGCTTTCCAAGTATTATTTAGCAAAAATGAAATAAATGAAATAAAAGAAATAAATGAAAAGATAATGATTGGCAAAGAAAATGAACATACATACATTGCATATGATTGTGTGAATAAAGAACAGGTTGTTGAGTGCATCAGAAGATATGTCGACTGCTTCATGTGGAAGGCAAGTGATGTCACGGGAATAGACCCAGCCATAGCAGTTCATAAGATTCCACTATACCCAGATGCGAAGCTGGTTAAGCAAAAGTTGAGAAGAATGAAGCCTGAATGGTCTTTGAAAATTAAAGAGGAGGTTGCCAAGCAACTGGACAATAAGTTCATAGAACCAATTGCCTACCCTTCCTGGTTAGCAAACATCGTGCCAGTCCCGAAGAAAGATGGAAAGGTCAGGATGTGTGTTGACTATAGAGATTTGAATAAGGCCTGTCCCAAGGACGATTTTCCACTACCACACATCGATTTGCTGATAGACAGGATGGCTGGGCATACGATGGTTTCCATGACTGACCTCGCGGTTGGGTACAATAAGATCCTAGTGCACCCACCAGACAAAGAGAAGACAGCTTTCATTATAGAATGGGGCACTTTCTGCTACAGGGTTATGCCTTTTGGGTTGATAAATGCAGGGGCTACCTACCAAAGGATGGCGACAACAGTCTTTCATGACATGATTCACAAAGAAGTAGAAGTGTATGTTGATGATATGATTGTTAAGTCAAAGTCTCCAGAAGTACACGTTGAAGCACTTGAGAAGTTCTTCCTTAGACTTCGCAAGTACAATTTGAAGCTTAATCCTGCAAAGTGCCTATTTGGAGCAACATCAGGCTTATTTTTGGGATATTTGGTCAGCAAGAGAGGAATAGAAGTTGATCCAGCAAAGTCAAAGGCTATTCTGAAAATGCCTCCGCCAAGAACAGAAAAAGAGATTCGAGGCTTGCTAGGTAGATTACAGTATATCAGTCGATTCATATCGCATTTGGCAGAGACTTGTGGTCCAATCTTTAAGCTACTAAGGAAAGGTACTTCACAAGAATGGAATGAAGACTGCCAAAAGGCCTTCGACAAGATCAAAGAATACTTGTTAAGTCCGCCAATTCTACAACCTCCCAGAATGGGAAAACCTCTGCTCTTGTATCTGTCTATAACAGATGAAGCCATGGGTGCAATGCTAGCTCAAGAAGCCGAAAGTACAAAGGTGGAAAATGCAATTTACTACCTCAGCAAAAGGATGCTGGACTATGAGTTAAAGTATAACAAGATTGAGAAGTTGTGTTTAGCTTTGTATTGGACTTGTACGAAGTTACAACACTACTTGTCTTCTTACACTACTTATGTCATCGCAGAACAGAGTCCCTTGAAATTCCTTATGGAGAGGCCTATTTTGGACAGCAAAATGGCTAAGTGGGTGTCAACATTGGTAGCCTTTGACTTAAAATTCATTCAAAGGAAAGCTGTGAAAGGTGGCGCAATAGCTGACCAATTAGCAGAATTACCCGTAAAAGACGAGATGCGAGAAATGGGTTTCCCCGATGAAGACCTCTTGAATGTGGAAAGAAGTGTTTGGGAGATGTATTTTGATGGGGCATCCAATTATCATGGAAATGGAATTGGGATTGTGTTCAAAACTCCTTGTGGATAATACATTCCACTTTCAGTTAAGCTTGACTTTAGCTGCACAAACAATGAAGCAGAATATGAAGCTTGCATCAATGGGCTTGAAACCGCCCTGGAATTAGGGATTAAGAACCTAAAGGTCTACGGTGATTCTATTTTGATAGTATCACAAGCTTTAAGGAAATGGAAGATAAGAGAATAGCGTTTGGTTCCTTACCTACAACGCCTTGATCATTTGGCACAACAATTCGATGATCTATCCTTCGAATATCTCCCAAGAACAAAGAATCAGTTCGCTGATGCCCTGGCTACTTTAGCTTCCATGATCAATATTAAGGAGGGGAAAGCCATTCGTCCATTGAAAGTTCAGCTTCAGAAACGACCCGCCCATGTAATGCATTTGACCGATGGTAAACCATGGTTTTGGGATATCAAAAGTTATCTCAAGGGTGGAAGTTATCTAGAGGGATCATCAAAGGTTGATCAGAAGGCCATAAGGCAGCTAGCCACAGGTTACATTCTTAATGGGGATATCCTCTACAAGAGGAGTTGGAATGGAATGCACCTAAGGTGTGTGAATGAAGCAGAGGCTAAGCAGATAATGGAAATGGTACATGGTGGCGAATCAGGACCACACATGTATGGGATCGCCTTGGCTCAAAAAATTGCCAATCTAGGATATTATTGGTCCACCATGAATGCAGACTGCGTGGCATTTGTGCAAGAATGCCATCAGTGTCAGATATTTGCTAAGTTGCAGAAGCAACCTCCCGTTGCTCTGAATCCAATCACCTCTCCATGGCCCTTTGCTACTTGGGGAATAGATATAATTGGCAAAATACATCCAAAAGCCTCGAATGGACATCGGTTTATCTTGGTAGCGGTGGATTACTTCACAAAGTGGGTTGAAACAGCTTCCTATGCAGAATTAAACGCTAAAAAGGCAGCACAGTTTGTCCGAACCAACATCCTTTGTCGGTACGGAACGCCATTTGAGATTATCACTGATAATGGAACTCATTTCCAAGCAGAATTTGCTATGCTCTTGAAGGATAAGAATGTCCAGCATCATAAGTCCTCTCCTTATAGACCTCAAACAAATGGAGCTGTAGAAGCAGCGAACAAGTCTTTAAAGGTGATCATACAAAAAATGATCAAGGAACATAGGCGTTGGCATGAGAAGTTACCACTGGCTTTGTGGGGATATAGAACATCAATTAGAACTCCTACTGGGGCAACCCCGTATTCCCTGGTGTACAAAATGGAAGCAGTACTCCCCATTGAACTGGAAGTTCAATCGGCGAGGATAATTCAAGAAAGTCAGATAAATGAAGCTGAATGGATCAGCAATTATCATCATCAGTTGTTGGGTTTGGATGAAAAAAGGGTATCAGAGGCGAATGGCCAGACATCGGATTCAAGGGTATCAGAGGCGAATGGCCAGACATTTCAACAAAAAGGTCAAAGATCGAAAGTTGGAAGAAGGTTGTTTGGTTCTGAAAGAGATCAGAACACCTGTTACAGATCCTCGTGGGAAGTTTCGTCCTCATTGGGCGGGACCCTACATTTTAAAGAAAATACTTTCCGGCGTAGCCGTCATCTTGTCTGATTTGGATGGTCTGGAGTTCACAAACCCATGCAATCTGGATCAGCTAAAGAAATATTATGTATAATCATGCATTGTAAGGAACTACATTAGACCTGATTCTCGCAAACTAATTCGAGATATGTAGGCAGCTCTCCTTGAGCACGGTCTAAATTTTAATAAAAATCATTGATTCATTTTTCTTTTACCAACATAAAAAAAAAGGAAAGAAAAATCCCGCTAAGTCGAAAACCCACAAAGGGCGGCTTAGGCAATAGTGGGGCCCGCTAAGTCGAAAACCCGCAAAGGGCGGCTTAGGCAAGAATGGGTAAGAGCTCGCTAAGTTGAAAATCCGAAAGGACGGCTTAGGCAAAAATTAGAGCAAATAAATAAAGTAGATAATGCTTGGAAAGCAAACAAAAAAGTCATTCATTAAGAATCATTCATTACAAAAAAAAAGAATCATTTGTTACAAAAAAGAGTCATTCAGTAAGAGTCAAGTCATAACCCCAAAATGTCAAAAGAACCAAAAAGGTAAAAAGACAACCAAAAAAAAAAAAGAGAGTAGACAATAGAGTCAACCCTAGGGCCTAGGTCCTACGCCTCCTACGTGGAGCAGAGTCTTCGGTATCTTCCTTAGTTCCGGAACTCTCTGCGACATCTATCTTCTCCTCGCTAAGAGGAACCACCTCCTCTCCCTCCAGCTCCTGCAGCAAGGCATACCTCCTGGGTTTTTCAACAGGCCAAACTTCAGCTATAAACCAGGACCTATACTCTGGAGTAGGCTGAACAAAGGAAGGCTCAGCAAAAGGTCTGATCATCTGATGGTCTCTGACCCAAGTCTGTAGAACAACTCGAGTAACTCCGGGGGTAATAGGGGAAGCAATGGTAAGCCCAACAGGAAGGGGAACCCTCTGATCAATCCCCATTTGTCTGAGGACCCGAGAAGCACTATACCATGTGCTATGAGTGAAACCAAGGAGATAGACATGGTTGTGCATTGCATTTGCCTCCATGAAGTGAGGAATTCTATACCAAGGGACGAACCATAGCAATTCTTCTGGTCCAAGCTCAAACAACCAGATAGCCCACTTAGCCATGGAGGGGAAAGAAATCTGGATTCTCCTGGTGCGGTACTGAGAAGGTTTATAAGTCAAGGCGTTGGGAGCAGCAACCACTCGGAGATGGTCTCTCAGCCAAACCTGAGAAAATAAATCCTTTCTATTTACAAACAAAAAAGAGAGATAATGAAATTAGAAGAAACAAAAGGTATAACAAAATTACCTGAAGAATGATCAGGGTGACAGTCCAGTTCTCAAACCCGAGCGCAGTTCTGTCCAGGCTCTGAATGGTCTCAGCCAGAATCATTCCGCCAATGCAATTAAGCTCTTCCATCTGCCTCACCATGGGGCAAAGCCTCAAATCCCCAAAGCCAAGATCACGGTTGAAAAGATACCCAGCTAACAGGCAGAAAATAAAAGCTCGCATCCTATGCTTCAGTTGAATCTCATCTTCAAAATTAGCAGTCAGGAAAGCATCAATCAAAGGAAGCAACATCGCCTTATTCCCATCCGCAATCATAGCTTGAGCTTGAGGCCTTGTAAAGTTGAAAAGCCTCTGAAAAGACCCCACATAGCCAACTTGAACCTCATGCCTTACATGAGGGGCATTTGGGTCACATCCGATAATTGAGCAGAATTCCTCAAAAAAAAGGACACATCTCGTCCATCCGGGCATCAGATCTGAAGACGTGAGCTGGGTGATCCTACAAGCATGCAAGAAATCCCAATCTACAGCTATGCCTCTAAGAGTAGCAACAGCTTCCAATCCATATCTTCCCATATTGATCCTTTCAACCTTTGGGAGACTCTTGGTCCAGTTGTGCATGTAATGGTTGTAAAGAAGCAAATAAATACCTTTATGAAAATAAAAGGGGACATCATGCATACATATGTACTGTTTGTGCTAAACGAAAGTGCAGGTACAGAAAAGTCAGAATACAATCAGAGAAAAATCAGAAGTGTTGCAAGCAATCCAGAAATGCCAAAAGGCGATTCTTTTACCCCTCGCTCAAAATTCGCTCTTCAGATGACCACTGGGCCCCATATATCATTTTTATGGACCCCAGTGGGGAGCAATTGTGAATACTCAAATTTTGAGGCTCAGAAGGCCGATTTTCTCAGACTGCAAAAGACCGAGCTGGACCAGAGGTCCACGATAGAGTTCACCGAAAGTATATCATCATGGTACTTGAAATGTCCGGAGTGACGCAAGGATCACAGATATGGTCTCAGAATAATTTTTGGAAGTCCGTAGCTCCCAGAAAATCAGTTTGAACGAAAAAGTGCGAATTTTGGTGGATGAACCGCCGACCACGGCGGTCCGACCGCCCACAGCGTGGCGGTCCGTCCGCCAACCGTGCGGCGGTCCAACCGCCAAGCGCGCGGCGTCCCGACCGTTGGACCGGCGGTCCGACCGCCGCCCGTTTCCTTTCCCATTTTTTTTGGCAAGCCACGCGGTCCAATTGCTGACCACGGCGGTCCTACCGCCGGACCAGCGGTTCGACCGCCGTCTGGGTCCATTTTTTGTCTATAAATAGCTTCCGAATCTTCAGAAAAGAGGTGGGCTTTTGGCATCCCGAGACCTCGTGCTCTTCATTTTCACAGGCTTAAAAACTTCTAACATGGTGTTACAAGGAACAAGGATCATATTCTAAGAAATCAAGATCTGGAACTTCGAAGTGGGAAAACCCTAAGCAAGGTAATATCCCAATTCATTTTTTTTCAATTCAAGCATATCTTAAGCATTCCACCTTCTTTTTAATTTCTTTTTGGTCAAAGATCTAATCCTTTTAGGTCTAAGGCCTAATTAACTAATTAATCAACATTTCGTCATGAAGCCATGAATCAATCAACTTTTTGGCACAGAGCCTAAATTGCATTCTTTTTGGTACCAAGTACCCAAATTTAATCTGATTTAGCACCAAGTGCTTAAAATCACACAATTTCGGCAAAAAGCCCGACAATGCACGAAGCATACACACACACATGCATAATGCATCATTGCCTTTAAATAGGCTTTTCCGAACTACATGGGCTTTGATCTCTCATAAAAACAAGAGTATGTAGGCATATTTGGGATTCACCCCAAATAGCAAGTCCATAATTTACTAACAATCTGTTTGTTTTCTTTCCTTCATCCCTTTTAAGGTTTATTTCTTTTATTGGCAAGTTAGTCGAATGCATGACATAGTCCCCGAATCCTCCTTGGGTTCGCAGATTAGAAACCTTTACATTGGACGCGTTATTGGAGTCAAACAAGGGTTTTCTTAGTTTTTCCCTTCGAACAAAATAAACTGAGTGGCGACTCCTAACAACAAGTGAACGTTCATCTGAATCCTTTTCAGGTGGAAACGGAGGTTCACAAGAAGCTATAACATGCTCAGTGACATGGGCGTGTCACTCGACGTGTCAATCAACCAACAACACAGTAGCTATGACAAGCTCAGTGACATGGGCATGTCACTGGCCGTGTCAATGCTACTACAACATAGAAGCTGTGACACGCTCAGTGACATGGGCGTGTCACTGCCTGAGCATGTCACTGCTTCTATGTTGTAGTAGCATTGACAAGGCCAGTGACATGCCCATGTCACTGAGCGTGTCATGAGCGTGTCACTGCTAGTGTCACCAACCCAGAAAACAAAACCAACGACATGCCCAAAGACATGGCCGTGTTCCTGGGTGTGTCAGGCCAAAAACCCTGAAATCGACACCAACAAAGCCACAACCCACAATCATCTTCCAAAAGCCATATCAACAACACACAAACTCAACCAAAACCATCAACAACCCATATAATACTTGAGTAAATCTTAAAACAACTCAATCACAAACATCAAACACAAACACCACCATATTCACAACTCAAAAATCACACAATCCACACACTTGCCTTTCACCAAACTCAACCCTTTTTCTGTTCAATCCAAACCCAAAAATCAAAGTTACCAAGATAAAACACTTCAAACACACCAAAATAATCATAAACACATCTACAACAACAATCCAACAAACCCAAGAACACAAACTCAAAAGAAAACCAAGAAACAAGTTGGAAACTTACCAAAAGTGAAGAAAATCATTAAAACTCCAACTTGATCTCTTGAAATACTTCAATCTCTTGAGCTTGGAAGCAACAAAATCTCTTTTCCTTTGGTTGATAAGGGTGGCTGGCCAAAGAGAAAAAGAAGATGACGATGAAAGAAGAAGAAGAAAGAAAGAAAGAAAGAAAGTCAACCACTCTTCTCTTTTAATCAAACCTCTTTTCCCCAAATCACTCTCCACCATACATTTAAACAATATAATAATCACCCACTAACATCATCTTCCACTAACATTAAACAAATCCATTTAATTAATCAAAATATCTTTTGACCAAAAAGACATAATCTTGTATATATTGTTTTTATCTCCATATACATAACATATACACTTCTTCTTCCTCTTATCTTTTTACTTAATCAAATATACACTTTAAATCATTCAATCCAATTTTCACAAATAATATTTCTAAAATTCTAGGGTATCACTTAGGGTATTACAATGTCACAGTTTCATTCTTACAAATATTTTCATTTTAATTAAAAAATTATTGAAAAAAAAATCATAACATACTGAAAAAACAAATAAGAAGTATATTGAAAATTTCTAGGAAAAATTCGCCAGAGTTTTATCTGTATTTTTAACAATTCCAAAATTCAATTTATACAATCTGCAATACAATACACTCCCAAATATCCTTTTAATATATACATTTCTCCAAAATGGCCCAATGACCCAAAACAATCAATATTTCAAAAAACACATTCAAACCTTTTTAGATATTAATATATATATGCATATCCCATTTGCGATTTCTAATATTTAATCTAAAAGAAGAATCTTTTTAATTTACATTATGACCAGATTTATACATATTTTACAAAATGTCAAAAACAAAGTTTAAAATATTTACATGAGATGCAATGGCTCTAGTCCATAGCAGCGCAACAATCCCCAAAATAATTACTACAACCTAGACTTGGGGTGGTCCAGCAGCACTATCCGGAATCTGTGGATCAACTCTGTCATCTGCGTGAGGAATTTCAAGTGTGCTAAGCATAATGCTCAGTAGTACTAAATTTAATATAAAGGAATAGAAAATAATGCAATATGTGTGAGATCATAACATACATTATGTTTCAATGCCAAAAAAAAGTATGCATACAACTTATTAACATACCAATCATCCATACACATGCAATGGGCCCATACCACCCTATATTCTATTGTAAATCTAAAACTACTGTTTTGAGCTATCTCAATCATTCATGACACCAGTGTGTCTCGCCCGAAGGCGTTCTGCTATCAGTAACACCATTGTGTCTCACCCGAAGGGTTATGCTATCAGTGACACCAGTGTGTCTCGACCGAAGGCTTCATGCTATCCAATAACAGTATTCTGGAATTAGACCATATATATGGCAACATACAATCATATTTCATTATCTTCTACTCATAATCAATGTCAATTCCTCATTCTTTGCAAATGTAGTTTATTTTACATCCTAGTGAAATATTTGCACTTTTCTCATTTTTCACATACCATCACTTTTATTGATTTTTAAGGGTCATATCATACAACACTAATTTAAAATAAGCATTGTTGCTCCAAACAATGCCACACATACGAACACATTATCATTCAAGTAGCATAACACATTTTCCATATACAATGTGTTATGGCCAAAAGCAATACAATCAATATTATTAAATGCCAAATTATATACATATGAGATGCATTGGCTCTGGTTCGTAGCAGCGCAGCAATCCCCAAAATGACTACTACAACCTAGAGTTAGAGTGGTCTATCAGCACTATCCAAAATCTCCAAATTAACTTCGTCACCTATGCAATGAATTTCAACCGTGCTAAACATAATGCTCAGTAGTACATAATTTAATATACACGAATAGAAAATATTTCTATATGTGTGAGATCATAACATACATTATGTTTCAATGTCAAATAAAGTATGCATACAACTTATTAACATACCAATCATCCATACACTTGCAATGGGCCCATATAACCCTATATATTGTTCTAATTCCAAAACTACTATTTTGGGCTATCTCAATCATTTGTGACACCAGTGTGTCTCGCCCGAAGGCATCTTGCTATCAGTGACACATGTGTGTCTCACCCGAAGGCGTCCTGCTATCAGTGACACATGTGTGTCTCACCCGAAGGCGTCAAGCTATCAGTGACACCGGTGTGCCTCGCCCGACGGCATCATACTATCCAATAACAATATTCTAGAATTAAACTATATATATGGCAACAATCATATTTCCTTATCTACTACTCATAATCAATGTCAATTCCTCATTCTTTACAAATGTAGTTTATTTTACATCCTAGTGCAATATTTGTACTTTTCTCATTTTTCACATACCATCACTTTTATTGATTTTTAAGGGTCATATCATGCGCCATTAATTCAGAATAAGCATTGTTACTCCAAAAAATGCCACACATACAAGCACTTTATCATTCAAGTAGCATAACACATTTTTCATATTCAATGTGTTATAGCTATAAGCAATACAATCAATATTATTAAATGCCAAATTATGTACATACCTCCTTAATGCACAAAAGTGAGCCAAAGCTCCACTTCACTTCAAAATTCCCTAGCACTCTTCACTACTAAGTTGGTGTAATGACTAACTACTTAACACCTAAACAAAATGTGAATGTATAACATGCATTAGAATCACATTTTAAGGTGTTTAAAATATAAAACATAAATTAAAACACATTCCACCATTTTTTCCCTTTATTTAGGTCCAAGGCACTTTAACATTAAAACTATAATTGACTCCATTCTAAAATGAGTTTTAAGCTCAAATATGTCTATAACATCATATTTTAAGACACTTTAAGCAATTAAACTCAATTTAGAAACATTCCTTCCAAATCCCTAAAATGTGCCTCAACTCACTTCCATTCTTGTTCTTCATTCCAACCATTTCCAATTATCAGTTTGAGTTCAATTCCATCATTTAAATCATTAAACAACATGATTTAAATGATAAAACCAATTGAACAAGTACTCTTTAACAAAACCCCTTTTTCCATAGCCCTAAACCTTACTAACCAACTCAAACTTCAACTTAACCAAAGTTAATTAATTATTCAACCATAAAATCATTGTTTACTCATCAAATAAACATCATTCTTATCTATTCAGACAATTAAAACACACAATTACAAAATCTCATTTTACACATAACCCTAAATCACCCTCTTGACCCAAACTCAAACCAAACTTATCATTTCTTCCATCTAACTTAAAAATCATTACTTACTAACCAAAATAACACCATTCCCGCCAATTCCAACAGTTATAAAATGCTATAACAAAATCCCAAATCAAACATATTCATAGTTTCATATAAATTCAAAAATTAAGAAAAAAAATTACTAACTTAATGGAAATCCACCAAAACTTCAATTAATTCTTGAAAATTCTTTCCAAAGTGAGTAATTGAATGAAGAAAAAATTTCACTCCCATGGAGCCATGGAATTCTCGGCCAAAGAAGAAGAAGAGAGGAAGAAGATGACTAGTTTCAACTTTTGACATTTCTCTTTCTTCATTTAAGACCACACATATATAATATTATATTATTTTCATTAAATAATTAATTATTTATTTTAAATACTCAAATTTTCATCTTCCATTCAAAAATATTTTCTTTTCCATTTATTTTATTAACTTTTATTTTTATAAAGTTTAATTACCATTTTGCCCCTCTCTACTATTAATCTTTTTTCTTATTCTCACTTAAGATTAAAGTTTATATGTTATGTATATTTCTTTATATTTCACATATACCTTGGTTAATTTCTCAATTCTAACTTAATATTTCTCTCTTAAATTATTTATTTTTATTAATTTAAATTAATTTTAGCCCTAATTACAATTCTCTTCCCCTAAAGAAACTTTCATCCTCAAAATTACCTGATATCAGCTCTGGAAAAACTAAAGATACTGGATCCACATCGCCTACTCACTCTCCCATGTCGCCTCCTCTGTGGAATGGTTCCTCCATAGAACTGTAACAAGTGGCACTTTCTTGCTTCTGTGAATACTCAAATTTTGAGGCTTGGAAAGCTGATTTCTCCAAACCGCAAAATGCCGACTCAGATTGGGTGACTTTGGAAAAGTTCACCGGAAATATATCGATATGGTACTTGAAATGTTCGGAACGACATGTGGATCGTAGAAATGGTCTCGGAATATTTTTTGGAGGTCCGTAGCTCCCGAAAATCAGTTTAAGCGAAAATCGCGCGACCTGATGTGTTTTTTTGGAGGCCGAACCTCCGTACCAACGGTTCAACCACCGCGGTCCAACCGCCGTGAACAGCGGTTCAACCGCCGTGCATAGCTGTCAACTGCCGCACACTGCGGTTCGATTGCCGGGTAGGGTTTCAACCGCAGTTTTTTTTTCTCTTCTAGCAAATTAACCGCCGTCCACAGCGGTTCTACCGCCAGGACCAGCGGTTCAACAGCCATCCAGGTCCGAATTTGGTCTATTTTCACTATAAATAGCCCCCGGAATTGTCAGAAACGGGCCGGGATTTCGTGTTGACGAACTCCCTATTTTCTTATATGCTTAGGCGCTTCTCTTCTACTCTTCTTTGAAAAAATCTAACATTGTGCTGCAGGAATCAACTCAAAACATATCAAGAAAGCGGGAATGAAGAATCATAATCCAAGGTCCAAGAAAACAAGATCTGGAGCTTCGAAGTGGGAAAATCCTAAGCCAGGTAATATCCTAATTCATCCTTTGTCAATTCAAGCATGTCATAAGCATTACACCATTTTCTTAATTTCTTTTTGGTCAAAGACCTAATCCTTTTAGGTCTAAGGCCTAATTAACTAATCAATCGATCTTTTGGCATTATGCCACGAATCAATCAACCCTTTTGGCCAAAGGCCTAAAATTTACATCCTTTTGGTACAAAGTGCCTAAATTTCACAATTTTGCACTAAGTGCTAATTAAATCTCACAATGCACAAAGCATACACACACACATGCATGAAGCATAATTCTAATCGCCTTTGAATAGACACTATCGAACTACATGGACTTTGATCTCCCATTCAAACGGGGGTATGTAGGCATATTTTGAGATTCACCTCAAATAGCAAGTCCACAATCCACTAAGAATTTGTTCATCCTTTTCCTTGTTTTTTTAGGTTTGTTTCTTTTTTTCGCAAGTTAATCAAATGCATGACATAGTCCCCGAATCCTCCTTGGGTTCGTAGATTAGAAACCTTTACATTGGATGCATTATTGGAGTCAAACAAGGGTTTTCTTAGTTTTATCCTTTAAAAAAAAACTGAGTGGTGACTCCCAACAACAAGTGAATGTTCATTCGAATCCTTTTTCGGGTGGAATTAGAGGTTCACAATTTGGCGACTCCACTGGGGACTTCCTAGTAGATTACAATTGCTTATTTGACTAACTTGCCCCTCTTTAGGGTACTTTTATTTGTTTTGTAGGGTACCTTAACAATGTTTATCCTTTCTTTAAGGATATTGGAATTGAAGATTAATAAAAGGAATCTTTTTCCTTTGATGGATCCCTTGTTTGATTAATTGTGCATTTGTTTTGTCATTCAGAGAATCTTTTTCTCTTACATTATATGGGGGAATCCTTTTCCTCCATTGCATAAAAATTATTTTCAAATGAATTTCTTCTCTTTATGTTCAAAGTTCTGAGTCTGGATAGCAAGTAGCGCTGACCGGCAGGTCTCCTTGATTATGCCGGCGGATAGCCAAAGCGTCCTCCCTGTTACCGCAAACCATTTCAATCCTTTTGGAATGGCCCACGAGTATATCGTACACTTTGACCCACTCAAAACTCCTTGTTTCACATGTGGTAGGTATATCTTACTCGAGG
The DNA here is from genome assembly GCA_947685225.1 of Garcia nutans. Taxonomy (NCBI): domain Eukaryota; kingdom Viridiplantae; phylum Streptophyta; class Magnoliopsida; order Malpighiales; family Euphorbiaceae; genus Garcia; species Garcia nutans. Next base: position 34,501,146 of record CANTUV010000005.1, on the reverse strand, counting down.
TTCAACGGTCCCTATTATAAGCCCATTCTCTATTTTTCATTCAACAATAGAACCCTCCCTTAGGTTGTATGTACCCAATGATAGTGCCATATTCCATTTAAATGAATTATGATGTGATGAGGTGCATTCATGCAACATAACAACATGGTTTTGGGGAAAACCTTTTGATATATACAAGTGGACCAAGAGTCTTCCTACCCTGCACACTACCCTAATCCTTTACCCTTAACCCTTGTAGGTACCCACCATCCGTGTGCCTTCACCTACACAAACTACACCAACTCCAACTGAGCAATCACCCACAAGTTCTACTACCCCAACTTCACCAACTACTCCAATTGCTAAAATGGCTACTATTGAACAGATTAAGGCCTTGCTGAATGGACAGGTTAGGGAGATTGAAGCTAGGATGCAAGAAAGAATTGATGAAGCTTTGACTGCCCAAAGGGTAGCCATCTTAGACGAATTGGGAGAGGCTCCAAAGACGACCACTACTCTTGGAAATCTAGGGAAAGAACCTACTATGGGGCAAACTAGTACCCCCACGACTGCTCAGAATAATACCCCTGTCATCAATTTGGAGGATCCACCCTCTAAGAATGCTACTGAAACTGATGAACTGAAAAAGAAACTTGAGTTGCTTGAAAGGTCAATCACTGCCATGAAAACTCATAAAGAGGTGGTAGACATGGATTCCTTATCCTTGTTTCCCCAAGCTAGGTTGCCTCCAAAATTCAAGATGTCGGGGATGGACAGATTTGATGGAACTACTTGCCCTAAAACCCACCTGAAGATGTATGTGGGGGCCTTAAGCCCTTGGGGTTTAAATGATGAACTATTTGCTCAACTATTCCAACAATCCTTGACCGGTGCTGCCCTTAAATGGTTTGTAAGCCTGGATCGTGCCAAGATCATGACCTGGGAAGACATCTGTAATGCATTTAACACTCAATACCACTACAATATTGAGGTGGATGTCACTAGAAGGGAGCTTGAGACTACCAAGCAGAACAACAATGAACCCTTCTCCTCATTCCTTATGAGGTGGAGGGCAAAGGCCGCCCAAATGATCAATCGCCCTTCGGAACAGGAGCAAATTGATATCATAATCAAGAATTTAAGGCCTACATATCAAGCTCAACTGCAAACCCAATACTTGCCTACTTTCAAATCGCTCATTGCGACTGCAACCAAGGTATAGGATTTGATACAATTGGGTAAGATAGTAGATGAGGCAGCTACTTTGAAGTACAAGAAACAAGGCCAAGCTGCTTCCTCAAGCAAGGTCAATGAAGTGGCCAGTATTGCCCCTGCGAGTCCTTTACGTGTGGGCAATCTTGGGCAGAGAAATTAGCCAAGAAGGCAATATACCGACCTTGGGATGCCCCTTCATCTGGTGTTTAAAAAGGCCGTGGAAGGAAAGTACTTGAAGCCTTTGGACCCAAGGCCTCCTCCAAACCCATTACCCTCCAATTACAGGGTCAATGAGTACTGTGAATACCACCAAGGAAATGGGCATAGAACAGATGCTTGCTGGACTCTGAAAAACCGCATCCAGGATCTGGTGGATAGTGGTGACATCATTCCTCTCAAGAGCCAACCAAACATTAATACTAACCCTTTGCCCAATCATTCCATCCACACCATCACTGTGGAAGAAGAGCTGTTTGATTCTTTCAAACTTCTCTTGGAGATGAATGAAGTATGTGTGCTGGATCTGAATGACCTCGCTGAAGAGGTCGATGCTTTGACAAGAAGCGGAAGGCAATATTAACCACTCGACTTGGGGGAAGCCTCTAAAACTCCAAGTCACCCCTATAAGAAGACGTCAGAACCAAAGGAAGACCCTGTCCTCACTCATCTTAAACAAACTCAAGCTAAGATGTCAATTTGGGAGCTCCTTGCTTCCTCATTCCCACACCGTCAGGCTCTCAGCAAAGCTTTAAGTCAACTTGATACATCAGTAGACACAAGCCCAGAAGCTTTGGTGGCCACTTTGACCCAATCAACCAAGGCATTGGGTATCCGGTTTTCCGATGTAGACCTACCAGAAGATGGCAAGAAACATAATGATGCTCTATACATCACCTTACAAACTAGGGGAAAGACTGTGCCCATGGTTCTCGTTGATAATGGGTCAGCCTTAAATGTATGTCCTCTGAAAGTAGCAAGCTGTCTGGGATTGGAGGCTACAGATCTTACACCTTCTGATCAAATTGTTAAAGCATATGATAACACTCGAAGAGAAATTTTAGGTGTTACTACTCTGGAAGTTGCTATTGGACCGGTAAAAATGGGAGTGCTATTCCAAGTCATTGATGTACCCACGTGCTTTAATCTCCTCCTTGGAAGGTCGTGGATTCATCAAAATAATGTTGTCCCTTCTTCATTACATCAAAAACTTAAGTTCCCTTTTGAAGGAAAAATCATCACTATCAAAGGAGACACATGTGAAATCAACAAGAAAACCACAGATCAGTCCCTCTTTGAGGTTGTTCCTGGTGAAACTGCTATAGCATTGACTGGGTTCCATTATGACACTATTCAATGCATTGAAGGAGAAATGCCCAAAGGGCCATTCATTCTATATGACTTTGGGGAGGTCCAAGTCAATTGCCTGGTAGGAATGATGCTAAGGGTAGGGCTACTACCCGGAATGGAAATGATAAGGTCTGGGAGGAAATCATCCATAGTGAGGCCATGGGAAGAACCTGAGAATAAGGGAACTTTTGGCTTGGGATACAAACCCACAGATGAGGAGATAGAAGAGTTTGAGCATGGTAAGAAGAAAAAGAAGACTTGGTGGGCAAAAGGCCTCAAAATGCGCCCTTACTTTAGAACTCTGAATGGTCACTTCTGCAAGCCTGGAAAAGCAGTTCCTTACTGTAGTTTCCAGGAGCCATTCTATTCTCCCAAGACTGGAAAGAAGCTACCAGGTTTTGAGATGTTCGCTGATGTTTTGGCCATAAAGGAAGAAGAGCCAGAACTTATAACTGACTCACAAGTGGAGGATTTCATGCATCCTAGTCTCTTTGATGAGGTTGCTATGATAATCAATTTCGAAGACAAAAGGGACTTCACGAAGCTGATCAAGACAACAGATAGACTGCTGACAAATTGGTACACCGAGGAGGGACAAGCTGCTATAGTCAAACCTAGTCCTATGTCACACCCTGAACCTGAGTCTTGTACTGAGTCAAATCCTGAGTCAAACACCGAGTCAGAGTCTAGTTCCGAGTCTTCTATAGCTTCAGATTTAGACAACCCTAATGTCAAATTTTAAGTAACCTTGGAGAATGACTCCGCCATTATCAATAAAACTGCTCAAATTCTTGGTTACCCTGTGTCTTTTGCTTTCCAAGTATTATCTAGCAAAAATGAAATAAATGAAATAAATGAAAAGATAATAATTGGAAAAGAAAATGAATATACATACATTGCATATGATTGTGTGAATAAAGAACAGGTTGTTGAGTGCATCAGAAAGTATGCCGACTGCTTCATGTGGAAGACAAGTGATGTCACGGGAATAGACCCAGCCATAGCAGTTCATAAGATTCCGCTATACCCGGATGCAAAGCCGATTAAGCAGAAGTTGAGAAGAATGAAGCCAGAATGGTCTTTGAAAATTAAAGAAGAGATTGCCAAGCAACTGGATAATAAGTTCATAGAACCAATTGCCTACCCTTCCTGGTTAGCAAACATTGTGCCAGTCCCGAAGAAAGATGGAAAGGTCAGGATGTGTGTTGACTACAGAGATTTGAATAAGGCTTGTCCCAAGGACGATTTCCCTCTACCACACATCGATTTGCTAATAGATAGGATGGCTGGGCATATGATGGTTTCCATGACTGACCTTGCGGTTCGGTACAATCAGATCATGGTGCACCCACCAGATAAAGAGAAGACAGCTTTCATTACAGAATGGGGCACTTTCTACTACAGGGTTATGCCTTTTGGATTGATAAATGCAGGGGCTACCTACCAAAGGATGGCGACAACAGTCTTTCATGACATGATTCACAAAGAAGTAGAAGTATATGTTGATGATATGATTGTCAAGTCAAAATCTCCAAAAGAGCACGTTGAAGCACTTGAGAAGTTTTTCCTTAGACTTCGCAAGTATAATTTGAAGCTTAATCCTGCAAAGTGCCTCTTTGGTGCAACATCAGGCTTATTTTTGGGATATTTGGTCAGCAAGAAAGGAAAAGAAATTGATCTAGCAAAGTCAAAGGCTATTCTGGAAATGCCTCCACCAAGAACAGAAAAGGAGATTCGAGGTTTGCTAGGTAGATTACAGTATATCAGTCGATTCATATCGCAGTTGGCAGAAACTTGCGGTCCCATCTTTAAGCTACTAAGGAAAGGTGCTTCACAAGAATGGAATGAAGATTGCCAGAAGGCCTTTGACAAGATCAAAGAATACTTGTTAAGTCCGCCAATTCTGCAACCTCCCATGTAATATCCCAATGTATGCCCTAGAAGTTTTGAATATTGTTGTTGTTTTAATTGGATTGAATGTATATGTTAATTTGAAAGAGAAAGAATTTTTAAAGGAAGTGTATATGTTGCATATATGGTAGTATAAATACCATATACATAAGTCAAAAGGGATGGTCAATGGAAGAGGATATTTATTTGTGATATGTGAAATTACTTAAATGGGCATATGAGTGACAAGAGTTAAGTTTAAATGGATGAGGGCATTTAAGTAATTGTTGTGTTAGAATTGCATGGTGGAGATTTAAAGAAGAAGAGAAGTTTGACTTGTCATTATTTTCTTTTCTTCTCTTCTCTTTTGGTGTGGCCGGCTATCAAAGGAAAGGGAGAGGAAGAGAGGTGTTCTAAGTTCGAAACATCAAATTGAAGGGAGAATCAAAGGATTAAGTTGGAGATTTGTGAAATTTCTTCAATTGAGGTAAGTACTCTCTTGTTTTCCTTTGTTATTTGTGAAGTTGTGTTTGAGGTGAGTTATGATTTGTTGGTATCATGATTAAGTGTGTTTGAGATGTGTTTATAAGTGTTGAGATTGATTGTAAGTTATAAAGTTAAATTGGGATTGGTTTTGGTTTGAAAATGGTAAGTTAAATGGATGTGAATATTGAAAGAACAAGAGTGAGATTGGTTTAGGGTTTTGAAGTGTTGAGTGATCAAATGTGTTGTTAATGTGAATATTGTGATGAGCATGCAAGATATGTGTTAATGATATTGTTTATATTCATTTGAATGAGGTTATGTTGTGCATAATGTGTTTAAATTCAATTAAAAGAGATTTGGCCATGTTTAGGGTTTTTAATCATGAGAGACACGGCCAAACCAAGGAAGAGACACGGCCAACCTATAGAATTTTGGAGACACGGCCAAGTCTAAGGAAAATGTCGCCGTGTTGGATGATTTTTGGAGAGACACGGCTGTGTCCCTTGACCATGTCTGCCACTGCCAATTCGTTTTGAGAGACACGGCCACAAGCTTGGCCGTGTCCCTTGAGTGTGTTGGCTACTACGATTGTTCTTTGCTCCTCTTGCATTGTTGAGAAAGAACATACATTTGATGATGCATATGATACTATATGAACAATGTTATGTTATATACATTGTGAATCTTGTGAATGGTAATGTGTTATATGAATAATATACTTCATAATGTTACATCAATGATGCTATATGTAAAATGTGAAGGATATGATGAGGTAAATGATTATGTATAGCTTGATGGGAGTGGCTCTTGAGGTAAGTACAAACCCTAATACACATTATTGCGTATTAATGATATTATGTTTGGCATAATATGAGCTTTATGAAATGTGAATTGAGATAATTGAAGCATATTTGCTTGGATGATAATGTTCAATGTAATTGATTGTGTATACTTGAATAATGAAGTATTAATATGTGAATTGAAATATAATGTGATGTGAAGCCATTGTGATTGGCTATGATAATTCAAATGTGATGTGAAGCCATTGTGATTGGCTATGATGATTCAATTGAAAGACATAAGGCATGTTTGCCTAATTGATGAAGAGAATTGAGAATGAAATTGATAAATGAATGGTGTGGCTAATGTGTTATTCCATTTTCAGAGTTTGTTGTTGGTGGCATGCCTAATGATAGTAACAATCTCTTGAAGTTAGGTTGGGCTTGATCCTTGAAGCCAAGTTGGGTAGAAGTTTAACATGTTTTACTCCCCTTGAAGCTTGGTTGGGTCTAGTCCTTGAAGCCTAATTGAGATGTTACAACCCTTGAAGCTAGGTTGGGTTGGTTCTTGAAGCCAAGTTGGGTTGATACTTAGCATGCTTTGTTCCCCTTGAAGCTTGGTTGAACCTAAATCCTTGAAGCCTAGTTGGGTCTATGATAATGATAAACGTGATAACAAAACCAAAGCATTAACTCTGAAAATTGAATGGCATATTAGTGTCTTTTGGGCCCGAGTCTGTCTTTGTTGTCAATGTGTTATACAAATGTTGAAATAAATGAGTAATGAGATCTATGGTTTTTTTGTTGGAAATGTGACTCATGAAAGATGATAATGATTGCCTTTGTTGGAAATGTGATTCATGAATGGTGATAATGATTGCCTTCATTGGAAATGTGATTCATGATTGGTGAATTGTGAATAAAATTATGATATGAAGTATGATATGTAATATGTATATTGATATAATGATTGTGAGTATTAGTGATGGATTGTGGTTGGTGTTAATGATATGTATATACGTATATATATAATATATGAGATTAGTAGAGATATTTGAAAGGTGCAATTCAAAAGGAAAAACATGATAAGAAACTAGTGGTACATGAAAGTGATATTTCATTATATGCTAGAATTTCTATAATGTATGTTTATATGTTATATTTGTACTACTAAGCTCTCGGGCTTAGCGCGGATGTGTAATCGCGCAGGTGACTAGGTGGAAGATATGAAGTCTTTCGTTATGCCACGAGAAGAGTAAGAGGTTGTCGAGACCAACTAGAGGGTGATGCATACATGTATAATTTTTAATTATGATGTATTTCTGACAAGAGTATATTTATATGTATAAATGAAGTTTTGATAAAGATAAGATTATGATATATATGTAAGATCATTAAAAGTATAATGATTTTGTAAATGTTCTTTAAATTTATGTATTGTGGTTTGAACTCTGTTAAAGGTTTTAGAAATGTAACGAAAAGTGACATCCTTATACTTTATATACTTACTATATGTATACTAGGTGTATGTATAGTACTTATATGGAGTATCGGGGTGTTACATCCCAGAATGGGAAAACCTCTACTCTTGTATTTGTCTGTAACAGATGAAGCCATGGGTGCAATGCTAGCTCAAGAGGCCAAAGGTACAAAGGTGGAAAATGCAATTTACTACCTCAGCAAAAGGATGCTGGACTATGAGTTAAAGTATAACAGATTGAGAAGTTGTGTTTAGCGTTGTATTGGGCTTGCACGAAGTTACAACACTACTTGTCTTCTTACACTACTTATGTCATCGCAGAATAGAGTCCCTTGAAATTCCTTATGGAGAGGCCTATTTTGGACAGCAAAATGGCAAAGTGGGTGTCAACATTGGCAACCTTTGACTTAAAATTCATTCAAAGTTGCTGTGAAAGGTGGGGCAATAGCTGACCAGTTAGCAGAATTACCCATAAAAGACGAGAAACGAGAAATGAATTTCCCTGACGAAGACCTCTTGAATGTGGAAAGGAGTGTTTGGGAGATGTACTTTGATGGGGCATCCAATTATCATGGAAATGGAGTTGGGGTTGTGTTCAAAACTCCTTGTGGAGAATACATTCCATTTGTAGTTAAACTTGACTTTAGCTGCACAAACAATGAAGCAGAATATGAAGCTTGCATCAATGGGCTTGAAGTCGCCCTAGAATTGGGGATTAAGAACCTAAAGGTCTATGGTGATTCTATTTTAATAGTATCACAAGCTTTAAGGAAATGGAAGATAAGAGAAGAGCGTTTGGTTCCTTACCTACAACGCCTTGATCATGTGGCACAACAATTCGATGATCTGTCCTTCGAATATCTCCTAAGAGCAAAGAATCAGTTTGCTGATGCCCTGGCTACTTTAGCTTCCATGGTCAATATCAAGGGGGGGAAAGCCATTTGTCCATTGAAAGTTCAGCTTCAGAAACAACCAGCCCATATAATGCACTTGGCTTATGGTAAGCCATGGTTTTGGGTTATCAAGAGTTATCTCAAGGGTGGAAGTTATCCGGAGGGATCATCAAAGGTTGATCAGAGGACAATAAGGCAGCTAGCCATGGGTTACATTCTTAATGGAGATATCCTCTACAAAAGAAGTTGGAATGGGATGCACCTAAGGTGTGTAAATGAAGCAGAGGCTAAGCGGATAATGGAAATGGTACATGGTGGCGAATCAGGACCGCATATGTATGGGATCACCTTGGCGCGAAAAATAGCCAATCTAGGTTATTATTGGTCCACCATGAATACAGACTGTGTGGCATTTGTGCAAGAATGCCATCAGTGTCAGGTATTTGCTAAGCTGCAGAAACAACCTCCCGTTGCCCTGAACCAAATCACTTCTCCATGGCCTTTCGCTACTTGGGGAATAAATATAATTGGCAAAATATATCCAAAAGCCTTGAATGGACATCAGTTTATCTTGGTCGCAGTGGATTACTTCACAAAGTGGGTTGAACCAGCTTCCTATGCAGAAGTAGACGCCAAAAAGGCAGCACAGTTTGTCCGAACCAACATCCTTTGTCTGTACGGAACACCATTTGAGATTATCACTGATAATGGAACTCATTTCCAAGCAGAATTAGCTAAACTCTTGAAGGATAAGAAGGTCCAACATCATAAGTCCTCTCCTTATAGACCTCAAACAAATGGAGCTGTAGAAGCAGCAAATAAGTCTATAAAGGTGATCATACAAAAAATGATCGAGGAACATAAGGGTTGGCATGAGAAGTTACCACTGGCCTTGTGGGGATATAGAACATCAATTAGAACTCCTACTGGAGCAACCCCGTATTCACTAGTGTATGGAATGGAAGCAGTACTCCCCATTGAATTGGAAGTTCAATCGGTGAGAATAATTCAAGAAAGTCAGATAAATGAAGCTGAATGGATCAGCAATTATCATCATCAGTTGTTGGGTCCGGATGAAAAAAGACTTCAAGCTCTACATCAGATTCAAGGGTACCAAAGGCGAATGGCTAGGCATTTCAACAAAAAGGTCAAAAACCGGAAGTTGGAAGAAGGTTGTTTGGTCCTAAAAGAAATCAGAGCACCTGTTTCAGATCCTCGTGGGAAGTTTCATCCTCATTGGGCGAGACCCTACATTTTGAAGAAAATACTTTCCGGCGGAGCCGTCATCTTAACTGATTTGGATGGGTTAGAATTCACAAATCCATGTAACATGGATCAGTTAAAGAGATATTATGCATAAAGAAGCACTCAAAAAGGAACTACATTAGACCTGATTCTCGCAAACTAATTCGAGATATGCAGGCAGCTCTTCTTGAGCACGGTCTAAATTTTAATAAAAACCATTGATTCATTTTTCTTTTGCCAACATAAAAAAAAAGAGAAAAGAAAAGAAAGAAAAATCCTGCTAAGTCAAAAACCCACAAAGGGCGGCTTAGGCAATAGTGGGGCCTGCTAAGTCGAAAACCCGCAAAGGGCGGCTTAGGCAAGAATGGGTAAGAGCTCGCTAAGTTGAAAATTCAAAAGGACGGCTTAAGCAAAAATTAGAGCAAGTAAATAAAGTAGATAATGCTTGGAAAGCAAATAAAAGAGTCATTCATTCTAAAAAGAGTCATTCATTCCAAAAAGAGTCATTCATTCCATGAAATATCAAACCAATCAAAAAAGTCAAACCATAAGTCCAAATGAACCAAAAAGGTAAAAACAATCCAAAAAAAAAGTAGACAATAGAGTCAACCCTAGGGTCTAAATCCTACGCCTCCTATGTGGGGCAGAGTCTTCGGTATCTTCCTTAGCTCCAGAGCTCTCTGCAGCATCTATCTTCTCCTCGTTAAGAGGAACCACCTCCTCTCCCTCTAGCTCCTCCAGCAATGCATGCCTCCTTGGCTTTTCAATTGGCCAAACTTCGGCTATAAACCAAGTCCTATGCTCTAGTGTAGGCTGGACAAGGGAAGGCTCTGCAAAAGGCCTGATGATATGATGGTTCCTAGCACAAGTTTGAAGAACAGCTCGAGTAACTCCGGGCGTAATAGGGGCAGAAATAGTAAGCCCAACAGGAAGAGGAAACCTCTGATCAATCCCCATCTGCCTAAGGACGTGAGAAGCACTATACCATGTACTATGAGTGAAACCAAGAAGGTAGACGTGGTTATGCATTGCATTTGCCTCCATGAAGCGAGAAATTCTATACCAAGAGATGTACCACAACAATTCTTCTGGTCCAAGCTCATACAACCAGATAATCCACTTGGTCATAGAAGGAAAAGAAACCTGGATTCTTCTAGTACGATACTGAGAAGGGTTATAAGTCAAGGCATGGGGAGCGGCAACCACTCGGAGATGGTCTCTCAACCAAACCTAAAAACATAAAATAAAATAAATAAAATAAAATAAATAAGTATAGATCCTTTCTATTTACAAAAGAAAAAAATGAGAAGAAACAAAAGGTATAACAAAATTACCTGAAGAATGATCGGAGTAACAGTCCAATCTTCAAATCCAAGTGCAGTTCTGTCAAGACTCTGAATAGTCTCAGCCAGAATCATACCACCAATACAGTTAAGTTCTTCCATCTGCCTAATCATGGGGCAAATCTTTAAATCTCCAAAGCCAGGGTCACGGTTGAAAAGAAACCCAGCTAACAGGCAGAAGACAAAAGCTCACATCCTATGCTTCAGTTGAATCTCATCTTCAAAATTAGCAGTCAGGAATGCATCAATCAAAAGAAGCAGCATCCACAATCATATCTTGAGCTTGAGGCCTTGTAAAGTTGAAAAGCCTTTTAAAAGACCCCACGTAGCCAACTCGAACCTCATGCCTTACAAGAGGGGCATTTGGGTCACATCCAATAATTGAGTAGAATTCCTCAAAAAGAGGACACATCTCGTCCATCCGGGCACCAAATCTGAAGACGTGAGCTTGGGGATCCCAAAATCTGATATAAGCATGCAAGAAATCCCAATCTACAGCTACGCCTCTAAGAGTAGCAACAGCTTTCAATCCATACCTTCCCATATTGATCCTTTCAACATTATGGAGGCTCTTGGTCCATTCATGCATCACATGGTTAAAAAGATGGTTCATTGTTGAGGGTCCATATTGCACCTCAAAATTCTCGTTTCTGACAACCACTGAGCCCCATAAATCATTTTTATGGACCCCAGTGGGGGGCAATTGTGAATACTCGAATTTTGAGGCTTGGAAAGCTGATTTCTCCAGACCGCAAAATGCCAACTCAGACTGGGTGACTTTGGAAAAGTTCACCGGAAATATATCGATATGGTACTTGAAATGTCCGGAACGACACGTGGATTGTAGAAATGGTCTCGGAATATTTTTTAGAGGTCCTTAGCTCCCGAAAAATCAGTTTCAGCAAAAATCGCGCGAGCTGATGTGTTTTTTTGGAGGCCGAACCGCCGCATACAGCGGTGCAACCGTCGTGCGCAGCAATTCAACCGCCGCACACGGCGGTTCGACCACTGGGTAGGGTTTCAACGACCATTTTTTTTTCTCTTCTGGAAAATTAACCGCCGTCCACGGCGTTTCAACCGCCGGGACCAGCGGTTCAACAGCCATCCAGGTCCGAATTTGGTCTATTTTCACTATAAATAGCCCCCAGAATGGTTAGAAACGGGCCGGGACTTCATGTTGACGAACTCCCTATTTTCTTATACGCTTAGGCGCTTCTCTTATACTCTTTTTTGAATAAATCTAACCTTGTGTTGTAGGAATCAACTCAAAAGATATCAAGAAAGCGGGAATCAAGAATCATAATCCAAGGTCCAAGAAAACAAGATCTGGAGCTTCGAAGTGGGAAAATCCTAAGCCAGGTAATATCGTAATTCATCCTTTGTCAATTCAAGCATGTCATAAGCATTACACCATTTTCTTAATTTCTTTTTGGTCAAAGACCTAATCCTTTTAGGTCTAAGGTCTAATTAACTAATCAATCGATCTTTCGGCATTAAGCCACGAATCAATCAACCCTTTTGGACAAAGGCCTAAAATTTGCATCCTTTTGGTACAAAGTACCTAAATTTCACAATTTTGCACTAAGTGCTAATTAAATCTCACAATGCACAAAGCATACACACACACATGCATGAAGCATAATTCTAATCACCTTTGAATAGGCACTATCGATCTACATGGGCTTTGATCTCCCATTCAAACGGGGGTATGTAGGCATATTTTGAGATTCACCTCAAATAGCAAGTCCACAATCCACTAACAATTTGTTCGTCCTTTTCCTTGTTTTTTTAGGTTTGTTTCTTTTTTTCGCAAGTTAATCAAATGCATGACATAGTCCCCGAATCCTCCTTGGGTTTGTAGATTAGAAACCTTTACATTGGATGCATTATTGGAGTCAAACAAGGGTTTTCTTAGTTTTATCCTTTTAAAAAAAAAACTGAGTGGCGACTCCCAACAACAAGTGAATGTTCATTCGAATCCTTTTTCGGGTGGAATTAGAGGTTCACAGCTTCTCAACACTTTCATTTCTCGTGCCAAAATTGCCACTGATTCTTCTTCGTAAGTCACATGCGGACTCACCTCAATAGACTCTATTAACAAGACTTGAGATGGGTTTGATCTATATCTTCGAAGCATAGAGACATGGAAGACATTGTGTATATGATCTAACTCAGGCGGTAGAGTCAATCTATAAGCCACTAGTCCTACTCTCTCCAGTACCTCATAAGATCTTATAAAATGAGGACTCAACTTCCCTTTCCTACCAAACCTCATAATTTTCTTCCATGGAGACACCTTTAGGAATAACTTATCCCCCACACTAAACACTATATCCTTCCTCTTCAAATCTGTGTAAGATTTCTGTCAGTCTGAAGCAGCTCTCAAATGACCCCAAATTATCTTCACTTTCTCAACTGTTTCCTTGATCAATTCAGGACCTACCAGTTTACCTTCTCCAACTTCATCCCAACATAATGGTGTCCTGTACTTCCTGCCATATAGAGCCTCATATAGTGCCATCCCAGTAACACCCCCATACTCTATATAAATACTATACATATACCTTGTATACATGCAGTACGTATAAAAAGTATAAGAATGTCACTTTTCATTTCAGATTAAAAACCTTTACTCTAGTTCCAAATATTAATACATTTTATTTAAAGAACATTTACAAAATCTTTGTACTTTCGATGATCTTACATATATATAATGATCTTGTCTTTACCAAAATTTCATTTATACATATGAATACATTTTTATCAAAATACAATATAATTAAATTGTACATGTATGCACCACCTTCTAGATGGTCTCAAAATACTCTTACCCTTTTCGTGGCATAACGATTTGACTTCAGATCAACCACCTACTCACCTGCGCGATTTATACAACCGCGCTAAGCTCGAAAGCTTAGTAGTACAAATAAATATTATAAACATACCATACAGAAAATCATACTCATATATTAACTTCATGTATCATTAATTTCTTATCATATTTTTCCCATTTCAATTACACTTTTCATATATTTCTACTAATCTCATAATTATATACATATACACATATATTACTAACACAAACCACAATTCCATAACTTATTAGAACATTCATAAAATAATACTCACAATGTCCACATCCATATACATATTACATGTCATATTGTACTTTCAGAATCTCATCTTTCAGCATAGCTTCTCAGGCCATATTTCTTTTCAATAATTTATTTATGTATTGTAATCATATCATATTTCATAACATTACATGTCATTATAAAATTCAATTAATTCATCATTTATGAGTCACATTGAAACAAAGACAAGCATGGGCCCAAAAGACACTAATAGGTCATTCAACTTTCAGAGTTAATGTTTTGGTTTAATTATCACATTTATCATTATCATTATCCCAACTAGGATTCAAGGATTAGGCTCAACCAAGCTTCAAGGGGAACAAAGCATGCTAAGTATCAACCCATCTTGGCTTCAAGAACCAAACCCAATCTAGCTTCAAGGGTTGTAACATCTCAACTAGGCTTCAAGGACTAGACCCAACCAAGCTTCAAGGGGAGTTAAACATGCTAAACTTCAACCCAACTTGGCTTCAAGGATCAAATCCAACCTAGCTTCAAGAGATTGTTACCATTAGTCATGCCACCAACAGCAAAACTCTGAAAATGGAATAACATATTAGACACACAATTCATTCATTATTTCATTATCAATTTCATTCTCATTTTCTCATCATCATTTAGACAATCATGCCTCAATTATCTCATTTGCATCATTATAGCCAACAACAATGACTTCACATCTCATCAATAGAGTATACATAACCAATTGCATTGGACATACATTTTAAATTCATCATCATCTAGGCAAACATGCCCCACTTATTTCTTTTGAATCATTATAGCCAACCACAATGGCATCACATCTCATCATATCACAATTCACATTAAAGCAATTCATCATTAAAGTATTCATCATAACCTATTGTATTGCACATATATTTTGAATGATCATCATATATTTCACATTATACAATTCATAGCATTAATCAAATGTATCAACAATATAATAGATTACTTAACACATTTACAACCAAATGTGTTAAGTCTCAAAATCATGTAAATGTATGCAAGCATTTAAGTTTGTACTTACCTCAAGAACAACTCACACCAATCTATACACTTCCTCTTCCAAGAATTCTTCACTATATGGATTAGGGCAACTCAACCTCTTCACAACCTAATCCAAAAGGAATAATACACACTTATTTACAAATACACATGAATTCCAATACATTTATTCACCTATTAGTCTCATACTAGACTCATAGATCACAAACTACAAACCAAAACCATTATCTAAGTCCCCACGGTTGTGGCCTCACAACCCCACGGCCGTGGGTTAGCAAACAAATCTGCCCACTTTTCTCTAAACCCCCACGGTCATGTCCTCACTTGCCACGACCGTGGCACTCATTTGCCACGACCGTGGCATCCATTTTGCCTCTGTTTCGGACCAAACTCATGTATTCTGTGTTTTTAACTTCAATAAACACAAACATATAGAAAATCCAAGATAATAATTGATCAAACTCATAACATACATCAATTACCAATTAATTTAACACTTATATAACTTCAACATATCATAATAATAATCATTATATACATCATCCATATATCAATTATTCAATTCCCCAACTCATTTATATTAAACCCTTACTAAACAATTTCAACAATCCATCATCATCCTCACAAATAACCATTTTATCATCATCTAAATACCAATTCAACATATCTATATACTTCAATCTTTCATTATCATCATCTTCACACACTAACCATATCAAATATAAACACAATCAATAGAAATCAACACAAAGAAATGAACACTTACTTGAATTCTTTGCCAAATCTTCAATATCCTCCTTCAATTCTCATAAAGCCCTTAAGAATTTGATGTGTAAACCAACAAAATCACATCTTTCTCTCTCTCTCTCTCTCTCTCTCTCTCTCTCTCTCTCTCTCTCTCTCTCTCTCTCTCGTTCAAGAAGAAGAAGAAGAAAGAAAGAAAATAAAGAAAATCCTCTCTTTTCCCTTTCAAACTTATCTTATAAATATATAATAATAATATAATTAAATATCCCTAAAATTCTCCACCACAAGATTTATTCTTCCCTTTGACTTTCTTTTCTTCTTTTTCTCTTGTCATTATTATTATTATTATTATTATTATTATTATTATTATTATTATTATTATTACTACTACTACTTACTCTTCCTACACCAATATATACATCATGTATATGTGATGTATATGTTGCTACATGTATATCTCTTATATATTGTATTTATATTTCCCATATTTTTTCAAATACCATATATACATATCATCCTTCATATACATCTATCTCTTATAATATTTCCTTTTAATTAATTTAAAATAATTAATTTATCTTCTTTTGACTTCCATTTTTTTACTTGTATATGTTATATATATATCTATATATACAACATATACGCTCTCTCTTTACTTCTTTTCTCTTTCCATTAAACATATACATTAAATCCAAATACAACAATAATTCCAAAACTTTTAGGGTATACTTTGGGATATTACAATTCTCTCCCCCTTAAATAATTTCATCCTCGAAATTATCCAGTACAGTAACAATCCATTCTTAACAAAATACCATCTTAACTTTCATATGAAGTTAATTATATTATTAAGTTATTATGTCATCAGATCACATAACTTCTACTCTACCCCTTAGAGTCAATCATCTTCTCTAGATTTCATAACTCATCATTATATATATTTATAAATCTTATTACTTTCTTAACCAAACATTCAAAATAACTCATTGCATTCCCAATTAATTTATCTTTATACAAGAATCAGATCGTCTTATAATATACTTATACTTCGTCCAATTATTACATTCAGGATATTTTATCACTTCATCTCTTTATAAAAACTCTATTTACTTTAACCTTAATAATCATTGATTTATATCTTAATATTGATTATCCCGTCATTACAATCACTTTCAGAATAGATATTTATCAAACCTTAATTGATAACAATATCCTTATTCTTCATACACTTAATTCCTTCTTTAGCATGCTTCTCACTTAACATAAATATTAGTACAATGCCTTTAAACTTACTTTACAGGTAATCAACCTTTTCCCTTTTATCATCATTTATAACTGATATAACTCAATTCATTCATGTCCATTTATTTGTCAGAATATTACATCATATACATTATCATTTAAATTTTATACTCTTAGTACAACTATACATATTAAATCTCAATAATAATTCACAACCTTAGCGAAATCTAGATCAATTGATTTATCTGTTACAATACACTAACGTCTCAATCTTATTTGATTCAAACCAACAATTAACTTATTTAAACTTATCATTAAATTTCACAATATATATATGACCTAATTCCATTAGGTCAAACTTATATTCAAATTCTAATCTCTTCAGATCCATATTCAGCTTTTTGAAATTATGATTATTAATAACAAATCACTTCAAATTATCTTAGTACAATTTCCACAAAATTCTCATGATTTTCTCATACTATATTTATTACCCATAATTCATTCACTTAAATATTATTTCCATCAACTTATTCACTTTATACCATAAACATATTCAGTATAACTTTCAATCACATTTTGTAATTTCTCGCATTTAACATCTCCTCACATTTCATACCATTACTATTTTTACAATAATTACATTTCTATCATATTATCCATAACTCAAAACATTTTCACAGTTCTCTTTTCTTCCATACTTTCTATAATTATAAACAAATTTCTAATATAAAATGATAAAGTACAACTTTACCCATCATAACTCTTAACTCTGTTTCTAGAAATATAATTGTCAATCTCATCAAAACTATACTACAGTCATGTTATCTCAGGCTCAAATCTGTGGATAACAAAATTAACTGGCCAAATATACTAAACAAATCATTTGGCCATAGGAGACTAATGGTCACGCCTGTGGCTTATAAATCAATATTGTCCCTCTATTATTCTGCTTCCAACCTTTCCAATTACAATGCTAAGTTTGTATCGCAAGGATTACATATTCATTCTCTAAACTTTTGCTACACTAAGAGTTAAAACATTTCAACTACGTTTCAAACCAATTTGCACTCGATTATATGATCATCACTAGCCTAATTCATGTTCAACAATATTACTATTAACATCTCTTACGTATACATATTTGATTATATGCAAATCTTACACAATTTCCTTTTGTTACTCCATTTCTAATCTATCTCTTCTAAAAAAAAATTTATACATTATACTTCCCCTTTTTTTTTCCTTACAATCTTTTATTATACACATATACATAGAACATTTCCACATGTAAATACTTTGGGACTCAAAATATTATATGATCATCAAGTTCAGTGATTACCATAACAATTTCACCATCCAGTATTACTCTAGTCCATTCTCACTCTCAATTTCATCACATAGTCTAGCTCTGCGCAGGTCAGGACCTAATCTCTCTTAGGTTCATTAATACATGCAATATCATTCTCAATACCACTAGACCAGTAGTTATACCACCTACACATTCATAGGTCACATTCATAATGTGACTTACTTTCCACATTTTTTACATAATACAATTACATTCATATCGAAAAACTCATCTCACGTATCCTATACATGTATACACATAATCATGCAATTTTATTTAATTTCTCTTTTGCATACAATCTATACAAATTTAATTTTTATTACTTTTCTTTGAACATTATCATTCTCATTCTTTTAACAAGACTTAAATTATTCATCAACACAACAAATATATACATTCTAACCATAATAACACTTCACATACATCCTAGTCACATTTCTAATGTGACATCTCTCTCACATTTGTTTTTTAAAAGCATTTAGTATACCCTTCATATCCATTTTCATCATTTCCAGTCAAATTACTTAAAATAACTCATTTTCACTTGCTTATTCGTTTTCCCTTTATTACAAAACAAATTTTCATATTATTAATCACATTGCCCAATTCATAGTACTTTCTTATGCAATAATATTCATTCAAATTAGCTCATAAGCTTAATATACATTAAACTATCGATATCTAAATAATCCTCATTAGAATTCCATTAAAACTCTAACTCTCAACTTACTACTTTACCTAAACTTCAATTTACAAATCTCATTTTCTTAATATTAACTTTAAAAGCATTAAATACATACCATAATGTAACATCAAAACATATCATTTTCACAATTATTAAAGCTCATTTTAAAAAAATTCAACTTTCACATATTACCACCATTAATATGAGCTTTATCAACACTTAAACATATCACATTTCTAATATTAAAATCACAATGTTTGTATCAAAACAACAATGAAAACAACACCATTATATCTCCTTACTTTAACCAACACCATCCCTTTTTAAAAACCTGAACTTTACGTACCCAAAACCTTAAATTGTCACAATTTGTCTATACTAATCAACTCACTCAATATTCCACCATACTTTCTTCAATTTAATAACATATGTATCCATTTTAACATTCAAACAATATTTCCTCTCTCTAGCAATCCAAACATAAGCTTTATTAGAAAGAGATCCAAACTTTAGAGAAATGAGTAATTACTTAAATCTTGATTTTTTTTAAACTCATTTTCAACATTATTCTCCTATTCATTTCTTTATGACCTTTTTTCACAAGCACACTTCCATAATTAAAAATTTTAAAATTTACTTTACTTAAGTAAACTTTAATTCTTTAATTTATCAATTATACTTGTACAAATTTTCCTATATCATTTCTTTCTCTAGATTTACTTTCATGTAAAACCTCATTCACACACTATCATCCATCTCATATAATTCAGATATAATACAAATCACATAATGCCACATCCGAGACCAACCTAGGTGTTAATGCATATGCATGTATCACAATTTCACTTTTTTTTTAAAAAAAATTTTCCTCTTTTCGTTTTAAATCTACTTAGGCCGAGAATCTCAAACCTAAGCTCTGATACCAAAATAATTGTAACACCCCCATACTTTATATAAGTACTATACATATACCTTGTATACATGCAGTACGTATATAAAGTATAAGAATGTCACTTTTCATTTCAGATTAAAAACCTTTACTCTAGTTCCAAACATTAATACATTTTATTTAAAGAACATTTACAAAATCTTTGTACTTTCGATGATCTTACATATATATAATGATCTTGTCTTTACCAAAATTTCATTTATACATATGAATACATTTTTATCAAAATACAATATAATTAAATTGTACATGTATGCACCACCTTCTAGTTGGTCTCGAAATACTCTTACCCTTCTCGTGGCATAACGATTTGACTTCAGATCAACCACCTACTCACCTGCGCGATTTACACAACCGCGCTAAGCTCGAAAGCTTAGTAGTACAAATAAATATTATAAACATACCATACAGAAAATCATACTCATATATTAACTTCATGTATCATTAATTTCTTATCATGTTTTTCCCATTTCAATTACACTTTTCATATATTTCTACTAATCTCATAATTATATACATATACACATATATTATTAACACAAACCACAATTCCATAACTTATTAGAACATTCATAAAATAATACTCGCAATGTCCACATCCATATACATATTACATGTCATATTGTACTTTCAGAATCTCATCTTTCAGCATAGCTTCTCAGGCCATATTTCTTTTCAATAATTTACTTATGTATTGTAATCATATCATATTTCATAACATTACATGTCATTATATAATTCAATTAATTCATCATTTATGATTCACATTGAAACAAAGACAAGCATGGGCCGAAAAGACACTAATAGGTCATTGAACTTTCAGAGTTAATGTTTTGGTTTAATTATCACATTTATCATTATCATTATCCCAACTAGGCTTCAAGTATTAGGCTCAACCAAGCTTCAAGGGGAACAAAGCATGCTAAGTATCAACCCAACTTGGCTTCAAGAACCAAACCCAACCTAGCTTCAAGGGTTGTAACATCTCAACTAGGCTTCAAGGACTAGACCCAACCAAGCTTCAAGGGGAGTTAAACATGCTAAACTTCAACCCAACTTGGCTTCAAGGATCAAATCCAACCTAGCTTCAAGAGATTGTTACCATTAGGCATGCCACCAACAACAAAACTCTGAAAATGGAATAACATATTAGACACACAATTCATTCATTATTTCATTATCAATTTCATTCTCATTTTCTCATCATCATTTGGACAATCATGCCTCAATTATCTCATTTGCATCATTATAGCCAACAACAATGGCTTCACATCTCATTAATAGAGTATACATAACCAATTGCATTGGACATACATTTTAAATTCATCATCATCTAGGCAAACATGCCCCACTTATTTCATTTGAATCATTATAGCCAACCACAATGGCATCACATCTCATCATATCACAATTCACATTAAAGCAATTCATCATTAAAGTATTCATCATAGCCTATTGTATTGCACATATATTTTGAATGATCATCATATATTTCACATTATACAATTCATAGCATTAATCAAATGTATCAACAATATAATAGATTACTTAACACATTTACAACCAAATGTGTTAAGTCTCAAAATCATGTAAATGTATGCAAGCATTTAAGTTTGTACTTACCTCAAGAACAACTCACACCAATCTATACACTTCCTCTTCCAAGAATTCTTCACTATATGGATTAGGGCAACTCAACCTCTTCACAACCTAATCCAAAAGGAATAATACACATTTATTTACAAATACACATGAATTCCAATACAATTATTCACCTATTAGTCTCATACTAGACTCATAGATCACAAATTACAAACCAAAACCATTATCTAAGTCCCCACGGTCGTGGCCTCACAACCCCACGGCCGTGGGTTAGCAAACGAATCTGCCCACTTTTCTCTGAACCCCCACGGTCATGTCCTCACTTGCCACGACCGTGGCATCCATTTTGCCTCTGTTTCGGACCAAACTCATGTATTCTGTGTTTTGAACTTCAATAAACACAAACATATAGAAAATCCAAGATAATAATTGATCAAACTCATAACATACATCAATTACCAATTAATTTAACACTTATATAACTTCAACATATCATAATAATAATCATTATATACATCATCCATATATCAATTATTCCCCAACTCATTTATATTAAACCCTTACTAAACAATTTCAATAATCCATCATCATCCTCACAAATAACCATTTTATCATCATCTAAATACCAATTCGACATATCTATATACTTCAATCTTTCATTATCATCATCTTCACACACTAACCATATCAAATATAAACACAATCAATAGAAATCAACACAAAGAAATGAACACTTACTTGAATTCTTTGCCAAATCTTCAATATCCTCCTTCAATTCTCTTAAAGCCCTTAAGAATTTGATGTATAAACCAACAAAATCACATCATTCTCTCTCTCTCTCTCTCTCTCTCTCTCTCATTCAAGAAGAAGAAGAAGAAAGAAAGAAAATAAAGAAAATCCTCTCTTTTCCCTTTCAAACTTATCTTATAAATATATAATAATAATATAATTAAATATCCCTAAAATTCTCCACCATAAGATTTATTCTTCTTTTTGACTTTCTTTTCTTCTTTTTCTCTTGTCATTATTATTATTATTATTATTATTATTATTATTATTATTATTACTACTACTACTACTACTACTACTACTTACTCTTCCTACACCAATATATAGATCATGTATATGTGATGTATATGTTGCTACATGTATATCTCTTATATATTGTATTTATATTTCCCATATTTTTTCAAATACCATATATACATATCATCCTTCATATACATCTATCTCTTATAATATTTCCTTTTAATTAATTTAAAATAATTAATTTATCTTCTTTAGACTTCCATTTCTTTGACTTGTATATGTTATATATATATATCTATATATACAACATATACGCTCTCTCTTTATTTCTTTTCTCTTTCCATTAAACATATACATTAAATTCAAATACAACAATAATTCCAAAACTTTTAGGGTATACTTTGGGATATTACAATTCTCTCACCCTTAAATAATTTCATCCTCCAAATTATCCAGTACAGTAACAATCCATTCTTAACAAAATACCATCTTAACTTTCATATGAAGTTAATTATATTATTAAGTTATTATGTCATCAGATCACATAACTTCTACTCTCCCCCTTAGAGTCAATCATCTTCTCTAGATTTCATAACTCTTCATTATATATATTTATATATCTTATTACTTTCTTAACCAAACATTCAAAATAACTCATTACATTCCCAATTAATTTATCTTTATACAAGAATCAGATCGTCTTATAATATACTTATA
Organism: Garcia nutans; assembly: GCA_947685225.1. Taxonomy (NCBI): domain Eukaryota; kingdom Viridiplantae; phylum Streptophyta; class Magnoliopsida; order Malpighiales; family Euphorbiaceae; genus Garcia; species Garcia nutans. Next base: position 34,478,025 of record CANTUV010000005.1, on the reverse strand, counting down.
CTTCGTCCAATTATTACATTCAGGATATTTTATCACTTCATCTCTTTATAAATACTCTCTTCACTTTAACCTTAATAATCATTGATTTATATCTTAATATTGATTATCCCGTCATTACAATCACTTTCAGAATAGATATTTATCAAACCTTAATTGATAACAATATCCTTATTCTTCATACACTTAATTCCTTCTTTAGCATGCTTCTAACTTAACATAAATATTAGTACAATGCCTTTAAACTTACTTTACAGGTAATCAACCTTTTCCCTTTTATCATCATTTATAACTGATATAACTCAATTCATTCATGTCCATTTATTTGTCAGAATATTACATCATATACATTATCATTTAAATTTTATACTCTTAGTACAACTATACATATTAAATCTCAATAATAATTCACAACCTTAGCGAAATCTAGATCAATTGATTTATCTGTTACAATACACTAACGTCTCAATCTTATTTGATTCAAACCAACAATTAACTTATTTAAACTTATCATTAAATTTCACAATATATATATGACCTAATTCCATTAGGTCAAACTTATATTCAAATTCTAATCTCTTTAGATCCATATTCAGCTTTTTGAAATTATGATTATTAATAACAAATCACTTCAAATTATCTTAGTACAATTTCCACAAAATTCTCATGATTTTCTCATACTATATTTATTACCCATAATTCATTCACTTAAATATTATTTCCATCAACTTATTCACTTTATACCATAAACATATTCAGTATAACTTTCAATCACATTTTGTAATTTCTCCCATTTAACATCTCCTCACATTTCATACCATTACTATTTTTACAATAATTACATTTCTATCATATTATCCATAACTCAAAACATTTTCACAGTTCTCTTTTCTTCCATACTTTCTATAATTATAAACAAATTTCTAACATAAAATGATAAAGTACAACTTTACCCATCATAACTCTTAACTATGCTTCTTGAAACATAATTGTCAATCTCATCAAAACTATACTACAGTCATGTTATCTTAGGCTCAAATCTGTGGATAACAAAATTAACTGGCCAAATATACTAAACAAATCATTTGGCCATAGGAGACTAATGGTCACGCCTGTGGCTTATAAATCAATACTGTCCCTCTATTATTCTGCTTCCAACCTTTCAAATTACTATGCTAAGTTTTTATCGCAAGGATTACATATTCATTCTCTAAACTTTTGCTACACCAAGAGTTAACACATTTCAACTCCGTTTCAAACCAATTTGCACTCAATTATATGATCATCACTAGCCTAATTCATGTTTCAACAATATTACTATTAACATCTCTTACGTATACATATTTGATTATATGCAAATCTTACACAATTTCCATTTGTTACTCCATTTCTAATCTATCTCTTCTAAAAAAAATTTTATACATTATACTTCCCCTTTTTTTTCCTTACAATCTTTTATTATACACATATACATAGAACATTTCCACATGTAAATACTTTGGGACTCAAAATATTATATGATCATCAAGTTCAGTGATTACCATAACAATTTCACCGTCTAGTATTACTCTAGTCCATTCTCACTCTCAATTTCATCACATAGTCTAGCTCTGCGCAGGTCAGGACCTAATCTCTCTTAGGTTCATTAATACATGCAATATCATTCTCAATACCACTAGACCAGTAGTTATACCACCTACACATTCATAGGTCACATTCATAATGTGACTTACTTTCCACATTTCTTACATAATACAATTACATGCATATCGAAAAACTCATCTCACATATCCTATACATGTATACACATAATCATGCAATTTTATTTAATTTCTCTTTTGCATACAATCTATACAAATTTAATGTTTATTACTTTTCTTTGAACATTATCATTCTCATTCTTTTAACAAAACTTAAATTATTCATCAACACAACAAATATATACATTCTAACCATAATAACACTTCACATACATCCTAGTCACATTTCTAATGTGACATCTCTCTCACATTTGTTTTTTTAAAGCATTTAGTATACCCTTCATATCCATTTTCATCATTTCCAGTCAAATTACTTAAAATAACTCATTTTCACTTGCTTATTCGTTTTCCCTTTATTACAAAACAAATTTTCATATTATCAATCACATTCCCAATTCATAGTACTTTCTTATGCAATAATATTCATTCAAATTAGCTCATAAGCTTAATATACATTAAACTATCGATATCTAAATAATCCTCATTAGAATTCCATTAAAACTCTAACTCTCAACTTACTACTTTACGTAAACTTCAATTTACAAATCTCATTTTCTTAATATTAACTTTAAAAGCATTAAATATATACCATAATGTAACATAAAAACATATCATTTTCACAATTATTAAAGTTCATTTTAAAAAAATTCAACTTTCACATATTACCACCATTAATATGAGCTTTATCAACATTTAAACATATCACATTTCTAATATTAAAATCACAATGTTTGTATCAAAACAACAATGCAAACAACACCATTATATCTCCTTACTTTAACCAACACCATCCCTTTTTAAAAACCTAAACTTTACGTACCCATAACCTTAAATTGTCGCACTTTGTCTGTATCAATCAACTCACTCAATATTCCACCATACTTTCTTTAATTTAATAACATATCTATCCATTTTAACATTCAAACAATATTTCCTCTCTCTAGCAATCCAAACACAAGCTTTATTAGAAAGAGGTCCAAACTTTAGAGAAATTAGTAATTACTTAAATCTTGATTTTTTTTAAAACTCATTTTCAACATTATTCTCCTATTCATTTCTTTATGACCTTTTTCACAAGCACACTTCCATAATTAAAAATTTCAAATTTTACTTTACTTAAGTAAACTTTAATTCTTTAATTTATCAATTATACTTGTACAAATTTTCCTATATCATTTCTTTCTCTAGATTTACTTTCATGTAAAACCTCATTCACACACTATCATCCATCTCATATAATTCAGATATACTACAAATCACATAATGCCACATCCGAGACCAACCTAGGTGTTAATGCATATGCATGTATCACAATTTCACTTTTTTTTAAAAAAAAAATTTTCTTCTTTTCGTTTTAAATCTACTTAGGCCGAGAATCTCAAACCTAAGCTCTGATACCAAAATAATTGTAACACCCCCATACTCTATATAAGTACTATACATATACCTTGTATACATGCAGTACGTATATAAAGTATAATAATGTCACTTTTCATTTCAGATTAAAAACCTTTACTCTAGTTCCAAACATTAATACATTTTATTTAAAGAACATTTACAAAATCTTTGTACTTTCGATGATCTTACATATATATAATGATCTTGTCTTTACCAAAATTTCATTTATACATATGAATACATTTTTATCAAAATACAATATAATTAAATTGTACATGTATGCACCACCTTCTAGTTGGTCTCGAAATACTCTTACCCTTCTCGTGGCATAACGATTTGACTTCAGATCAACCACCTACTCACCTGCGCGATTTACACAACTGCGCTAAGCTCGAAAGCTTAGTAGTACAAATAAATATTATAAACATACCATACAGAAAATCATACTCATATATTAACTTCATGTATCATTAATTTCTTATCATGTTTTTCCCATTTCAATTACACTTTTCATATATTTCTACTAATCTCATAATTATATACATATACACATATATTATTAACACAAACCACAATTCCATAACTTATTAGAACATTCATAAAATAATACTCGCAATGTCCACATCCATATACATATTACATGTCATATTGTACTTTCAGAATCTCATCTTTCAGCATAGCTTCTCAGGCCATATTTCTTTTCAATAATTTACTTATGTATTGTAATCATATCATATTTCATAACATTACATGTCATTATATAATTCAATTAATTCATCATTTATGATTCACATTGAAACAAAGACAAGCATGGGCCGAAAAGACACTAATAGGTCATTCCACTTTCAGAGTTAATGTTTTGGTTTAATTATCACATTTATCATTATCATTATCCCAACTAGGCTTCAAGGATTAGGCTCAACCAAGCTTTAAGGGGAACAAAGCATGCTAAGTATCAACCCAGCTTGGCTTCAAGAACCAAACCCAACCTAGCTTCAAGGGTTGTAACATCTCAACTAGGCTTCAAGGACTAGACCCAACCAAGCTTCAAGGGGAGTTAAACATGTTAAATTCAACCCAACTTGGCTTCAAGGATCAAATCCAACCTAGCTTCAAGAGATTGTTACCATTAGGCATGCCACGAACAACAAAACTCTGAAAATGGAATAACATATCAGACACACAATTCATTCATTATTTCATTATCAATTTCATTCTCATTTTCTCATCATCATTTAGACAATCATGCCTCAATTATCTCATTTGCATCATTATAGCCAACAACAATGGCTTCACATCTCATTAATAGAGTATACATAACCAATTGCATTGGACATACATTTTAAATTCATCATCATCTAGGCAAACATGCCCCACTTATTTCATTTGAATCATTATAGCAAACCACAGTGGCATCACATCTCATCATATCACAATTCACATTAAAGCAATTCATCATTAAAGTATTCATCATAACCAATTGTATTGCACATATATTTTGAATGATCATCATATATTTCACATTATACAATTCAAAGCATTAATCAAATGTATCAACAATATAATAGATTACTTAACACATTTACAACCAAATGTGTTAAGTCTCAAAATCATGTAAATGTATGCAGGCATTTAAGTTTGTACTTACCTCAAGAACAACTCACACCAATCTATACACTTCCTCTTCTAAGAATTCTTCACTATATGGATTAGGGCATCTCAACCTCTTCACAACCTAATCCAAAAGGAATAATACACACTTTTTTACAAATACACATGAATTCCAAAATAATTATTCACCTATTAGTCTCATACTAGACTCATAGATCACAAATTACAAACCAAAAACATTATCTAAGTCCCCACGATCGTGGCCTCACAACCCCACGGCCGTGGGTTAGCAAATAAATCTGCCCACTTTTCTCTAAACCCCTACGGTCATGTCCCTCAATTGCCACGACCGTGGCATCCATTTTGCCTCTGTTTCGGACCAAACTCATGTATTCTGTGTTTTTAACTTCAATAAACACAAACATATAGAAAATCCAAGATAATAATTGATCAAACTCATAACATACATCAATTACCAATTAACTTAACACTTATATAACTTCAACATATCATAATAATAATCATTATATACATCATCCATATATCAATTATTCAATTCCCCAACTCATTTATATTAAGCCCTTACTAAACAATTTCAACAATCCATCATCATCCTCACAAATAACCATTTTATCATCATCTAAATACCAATTCGACATATCTATATACTTCAATCTTTCATTATCATTATCTTCACACACTAACCATATCAAATATAAACACAATCAATAGAAATCAACACAAAGAAATGAACACTTACTTGAATTCTTTGCCAAATCTTCAATATCCTCCTTCAATTCTCTTAAAGCCCTTAAGAATTTGATGTGTAAACCAACAAAATCACATCTCTCTCTCTCTCTCTCTCTCTCTCTCTCGTTCAAGAAGAAGAAGAAGAAAGAAAGAAAATAAAGAAAATCCTCTCTTTTCCCTTTCGAACTTATCTTATAAATATTTATAATAATAATATAATTAAATATCCCTAAAATTCCCCACCACAAGATTTATTCTTCCCTTTGACTTTTTTTTCTTCTTTTTCTCTTGTCAGTATTATTATTATTATTATTATTATTATTATTATTACTACTACTACTACTACTACTACTTACTCTTCCTACACCAATATATACATCATGTATATGTGATGTATATGTTGCTACATGTATATCTCTTATATATTGTATTTATATTTCCCATATTTTTTCAAATACCATATATACATATCATCCTTCATATACATCTATCTCTTATAATATTTCCTTTTAATTAATTTAAAATAATTAATTTATCTTCTTTTGACTTCCATTTCTTTGACATGTATATGTTATATATATATATATATCTATATATACAACATATACACTCTCTCTTTACTTCTTTTCTCTTTCCATTAAACATATACATTAAATCCAAATACAACAATAATTCCAAAACTTTTAGGATATACTTTGGGATATTAGAATCCCAATACTAGACTGAGAATTATTGTTGTAGACAAACTCTATAAGTGGCAAAAATATGTCCCTGCTCCTAGTAAAATCAGTGATACAACTCCTTAACATATCCTTTAGAACTTGTATCACTCTCTCTATGACTGTCCATCTATCTATGGATGGAAAGTAGTACTAAAGTGAAATCAAGAACCTAATGCATCCTATAACCTCCTTCAAAATCTTGAAGTAAAATGGGGATCTTGATCTGACACCAACGACACTAGGACTCTATGCAATCTCACTATCTCACTGACATACAGCTCAACTAACCTATCAATTGAGTAGTCCATCCTAACTAGAAGAAAATGAGTTGTCTTTATCATCCGATCAACAATCGCCCAGATTGTATCATGTTTCTTCTGGGTCAAAGGCAAACGAGTCACAAAATCCATGGTTACTCGCTCCCATTTCCACTCAGGTACTAACAATGGCTGAAGCAACCCTAAAGGAACGTGGTGCTCAGCCTTCACACTTTGGCAAGTGAGACATTGTGAGCGGGAATTTTCACCCCCACTCCTGGTGGAATGGTTCTTGAGACTTCGGACCGTTTAGGCTCGGGGCCTTAGAGAACACGGGTTTAAGCCTGGAGAAAATGGAGTTGCCACCTAGACAGGCTGGGAAAAAAAAGGGGTGGATGACTCGATTCCTAAGGAATCCCCATCCCCTTAATGGGTCCAAAAAGTTGGGTATGTGTGGGGAAGGTGAGAAATGACCCAGCACCCCCACAACGCCCGGTTCATTGGAACCAGCCTCCTTTGCTGGTCTTAATATTATAAAATTCTTAAATATAACAATATTATCCATACTATATGCAACAATTAAAATAAAGCATCATTATATTAAAATCAAAGCAATGTCCAAACAAAGCAAATAAATAGACACCCATCCAAGGATGGAAACATGTCCTTACATCGTCCATGACTAAAACTAAATAGGACACCCACCGAAAGGTGGAAACGTGTCCTTTACATTGGTCCCAAAATATAAGGACAATTTAAATTACATGAAAATTAATTAATGAGGTAGCCAATAATGGAAACATACCTCTTACAATTTTAATACCCAAAATAAAATAATAATAATAATAATAATAATAATAATAATAATAATAATAATAATAATAATCATCATGATGATGAAAATGAAAATGAAAATATCCATACATGATAAATTAAATAAAATAAGTATTGAAATTAAATAAATCAAAATATATAATAAACTATATAATCAAATCTAAAATTTAATAAAGCAAATAAAGATAAAAATTTAAGTTTGTCTCAATTTAGAGTTCTTTAATTAATATTTAGAGTTTTGGGATTTTGAAATTATTATATTTATTATTTAGGCTACTGTGAGGATTTTTGGAAAAATGGAATGGATTAGGGTTTTATAATTTTAAGAAAATAGTAAGGTTTTTAGTTAATCAAATTAGGGTTTAGGGCTAACATCATGAAATTAGGGTTTTGGAACCTTAAGACATTAGAGTTTATAATTTTAAAAGATTGGGCTTTAGGTTCACTGGATTATGGCTTTACTGTGTTAAGAATTAGGATTTTAGATTTACTAGATTGGGTTTTAGGTTCATTGGATTAAGGCTTTAGGGTGTTGATGAACTTATCATAAAGTTTTGATGTTTTAAGAATTAGGGTTTAGGAAAACTAGGGTTTACTGGATTGAGTTTTAAGAAAATTAGGGTTTAGGAAAATAAGGAATTAAGACACTGGGGTTAGAGTTTTGAGAATTAATAAGATAGCTTAGGGTTTTTGATATTTTGGAAAACATATTCAATCTTAGGATTTAAGAAAACAGTTTAGAATTTTATAGAAACAATTAAGATTAATGTTTTTAGAAACTGTAAAGAAGATTAGGGTTTAGAGAATTAAGAAGATAGTTATGGGCTTTTGGAATTCTCTAAATTGTTGAGCTATTGGATGAAACAATAATGAACAGAATATATAATTAGGGTTTATCAATTTATACTATTGAATCAAAGTGATAACAAAAATAAATAAATAAAATCGGTAAGAACAAAAATGATATAAAAATTGAATGTTTAAGTAAATTCAAGAATAAGACACAAAACCTGCATTGAAGGTTTCACCAAATTGTTTATTGACTCCAAGCTACTGCCTACATCAATATTTATTTATGGCCGAGCAAAGATCAAAGATGGTTATTGCTGCCTTTTTTGGTTGATGAATGTTCGTTGTTTACTCCTCGATTGTTGATAATTTATTTTTGTTGTTTTCTGCCTTGCTGTTTTACTTCTCTAAATCTAATTGTCGACCCTCTTTAATGTTAATTGCCGCCTTTGTGAATTCTAAAATGTTATTATTTATAGGCAAACCTCACTCAGAATCCCTAACCCTAATATTAATCCATCCTTAAAATAAATTTTAATTCAATTCAAAAACTAATTTCATAAAATAATTGAAACCATGTCGACCTGGGGCAACCAGATCGACATGGACCAAAGCCATGTCAACTTGGGGCAACCAGATCAACATGGACCAAAGCCATGTTGACCTGGGACATCAAGGTCGACATGTCCTTTGGCTCATGTCGACCTGGGCATCCAAGTCAACATAAGCTAATGCTCATGTCGATCTGGTGCCTCCAGGTCGACATGAGCCAAGGTTCATGTCACTTGGGCCCTTTGAACTTGAACTAATTTTGCATTTTTTTAATTTTTTGGACTGGACCTTCTAAAAAAGACTTGGTTTAGGGTTTTGTAGTTGAGTTTTTGACTTTTAAAATTGGACCAACTTATTAGAAGTTGTAAATCGGATAAAATTTTTTTTTGGTATTCTTTAATTAAGACGGTATCAAATTGAGGTCAAAATTAAGGGTCTTCAGTTGGCCCCTGCTTGAGCGATCTGAGACTACAGCAAAAGAGAGCGAAAAGCAATTTGATCTTTGATTGATTTTTGAGGAGGATGGTGTAGACCCTTAATTTTTGACCCAGTCTAGTCCAATATTTTTTATAGTCCAAAATAATTTTTATGGTATTTTAATTAAATAGTATTTATTTTAGTATTTATAATTTTTAATAAAAATAAAAAGGGTAATATTAGTAAAGTTAAAAAATAATAATAAAAATAATAATAATAAAAATAAAAAATCAGCGACGAAAAAATCAGCAACGAAAGGGAATCTGCTGGGCCAATTCCTCATAGGAAATTCCTGTGGCGAATTGGCTGGCCGCCTAGCCCAGCGCTTGCAATCCTTGCAGTTTTCGCAGCAGATTTTTTGCCAGCGCAATTTTTCAATACAGTTTTTTCCGAAACCAAATTCTATTTGGTTTTGGTTTTGGTTTCTTTTCCTAATTGGTTTTAATTTCCTTAAACAATTAGAAGAAGGTTTATTATTGTTCCTTTAAATACCACTTTAAAACACAAAATTAGGAGGTCAAAAAATTTGTTTTACTGAGAGAAATTTGGACTTTTGATCGAGGAGAAATTTTGGACTTGACCTTGGACTTTTGGATTTCTTCGGCCAACCTCAAGCTGGAAAGAACAAGAAGCATTCATCAATCTATCAAAGGCAGCAACATTGCCTTTGTTATTGTTCATCCAAAAATCAGTTTTTGGTGGAACCAACTACGCAGGTTTGAATCTATATTTTCTTTGTTTATATTTACAATAGCTTCATCAAATTAAATTAATTATTTCATCATACAATTTGATCAATTATTCTACAAACCATCCAAAATTTATTTGAAACCCTAAAAACTATTTTTCAAAACCCTAATTCCTTAATACGCATAAAATATATTTTTGAAATCTGAAACCCTAATTACACATTTCTAAAACCATAAAATAATAAACTGTTTTCTTAAAACCTTAACCTAGTCTGTAATTCAATCATCCAGTAACCTTATTTTTTCAAATATCAAAATCTTTAACCCTAATTAATTCTTCTTTCCAAAATCACACAATAAGCATTATTCTTTTAAAAAGTAACATCAGCTTCTTCCAATTTTGAAACCCTATTTTCTAAATCTTAAACCCTAAAATCTTAATTTTCAACACCAAAACCTATAACCCTAAAAATCAATTTCCAAAATTTTATAGGGCACTGCTCCCTTGACCCTCGCCCCCTAACTGGCTAACGGGACTATCGTATGGGCTCGTCAAAGTGGTCAAGATTCATTTGTGAATTATGAGTCCGTGTATTTAACTTTCCTTTTTCCAAAGCCCTAATTGTTAAACATAAAACTCTAGAAACCCTATTTTATGATGTTAGTCCCAAACTCTAATTAAATCAATTTTTCAAAATCTTCACAGTAGCATAAATAATAAATATAATAATTTAAAAATCCCAAAACCCTAAATGTTAATTAAAGAACTCTAAATTAAAACAGCAAACCCTAATTTATATCTTTACTTACTATATTTAATTTTAGATTTGATTATGTAGTTTATTATATATTTTGATGGTTGATTTAATTTCAATGCTTGATTTATCATGGATCAATATTTTCTTTATTGTTATGATTATTATTTGTTTGTTTTATTAAAATTGTAAGAGGTTTGTTTCCACTTTGAGGGTACCTCATTAGTTAAATATCATGTAATTTAAATTTCTTCTATATTTTGGACCAATGTAAAGGACATGTTTCTACCTTTCGGTGGGTGTCCTATTTAGTATAGACATAGATGATGTAAGGACATGTTTCCATCCTCGGATGGGTGTACATTTATTTGCTTTGTTTGGACATTACTTTGATTTTAATATAATGATGCTTTATTTTAATTGTTGCATGTAATATGGATAATATTATTATATCTAAGAATTTTATAATATTAAGACCTATAAAGGAGGACAATTTCAATGAACCGAGTGTTGTGGGGGTGCTAGGCCATTTCTCACCTTCCCCACACGTACCCAACTTTTCGAACCCATTAGCGGTTAGGGATTCCTTAGGAATCGAGTCATCTGCCCCTTTCTTTTTCCAGACCCATCCGGGTGGCGACTCCATTTTCTCCAGACTTAGGCCCGTGTTCTCTAAGGCCCCGAGCCTAAATAGTACTGAAGTCACAAGAACCATTCCACCGGGAGTGGGGGCAAAAATCTCCGCTTACAGTGGTGACTCCACTGGGGATAAGAGAAGTTGATTCTGTTGGTCTTTATATTATTCTATTATTTCTTATCATGATATTATCCATTGAATCATTTAAATTGCATTGTGTGCGTGAGTTAGGATGCTTGTGTTACCCGTGTTGTGTTATGTCAGGGATACCATACTTTCACTCAAGGTATGGAGATCGAGCATGGCATAACCACTCATAGCCTCGTACCATTTGGTATATACTTGCTATGGGGACCTAAGCCTTTTAACCCAAAGACTAAAGCTCATGTAATTGGCCTAGTTACTTTCCTTAGGTTTTACCCCAAATGCATGTTATTTGACAATGGTTAATTTATCTTGTCTTAAATCATGGCTTGTTTGGTTTGTTCTTTTTCTAATATGACCTAAATACATTGTGAGCTCAAAATAAATTTTTCTTTAAAGTCCAAAAGACCAAAGCAATTTTCAAAACTTTTCAAAATGGTCTTTGGACATAAAAATTTTCTAAAAATAAATCAAAAATTCTTTTGCTCATGACCCAACTATTAAGCCCATTTTTTCTAAAATATTTTTACAATAGGCTTAGAAACAAAGTTATTTTCATCCAAACTTTTCTTTCAAAGAGCTTGCAAATTATTTTGGTCAATTATGAAATATCAAGAATCAATTGTGAGCCTAGTTTATACTAAGAATAATTAATCATGGGCTTGTTTTTGGCATGAATCATTAGTTACTTTTTCAAGTGAGAAATCTATTTATAATAAACCTCTTAATTTAGTTTTAATCCAATATAGCATAAAAGCTACTTTAGTTAGTACCAAAGGTAATCCATTTCCAAGGTTCAACAGGGTGCCACCACCAGCAACCTTCATGGTAGGAAAAGGATTGGAAGAAGATTTTGTTTTATCATCCTTTCAAGATGGGAAAATTGAAGATGTGAAAGGAAAAGAAGCTTAACTCAACAAACTTTCCTTAGCTTGAATGTTGCTTTTCAATTTTACTTTCTTTAATTGGAACAATCTGTTTTTCAAATTTAAATTTGTTTGAATAAATTACTTTCATAAAATTTTTGTTGGTCTTTGTTCATTTTGGTGCTCAACCAATGAGGAATCTAGCTTGATGATTCATAAATTAATATATCTATGCATTATGATTCGAATGACTTTACTAGGTGAGGGAATTGCTCTATAGCATCGAGTTGTGTATGCTTACTTAGAGAGGGCTCCTGCATAATGACCTTTGTCTAGGTCCTAGTCAGTCTTAGAACATACTTTGGCAAACTTTTGAGGCGAAATTGAACTCTGCTTATTTTAAGAGAGAGATGATCTAGGCAATGTTCGACGAGCCAACAACTAGTATCCACCCTATTAAATATCAATCCCTAGTTGTCCCTTTGAGCCTTCATAAAATTTTAGCTTTCTTTTCATTGGCTTACAGACCCCAACAACCTACCCTGAGCTGTTGTAATACTTTTGACAAGTCTTATGATTACTAAGGTGAAGAGGCAAGAAGATCAACGAAAGGAATGAATAGTCAAGATCATAAGGATAGTTGATGTTCTCAAGACCATAAGGTAGTTGAAATTCACCTAATATCTCTAATCTATCAAGATGACATCAGAGTAACAAATGATTTATCCCTGTTAAAGAAGATTTATGTCACTCCACTCATCCATTATTAGAAACTCAAGTTGGTACAAACAAGAAAACTCTTTTAGAGCTAGAACCAAAAAAAATCAAAACAAAAAAAAAGAAAAACAAAAGAAAAGAAGAAGAAAAAAAAAGAAGAAAAAAGAAAAAAAAAGAAAAAAAAAGAAAAAAAAGGAAGAAAAAGAAAGATAAAACCTAAAAAGGCAATTCAGAAAGCCAACTGAGTTCTCTTTTACCTAAAGTAGAAAAAGGCTTCCATTTGATTTATAAGGATAGTTTGACTTGAATTGGTCCAATCCAACCAAAGATTCGATCAAAATCAAAGGAAAAGGAAAAGATCATCTAGTTCTTGAAAGTTCTGTCAAGTATTGTCAAGTAAGAAAAATAAAAAGAAAGAACTGGATGACCAAAGATTCTTACTCTTCCCTTTCTTTGAGCATATGAGATAGACAATATTTAAGCTCAAAAGAGATCTTTGGCCAAGTAATGTGTATGCCTATCTGAAGTGCAATAATTCTTGCTTAATTAGAAATAATTCCCGAGTTTATTATGGTAACTAGGGTTGTCATGTCATAGGTATGTTAATTTCGAAAAATCAAGTCCTGAGGTACATTGACATTGATTTGGCAAAGCCAACATTTGATTTCAAAATCAAAATTCAAAAATATTTTTGTCATACAAAGCCTTCAAGTTAAGAGAAGTTTCTTGAACAGTCAAACCTTGAAGGACACAGTGGGCAAAGGAAATGATTACTGGCAAGGTTATGAAGAAGCTACCAATTGACATGCCGAAACATAGTTTGAAATGGATGTATCTCCACTTTTGGGTTTCATCACTCATGTTTTCAACATCTTGAAGATAAAAGCCATAAATGTGAAGCATCTTGTGATTCCAAGTGCAAGAACTGAATGGGCATCTAAAAGAAATCCATGAGAACACTTCTGCTAATCACCTCGGTTTATGAGTTGATGGAACCACTGTAAGTATCATTCTTACATATTATGCATACATGTGCATATCACATTTCACTTTCTTATCTTGCATTGTCTATTCTTTATTAAAGTGAACAACAAACACCCTGTGAAGTAAACAATCAAAAGAAGATATCAAATCAGGGGGGCATGGAAAGCCCATCGCTTGGCAAAATTCCAGTAATTTTGCAAAGAGAAGAAATGCGTGCTTTTACGAAGAACTAGACAAGAAAAACATCAATTAGAGCTCGCATAGAAAAATCATGGGTTTGGGCCTACACAGGGGGCAAAGTTTCTCCTTTTCAATATTTGAGTTTATGCATGAACAAAATATTTTGAGACTAACTTCTAATATTTTACCACGCTGTAGACCCTTAATTTTTGACCCAATCCGGTCCAATTAGTCCAAAATAATTTTGTGTTGTCCAACATATTTTAGTTAGTCCAAAATAATTTTTATGGTATCTTGATTAATTTTAATTTTTATTTTAGTAAAAAATGGTGAAGTGAATAAAAAATCAAAAATAAAAAAAAATGGTGACGAAAAAATCGGCGATGAAAAAATCGTCGCCGAAAGTCAACACAGGCCCTTGGACATTTCGCCCGCAGGAGTTTCCTGCGGGCGAAATGGCCTGCAGGCCCGTTTCGCCCCTGCGGCAGCTTTTCGCCAGCAAAATTTTTCCGCAGCAGTTTTTTTTTGCCAGCGAAATTTTTTCAATGCAAATTTTCCGAAACCTAATACAATTAGGTTTCGGTTTCCTTTTCTTAATCAATATTAGATGTCGTGAATAACTAGAATTATACATAAAAATTCTTATATAAATAAGATAAAAAATAACACAAAAAAGGGGGAGGAAAATCAAGAAATTGAGACAAAAATTGAAGGAAAAATTAAAACTGAAACTGAGGAGGAATAGCTTTGAATCAATCTAATTTTTTTTGAGAGAGCAGAAAAACAATTCAAGCAATTCAAAGGCAGCAACCTTGCCTTTGTTTTTGTTCATCTAAGAAGCAATTTTTGGTGTAACCTACGAACCAAGGTTTGAGTTCTTAATTTCTTTTTGTTTTTTCACAGTAGCTAAATCATCCCATTATTTCTTTTAATTCAAAAACTTAAGAACCCTAATTCACCTTTTCTAATGTTTGAAAACCTTAATTCCTTGCTTTATTTTCCAAAAAGTTTAAAGTTATTAGTTTTGTTTCTTCAAAACCCCAAAACAAAAATTTGTTTTCCAAATATTCAAAACCCTAAATAGAGTTCTGTTTCTTTCCAAAAGCCCTAAAAATATATTTTTTGCTTTTATAAACTTTAAATCGTTTTGTTTAAATTCATAAAAATTCATAAAATTATCAATTGTTTTTCCAAATTCTAAAAATTAACTCATTACCCGAAACCCTAATTCAAAAATCCTAAAACCCTAATTCAATTCCAAAACTCTCAACAGTGAACCCTAACCCCTTTAAAACCTTAAATCCTAATTTTTTCTAAACTCTAATCCTTTAAAACTTTAAAAAACCATATAAACACAAGTGTTATAATTTTACACAGTAAGCTTAAAACATAATTCAATGAGTAACCATAAGTCATAAATCTAAGTATTTTAAAGTGTCCAAACCCTAGTTTCATGATTTCACATTCAAATATTAATTTGGTTAATCAAAGAACTTTATCAACCTTTTAAAACATAAAGCCTTAATCTATTTTAATTTCTTTAAAAACTCACAGTAGCCTAATTCAACAAATTCTAAAACCCTAAACACATGAAATAAAGAACCCAAAATGGAAACAGTAGCCATAATTTAGACTTTTATTTGCCTTATTCAATTATATATTTGATTATGCTTTGATTTATTTTATATGCTTTAATTTATTTAAGTTCAACGCTTGGTTTATTTAATTTATCATGGATGGATATTTACTTTCTATTGATGTTAAATACCTTTGATGAATAATTTATTTATGATGAATGGTTATTTACTTTTATCGATTTATTTAGATTTCCAAATGTTGTAAGAGGTATGTTTCCACTTGGTGGTTACCTCATTAGTTAAATATCATGTAATTTAAATTGATTTTCTATTTTAGAACCAATGTAAAGGACATGTTTCTACCTTTCGGTGGGTGTCCTATTTAGGCATGGGATGTAAGGACATGTTTCCATCTTTGGATGGGTGTCCATTTATTTGTTTTGTTTGGACATTGCTTTGACTTTAATATAACGATGCTTTATTTCAATTATTATGTGTAATATGGATAATATTATTATACTTAAGAATTTTATAATATTAAGACCTGTAAAGGAAACCGGTTCCAATGAACCGGGCATTGTGGGGGTGCTGGGCCATTTCTCACCTTCCCCACACGTACCCAACTTTCTGAACCCATTAGGGGTTTGGGGAATCCTTAGGAATCGAGTCATCCACCCCTTTTTTTTTCCCGGCCCATCCGGGTGGCGACTCCATTTTCTCCGGACTTAGGTCCGTGTTCTCTAAGGCCTCGAGCCTAAACAGTACTGAAGTCGCAAGAACCATTCCACCGGGAGTGGGGCGAAAATCCCTCTCATAGTGGCGACTCCACTGGGGATAAGAGAAGTTGATTCCGTTGGTCTTTATATTATTCTATTCTTTCTTATAATGATATTATCCATTGCATCATATTAGATTACATTGTGTGCATAAGTTAGGACTCTTGTGTTACCCGTGTTGTGTTATGTAAGGGATACCATACTTTCACTCAAGGTATGGAGATCGAGCATGCATAACCACTCATAGCCTCATACCATTTGGTATATACTTGACATGGGAACCTAAGCCTTTTAATCTAAAGACTAAAACTCATGTAATTGGCCTAGTTACTTTCCTTAGGTTTTACCCCAAATGCATGTTGTTTGACTGTGATTAATTTATCTTGGCTTAAATCATGGCTTATTTGGTTTGTTCTTTTTCTAATATGACCTAAATACATTGTAAGCTCAAAATAAACATTTTCCAAAAGACCAAAGCTATTTTCAAAACTTTTCAAGATGGTCTTTGGACATAAAACTTTTCTAAAAATAAATCAAAAATTCTTTTGCTCATGGTCCAAATACTAAGCCCGAAATCCATTTTTTCTAAAATCTTTTTACAGTGGGCTTAGAAACAAAATTATTTTCATCCAACCTTTTCTTACAAAGAGCTTGCAAATTATTTAGGTCAATTATGAAATACTAAAAATCAATTGTGAGCCTAGTTTATACTAACAATAATTAACCATGGGCTTGTTTTTTGCATGAACCACTAGTTGCTTTTTTCAAGTGAGAAATCTATTTATAATAAACCTCTTAATTTCATTTTAATCCAATATAGCATAAAAGCTACTATAATTGGTTCAATGGATTAAAACCTAATTAATGGGAATTATCATGAACTGATTTCCATTTTCGAAAATAAAACTATTGGTTGAAATGTTTGAGAGAAATATTTGAAAACAAGATACCCCATGTTGGTATTTTGTTAACCATATACCTAGGAAAAGAGACTCGCCATTCGTGTGTGGATGTTATAAGATTGGAAGGAACGTCTTATTTGTCCTTGTTTGTTAATTGTTTGTGCATACATGCATACATACATACATTGGCATTACATATCCTTGATCCTCTTGGTTCACAGACCTAGAGTACAATAATTCAAGAGCATACACCAACATTTCAAGGATGGATGCAAACCAGCTAAGGCACATAGTTGATGAAGTTGTCAAAGCTATGATGGCTGAGCTACGAGATCAATTGGTTGAAATTATGAGGACCCAGTTGATTCAAATTCTAGAGATCATCAACAATGCTAATGAGGCATCTCCCATTGACATAAGAAAGAAGGAAAAGGCAATATTAACAAAGAACATGTCTACTGATAGAGATCGAATGAAAAATGAGAGATCAATCCCTATTTTACAAGACCAACCGAACCATGTGCTATCTAAGTGGAGCAATAAGAGTGGCTATCACCCTAGTGGGCAAAGTCAAAGGGAAAGAGGAGGTGTTGAGAAAAATGCAACAACTAAGCCAACAAAGAAGCGTAAATTTTCAAACTTGGGGGAACCTTTGTCAAAGATGTTAGAAGATTTAATAAAGATGGATTTACTACAACCATTGACACCTCGGCCTCTACATAAGCCTCTACCACCAAATTTTGAAGACAAGGTCTTCTATTAATTCCATTAAACGCAAGGGCATGAGACAGATAAATGTGTTCACTTAAGGCATAAAATCCAAGATTTGATTGACAGTAAAAAGCTGCCTGAGCCTGATAAACCCAACACTAAGAATGATCCTTTTCCTAAATTTGGAAGGGCGCCACCGCTTGCAACCTTCATGAAGAGTTTTATCTTGTCATCTTGTCATGATATGGAAAGAGAAGCTACTAAAGATGATGTACTACTAAGCAAGCTTGGGCTAATTATGGATGATGGAGCAATGGCCCTTGATGATGGAAAAAATCCTTGCCCTTGAGATGTCTAAATAAATGAAGTATCTTCGACTCCAACTCAACAAACTTCCCTTAGCTTGGAGTGTTGCTCTATTTATTTTACTTTCTTTAATATTTAATTGGAACAATCTTATTTTCCAAATTATGTTTGTTTGAATAAATTACTTTCATCAAAATTTTTGTTGGTCTTTGTTCATTTTTGTGCTCAACCAATGAGGAATCTAGCTTGATGTTCATGAATTAATATATCTATGCATCATGAACTTAATGACTTTACTAGGCGAGGGAATTACTCTATAGCATTGAGTTGTGTATGCTTACTTAGAGAGGCTCCTGCATAATTATCTTTGTCTAGGTCCTAGTCAGTCTTAGAACATGCTTTGACAAACTTTTGAGGCAAAATTGAACTCTACTTATTTAAGAGAGAAATGATCTACGCATTGTTTGGTTAGACAACAACTAGTATCCACCCTATTAATTATCAATCCCTAGTTGTCCCTTTGAGCCTTCATAAAATTTTAGCTTTCTTTTCATTGGCATATAACCCCAACAACCTACCCTGAGTTGTTGTGATACTTTTGACAAGTCTTATGATCACTAAGATGAAGAGGCAAGAAGAACAAAGAAGGCAATAATTAGTCAAGATCATAAAGATAGTTGAAGTTCTCAAGACTATGAAGATAGTTGAAGTTCTCAAGACCATAAGGGTAGTTGATGTTTTCAAGACAATAAGGATAGTTGATGTTCTCAAAACCATAAGTGTAGTTGAAGTTCCCTTAATATCTCCAATATATCAAGACAACATCAACATCAAAGTAACAAATAATTTATCCCTGTTAAAGAAGATTTATGTTACTCCACTCATCCATTATTGGAAGCCCATGTTAGTACAAACAAGACAACTCTTTTAAAGCTAGAACCAAACAAAACAAAAACAAAACAAAAGAACAAAAGAAGAAAAAGAAGAAAAAAAAAAGAAGAAAAAAAAAGAGAAAAAGAGAAAGAAAAGAAAAAAGATAAAACCTAAAAAGGTGGTTCAAAAAGCCAATTGAGTTCTCTTTTACCTAAAGCAGCAAAAGGTTTCCATTTGGTTTATAAGGACATTTTGACTTGAATTGGTCCAACCCAATCAAAGATTCAACAAAAATCAAAGAAAAAGGAGAAAGACCATTCGGTTCTTGAAAGTTCTATACTTGACAGTCCTACAAGGAAGAAGGACAAAATGATAAAACACTCAAAGAAAGGGAAGACTAAGGAAAGAGAAAGAAGAGGGAAGAGTAAGAAAAATAAAGATGAAAGAAAAGGGAAAAAAAAGAAAAGAAACAAATTTGGGTCTTAAACTTTTTGCAAGGGCAATGACTATCCTAATCAAAACCAGATTAATGCCAAGAAGATAGAAGGAATTTGGAGTCTAGCAAGATTGCCTCCAAGCTGCCTAAAATTCAAATAAGAAATTTATAGTGTGAAGGTTTGTCCATTGTGTCACATCAGCCCCAACTTACAAATAGCTTTCATTTAACCAGTGTCCCTTATAGACCCCATTTTAAGCCTATCAAAGACCTGTTGATCTCTCTTGGTAGGTAGAGTCTATTAGTGGAGATAGTTTGGATAAGCATGCATATGAGATAGATAGTATTCAAACTCAAATGAGACCTTTGGCCAAGTAATGTGTATGTGCCTATCTGAAGTGCAACAATTCTTGCTTAAATAGAAATGATTCTCGAGTTTAGTATGGTAACTAGGGTTGTTATGTTATAGATATGTTAATTTGGAAAAATCAAGTCCTGAGGTGCGTTGACATTAATTTGGCAAAGCCAACATTTGGTTTCAAAATTAAAATTCAAAAATTCAAAAAAAAATGTTTTGTCATACAAAGTCTTCAAGTTAAGGGAAGTATGTTGAAGCTCCAAAGGACACATTGGGCAAAGGAAATGATTATTGGGAAGGTCATGAAGAAGCTATCAACCAACATGCTGAGACATAGTTTGAAATAGATGAATCCCTGACTCTGCTGCTTGGGGTCTTCATTATTCATATTTTCAACATCTTGAAGATAAAATCCAATCCAATGCAAGACTTGAACGAGAGTCTGAAAGGAACCAATGAGAACACTTCTACTGATCACCTCGGTCTGTGAGTCGATGGAATGACTATAAGTATTATTCATGCATATCATGCATACATGAGCATATCACATAACACTTTCTTGTCTTGTATTGTCTATTCTTTATCAAATAATCAAAAGAAGATGTCAAATCAGGGGGCATGGAAGGCCCATTGCTTGAGAAAGTTCCAGTAATTTTTCAAAGAGAAGAAATGTGTGCTTGTGAGAATAACTAGGCAACAAAAGCATCAATCAGAGTGCGCATAGAAAAATCATGGGTTTGAGTCTACACAGGGGGCAAAGTTTCTCCTTTTCAATTTTTTGAGTTTATATATATAACATTTTCAAACTCACTTACAAATATGTCACCACGCAGGGGGAAAAGGAGAGGATATGAAGGCTAGCTAAAAAGGGCTGAATTTTTTTGCAAAAGTGCAAAGGAAGAATAAAAAAAGAATGGAATAAAAAAGAAAATTAGAATTCTCAAAAGAATGAAGATGCAAAAGACACAAGATCAATCCAGCTAAAAGAGCTGAAGCCGGGGTAAAGACTCGACCTCCAATGAATAAAGATCCATGTTTCATGGGTAAAGACCCGATCTCCAAAGGATGAAGATCCATTTTCAAGGGTAAAGACATGATCTCAAAGGATGAAGATCCGCTTACAAGGGTGAAGACCCGATCTCCAAGGATGAAGATCCGTTTTCAAGGGTGAAGGCCCGATCTTAAAGGATGAAGACCCGATTTACAAGGATGAAGATCCATTTTTCAAAAGGTGAAGATCTTGATTCCAAGGATAAAGATCCAATTTAAAAGATGAAGATCCAATTTCAAGGGTGAAGACCCAATCTCTAAGGATGAAGATCCATTTTCAAGGGTGAAGGCCCTATCTCAAAGGATGAAGATCCATTTTGAGGGAACCACCATGCATAGAACAGCCGGAGTAGTCAGACTTCTCAACTAAAAGGTTAGTCAAATTCATTCTCGGGTCCAAGTACCCAATCTCCGGTCCAAGTACCCAAATTAATTCAATCTCATGCCCAAGTACCCAATCTCGGGTCCAAGTACCTAAATCAAATCAATCTCGGGGTCCAAGTACCCAAATTAAATCCAAATCAATTCAATCTCGAGTCCAAGTACCCAATCTCGAGTACAAGTACCCAAATCAAATTTAAATCTCGAGTCAAAGTACCTAGTTTTTGATCGAGTATCCAAATCCAGTTTAGGATCAAGTATCCCAATCCAAGTTAGGATCGAGTATCCAAATCTAGTTTAGGATAGAGTATCCAAATCCAGTTAGGATCGAGTATCCCATTCCAATTTAGGATTGAGTATCCAAGTCCAGTTAGGATCGAGTATCCCAATCCAAGTTAGGATCGAGTATCCAAATCTAGTTTAGGATCGAGTATCCAAATCCAGTTAGGATCGAGTATCCCAATCCAATTTAGGAACGAGTATCCAAGTCCAGTTAGGATCGAGTATCCCAATCCAGGTTAGGATCGAGTATCCAAACCCAATTTAGGATCGAGTATCCCAATCCAGTTTAGGATCGAGTATCCCAATCCATTTAGGATCGAGTTTTAGGATAGAGCGTCCAAATCCAGTTTAGGATCGAGTATCCAAACCCAATTTAGGATCGAGTATCCCAATCCAGTTTAGGATCGAGTATCCAAATCCATTTAGGATCGAGTATCCAAGTCCATTTAGGATCGAGTATCCGAATCTAGTTTAGGATTGAGTATCCGAATCTAGTTTAGGATCAAGTATCCAAATCCAGTTTAGGATCGAGTATCCAAACCCAATTTAGGATCGAGTATCCAAATCCAGTTAGGATCGAGTATCCCAATCCAATTAGGATCAAGTATCCCAATCCAATTTAGGATCGAGTATCCAAATCCAGTTAGGATCGAGTATCCAAGTTTAGTTTAGGATCGAGTGTCCAAATCTCTCAGGTCCAGAACCCAAAACCTCAACCTAATCAAAAATTAAGTCTTATTGCTTTTCACTCTCTTTTACTAAAGTCTCTGATCGTTCAAGCAGGGGGCAAACTGTAGACCCTTAATTTTTTACCTAATCCGGTCCAATTAGTCCAAAATAATTTTGTGTTGTCCAATATATTTTAGATAGTCCAAAATAATTTTTATGGTATCTTGATTTATTTTTATTTTTATTTTAGTAAAAAATGGTGAAGTGAATAAAAATTTTAAAAAAAATCGGCGACGGAAAAATTGTCACCGAAAGTCAGGGTGGGCCCATGGGCATTTCACCCGCATGAGTTTCCTGCGGGCGAAATGGCCTGTAGGCTAGTTTTGCCTGCGTTGCCAGCATAATTTTTCCGTAGCAGTTTTTTTCGCCAACAAAATTTGTTCGATGCAAATTTTCAAAAATCTAATACAATTATATTAGGTTTCGGTTTCCTTTTCTTAATCAATATTAGACGCCATGAATAACTATAATTATACATAAAAATTCTTCTATAAATAAGATAAAAAACAACACAAAAAAGGGGGAGGAAAATCAAGAAATTGAGACAGAAAAAATTAAAACCAAAACTGAGGAGGAATAGCTTTGAATCAATCTAATTTTTTTTTAGAGAGGAGAAAAACAATTCAAGCAATTCAAAGGCAGCAACCTTCCCTTTGTTTTTGTTCATCAAAGAAGCAATTTTTGGTGTAACCTACGAACCAAGGTTTAAGTTCTTAATTTCTTTTTGTTTTTTCAAAGTAGCTAAATCATCCCATTATTTCTTTTAATTCAAAAACTTAATAACCCTAATTCACCTTTTCTGAAGTTTGAAAACCTTAATTCATTGCTTTATTTTCCAAAATGTTTAAAGTTATTAGTTTTGTGTCTTCAAAACCCCAAAACCAAAATTTGTTTTCCAAATATTCAAAATCCTAAATAGAGTTCTGTTTCTTTCCAAAAGCCCTAAAAACATCTTTTTTGCTTTTATAAACTTTAAATCATTTTGTTTAAATTCATAAAACTTCATAAAATTATCAATTGTTTTTCCAAATTCTAAAAATTAACTCATTACCCGAAACCCTAATTCAAAAATCCTAAAACCCTAATTCAATTCCAAAACTCTCAACAGTGAACCCTAACCCATTTAAAACCTTAAATCCTATTTTTTTCTAAACCCTAATCCTTTAAAACTTTAAAAAACCATATAAACACAAGTGTTAGAATTTTACACAGTAAGCTTAAAACATAATTCAATGAGTAACCGTAAGTCATAAATCTAAGTATTTTAAAGTGTCCAAACCCTAGTTTCATGATTTTACCATTCAAATATTAATTTGGTTAATCAAAGAACTTTATCAACTTTTTAAAACATAAAGCCTTAATCTATTTTAATTTCTTTAAAAACTCACAGTAGCCTAATTACACAAATTCCAAAACCCTAAACACATGAAATGAAGAACCCAAAATGGAAACAGTAGCCATAATTTATACTTTTATTTGCCTTATTCAATTTTATATTTGATTATGCTTTGATTTATTTTATATGCTTTAATTTATTTAAGTTCAACGCTTGGTTTATTTAATTTGTCATGGATGAATATTTACTTTCTATTGATGTTAAATACCTTTGATGAATGATTTATTTATGATGAATGGTTATTTACTTTTATCGATTTATTTAGATTTCCAAATGTTGTAAGAGGTGTGTTTCCACTTGGTGGTTACCTCATTAGTTAAATATCATGTAATTTAAATTGATTTTCTATTTTAAAACCAATGTAAAGGACATATTTCTACCTTTCGGTGGGTGTCCTATTTAGTCATGGGATGTAAGGACATGTTTCCATCTTTGGATGGGTGTCCATTTATTTGTTTTGTTTGGACATTGCTTTGACTTTAATATAACGATGCTTTATTTCAATTATTGTGTGTAATATGGATAATATTATTATACTTAAGAATTTTATAATATTAAGACATGTAAAGGAGGCCGGTTCCAATGAACCGGGCGTTGTGAGGGTGCTAGGCCATTTCTCACCTTCCCCACAGGTACCCAACTTTTCGAACCCATTAGGGGGTTGGGGATTCCTTAGGAATCGAGTCATCCACCCCTTTCGTTTTCCTGGCCCGTCCAGGTGGCGACTCCATTTTCTCCGGACTTAGGTCTGTGTTCTCTAAGGCCCCGAGCCTAAACAGTGCCGAAGTCGCAAGAACCATTCCACCTGGAGTGGGGGCAAAAATCCCCGCTCACACACGTAGAGGGGCAAGGAGAGGATATGAAGACTAACTAAAAAGAGCTGAATTTTTTTGCAAAAGATCAAAGAAAGAACAAAAAAAGAATGGAAAAAGGAAGAAAATTAGAATTCTCAAAAGAATGAAGATGCAAAAGACAAAAGATCAGTCTAGCTAAAAGAGCTGAAGCCAGGTTAAAGACCCGACCTCCAATGGATAAAGATCCATGTTTTAAGGGTAAAGACCCGACCTCCAATGGATAAATATCTATGTTTTAAGGGTAAAGAACCGACCTTCAATGGATAAAGATCCATTTTTCAAGGGTAAAGGCCCGACCTCCAATGGATAAAGATCCATGTTTCAAGGGTAAAGACCTAGCCTCCAATGGATAACGATCCATGTTTTAAGGGTAAAGACCTGATTTCCAATGGATAAAGATCCATGTTTCAAGGGTAAAGACCCGATTTCTAATGGATAAAGATCCATATTTCAAAGGGTGAAAACCCGAAGTCTAAAGGATGAAGATCCATTTTCAAGGGTGAAGACCCGATGCCAAGGATGAAGATTCAGTTTAAAAGATGAAGATCCAATTTCAAGGGTAAAGACCCGACGTCCATGTTAGGAAATTAAGGAGATCACTGCAAACAAAAACACGCAGCGGAAAAATATTTGATCTCTGATTTCCCACCAGGATCCATGCTGTTCGTTTAATTCGACAAAAGTGTTCAAAGAACTAACCTGTTGATGATTCGAAATCACAGTTTTGAAGAGATGCCTCGATCGCGAAACACCCTCTATCGCGTATCCACACGAATGCTACCGTTTGGAGTGCTAGCTCTCTGCAACAGCGAAGGCTGGAAAAACGTTTTCTCTAAAAACGTATTAGGGTTACCTTTTTCGTTCCTCTTTGTTTTTATTGTTACCTCTCAGAAGACTTAACGTCTGGAGTGAATATAATCACTCCAGAATCCAATTCAAAATTGGATACGGAAAGTCAAATTCAGAATCCAAGTCTAATTAGGATTCTGAATACATTATCTCATAATAAATATAATTGGATAAGGTAAGTCAAATTCAGAATCCAAATCTAATTAGGATTCTGAATATATTATCTAATAATATATATATATATATATATAAACGAAAATAATAATAATAATAAATATTAATATCTAATATTAATATTATTAATATTATATCCAGCCCAAAACGCATTCTTGTGTGTGACCCGATAGGCCCATATTAATTGGCAGTCAATTTAATCTCTATTAAATCAACAAGTCATAATTGGTCTCTAGCAAGGCGTTACAACTACCCAATTAATATAAGGAATGTCCAATTTGCCTAATAATAGTATATGCATTAATCCCTTTGTCACACGATATCTAGCTTGAACATAAGTCATGGTCAACGTCATACTTATATTGTCCAAACTTATGATTACTTGATCTCCAAGTAGACTGATAAAAACAAATGAAATTGATCACATTATCAATTCATTTGAGCACGGCCATGCATTTCACAGTCTCACTTATCGAGGGGCCCAAAAGATATCTCTCTCAAAGAGAGGGACAAATTCTATCTTGATTGTTCATTATCCTCTACATAATTTCTATCATATATGAACATAACCTTTATTACTATCCAGTTACGGATAATGTTTGATCATGTCAAAATATAATAGTCCTTATATTGGAAACTATGACAATCTCAAGTCAAAGAATTATTACATAACTATCATGAGATTTACTTATGACACTAACCCATGTAGTAATCTCATGATGGGTCTATCCAATACATTGTTCTCTAACAAGTATTTATGAAATTGATTTGTATCACTATACACATAACCATCTGATGATCATCAAATCAATGTTCATACTGGTTAAGAATTATTTATTTTTTTTATCTCTATAACAATAATAAACCAGGGACAAATATCAAAATTGTGTAACATGCAAACAACAATAATGATAATAAAACCTCATTTATTAATAATGAATGTATAACATAAAGATCCAAACAAATGGCCTAGGGCACATACACTAACAATCTCCCACTTGCACTAGGCCTACAAATTTCTAAGACCCATAGATCTAGTGTGCTGATCATGCTTGACCCGTGAGAGAGGCTTTGTTAATGGATCTGCTATGTTATCATTTGTGTCAACTTTGCATATCTTGATATCTCCTCTATCGATAATGTCTCGAATGAGGTGAAAAACGCCTGAGTATATGCTTAGATCTTTGATGAGATCTAGGCTCTTTTGCCTGTGCTATGGCACCATTGTTGTCACAATAAATGTCCACAGGATTTGCAATGCTAGGCACCACTCCTAGCTCAGTGATGAATTTCTTCAACCAGACTGCTTCCTTAGCTGCATCTGATGCTGCTATATACTCAGCCTCTGTTGTAGAATCAGCCACAGTGCTTTGTTTTGAACTCTTCCAACTAACAGCTCCACCATTCAATGTGAATACAAAACCTGACTGCGATCTAAAATCATCTATGTCAGTTTGGAAACTAGCATCTGTGTAACCATTTACAACTAGCTCATCTTCCAAACCTCCATAAACCAAGAATACATCTTTAGTCCTTCGAAGGTACTTAAGAATATTCTTGACAGCTGTCCAGTGACCTTCACCAGGATCAGCTTGAAATCTACTAGTTGCGCTTAATGGATATGAGACATCTGGTCTAGTACATAGCATGGCATACATAATAGATCCTATAGCAGAAGCATAAGGAATCTTATTCATTCGATCTCGCTCATCAGATGTCATAGGACATTGACTCTTGCTGAGATGAATGCCATGAGACATAGGCAAGAATCCCTTTTTGGAATCTTGCATGTTGAACCTCTTCAACACTTTATCTATGTATGTACTTTGACTCAGGCCAATTATCCTTCTAGATCTATCTCTATAGATCTTTATACCAAGGATATAGGCAGCCTCACCTAAGTCTTTCATTGAGAAAGAATTCCCTAACCAAGTCTTAACCTTTTGCAAGGTAGGGATATCATTCCCAATGAGTAATATGTCATCCACATATAAGACTAAAAACACTACTGCACTCCCACTAACCATCTTGTAAACACAAGGTTCATCTTCATTCTTGATGAAACCAAAGTTCCTAACTGTTTCATCAAAACGAAGATTCCAGCTTCGAGATGCTTGCTTCAATCCATAAATGGATCTTTGAAGCTTGCAAACCTTTGTAGAATTCTCAGGATTTACAAAACCCTCAGGTTGTGTCATATACACATCCTCAAGCAAGTTTCCATTAAGGAAAGCGGTTTTGACATCCATTTGCCATATCTCATAATCATAGTATGTTGCAATGGCAATGAGAATTCTAACAGACTTAAGCATAGCAACTGGTGAAAAGGTTTCATCATAGTCTATACCATGAGTTTGCTTGAAACCTTTTGCAACAAGCCTTGCTTTATAGGTCTGCACATTCCCATCCATGTCAGTTTTCTTCTTGAAAACCCATTTGCAACCAATAGTCTTAATACCCTCTGGAGGATCAATTAAAGACCAAACCTGGTTGTCAAACATAGATTGCATCTCAGATTTCATGGCTCCAAGCCATTTGTCTGAATCTGGACCTGACACAGCTTCTTGATAGGTAGTAGGCTCATCTTGATCTATGAGCATTACTTCACTATCATCAGTCACAAGAAATCCATATCTCTCTGGATGACGACGTGTCCTATCAGACCTGCGAGGGATTTGTGTTACATCTTCAGACTCCACAACTATTTGTGGTTCTGAAATAGGCTCTATAGACGGCTCAATGATTTCTTGTGGTACTTGAGTTTCCTCAAGTTCTACTATACTCCCACTAGTTCTCTTAGAAAGAAATTCCTTTTCCAAAAAGATCCCATTTCGAGCAACAAACACTTTGTTCTCTGAAGGAGTATAGAAATAGTATCCTTTAGTTTCCTTAGGATACCCCACAAAATTACATTTGATAGACTTTGGAGCTAACTTATCTGAAACTGGTCTTTTCACATAAGCTTCACAACCCCAAATCTTAAGAAAAGACAAACTAGGTGTCTTACCTGTCCATATCTCATATGGTGTCTTTTCAACCGCCTTAGATGGTACACGGTTCAGAATGAATGCAGCTGTCTCCAAGGCATAACCCCAAAAAGATAAAGGAAGATCCGCTTGACTCATCATTGATCGAACCATATCTAATAGAGTTCGATTTCTCCTTTCAGAAACTCCATTCCACTGTGGAGTTCCTGGAGGAGTCAGTTGTGAAACAATTCCACAATCCCTTAGATGATCATCAAACTCTTGGCTCAAATATTCACCACCTTGATCTGATCGAAGTAGTTTAATTGTTTTACCAAGTTGATTTTGTACTTCATTTTGAAAAGTTCTAAACATTTCAAAAGACTCATGCTTATGTTTCATTAGGTAGACATAGCCATACCTACTGAAATCATCAGTAAAAGTAATGAAGTATCGAAATCCTCCTCTGGCACTAATGCTAAAAGGACCACATACATCTGTATGTATCAAGCCCAATAAATCATTAGCCCTTTCACTATGACCAGTAAAAGGATCCTTTGTCATCTTACCAAGCAAACAAGACTCACATGTATCAAATGATTCAAAATCAAATGAATCTAATAATCCATCTTGATGGAGCTTAGAAATGCGTTTCTCATTTATATGGCTAAGGCGACAATGCCATAAATAAGTAGGGTTTAACTCATTTGGCTTAGTTCTCTTAGAAGTTATGTTATAGATATAATTACCATTAGAATCATCAAGATTAAGGATATAAAGGCCATTATAAGAATTTGCAATACCATAAAGCAGATCATTTTTATCAAAAATAGAACATTTCTTATTCTTAATAAAAAATGAATAACCTTCATCATCCAAAACAGATACTGAAATAAGATTCCTACTCATAGTAGGAACATAAAAGCAATTGTTCAAAATTAACAAAAACCCATTAGGCATAACAAGCTCATAAGTTCCTACAGCTATAGCAGCAACTCTTGCTCTATTGCCAACACGTAGGTCCACTTCGCCCTTCTTCAGCATCCTACTCCTTTTGAGTCCCTGCATATTTGTACAAATATGACATCCACATCCGGTATCTAATACCCAGGAAGAAGGAATAGATAAATTAATTTCTATAACATAAATACCTGAAGATGTAGTCGCACTACCCTTCAACTTCTTTAACTCATCCAAATAGAGTTGACAATTTCTCTTCCAATGCCCAGGCTTGTTGCAATGGAAACAAGTCCCTTCCTTAGGAACTTTAGCCTTAGGTACAGGTTTTGGTTTAGCTTGTCCCTTGGACCCTTTAGCACCTTTTGCCTTACCCTTGCCTTTAGTATCTTTGGCTTTCTTTTTCATTTGTTTAATATTGACATTCAATATTTGGGTAGGCTTTTTGATATTCCCCTCAGCAGTTTTGAGCATACCATGTAGCTCAGGAATGGATTTCTCCATGTCATTCATGTTATAGTTCATGACAAACTGTGAGAAACTGCTAGGCAATGAATGTAGGATCAAATCCGTGGAGAGTTCTAAACTCAGGGGATATCCAAGTCTAGCAAGGTGATCTAGATAGCCTTTCATCTTCAAAACATGAGCACTAACAGATTCACCTTCAGACATTTTGCAGTCAAATAATGCAACAGCGGTGTTAAACCTATCTTGCCTAGCCTGTTGTTGGAAAGCTTGTTTGAGATGCACACTCATCTCATAAGCCTCTAAGTGTTCCAGATCCTTCTGAAGTCCTGGACACATAGTAGCCAACATAAGACATCCTATGTCATTGGAATCATCTACATGCTTCTTATGCTTACTCTTAGCAGCATTAGAAGCATCGGCAGGAGGTGGGTCAGGGATAGCTTCATCAAGCACGTAGGACTTTTTCTCTTGTTTGAGAACAATTCTCAGGTTCCTAAACCAGTCAACAAAATTAGTCCCACATTCTTTCAGTTTTTCCTTCTCAAGGATAGATCGCAGTGATAAGGTGGAATTGTTATTAGCAGCCATCTGTTGATAAATATGCAAAGTCAAATTTTAATTAATAATGAGGTTAAAATTATTTAAACTCCTACTAAAAAATATAACCCTCTAAAGAAATATTTTAGTAGGCTAAGATCCGTATTTCACTTAATTCTAAACTCAGCTTTGGCGTGACGCTTAAAATCAAGTTATTTAGGTAGGTAACATCTTTACCAATTACATCTCATGTAACTCTTAGTAATTATGGAATATTGACATCATATATCATAGCATGTTGAATTCCATCTAATGCCTTAGGCCCAAAACCATTTTGATAGCCTAATTAAGTCTAACCAATTTTAAAACATATGAGTAGCACTATTACTCATCCTACTTAGCTAGGAATGTTTAAAGCATATTGCTTTGGCAATACCTACTTTAATACAATCTTAGTTTTGATAGGTGTTCAAAACGTGGATGGCATTTAGACTTAAATTATTAATGAGGGTTCAACTAAATTATTATCATGTCTTGCATTACATATCATTATATTTTAGCATCCTATATGCATATATATAATTTATCACATAAGCATCATATACCAAATGACAAAATATGTAAACGTGACATAGCATGGCCAAACTAAATATGATCTTCAAGAGACCAAATGAAGATCATAAAGGCAACCCTAGGTGAAAAACCTATCTATTACAACACTTGCAATATTACATATCTTCAAAACTTGAGCTTGTGCTTCCATCACCATGGAACCATCTTCTCCTTGGTATGAATCTCCATCACAAACATTGTAGCTTGAATCTTCATATATTACAATAAAAGAAAATCTAACTACTAGTAAAATAAATTACAACAAAATAAACGACACGCAGGCCGTATTTACCCAAAATAAAGATATGAATAAACCAATCACATAGGTCATAAGGCCATGCTATGCACCATGCCAAGACATCAAATAAACATAACATATTCATCACCAACATGTTAAATAGAAACAAATATATTGACATTCTTAATGTCGCGGTAACGAACTATAGGGCGCGAACATACGGCGGTCCCGCTAGCCGGTTAGCGGGTGGGGCTCCCGCTGGCCGGTCAGCGGGCGGGGTTCGGAAGGGGCAGCGCCCCTGGGCGGGGTCGAGGGGCAGCGCCCCTGGGCGGGGTCGAGGGGCAGCGCCCCTCGAAGCCAAACAGAAATGTTAATCTCATTAACATTTTTCTTTGGCGAAACCCTAAAACAGAACCGTTAATCTCATTAACCTTCTTACTGTTTTATTTCGAATATGTACAACCCATTACAGAATCATTACCAAATGTTTATATCACATATAAACTTAATCGTTTTCATCATATGAAAATCATTTTAATCAACCAATCATATATACGTGATCATCTCATGAAAACGAAATTAAAAACACCAATCCTTTCTCATCATATGAAAAACGAATTAGGGTTTTACAGAAACGAAACCAAAAACCAATCCTTTCTCATCATATGAAAAACGAATTATGGTTTTACAGAAACGAAACCAAAAACCAATCCTTTCTCATCATATGAAAAACGAATTAAGGTTTTACAGAAACGAAACCAAAAACCAATCCTTTCTCATCATATGAAAAACGAATTAAGGTTTTATAGTTAACATGCCATACGAAATCAATATATCTCATGTAATCATATCAACATGGCATTTTCGACTTAAACGAAAACAACAAGTGGCTCTGATACCACTGTTAGGAAATTAAGGAGATCACTGCAAACAAAAACACGCAGCGGAAAAATATTTGATCTCTGATTTCCCACCAGGATCCATGCTGTTCGTTTAATTCGACAAAAGTGTTCAAAGAACTAACCTGTTGATGATTCAAAATCACAGTTTTGAAGAGATGCCTCGATCGCGAAACACCCTCTATCGCGTATCCACACGAATGCTACCGTTTGGAGTGCTAGCTCTCTGCAACAGCGAAGGTTGGAAAAACGTTTTCTCTAAAAACGTATTAGGGTTAGCTTTTTCGTTCCTCTTTGTTTTTATTGTTACCTCTTAGAAGACTTAACGTCTGGAGTGAATATAATCACTCCAGAATCCAATTCAAAATTGGATACGGAAAGTCAAATTCAGAATCCAAGTCTAATTAGGATTCTGAATACATTATCTAATAATAAATATAATTGGATAAGGTAAGTCAAATTCAGAATCCAAATCTAATTAGGATTCTGAATATATTATCTAATAATATATATATATATAAAAACGAAAATAATAATAATAATAAATATTAATATCTAATATTAATATTATATCCAGCCCAAAACGCATTCTTGTGTGTGACCCGATAGGCCCATATTAATTGGCAGTCAATTTAATCTCTATTAAATCAACAAGTCATAATTGGCCTCTAGCAAGGCATTACAACTACCCAATTAATATAAGGAATGTCCAATTTGCCTAATAATAGTATATGCATTAATCCCTTTGTCACACGATATCTAGCTTGAACATAAGTCATGGTCAACGTCATACTTATATTGTCCAAACTTATGATTACTCGATCTCCAAGTAGACTGATAAAAACAAATGAAATTGATCACATTATCAATTCATTTGAGCACGGCCATGCATTTCACAGTCTCACTTATCGAGGGGCCCAAAAGATATCTCTCTCAAAGAGAGGGACAAATTCTATCTTGATTGTTCATTATCCTCTACATAATTTCTATCATATATGAACATAACCTTTATTACTATCCAGTTACGGATAATGTTTGATCATGTCAAAATATAATAGTCCTTATATTGGAAACTATGACAATCTCAAGTCAAAGAATTATTACATAACTATCATGAGATTTACTTATGACACTAACCCATGTAGTAATCTCATGATGGGTCTATCCAATACATTGTTCTCTAACAAGTATTTATGAAATTGATTTGTATCACTATACACATAACCATCTGATGATCATCAAATCAATGTTCATACTGGTTAAGAATTATTTATTTTTTTTTATCTCTATAACAATAATAAACCAGGGACAAATATCAAAATTGTGTAACATGCAAACAACAATAATGATAATAAAACCTCATTTATTAATAATGAATGTATAACATAAAGATCCAAACAAATGGCCTAGGGCACATACACTAACAGTCCAAAGGATGAAGATCCCTTTTCAAGGGTGAAGACCCGATCTCAAATGATGAAGATTCATTTTCAAGGGGGAAGACCCGATCTCCAAGGATTAAGATCCATTTTCAAGGGTAAAGACCCGATCTCTAAGGATGAAGATCCATTTACAAGGATGAAGACCCAATCTCCAAGGATGAAGATCCGTTTTCAAAGGTGAAGATCCGATGCTAAGGATGAAGATCCAAGGTCCAACGATGAAGATCCATTTTGAGGGTGAAGAACCATAATGCATAGAAAAGCCGGAGCAGTCAGACTTCTCAACTAATAAAAGGTCAGTCAAACATAGTCTCGGGTCCAAGCACCCAAATTCAACTCAGTCTTGGGTCCAAGTACCCAATCTTCGATCCAAGTACCCAAATCAAATTCAATTTCGGGTCCAAATACCCAATCTTGGCTCCAAGCACCCAAATCAAATTTAATCTCGGGGCCAAGTACCTATTCTCGGGTCCAAGTGCCCAAATCAAATTCAACCACGGGTCCAAGTATCCAATCTCGGGTCCAAGTACCCAAATCAAACCCAATCTCTGGTCCAAGTACCCGAATCAAATTTAATCTCTGGTCCAAGTACCCAAATAAAATTCAATCTCGGGTCCAAGTACCCAATCTCAGGTCCAAGTGCCCAAATCAATCCAGTCTCTGGTCCAAGTACCCAATCTCAGGTCCAAGTGCCCAAATCAATCCAGTCTCTGGTCCAAGTACCCAAATCTAATTCAATCTCAGGTTCAAGTACCTAATCTCGGGTCCAAGTACCCAATCTCGAGTCCAAGTATCCAATATCGGGTCTAAGTACCCAATCTTAGGTCCAAGTACCCAAATCTAATTCAGTCACGAGTCCAAGTACCCAAATCAAATTCAGTCTAGGGTCTAAGTACCCAATCTCGGGTCCAAGACCTAACCACGGATCCAAGTACCCAATCTCGGGTCTAAGTACCCAAATCAAATTCAATCTTGGATCCAAGTACCCAATTCGGGCCTAAGTATCCAAATCAAACCCAGTCTCGGGTCCAAATACCCAAACCAAATTCAATCCAGTCTTGGGTCCATGTACCCCAAATCAAATCCAAGTTCCCATCCTCATCCAAAATCAGTCAAAAATCACATTGCTTTTCACTCTCTTTTGCCGTAGTCTCAGATCGTTCAAGCAGGGGACAAACTGTAGACCCTTAATTTTTCTGGTCCAATATTTTTTATAGTCCAAAATAATTTTTGTGGTATTTTAATTAAATAATATTTATTTTAGTATTTATAATTTTTAATAAAAAAGGGTAATATTAGTAAAGTTAAAAAAATAATAGCAATAAATAAAAAATAAATAAAAAAATCGGCGACGGAAAAATCGGCGATGAAAAAATTCCTACAGGAGAAATGGCCTTGGGCTAATTCGCCACAGGAAATTCCTGTAGCGAATTGGCTGGCCGCCCAACCCAGTGCTCGCAATCGTCACAGTTTTCGCAACAGATTTTTTGCCAACGCAATTTTTTTTGAAATCAAATTCTATTTGGTTTTGGTTTCTTTTCCTAATTGGTTTTAATTTGCTTAAACAATTAGAAGTAGGTTTATTATTGTTCCTATAAATACCACATAAAAACACAAAATTAGGAGGTTAAAAAATTTATTTTACCGAGAGAAATTTGGACTTTTGATCGGGGAGAAATTTTGGACTTGACCTTGGACTTTTGGATTTCTTCGGCCAACCTCAAGCTGGAAAGAACAAGAAGCATTCATCAATCCATGAAAGGTAGCAACATTGCCTTTGTTATTGTTCATCCAGAAATCAGTTTTTGGTGGAACCAACTACGCAGGTTTGAATCTCTATTTTCTTTGTTTATATTTACAGTAGCTTCATCAAATTGGAATAATTATTTCATCATACAATTTGATCAATTATTCTACAAAACATCCAAACTTTATTTGAAATCCTAAAAACTATTTTTCAAAACCCTAATTCATTAATACCCGTAAAACATATTTTTGAAATCTGAAACCCTAATTACACTTTTCTAAAACCATAAATTAATAAACTATTTTCTTAAAACCTTAACCTAATCTCTAATTCAAACATCCAGTAACATTATTTTTCAAATATCAAAATCTTTAACCCTAATTAATTCTTCTTTCCAAAATCACACAGTAAGCATTATTCTTTTGAAAAGTAACATTAGCTTCTTCCAATTCTGAAACCCTATTTTCTAAATCTTAAACCCTAAAATCTTAATTTTCAGCACCAAAACCTACAACCCTAAAAACCGATTTCTAAAATTTTCTGGGGCACTGCCCCCTTGACCCCCGCCTGCTAACCGGCTAGCGGGACCACCGTACAGGCTCGTCAAAGGGGTCAATATTAATTTGTGAATTATGAGTCCGTGTATTTAACTTTTCTTTTTCCAAAGCCCTAATTGTTAAACATAAAACCCTAGAAACCCTATTTCATGATGTTAGTCCCAAACCCTAATTAAATCAATTTTTCAAAATCTTCACAGTAGCCTAAATAATGTATATAATAATTTTAAAATCCCAAAACCCTAAATGTTAATTAAAGAACTCTAAATTGAAACAGTAAACCCTAATTTATATCTTTACTTGCTATATTTAATTTTAGATTTTATTATGTAGTTTATTATATATTTTGATGGTTGATTTAATTTCAATGCTTGATTTATCATGGATGAATATTTTCTTTATTGTTATGATTATTATTTGTTTGTTTTATTAAAATTGTAAGAGGTGTGTTTTCATTTTGTGGGTACCTCATTAGTTAAATATCAAGTAATTTAAATTTCTTTTATATTTTGGATCAATGTAAAGGACATGTTTCAACCTTTCGGTGGGTGTCAAATTTAGTTTAGACATAGATGATGTAAGGACATGTTTCCATCCTCGGATGGGTGTCCATTTATTTGCTTTGTTCGGGCATTGCTTTGATTTTAATATAATGATCCTTTATTTTAATTGTTGCATGTAATATGGATAATATTATTATATCTAAGAATTTTATAATATTAAGACCTGTAAAGGAGGCTGGTTCCAATGAACTGGGTGTTGTGAGGGTGTTAGGTCATTTCTTACCTTCCCTACATGTACCCAACTTTCTGAACCCATTAGGGGGTTGGGAATTCCTTAGGAATCGAGTCATCCACCCCTTTCTTTTTTCCAGCCTGTTCGGGTGGCGACTCCATTTTCTCCGGCCTCGCAAGAACCATTCCACCTAGAGTGTGGACGAAAATCCCCGCTCACAGATGGGTACTTGGATTTGATTTGGGTTGTAACACAACACCCTTATACCCTATATATGTACAATACATATTTTCAACATATGTAAAATATGCATATGCGGTATAAAAATGTCACAGACCGATTTAATAAAAAATTTTACATTTTTATTTTAAGATTTTAAAAACTAATATATAAAATAAATAGTATATAAATATTCTTTGCTTGTTATAGGAATCCAAAATAAATATTTTATATGAAAATCTCTGGGAAAAATTCACCAGAGTTTATTTGTAATTTGGACATTCCCAGAATTCAGCAAAACATGACCTGCATAAAGCAAATACTCCCAATAAAAAATCAATTTACCATTTCACCAATACTTCTCAATTTCTCTATATTTTCTCAAAATACTTATATATAGATATATAAATTAACAACACATAAAATCTAGTCTAAACAAATTATTCAGAACATTCTTTACAATTTACATTATATACTTCAAAAAACATATCATAACATATATAATATCAAAATACATTGCAATATCAAATATCTACATGCTGGCAACTGGCTCTGATATTGATGTACCCAAAAACAACATTTCAAGCTCAATAAATACAAACATAGACCCGACTAGGTCTAGTAGAATTCTTCGGCTCTACCAAATCATCCATGACACCTGCGCAACGAATTACAATTGCACTAAGCCGAAGCCTACTGGTATAAACTTTAATAATAACAATAAAACTCAATTCAATGCCAATGCACAATGCATATAGATGTAACATCATTCTACTTTCTTATATTTTTCAAATATTTCATAATCACAACTCATAGCATTATATTCATAATTCACATTAAAGCAAAGACAAGCATGGGCCCAAAAAGGATCTAATATGCTATTCAAATTTCGGAGTTACTGCTTTGGTCCATAATGACACCATGCGTCTAGCCCTGTAGGCAATATATCCATGGATAATGTAACAGCCCCAGTCTCTTGGACCTCAACTCGACTAGACTCTTAGGCCCTAGTATCTTGGTCCTCAACTCGGCTAGACTGCTACAGTTTTTTTAAAGCTTACGACCCAGTCTTTTCACCCCAAAAATATCATATTTATCAGCTAGCCTAGCTTACGACCCAGTCTTTTCACCATTTCAGCGTTTAGCCTGCAGGCAATCATAGGCATGCCACCAAATCTAGAACTCTGAAAATTGAATAACATACTAGCCACGCAATTTATTCATATTTCTCATTATCAAATTCTTTCATAATTCCTTTATCAAAACTTTTCTCATTTTCTCTTGATCAAACTAGGCACATTGCTTTATTATATCATCTTTTTCTCACTTTTTTTATTTATTCATTTTTCTCATTATTAATCTCTTTCTCATTGTCACATATTCAATCTAGGCACATTGCCTTATTTTCACATTTGTTTCTCATTTTTCTCATTTTTCACATCTTTCTCATTTTTCTCATTTTTATCAATATCAATTTATTTCATCATTCCATTTATCTCATTTTTGCATTCACAACACATTACCCAATTACTTTAGGTATTTTCACATAATATACATATTTCACATTCTACACAATTTAGCCATTATCAATGGCTTTTCATAATGCATTAACACAAATATGACATTACAAATGTCATAGCACATTATTCATACTCAATCAATGAACCAAGTAACTTAACACCTTTTTCCAACCAAAAGGTGTTAAGCCCAAATGCCATGCAAAGATAAACAATATATTCAAAGTTTGTATATACCTCCACTAGGTACCTAAAGCAAGCTTAACACAACCTCTAATCCTATCCTTCCAACTTGCCCTTCACCACTTGGATGAAGCAAATCAACTTCCCTCAATACCTATACCAAATGTGATCATACATAATCATTTAATATCACATTCTAAGGTATTCTCAACATCAAACCATAATTAAATATCACTTTAAATAAAATCCCGAAATTAAGCTTCACCTCACTTTAACTTTGAAAAACCATATCAAGCCATTTAAAATAGTGTTTAAGTTTATTAATATCATTAGAAACATGTTTTAGCATGTTTAAACCAATTACATTAATTAACCACTTTCTTATGCTCAAAACCCTAAAATGGCATAACCTTCACCATTGAAGGATCTCCATTCCAACTCAATCCAATTATCATTTCAATCTTATTTCCACCACTTATATCATTAAATAGCATGATTTAAGCATTAAAATCAAACAATTAATCATTCTTTGAAAATTCACTTTTCCAACATCCTAAATCAATACTACCCTCTTCAAACCAAACACAACAAATCCAATATTTGAATTTAAAATACTTGTTTATGCATCAAAACAACTCATTTGGAATCAATTTTCACAATTAAAAATCATGATTTCAAAAACTCAAATGTTCCACAACCCTAAATTCTCTCTCTTCAACAATCTTACCCAAACTCAACCATTTCTTTAATCCAACCTTAAAATCATTATTTACTCATCAAAAGAATATCTTCCATACCCAATCCAACAATTATAACATGCTTTTTCAAAAACTCAATTCATACATATTCATAAGCTTTAAAGAACTTCATAATTTTGGAAATAAAGCTTACTTACTTGTTGGAAAATCACCAAAACTACTCTTATTCCCTTGAAAGCTTGAAGAATTTGATGATGGAAGAAGCTAAAAATCTCCCTCCTTGGCCATGGAGAATTCGGCTTGGAGAAGAAGAAGAAAGAAGATGAAGACTTTTAATTTGCTTTTTTCCCTTTCATCTTTTATTTTAAGTCATATATATATATATTAAAATAATTTAATAATTGATTATTTATTTATTTATTTAATAAATTAAAATTCATAAATTTCCTCTTCCATTCAAAAATAATTTATTTTTGAATTATTTTATTAATTTTGAATTTCTAAGATTTAATTACCAAAATACCCTTTTACTTTGACTTTTCTTTTAAAAGTTGACTTTTATATGTTATGTATATTTTACATATATATCACATATATGTTCCACTTTTTCATTTAAAACCCCTTCATTTTTCATTTAAAATCATTAATTTAATTTATCCATTTAAATTATAATTTATTTTATCAAATTTTCAAAAATTAGAACTTTTCAAAAATTTGAGATATTACACATATGCACAAGTAATGTGTATCTTATATACATATCAAATGTACTTTATATGTGTATTAAATATTAAGTATGTAATGTATTAATCCAACATATACAATTAATATACCATATGTATATGTTATATATACTCTAGATATATATATTGAGTATATACAATTTATATCTCCAAATACTTATTTAATTTCTCCAAAATCACGAATGTTATAATTTTTTTCCCCCTTAAATAATTTTGTCCTTGAAATTATCCAGTATGGTAATAAAATATCCAAATCATTATTTTACCAAATTACATAATTTCTATTCTCCCCCTTAGGTTCATTCTTAATTTCCTTTTTATCATTCCCTAGCACATCATTATACTGTTTATTTACTCAAACAGTCACAACAATTTATCATATCATTAATCGAATTGTCATTAAACAAAAATTAGTCCATCTCTTCAATATATACACCCACACACCTATTTCACTTAAGATATTTGATCACTTCATTATCTTAAAAATATACTCTCATCAACTTGAGTTCAAATGTTCATTATCATATAGCTTGCATATTCTTAATACAACTACACACATTGAATTTCAATAAATACTTGTAAACTTATTACATTTTGGATCAATTGATCTAACTATCACAATATGACCATCACAACCTTATTCTATTCTGACCAACCTTTAGTCTATTTTAAATTCATCAATATATTTTCAATTCATGACCTAATTCTATTAGGTCCAATTTATTCTCAAATTTTAATTCTCTTCGATATCATCCTTACAAATAATATTCACTTCCCCTAGTCTCGTTTACTTTACACATCATTTTCATCAACTTATTCATTTTATACCACTTTCAAACACATTCATTATAACTCTTACTCACATTTCATAATTCCTTTCATTTACCATTTTCTCACATTTCTTATAGTTACCCTATTTACACAAATCACTTTTCTTACACATCATTTAAAGCTCATCATATTTTCACAATTCTCTTCTGTTTCCACACTTTCTGTAATTATAAACAGATTTCTAGTATAAAATTATAAGATACAAATATGCAAACCATAAGTCTTGACCATGTTTCTTGAAGCATAACTATTATTCTCACTAAAACTATCCAATGGTCATGCCATAATAATGGTCACGCTTGTGGCTCATAAATAAATACTGCTCCTCTATCATTCTTCTTCAAACATTTCCAATCACAATGTTAAGTTTATACAGCAAAAATCACATATTCATTTTCTAATCTTTTGCTACACAAAAAGTTAACACATTTCAACTCTGTTTCAAAGCAATTTACTCTTGATCACTTGATCATCATTAGCCTAACTCAGGTTTCAACAATATTATCGTTAACATCTCTTATATATACACATTCGTTCATATGCTAATTTACACAATTTCCATTTATTACTCCATTTCTAATCTATCTCTTATAAAAATTTTCATTCATATATATATATATATATATTTCATTTCCATACTTTCTTCATTATACTTTCCTTTTCCTTACATTTATATGCATATATTTTAGGCCTAAAACACTATACAATCATCAAGTTCAGTTGTTAAAATAATAATTTCACCGTCTAGCTCTATTCGGGTCCATTCTCAATCTCAATTCATCACATGACCTAACTCTACGCAGGTCAAGACCTAATCTCTCTTAGGTCTATTAATATATGCAATATCATTCTCAATATCACCAGACACGTATTTGTATAAGGTAGTAAACACTCGATAACATTTTTTTTAATCATCCACATACACCTTCATAAGTCATAATCACAATGTGACTTACTTTCCACATTTTCTTACATATCATGTTTGTGTTCATATTGAAAAAAAATCTTATCACACAAATCATACAATTATACTCAATTCCTCTTTTACATACAACCTATACAAAGTTAACATTTATCACCTTTCAGAGAATATTATCATTTCTCATTCTTTTGACATTACTTAGGTTATTCATCAATTCAACATATATATACACTTTGACCACAACATAATTAACATCTTTCTTATTTAATCACCCATCTTTTAAATAAGTTTCTTATTATATTTTTTTCTAACACTTCACATAAATCTTAGTCAAATTTCCAATGTGACATCTCTCTCACATTTTTTTTATGCATTGATCACTCCTTTCATATCCATTTTCATCATTTTCATTTCAATTAACTAAAATAACTCATTTTCACTTGCTTAATCATTTTCCTTTACTTCATAATTATCAACCACATTAAACCTTAGTTAGTACTTTTATAAATAATATTACTCATTCAAAATTACTCCCATGCTTATTAAACATTAAACTATCAATATCTAAACAATCCTCATCAAAATTCCCTTACAACTCTAAATTTCCAACTTACTACTTTACTTAAACTTCATTCTATTAATCTCACTTTCAAGAGCTAACTGTATAAACTTTATTTTTATATTAATATAACATCAAAACACATCACTTTCACAATTATGGAAACCCATTTTAAAAATTTAAATTTCATATATTGCAACCAACAACATGAACCTCACCAAATCTCATCCATGTCACATTTCCAATCTTAAAATCATAACATTTACATTTAAACAACATTAATTCATTTCATTACACTAATTAACATCATCCATTTAGATACTTTAATTTTACACACTCAACCCTAAATCATGCATCATTAATCCATAATAAATAATTCTCCTTCATATATGATTTCACTCTTTGATTTTAATTATGGACTCTTTATTGCAAATTATTAAAAACTCCATATTCCTTCCATACTTATACCCATTTGCATATAAAGTTTTATAATTTTCTTCATTCATTTGTCTCATAAAATTAATTTATTACGTACTTGTACAAAACTGCATGACTTCCTCAGTTTCATGTCAATCTCACTTTCAATTTTTTTATTCCTTACCAATTCTTTATAAAAGCTTGTAAAATTTTATCCATGTGCACTTGAAACATATATGGACTTATATTTAAAGTTTTAGATTTTTCCAAGCTAATTTAATATATTAAAAAAATTAAATCTTTCAAAATCAGAGAATCTGTCTCTTTAATAATTTCTCTGGCAGCACCCGGTTGTCCATTTGTTTTAGGTATCAAACCTTAATAAAAATTCATTAAATTTTAACCATATGTTATAGGAATACATATGATATTGTGTGTAAAGTTTCAGATTTTTCTGGGTTGCTTTACCATAGTTTCTAAATTTATATTTTTCCCAATTTCTACAGATTCTGAGTTGCTGGAATTACTCTAATAATCCGTGTTCTTTTATTTTTCTTAATTAGGGATCCATCTTTAAAATTTATAAAATTTTATACATTGGATTCTAAAATATAGAAAAACTTTCTATTAAATGTTTAAACTCAT
This sequence comes from Garcia nutans, assembly GCA_947685225.1. NCBI lineage: Eukaryota > Viridiplantae > Streptophyta > Magnoliopsida > Malpighiales > Euphorbiaceae > Garcia > Garcia nutans. The sequence continues at coordinate 34,434,360 of CANTUV010000005.1, read as the reverse complement.
CTAAAATTTCTAGATTTGTCCAAAAATTCAGACAATATCACTTTGCAATACACCTATAAAATTTTCTGTAACTATCATGCTCATTTCTCAAACTTTTTATTTTTATATCTTAAATCATTTTCTAGATTATTTTTCTAATTTCACTTATTCATCAATTGAATAAGCTATGAATTTTAAATTTTAAATAAAAGTTCCAAAAATTCTTAATCCATAATCTCTAGAATGACGCTTCCACTGTGCCACTCTGATCTATGCAACTCAGACGCCATCTCAACTCATATCCATTATATCAAATGGACATTACCACATCAGGGATCAGATAAATTGCCAGCGCCAATGCATGCATCACAATTGAAAATTATTTTTTTATTCCAATTTTCTCTCTATAACAACTCACCTAGGTCGAGAACCTCAAACCTAGGCTCTGATACAAAAATAAATGTAACACTCTTATACCCTATAGACGTACAATACATATTTTCAGCATATGTAAAATACGCATAAACGGTATAAAAATGTCACAAACCGATTTAATAAAAATTTTCACATTTATGTTTTAAGATTTCAAATACTAATATATAAAATAAATAGTATATAAATATTCTTTGCTTGTTATAGGAATCCAAAATAAATATTTTATATGAAAATCTCTGGGAAAAAGTTGCTAGAGTTTTATTTATAATTTGGACATTCCCAGAATTCAGCAAAACACAACATGCATAAAGCAAATACTCCCAATAAAAAATCAATTCACCATTTCACCAATACTTCTCAATTTCTCAATATTTTCTCAAAATACTTATATATAGATATATAAATTAACAACACATATAAAATCTCATCTGAATAAATTTTCAAAACATTCTTTACAATTTACATTATATACTTCCAAAAACATATCATAACATATAAAATATAAAAATACATTGTAATATCAAATATCTACATGCTGGCAACTGGCTCTTATCTACCCAAAAACAACTCTTCAAGCTCAATAAATACAAACCTAGACTCGACCAGGTCTAGTAGAACTCTCCGGCTCTACCAAATCTTCCATGACACCTGTGTGATGAATTACAATCTCTCTAAGCCAAAGCCTACTGGTACAAACTTTGATAATAACAATAAAACTCAATTCAATGCTAATGCACAATGCATATAGATGTAACATCATTGTACTTTCTTATATTTTTCAAATATTTCATAATCATAACTCATAGCATTATATTGCTCAATTGTATCACAATTCATAATTCACATTAAAGCAAAGACAAGCAAGGGCCCAAAAAGGATCTAATATGCTATTCAAATTTCAGAGTTACTGCTTTGATCCATAATGACACCATGTGTCTGGTCCCGTAGGCAATATATCCATGGATAATGTAATAGCCTCAGTCTCTTGGACCTCAACCCGGCTAGACCCTTAGGACCTAGTATCTTGGTCCTCAACCCGGCTAGACTGCTACAATTTTTTTGAGGCATACGGCCTAGTCTTTTCACCCTAAAAATATCATATTTATCAGATGGCCTAGCTTATGACCTAGTCTTTTCACCATTCCAGCGTTTAGTCCGTAGGCAATCATAGGCATGTCGCCAAACCCAGAACTCTGAAAATTGAATAACATACTAGGTACACAATTTATTCATATTTCTCATTATCAAATTCTTTCATAATTCCTTTATCAAAACTTTTCTCATTTTCTCATGATCAAACTAGGCACATTGCCTTATTATATCATCTTTTTCTTTTTTATTTATTTATTCATTTTTCTCATTATTAATCTCTTTCTCATTGTCACATATTCAATCTAGGCACATTGCCTTATTTTCACTTTTTTTTCTTATTTTTCTCTTTTTTCACATCTTTCTCATTTTTCTTACTTTTCTTACTTTTCTTATTTTTATCAATATCAATTCATTTCATCATTCCATATATCTCATTTTTGCATTCACAACACATTACCCAATTACTTTGGGTATTTTCACATAATATACATATTTCACATTCTGCACAATTTAGCCATTATCAATGGCTTTTCACAATGCATTAACACATATATGACATTACAAATGTTATAGCACATTATTCATACTCAATCAATGAACCAAGTAACTTAACACCATTTTCCAAACAAAAGGTGTTCAGACAAAATGTCATGCAAACAGAAACAATATATTCAAAGCTTGTACATACCTCCACTAGGAACCCAAAGTAAGCTTAACACAACATCCAATCCTATCCTTCCAACTTGCCCTTCACCACTTGGATGAAGCAAATTAACTTTCCTCAATGGCTATACCAAATGTGATCATACATAATCATTTAATATCACATTCTAAGGTATTCTCAACATCAAACCATAAGTAAATATCACTCTAAACCAAATCCCGAAATTAAGCTTCACCTCACTTTAACTTTGAAAAACCATATCAAGCCATTTAAAATAGTGTTTTAAGTTTATTAATATCATTAGAAACATGTTTTAGCATGTTTAAACCAATTACATTAATTAACCACATGCTTATTCTCAAAACCCTAAAATGGCATAACCTTCACCATTGAAGGATCTCCATTCCAACTCAATCCAATTATCATTTCAATCTTATTTCCACCACTTACATCATTAAATAACATGATTTAAGCATTAAAATCAAACAATTAATCATTCTTTAAAAATTCACTTTTCCAAAATCCTAAATCAATACTACCCTCTTCAAACTCTAACCAAACACAACAAATCCAATATTTGACTTTAAAATACTTGTTTATGCATCAAAACAACTCATTTGGAATTAATTTGCACGATTAAAAATCATGATTTCAAAAACTCAAATGTTCCATAACCCTAAATTCTCTGTCTTCACCAATCTTACCCAAACTCAACCATTTCTTTAATCCAACCTTAAAATTATTATTTACTCATCAAAAGAACATCTTCCATACCCATTCCAACAATTATAACATGCTCTTTCAAAAACTCAATTCATACATATTCATAAGCTTTAAAGAACTTCATAATTTTGGAAATAAAGCTTACTTACTTGTTGGAAAATCACCAAAACTACTCTTATTCCCTTGAAAGCTTGAAGAATTTGATGATGTAAGAAGCTAAAAATCTCCTTCTTTGGCCATGGAGAATTTGGCTTGGAGAAGAAGAAGAAAGAAGATGAAGACTTTTAATTTGCTTTTTTCCTTTCATCTTTTATTTTAAACCATATATATATATATATTAAAATAATTTAATAATTAATTATTTATTTATTTATTTAATAAATTAAAAGTCATAAATTCCCACTTTCACTCAAAAATAATTTATTTTTGAATTATTTTATTTAGTTTGAATTTATAAGATTTATTTTGATTTGGGTACTTGGAACCGAGATTGGGTTTGATTTGGATACTTGGACCCAAGACTGGGTACTTGGACCCGAGATTGAATTTGATTAGAGTACTTGGACCCGAGGATGAATTGGATTTGGTTACTTGGACCCGAGATTGGGTGCTTGGACTCGAGATTGAATTTGATTTGGGTACTTGAACCCGAGATTTGGTACTTGGACTCGAGATTGGGTACTTGGACCCGAGACTGAATTTGATTTAGGTACTTGGACCCGAGACTAAATTGGATTTCACTGACCTTTTATCAGTTGAGGATTCTAGCTTAACTGGTTGTTCCATTCTTTTGTTCTTCCTTTTGCAAAAACTCAGCTATTTTTAGTTGGTCCTCATATCTTCTCCTTGCCCATTGTGTGGCAAAATATTGGAAGTGAGTCCCAAAATGTTTTGTATATGCATAAACTCAAAAATTTGAAAGGAGAAACTTTTTCCCCATGTAGGCTCAAACCCGTGATTATTTTCTATGCGGCTTTGGTTGATGTTTGTAGATTATCTAGTTCTTCGAACAAGCATGCATTTCTTCTTTCTTTTGTAAAATTTCTGGAACTTCCTCAAGCAATAGGCTTTCCATGCCCCCTTGATTCAATATCTTCTTTTGATTCTTTACTTCACAGGGTGTTTGCTATTCACTTTGACAAAGAACAGATAATACAAGAAAAAAAATGTCGTGTGATATGCTTATGTATGCATGATATGCATGAGTATTACTTAAAGTGGTTCCATCGACTCACAGACCGAGGTGATAAGCAGAAATGTGCTCATTGGTTCCTTTCAAATGCTCGTTCAGGTCTTGCATTGGAATGACATAATGCTTCACATTTATGGCTTTTATCTTCAAGATATTGAAATATGAATAATGGAGGCCCCAAATAGCAGAGATACATCCATTTTAAATTATGATTCAACATGTTAGTTGGTAGCTTCTTCATGACCTTGCCAATAATCATTTACTTTGCCCAATGTGTCTTTAGAGGTTTAATGATTCGACATACTTCCCTTAACTTGAAGGCTTTGTAATTTTTAAAATTTTTTTTTTGAATTTTCAATTTTGAATTTTGATTTTGAAATCAAATGTTAGCTTTGCCAAATTAATGTCAATGTACCTCAAGACTTGATTTTCCAAATTAGCGTATCTATAACATGACAACCCTAGTTACCATACTAAACTCGAGAATCATTTCTATTTAAGCAAGAATTGTTGCACTTCAGATGTGCACATACACATTACTTGGCCAAAGGTCTCATTGAGTTTGAATATGGTCTATCTCATATGCATGCTTATCCAAACTATCTCCACTAAAAACTCTACCTACCAAGAGAGATTAACAGGTCTTTGATAGGCTTGAAATGGGGTCTATAAGGGACATGGGTTAAATGAAGGCCATTTGTAAGTTGGTGTCGTTGTGACATAATGGACAAACCTTCACACTACAAACTGCTTGTTGGAACTTTAGGCAGTTAGGAACAATCTTGCTAGACTCCAAATTCCTTCTATCTTCTTGGCATAAATTTGGATCTTGATTAGGATAGTCTTTGCCCTTGCAAAAAGTTTGGTACCCAAATTCATTTCTTTTCTTCTTCTCCCTTTTCTTTCTCTAATTATTTTTCTTACTCTTCCCTTTCTTTGAGCATTTTATCATTTTGTCCTTCTTCCTTGTAGGACTGTCAAGTATAGAACTTTCAAGAACAGGATGGTCTTCTCCTTTTTCTCTAATTTTGATCAAATCTTTGGTTGGGTTGGAACAATTCAAGTTAAACCATCCTTATAAACCAAATGGAAGTCTTTTGCTGCTTTAGGTAAAAGATAACTCAGTTGGCTTTCTGAACCACCTTTTTAGGTTTTATCTTTCTTTTTTTTTCATTTTTTCTTCTTTTTTTCTTTTCTTTTTTTTTCTTCTTCTCTTTTTTCTTCTTCTTTTCTTTTCTTCTTTCTCTTTTTTTTTATGGTTCTAGCTCTAAAAGAGTTGTCTTGTTTGTACCAACTTGGGTTTCCAATAATGGATGAGTGGAGTGACATAAATCTCCTTCAACAGGGATAAATCATTTGTTACTCTGATGTTATCTTGATAGATTGGAGACATTAGGTGAACTTCAACTACCCTTATGGTCTTGAAAACATCAACTATCCATATGATATTGACTATTCATTCCTTTCTTTGATCTTCTTGCCTCTTCACCTTAGTGATCATAAGACTTGTCAAAAGTATCATAATAGCTCAGGGTAGGTTGTTGGGGTTTGTAAGCCAATGAAAAGAAAGCTAAAATTTTATGAAGGCTCAAAGGGACAACTAGGGATTAATATCTAATTGGGTGGATACTAGTTGTTGGCTAACCAAACAATGCCTAGATCATTTCTCCCTTAAATAAGTAGAGTTCAATTTCACCACAAAAGTTTGTCTAAGCATGTTCTAAGACTGACTAGGACCTGGACAAAGGTAATTATGCAGGAGCCCTCTCTAAGTAAGCACACACAACTCAATGCTATAGAGCAATTTCCTCACCTAGTAAAGTCATTCAAGTCATGATGCATAAATATATTAATTCATAAACTATCAAGCTAGATTCCTCATTGGTTGAGCACCAAAATGAACAAAGACCAACAAAAATTATGATGAAAGTAATTTATTAAAACAAATTTAAATTTGAAAAATACGATTGTTCCAATTAAATATTAAAGAAAGTAAAATTAAAAAGCAACATTCAAGCTAAGGAAAGTTTGTTGAGTTAAGCTTCTTTTCCTTTCACATCTTCAATATTTCCATCTTAAAAGGATGATAAAAAAAAATCTTCTTCCAATCCTTTTCCTACCATGAAGGTTGCTGGTGGTGGCACTCTTCCAAATTTAGGCAAAGGATTGTTCTTGGTATTGGGCTTGTCTGGCTCAGGTAGCTTACCACTATCGATTAGATTCTAAATCTCATGCCTCAACTTCATACAATTGTCCATTTCATGTCCGGGCCTTTGATGGAATTGGCAAAATGCATTAGTATCAAAGTTAGGTGGAAGAGGATTAGGCAAAGGACAAGGAGTCAAGGGTTGTAACAATCCCTTCTTTTGTAGCTTATTGAGAACCCAAGACAGTGGCTTCCCTAATTCTGAAAATTGCCTCATTCCTCCTTGACAAGCAGCATTAACATTAGCTTTCTTTTGTGTAATTTGACTATTAGGCTGATAATTTCCTTTCTCATTTCTTCTTGCCGAAAAGTGGCCCTTCTCCCTTTCCCACTCTTCGATTTGCAAGCCAGCTTGCAAAAGGTCTTTGAAATCACAGATGAGTGTATGAGACATCCTTTCACGAAATCTAGGCAACACCCCTCTCACAATCATCCTTATTTGATCAGATTCATCGGGCCTCTTCTTGAGTAAAGCAGCCTTATTTCTCCACCTTTTCACATTGTCCACAAAATTTTCATTTGGCCTTTTTTTAAAGGACTCAACTTCCATTAAGGTAACTTCCAGCTCGACATTTTACCCATATTGCTGAATAAAAGCCTTGTATAACATGTCCCAATCTTTTTGAGTACTTTCCTCTAAGATGTTGAACCAATTTTGGACAACAGGGTCCAATGAGAGCATAAAGTACCTTAAAGTTTGAGCCTTAGTAGCTTGAGCAAATTACATAGCAGTGATATACTGCTTCACATGGAGGTGAGGATTTTCGGTTCCATCAAACTTTGTAAAGGATGGCATCTTGAACTTATAAGGGACCTCCTCATCTTGTTCAAATAGTTTGTCGATCTAGGACATCTCTTCGGTTTTCAGTTTCTTTTCAAATTTCTTTTCTAAATCGGTAATCATCTTCTCAACATCAGAATTTTCAGTCTTTTCAAAAGTTATCTTGTCAACAACCTTTGGCTCCTTTTTATCTTGAGGATCTTGGAATTATTGAGCCCAGTCATCATCATCATCAACGACTACCTTTTCATCATCAAAAGATACTTCACCAACTTTAGCCTTCCCTTTGTCCTTTTGCTTCTTGGTGCTAGCAGATACTTTGGCATTGTTCCCTAACATTGCAGCCAATTGATTCTTCATGGTCTCGGCCAGGGCCTCCTTTATTTCTTCTATCTTGGCATTCAGGGCTTCATCCACCATTCTTTGAATTTGTTCGGGCTCCATTGCTTTTGGTGAGCAAGTGATTGAGTTGCTACTAGATTCTTTGTCTCCGGTGTAGGTCGGATTATCGTAAGCTTTTAAACTATCATAATCTAGGGCTGTGAGCCATAGAGGATCAATGATATGTCATGTGATGCATGTATGCATGTATGCATAAACAATAATCAAACAAAGATAAATAGGACGTTCCTTCCAACCTTATAACATCCACACACGAATGGCAAGTCTCTTTTCCTAGGTAATATGGTTAACAAAATACCAACATGGGGTGATTTGTTTTTGAAAAGTTCCCTCGAACGTTTCAACCAATAGTTATATTTTCAAAAATGAAAATCAGTTCATGATAATTCTCATTAATTAGGTTTTAATCCATTCAACCAACTAAAGTAGCTTTTATGCCATATTGGATTAAAACTAAATTAAGAGGTTTATTATAAATAGATTTCTCACTTGAAAAAGTAACTAATGATTCATGCCAAAAATAAGCCCATGATTAATAACTCTTAGTATAAACTAGTCTCACAATTAATTTTTAGTATTTCGTAATTGACATAAATAATTTGCAAGCTCTTTGTAAGAAAAGGTTGGATGAAAATAATTTTATTTTTAAGCCCATTGTAAAACTATTTTAGAAAAAATGGATTTTGGGCTTTATATTTGAGTCATGAGAAAATAATTTGTTTATGGAAAAGTTTTATATCCAAAGACCATTTTGAAAACTTTTGAAAATTGCTTTGGTCTTTTGGACTTTAAAGAAAAAAATTATTTTGAGCTTATAATGTACTTAAGTCTTATTAGAAAAAGAACAAACCAAATAAGCCAGGATGATTTAAACCAAGATAAATCAACCATAGTCAAACAACAAGCATTTGGGGTAAAAATCTAAGGAAAGTAACTAGGCCAATTACATGAGCTTTAGTCTTTGGGTTAAAAGACTTAGGATACAATAGCAAGTATATACCAAAAGGTACAAGGTTATGAGTGGTTATGCCTTACTTGATCTCCATACCTTGAGTGAAAGTATGGTATCCCTCACAGGTAACACGGGCGTCCTAACTCACGCACACGATGCAATCTAATATGATGCAATAGATAATATCATGATAAGAAAGAATAGAATAATAAAAAGACCAACGGAATCAACTTATCTTATCCCTAGTGGAGTCGCCACTGTGAGCGGGGATTTTTACCCCCACTCCCAGTGGAATGGTTCTTGCAACATCAGCACTGTTTAGGCTCGGGGCCTTAGAGAACATGGGCCTAAGCCCGAAGAAAATGGAGTCGCCACCCGGATGGGCCGAGAAAAAGAAAGGGGTGGATGACTCGATTCCTAAGGAATTCCCAACCCTTTAATGGGTCCGGAAAGTTGGGTACGTGTGGTGAAGGTGAGAAATGACCCAGCAACCCCACAACGCCCGGTTCATTAGAACTGGCCTTCTTTGCAGGTCTTAATATTATAAAATTCTTAAATATAATAATATTATCCATACTACATGCAACAATTAAAATAAAGCATCATTATATTAAAATCATAGCAATGTCCAAACAAAGCAATTAAATGGACGCCCATCCAAGGATGGAAACATGTCCTTACATCATCCATGACTAAAACTAAATAGGACACCCACCGAAAGGTGGAAACGTGTTCTTTATATTGGTCCCAAAATATAAGAGGTACCCAATAATGGAAACATACCTATTACAATTTTAATACCCAAAATAAATAATAATAATAATAATAATAATAATAATAATAATGAAAATATCCATCCATGATAAATTAAATAAATCAAAATATATAATAAACTACATAATCAAATCTAAAATTTAATAAAGCAAATAAAGATAAAAATTTAAGTTTATGTCTCAATTTAGAGTTCTTTAATTAATATTTAGAGTTTTGGAATTTTAAAATTATTATTTTTATTATTTAGACTATTGTGAGGATTTTTGGAAAAATGGAATGGATTAGGGTTTTATAATTTTAAGAAAATAGTAAGGTTTTTAGTTAATCAAACTAGGGTTTAGGGCTAACATCATGAAATTAGGGTTTTGGAACCTTAAGACATTAGGGTTTATGATTTTAAGAGATTGGGTTTTAGGTTCACTGAATTATGGTTACTGAGTTAAGAATTAGGATTTTAGATTTACTAGATTAGGTTTTAGGTTCACTGGATTAAGGTTTTAGGGTGTTGATGAACTTATCATAAAGTTTTGATGTTTTAAGAATTAGGGTTTAGGAAAACTAGGGTTTGCTGGATTGAGTTTTAAGAAAATTAGGGTTTAGGAAAATTAAGGAATTAAGACATTGGGGTTAGGGTTTTTAGAATTAACAAGATAGTTTATTGTTTTTGATATTTTGGAAAACATATTCGATCTTAGGATTTAAGAAAACAAGTTAGAATTTTATTGAAACAATTAAGATTAAAGTTTTTAGAAATTGTAAAGAAGATTAGGGTTTAGAGAAATAAGAAGATAGTTTGGGGCTTTTGGAAATCTCTTAATTTTTGAGCTATTGGATGAAATAATAATGAACAAAATATATAATTAGGGTTTATCAATTTATACTATTGAATCAAAGTGATAACAAAAATAAACAAATGAAAACCAGTAAGAACAAAAATGATATAACAATTGAATGTTTAAGCAAATTCAAGATTAAGACACAAAACCCCTGCGTTGAAGGTTCCACCGAATTATTTATTGACTCCAAGCTACTGTCTGCATCAATATTTATTTCTGGTTGAGCAAAGATATAAGATGGTGATCACTGCCTTTGTTGGTTGATGAATGTTTTGTTTACTTCTCGATTGTTGATATTTATTTTTGTTGTTTTCTGCCTTCCTATTTTTACTTCTCTAAATCTAATTGCCGACCCTCTTTAATGTTAATTGCCACCTTTCTAAATAATAAACGTTATTATTTATAGGAAAACCTCACTCAGAATCTCTAACCCTAATATTAATCCATCCTTAAAACAAATTTTAGTTCAATTATTTCAACAAACAATTGAAACCATGTCAACCTGGGGCAACCAAATCGACATGGACCAAAGCCATTTCAACCTGGGACATCCAGGTCAACATGTCCTTTGGCTCATGTTGAACTGGGCATCCAGGTTGACATGAGCCAATGCTCATGTCGACCTGGGGCCACCAAGTCGACATGAGCCAAGGTTCATGTCACTTGAGCCCTTTGAACTTGAACTAATTTCGCATTTTTTAATTTTTTGGACCGGACCTTCTAAAAAAGACTTGGTTTAGGGCTTTATAGTTGAGTTTGTGACTTTTAAAATCGGACCGACTTATTAGAAGTTGTAAATCTGATCGAACTTTTTTTGGCATTCTTTAATTAAGACCGTATCAAATTAGGGTCAAAATTAAGGGTCCATCTGGGTACAAATTATACTATGTCCCTCTTCATTCCTGACCACCAATAGTTCTGCTTCACGTCTTGATATATCTTGGTACTTCCAGGATGCATAGCATAGAATGATTGATGTGCTTCCTCTAAAATTTTCTTCTTCAGCTTCACATCATCGGTAATATACATTCTATCCCTGTACCATATACTGCCATCATCTTTTATATGAAAGTGTAGACCCTTAATTTTTGACCCAGTCCAGTCAGATATTTTTAAACAGCCCAAAATAATTTTTGTGGTATTTTAATTAAATAATAATATTTAGTGCTTATAATATTTATTTATTTTTAATAAAAAGAAAAAAATAAATAAAGATAAAAAATAAAAATAAATAAAAATCGGCGACAAAAATTGCTAGCGACGAATTGGCTTGGGCCAATTCTCCACAAGAAAAAACTGCGACGAATTGGCCACAAGCCAAAACTTACGGCTAATTGGCCTGTGGCCCGTGCCCAGCCTGCAGCGGCCCATAGGAAATTTTTTGCCACCGCAGTTTTGCATCCCAGTAGCTCGACCCGCGGTCAATTTTTCCAAAATCCTATTTTACTTAGTTTTATGATTTTATTTCCTAAATAATTTTTATTTCCTAAACCAATTAGTATTAGGTTTTTATTTTTTCTTATAAATACAACATTAAAACACACAGAAAAGGACTTTGGATCTTTAAAAAGGAGATTGGACTTTTGGTAGGAGCTAAACCTTTTTAGAAGAGATTTAGAACCTTGGACTTAAAGGAGGAAGAGGCAGTCAATAAGCACAAACAGTCCATCAAAGGCAGCCCACAATGTCTTTGTTATTGTTCAACCAGAATTCAAAATTGTGGTGAAACCAACAACGGAGGTTTGAATTTTCTACTTACTTGTTTATGTTTGCAGTAGCTTCATCACTCAATTAGATCAATTATTTAAACATACAATAGATAATGTTTTTGTTAGGCACATTGATCAATTGTTCTACTTATCATCCAAATTGTATTTAAAATCCTAAACATTATTTTTCAAAACCGTAATGCCTTAATACCTGTAAAACATATTTTTAAAATCTAAAACCCTAATTACACTTTTCTAAAACCACAAAACAATAATTTGTTTTCTTAAAACCCTAACCAAACCTATTTTTCTGAAATCACAGTAGCCTATTCTTTCCAAATACCTAATTTAAAATACTATTTTCATTATCTTCAATCTTATTTATTTAAATCCTAAACTTTAATATTATTTTCATAGAACTTTCGAAACCCTAAATCTTTAAAACATCCAGTAGCCATATTACTTCTTTTATATTAAATATTCCCAAATTGATTAATCCAGTAAACTAAATTACAAGACCTTAATTGTTAAACATGAAACCAAAGAAACCTAAATTGATGCATGAACCCTAAATTTATATACTTACTGTTTTATTTAAATTAGATGAATGTTTATTATATATTTTGATTGATGTTTGATGTCATTGATATTTGATTTGTTTATCATGATGGATGATTTCTTTATTATTATTTGTTACAATTGGAAGAGGTATGTTTCCATGATCGGGTACGTCATTAATTAATCTTTATGCAATTTAATATATTTTCACATTTTGGAATTAATGTAAAGGACATGTTTTCACCTTTCGGTGGGTGTCCTATTTAGTTTTAGACATAGACGATGTAAGGACATGTTTCTATCCTCGGATGGGTGTCCATTTATTTGTTTTGGTTGAGCATTGTTGTGATTTTAATAAAGTATTTATTTATTCTTATGATCGCATGTAATATGGATAATATCATTATATTTAAAAATTTTATAATATTAAGACCTGCAAAGGAGGCCGGTTTTGATGAATCGGGCGTTGTGGGGGTGCTGGACCATTTCTCACCTTCCCCACATGTTTTGCCACCGCAGTTTCGCATGCCAGTAGCTCGACCCGCGGTCAATTTTTCCAAAATCCTATTTTACTTAGTTTTATGATTTTATTTCCTAAATAATTTTTATTTCCTAAACCAATTAGTATTAGGTTTTTATTTTTTCTTATAAATACAACATTAAAACACACAGAAAAGGACTTTGGATCTTTAAAAAGGAGATTGGACTTTTGGTAGGAGCTAAACCTTTTTAGAAGAGATTTAGAACCTTGGACTTAAAGGAGGAAGAGGCAGTCAATAAGCATAAACAGTCCATCAAAGGCAGCCCACAATGTCTTTGTTATTGTTCAACCAGAATTCAAAATTGTGGTGGAACCAACAACGGAGGTTTGAATTTTCTACTTACTTGTTTATGTTTGCAGTAGCTTCATCACTCAATTAGATCAATTATTTAAACATACAATAGATAATGTTTTTGTTAGGCACATTGATCAATTGTTCTACTTATCATCCAAATTGTATTTAAAATCCTAAACATTATTTTTCAAAACCGTAATGCCTTAATACCTGTAAAACATATTTTTAAAATCTAAAACCCTAATTACACTTTTCTAAAACCACAAAACAATAATTTGTTTTCTTAAAACCCTAACCAAACCTATTTTTCTGAAATCACAGTAGCCTATTCTTTCAAAATACCTAATTTAAAATACTATTTTCATTATCTTCAATCTTATTTATTTAAATCCTAAACTTTAATATTATTTTCATAGAACTTTCGAAACCCTAAATCTTTAAAACATCCAGTAGCCATATTACTTCTTTTATATTAAATATTCCCAAATTGATTAATCCAGTAAACTAAATTACAAGACCTTAATTGTTAAACATGAAACCAAAGAAACCTAAATTGATGCATGAACCCTAAATTTATATACTTACTGTTTTATTTAAATTAGATGAATGTTTATTATATATTTTGATTGATGTTTGATGTCATTGATATTTGATTTGTTTATCATGATGGATGATTTCTTTATTATTATTTGTTACAATTGGAAGAGGTATGTTTCCATGATCGGGTACGTCATTAATTAATCTTTATGCAATTTAATATATTTTCACATTTTGGAATTAATGTAAAGGACATGTTTTCACCTTTCGGTGGGTGTCCTATTTAGTTTTAGACATAGACGATGTAAGGACATGTTTCTATCCTCGGATGGGTGTCCATTTATTTGTTTTGGTTGAGCATTGTTGTGATTTTAATAAAGTATTTATTTATTCTTATGATCGCATGTAATATGGATAATATCATTATATTTAAAAATTTTATAATATTAAGACCTGCAAAGGAGGCCGGTTTTGATGAATCGGGCGTTGTGGGGGTGCTGGACCATTTCTCACCTTCCCCACATGTTTTGCCACGCAGTTTCGCATGCCAGTAGCTCGACCCGCGGTCAATTTTTCCAAAATCCTATTTTACTTAGTTTTATGATTTTATTTCCTAAATAATTTTTATTTCCTAAACCAATTAGTATTAGGTTTTTATTTTTTCTTATAAATACAACATTAAAACACACAGAAAAGGACTTTGGATCTTTAAAAAGGAGATTGGACTTTTGGTAGGAGCTAAACCTTTTTAGAAGAGATTTAGAACCTTGGACTTAAAGGAGGAAGAGGCAGTCAATAAGCACAAACAGTCCATCAAAGGCAGCCCACAATGTCTTTGTTATTGTTCAACCAGAATTCAAAATTGTGGTGGAACCAACAACGGAGGTTTGAATTTTCTACTTACTTGTTTATGTTTGCAGTAGCTTCATCACTCAATTAGATCAATTATTTAAACATACAATAGATAATGTTTTTGTTAGGCACATTGATCAATTGTTCTACTTATCATCCAAATTGTATTTAAAATCCTAAACATTATTTTTCAAAACCGTAATGCCTTAATACCTGTAAAACATATTTTTAAAATCTAAAACCCTAATTACACTTTTCTAAAACCACAAAACAATAATTTGTTTTCTTAAAACCCTAACCAAACCTATTTTTCTGAAATCACAGTAGCCTATTCTTTCCAAATACCTAATTTAAAATACTATTTTCATTATCTTCAATCTTATTTATTTAAATCCTAAACTTTAATATTATTTTCATAGAACTTTCGAAACCCTAAATCTTTAAAACATCCAGTAGCCATATTACTTCTTTTATATTAAATATTCCCAAATTGATTAATCCAGTAAACTAAATTACAAGACCTTAATTGTTAAACATGAAACCAAAGAAACCTAAATTGATGCATGAACCCTAAATTTATATACTTACTGTTTTATTTAAATTAGATGAATGTTTATTATATATTTTGATTGATGTTTGATGTCATTGATATTTGATTTGTTTATCATGATGGATGATTTCTTTATTATTATTTGTTACAATTGGAAGAGGTATGTTTCCATGATCGGGTACGTCATTAATTAATCTTTATGCAATTTAATATATTTTCACATTTTGGAATTAATGTAAAGGACATGTTTTCACCTTTCGGTGGGTGTCCTATTTAGTTTTAGACATAGACGATGTAAGGACATGTTTCTATCCTCGGATGGGTGTCCATTTATTTGTTTTGGTTGAGCATTGTTGTGATTTTAATAAAGTATTTATTCATTATATTTAAAAATTTTATAATATTAAGACCTGCAAAGGAGGCCGGTTTTGATGAATCGGGCGTTGTGGGGGTGCTGGACCATTTCTCACCTTCCCCACATGTACCCAACTTTCTGAACCCATTAGGGGGTTGGTAATTCCTTAGGAATTGAGTCAGCCACCCCTTTCTTTTTTTTCAACCCGTGCGAGTGGCGACTCCATTTTCTCTGGGCTTAGGCCCACGTTCTCTAAGGCCCTGAGCCTAAACAGTGCCGAAGTCGCAAAAATCATTCCACCGGGAGTGGGAGCAAAAATTCTCGCTCACAGTGGTGACTCCACTGGGGATAAGAGAAGTTGATTCCATTGGTCTTTTTATTATTCTATTCTTTCTTATCATGGTATTATCCATTGCATCATTTAGTTTGCATCGTGTGCATGAGTTAGGACTCCCGTGTTACCCATGTTTTGTTATGTGAGGGATACCATACTTTCACTCAAGGTATGGAGATCGAGCATGGCATAACCACTCATAGCCTTGTACCTTTTGGTATATACTTGCTATGGGAACCTATGCCTTTTAACCCAAAGACTAAAGCTCATGTAATTGGCCTAGTTACTTTCCTCAGGTTTTTACCCCAAATGCTTGTTGTTTGACAATGATTAATTTATCTTGGTTTAAATCATGGCTTATTTTATTTGATCTTTTTCTAATATGACCTAATTACATTGTGAGCTCAAATAAAATTTTTCCTCTAAATCCAAAAGACCAAAGCTATTTTCAAAACTTTTAAAGATGGTCTTTGGATATAAAACTTTTCTAAAAATGAATCAAAAATTCTTTTTCTCATGACTCAAAAACAAAGTCAAAAATCCATTTTTTTTATCTAAAATCTTTTTACAAAACCATGTTTGCATTTTATCCAACCTTCAAAAGAGCTTACAAATGATTTAGGTCAATTATGGAATACCAAAAATTAATTGTGAGCCTAGTTTATACTAAGAATTATTAATCATGGGCTTGTTTGTGGCATGAATAATTAGTTACTTTTTCGAAAGAGAAATCTATTTATAATAAATCCCTTAATTTAGTTTTAATCCAATATAGCATAAAGCTACTTTAGTTGGTTAAATGGATTAAAATCTAATTAATGGGAATTATCATGAATTGATTTTCATTTTTAAAATATAACTATTGGTTGAAACATCCGAGAGAATTTTTTGAAAATAAGATACCCCATGTTTGTACTTTGTTAACCATATACCTAGGAAAAGAGACTCGCCATCCATGTGTGGAAGTTATAAGGTGGGAAGAAACATCCTATTTATCCTTGTTTGTTTATTGTTTGCGCATACATGCATACACGCATTACATGACATATCATTAATCCTTTCTGGCTCACAGATCTAGAGTACGTCAAATCAAGAACATACAACGACACTACCTACAACATTGATTCAAGTGCTTCATTGGAAGGATGGATGCAAACCAGTTAAGGGATATAATCGATGAAGTTGTTAAAGCTAGGATGGCCGAGCTAAGAGATCAATTGGTTGAAATTATGAAGACCCAGTTGATTGAAATTCTAGAGCTCATCAACAATGCTAATAAGGCATCTCACATTGACATAAGAAAGAAGGGAAAGGCAACATCCATGGAGAACATGTTCACTAATAGAGATCGAATGAAAAATGAGGGATCAATCCCTATTCTGCGAGACTAACCGAACCATGTGCTGTCTATGTGGAGCAATAAGGGCGGCTATCACCCCAGTGGGCAAAGTCAAAGGGAAAGAGAGAAGAACCATTTTTCTACAAAATCAAATTATAAGCCTAGCAATCAAAATACACAGAAGGAAGCTAATGTTAATGCCATCGGTCAAGGAGGAATTAGGCAATTTTTGGAATTGGGTAAGCTGTTATCTTGGATTCTCAATAATCTACAAAAGAAGGGATTGTTACAACCCTTGACTCCTCAACCTTTGCCAAATCCTTTACCCTCAAAATTTGATACTATGGCTTTTTGTTAATTTCATCATACTCAAGGACATGAGATCGATAGATGTACCCGATTGAAGCATGAGATTCAAAATCTAATCGACAGTGGTAAGCTGCCTGAGCCTAATAAGCACAACACTAAGAATAATCCTTTGCCTAAATTTGGAAGGGCACCTCCACTAATAACCTTCATGAAGAGTTTTATCTTGCAATCCTGTGATGATATGGATAGAGAAGTTGCTAAAGATGATGTGCTATTATGCAAGCTTGGACTAACTATGGATGATGAAGCAATGATCCTTGATGATGAAAAACAATCCTTGCTATTAATATGCCTAAATAAATGGAGTATCTTCAACTCCAACTCAATGAACTTCCCTTAGCTTGGGCTCTATTTAATTGAAATAATTATGTTTTTTAAATTATGATTGTTTGAATAAATTATTTTCATCAAAATTTTCATGGTTTTTGTTCATTTTGGTGCTCAACCAATGAGGAATCTAGCTTGATAATTCATGAATTAATATATTTATGCATCATGACTTGAATGACTTTACTAAGTGAGGAAATTTTTCTATAGCATTGAGTTGTGTATGCTCACTTAGAGAGGGCTCCTACATAATGACTGTTGCGCTCTGATAAACACTACTAAAGCTACACTCACAAGTATACGAGACTGCTGTAGTATTTCGGTGAACACCTCAAGATCGTCTCACAAGGCAGCTAGATAAGCTTAATTATTTATCAAATCGTAAATAACAAATTATTAATAAAATTAAATTGCTAAACAACTAATGAAAACAGTAAGGAATTGAATTTATAATAATGAAAGGAAACTGAACAGATATATTGATTCACTCAATAGAAAAGCCTAGGATTTGCACTTCTCTACTAACTTATATGTATGAACGGCTATTCCTCTCAATTGATTTAATTTCAAAGATTAGATTTCAAGTAACTTAATTAATCAAATCAAGGAAATAAGCTCTCGCATTCAAACCTTTTTCAATTAATCTTACTGCAATCAAAATGATCTTTTCCTTAGGTTTATATTTCTAATTCACCTAAGTCCCTAATTAAATTATTCCAGTATTATATTTCATTTCTCAATCCTTCATCTAAATACCTAAAACACATAATTGGTGGCCAATCAATTATATATTAACATTAATCCATTCAATTAAGTATAAAAGAAATAAACCAATTAAGAGAAATAACCAGTTCATACGATCATAGTAGATCCATACAAACCCTAGACTAGATCAAAATTAGTTCATAGTAATGCTATGAAACAAATTCATCTCATTAAAATTCAAAGAAATTAATTTAGACATTAGAGAATTCATAAATACAATTTCAATGAAACTTAAGAGATAGAGTTAAAGAACAAAACCCAATTACAATCTTCCTTTGGCTTCTGAAGAATTTCTTGCTTAGATATTTGCTAAAAGAATAATGTAATGGCTAGAGCTAATTTGATCTAGAGTGTTTGAATGAAAGTGAAATCAATCTTCTATGGTTTTATTGTTTTAGAGAAAATCTCTCAGAGAAAAGTAAAGAACGGCTCAAAGAATATCTGTGTGTAGAATGGCTGAAGAAGTCCTTCTTTCTCTTGCCCTAATCTTCTTATTTATACAAATCCCTTGCTAAAAATCTGCGCTTTCTTTCTTTCTTTGGTCTCGTGGAGTGACACGGCCAAGCTTGTGGCCGTGTCATGTGACACGGCTAGTGGCTTTGCCGTGTCATGTGGGTCTGTCAGCTTTTGTTTCTCCTTGCTCTTCTTTGTTGTTTGGAGATGAGAGTGACATGGCCAAGCTTGTGGCCGTGTCATGTAACACGGCCAGTGGCTTGGCCGTGTCTCCTGGGTGTGTCAGCTTCTATTTCTTTTCTTTGGTTCTTCCTTGTTCTTTGGCTTAGGATGGGACACAGCCAAGCTTGTGGTCATGTCATGTGACATGGCCAGTGGCTTGGCCGTGTCACCTGCTAGTGTCAGCTTTTGCCAAATTTTCCTTTCTTTCTTTGTTTCTTTGGTTTTGCCCTTTAGGTGAGACACGGCCAGTGGCTTGGCCATGTCTCTTGGCGGTGTCAAGTTCTACCAAAATCTCCTTGAGGTGACACGGCCAAGCTTGATTTGGCTTGGCCATGTCTTGCTTGATTCATGCTTTTCTTTCTTTGTTTTAATCTTCCAAGGGAGTTTTTGCACTTTAACTTAAAACAAACAACTAAAACAAACTTTAAACAAGAATCAAATGAAACATTAACTAAAAATACATAAACATCACACTAAAAACTAGTACAAAAGTGATCTAAACACTTGGATAAGTTAAAAACTACCAAATTGCTGAAATCACTAAATAAACAGATTAAAACTACTAAAATGCATGAAGAAAACAATAATTATCATAATAAATAAATAGCAATTCTATGACAAAAACTAATAAAATAACTACCCACACTTAAAACTTTGCTTGTCCTCAAACAAATTTACATAGCATAAAATAAAAACTCAATTAACCTTAACAATAATTCAAGTATATAAGATGCAATTTACTTCAATTAAGATTTTCTTAACTCATTCATTAATTCAGACATAACAAATATCATCTCTCATCTAAGTGTTTCTCTCAATTTCAAAGGTTAATTCACTCAAACCAATCATGACTGCATACTGCATAAACTTGCTTAATTATCCAATCTCTCTCACTGATTTTTCTCAAGAAATAATCCGAAGGTCTTTTCTTTTGGATGTAATGGGGCTAAGGAGGAGGTGTGAGAAAAGACATTTAAGTTGGAACATTAAGAAATGGAGTATCTAAATTAGATAATAATCTTGCTTAGAAACTTGTAACTCCCTCAAATAGCATATTCACCAACCCTTGACAGTCTCAAATATTTGCATACTTAAAGAAAAGTAAATGAGTCGAAATTCCTCTTTGATGACTAATGCTAGAAAATATATGAATTTTGTATATATATCTTTTCTTTTTTATTTTTATTTATTCTATTATATATATATATACAAAATATAAAATTGTATTCAACATCTAGCTCAATTGTAGAACAAAAGAATAATCAACTCTTAGTCAAATACAATCTGCAAAGTATGCATTTCAGCCCCAAATCTTACTAAAACAATACTATTTTATTTTTTTATTTTTTATTGCTTTGTTTACCCCACACTTATCAATTAAACCACTCCTATTGTTATATCATTAGTAACTCCATTCCTTAATGAAGGTATGATAATAATAGGAAAATGTTGAGTTGTGAACTGTGTTGATCAATCAAGAAAAGGTCAAAGGCTCAACTTGGCTCACTAAGGAATTCATAATTAAGGGAGGTCTTTTTAAGCTAAAGGGGGTAATCCTAATTTGCCTTCATTATTTTAAAACTTGAGATGAAAACATAATGTGAGTTCCATTAGTATGCAAAAGCAAGCTCTTGAGATGCAAAATCATGAAGGTGCACACTTAAGAAAAGAAAATTGATTGACAATAATATTCAATCTATGAGGCTCAAAACTCACAATGGGTGGGTTCTCAAAGATTTATATGTCATAAATTGCAGAATGTGAAAATTGATCCTGAATGAATTCAAATGCTAATCTCTATGCTGATACTAAAGGATCAAACATAATGCTAGAATTACAGAAAAGTCAATAAGTTTCCAACAATTATGCCATGAAAATAAGTTTCTAACAATTATGCCATGAAAAATGCACAATATAACTCACAAAGAAAACAAAACAAAAATTAAAGAAAAGCTTAAAAATTACCTCACACTTATGAGTTACATTGTCCTCGATGTAAACAAAAGAAAAGATAGAAAGAACCTCTTTTGTATCACGCATAGTGAAGCTTTTGTACAAATAATCAACATGAAAGGAAACAACTAAAGCAAATACCATGACTTCAGCATAAACATGCGATCAAGGAAAGTTGGAACTGGATGGCCCTCCTTTTCTCAATTAAACTCAATGCTCCTGGCCTATTCTCTACAAGAATAAAAACACTTCCAATCTCCAAACCATCAAGTCTTAAAGAAAAATAGAAGGGAAAATAAATAAATATACTGAATATACTAAACTAAAATGTTAAAAACAATAACAATGGGTTACCTCCCATCGAGCGCTTCTTTAACATCGTCTTAGCTGGACGTTACTGCAAGAATTAAGGATCGTAGATAAAAGTACTATCGACAATCCTTACTTCTTGGAACCCCTCGTTATATGGTTTAACTCTCTGTCCATTTACTTTAAAAGTTTCATTCATTAGAGAGTTAAGTAATTTTATAGCACCGAAAGGATATACTTGAGTTATCTCGAAAGGACCGCTCCATCAAGACTTGAGTTTTCCTGGAAATAGTCGGAGATGAGAATTGAAAAGCAAGACCTTCATATCTTGGCTCAATGTCTTTTGTACTAAAATTCGGTCATGATGTGCTTTAGTACGGTCCTTATAAATCCTCGAACTCTCATATGCCTCATTCCTTAGTTCATCTAACTCCGAAATTTGCAAAAAACCTTCTCTCTTTGCCTTGTCCAAATCTAAATTCAAAGTCTTAATTGCCCAATATGCCTTGTGCTCTAACTCCACTGGTAAATGATAAGCCTTACCGAAAACCAATCAGTATGGACTCATACCCAAGGGAGTCTTGAAAGCAGTTCAATATGCCCACAATACATCATTCAATCTACTTGCCCAATCCTTCCTTGATGAGTTGACTGTTTTTTCCAAAATTTCTTTGATTTGCTTGTTGGATGTCTCAACTTGTCCTGAAGTCTGAGGATGGTATGGGGTCGCCACTTTGTGTTTCACACCTGACTTGTGCATTAACTTCTCAAAAAGTTTGTTGCAGAAATGACTTTCCCCATCACTGACTATGTAACACCCCTATAACCCATATACGCACACTACATACTACTACATCTGTAATATACGTATACCGGATATAGGAGTGCCACAGTTTATATTAGAAAACCCAATTTTTCTCTTCTGCATTAATATGAGAAAACTTAAAACATTTCATATATATATATATTATGGAACATAACAGGTAAAACATTTATTCATTATGCAGCGGAAAATGTAGCGGTATTTACATATATAAATACATCAAAATCAATGTTTACAAAACATAAAGTTTATAAAAGTTTGGCAGTTCGTCTCTAATCCTTAAGCCCACAATCAACACTTCAAAGTCTAGACTCGACTCGGTCTAGCTGAACTCTCCGATTCTACTCCATCACCTGCGCGACGAACCACAATCGCTAAGCCATAGGCTTAGTGGTACAAACCACAACAACAATATGCTTTAATGCAAATGTCAATGTCATACTTTCAAGCAATGGAGACAATATTCAGAAATGTTGTATTTCATAACATAACATTTCATTATCTTATTCAATTTTTTCACCATTTATGATTCACATTGAAACAAAGACAAACATGGGCCCAAAAGAATTTAATATGCTATTCAAAGTTCAGAGTTACTGCTTTGGTCCATAATCGCATTCATCAAGCCCATAGGCTATATATATATATATATATATCTATCCATGGATAGTGTAACAGACCCAGTCTCTTGGACCTCAACCCGGCTAGACTCTAGGGCCCTAGTCTCTTGATCCTCAACCCGGCTAGACTGTTACAGTTTTTGAGGCTTACGACCCGGTCTTTTCACCCCAAAAACATCATATTTCACATTTTTCAGCTGGGCTCGGCTTATGACCCTGTCTTTTTACTTGCCCAGCGATTCATAGGCATGCCACCAAACCCAGAACTCTGAAAATTGAATAACATATTAGACACACAATTAATTCATTTATCTCATTATCAATCTCTTTCGCAATTCATTTCTCATAATCAAACTAGGTAACCATGCCCCAATTATTTCATTTGCATCATTATAGCCAACAACAATGGCTTCACATCTCATCATTAAAGTATACATAACCAATTGCATTGGACATACATTTTGAATGATCATCATATCTTTCACATTATGCAAATCATAACATTAATCAAATGTATTAACAATGTAATAAATTACTTAACACATTTACAACCAAATGTGTTAAGTCCCAAAGTCATGTAATTGTATGCAATAATGTAGGGTTTGTACATACCTCAAGGGCAACTCACACAACACCAAACTCCTCTTCCAAGAATTCTTCAGCACTTGGATTAGGGCAACTCAATCTCTTTAAAAAACCTAATCCAAAAGGAATAATACACACTCACTTAAAGATACACATGAGATAATAAGGCTAAGAACCAACTAGGGCAAACTTTACACATGACACGCTCAACAACACGAGCGTGTACCTGACCGTGCCCTAAATCCACAACACAGAAGCTTTGACATGCTCAGAAACACGGGCGTGTCACTAAATGTGTCATTCATTATGTCTCACAAAAACATTGACACGTCCAACAACACGGGCGTGTTCATGGCCGTGTCAATTCTTCCTTAACACAGTGACTATGACACACTCAGTGACATGGGCGCGTCACTGATCGTGTCACCCATCCAAAAAATAGAACCATTGACACGCTTAAAGACCTGGTCGTGCTCATGGGCGTGTCAGGCCAAAAATCCTGATTCCGGCAACAAAAACATCATATCCAACAAACCTCTTACTTCCACCATTTTCCACTTCAAACAAACTTAACTAAACACACCCATAAACCATAATAACTTGCAAAAACACCAAAACAACTCAATATATGCATCAAACACCAATTCACAACCATCACATACACATAACTCAAACACAACACTTGCTCTTCCAACACCAAACTTAACTCTATCTCTTCAATCAAACTCCAAAATCAACACCAAGAAGATCACACACCCTCAAATACAACATAATCAAATATACACATACTATCAACAATCAAACACCAAACTCAAAACACAAACTTAAAAGAAAACAAGGGAATCAAGTGGAAAACTTACCAAAAGTGATGAAAACCCTTAGAATTCCAACTTGATCACTTGAAACATCCTTCAATCTTGAGTTTAGATGAGCAAAATCTTTCTTTCCTCTCTTGCTATGGAGATAGCCGACCAACAAAGAAAGAAGAAGAAGAAGAAGAAGAAAGAAGAGCAAAGTCAACCACTCAACTCTTCTCTTAACCACTCGATCATCTCTTTAAATCTCAACCAAGCAAATTAAATAATAAAATATTCATAAATATCCTCATCCACTTCCACTTAATTTCCATTTCAATTAATTTAAAAATAAATAACCTTCTTTTGACCTTCCATTTCTTTGACTTGTATATGTTGTATATATCTCTATATATACAACATATACACTCTTCTCCTTACCTCTTTTCTCTTTCCAGTTAAACATATACACTTATAACATTTAATTCAAATATAACAATAAGTATTCCAAAACTTTTAGGGTATACTTTGGGATATTACAGACTATCACTCTTGGCGTGCCAAATCTGCTAAGAATGTATTCCTTCACAAATTTAACAACCACATTAGCATCATTAGTTCGGGTGGGGATTGCCTCCACCCATTTTGAAACATAATCAACAGCAAACAATATGTATTCATAACCAAAAGATTTGGGAAAAGGACCCATGAAGTCTATTCCCCAAACATCAAATAGTTCAACCACAAATAAGATTGAAGGGGCATTTCATTCCTCCTCCCAATATTACCTACTCTTTGACAGCGGTCATAATGCTTACAATATTCTTTAGCATCTTTGAATAAAGTAGGCCAATAAAATCCACTTTGAAGCACTTTTTCAGCAGTTTTTCTCCCTCCAAAATGACCACCACAGTGAAGGTCATGAAAAAATTGAAGATCCCTCAGTTGTTCTTCCTCAGATACACACCTGTGAACTATCTCATCTTTTTATATCCGGAATAGGTAAGGCTCATCCCAGAAATAGAATTTACTCATGTACAAAAACCTTTTCTTTTTCCTGAAATGACATGTCAGAATGCAAAATACCACAAGCATGATAGTTAGCATTATCTGCAAACCATGGTGAATTTATTATCATAAACAACTGCTCATCAGGAAATGCTTCTAGATTTCTATGAACGCTATCAGATGCAACATTTTCATCAAAGGAAGGTAACCTAGATAAATGATCAGCTACAACATTTTCACTTCCCTTAGTATCTTTGATTTGAAAATCAAATTCTTGCAATAATAGCACCCATTTAATTAAACGAGGTTTAGCATGTTGTTTGGCCAAATGATCTGAATGCACAATAATTTTAGACCCAATCAAATATGCTCTAAACTTATCTAAGGCAAAAACAACAGCTAGCATTTCTTTTTCAGTTGTTGTGTAATTAAATTGTGTGCAACTTATGGTCAAGCTAGCATAATAAATCACTCTCAAAAATTTCTCAACCCTTTGCCCAAGGAAAGCTCCTACTGCATGGTTGGATGCATCACACATAATTTCAAAAGGTAAGGACCAAGCAGGAGCTATAATTATCGGTGCACTGGTTAATTTTTCCTTAAGGGAATTGAAAGCTTGCATGCATTGTGCAGTAAATACAAATGGAACATCTTTTCCAAGAAAATGACACAATGGTTGGCTTATTTTAGAAAAATCTTTAATAAACCTCCGGTAAAAACCTGCATGTCCTAGATAGCTTCTTATTCCCTTAACAGAGGTAGGTGGGGGTAACTTAGCAATCAACTCTACCTTAGCTTTATCCACCTCAATTCCTTTACTTGACACAATATGGCCTAACACAATGCCATGAGTGACCATGAAATGACTTTTTTCCCAACTCAAAGTGAGATTACATTCAATGCATCTTTCAAGCACAAGAACAAGTTTTCTGAGGCAATTATCAAAAGAGTAACCAAAAACAGAAAAATCATCCGTAAATACCTCAATAAAGTCATCTATCATGTCCGTGAAAACAGACATCATGCATCTCTGAAAAGTTGCAGGCGCATTGCACAAGCCAAAGGGCATACGCCGAAATGCATAAGTCCCAAAAGGGCAAGTAAAAGTGGTCTTGGATTGATTCTCTGGTGCTATCGGCACTTGATAATAACTTGAAAGTCCATCCAAAAAGCAATAGTGTGAGTGTCCAGAAAGTTTATCCAGCATTTGATCAATAAAAGGAAGAGGAAAATTATCTTTCTTTATGGTATTATTTAACTTCCTATAGTCTATACACATTCTCCACCCAGTGGTAGTCCTAGTAGGAACCAATTCATTCTTTTCATTTTTTACCATAGTGATTCCTGATTTCTCAGGCACTACATGTACTGGGCTAACCCACTCACTATTGGCTATCGGGTATATCACTCCTTCATCAAGCAATTTAAGCACTTCCTTCTTAACCACTTCACTCATGTTTGGGTTAAGGTGCCTTTGGGTCTCTCTCACAGGTTTAGCTCCCTCTTCTAAGATAATTCTATGCATGCACATTGAAGGGATAATACCTTTGATATCACTCAACCCCCATCCTATAGCTCTTTTCAATATTTTTAATTCACTCACTAACCTCATCTCTTCCCTTTCACTAAGTTCGCTAGAAATTATCATATGTAAGGTGTTGTGATCTCCTAAAAACACATATTTCAGGTTTTTAGGCAACTCTTTTAGCTCTAACTCAAGTGAAGGATTTTTCTCTTCTTTTTGGATGGAGGGGAGCTCAAATGATGGTTCCTTTTTGAATTCCTTTATTTCAGCACTTTCTAATGTATCAATCCAACTGGCTACTTTTGAGTCAAGAATATCCAAGTCACGATCTAAGGTTAGTGCCAGCTCCAATTTATTTGAAGAACCTATGTGTAAGAACACATCTGAAACAACTGCATCAATACAATCAAATAAAGAGCAATTCTCATATAATGCAGTTGTAGGAATAGGAGAAGTGTTAAAAATAGAAAATTCAACCTTTTGTCTCAAGACAGTCATTAACAATTTACCATTTTTAACATCAATCAAGGCATTGGTCGTAGCCATAAAAGGTCTACCCAGTAAAATAGTGTGTCCGGATGGTGTAGGGTTATCTCCTTCCATGTCAAGGACTATAAAGTCCACGGGCCCTATCAACCCATTAACCTTAACTAACACATCTTCTATAATTCCTTTCTCGAATCTAAGAGATCTGTCAGCTAATTGCAAGACCATTTTAGTAGGTTTAAGTTGCCCAAGTTCTAACTCAAGATACACAGAGTAAGGCACCAAATTAACACTGTAATATCCTCATGTATGCCCTAGAAGTTTTGTTTATGTTGTTGTTGTTGTAAATGGGATTGAATGTATATGTTATGTGATAAGAAAAGAAATTTGAAAGAGAATGCTTGTGTATATGTGTTTTGGGAAAGAAAAGAGGGTTTACAGAAAAGTGTATATGTTGATTATATTGTAATATATATAACATATAAATTGGTCAAATGAAGAGTCAAGGGGGAAGAGATATTTATCTTGTTGAGTATGAAATTACATTAATGGGCATATAAGAGACAAGAGGCTAGTTAAATGGTTAAGGGTATTAAAGTAATTTTCTTTTGGAAATCACTTGGTGGAGATTAAAAGGAGAAATTGACTTTGTTTCTTCATCATTTTCTTCTTCTCCATTGTTGTGGCCGGCTCCTCCATAGACAAAGGAAGGCAAGAGACAAAGAGAAGATCTTGTTGAATGAAGCTCAAATTGTAGAAAGATTAAGTGATCAAGTGTTGATTCAAGAAGTTTACAACTTTGGTAAGTTCTTTTCTTTGATTTCTTTATTCTTTTGAAGTGGTATTTGAAGTGAATTAGGGTTTGTTGATTTGATGATGAGAGGTGTTTGTGATGTGTTTTCAAGTGTTAAAATTGGTGTTAAGTTAAGAGTTTAAAAAGGTATTGATGTTGGAAGTGGTGGATGTTGGTTTTAGGGTTTTGGAATGGCTTGTATTTAAATGTGATGTTAATGTGTTGTTAAAGTGATTATTGTGATGTTTATGTAGGTTATGTGTTTATGACATTGATTGTGTTCATTTGAATGAGATGATTGTTGTGCAAAAAAGTATGGAAATGCAATTGAAAGAGTGTTGGTTTTTGGTTAGGGTTTTGTTCATGAGTGACACGGCCAAAAGCAAAGAGAGACACGGCCAAGTCATGGAAATTTTGGCCGTGTTGGGTTGATTTTTAGGAGACACGGCCGTGTCCCATGCCAGTGTCTGTCACTGCCAAAATTAAGTTGAGAGACACGGCCACAAGCTTGGCCGTGTCCCTCAAATGTGTTGGCTACTGTTTTTATTTTTGTTCTTTTTGTATGGTTTTGATTCTTCAAAGATATTATTGATACTTAAACCTAAACATAAACACTTTAAATATATTTCAAAGATAAGAATGATCTAATCAAATATATGGGGAACATACATTCATTGATGTTGAGATTGTAGCACACATTTGTTGATATTGATGATACATATGAACAATGTTAGGCTATATGCATTGTGAATGGTAATGTGGTATGTAATTTGAAATGTTGTATCAATGATATTATATGATTAATATGAATTGAGATATTGTTTGATTTGAGGCCATTGTGATTGGCTATGATGATTCAATTGAAAGATATATGGCATGTTTGCCTAATTGATGAGAATTGAGAATGAAATGTAAATGAATTGTGTGGCTAATGTGTTATTCCATTTTCAGAGTTTGTTATTGGTGGCATGCCTAATGATAGTAACAATCTCTTGAAGTTAGGTTGGATTTGTAACACCCCCATATCCAATGCCCACACACTACAACTACAACAATGTAGCATAAGTGCATCAAACATAGGGATGCTACGGTTTTCTTAACATTCAAAACACTTTAAACTTGATACAATACCCTTATCATTATACATTATAGAAAAGTAGATCATTTACTTATAAGACAAAACATATTAGTTATATATATATATATACATTTAAATATTACACAGCGGAAGTTATAAAATATGTACATATTTACATATTAAACATTTCTTTACAAAATATAAAGAAATATACATGATTGGCAAGTCTGCTCTGATCTTTAAGCTCCCAAAATGGATTCTTCAAGGTCTACTCTCACTTGGTCTTGATGAACTCTCGGGTTCAACTCTATCCACTCTATTACCTGCGCGATTAAACACTATCGCGCTAAGCCAACGGCTTAGTAAGATAAAACATACTAATGGTATGCTTTAATGTAATGCAATGTCACATATGTTATTGATAAGATCAACATCATAAATATAAAAGTTAACCACATAATTATGCATTTCACAAATCATAGTCATATGAGCATACCACATTTCAACATCTTTCCACATTCAACATTAATCAATCATACTCAATAAACAACATCTCATTTCATTAACTCATAACATTATTTAAGACATTCATATAACCTTGACACCTATGGGCCCAACAAGTATTTAATACGATATTCAGAGTTCAGAGTTACTGCTTTGGTTCATAGTCACAATAATCACGCCCGTAGGCAATGTATATACATGTATCTCTATCCATGGATAGTGTAACAGACCCAGTCTCTTGGACCATCAACTCAACACATATGAGGAGATCCTCAACCCGGCAAGACTGTTACAAATCATATATCTCATATTCACAATTCTCATAGTGTAACAGACCCAGTCTCTTGGACCATCAACTCAACACATATGAGGAGATCCTCAACCCGGCAAGACTGTTACCTTTCATCATTTCTTAGGCATGCCACCCAAATCCAGAACTCTGAAACTGAATAACATATTAAACAAACAATTCATTTATTATATAGTTACCATTTCCATTCTCAAATTCTCATCACATTTAGGCAAACATGCCTTCTTTCTTTCAATATCATCATCATAGCCAATCACAATGGCATTGTCTCATATCATGTCTTATTTAAATTATCATTGCATCTTTGATATACATTTCAATTTCAATGTATATTACTCATGAAACACATTACCATTCATAATACATAACATAACATTGTTCAATCTCAACAATGCAATTAGGGCAAAGAACAATTGATATGATTCATAGTTTTAGGACCTTACACATGCATTTGATTATATCATTCATTGATTCAAGTGTGTTTAAAGTGTTTAGGGTTAGGTTTAAGGACCAACCTACCTTTGGAGAACCAAAGCAATGCAAGAAGAACAAAGAATTAAAACCCTAACCCACACAATTGAGGGACACGGGCAGCCACTTGAGGGACACGGTTAGGGCAATTCAACCTCTTCACAATCTAATCCAAAAGGAATATTAGCAAAATGTCCATATGAATAGTACATTCTGGTTTTAGACTCCATTTTATCCTTATTTTGAAAAATTGTATAAAATAATATACTTGACTAAAAATTCTAAAATTTTTAAAGAATTTAGTTTTGTATCTTAAAATCATTCCTTTAAAATTTCAGATCAAACTGAACACAAAATCTTGGTCAAATAGTTCACCTAACCAGACTGCCCCAATTGCCCTGCATCCTGGCAGCAGTTCTGAACTTTGTGAATTCCATAAATCAAATTCAATCAACGTGGTTCCAAATTATTTTTCTCAAATACTAGACTCACTAAGCAACAACATATCCAAAATTCAATTGGATATGATTTTTCTACATTTTATTAAAAATCCCGAAATATAGCTGTCTCAGTTAAGGTACCTGCTGGAACAGGTCTAATAAAAATAATCTTTCTAAACTCATAACCATTCCAAAATCGAATCAACATATTTTCAGTCATTCTAGACTCATAGAGGCACAACATATCAAAAATTCACTTCAAGAACAGTTTTCTATAATTAATTAAAAATCATACAAGTCACAGCCTTTACTAATTGTAAAACAGAAAAAAATTCACTAAACACAACTCTTACTCTTCCATCACCAACACCAACCTAGCTTCTTATCTTTAATTCCATTTCAACACTTTTACACACACCATACACAAACACACTCCATCAAACTCAAACAAAATTCCAAATAGAACAAGAGAAATCAAGAGAAAACTTACCTTAAATGAAGAATTCCACAAATCTCTAACCAACACCCTTGATTTCTTCTTCAATTTGCTTCAAACCTCAAGATCACCTCTCTTTCTCTCTTTGTCTATGGAGAATCCGGCCACACATGAAGAGAAGAAGAAAATATGAAGAGCAAAGTCAAATTTGGCTTCTTATATCCATCAAGTGTTTTTAACCTTGCAATTACTAAAACACCCTTCACCATTTAACTAACCTTTTGTCTCATCTAAGCCCTTATATGTAATTGCACATTCCACAAAAATATCTTCTTGCATTGACTCTAAATTTGACCAATCTATATGTTATATATATCATCATATACACAACATATACATTTGTCTCTAAACCCTAAATTTCTTCTCCAAAACACATATACATATACATTCTCTTCCCATTTCTTTTCTCTTACAATTTAACACATATATTCAATCCAATATATAACAACAACAACACCAACAACAACATCAACAATAACAACAACATAACCAAGACTTCTAGGGCATACATGAGGATATTACAATTCTCCCCCTCTAAAAAGAAAATTTCGTCCTCGAAATTACCTGATATCAAAGCTGAAACAACTGCGGATATTGCTCTCGCATGGATTGTTCACTCTCCCAAGTCGCTTCTTCTTTTGCATGATTCTTCCATAGAACTTTCACCAATGGCACACTCTTGTTCCTCAACTCTTTCACTTCTCGTGCCAAGATAGTGTAACACCCCATCTTAGCCTATGTTTATAGACCAAGATGGAATGTTAACTCATGGTGGCTGTGTCTTAATATTTTACTTAGCCAATTTTAAGTGTAGATTTTAAAAAAAAATTTGCCATAACCTCCCCTAAAAATGGAGGTCCCAAGTGTCGCCAAAACTGATTCTTTAATTTTTAAAAAACATTTTGTTTCACAATTCAACTCAAGCACACTCCCAATAATCCACCCTTATAACCTCAACTACAATCCTGCAAGAAGAATTCACACTTCTATACTTGCATACATAAGTGGTAAACCCAAATAAGATTTATTAGATTACTAGCAGTGTACGTGTTCTAGCTTTTCATTATTATACATTTATTTGCTAGATCATACAAGCTTATGTACATGCCATATTGCTACAATCAATCATATCCAAACTCCTACCCAAAGTAGTAGTCAAGGCCAGCTGCGCAGGACATGCTGCAATCTCGTCTCCT
Organism: Garcia nutans; assembly: GCA_947685225.1. Taxonomy (NCBI): domain Eukaryota; kingdom Viridiplantae; phylum Streptophyta; class Magnoliopsida; order Malpighiales; family Euphorbiaceae; genus Garcia; species Garcia nutans. The sequence goes on along the minus strand of CANTUV010000005.1, from coordinate 34,401,727 downwards.
CGTTTAACCTACGAGTTTAGAGGGAAACTAAACTCGCTAAGCAATTGCTTAGTGGGTACTTAAATCATTGCAATAAATAAATAAAATGAAAGAATGATTTGGACATACATTTATATACTTTAAATACTTGGAAGGAATAAATACAAAACACAGATGGTAAAAAGGCTTGACTGAATAATTTGAATTTAAATCATTTCTCTTGCTTTTATCATTTTGGTTGCTCTACTGGTTTAACAGAACATCAGCCGATAAGGAAGGGTCATGATAAACATATCTCATCATGATCATATTTCATTATCTTTCATCATATTTCTTGCACATATGCCAATGGCCATTATCATTGCATCATTGATCATGTCATTGTAATCATCGGCCTTCAGCCGGAATATCATATCATATCATAAGCAGTACTGCAGTAATAGTATGATGCATCATACCCTTATCTCAAGGGTTCTGTCATAACCAAGTAGAGCGTCAACAATTCATTAATTAATTTGATCATGATATTCAATAAGCCATGATTTTTCCATAATGCATGTATTATCAGAATAGCTTATCATGATGCCTTTATGATCATTTCCAATTCTCCTTCATGTCATTTGATATGATTTAACATCAATCCATAACATAATATTACAGTTTTAACACATTTAGAAAAATGACCAAATGAATAGTAGCGCGGTGCGTAAAATCGGCAACGCAATGGCGCGCGACAACTAAATAGTAAAATCTGTTTTTACTGCTGAAAATTAGTCAACTTTGGCAAGAGTTTTGACTAAGTAAACAACCTTATTTTTGGATGAATTTTTGCAGGAAAACACTTTCATAAGTTAAATAAATGCATGTAAAATTTCGTCGAAAAATTCTTTCGTTTGCCCCTTCAACGGACTGCCCAAAATGAAAGCTGCAGAATGGTGCCCAAAAGGGACCATTCGGCCCAATTTTCAAATTTTGAGGAAAATTCATTTTTTTCTTGCAAAATTGATTTTTAGACTCCTTTTGTGATACCATTGAAGGACTAAGGGTCCCTCTTTCAAAAATCAAACCAAAGGGATGATTAAAAGTTCTTCAAAGTTTATGAATGATTGAACAAATTTAGCTAGTTTGTTTTGTTTTCATTCTTTTCACAATCAATTGATTACAAATGGTTCAAGAGCACTTTCCCACATATTTACCACACATAATAACATTATTTCAAAACCATTTCAAAAGTCCCATAATGCAAAATATGTGAATTAATTGAAAAGGGCAATGATTTAAGTACCAAACCTTGTTTATTTGCTATGTTCCTTGCTTGTCCTATTCTTTCTTCCCTTATTCTTCTTTATCCCTTTGATTTCCTATAATTTTCATAACTTTTCTTTCATTGATAACTTGAAAACTATCAATCAAATGAATAAACTAAAGCTAGAATTGGAATCCTTACCTTAAAATTAAGCTTTTCCTTCCAAAAATCCACTTGAACCCTTGAAAAATTCCTTCCCTTTTTGGTGGAGAGAATTTCGGCCATACCTCTCAAAAATGGAGAGAAAAATGTGTCCTTTGTTCTTTAATCATCCTTCTCTCCCTTTTTATATTTTTCCATTTTCCATTTATTTAATTAATTTCATTTTGGAGGGTTAAGATGTAACCACCACAAAAGTATCTTAACTAGGATGGTGCCATATGGAGGGTTAAGATTAATCCAACCCAAAAGTGTCTTTAAATAAGATTTTGCCATGTGTCCTTTTCTAGAAAAGTACTATGCCATGTGTCCCTTTTCTAGAAAATGGGTGGAAGTGAAAAGACCAAAATACCCTTCAGTGGAAGGTTTTGCCTTTTCTTTGTACCCGGGTGGTTTTACGACACGTAAAATGTACCGTTCTCCTCCTTTCAACCTCTCATTTCCATTTCCGACATTCATTCTTGATTTTGAACTAATTTATAAAAATTACGCTCATGCCCTTGACTTTTGTAAAAATTCCCTTTAGGTCCTTACGTGATTCGGGTCTCCACTTAGGTTCGTTCTTCAACATCGATCACTGCGGAGTCCTTCCGTTTACTTCAGATACCTTTACGTGTCTTGTTTTCCAGTGTATACATTATTATCACAAGAATGACAAAAATACCCTTGGTCAAGAATCCACTGTATCTCTCAAACTATGCGTTTTCGGGAAAAACTGTGGTGTTCCATTTCGACCCAATTTTTCTCTACTTTCCATTTCTGGAGTCTGTTATATGCACTATTAAGAACCTCCAGTACAACTTTTGGAAATTACAGTTACCTCCCCAAAACTTTTTGAAATTACAGTCACCTCCCCAAAACTTTTTGAAATTACAGTCACCTCCCCAAAACTTTTACAATCTTTTCAGTTAGGTCCTTTTTGTCCTATAGAGCTTCCTTTCACTTCGTGTTCTTTGGTGATTACTCGGGATGGCTCCTCTTACTGTACATGGACGTACTGTACATATGTACAAATTGGGTTGTGACATTTCGTCCCCTCTAAAATTTAGGCTTCGTCCCGAAGCCGATCAGGTGTAAAATTTAGGCTTCCATCCTCATTATTCCTTCTCTTTCCCAAAATATCTCTTCCATTCTATGGTTCCTTCGCCGCACTTTAACTGGAGGAAATCTCTTATCTCTTAATCCTTTGACTTTTCATGCTAAAATTTCTATTGGTTCTTCTTCATAATTTAGGTCATATTGGACTCTAATGTTTTGTGTCTTTATATCGTGTGTGAAGTTCAACGATATTGCCTTATCATTGAAACGTGAAAAACATTAAGTATTTTGTTCAGTTCTGGTAATAGAGTTAACCAATAGGCTATTGATCTATGCGTTCGATGATCTCGTATAGTCCAATAAGCCTAAGGCTTAACTTACTTTTCTGCTTAAATCTTAATACCTTCTTTCATAGGAAAGTCTTAAGAAAAACCTTGTCTTCCACTTAGAGTTCTATGTCCCTTCGTTTCGAGTCCGCATATGATTTTGCTCGTAACTACCCGCATATGATTTTATCTTGTCTTTACTTAATTCTGTCCAACACTCTGGTGTTCCATGGTTTCTTTCGTATAATTCTTTATAGGGCGTCACCGTATGCTGAATTAATAGTTGTTGTTATATGCATATTCAATTAAACTCAAATACTATAACACATACTCTTAATATGTCCTCCAAAAATTTGGATTACTCTTTCAAATCGTCCATCTATTTACGGGTGAAAGGCAGTGCTATAATTTGTTTGGGTTTCAGAAGCTGTTTGCGACTTCTTCCATAAATTCATGGTGAACTATGGACCTCTGCCTAAAATGATAGACATTGAAATCCTGTGTAATCGTACAATTTCCTTGGCATACATTTCTACCAACTTATCTATTGAATAATCCATTAATAAAAGTAGAAAATGAGCTAACTTAGTTAGGCAGTCAACGATTATCCGAATAACGTCATGCTGGCCTCGTGTCATTTGTAGTTCTATGAAGAAATCCATAGTGATATGTCCCCATTTTCATACCAGAGTGGAAATTAGTTGTAACAGTCCTGATAGTATTTAATATTTCACTTTTGCTTGTTGACATATTAAACATTTGGTCATAAAATCAACAACATCTCTCTTCATTCTAGGCTACCATTAAAACTTCTTTAGATATTGATACATTTGTAACTCCTGGATGCATTGTGTTGAGGCTACTATATGCTTTTTGAAAAAATTTTCTTTTTTATGTCTCCCATTGTTAGTATCATTACTCTATTGTCATAATACAAACTACTGTTCTTAGAAATTTAGAATTTTATATCCCTTCCTCCTTGCACTTGCTTGATCCATTTTTGTATTTATTCGTTTTCCTTTTTCACTTGATGAATTTCTTGAAAAGAAACATAGTTTATGCTTGCATTTCTACTACTAGTACTTCCTCTTCCATTGGTCTTAAACTAATCTTTATAGCGCCTAAGGCTCGTATCGATTTTCCTCCAAGTGCGTCAGCCACTACGTTAGCTTTTCTTAGATGATAATTTATAACTTAGATGTTATTTCCAAAACTTGGGTTTACTTTCCTTACCATAAATTTAGATCCTCTTGGGTTGGCGGATATTTTAAACTTTTGCGTCTGTATAAATATAACACTTTTCTCCATATAAATCATATCTCCAACTCTTGAAAGCCAATACGATAACTGTTAATTCCAAACAATGTGCCGGGTTATTATATTATTTTTTTCGTATGGTTTAAATCATCAAAAGACTTATGCGACTATTTTATCCTTTTGCATAAGCATATAACCTTAACCGATGTGTGAAGCATCACTATATATCACAAATTCTTTGCTGGACACGGGCCGTATGGGTATTGAAGCATTTGTTAACTTTTCCTTTAGTTTCTCAACGTTCCGCTAATATTTATCAATCCATTGAAGTTTGGCATTCCTTTGAAACAACCTTATCATTGGAATGATAATAATGTAAAACCCTTTTATAAAATATTAGTAGTACCCAGCCAGTCCTAAGAAGATTCTTACTTCTATTACTGTCTTTGGTGTTTTCCATTCCAAAATGGCTTTTGTTTCCTTAAGACCTACTTTAATGCCTTATGCTAATATGGTGTGTTCTAATAATGTCACTTTTTCCAATCAAAATTCACATTTCTCATGTTTGACGTACAACTGCTTCTCTCGCAACATTTGCAATACTGTGCAAAAGTATCTATCGTATTCTTCTTTGTTCCTTAAATAAACGGAGGTGTCATCTATGAACACCATTTACAAATTGGTCAAAGTATGGATGAAAGATATGATTCATTAAATCCATGAATACTACTGACACATTTGTGGGCTCAAAAGGCATTACAAGGAACTTATAACGTCTATATCGAGTTCTAGGTGTAGTCTTTGGAATGTCTTTTCCTTTGATCCGCAGCTGTTGATATCCCAGTCGGTGATCTATGTATATATATATATATATATATTTTTGAAAAGACCTTGGTTCCTTTAAGTTTGTCGAATACATTGTCGATGGACGGTTATGGATATTTATCCTTAATCGTAAACTCATTCAACTACTTATAGTTCACATATGACCTTAAGGATTTATCTTTCTTCTTGACGAAGAGTACTGGCGTGCCCCATGAAGAAATATTTGGCCGTATAAGACCCTTGTCGAGTAGCTCCTATAATTGCATTTTCATTTCTTTGGGTTCCGCTGGTACCATTCGGTATGAGGCAACCGACATCGGTGCAGTTCCCGGATATACATTTATAGTGAATCCTACTTTTCTCTTAGGTGATAATCCGGGTAGCTCGTCTGAAGAAACATCGAGAAAATCACACATTGTTGATACCTCTTGAATCTTTATCACATTCTTCTTTGCTTCCATAGTGCTTACCAAGTGTGCCTCACATCCGTTTGTATGGAACGCCTTGTTGTAACTGCTGCTGTTACGTTGTTTAGGTAATTGGCTCTCTTTCCTTCTGCCGTCACTTCCTCATTGTGGGGAGTATGAAATGTTACTCTCTTTCTTCTTATCATCGACCACTGTTTTATGCCTTGTTAGCCAATCCAATACCAACATTATGTCAAATTCTCGGAATGGTAACTCTATTAAATTTTCTGGAAATGCATTTTCATGTAACTCTATAGAACATTCTTTAATCACTTGTGTGTAACTACCTCGTCTCTTATCGGATTTATAACTAATGTTTCAAACTTAACATATCCTACTGGTAATTCTTCTAAGTTTTCATTGCATAGGCTCTGGTTGGTGTACTTGAATTGAGCTAGTCAACGGTCTCTGATTGTACTCTTTGAAAATTCAAATCACTTTCCTTTCTCCTGCTTCGGCCTCGGCCAAAAGCGGGCCGTGATTTTTTTTTCTGTCAATGCGGGTGCATTCACTTGTCTTTCTGGCTGTTTACCCTAACACGATCTGGTGCCCCGCATTCCCAGCATCCATCTGTTAAATACCAACATTCACTCTTATGTCTTCATCCACAGTGTTTGCATAGAGGAGTAATATATCCTTCAAATCTATATTTCTTTCCAATCCTCCAGTAATTTTTGAATTGTTATTTTTTTCTTTTTCCTTTACCTAGTCCTTGGGTTGTTATTACTTTCATTCTTTCCTTTTTGATCTAATTTTAATTCTGTACCTTCTACCTTTGTGGTTCTTAATTTCTCTCTTTCTCTTCTCTCTCTTTTTTTTTTCTTTTTCCATCATTTCCTGAATTCATAAATCTCATATATCTTCTTCTTATAATTTCTTAATTTTGATGATTACATTGGGGCATTTTCAGGAGGAATCACAATACAATGTTTTGATTAGATTTCGTCTAGTTTCTACTCATATGGTCAGTCTCCTACCTGATTAAAAACTCTTGGTGGAGATTTAAAGAAGAATTGACTTTGTTTTCTTCATGATTTCTTCTTCTTCTCCATTGTTGGCTGGCTCCTCCATAGACAAAGGAAAGCAAGAGACAAAGAGAAGATCTTGAAGAGTTAAGCTCAAATTGAAGGAAGATTAAGTGATCAAGTGATGATTCAAGAAGTTTATAACTAAGGTAAGTTCTTTTCTTTGATTTATTTTATTCTTTTGAAGTGGTATTTGAAGTTAATTAGGGTTTGTTGATTTGATGATGAGATGTGTTTGTAATGTGTTTTCAAGTTTTAAATTTGGTTTTAAGTTAAGAGTTTAAATAGGTGGTGTTGTTGAAAGTGGTGGATGTTGATTTTGGAAGATGGAGAAGGATGTTGGTTTTAGGGTTTTGAGATAGTATGTGTTTAAATGTTTTGTGGATGTGTTTTAATAAGGTGAATATTGTGATAAACATGTAGAATTTGTGTTTAGAACATTGATTCCATTCATTTGAACCATGCTATTTTGTGTATGATGAGTTTGAGTGCAATTAGAGGAGACTTGTGTATGTTAGGGTTTCAATCCATGAGTGACACGGCCAAAAGCAAGGAGAGACACGGCCAATTCATGAGAGACACGGCCAAGTCAAGGGAATTTTGGCCGTGTTGGGTGGATTTTGAGGAGACACGGCCGTGTTCTATGCCAGTGTTGGTCACTGCCAATTTGTTTTGAGAGACACGGCCACAAGCTTGGCCGTGTCCTGTGCCCGTGTTTGCTACTGAAGTGTTGGATTGAGAGACACGGCCACAAGCTTGGCCGTGTCCCTTGGGTGTGTTGGTTACTGTGTTTGGTTTTTGTTCTTCTTAAATGATTGGAATTGAACTTACATTTGATAATGCATATGATATTATATGAACAAGGTTATGTACTATGCATTGTAAGTCTTGTGAATGGTGATGTGTTATATGAATAATGTATTTGAAATGTGATACTAATGATGCGATATGTATAATGTGAGTGATATGATGGGGTAATTGATTATGTATACTCGAATAATGAAAGGTTATAACATAAATTGAGATATGAGGCCATTGTGATTGGCAATGATAATTCAAATGACATGTGAAGCCATTGTTATTGGCTATGATGATTCAAATGACATGTGAAGCCATTGTTATTAGTTATGATAATTCAATTGAGAATGAAATTGATAAATGAATTGTATAGCTAATGTGTTATTCCATTTTCAGAGTTTGTTATTGGTGGCATGCCTAATATGAGTAACAATCTCTTGAAGTTAGGTTGGACTTGATCCTTGAAGCCAAGTTGGGTTGAAGTTTAACATGTTTTACTCCCCTTGAAGCTTGGTTGGGTCAAATTCTTGAAGCCTAATTGAGATGTTACAACCCTTGAAGCTAGGTTGGATTGGTTCTTGAAGCCAAGTTGGGTTGATACTTAGCATGCTTTGTTCCCCTTGAAGCTTGGTTGAACCTAAATCCTTGAAGCCTAGTTGGGATAATGATCAATGTGATGATTAAACCAAAGCATTAACTCTGATAATGGAATGGCATGTTAGTGTTTTGTTTGGGCCCGAGTCTGTCTTTGTTGTTAATGTGATATCCAAATGTTGAACTAAATGAGTAATGAGATCTATGGTTGCTTTTGTTGGAAGTGTGTTTCATGATTGATAAATTTGTGAATAAAATAATGTTATGAAGTATGATTTGGTAATGTGTGTAATGATATATTGAAAATGAATACGGCTTGAGGAGTTTTGTTGAGATATGAGTTTATGAGAATATAGTATGATGTGTAAAATGTTTATGAATGTGGAATTTGTGAGAATTGTTCTCATGAAGGTTTGGATAGATCATTGAATAGTGATTTGTTAAAATGATGTATATGTATCTGTATATGAGATAGAAATGGTAAGTATAGTTTTGTGAATGTTCTATGTAAATATGTGTATGATTTATGAGATCAGTGGGAATATATGAAGAATGCTTTGAGAAAGGAAAACAGGGTAAGAAAACAATAAAACATGATGCTAAAAGTATAAGGTATGATCTTTATGTAAAGTATATATATTTTATATTTATTTGTATTACTAAGCTCTCGGGCTTAGCGCGGTGGTGTAATCGCGCAGGTGGTTATGTGGTTGATCTGGAAGTCCAGCTGTTATTCCACGAGAAGGGTAAGAGTGTCTCGAGACCAACTAGAAGGTGATGCATACATGTGTGACTTTAATTATGTTGTATTTTTTATAAGAATAATGATTTTTGTAAATGCTTTTTAAATTAATGCAATATTGCTTAAACTTGGATAAAGGTTTTTAATTGGAAACGAAAAGTGACATTCTTATACTTTATATACATATTGTATGTATACTTGGTATATGTATAGTACTTATATAGAGTATGGGGGTGTTACAGTTAGGGATTCCTTAGGAATCGAGTTATCCACCCTTTTTTTTTCTCAGCCCATTCGGGTGGCTACTCCATTTTCTCCTGGCTTAGGCCCGTGTTCTATAAGGCCCTGAGCCTAAATAGTGCTGAAGTTGTAAGAACCATTTCACCGGGAGCCGGGGCGAAAATCCCCGCTCAAAGAAAGTCTCTGTTCTCCCCCCTTTTGGCAATCCTCCATAATCTTTAGGGTTTTCTCATCTGCTCATTGTGCTTCTTTAATCTGATCTAGCAACACTAGCCTCAACTACAATTAAGCCCTCAGTGAACCATCATCACATAACTCAAATCTACCATACAACACCCTCAGCTCAACAAGCAACGAGAGTGAATAGGCAGTCAAACCTACCATGGATTTCTGACTTAAGCTTCTGTAACCACATTCACCTTGCCAGGATGATAATCAATCAAGCAATCATAATCTTTAATCAACTCCAGCCATCGCCTCTGTCTCAAATTCAACTCTTTATGGATGCCTAGGTACTTTAAACTCTTATGATCCGTGAAGATAAAACTTTTCTCCCAATACAAATGTTGTCACCAGATCATCAATGCAAAAACAATGGCTGCTAACTCCAAATCATGAGTCGGGTAATTCAATTTATGAGGCTTCAACTGTCGGGATGCATAAGTAATGACTCTTTCCTCCTACATCAAAATATAGCCTAAACCATTATATGAAGCATCACCGTAAATTACATATGGTTTACCTTCCACAGGAAGAGTAAGAACCAAAGCTTGAGTTAGCAAATCTCTCATTGCTCGAAGTTCGCCTGATACTGGTCTGTCCACACAAATCTCACACGCTTCCAAAGTAATATGGTGAGTGGTGAAGCTATCATAAAGAATCCTTTTACAAATTGACAGTAATATCCAGCCAATCCCAGAAAACTTCTGATCTCAGTCACATTCTTTGGTGGACTCCAGTTGAAAATTGCCTCGACTTTACTTGGATCAACTCTAATTCCCTCTGCTGAAACCACATGTCTAAGAAATTTCACCTGATCCAGCCAAAACTCACATTTAGACAGCTTAGCATATAACTGCTTCTCTGTCAATGTCTGTAGTACAATCCGTAGATACCTATCATGATATTCCTTATTATGCTAATACACTAGAATATCATCAATGAAAGCCACTACAAACTAATCCAAATATGGTTGAAAGATCTGATTCATCAAATCTATGAACATTGTTGGTGCATTCGCCAATCCAAATGGCATCACTAAAAACTCATAATGCCCATACCTCATGCGAAAAGCAGTCTTGGGTACATCCATATCTCTAACTCTGAACTGATGGTACCCTGATCTTAGATCAATTTTAAAGAATACTTCTGCTCCCTTCAGCTGATCAAAGAGATCATCTATATGAGGTAATAGATAATTATTCTTGATTGTCACCTTATTCAGCTGTCGGTAATCAATGTATAATCTCAAGGTGGCTTCCTTCTTCTTCACAAATAGAACAAGTGCTCCCCACTGTGATGTACTAGGGCGGATAAACCCTTTATTCAGTAGCACTTGCAATTACACCTTCAACTCCTTCAATTCAGCAGGTGCCATCTGATAAGGAGTAACAGAGATGGGAGTGGTACCAGGCATCAAATCGATACCAAACTCTACTCTCTCTCAGGAGGTACCCCAGGAAACTCATCTGGAAAAACATCTGGAAACTTGGCAACTGTAGGTATACTGTCAAGCTGGGTCCCCATTGCTCTGGTATCTACAACATGAGCCAGATAAGCCTCACACCCCATCTGAATCATTATGCTAGCTGATATAGCTAAAAAAAACATGGACGAGAGGTGTCTCAGCTCACTAGATACCACTACATCTCTCCCATCACGTATTTTTAGAGTAACAAATTTCAGTTGACAATCTACCACAACCCCATGTCTGGATAACCAATCCATGCCAAGAATAAGATCATACCCCCCTAAAAGGCATCTCAAACAAGTCACTGAGAAATTCTTCATCATGAATAATAACTGGACTATCTCGGCGTACCCTGTTAACTACGACACTATGCCCTAAAGGATTGATAACCAATACATCAAATCCTAGGGACACTGAATGCATACCACTCACAGGCAAGATGGATGAACTGATGTATAAATGTGTCAACCCAGGGTCTATCAATGCATGAACTAAAGTACCAAATAAAGTAAAAATACCAGCTATGACAGCTGAAGAGTCTATCTTTGCATCACATAAACCTGCTGTGATGGCCCTGCATCATCTAGTCTACACCTTGCTATAGAATCTCCTCTCTTACCAAACCCTGGTCTACCACCTCTGCTGTTAGGTCTCAGCCTAGCTAACTACAAGCGCACAAATCGTTAACAAGTAATATAATGATAAGTAGAGTATCGTTCCTTTAAGGAAGTTTTCTTCTAAGTACTGATCAATTAAAACTAAATATTATTTAGATAATCAAATTTTTATTGATTTAACTTAAACAAAACAAAAATAATTAATATTTTAAGACTTATGGTTTGGCCACCTTTATTGATTTATCATGGTTTTGCCAAGGTATTGATTTAATTCAGTTTCCCTTTATTAATGGTTTGATTTTCCTAAATTTAGTTCAATTCTCTCTCAAGTACAAGAATTATTATTGATTTCAATCCTTATGTCTACTCTTGTGATCATAAGTAATTGAACCAATTCATTAAGTTTTATGAAAATCATTAATCAACCACTTAAGTGTTAGCCTTATCTCCAAGTGAAAACTATTTAACATTGTTACCTATTTTTGACTAATATTGTGCTTCCACTCTCACTTCATCACACAATATCTCAATTCAATTAATTATTGGCTAGATAATTAAAGCATTAAGAATTAAGATAACAAAATAACTCAAAGAAAGTTGAATTGAGCCAAATAAACATTTATAACCCCATGATAAATTCAATGAAAGGGACCAACCCTAAAAAGATTAGCTATTCATTATAAAATTAAAAACATTGCAATTATAAAAGAAAGTACTTAAAAACATAATTTAAAGAATAAGAAATATCAAACTATATTTCTTGAAGAACTTGATTTGGATCTTGAATCTCTTCTTGTACCAAAGTTACTCTCCTTCTCTAAGTAAATCCTAAACTTCTTTATTTATTGGTTAGTCTCTTCTAAATCTTCTCTCTATATCTTGAATCCTTGGGGGAAAGGTGTTTAAATAGAGTGTTTGGAAGCTTCATTAGTAGAGAAAATTTGAAAAAGGTTAGGCCACATCTTGTTTGGTTCACTACTTTGCCAATTTTTTGCTCAAAGTCATGAATTTCGGCCCCACGGTAGTGGCTTATGGGTCCCATGGTCGTGGCCTGAGTTGGAATGGACAGTTTAAGCACTTTACAGCTGTAAATAGTCGGCAAGGTAGGCCACGATCATGGCTTTTCAATGCCACAGTCATGTCATATGAGTGGAGGCTGCCAACTTTGAATTTTCTTCTTTTTCTTGGCTCGGGCAGTAGAGAAATCAACCCCGTGGCCATGGCCTTCCAATGCCACTATCGCGGCATCCATTTGGTTTCTAGAATTTTGTCTTTTTGTTTTGCCAGACTTGATTTAAATCCCAGGGTCGTTGCCTTGAAGGGCCATGGGCATGACACTTGCATTTTCTTCATTTTTGCTTACTTTTCTTCAATTTTGCACCTCTAATCATTAGAAACTTTGAATCTTGTCTTTCCAAGCATAATTAATATAATTCTAACTCAAACAAACAAAAAACATCAAATTCAATTGCAAAACAATTAAAATTATGGTTAGAATTATATAAAATGTTGATCATATTTTCACTCTATCATCTGCTACTACCTCTACCACCATTACCCCCTCTGACACTCGGTCGAGACACTACTAAATTTATATAAAAAAATTTAATAATTAAAACTTTAAAATTTTAGGTTGCAATTTAGTTTCATAATTTACCTACTTCATTCTTACATTCTTTACTCAAGAATTTAATTAATTATAATCAATCATCAAATTTTAGATAAGTAAATATTCTTTTGATGCAAACATAACCTAGTGTCATATGCATGGTTAATTAAACTTTCTCCACTAATAGACCATGCTAAATCAAGGGAAATCAAAACGACTTTAATAGGCTTGTAGTGGGGTCTATAATGGTGAGGGCTAACATAAGGTTTAAAAGAATTTGGTTAAGTGTCTTTCAAAAATTTATTTTACATGTAGCTTGTGTAGAGGATTCTTGGATCTTTGCTCCTTTCTTGACTCTTTTCTTTTCTCTAGGGATTATATATACATATATTTTTATTCCCCCCAAACTTTAAATTTAGGAGTCTATTATTGTAAATAAATGCGCAGGTTATTTTTTGAGAAAATTTCCAAAAGGCAATTAACCTTAAAAAGGGTAGTTAATTTGGGTTATTAAATCAAAGAAAACTCAAGCTAAAGTTTATTTTAGGTTCAAAGGGATAAATAAGGATAATGTTTAAAATTGGTGGGTATAAGGATTTGGTTTCACAAACAATGCCTAAATCATTTTTCCCTTTATTTAGCAATGTTCAATTTCACCTTGAAAACTCTTTTAAGCATGTTCTAGGCCTATGCCTCTAATAAAATGAAAGAATATACACTTATTCTAAAATTCAAAAACCAATCATATTTAATTAATTTAAGAGCTCATTTGGTTAAAAATCCATAAGGTATGATTATTCAACTAAATTTTGATCTTAAAATTTTAAATTTTTAACTGAAAAATTTTAGCATATAAAATAACATATAAAAAATCTAAAGTAAAATCAAAACATAATATATAATAACAATCCAAATTTCAAACCATAAATAATTCAAAACAAAACATAATCTTCAAATAAAACCATAAATATTCAAAATTATCATAAAATAAATTTAAAGTACCAAATTTTGCAAACCCAATAATTGAGGAAAATTTCCCCCAAACTTGAAATACCATTATCCTCAGTGGTATCCAATAGCAGGATCATCACCAGGTGGAGGGGGCTACTGTGGCAAATCATAATGGAGTCCAAAACGAGCAAACAATGTGTTGAACTGCTCACTGATCCCAGTCATTTGAGTGGAAATAGTTCGGACGTCATGTTCAACTCCTCCAAATCGCTACTCGATGTTGTCAAAGCACTGCTCCCAAGCTTCATTCATGCAGTTCATCTCATTTTAAAAGAATTAAGCATGTTAACAATATAATCAAACGTATTTGGTGGTGGAGCAGATGGACCAGCCTCAAAAGGTTGAGGTGGAGAAGGTTGTGGTTGTTCTGTTGCTTCTTCAAAATCCCCTTCTTCTCCAAATAATTCTTCCTCATTAATGTTAATATCGACATCTGGGGGTCCTAGAACTACATATTGGTTCCCTCTCTTTGCTGCTAATCTCATGGCCAAAATGGTACCCATATCAACTGTAGTTTTGCCTCGTATAGGAGCAAGGTGATCAAGACCTATATTAATATAGGTAGCAATTCTTCTAATCATACCCCCAATAACAATCTTTCTGCTCTACCTAATGACCTCATCACATCATTTAGCAAACTAATAACCAACATTAAAAACTTTTTCTTCCATGGCACAATAAAAGAAATGCAAGTCTTTTGAATTAACATTGCCTTGACTCTCCCCTCTCCCAAAAAAAATAGATGTACCAGTAGAATGGTTTTGTAAAATTAGAGGCTTTTGATATTTTATTATTAAATCATCTTATGCCCCCTAAACTAGTCCATGTCTCATTTTCATCAAAACCCTTAGTTCTATCTGGCGTTCCCTGCAAGTTAGCTAATCCAAGCGCATCCCCAAATTCAAGCATTAGCTAGTTATAGTTTTGATTGCCCAACCTAAATTCCACTCTCCCATTATGGTCATCTTACCTATTCGATGGAAAAAATATAAAGCTACTAAAAAACTCCAAGGTCAATTCGGCATAGGTTGGGTAACACATGCTAGCAAACAAGATTCATTGCATAGCGGTGAACATTTTTAGCTACACATCGTTCCATCTTAACTTTCTAATAACATTTGCATCTATAAATCTAGAAGGAATTATTTTTTGGGAACGTAAATCATTGTACCTTTTTCATTGCTCCTCATCACAAAAATGAATATTCGGATACATATGTGGTCGTTGAGTTGCTGGAGATGAAGGTGGAGAAGATGTTGATGAAGAGGATGATGATTCATCTTGATGCCTTCTTTTTGATCCTCTAGCCTTTGATTTTTCAAGACCCTTTGATTTCTTGGCAAAAGTCTTACTTCTAACCATTTTGATGTTTGATTTGATGAAAAACTTGAAGAAATTTGAGTGAAAATGGAATTTTGGTCATGGGATTAGAGGTGTAGAGCATGAGTTTTAGACTTGGGCAGCTAGGACTTTCAAAATGTGAAGGGATAGAGAAAATGAGATGAATTTATAGTCTTGGGAGGCCATAGTCATGGCCCATAAGTTCCACGGTAGTGGGGATTTATTTGTCTAGTTAAAAGCAGTTTCCATGTATTGCCACGGTCATGGCCCTTGGAAGGTCACGGTCGTGACTTTTAGAATGCCTCTGCCCCTGTAATTTCATCTTGCTTTTGTCTCTGGCAGTCCTGTTTGCTATCCCACGGTCGTGGCCTATGTAATGCCATGGTTCTGGGATAGCTTCCCTTGCTGGCACTTCAAAAATTTGCCCCCGGTTCTCTTTTGACAACTTTCATTTTATTTCTACGATCTTGGAGTTGATCCACCATGGTCGTGGTGTCTTTGTACCTCAAATTTCTTATGATTTTCTACCTGAATTTTCCCACAAAATAAAAATAACATTAAATATTATATATATATTATTATTAGTTAATTACTTAATTATTATATATATTTTAATCAAATAAAGCAAAGAAAAAGGCTAAAATGTAGAGAAATCGGGTTGCCTCCTGACAAGTGCTAAGTTTATAGTCGATAGCACAACATTCTTTGAGAAGTTCGGCTACTAAAACGATAGACATTTTCGACGACTGTTGGATCACCAATGAAATAAGGCTTCAATTGTTGGCCATTTACTTTAAAAATTTCTCCTTTTTGATTTTGTATATTTATCACACCTTGATGATAGACCTTTACGATTGTAAACATTCCCAACCAATGAGATTTAAGCTTCCCAAGGAAAAGTCTTAATCTTGAAGTGTACAACAAAACTTGTTGTCCTTCTTGGAATTGCTTTGGTTGGATTGACTTATCGTGCCATGCCTTTGTTCTTTCTTTGTAAATCTTAGCATTTTCATAAGCGTGAAATCGAATTTCATCCAACTCACTTAACTGCAGAAGGCACTTTTGTTTAGCTCCTCTTAAGTCCATGTTCAATTGTCTGATGGCCCAATATGCTTTATATTCTAATTCTACTGATAGGTGACATGCTTTCCCAAAGACAAGATGAAAAGGAGACATACCAATTGGGGTCTTGTAAGCCTTTCTGTTTGCCTAAAGTGCATCATCAAATTTAGAAGACCAATCTTTTCTTGAGGTGCTAACTGTTTTTTCCAAAATCCATTTGAGCTCCTATTTGATATTTTCACTTGTCCACTGGTCTGAGGATGATAAGGTGCCAATACCTTATGGTGTACACCATATTTCTTAAGAAGAGTGTCAAAGCTCTTTTTACAAAAATGAGTACCACCATCACTGATCATAGCTCTAAGAACTCCAAATTTTGTGAAAATATTCTTTTTAATGAACTTCATTACCACTTTAGCATCATTTGTTGGACTTGTGATTGCTTCAACCCAATTGGATACATAATCTACTACCACTAGGATATACTAATTATTGAATGAAGGTGGAAAAGGTCCCATAAAATCAATTCCCCAAACATCAAAGAGTTCAACTTCAAGAATTGAATATAGCAGCATGTCCTCTCTTCTTGAAATATTTCTAGTTCGTTGACAATGATCACATGACTAAACAAAAATTCTTGTATCTTTATACATTGTTGGCAAAAAGAATCTAGATTGCCAAATTTTAGCAATCATTTTAGATGTACTGGAGTGACCACCACATTCTTTCGAATGACAAAACTCCAACATATTATTAATCTCTTCTTTTGGTATACATCTACGAATCATTCCATCCCCACAATGCTTAAACAAGAGTGGTTCTTCCCAAATGTAATTTTGACGTCGAAAAGAAATTTCTTCTTTTGAGCGTACGATAGTTCTGGTGGGAGAACATTACCTGCTAAATAATTAACAAAATCAGCATACCAAGAAATAGAATTATGAATAGAAAAATGTTGTTCATCAGAAAATGACTCATTGATAAGCAATGCTTCTTTATTCATTTGATTCTCTAATCTTGATAGATGATCTGCCACTAAATTTTCAACTCCCTTTTTATCCTTTATCTCAAGACCAAATTCTTGTAGAAGCAAAATCCACCTAATTAGCCTTGGTTTAGCTTCCTTTTTGCTCATAAGATCTTTGATTGCTGCATAGTCAGTATAAACAATAACTTTATAGCCTAAAAGGTAAGATCTGAATTTATCCAAAGCAAAAACTTTAGCAAGCATTTCCTTTTCTGTTGTAGTATAATTGACTTAAGTGTTGTCAAGGGTTCGGCTTGTATAGTAGATGACATGACTATTCTTATCCTTTTTCTGAATCAAAACAGCCCCAATTGCGTGATCACTGGCATCACACATGAGCTCAAAGTGTAAAGACCAATCTGGTGGTGAGATAATAGGAGTTGTTGTAAGAGCTACCTTCAACCTATTAAAAGCAATTAAACATTCATTAGAAAAATTAAAAACAACATCTTTACTAAATAATTCACATAGGGGTTTAGTAATGTTTGAAAATTTTTTAATAAAATGCCTGTAAAACCCTGCATGTCCTAAGAAACCTTGAACTCCTCTCACATTATTTGGTGGTGGTAGCTTTTCAATAATTTTTATCTTAGCTCTATCTACTTCAATTCCTTCCTTAGACGCCTTGCGTCCAAGTATAATTCCTTCTTCCACCATAAAGTGGCATTTTTCCCAATTGAGTATAAGGTTTGTATTTTTGCATCTTTTAAGTACCTGTTCGAAATATTGTAAACAATCATCAAAAGTAGAACCATAAGCTATAAAGTCATCCACAAAAATTTCAACAATTGATTTTACAATATCAGAAAATATAGCCATCATGCATCATTGAAAAGTGGTTGGTGCATTGCATAGTCCAAACGACATTCTTCTGTAAGCAAAAGTGTCATATGGACATGTGAATGTAGTCTTTTCCTGATCTTCTAGAGCTATAGGAATTTGAAAATAGCCTAAATATCCATCCAATAAACAAAAATAAGCAATACCTACAAGTCGTTCAAGCATTTGATCGATAAATGGTAATGGAAAATGATCCTTTCAGGTATCTTTATTCAACTTCCTATAATCTATGCAAACATGCCATCCAGTCACCATTCTAGAAGGAATTAATTCATTATTTTCATTTGTTGCAACTGTCATCCCTCTTTTTTTTGATGAAGCGTGGCCGTGTCTAGTGTGTGACACGGCCAAGGGACACGGCCAAGTCCTTTGGCCATGTCACCTACTACCTTTTATTAACTTTTAACTCTTTTTTTTTTAATTCTTAAAGATTTTGCAAACCTTCTTCTTCAAACACCCTGAAACACAAAATAAAGAAAAACTGATCAAAGCACCAATTCCATTTATTTAGACTAAACATAAAATCAAAACTTGCTAAATTTAAAACTACAACTATGAAAAATAAATGCAAACCGATGGGTTGCCTCCCATTTAGCGCTTCTTTAATGTCATATACCTGGACATCATGCAAGACCTAGGGATCATGAATCAAAGTGCTATCAATGACCCTCACTTCCTAAAATCCTTCATTGTATGGCTTAACACTCTGTCCATTCACTTTAAAAGTCTCACTTGTTCGAGAGTTAAGTAATTCAATGGCACCAGAAGGATACACCTGAGTTATCTCGAAAGGACCACTCCATCGAGACTTGAGTTTACCTGGAAAAAGACGGAGTCGAGAGTTAAAAAGTAAAACTTTCATACCTGGACTCAATGTCTTTCGCACTATAATTCTGTCATGAAGTGCTTTAGTGCGATCCTTGTAAATTCTCGAGCTCTCATACGCCTCATTTCTCAGCTCATCTAACTCTGAAATTTGCAGAAATCGTTCTCTCTTCACTTTGACTAAGTCCAAATTCAGAGTCTTGATTGCCCAAGATGCTCTGTGCTCCAACTCCACTGGTAAGTGACAAGCTTTTCCAAACACCAATCGGTATGGACTCATACCAAGAGGAGTCTTGAAAGCAGTCCGATAAGCCCATAGTGCATCATGCAATCTGTTTGCCCAATCCTTCCTTGATGTGTTGACTGTTTTCTCCAGAATTCCCTTAATCTGCTTGTTGGATGTTTCCACTTGTCCAGAAGTCTGTGGATGATATGGGGTTGCCACCTTGTGCTTAACACCAGATTTGTGCATTAACTTCTCAAAAAGCCTTTTGCAAAAATGGCTCCCCCCATCACTGACTATCACCCTTGGCGTACCAAATATGCTAAGAATATTTTCCTTCACAAATTTAACAACTACATTAGCATCATTAGTATGGGTGGGAATTGCCTCCACCCATTTGGAAATATAATCAACAGCAACTAAAATATACTCATATCCAAAAGACTTGGGGAAAGGATGTAATATCCTCATGTATGCCCTAGAAGTCTTGGTTATATTGTTGTTGTTGTTATTGTTATAAATTGGATTGAATGTATATGATGTGTTAAGAAAAGAAATTGGGAGGAGAATGCTTGTGTATATGTGTTTTGGAAAGAAAATAGGGTTTAGAGAGAATGGTATATGTTGTGTATATGATGATATATATAACATATAAAATGGTCAAAGGGAGAGAGTCAATGTAAGAGGAGATTTTTATATGGCATGTGAAATTACTTAATTGGGTTTATAAGAGACAAAAGCTAAGTTAAATGATGAGGGGTATTTGAGTAATTGCTTGAAGTGGAATGCATGGTGGAGATTAAAAGAAGAAAAGGTGTTTGACTTGTGCATTTTCTTCTTTCTTTCTTGAAGAGGTCGGCCATTGAAGAGAAGAGAGAGCAAGAGAGGTATTCATGGTGCTAGAAGCAAATTGAAGAAGCAATCAAAGGATTTGACAAGAGAATTGTGGAATTTCTTCATCTTAGGTAAGAAATCTCTTGAATTCCTTTGGTAATTTTGAGGTTATGTCTATATTGAATTGTGATTTGTTGATGTGATGATTTGGTGTGTTTGATATGTGTTTACAAGTGTTAAAGTTGATTGTTAGTTAAAAGATTGAATTGAGGTTGGTTTGGTTGTAAGTTTAAATGGATTTTGATAGTGGAAGTTCAAGTGTAAAGTTGGTTTTAGGGTTTGAGATGGTATGTGTTTAAATGTTTTGGTTGATGTGTTTTAATAAGGAATATTGTGTTAAACATGTAGAATTTGTGTTTAGAACATTGATTCCATTCATTTGAAACATGTTATATGGTGTTTGATGAGTTTGAGTGCAATTGGAGGAGAGTTGTGCATATTAGGGTTTGTGTTTTGGGAGACACGGCCAAAAGCAATGTGAGACACGGCCAAGCCAAGGGATTTTGGGCGTGTTGGATTAGTTTTTGGGTGACATGGCCGTGTTCCCAAGCCGTGTTAGCTACTGTGAGTTTTGGTTTGAGAGACACGGCCACAAGCTTGGCCGTGTCCCTTGCCCGTGTTGCTTACTGTCCAAGTGGGTTGAGTGACACGGCCACAAGCTTGGCCGTGTCCCTCAAGTGGGCTGCCCGTGTCCCTCAAGTGTGATAGTTAGGGTTTTCATTCTTTGATCTTATTGCATTGCTTTGGTTCTCCAAAGGTAGGTTGGTCCTTAAACCTAACCCTAAACACTTTAAACACACTTGAATCAATGAATGATATAATCAAATGCATGTGTAAGGTCCTAAAGCTATGAATCATATCAATTGTTCTTTGCCCTAATTGCATTGTTGAGATTGAACAATGTTATGTTATGCATTGTGAATAGTAATGTGTTTCATAAGTAATATACATTGAAATGTATATCAAAGATGCAATGATAATTCAAATAAGACATGATATGAGACAATGCCATTGTGTTTGGCTATGATGATGTGATTGAAAGAAATAAGGCATGTTTGCCTAAATGTTGTTGAGAATTGAGAATGAAAATGATAATTGAATAATAAATGAATTGTGTGGCTAATGTGTTATTCCATTTTCAGAGTTGGTTGTTGGTGGCATGCCTAATAAGTGTAACAATCTCTTGAAGTTAGGTTGGATTGAATCCTTGAAGCCTAATTGAGATGTTACCACCCTTGAAGCTAGGTTGGGTTAGTTCTTGAAGCCAAGTTGGGTAGAAGCTTAGCATGCTTTGCTCCCCTTGAAGCTTGGTTGAACTTAATCCTTGAAGCCTAGTTGGGTATATGATATTGATAAATGTGATAACAAAACCAAAGCATTAACTCTGAAAATTGAATGGCATATTAGTGTGTCTTGGGCCCATGCTTGTCTTTGTTTAGTGTTGATTATGAATGGTTAAATGAATACTAATGAGGTATATGAAAAGATATTGAAATGTGATATGTAATGTGAAAATATGTTGTTAGTTTTGCATATATGATGTTATATGTATAATATGGATTGAGAAATGACATTGCATTGCACTAAGTCATATCATTTGCATGATTATCTTACTAAGCCGTTGGCTTAGCGCGATAGTGTTTAATCGCGCAGGTAATAGAGTTGATAGAGTTGAACCCGAGAGTTCATCAAGACCAAGTGAGAGTAGACCTTGAAGAATCCATTTTGGGAGCTTAAAGATCAGAGCAAACTCGCCAATCATGTATATTTCTTTATATTTTGTAAAGAAATGTTTAATACGTAAATATGTACTTATTTTATAACTTCCGCTGTGTAATATTTAAGTGTATATATATATATAACTAATATGTTTTGTTTTATAAGTAAATGATCTACTTTTCTATAATGTATAATGATAAGGGTATTGTATCAAGTTTTAAAGTGTTTTGAATGTTAAGAGAACCGTAGCATCCCTATGTTTGGTGCACTTATGCTACATTGTTGTGATTGTAGTGTGTGTGCATTGGATATGGGGGTGTTACAAAGGACCCATGAAGTCTATTCCCCACACATCAAACAGTTCAACAACAATATATGATTGAAGGGGCATTTCATTCCTCCTCCCAATGTTACCTACTCTTTGGCAATGATCAAAGTGCTTACAATACTCTTGAGCATCTTTAAATAAGGTAGGCCAGTAAAAACCACTTTGAAGCACCTTTTCCGCAGTCTTTCTTCCTCCTAAATGACCCCCCACAGTGAAGGTCATGACAAAATTGAAGAACACTCAGTTGTTCTTCCTCAAATACACACCTGTGAACTATCTCATCTTTGCATATCCGGAATAGATAAGGTTCATCCCAAAAATAAAACTTACTCAAGTGTAGAAACCTTTTCTTTTCCTGAAAGGACATGTTAGATCGCAAAATACCACAAGCAAGATAGTTAGCAATATCTGCAAACCAAGGTGCATTAATTACCACAAACAAATGCTCATCAGGAAATTCTTCTAAATTTTTATGAATGCTATCAGATGCAAGATTTTCACTAAAGAAGGGTAATCTGGATAAATAATCAGCAACAACATTCTCACTACCCTTAGTATCCTTGATTTGGAAATCGAATTCTTGCAATAACAACACCCATCTAATTAGGCGCGGTTTAGCATGTTGTTTTGTTAATAGATATTTAAGAGCTGCATGATTAGAATGCACAATAATTTTTGACCCAATTAAATATGCTCTAAATTTGTCTAAAGCAAAAACAACAGCTAACATTTCCTTTTCAGTTGTGGTGTAATTCATTTGTGCACTATTCAGGGTCAAACTGGCATAATATATTACTCTCAAGTATTTATCAACCCTTTGCCCAAGAACAGCTCCTACTGCATGATTAGAGGCATCACACATGATTTCAAAAGGTAAAGACCAAACAGGAGCTACTATTACTGGTGCACTAGTCAATTTTTCTTTAAGGGAATTAAAAGCCTGCATGCATTGTGCTGTAAATTCAAATGGAACATCTTTCCCTAGCAAATGGCACAATGGTTGGCTTATTTTGGAAAAATCTTTAATAAACCTCCTGTAAAATCCTGCATGCCCTAGGAAACTTCTTATTCCCTTAATAGAGGTAGGTGGGGGTAATTTAGCAATCAATTCAACTTTAGCCTTATCCACCTCAATCCCTTTACTTGATACCACATGACCTAAAACAATGCCCTGGGTAACCATAAAATGACTCTTTTCCCAACTTAAAGTGAGGTTACATTCAATGCATCTCTCAAGCACACGAACAAGTTTATTGAGGCAATTATCAAAAGAATTACCAAAAACAGAAAAATCATCCATAAATACCTCAATAAAATCATCTATCATGTCAGAGAAGATAGACATCATGCATCTATGAAAAGTTGTAGGTGCATTGCACAAGCCAAAGGGCATACGTCAAAATGCATAAGTCCCAAAAGGGCAAGTAAAGGTTGTCTTGGACTGATCCTCTGGAGATATTGGCACCTGATAGTAACCTGAAAGGCCATCCAGAAAACAATAATGTGAGTGTCCAGAAAGTTTATCTAACATCTGATCAATAAAAGGAAGAGGGAAATGATCTTTCTTTGTAGCATTGTTCAACTTCCTATAATCGATGCACATTCTCCACCCAGTAGTAGTCCTAGTAGGAACCAATTCATTATTCTCATTTTTCACCACAGTGATTCCAGATTTCTTAGGAACTACATGTACTGGGCTCACCCAGTCACTATTAGCAATTGGATAAATTACTCCTTCATCCAGCAATTTGAGCACTTCCTTCTTAACCACTTCACTCATATTTGGGTTAAGGCACCTTTGAGTCTCCCTCACAGGTTTAGCTCCTTCTTCTAAAGTGATTCTATGCATGCACATGGAAGGGCTAATACCCTTGATGTCACTCAATCCCCATCCTATTGCTCTCTTTAATCTTTTAAGCTCACTCACCAACCTCATCTCCTCCCCTTCACTAAGTTCACTAGATATTATCACAGGTAAAGTGTTGTGATCTCCTAAAAACACATATTTCAGGTTCTTAGGTAACTCTTCAGCTCTAACTCTAGTGAGGGGTTCTTCTCTTCTTTTTAAATGGAGGGAAGCTCACAAACTAGGTCCTCCTTAAGCTCCTCTACTTCAGCACTTCCTAAGGTCTCAAGACAACTGGCTATTTCTGCATCAAAAATTTCCAAATCACTATCTAAGGTCAATGCCAGCTCCATTTTATCAGAGGAACCTGTCTGCAAGAAAACATCTGAAACAACTGCATTAACACAATCAATGAAAGAACAATCCTCATATAAAGCAGTTGTAGGAATAGGAGAAGTGTTAAAAATAGAAAATTCCACAGTTTGTCCCAAAACAGTCATTGATAATTTACCATTTTTAACATCTATCAAAGTGTTGGTAGTCACCATAAAAGGCCTACCCAGCAGAATGGTGTGTGCAGATGGTGAAGAATTACCTACTTCCATGTCAAGAACAATGAAATCCACAGGTACTATCAAACCACCAACTTTAACTAACACATCTTCTATAACCCCTTTCGGGAATCTAAGAGATCTATCAGCTAATTGCAACACCATTTTTGTTGGTTTAAGTTCCCCTAGTTATAAATCAAGGTACACAGAATAAGGCATTAAATTCACACTAGCTCCCAAGTCACACATGCCATCAGTACCCTTTCCATTTCCTATAGTAATTTGAATGATAAAACTTCCAGGATCCTTTAGCTTAGGAGGTAGTTTATGCTGCAAAATAGCACTAGCTACCTCAGAAACTATCACCTTTTCATTCGGCTCATACCTCATTTTCTTGGTATTCAGTTCTTTGAAGAATTTAGCATAAGCTGGCATGTTCTTAATTGCTTCAAGTAAGGGTAAGTTAATACTTACCTTAGACAACATGTTGAAGATATCTGAAAATTGCTTATCTTTTTTATCATCCTTCAACCTGCTGGGGAATGGTATAGGTGGCCGGTATTGATTGCTTGCCATGTGCAAATCTGCTGTAGGGGACTTCTCCATTGATCTTTCTTCAGCACCTTTGTTCTCCAGTTCTCCTTCCTTTTTATTCTCTTGCTCACCTGCATTCACATAATTATTTTCAACATTATTATTAATTACCTTACCACTCCTAAGAACAGTCACTGATTGTGCCTGCTCAGGTTGACTTGGGAACTTCCCCTTTTGTTGAATCTCCATCTGTTGTGCAAGTTGCCCCACTTGGGTCTCCACCTTCTTAAAAGATGCTTCCAAGGAATCCAGCCTCTTGTTGTTCATCTCTTGATTTTTAGCACTAACTTGGATAAAAGCTTGTAAACTTTCCTCCAAACTCTCTCTCTTAGGCTGACCTTGATTTGAGGATTGGCCCTGCTGTTGGTTCTGTCTCTGGAGCAAATGGAAAGGCTGTTGAGCATTATTTGTTGTCCAGGAAAAATTGGGGTGACTCCTCCAACCAGGATTGTAAGTGTTGGAGTAAGGATCATTCCTGGCTCTTGGTTGAAATCCCCCCATAGCATTAACTTGCTCAGCTTCATTCCCAAAAGACTCATATGCAAAGGGGCATATATTTGCTCCATGCCCAAATGTCCCATAGATTCCACACACTTCTTGAGTAGATGAAGAAATATTGTTCTTCATGTTTAGCATCTGAACCTGCCTTGTCAATTCAGCTATTTGACTGACCATTTCATTATTAGACTCCAGTTGATTCACCCCTTTACTTCTTCCCCTTACACTCTTTTGTTGAGAATTAGCTCCCAACATCTCGAAGATATCATATGTCTCATTAGCTGTCTTTTCTCCCGTGGCTCCCCCAGCTGCATTGTCAACAGTGTTCTGAAATTGCTGGGTGAGACCATCATAGAAAAACTGATTAAGGAGTTGAAGTGGGTAGTGATGATGCGGACACTGGATCAATAGCATCTTAAATCTGTCCCTAGCCTCATGAAATGGCTCTCCTTCAAATTGAGAGAATGTAGCAATCTTCCCTCTCAACTCAGCTGTCTTTTGGTGTGAATAGAACTTGCCCATGAACTTGTTATAAACTTGCTCCCAAGTTGTCAGTGAATTTTTAGGCAACATCATGAGCCAGCTCTTTGCCCTATCCTTCAAAGTATAAGGGAAACATCTCATCCTCAACTGATCTTCTGTTAGTCCTCCCAAAGGAAAAGTGTTGAGGGTGGAGTAGAAATCCCGAATAAAGTTCAAAGGATCTTCATTTGGAACTCCATAGAATGATGGTAGCATGTTGTAGTGAATGTTCTTCAACTCATAATTTCTTGCTGCATCTGTCAATCTTATACAAGATGTGGAAGTCCCAATGACAGGTCTAGCAAAATCTCTCATGGTTCTTTGTCTTTCTTCAGCCATTTTAACTGATTGTGCAGAATCTGACTCAAATTCAGAAGTGTCCTCCTCTGTATCAAATCCGATGTAGAGCTCAAACTCTTCTTTGCTCCTTTTCACTCTCTGAATTTCTGGAATGAATGGATGTAGCTCTCCTTCGAGCGATCTCTTGCCTTGCATAAACAGAATTTTTCTAGAAAAAGAAATTATTAAAAGCAAAAGACAAAATAAAATAAAAAATAAACAATGAAAAATAATCTAAAATATTTTTTCCTAATAAACAATTTCGCCAATTAGCCTCCCCGGTAGCGGCGCCAAAAACTTGTTGCGCTCAAATTAACTCTACCACAAAGCGTCACTCGCAAGTATACGAGGTAGCTATAGCAAAGGTGATCGCCCCAAGGTCATCTCACAAGGAAGCTAAAGTGACTAATTGATTATCAGATTATAAATAAAAAGTAATAAAGAAATTTAAATTGTTAAATAATGAAGAAGATTGATTAAAGTTTAAAACGAATAAAAGTAAACTAGAACTGATGTTTTGATTCACTTGATAAGAAGGGTCTAGGGTTTGCACTTCTCTACTACTTATATGTATGAACGGTTATTCCTCTTAACTAATTTAATTTCAAAGATTAAATCTCAAACAACTCAATTAATCAAGTCAAGGAAATAAGCTCTCGCATTCAAACCTCTTTCAACTAATCTTGTTATAATTGAAATAATCTTTTTAATAGGTTATATCTCTAATTCACCTAAGTCCTTAATTGAATTGTTCCAGCATTAGACTTCATCTCTCAATCCATCATCTAATACCTAAAACACATAATTGGTGGCCAATCAATTATATATTAACAATATTCCATTCAATCAAGGCTAAAGAAATTATTAGCTAAGAGAATAACCAATTCATACATTCATAGCAGATCCATACAAACCCTAGACTAGATCAAATTAGTTCATCATGCTATCAAACATACTCATCTCATTAATATTCAAAGAATTCAAATTAGACATGATAATATCCATTAATACAATTTCAATGAAAATAAAGAGAATAAGTTCGAAAACAAAACCAAGTTACACACTCCTTGAAGCTCTGAAGAATCTCTTGTTCAAATCTTGCAAGAAGGATGTATCAATGGCTAGAACAATCTAATCTAAGCTAAAGTAATCAAAAGTGTAATCAAAATTAAAGAAAACAATTGTCAAAACCCTAAGCTCACTCTCAGACGGCTAAATCAGCTCTCCAAATCATCAACAGTCCCAAACCCTAGCTTCTCTTTTCTTTTTATATGAATCATCCGCTTTAAAAACTCGCTACGGCTTTGGTTCATGAGAGACACGGCCAAGTTGCATGTGACTTGGCCGTGTGAGTGCTCTTTGGAGGGAGACGGCCAGTGACTTGGCCGTGTCCCTTGCATGGTTCCGCTTCTGTCTCAGAATTCCTTCTTTTCTTCTTGGATTGAGTGACACGGCCAGTTGAAGCTTGACTTGGCCGTGTTGGACTATTTTGGAGGGACACGGCCATTGACTTGGCCGTGTCCCTTGCTTGTGTTTGCTTCTGTGAAGATGTAATTCTCTTTTGCTTTGGAACTCAGTGAGACACGGCCAAGTGAAGGTGACTTTGCCATGTCCGGGCTTCATTGGAGGGACACGGCCACTGACTTGGCCGTGTCCCTTGCTTGTGTCTGCTACTGGGACTTGCTCTTCCTTTTTAACTTGGTATGGGACACGGCCAGTGACTTGGCCGTGTCCTCTGCCTGTGTCAGCCACTGCCCCTTTCTCGTTCAATTTGTTTCCTTGCCTTTTTTAACCTAACACAATACTTGCAACAAAACTTTAAACAAGAAATAAATAGACAATAACCAACAAAAAATAAACACATACTAAAAACTAGATCAAAAATAACATAAACACTGAAATGAACTAAAATACAAAAATTAATAAAAACACAAAACAAACCGATAAAAACTAACAAAATACCTAAATAAAACAATAATTATCATAATAAACAAGACACAAATCTATAACAAAAACTAATAAAACAATACATTATTTATTAAGAAAAGGAAACCGAAACCTAATTGCATTAGGTTTCGAAAAATTTGTGTCGCAAAATTTCACTGGTGAAAAAAACTGCTGCGAAAAAATTGCGCTGGTAAAAAAAATTGCCGCGGGAAAAATTGCGCTGGCAAAAAAGCTGCCGCAGCTGGTGAAATGGGCCTGCGAGCCATTTTGCCTACAGGAAACACCTGCGGGCGAAATGGCCCAAGCCATTTTGCCCGCAGAAATTATCTGCTGGCGAAATGGCCCCAGGCCATTTCGCGCAGCCGACTTTTTTTTTCTTATTATTATTTTTTTATTAATAAAAATTAAATACTAAAGCAAAAATTATTTAATTAAGATAACACAAAAAAAAATCGACAGCGCACGAGCTGTCGGCCCCGAGGGCTGTGTGCTAGCAGCAATTGTGCTGGCAAAAATGGGTGCAGCGGGCCAATTCGCAGCAATTGTTCAATCCGATCCGTCTGATTTTTTATTTTTTTTCATTTTTTTTATATTTTTATTTTTATTAAAAATAACTATGAAATAATATTAGTAATTAAAATATTATTAAAATAAATAAAATATCACAAAAAATTATTTTAGACTATCGGA
Organism: Garcia nutans; assembly: GCA_947685225.1. Lineage (NCBI taxonomy): Eukaryota > Viridiplantae > Streptophyta > Magnoliopsida > Malpighiales > Euphorbiaceae > Garcia > Garcia nutans. The sequence continues at coordinate 34,372,798 of CANTUV010000005.1, read as the reverse complement.
TTTGAATGGGTCAAAAATTAAGGGTCTACAACAACCTCCAATACAATACACTCCCAAATATCCTTTTAATACATCCATTTCACCAAAATGACCCAACGACCCAAAATAATCAATATTTTAGAAAACACATTCAAACCTTTTTAGATAATATATATATATCCCATTTGTGATTTCTAATATTTAATTTAAAAGAAGAATCTTTATAATTTACATTATGACCACATTTATACATATTTTACAAAATGTCAAAAATAAAGTTTAAAATATTTATATGAGATGCAATGGCTTTTGTTCACAGCAGCGCGGCAATCACCAAAATGACCACTACAACCAAGACTTGTGGTCGTCCAGCAGCACTATTCTGAATCTCCAGATCAACTTTGTCACCTGCACGATGAATTTAAACCACGCTAAAGCATAATGCTCAGTAGTACAAATTTAATATACACAAATAGAAAATATTTCTATATGCGTGAGATCATAACATACATTATGTTTCAATGTCAAATAAAGTATACATACAACTTATTAACATACCAATCATCCATACACATGTAATGGGCCCACACAACCCTATATACTGTTCTAATTCCAGAACTACTATTTTAGGATATCTCAATCATTCATGACACCAGTGTGTCTCACCCGAAAGCGTCCTGCTATCAGTGACACCTATGTGTCTCGCGCGAACGTGTCATGCTATCAATGACACTGGTGTATCTCACCCGAAGGCATCATACTATCTAATAATAGTATTCTAGAATTAGACCGTATATATGGCAACATACAATCATATTTCATTAACTACTGCTCATAATCAATGTCAATTCCTCATTCTTTACAAATGTAGTTTATTTTACATCCTAGTACAATATTTGCACTTTTCTCATTTTTCACATACCATCACTTTTATTGATTTTTAATGGTCATATCATACACCATTAATTCAAAATAAGTATTGTTACTCCAAACAATGCTACACATACAAACACTTTATCATTCAAGCAGTATAACATATTTTTCATATTCAATGTGTTATGGCTAAAAGCAATATAATTAATATTATTAAATGCTAAATTATGTACATTCCTCCTTAATGCACAAAAGTGAGCCAAAGCTCCACCTCACTTCAAAATTCCTTAGCACCCTTCACTACTAAGTTGGTGCAATGACTAACTACTCAACACCTAAACAAAATGTGAATATATAGCATACATTAGAATCACATTTTAAGGTGTTTAAAATATAAAACATAAATTAAAACACATTCCACCATTTTCCCTTTATTTAAGTCCAAGGCACTTTAACATTAAAACTATAATTGAATCCATTCTAAATTGAGTTTTAAGCTCAAATATGTCTATAACATCATATTTTAAGACACTTCAAGCAATTAAACTCAATTTAGAAACATTTCTCCCAAAATCCTAAAATGTGCCTCAACTCACTTCCATTCTTGTTCTTCATTCCATCCATTCCCAATTACCAATTTGAGTCCAATTCCATTATTTAAATCATTAAATAACATGATTCAAATGATAAAACCAATTGAACAAGTATTCTTTAACAAAACCCCTTTTTTCCATAACCCTAAACCTTACTAACCAACTCAAACTTCAACTTAACCGAAGCTAGTAAATTATTCAGCCATAAAATCATTGTTTACTCATTAAATAAACACAATGTGAGTGGGGATTTTTGCCCCCACTCCCAGTGGAATGGTTCTTGAGACTTCGGCACTGTTTAGGCTCGGGGCCTTAGAGAACACGGATCTAAGTCCGGAGAAAATGGAGTTGCCACCCGGACAGGCCGGGAGAAAGAAAGGGGTGGATGACCCGATTCCTAAGGAATTCCCAACCCCCTAATGGGTTCGAAAAGTTGGGTACGTGTGGGGAAGGTGAGAAATGGTCCAGCACCCCCACAACGCCCGGTTCATTGGAACCGGCCTCCTTTACAGGTCTTAATATTATAAAATTCTTAAGTATAATAATATTATCCATATTACACACAATAATTGAAATAAAGCATCATTATATTAAAATCAAAGTAATGTCCAAACAAAACGAATAAAAGGACACCCATCCAAAGATGGAAACTTGTCCTTACATCCCATGCCTAAATAGGACACCCACCGAAAGGTAGAAACATGTCCTTTACATTGGTTCTAAAATAGAAAATCAATTTAAATTACATGATATTTAAATAATGAGGTAACCACCAAGTGGAAACATACCTCTTACAATATTTGGAAATCTAAATAAATCGATAAAAGTAAATAACCATTCATCATAAATAAATCATTCATCAAAGGTATTTAACATCAATAGAAAGTAAATATCCATCCATGATAAATTAAATAAACCAAGCTTTGAACTTAAATAAATTAAAGCATATAAAATAAATCAAAGCATAATCAAGTATAGAATTGAATAAGGCAAACAAAAGTCTAAATTATGGCTACTGTTTCCATTTTGGGTTCTTTATTTCATGTGTTTAGGGTTTTGGAATTTGTGGAATTAGGCTACTGTGAGTTTTTAAAGAAATTAAAATAGATTAAGGCTTTATGTTTTAAAAGGTTGATAAAGTTCTTTGTTTAACCAAATTAATATTTGAATGGTGAAATCATGAAACTAGGGTTTGGACACTTTAAAATACTTAGATTTATGACTTAAGGTTACTCATTGAATTATGTTTTAAGCTTACTGTGTAAAATTATAACACTTGTGTTTAATGGTTTTTTAAAGTTTTAAAGGATTAGGGTTTAGAAAAATTAGGGTTTAGGTTAGATAGTTTAAGGTTTATTGTTTAGTTTTAAAATTGAATTAGGGTTTTAGAATTTTTGAATTAGGGTTTCGGTGAATGCATGAGGTTTTTAGGGTTTGAAAATCAATTTCATAATTTTATGAAGTTTTATGAAAATAAACAAATGATTTAAAGTTTATAGAAGCAAAAAAAAATGTTTTTAGGGCTTTTGGAAAGAAACAGAACATAATTTAAGGGTTTTGATAATTTGGAAAGCAAATTAGGGTTTTGGGGTTTTGAAGAAACAAAACTAACAACTTTAAACTTTTTAGAAAACAAAGCAACTAATTAAGATTTTTAAACCTTAGAAAAAGTGAATTGAGGTTCTAAAGTTTTTGAATTAAAAGAAATAATGGGATGATTTAGCTATTGTGAAAAAATAAAAGAAATTAAGAATTCAAACCTTCTTTTGTAGGTTACACCAAAAATTGCTTCTTGAATGAACAAGGTCAAAGACAAGCTTTTTGCCTTTGAATTGCTTGAATTGTTTTTTTGCTCTCTCAAAAAATCAACTTGATTCAAGGATTTCCCTCTCAGTTTTGGTCTCCACTTTTTCCTCCGATTTCTCCCAATTTTCTTCTTTTTTTCCCCTCTTCTTTTTTTGTGTTATTTTTTATTTTATTTATAGAAGAATTTTTATGTATAATTCTAGTTATTCACGGCATCTAATATTGTTTAAAAAAGGAAACCGAAACCTAATTTTATTAGTGTCACATTCCAAAGTTTAGGTAGTCGAGTATTAGGCAAGAAGGACATAAATAAGTGGTCAAATAGAGGCTCGAGATAGTCAAAAACAAAATCGGTATGCAAAGGAGGCCATGAAGTCGACGGGACCTAAAGGTAATTTTTCGAAAGGCCGAGGACCTAAGAGTAATTTTTTGAAAAGTTGTGTCGGTTCTTAATAGTGACCCTAACGGATGCCATAAATGTGTTCTCGAGATTAATCAGGTCGTAATGGTGGGGCACGATTTTTCCCAAAAATGCACGGTTTAAAAGTTACAATCGATTAATCGTTGGAGGGTATTTTGGTATTTTTACACCCTAGACTATAAAATTACAGCACAAGAAAGTTGAGGGGGTCAAAATATGAATAAAAGGAAGCCTAATGGCTTGCCAAATAAATAGATAAAAGAAGAAGGCAAGTGGACCAATTAAAAGTGGCCATTTTTGCTATAAGGTGTACCAATTGGAAGTCAACATCTATACCAACATATTTTCACCACTTATGGCTGCCATTTGGATCAAAATAAGCTAAGGAAAGAAAATAAAAGCCCTCTCATACATGGTGAACTCGTCCAAACAATAAGAGAAGGAAGAAGGAGGTGATTTTTCAAAGTTCAAGGCATTTGGTTGAAGATTTTGGTGACAAACAACATTATAAGGTAAGAGAAACCTATTGTAACACCCTTATACCTCGTATACGTACACAGCATGCTATTACGATCGTAATATACGTATACTGAATATAGGAATGCCACGGTTTACTAACAAATGACTCACTTCTTTTAAATAATATAAGCAGACTCAAAACATTAAGTTATATTATAAAACACAAAAGATAAAATGTTTATTAAAAACGCAGCGGAAAATATAACAAATATTTACAAATACATATACATCAAAACTCAAATTTTACAAAACATAAAATATATACATGTTTGGCAGTATGTCTTTGATCTTTAAGCTCCACTATCAACACCTCAAAATCTAGACTCTACTCGGCCTAGAGGAACTCTCTGGTTCTTCCCTGTCACCTGCGCGACGAATCACACTCGCTCTAAGCCAACGGCTTAGTGGTACAAACTACAATAATACTATGCTTCAATGCAATGCCATTGTCGCACAATCAATTTTCATACACCATTAAAAAGGACATTATATTTTAAAACCTTACATTGTTCAATATCATATCAAAACATTCATGTTGTATCTTCATAGTTTCATTACTCAACATAGCTTCCCATGCCACATTCATAAACATGTTACACATCATGTATCTCATTATTCATTGATTTCACAATTCAAGAATCACATTAAAAACAAAGACAAGCATGGGCCCAAAAGACACTAATATGCCATTCAACTTTCAGAGTTAATGTTTTGGTTTAATTATCACATTCATCATTATCATTATCCCAACTAGGCTTTAAGGATTTAGGTTCAACCAAGCTTCAAGGGGAACAAAGCATGCTAAGTATCAACCCAACTTGGCTTCATGAACCAAACCCAACCTAGCTTCAAGGGTTGTAACATCTCAATTAGGCTTCAAGGACTAGACCCAACCAAGCTTCAAGGGGAGTTAAGCATGCTAAACTTCAACCCAACTTGGCTTCAAGGATCAAGCCCAACCTAACTTCAAGAGATTGTTACTATAGGCATGCCACCAACAACAAAACTCTGAAAATGGAATAACACATTAGACACACAATTCATTCATTATTTCATTATCAATTTCATTCTCATTTTCTCATCATCACTTAGGCAACCATGCCTCAATAATCTCATTTGCATCATTATCATTATAGCCAACAACCATGGCTCCTCATCTCATCAATAGAGTATACATAATTAAATGCATTGAATATCATCATCTAGGCAAACATGCCCCACTTATTTCATTTGACTCATCATAACCAATCACATTGGCTTCACAATTCATTATATCTCAATTCATCATTCAATTGTACACAACCAATTGCATTAACATATATTTTAAATGCTCATCAATCATTCACATTATACAAATCATACAATTCATCAAATGTATTAATAATGTAATCAATTACTTAACATAGGTACAACCAAATATGTTAAGTATCAAAATCATGTAAATGTATGCAACCATGTAGTTTGTACTTACCTCGAAACCAACTCACACCAATCTATACACTTCCTCCTCCAAGAATCCTCAACACTTAGGTTAGGGCAATTCAACTTCTTCACAACCTAAACCAAAAGGTAATCATACACACTCACTTAGAAATACATATAAGATAATAAAGCTAAGAACCAACTAGAGCAAACTCTAAACATGACATGCTCAACAACACGGGCGTGTCCCTGACCGTGCCCTAACTCCACAACACAGAAGCTTTTACACATTCAAAACCACGGGCGTGTCACTGAACGTGTAATATATTCTGTCTCACAGAATCATTGACACGTCCAACAACATGGGCGTGCTCATGGCCGTGTCAATCCTTCACCCACACAGTAGCTATGACACGCTCAGTGACATGGGCGTGTCACTGGACGTGTAAATGCTACTGCAACACAGAACCATTGACACTCCCAAAGCTTGGCCGTGCTCATGGGCGTGTCAGGCCAAAAATCCAGATTCCGGTAACAACCACAACACATCCAACAAACCTCTTACTTCAACCATTATCCCCTCCAAACCAACTTAACTAAACACACCCAAACACCATAACAAACTTGCAAAAACACCAAAACAAACTCAAAACATACATCAAACACAAATAATAATCATCACCACAAACCCAAAACACAACCACAACACTTTCTCTTCCAACAAACTTACTCTTTCCTTCAATTCAACCCCAAAATCCAAAATCAATTGATCCAAACACTCTTAAACACACCACAATCAAACAAACACATATCAACCCCAATCTTAACTCACAAACTCAAAGAAAATCAAAGAATCAAGTGGAAAACTTACCAAAGATGGAGAAACTCTTAAATTTCCAACTTGATCACTTGAGAACTTCCTTCAATCTTGAGTATGGAAGATCAAAACATCTCTTACTCTCTTGCTATGGAGGACCGGCCAAACAAAGACAAGAAAAGAAAAGAAGAGAAAGGTGAACCACGAAGAAGAAAGAAAGAAAGAAGAAAACAAAGAAACAAAGTCAAACTCTCAACCACTATCTCCTCAAAACCCTTTCCTCCAAGCATTATAATATTAGAATATTCTAAATATCTCCATCCACTTCCACTCACTCAAATTCCACTTAATTAATATAATTAATTTAAAATCATTAACTAATATTCTTTTTACTTCACATTTTGACTTGTATATGTTGTATATATCACTATATATACAACATATACATTCTCTCTTCCCTTCCTTTCTCTTTCCAATTAAACACATATACACTTAATCCAATTACAACAATTATTATACCAAACTTCTAGGGCATACTTTGGGATATTACAATTCTCCCCCTCTAAAAAGAAATTTCGTCCTCGAAATTACTTGATCTCATGTCTGAAACAATTGAGGATATTGATCTTGCATCGCTTGCTCACTCTCCCAAGTTGACTCTTCTCTACCATGATTCTTCCAAAGAATTTTCACAATTGGCACTTTCTTATGTCTCAACTCTTTCATTCCATATGCCAAAATAGCAATTGGTTCTTCTTCAAATATCAGATCCGAACTCACCTCAATGGATTCAACTGGCAAAACATGAGATGGATCTGATCTGTACCTCCGCAACATAGAAACATGGAAGACATTATGGATTCTATCCAACTCAGGCGGCAAAGCAAGACGATAAGCAATTGGTCCAACTCTTTCTAAAACTTCATAAGGTCCAATAAAACGAAGACTCAGCTTCCCTCTTCGACCAAATCTTAAAATCTTTTTCCAAGGAGATACTTTCAAAAATACTTTATCTCCAATATCAAACTCTATGTCTCTCCTCTTCAAATCTGAATAAGATTTCTATCGGTCTGAAGCTGCTTTTAACCGATCCCTAATTATCTTCACTTTCTCTTCTGTCTCTTTAACTAAATCAGGACCAACTAATTTTCCTTCTCCAAGTTCATTCCAACATAAAGGCGTTCTACATCTTCTACCATACAATGCCTCAAATGGTGCCATACCAATACTGGATTGATGACTGTTGTTGTAAGTAAATTCCACAAGTGGCAAAAATCTGTCCCAACTTCCAGAGAAATCAAATACACAGCTTCTCAACATATCCTCAATAATCTGTATTACTCTCCCTGACTGTCCATCTGTCTGAGGATGAAAAGCAGTGCTAAAGTGCAATCGAGAACCCAAAGCACCATGCAAACTCTTCCAAAACCTAGAAGTAAATCGTGGATCTCAATCAGACACCAAAGAAATTGGGACTCTGTAATATCCCAATGTATGCCCTAGAAGTTTTGAATATTATTGTTGTTTTAATTGGATTGAATGTATGTGTCAAATTGAAAGAGAAAAGAATTTTTAAAGGAAGTGTATATGTTGCATATATGGTAGTATAAATAACATATACATAAGTCAAAAGGGATGGTCAATGGAAGAGGATATTTATTTGTGATATGTGAAATTACTTAAATGGGCATATGAGTGACAAGAGTTAAGTTTTAATGGATGAGGGCATTTAAGTAATTGTTGTGTTAGAATTGCATGGTGGAGATTTAAAGAAGAAGAGAAGTTTGACTTTTTCCTCTCTTCTCTTTTGGTGTGGCCGGCTATCAAAGGAAAGGGAGAGGAAGAGAGGTGTTCTAAGTTCTAAACATCAAATTGAAGGGAGAATCAAAGGATTAAGTTGGAGATTTGTGAAATTTCTTCAATTTAGGTAAGTACTCTCTTGTTTTCCTTTGTTATTTGTGAAGTTGTGTTTGAGGTGAGTTATGATTTGTTGGTATTATGATTAAGTGTGTTTGAGATGTGTTTATAAGTGTTGAAATTGATTGTAAGTTACAAAGTTAAATTGGTGTTGGTTTTGGTTTGAAGATGGTAAGTTAAGTGGATGTTGATATTGAAAGAATAAGAATGATGTTGGTTTTAGGGTTTTGAAGTGGTATGTGTTTAAATGTATTATTAATGTGATTATTGTAATGAACATGTAAAATAAGTGTTAAAGACATTGATTATATCCATTTGAATAAGGTTATGTTGTGTATAATGTATTTTAATTCAATCAAAAGAGATTTGGCCATGTTTAGGGTTTTTGTTCATGAGAGACACGGCCAAATTAAGGAAGAGACAAGGCCAAACCAAAGAATTTTTGGGAGACACGGCCAATCTAAGGAAATTTGGCCGTGTTGGATGATTTTTGAAGAGACACGGCCACTGTCTTGGCAGTATCCCTTGCCCATGTTTGCCACTGCCTGATTTTTGTTGAGAGACACGGCTGTGTCCCTTGCCCGTGTCTGCCTCGGTTGATTTGGTGTTGAGAGACATGGCCACAAGCTTGGCCGTGCCCCTTGAGTGTGTTGGCTACTGTGATTGTTCTTTGCTCTTCTTGTATTGTTGAGAATGAACATACATTTGATGATGCATATGATACTATATGAACAATGTTATGTTATATACAATGTGAATCTTGTGAATGGTAATGTGTTATATGAATAATATACTTCATAATGTTACATCAATGATGCTATATGTAAAATGTGAAGGATATGATGAGGTAAATGATTATGTATAGCTTGATGGGAGTGGTTCTTGAGGTAAGTATAAACCCTAATCCACATTATTGCATATCAATAATATTATGTTTGGCATAATATGAGCTTTATGAAATGTGAATTGAGATAATTGAAGCATATTTTCTTGGATGATAATGTTCAATGTAATTGATTATGTATACTTGAATAATGAAGTATTAATATGTGAATTGAAATATAATGAGATATGAAGCCATTGTGATTGGCTATGATAACTCAAATGTGATGTGAAGCCATTGTGATTGGCTATGATGATTCAGTTGAAAGACGTAAGGCATGTTTGCCTAATTGATGATGAGAATTGAGAATGAAATTGATAAATGAATTGTGTAGCTAATGTGTTATTCCATTTTCAGAGTTTGTTGGTGGTGGCATGCCTAATATTAGTAACAATCTCTTGAAGTTAGGATGGGCTTGATCCTTGAAGCCAAGTTGGGTAGAAGTTTAACATGTTTTACTCCCCTTGAAGCTTGGTTGGGTCTAGTCTTTGAAGCCTAATTGAAATGTTACAACCCTTGAAGCTAGGTTGGGTTGGTTCTTGAAGCCAAGTTGGGTTGATACTTAGCATGCTTTGTTCCCCTTGAAGCTTGGTTGAACCTAAATCCTTGAAGCCTAGTTGGGTCTATGATAATGATAAATGTGATAACAAAACCAAAGCATTAACTCTGAAAATTGAATGGCATATTAGTGTCTTTTGGGCCCGAGTCTATCTTTGTTGTCAAGGTGATATACAAATGTTGAAATAAATGAGTAATGAGATCTATGGTTGCTTTTTTGGAAATGTGATTCATGAATGGTGATAATGATTGCCTTCATTGGAAATGTGATTCATGATTGGTGAATTGTGAATAAAATAATGATATGAAGTATGTTATGTAATATGTATATTGATATAATGATTGTGAGTATTAGTGATGGATTGTGGTTGGTGTTAATGATATGTATATATGTATATATAATATATGAGAGTTAGTAGAGATATATGAAAGGTGCAATTCAAAAGGAAAAACATGATAAGAAACTAATGGTACATGGAAGTGATATTTCATTATATGTTAGAATTTCTATAATGTATGTTTATATGTTATATTTGTACTACTAAGCTCTCGGGCTTAGCGCGGATGTGTAATCGCGCAGGTGACTAGGTGGAAGATATGAAGTCTTTCGTTATGCCACGAGAAGAGTAAGAGTTTATCGAGACCAACTAGAGGGTGATGCATACATGTATAATTTTTAATTATGATGTATTTCTGACAAGAGTATATTTATATGTATCAATGAAGTTTTGATAAAGATAAGATTATGATATATATATATGTAAGATCATTAAAAGTATAATGATTTTGTAAATGTTCTTTAAATTTATGTATTGTGGTTTGAACTCTGTTAAAGGTTTTAAAAATGTATCGAAAAGTGACATCCTTATACTTTATATACTTACTGTATGTATACCGGGTGTATGTATAGTACTTATATGGAGTATCGGGGTGTTACAGACTCCATGCAACTTCACTATCTCAATAATATACAGCTCAGCCAGTCTCTCAAGAGAATAGTCCGTCCGAACTGGAAGAAAATGAGCTGTCTTTGTCAATCGATCAACAATCACCCAAATAGCATCATGCTTCTTCTGAGTCAATGGCAAACCAGACACAAAATCCATTGTCACTCTCTCCCATTTCCATTCAGGCACTGTTAAAGGTTGAAGTAACCCAGTTGGAACTTGATGCTCAGCTTTTACCCTCTGACACGTGAGACACTTGGATACAAACTCCGCTATGTCTCTCTTCATACCTGACCACCAATAATGCTGCTTCAAATCCTGATACATCTTTGTACTTCCAGGATGCATAGAAAAGACTGATTGGTGTGCTTCCTCTAAAATAGTCTTTCTCAAACTAGCATCATCAGGAATATACAACCTATCTTTAAACCAAAGGCTACCATCACTTTTTACATGGAAATCTTTACTTTCTCCATTGTGGCAATCTGACACAATCTTCTGAATTTTCTCATCTGCCAATTGAGCCTCTTTAATCTGATCCAACAGTATCGGTCTCAATTGCAACTAAGCCAACAATGCACCATCATCACATGATTTAAAATTAGCATGCAATGCTCTCAACTCAACAAGCAACGAGAGCGAATACGTAGTCAAACCTGCCAAAGATTTCCGACTTAAGGCATCCGCAACAACATTCGCCTTACCCGGATGATATTCAATCAAACAGTCGTAGTCTTTGATCAACTCCAACCATCACTTTTACCGAAGATTCAACTCCCTCTGAACACTCAAATATTTTAAACTCTTATGATCCGTATAGATAAAACACTTCTCTCCGTACAAGTAGTGTCGCCAAATCTTCAAAGCAAACACGATAGCTGCCAACTCCAAATCATGCGGCGGATAATTAAGCTCATGCGGCTTCAACTGCCGAGAAGCATAAGCTATAACTTTGCCCTCTTGCATCAAAACACAACCTAAACCATTATGTGAAGCATCACTGTAAATCACATATGGTTTATCTTCCAAAGGTAAAGTAAGAACAGGAGCTTGAGTCAACATTTCCTTCAACTGCTCAAAACTAGCTTGATACTAATCTGTCCACACAAATCTAACTCCTTTTCGAAGTAATCTGGTAAGTGGAGTAGCTATCAAAGAAAAACCCTTCACAAACCGTCGATAATAGCCTGCCAAACCCAGAAAACTTCTAACTTCAGTCACAGACTTCGGTGGACTCCAATTCAAAATAGCCTCAACTTTACTCGGATCAACTCTTATACCATCTGCTAAAACTATATGACCCATAAAAGTCACTTGATCAAGCCAAAACTCACACTTCGATAGCTTAGCATACAATTGCTTCTCTCTCAAGGTCTGCAATACAATTCGCAGATGCTTGTCATGATCCTCTTCATTACGTGAATACACCAAAATATCATAAATGAAAACCACCACAAACTGATCCAAATAGGGCCTAAACACCCTATTCATCAAATCCATGAAAGATGCAGGTGCATTCGTCAACCCAAGAGGCATAACCAAGAACTCATAATGCCCATACCTTGTGCGGAAAGCTATCTTAGGAATATCTTCAGCTCTAACCCTCAACTGATGGTACCCCGATCTTTAATCAATCTTGGAAAACACTGCTGCTCCCTTCAGTTGATCAAAGAGATCATCAATCCTAGGCAAAGGATACTTATTCTTAATAGTCACCTTGTTCAATTGCCTATAATCAATGCACAACCTCATAGTACCATCCTTCTTCTTCACAAACAAAACAGGAGCTCCACACGGAGAAACAGTAGGGCGAATATACCCTTTATCCAACAACTCCTGCAACTGCACCTTCAACTCTCTCAACTCAGCAGGTGCCATTCTATAAGGAGTGATAGAGATGGGAGTGGTACCAGGCAACAAATCAATACCAAACTCAACCTCTCTATCAGGAGGTAACCCTGGCAACTCCTCAAGAAAAAACATCTGGAAAATCTGCAACTGTGGTTATATTGTCAAGTTGAGAACCCACTACTCTGGTATCCACAACATGAGCAAGATAAGCATCACACCCTTTTCTAATCAACTTTCTAGCTGCTACAGCTGATACAAACAAGGATGCAAGTTGTCTCTGCTCACTAGACACCATTACATTTCTACCATCACTGGTTCTTAAAGTAACACATTTCTTTTGACAGTCTACCACAGCTCCATGCTTAGACAACAAATCCATGCCTAAGATCAAATCATATTCCTTAAAAGGCATTTCAATTAAATCACCACGAAACTCTTCACCTTGCACTACCACTGCACTGTCACGATGTACCTTACTCACCACAACACTATGTCCTAAAGGATTTGTTACCAAAACATCAAATCCTAAGGACTCTGAATGCAATTCAGACATAGGCAAAATGGATGCACTTATGTATGAATGAGTAGATCCTGGATCAATCAAAGCAAGAACTGGAATATCAAATAAAGAAAATGTACCCGTTCTAACTGCTGAAGCATCCGGCTGCCTCTGCATCACATACACTCTCTGAGAAGATCCAGCCTCATCTGGCCTACTGCCTCTGGATGAAGATCCTCCCCTCTGACTAAACCCAAGTCTACCACCTCTACTGAAACCTCTGCCCCCTCGATCACCTCTGCTGACACTAGGTCGAGAAGCTGCAGTATCCGTCCGTCTATCATCCTGCATCTCAGGGCAATCTTTAATAAAATGAGCTGGTGACCCACATCTAAAGCATACTCTTGATCCACCCATCTTCCAACAAGCACCCCCATGGGTCCTACCACAATGAACACATACAGGAGGAGTAGATCTCTAAACCACTGGAGTCAGAGCACTAGCTACAGAAACTATAGGTCTCGGTCTCTGTCTCTGATATTGAACTGACCTACCAGACTGCCTCTGGCTCCTACTGATCCTCGGAATAAAACTTCCTCGGCCTCTCTTCATAGATGAAGATCCTGCCTTAAACTGGGATCTTCTCACTCTGGTCTCCTCCTCAGTAGTAGCTGCTGCAATACCTTGTGCTCTCTCAACACTTCTAGCTGCTGCAACTAGCTGAGAGAAATCCTGGTATCGAGAACCAGCAACAATGCACATAATAGAGGGCCTCAATCCCTCCTCAAACCTCCTGCACCGGTCTATTTCATCATAGATAATCCCACCGGCATAGTGACTCAACCGGATGAACTCTATCTCATACTCTGTCACTGTTTGGTTGTCTTGCCTCAAATTCAAGAATTCCATCTTCTTAACATCTTTATACTCCCTCGGAGTATATTTCTGCTCGAACTCCCGCAGAAAATCCCTATAAGATAATGTAGGTGGATCATCCATGGCATGAGGAAACGTCTTCCACCAATCATAAGCATCCTTCTGCAATAAGGATCTAGCATAATCAAATTTCTCATCTGGAGTAGCTTGCAACTGGATAAATATCCTCTGCACTTTAGCCAACCACTGCTCAGCTACTGTAGGATCTGTAGTGCCCAAGAAATCCTCAGCCCCATACTTCCTCAATTTATCATAATGCCTCACCGGCACTTGAGGCTGTGGTGGTGGTGGTGGCTGCTGTACGGGAGCTCCCCTCAACAATTCTACCATATGCCTTAACCAACCCGGTGGAACCTCCTCAGCAGCTGATCTCTCGAGCACAGAAATAGGTGCCTCACTAACTCTCTCAACCCTAGCTCCATCTCTACCCTCTTCAGGAGCTACACTCTCCGCACTACCTTCTACAGAATGACGTGAATGGGATGCCATCACTACCTATCTCTGCAAACACAGCAGAATATACCTCATCAAAGATCAAGGACTGCCAATACCAAAATATGTATCTTATTTAAAAATGTATTTTAAAACTCAAAATTTCCTTTTTCTTACAATTGACCTAGGCTGAGAATCTCAAACCTAGGCTCTAATACCAAAACAATTGAAACACCCCTATACCCCGTATACGTACACAGCATGCTATTACGATCGTAATATACATATACTGAATATAGGAATGCCACGGTTTACTAACAAACGACTCACTTCTTTTAAATAATATAAGCAGACTCAAAACATTAAATTATATTATAAAACACTAAAGATAAAATGTTTATTCAAAACACAACGGAAAATATAACAAATATTTACAAATACATATACATCAAAACTCAAGTTTTACAAAACATAAAATATATACATGTTTGGCAGTATGTCTTTGATCTTTAAGCTCCACTATCAACACCTCAAAATCTAGACTCTACTCGGCCTAGAGGAACTCTCCGGTTCTTCCATGTCACTTGCGCGACGAATCACACTCGCGCTAAGCCAACGGCTTAGTGGTACAAACTACAATAATACTATGCTTCAATGCAATGCCATTGTCGCACAATCAATTTTCATACACCATTAAAAAGGACATTATATTTTAAAACCTTACATTGTTCAATATCATATCAAAACATTCATGTTGTATCTTCATAGTTTCATTACTCAACATAGCTTCCCATGCCACATTCATAAACATGTTACACATCATGTATCTCATTATTCATTGATTTCACAATTCAAAAATCACATTAAAAACAAAGACAAGCATGGGCCCAAAAGACACTAATATGCCATTCAACTTTCAGAGTTAATGTTTTGGTTTAATTATCACATTCATCATTATCATTATCCCAACTAGGCTTCAAGGATTTAGGTTCAACCAAGCTTCAAGGGGAACAAAGCATGCTAAGTATCAACCCAACTTGGCTTCAAGAACCAAACCCAACCTAGCTTCAAGGGTTGTAACATCTCAATTAGGCTTCAAGGACTAGACCCAACCAAGCTTCAAGGGGAGTTAAGCATGCTAAATCTCAACCCAACTTGGCTTCAAGGATCAAGCCCATCCTAACTTCAAGAGATTGTTACTATAGGCATGCCACCAACAACAAAACTCTGAAAATGGAATAACACATTAGACACACAATTCATTCATTATTTCATTATCAATTTCATTCTCATTTTCTCATCATCACTTAGGCAACCATGCCTCAATCATCTCATTTGCATCATTATCATTATAGCCAACAACCATGGCTCCTCATCTCATCAATAGAGTATACATAATTAAATGCATTGAAAATCATCATCTAGGCAAACATGCCCCACTTATTTCATTTGACTCATCATAACCAATTACATTGGCTTCACAATTCATTATATCTCAATTCATCATTCAATTGTACACAACCAATTGCATTAACATATATTTTAAATGCTCATCAATCATTCACATTATACAAATCATAACATTCATCAAATGTATTAATAATGTAATCAATTACTTAACATAGGTACAACCAAATATGTTAAGTATCAAAATCATGTAAATGTATGCAACCATGTAGTTTGTACTTACCTCGAAACCAACTCACACCAATCTATACACTTCCTCCTCCAAGAATCCTCAACACTTAGGTTAGGGAAATTTAACTTCTTCACAACCTAAACCAAAGGTAATCATACACACTCACTTAGAAATACATATAAGATAATAAAGCTAAGAACCAACTAGAGAAAACTCTAAACATGACACGCTCAACAACATGGGCGTGTCCCTGACCGTGCCCTAACTCCACAACACAGAAGCTTTGACACGTTCAGAACCACGGGCGTGTCACTGAATGTGTAATACATTTTGTCTCACAGAAACATTGACACGTCCAACAACATGGGCGTGCTCATGGCCGTGTCAATCCTTCACCCACACAGTAGCTATGACATGCTCAGTGACATGGGCGTGTCACTGGACGTGTAAATGCTACTGCAACACAGAACCATTGACACTCCCAAAGCCTGGCCGTGCTCATGGGCGTGTCAGGCCAAAAATCCAGATTCCGGTAACAACCACACCACATCCAACAAACCTCTTACTTCAACCATTATCCCCTCCAAACCAACTTAACTAAACACACCCAAACACCATAACAAACTTGCAAAAACACCAAAACAAACTCAAAACATACATCAAACACAAATAATAATCATCACCACAAACCCAAAACACAACCACAACACTTTCTCTTCCAACAAACTTACTCTTTCCTTCAATTCAACCCCAAAATCCAAAATCAATTGATCCAAACACTCTTAAACACACCACAATCAAACAAACACATATCAACCCCAATCTCAACTCACAAACTCAAAGAAAATCAAAGAATCAAGTGGAAAACTTACCAAAGATGGAGAAACTCTTAAATTTCCAACTTGATCACTTGAGAACTTCCTTCAATCTTGAGTATGGAAGATCAAAACATCTCTTACTCTCTTGCTATGGAGGACCGGCCAAACAAAGACAAGAAAAGAAAAGAAGAAAAAGGTGAACCACGAAGAAGAAAGAAAGAAAGAAGAAAACAAAGAAACAAAGTCAAACTCTCAACCACTATCTCCTCAAAACCCTCTCCTCAAAACCCTCTCCTCCAAGCATTATAATATTAGAATATTCTAAATATCTCCATCCACTTCCACTCACTCAAATTCCACTTAATTAATATAATTAATTTAAAATCATTAACTAATCATCTTTTGACTTCACATTTTGACTTGTTTATGCTGTATATATCACTATATATACAACATATACATTCTCTCTTCACTTCCTTTCTCTTTCCAATTAAACACATATACACTTAATCCAATTACAACAATTATTATACCAAACTTCTAGGGCATACTTTGGGATATTACACCTATCTCTAGTTTTAATTTCTTGGATTAATGGTTAATTTAAGAGATTGAAATTAGGGTTCATGTAGCTAGATTTGGAGAAAATTCAAGAAATAATTATTTGAAGGATTTGATGAAAGAAATAATGGTGTTTAATGGTGAAAATAAGCTAGTAACCATTAGAAAAATCATAAGATAAGACTATGTCTATACCTAGGGTTCTTACCTTCGTATATGTGATGTTAAATTTCATAGGAAATCAAGGAGACAAGGAAGGAAAGGAAGTGATATAGATAAAGGACTAAGAAATAGCAAGGTTTGGTACTTTAACTAATTGTTTGTTCATTTTCTTGAAAATTTTCTGTTTTAGAATTAGTGAAATGCTGTGACTTGTATGATTTTTAATTAAATATAGAAAAATGTTCTTGAAGTGAATTTTGATATGTTGTGCCTCAATGCGTCTAGAATGACTGAAAAATATTTTGAGTTGAATTCGGAATGGTTATGATTATGGAAAATTTATTTCTGTTAGACCTGCTTTAGGAGGTACCTTGACTGAGATAGCCATGTTTTTGGATTTTTAATAAAATTTAGAAAAATAATCTTCAATTGAATTTTGGATATGTTATTGTTTAGTGAGTCTAGTATTTGAGAAAAATAATTTGGAATGACATTGATTGAATTTAATTTACGGAATTCACAAAATTCAGATTTGCTGTCAGGATGCAGGGCAACGGGAGCAGTCTGGTTGGGTGAACTACTTGACCAAGATTTTGTGTCCAGTTTGATCTGAAATTTTAATAGAATGATTTTAAGATGTAAAACTAAATTCTTTAAAAATTGATACATGGATGATTGTATAAATGAATTATACAATGATTATTATTATGATATGTTGGAGTTATATAAGTGTTGAATTGATGGGTGAATTGTGAATATAAACTAAGATGATGATTAAGGGTGTTGTAGTATTGAGTTTGGAATGATTGTGTTCATATGGTTGAGAGTTTGAAATGTAAAACCTTTTCCTGACATGGCCAGTGACACGACCATGTCATTGGGAGTGTCAACAGTGCTAAGTCTAACGTTGATGACACGACCATTAACACGGCCATGTCTCTGGGCGCATTGTAGCTAAAGTGAGATAAGATAATTGACACGACCTTGAACATGCCCGTGTTGTTGGGAATGTTAAATTTTTTGTGAGGAAGAATGAATGACACAGGTAGTGACACACCCATGTCATTGGATGTGTCAATGCTTCTATATGAATGAGTTAATGACACGTCATTAACAAGCCCGTGTTGTTGGGCGTGTCACTTGAGAATAACTCTTTTCTTTGTTTTTCATTTGTAATTCCTATTTAAATGATTTGATGTTAAGAATGCCTTAGAATGTGATTTTAAATCGTTGTTTATGATCAAATTTGGTATAGGGATTGAGAGAGAGTAGTTTGCCCAACCCTAGTGTTGAAAGGAAACTTGGAAGAGAAGGTTAGAGGAAGTTTTAAAGCTTATTTTGGAGTGTTTCCTAAGGTAAGTACAAACTTTGAATAATTGATTATATTTGCATGACATTTGGACTTAACACATTTTGGTTGGAAAATGTGTTAAGTTACTACATTGTTTGTGCATTAGTAATATGTTATGATTTGTATAATGTCATAAATGCATCATATGTAATATGAACTATGTACAAGATATGATAATGACCCAAAATGTTTGGGTAATGCGGTTTGTTAAGTATACATTAAAGATGCTATGTAAAGCCATTGGTGATGGCTATATTGATATAAATGAGATAATTGAGGCATTATGCCTAGCTTGATCATGAGAAAATGAGAAAGATATTGATAATGGAATTATGAAAGAATTGTGTGCCTAGTATGTTATTCAATTTTCAGAGTTCTATGTTTGACGATGTGCCTATGACGTAGCAGTACCTTAAAGCTGGGTTGGGCCTAGCCCTTGAAGCCTAGTTGGGATGTTACATAGGAGGTTATCCTCATTGTGATATGATTTGCCTTCGGGGCTAGCTTTTAAGCAATTACTTAATTTGCCTTCGGGGCTAGACACATGGTGTCAACTTGAACCAAAATAGTAACTCTATGATTTGAATGCCATATTAGAACCTTTAGGCCCATGCTTGTGTTTGCTTTTATGTGAATTATGAATTGTGGAAAAATTGAGCAATATAATAAGATATAATGTTATGAGATATATGATGGTGATCATGGAATGATATGATCACAATACATATGCAAATTACTGAAAAGGAACATGGCTTAAGAAAAGATACCAAATGATGAGAAATAAATTATTGAAAGACTTGAGCAGGGCTAAGTCTTGATATTGAAAATGAGATTATGAAAATATAATGTGATAGGTAATATGTATATGGGTGTGGAAATTGTGTGTATTGTTTCATGAATATTATGATAAGCCATCGAATTGTGGCTTATGTTAAAGATATATATAAATTATGAAATTAGTGAAAAGATATGAAAATGCAATGAAAATGAAAAACAGGATAAGAATATGATGATAAATGATGTTAGTGATGTGAGTATGATTTTATGTAATGTATGTGTATGCTATTTATACATACCACTAAGCTTTTGAGCTTAGCGCGGTTGTGTAAATCACGCAGGTGAGTAGATGGTTGATCTGGGAGTCAAACAATTATGCCACGAGAAGAGTAAGAGTATTTCGAGACCAACTAGAAGGTGGTGCATTCATGTACAATTTTATTATGTTGTATTTTGATAAAAATGTATATGTACATAAGTGAATTTCGGAAAAGACAATGTAAATTTATATATATGTAATTTAATCAAAAGTATAATGGTTTTGTAAATGTTACTTTTAAAAGAATGAGATTTAATAATGAGAAATGTTCTTTTATTAAAAATATATAATTGATATGGAACTAAGGTAAGGGATTTAAACAATACTGAAATGTGACGTCCTTATATTTTATATACGTATTGTATGTATACAAGGTATATGTATAGTACTTATATAGAGTATATGGGTGTTACATACTTGCTATGGGAACCTAAACTTTTCAACCTAAAGACTAAAGCTCATGTAATTGGCCTAGTTACTTTCCTTAGGTTTTTTCCCAAATGCATGTTATTTGAATATGATTGATATATCTTGGTTTGAACCATGGCTTATTTGGTTTGTTCTTTTTCTATATAACCTAATTATATTGTAAGCTCAAAATGGTTCTATTCCTTTAAACCCAAAAGACCAAAACTATTTTCAAAATTTTCTAGATGGTCATTGGACATGAAAACCTTTTAAGACGGGTCAAAAATCCTTTTCCATCATATGGCCCAAACATAAAGCCCAAAAGTCATTTTTAAAACAAACTTTCAAAAGATAATCTCAAGACTATTTTTTATGCAAACTTTTCTTAACCTTCTTCTTAAATATGCTTACAACTACTTAGTTAAATTATGGAATACAAAAAATCAATTATGGGCTTAATTTTTACCAAGAATTGTTAATCATGGGCTTGTTTGTGGCATGAATCATTGGTTATTTTTTCCAAATAAGAAATCTATTTATGATAAACCCCTTAATTTAGTTTTAATCCATAATACAAAATAAAGGCTATTATTAGTGGATCTAATGGATTAAAGCTTAATTAATGAGAATTATCATGGACTTATTTCTAAATTTGAGAATACAACCATTGGTTAAAATCGTCATAGTGAATATTTTTCAAAAATAAGATGTCATATGTTGATATTTTATTTACCATATACCTAGAAAAAGAGACTCGCCATTTGTGTGCAGAAGTTATAAGTTTGGAAGGAACATCCTAATTATTTTTGTTTTTGTTGTTTATCTGTTACTTGTGCAACCATGCATACATACATGTATTGCATTACATGGCATTGATAATTTATGGCTCACAAACCTGGATTGCAGCTGTAGACCCTTAATTTTGGCCCTGACTAGTCCATTGCTTGATTCATAAACCTTTTGATTAGATGGTATAATGGTTGAACCTTTAAAACCCTAAAGAAGTTTGTTTTGAAGGTTCAATCAAGTCTAATTCAATGTTAGGGCATTCGGGAGTATATGTGTAACACCTCTATACCCGGTATACGTACATAGCATGCTAATAAGATCGTAATATACGTATACTGTATAGAGAAATGTCGTGGTATACTTAACAAAAGACTCATCCTTTTTCAAGAAACATGAAACAAATTTAAAATATTTAAAAGAAATTACAAAAGACAAAAGATAAAACGTTTATTTAAAAGCAGCGGAAACTGTAACAAATATTTACAAACATATATATATACATCAAAATTCAAGTTTTACAAAACATAAACTATATACATGTTTGGCAGTATGTCTTCGATCTTTAAGCTCCACTCTCAAAGTCTCAAATTCTAGACTCTACTTGGTCTAGCGGAACTCTCCGGTTCTTCTCTGTCACCTGCGCGATGAATCACAATCGTGCTAAGCCAACGGCTTAGTGGTACAAACTACAATAATAATATGTTTCTATGCAATGCCAATGTCACACATTTCAACAATTCATATAATATTCACAAATGATATGTACACATTGTTCATTAGATTACATTCTCACATTTTATGATTTACATTGACACGAAGACACATATGGGCCCACAAGACACTAATTTGTTATTCAAAATTTGGAGTTACTGCTTTGGTCTATAATCATAATCATCAAGCCCGTAGGCATCATATATATATATTTCTATCCATGGATAGTGTAACAGACCCAGTCTCTTAGACCTCAACCCGTCTAAACTCGAGGAGATCCTCAACCCGGCTAGACTGTTACTAGTAACAGACCCAATCTCTTAGACCTCAACCCGGATAAACCCGAGGAAATCCTCAACCCGACTAGACTGTTACTTTTAATTCACATTTCACATTTATCATTTCATATTTTTCCACTGGAATCGGCTTACGACCCGGTCTTTTCACCTATCCAGTAATTCATTGGCATGCCACCAAACTCAGAACTCTGAAGGTTGAATAACACATTTGACACAAAATCTTTTCATTTCTATCATTATACATTTCTTTCTCAAATCATTTCTCATTTCATTCTCATAATCAAATAGGCAATCATGCCTCCATTATAAATCATTTACATCATCATAGCCAACAATCATGGCTTCTCATCACATCAAAATAATATACATATATCATCTAGGCAAATATGCCTCAATCACATGAATTCACATCTCAACATATCTCAACTCATCATTTAAGTACTCATAATCAATTACATTGAACATCCATTAAGAATGGTCATCATATATATATGTTTAGCAATTTGCATTATTCATAGATTTATAACCTTCAATATACATTCCATATAATTCACATGATACACAATATAGCATTATTCATATGCATCATCAATGTTCACATTATATCAAACATAGCAATATAGTTCTTAACATCATATGATTGAATGCAATAATGTAGTTTGTACTTACCTCCAAAACACTCATACAACTCTATACTCTTCTTTTTCCAAAAGTTCCTCACTTCTTAAATTAGGGCAATTCACTTTCTTCCAAAACCTAATCCAAAAATTGATAAAATAAATCAATTCCAAATATGAATACTCACTTAATACCCTCTTACTAAACCCTTAAATCACAAATTACACTTCAACATCACTCACTAAGGCCCACGGCCATGGCCACCCCAACCCCCACGGGCGTGGGTTAGAAAATGGGTCTGCCTCCCTTGTTCCAAACCTCCACGGCCATGGCTACAAATGGCCACGACCATGGCAACCAAAGGCCAGGGGCGTGGCATCCAAAACACTACTGTTTATGACCAAAATCACATATTCAATGCTTACAACTCCAACAAACATCAATAACATGAAAATCTATGAAAATAATTGATCAAACTCAAGTTAAACATCACTTACCACTTCAAAACCCTAAAACCAACAACACTCCTACTCTTCCAACACCAACATCAACCCATCTTTTAATTTTCCATTCAAAACCAACACCACAATCAATTTAAATCAAACACACACCAACATACTACCATAAACACAACCCTACTTTCAAATATCCACAATCAAACTCACAAACAACTTAAAATAAAACAAGAGAATCAAGAGAGACTTACCAAAAATAATGAATCTTGGATTTCCACTTAATCACTTGAAAACTCCTTCAATTTGAGCTTTAAACACCAACTCACTCTTCCTCTCTCTCTTGTTTAGGATGGCCGGCCAACAATGGAGAAGGAAAGAAGAAGAAATGAAGAAAAGTCAAATTTGTCATCTCTTTAAACCTCCACCAAGTATTCCAAAAAGAAAATTACTTAAATGCCCTCACCTATTAATTTTTACTTCTCTTTCACTTATTACCCTATTTAGTAATTTCACAAAGAATAAAATAAATATCTTCATCCCTTGACCATCACATTGACTTGTATATATGTTGTATATATTTCCATATACACAACATATACACTTTCTTTTAAATTTCTTTTCTCTTCCAAATTAACATATACATTCAATTCCAATTAAAACAATAATATTAAAACTTCTAGGGCATACATTGGGATATTACAATTCTCCCCCTCTAAAAAGAAATTTCATCCTCAAAATTACCTGATATCATGTCTGAGACAGTTGAGGATACTGATCTTGTATTGCTTGCTCGCTTTCCCAAGTTGCCTCCTCTTTCCCATGATTCTTCCATAGAACTTTCACCAATGGTACTTTCTTATTCCTCAACTCTTTCACTTCATGTGCCAAAATAGCAACTGGTTCTTCTTCAAATGTCAGATCTGGACTCACTTCAATGGATTCTACTGGCAAGATATGAGATGGGTCCGATCTATACCTTCTCAACATAGAAACATGGAATACATTATGGATTTTATCCAACTCGGGTGGCAAAGCAAAATGATAAGCAGCTG
This sequence comes from Garcia nutans, assembly GCA_947685225.1. NCBI lineage: Eukaryota > Viridiplantae > Streptophyta > Magnoliopsida > Malpighiales > Euphorbiaceae > Garcia > Garcia nutans. Next base: position 34,348,386 of record CANTUV010000005.1, on the reverse strand, counting down.
ACCCTACTCTTTCCAAAACTTCATACGGTCTAATGAAACGAGGACTCAGCTTCCCTCTTCGACCAAATCTCAATATTTTCTTCCAAGGAGACACTTTCAAAAATACTTTATCTCCAATATCAAATTCTATGTCCCTTCTTTTCAAATCTGAATAAGATTTCTGTCGATCTGAAGCTGTCTTTAACCGATCCCGAATCATCTTTACTTTTTCCTCAGTCTCTTTAATCAAATCAGGACCAATTAACTTGCCCTCTCCAATTTCATTCCAACATAAAGGCGTTCTGCATCTTCTTCCATATAGTACCTCAAAAGGTGCCATACCAATACTAGATTGGTGACTATTGTTGTAAGCAAATTCCACAAGTGGCAAAAATCTATCCCAACTTCCAGAGAAATCAATGACACAGCTTCTCAACATATCCTCGATAATCTGTATCACTCTCTTATTGCCCATCTGTTTGCGGATGAAAAGCAGTACTAAAAGGCAATCGAGAACCCAAAGCCCCATGCAAACTCTTCCAAAACCTCGAAGTAAACCGGGGATCTCGATCAGACACTAAAGAGATTGGGACTCCATGCAACTTCACTATCTCATTAATATACAGCTCAGCCAACCTTTCAAGAGAATAGTCCATTTTAACAGGAAGAAAATGAGCTGTCTTTGTTAACCGATCAACAATCACCCAAATAGCATCATGCTTCTTCTGAGTTAATGGCAACCCTGATACAAAATCCATTGTCACTTTCTCACATTTCCATTTAGGCACTGTTAAAGGTTGAAGCAACCCTGTTGGAACTTGATGCTCAGCTTTTACCCTCTGACATGTGAGACATTTAGACACAAATTCTGCTATGTTTCTCTTCATGCCAGAGCACCAATAATGCTGTCTCAAATCATGATACATCTTTGTACTACCCTGATGCATAGCAAGAACTGATTGGTGTGCTTCCTCTAAAATGATCTTTCTCAAACGATCATCATCAGGTACACACAACCTATCCTTGAACCAAAGACTACCATCATTCTTCACATAGAAATCTCGACTCTCCCCATTTTGTCAATCTAATACAATCTTCTGAATTTTCTCATCCGCCAATTGAGCTTCCTTTATCTGATCCAACAATACTGGTCTCAACTGCAGCTGAGCCAATAATGCACCATCATCACACACTTCAAAACTAGCATGTAATGCTCTCAACTCAACAAGCAACGAGAGCGAATACACAGTCATACCTGCCAAAGATTTCCGACTCAAGGCATCAGTAACTACATTTGCCTTACCAGGATGATAATCAATCAAGCAGTCATAATCTTTAATCAGTTCTAACCATCGCCTTTGTCAAAGATTCAACTCCTTCTGAACACCCAAATATTTCAAACTTTTGTGATCCGTATAGATAAAACATTTCTCCCCATATAAGTGGTGTCGCCAAATCTTCAAAGCAAACACTATAGCTGCCAACTCCAAATCATGAGTCGGATAATTGAGCTCATGCGGCTTCAACTACCGAGAAGCATACGCTATAACTTTACCCTCTTGCATCAAAACACATCCTAAACCATTATGTGAAGCATCACTGTAAATCACATATGGTTTATCTTCCACAGGTAAAGTAAGAACAGGTTCTTGAGTCAACATTTCTTTCAACTGCTCAAAGCTAGCTTGACACTGATCCGTCCACACAAATCTAACTCCCTTCCGAAGCAATCTGGTGAGTGGAGTAGCTATCAAAGAAAAACCTTTCACAAACCGTCGGTAATAGCCTGCCAAACCCAGAAAACTTCTAACTTCAGTCACAGACTTTGGTGGATTCCAATTCAAAATAGCTTCAACTTTACTTGGATCAACTCTTATACCATCTGCTGAAACTATATGGCCCAGAAAAGTCACTTGGTCAAGCCAAAACTCACACTTTGACAGCTTAGCATACAATTGCTTCTCTCTCAAAATCTGCAACACAATCCGCAAATGCTTATCATGCTCCTCCTCACTATGTGAATACACCAAAATATCATCAATGAAAACCACCACAAACTGATCCAAATAGGGCCTAAACACCCTATTCATTAAATCCATGAAAGCTGCAGGTGCATTCGTCAACCCAAAAAGCATTAATAAAAACTCATAATGCCCATATCTTGTGCCGAAGGCTGTCTTAGAAACATCTTCAGCTTTAACCCTCAACTGATGGTACCCAGATCTCAAATCAATCTTGGAAAACACTGCTGCTCCCTTCAATTGATCAAAGAGATCATCAATCCTAGGTAGAGGATATTTATTCTTAATAGTCACTTTGTTCAATTGCCTATAATCGATGCATAACCTCATAGTACCATCCTTCTTCTTCACAAACAACACAGGAGCTCCCCAAGGAGAAACACTGGGGCGAATAAACCCTTTATCCAACAACTCCTGTAACTGCACCTTCAACTCTCTCAATTCAGCTGGTGCCATTCTATAAGGAGTGATAGAGATGGGAGTGGTACCAGGCAACAGATCGATACCAAACTCAACCTCTCTCTCAGGAGGTAACCCTGGCAACTCCTTAGAAAACACATCCGGAAAATCTGCAACTGTGGTTATATCATTAAGTTGAGAACCCACTACTGTAGTATCCACCACATGAGCAAGATAAGCATCACACCCTTTTCTAATCAACTTTTTAGCTGTTACAGCTGATACAAACAAGGATGCAAGTTGCCTCTGCTCACTAGATACTATCACACTCCTACCATCACTGGTTCTCAAAGTGACACACTTCTTTTGACAATCTACCACAGCTCCATGTTTAGATAGCCAATCCATGCCTAAAATCAAATCATATTCTTTAAAAGGCATTTCAATTAAATCTCCAGGAAACTCCTCACCTTGCACCACAACAGCACTATCACGGTGCACCTTACTAACAACTACACTATGTCCTAAAGGATTTGTAACCAAAACATCAAATCCTAAGGATTCTGTATGCAAATTAGACACAGGCAATATGGATGCACTTATGTATGAATGAGTAGATCCTGGATCAATTAAAGCAAGTACTGAAATGCCAAATAAAGAAAATGTACCCGCTATCACTGCTGAAGCATCTGGCTGCCTTTGCATCACATACACCCTCTGAGAAGATCCGGCCTCCTCTGGCCTACTGCCTCTGGATGATGATCCTCCTCTCTGACTATATCCGGATCGACCACCCCTACTGAAACCTCTACTTCCTCGACTCCCTCTGCTGACACTAGGTCGAGAGGCTGTAGACTCAGCCTATCTAGGCTCCTGTATCTCAGGACAATCCCTAATAAAATGATCGGGTGATCCACACCTGAAACACATAGCTGATCTGCCACTCATCCAACAAACACCCACATGGTTTCTGCCACAAATCTCACAGGTAGGTAAAGTAGACCTCTGAATCCTAGGAGTCGGAGCACTGGCTATAGAAGCTGTAGGTCTCGGTCTCTGTCTCGAATACTGCACTGACCTACCCGGCTGTCTCTAACTCCTACTGAACCTTGGAACAAAACTTCCTCTTCCCCTCTTTACAGATGAAGACCCTGCCTCAAACTGGGGTCTCCTTACCCTAGTCTCCTCCTCAGAAGCAGTTGCTGCAATGCTTTGCGCTCTCTCTACACTTCTAGCTGCTAGAACAAGCTGAGAGAAATCCTAGTATCTAGAACCAGCCACAATACACATAATGGAGGGCCTCAATCCCTCTTCAAATCTTCGGCACCGATCTATTTCATCAGAAATGATTCCCCCAGCATAACGACTCAACCGGATGTACTCAATCTCATATTCTGTCACCGTCCGGTTGTCTTGCCTCAAGTTCAAGAATTCCATCTTCTTAAGATCTTTATACTCCCTCGGAGTATATTTCTGTTCGAACTCCCTCAAGAAGTCACCATATGATAGTGTAGGTGGATCATCCATAGCATGAGGGACCGTCTTCCACCAGTCATAAGCATCTTTCTGTAAGAGGGATCTGGCATAGTCAAACTTCTCATCCGAAGTGGCTTGCAGCTGAATGAATATCCTCTGTACCTTATCCAACCACTGCTCAGCCACTGCAGGATCGGTAGTGCCTAAGAAATCTTCAGCCCCATATTTCCTCAACTTGTCATAATGTCTTACTGGCACTTGAGGCTGTGGTGGTGGTGGTTGCACTGGAGCTTGTCTAAATAATTCCACCACATGCCTTAACCAATCCGGTGGACCCTCCTTTGAAGCTGGTATCTCTGGCACAGAAACAGGTGCCTCACTAACTCTCTCATCCCTAGCTCCCTCTCTACTCTCTCCTGGAGCTACACTTTCCGCACTACCCTCAACAGACTGTCGTGAATGAGATGCCATCTCTACCTATATCTGCAAACACAGCAGAATATACCTCATTAAAGATCAAAGACTGCCATACCAAAACATGTATTTTACTCAAAACCAACCTTTAAAATCAAAATATTCTTTTTCTTACAATTCACTTAGGTTGAGAACCTCAAACCTAGGCTCTGATACCAAAATAAATGTAACACCTCTATACCCGGTATACGTACATAGCATGCTAATATGATCGTAATATACGTATACTGTATATAGAAATGTCGTGGTATACTTAACAAACTAGTTTACGTCCAGTATTTATTTTAACATCATAAGTAATTTGTTTAATCAAATTATTTTAAATATCTAATATCACTGTAGTTAAGCAATTATTTGTTTTTGAAACCCTAAACCTTGATTTACCTAAAATACAAAACCCTAGTTTCTATAAACATAAAACCCTAGCTTACATAGAAATCCTAATTCACCAACAAAACTATATCATGTAAACTGAAAGCGTGACCCTCATTGTCACACCCTCATTGTAGCTGCTGTTAGTGCATGTGCCCTAGGCCATTTATTTGGATCTTTATGTTATACATTCATTATTAATAAATGAGGTTTTATTATCATTATTGTTTGTTTGCATGTTACACAATTTTGATATTTTTCCCTGGTTTATTATTGTTATAGAGATAAAAAATAATAATTCTTAACCAGTATGAACATTGATTTGATAATCATCAAATGGTTATGTGTATAGTGATACAAATCAATTTCATAGATACTTGTTAGAGAACAATGTATTGGATAGACCCATCATGAGATTACTACATGGGTTAGTGTCATAAGTAAATCTCATGATAGTTATGTATTAATTCTTGGACTTGAGATTGTCATAGTTTCCAATATAAGGACTATTATATTTTGACATGATCAAACATTATCCGTAACTGGATAGTAATAAAGGTTATGATCATATATGATAGAAATTATGTAGAGGATAATGAACAATCAAGATAGAATTTGTCCCTCTCTTTGAGAGAGATATCTTTTGGGCCCCTCGATAAGTGAGACTGTGAAATGCATGGCCATGCTTAAATGAATTGATAGTGTGATCAATTTCATTTGTTTTTTTATCAGTCTACTTGGAGATTGAGTAATCATAAGTTTGGACAATATAAGTATGACGTTGACCATGACTTATGTTCAAGCTAGATATCGTGTGACAAAGGGATTAATGCATGTACTATTATTAGGCAAATTGGACATTCTTATATTAATTGGGTAGTTGTAACGCCTTGCTAGAGGCCAATTATGACTTGTTGGTTTAATAGAGATTAAATTGACCGCCAATTAATATGGGCCTATCGGGTCACACACAAGAATGCGCTTTGGGCTGGATATAATATTAATAATATTAATATTAGATATTAATATTTATTATTATTATTATTTTCATTATATATATATATATTATTAGATAATATATTCAGAATCATTATTTTAGATTTGGATTCTGATTTTGACTTACTTTATTTAGAGGTAACATTAGAAAACAAAAGAGAACGAAAAAAAGGAACCCTAATACGTTTTAGAGAAAACATTTTCCAGCCTTTTGCCGTTGCAGAGAGCTAGCACTCCAGATGGTAGCATTCGTGTGGATACGCGGTAGAGGGTGTTTCGCGATCGAGGCATCTCTTCCAAACTGTGATTTCGAATCATCAACATGTTAGTTCTTTGAACACTTTCGTCGAATTAAACGAACAGCATGGATCCTGGTGGGAAATCAGAGATCAAAAATTTTTCTGCTGCGTGTTTTTTGTTTGCAGTGATCTCCTTGATTTCCTAACATTGGTATTAGAGCCACTTGTTGTTTTCGTTTAAGTAAAAAATGCCATGTTGATATGATTACATGAGATATATTGATTTTGTATGGCATGTTAACTATAAAACCCTAATTCGTTTTTCATATGATGAGAAAGGATTGTTTTTTTTGGTTTCGTTTATGCAAAACCATAATTTGTTTTTCATATGATGAGAAAGGATTGGTGTTTTTAATTTCGTTTTCATGAGATGATCACGTATATATGATTGGTTATATAAACATTTGGTAATGATTCTGTAATGGGTTGTACATATTCGAAATAAAATAGTAAGAAGGTTAATGAGATTAACGATTCTGTTTTAGGGTTTTGCCAAAGAAAAATGTTAATGAGATTAACATTTCTGTTTGGCTTCGAGGGGCGCTGCCCCTTCGAAACCCCTCCCGCTGACCGGCCAGCGGGAGCCCCGCCCGCTAACCGGCTAGCGGGACCGCCGTATGTTCGCGCCCTATAGTTCGTTACCGCGACATTAAGAATGTCAATATATATGTTTCTATTTAACATGTTGGTGATGAATATGTTATGTTTGTTTGATGTCTTGGCATGGTGCATAGCATGGCCTTATGACCTATGTGATTGGTTTATTCATATCTTAATTTTGGGTAAATACGGCCTACGTGTCGTTTATTTTGTTGTAATTTATTTTACTAGTAGTTAGATTTTCTTTTATTGTAATAAATGAAGATTCAAGCTACAATGTTTGTGATGGAGATTCATACCAAGGAGAAGATGGTTCCATGGTGATGGAAGCACAAGCTCAAGTTTTGAAGATATGTAATATTGCAAGTGTTGTAATAGATAGGTTTTTCACCTAGGGTTGCCTTTATGATCTTCATTTGGTCTCTTGAAGATCATATTTAGTTTGGCCATGCTATGTCACGTTTACATATTTTGTCATTTGGTATATGATGCTTATGTGATAAATTATATATATGCATATAGGATGCTAAAATATAATGATATGTAATGCAAGACATGATAATAATTTAGTTGAACCCTCATTAATAATTTAATTCTAAATGCCATCCACGTTTTGAACACCTATCAAAGCTAAGATTGTATTAAAGTAGGTATTGCCAAAGCAATATGCTTTAAACATTCCTAGCTAAGTAGGATGAGTAATAGTGCTACTCATATGTTTTAAAATTGGTTAGACTTAATTAGGCTATCAAAATGGTTTTGGGCCTAAGGCATTAGATGGAATTCAACATGCTATGACATATGATGTCAATATTCCATAATTACTAAGAGTTACATGAGATGTAATTGGTAAAGATGTTACCTACCTAAATAACTTGATTTTAAGCGTCACGCCAAAGCTGAGTTTAGAATTAAGTGAAATACGGATCTTAGCTTACTAAAATATTTCTTTAGAGGGTTATATTTTTGGCAGGAGTTTAAATAATTTTAACCTCATTATTAATTAAAATTTGACTTTGCATATTTATCAACAGATGGCTGCTAATAACAATTCCACCTTATCACTGCGATCTATCCTTGAGAAGGAAAAACTAAAAGAATGTGGGACTAATTTTGTTGACTGGTTTAGGAACCTGAGAATTGTTCTCAAACAAGAGAAAAAGTCCTACGTGCTTGATGAAGCTGTCCCTGACCCACCTCCTGCTGATGCTTCTAATGCTGCTAAGAGTAAGCATAAGAAGCATGTGGATGATTCCAATGACATAGGATGTCTTATGTTGGCTACTATGTGTCCAGGACTTCAGAAGGATCTGGAACACTTAGAGGCTTATGAGATGAGTGTGCATCTCAAACAAGCTTTCCAACAACAGGCTAGGCAAGATAGGTTTGACACCGCTGTTGTATTATTTGACTGCAAAATGTCTAAAGGTGAATCTGTTAGTGCTCATGTTTTGAAGATGAAAGGCTATCTAGATCACCTTGCTAGACTTGGATATCCCCTGAGTTTAGAACTCTCCACGGATTTGATCCTACATTCATTGCCAAACAGTTTCTCACAGTTTGTCATGAACTATAACATGAATGACATGGAGAAATCCATTCCTGAGCTACATGGTATGCTTAAAACTGCTGAGGGAATATCAAAAAGCCTACCCAAATATTGAATGTCAATATTAAACAAATGAAAAAGAAAGCCAAAGATACTAAAGGCAAGGGTAAGGCAAAAGGTGCTAAAGGGTCCAAGGGACAAGCTAAACCAAAACCTGAACCTAAGGCTAAAGTTCCTAAGGAAGGGACTTGTTTCCATTACAACAAGCCTGGGCATTGGAAGAGAAATTGTCAACTCTATTTGGATGAGTTAAAGAAGTTGAAGGGTAGTGCGACTACATCTTCAGGTATTTATGTTATAGAAATTAATTTATCTATTCCTTCTTCCTGGGTATTAGATACCGGATGTGGATCTCATATTTGTACAAATATGCAGGGACTCAAAAGGAGTAGGATGCTGAAGAAGGGCGTAGTGGACCTACGTGTTGGCAATAGACCAAGAGTTGCTGCTATAGCTGTAGGAACTTATGAACTTGTTATGCCCAATGGGTTTTTGTTAATTTTGAACAATTGCTTTTATGTTCCTACTATGAGTAGGAATCTTATTTCAGTATCTATTTTGGATGATGAAGGTTATTCATTTTTTATTAAGAATAAGAAATGTTCTATTTTTGATAAAAATGATTTGCTTTATGGTATTGCAAATTCTTATAATGGCCTTTATATCCTTAATCTTGATGATTCTAATGGTAATGATATCTATAACATAACTTCTAAGAGAACTAAGCCAAATGAGTTAAACCCTACTTATTTATGGCATAGTCACCTTAGCCGTATAAATGAGAAACACATTTCTAAGCTCCATCAAGATGGATTATTATATTCATTTGATTTTGAATCATTTGAAACATGCGAGTCTTGTTTGCTTGGTAAGATGACAAAGGATCCTTTTACTGGGCATAGTGAAAGGGCTAATGATTTATTGGGCTTGATACATACAGATGTATGTGGTCCTTTTAGCATTAGTGCCAAAGGAGGATTTCGATACTTCATTACTTTTACTGATGATTTCAGTAGGTATGGCTATGTCTACCTAATGAAACATAAGCATAAGTCTTTTGAAATGTTTAGAACTTTTCAAAATGAAGTACAAAATCAACTTGGTAAAACAATTAAACTACTTCGATCAGATCGAGGTGGTGAATATTTGAGTCAAGAGTTTGATGATCATCTAAAGGATTGTGGAATTGTTTCACAACTGACTCCTCCAGGAACTCCACAGTGGAATGGAGTTTCTAAAAGGAGAAATCGAACTCTATTAGATATGGTTCGATCAATGATGAGTCAAGCGGATCTTCCTTTATCTTTTTGGGGTTATGCCTAGGAGACAGCTGCATTCATTCTGAACCGTGTACCATCTAAGGCGGTTGAAAAGACACCATATGAGTTATGGACAGGTAAGACACCTAGTTTGTCTTTTCTTAAGATTTGGGGTTGTGAAGCTTATGTGAAAAGACCAGTTTCAGATAAGTTAGCTCCAAAGTCTATCAAATGTAATTTTGTGGGGTATCCTAAGGAAACTAAAGGATACTATTTCTATACTCCTTCAGAGAACAAAGTGTTTGTTGCTCGAAATGGGATCTTTTTGGAAAAGGAATTTCTTTCTAGGAGAACTAGTGGGAGTATAGTAGAACTTGAGGAAACTCAAGTACCACAAGAAATCATTGAGCCGTCTATAGAGCCTATTTCAGAACCACAAATAGTTATGGAGTCTGAAGATGTAACACAAATCCCTCGCAGGTCTGATAGGACATGTCGTCAGCCAGAGAGATATGGATTTCTTGCGACTGATGATAGTGAAGTAATGCTCATAGATCAAGATGAGCCTACTACCTATCAAGAAGCTGTGTTAGGTTCAGATTCAGACAAATGGCTTGGAGCCATGAAATCTGAGATGCAATCTATGTTTGACAACCAAGTTTGGTCTTTAATTGATCCTCCAGAGGGTATTAAGAGTATTGGTTGCAAATGGGTTTTCAAGAAGAAAACTGACATGGATGGGAATGTGTAGACCTATAAAGCAAGGCTTGTTGCAAAAGGTTTCAAGCAAACTCATGGTATAGACTATGATGAAACCTTTTCACTAGTTGCTATGCTTAAGTCTGTTAGAATTCTCATTGCCATTGCAGCATACTATGATTATGAGATATGGCAAATGGATGTCAAAACCGCTTTCCTTAATGGAAACTTGCTTGAGGATGTGTATATGACACAACCTGAGGGTTTTGTAAATCCTGAGAATTCTATAAAGGTTTGCAAACTTCAAAGATCCATTTATGGATTGAAGCAAGCATCTCAAAGCTAGAATCTTCGTTTTGATGAAACAGTTAGGAACTTTGGTTTCATCAAGAATGAAGATGAACCTTGTGTTTACAAGATGGTTAGTGGGAGTGCAGTAGTGTTTTTAGTCTTATATGTGGATGACATATTACACATTGGGAATGATATCCCTACCTTGTAAAAGGTTAAGACTTGGTTAGGGAATTCTTTCTCAATGAAAGACTTAGGTGAGGTTGCCTGTATCCTTGGTATAAAGATCTATAGAGATAGATCTAGAAGGATAATTGGCCTGAGTCAAAGTACATACATAGATAAAGTGTTGAAGAGGTTCAACATGCAAAATTCCAAAAAGGGATTCGTGCCTATGTCTCATGGCATTCATCTCAGCAAGAGTCAATGTCCTATGACATCTGATGAGCAAGATCGAATGAATAAGATTCCTTATACTTCTGCTATAGGATCTATTATGTATGCCATGTTATGTACTAGACCAGATGTCTCATATCCATTAAGCGCAACTAGTAGATTTCAAGCTAATCCTGGTGAAGGTCACTGGACAGCTGTCAAGAATATTCTTAAGTACCTTCGAAGGACTAAAGATGTATTCTTGGTTTATGGAGGTTTGGAAGATGAGCTAGTTGTAAATGGTTACACAGATGCTAGTTTCCAAACTGACATAGATGATTTTAGATCACAGTCAGGTTTTGTATTCACATTGAATGGTGGAGCTGTTAGTTGGAAGAGTTCAAAACAAAGCACTGTGGCTGATTCTACAACAAAGACTGAGTATATAGCAGCATCAGATGTAGCTAAGGAAGCAGTCTGATTGAAGAAATTCATCACTGAGCTAGGAGTGGTGCCTAGCATTGTAAATCCTGTGGACATTTATTGTGACAACAATGGTGCCATAGCACAGGCAAAAGAGCCTAGATCTCATCAAAGGTCTAAGCATATACTCAGGAGTTTTCACCTCATTCGAGACATTATTGATAAAGGAGATATCAAGATATGCAAAGTTGACACAAATGATAACATAGCAGATCCATTAACAAAGCCTCTCTCACGGGTCAAGCATGATTAGCACACTAGATCTATGGGTCTTAGAAATTTGTAGGCCTAGTGCAAGTGGGAGATTGTTAGTGTATGTGCCCTAGGCCATTTATTTGGATCTTTATATTAAACTCATTATTAATAAATGAGGTTTTATTATCATTATTGTTTGTTTGCATGTTACACAATTTTGATATTTGTCCCTAGTTTATTATTGTTATAGAGATAAAAAATAATAATTCATAACCAGTATGAACATTGATTTGATAATCATTAGATGGTTATGTGTATAGTGATACAAATCTATTTCATAGATACTTGTTAGAGAACAATGTATTGGATAGACCCATCATGAGATTACTACATGGGTTAGTGTCATAAGTAAATCTCATGATAGTTATGTATTAATTCTTTGACTTGAGATTGTCATAGTTTCCAATATAAGGACTATTATATTTTGACATGATCAAACATTATCTGTAACTGGATAGTAATAAAGGTTATGATCATATATGATAGAAATTATGTAGAGGATAATAAACAATCAAGATAGAATTTGTCCCTCTCTTTGAGAAAGATATCTTTTGGGCCCCTCGATAAGTGAGACTGTGAAATGCATGGCCGTGCTCAAATGAATTGATAGTGTGATCAATTTCATTTGTTTTTTATCAGTCTACTTGGAGATCGAGTAATCATAAGTTTGGACAATATAAGTATGACGTTGACCATGACTTATGTTCAAGCTAGATATCGTGTGACAAAGGGATTAATGCATGTACTATTGTTAGGCAAATTGGACATTCCTTATATTAATTGGGTAGTTGTAACGCCTTGCTAGAGGCCAATTACGACTTGTTGGTTTAATAAAGATTAAATTGACTGCCAATTAATATGGGCCTATCGGGTCACACACAAGAATGCGCTTTGGGCTGGATATAATATTAATAATATTAATATTTATTATTAATATTTATTATTATTATTTTCATTTTTTTATATATATTATTAGATAATATATTCAGAATCATTATTTTAGATTTGGATTCTGATTTTGACTTACCTTATCCAGAGGTAAAATTAGAAAACAAAAGAGAACGAAAAAAAGGAACCCTAATACGTTTTAGAGAAAACATTTTTCCAGCCTTTCGCCGTTGCAGAGAGCTAGCACTCCACACGGTAGCATTCGTGTGGATACGCGATAGAGGGTGTTTCGTGATCGAGGTATCTCTTCCAAACTGTGATTTTGAATCATCAACGAGTTAGTTCTTTGAACACTTTCGTCAAATTAAAAGAACAGCATGGATCCTAGTGGGAAATCAGAGATCAAAAATTTTTCCGCTGCGTGTTTTTGGTTTGCAGTGATCTCTTTGATTTCCTAACAGCTGCCAGGAGTGAAGAGAGAGCATAGGGTCTTGCAGCAGTTGCCAGGGTTAGGGAGACCAGAGCTAGGAGACCCCAGAGTGAGCCAGGGTCTTCATTAGTGAATAGAGGCCGAGGGAGATATTTTCAGAGGTTCAATGGGAGCCAGGGGCAGTCTAGCAGGTTAGAACAATAGCAGAGATAGAGATAGAGACCTGTAGTTTTATTGGCTAGTGCTCCAACCCCAGTGGCTCAGAGGCCTGCTAAACCTACTTGTGTTCATTGTGGTAAAGCAGACAAAGGTGTCTGCTGGAGGAGAGGTGCTTGAGGAGTGTGTTTTAGATGTGGATCACCATACCATTTTATCAGAGATTTTCTAGAGCCACCAGAGGATAGACAGGCAGATACTACAGCTTCTCGACCAAGTGTCAGAGGAGGTCGTGGTGGCAGAGGTTTTGGTAGAGGTGGTCGATTTGGGACTAGTCAGAGAGAAGGTTCTATAGTCGAAGGTAGATCAAATGAGGTAGGGCCATCACAACAGGTTTATGTGATGCAGAGGTAGCCGGATGCTTCAACTGTTATTATTGGTACTGTTACTTTATTTGGTACTTCAATTCTTGTATTATTAGACCCTAGGTCAACTCATTCTTACATTAGTGTATCCATCTTGACTGTGAGTAATTTGTATTCTGAGTCATTAGGATTTGATGTTTTGGTCCTTTAGGGCATAGTGTTGTGGTGAGCAGGAAGCACCAAGATAGTTCAGTTGTTGTTCAGGATGAGGAGTTTCTCAGTGACCTGATTGAGATGCTTTTTAGGGAGTATGATCTGATTATGGGCATGGATTGGTTATCCAGGCATGGGGCTGTGGTAGATTGTCAGAAGAAATGTGTTACCCTAAGAAAACGTGATGGCAGTTATGTGGTGGTATCTAATGAGCAGAGACATCTTTCATCCATTTTATTTCAGTTATTTCTGCTAAGAGGATGATTCAGAAGGGATGTGAGGCATATCTTGCTCATGTAGTAGATACTAGAGTAGTGGGGTCACAGCTTGATAGTATGCCTACAGTTGCCGAGTTTCCAGATGTTTTTCATGATGAGTTGCTAGGGGTACCTCCTGAGAGAGAAGTGGAGTGTGGTATCGATTTATTGCTTGGTACCACTCCTCTCTCTATTACTCCTTATCGTCTGGCACCTACTGAGTTGAGAGAGTTGAAGGTGCAGTTGCAAGAGTTGTTAGATAAAGGGTTCGTTCGCCCTATTGTGTCTCCGTAGGGAGCATTTGTTTTGTTTGCAAAGAAGAAGGATGGAACCTTGAGATTATGTATTGATTATAGGCAATTGAATAAGGTGACCATTAAGAATAAGTATCCATTATCTTGGATAGATGATCTCTTTGATCAGTTGAAGGGAGCAACAGTATTCACTAAGATTGTTCTGAGATCAGAGTACCATCAGTTGAGAGTTGGAGATGTAGATGTACCCAAGATAGCTTTTCGCATGAGGTATGTGCATTATGAGTTTCTAGTAATGCCCTATGGATTGACGAATGCACCAGCTTTTATGGATTTGATGAATAGGGTGTTCAGACCATATTTAGATTAGTTTGTGGTGGTCTTCATTGATGACATTTTGGTGTATTCACATAATGAGGAGGATCATGATAGGCATTTGCAGATTGTATTGCTGACTCTGAGAGAGAAGCAGTTGTATGCTAAGCTGTCTAAGTGTGAGTTCTGGCTCAATCAGGTAGCTTTTCTTGGTCATTTGGTTTCAGCAGAGGATATTAGAGCTTATCTGAGTAAGGTTGAGGATATCTTGAATTGGAGGCTAGCAAAGACTGTGACAGAGGTTAGAAGTTTTCTGGGATTGGTAGGCTATTATTGTCTGTTTGTGAAGGGTTTTTCTTTGTTAGCTACACCACTCACCATATTGCTTGGAAAAGGAGTTAGAATTGTTTGGATGGATTAGTGTCAGGCGAGTTTTGAGCAGCTAAGGGAGATGTTGACTCAGGCTCCTATCCTTATCCTGCTTGTGGAAAGTAAACCTTATGTGATTTATAGTTGTAGACCCTTAATTTTGACCCCAATTTGATATGGTCCTAATTAAAGGATGTCAAAATAAAATTTATCTGACTTTAAATATTTAAACCTAGTTTATAATTTTTAAAGGAGTCGGTTTGGATTAAAGAAGCATAAATTCAATTGTAAAACCCTAAAATCAAGTTGAATTGGTCCAAATTAAAATTTTTCGGTCCATAAGTTAAAAAAGGCCAGAATAATTTGAGTGAGGCCAGCCAGGGACACATGAGCATGCCTCATGCCGATCTGGCCGATCGACATGAGGTTGGACTCATGTCGACCTGGGTAGGCTAGGTCGACATGAGCATGCTTTATGTATACCTTGGCAAGCTAGGTCAACATGAGCATGCTTCATGTCTACCTTGGCAGCCCAAGGTCGACATGAGCATGCTTCATGTCGACCTGGGTAGCCCAAGGTCAACATGAGGATGGTCTCATGTCGACCCAGGGTAACCAGGTCGACATGAGGTTGGATAAGTTTCCTAATTCAACTAGAATTCGTTTTAAGGACTGATTAATATTAGGTTAAGGATTCTGAGTGAAATTAGGGCCTATAAATAATAATGTTTTAGAATTCAGAGGGGGGGGAACGGCAGGGAACATTAACAAGGGAGAATTAATAGGAACAAGGGTTGGGAATTGAGATTAACAGAGGATTAAACCATAAAGCAAAAGAGACGGCAACAAAGAGAGAAGATGTGCTAGCACTAAGAAGCTGAAGGACAAGGAGAAGGCTAAAATTGGTGAAGTGGTTTTTGATGATGATAAGGTGATTATTGATGATGATGATTGGGCTCAATACTTCTAAGATCCTCAAGACAAAAAGTAGCTGAAGGTTGTTGAGAAGACAACTGTTGAAAAGACCGAGACATTTGATGTTGAGAAGATGATTACTGATTTAGAAAAGAAATTTGAGAAGAAGCTAAAAATCCAAGAGATGTCTGAGATCGACAAACTATTTGAACAAGATGAGGAGGTCCCTTATAAGTTCAAGATGCCTTCCTTCTCTAGGTACAATGGTACTGGAAATCCTCATCTCCATGTGAAGTAGTACATCACTGCTATGCAGTCTGCCCGAGCTACTAAGGCTCAAACTCTAAGATATTTCATGCTCTCATTGGACCCTGTTGTCCAAAATTGGTTCAACACCTTAGAGGAAAGTACTCAAAAAGATTGGGGCATGTTGTACAAGACTTTCATTCAACAATATGGGTACAATGTCGAGCTGGAAGTTACCTAATGGAAGTTGAGTCCATTAGACAAAGGCCGAATGAGAATTTTGTGGACTATGTGAAAAGATGGAGAAATAAGGCCGCTTTGCTCAAGAAGAGGCTTGATGAATCTGATCAAATAAGAATGATTGTGAGAGAGGTGTTGCCTAGCCTTCATGAACGGATGTCTCATATACTCATCCGTGATTTCAAAGATCTTCTCTAAGCTGGTTTGCAAATTGAAGAATAGGAAAGGGAGAAGAATCGCTTTTCAATAAGAAGGAATGAGAAAGGGAACTACCAGTCTGGAAATCAAAGCATGCAAAAAGAAGTTGATGTTAATACAACTAGTCAAGTAAATAGAAGGCAGTTTTTAGATCTAGGGAAGCCTTTGTCTTGGGTCTTCAACAAGCTACAAAAGAAGGGACTATTACAGCCATTGGCCCCTCGACCTTTGCCTAATCCTTTACCCCTAAAATTTGATACTAAGGCTTTTTGTCAATTTCATTAGACTCAAGGACATAAGACTGATAGATGTACCCGATTGAAGCATGAGATCCAAGATCTAATCGATAGTGGTAAGCTACCAGAGCTAGACAAGCCCTATACCATGAATAATCCTTTGCCAAAATTCAACAGAGTGCCACCACCAGCAACCTTCATGGTAGGAAAAGGATTGAGAGAAGATTTTGTTTTATCATCCTTTCAAGATGGAAATATTAAAGATGTGAAAGGAAAAGAAGTTTAACTCAACAAACTTTCCTTAGCTTGAATGCTGCTTTTTATTTTGCTTTCTTTAATATTTAATTGGAACAATAGTATTTTTCAAATTTAAATTTGTTTGAATAAATTACTTTCATCAAAATTTTTGTTGGTCTTTGTTCATTTTGGTGCTCAACCAATGACGAATCTAACTTAATATTCATAAATTAATATATCTAGGCATCATGATTTGAATGACTTTATTAAATGAGGGAATTGCTCTATAGCATTGAGTTGTGTATGCTTACTTAGAGAGAGCTCCTGCATAATTACCTTTGTCTAGGTCCTAGTCAATCTTAGAACATGCTTTGACAAACTTTTGAGGCGAAATTGAACTCTGCTTATTTTAAGGGAGAGATGATCTAGGCATTATTTGGTTAGCCAATAACTAGTATCCTCCTAATTAAATATCAATCCCTAGTTGTCCCTTTGAGCCTTAATAAAATTTTAGCTTTCTTTTCATTGGCTCACAAGCCCCAACAACCTACCCTGAGCTATTGTGATGCTTTTGACAAGTCTTATGATTATGATCAGGGATTTTTGTTCCCACTGCCGGTGGAATGGTTCTTGCGACTTCGGCACTATTTAGGCTCAGGACCTTAGGGAACACGGACCTAATCCTGAAGAAAATGGAGTTGCCACCCGAACGGGTCTGGAAAAAGAAAGGGATGGTGTAGACCCTTAATTTTTGACCCAATCCGGTCCAATATGTTTTATTTAGTCTAAAATGATTTTTGTTGTCTAATTGGTCCAAAATAATTTTTATTAAATAATTTTTGCTTTAGTATCTAATTTTTATTAATAAAAAGTAGAAATAAACAAATAAAAGTCAAAAAATAAAAATAAAAATAAAATTCAGAGTCGAAAAAATCGGCGACGAAAAAATCGTCGCGCGGGCCCGTGGGCATTTCGCCCGCAGGAATTTCCTGCGGCCGAAATCACTGTGCTATTTCGCATGCATAAATTTTCTGCCTGCGAAATAGCTTACGGGCCCGTTCGCACTCGCTGCCGCAGATTTCTGCGGCAGAATTTTTTTGTCAGCGCATTTTTTCCTAAGGCAATTTTTTTCGGCAGCGCAAATTTTACGACGCAAATTTTTTGAAACCTAATCCAATTAGGTTTTGGTTTCTTTTTTTTATTAATATTACTTACCTTAACTAATTAGGAATAAACAACCTCAAACCACTATAAATAAGGACCAAAGGCAATTAATTTGGAGGAGACAAAAAATCCAACAGTAGCATGGAAAATTTGAAATGAAATCAAGGAAGGAAAAGAAGCAATTCAATTCAACTTTTTTCTGGAACAGCAGCATCACGATTTAAGCAATTCAAAGGCAAAAAAAGGCTTGTCTTTGAAGCTATCCAAGAAGAATTGTTTTTGGAGGAATCATCAAAAGAAGGTATGTGTTAATTGATTTTCTTTAATTGTTTTTTTTTACACACTAGCTAAAATTATGAAATTTAGGTTTTCTAAATCAAAAACCTTAGAACTTTAATTTAGTTTTTCCAAGGTTAAAACACTAATACATTACTTTATTTTCCAAAAAGACTTAAAATTATTATTTTTACTTCTTAAAAATCTTAAAACTCTAATTGAACATATTTTTCAACAAAACTAGAATTTAATTTTGTTTCTTTTAAAATTTTAAACTTGGTATTGTTTCTTCCAAAAAACCATAAAAAGCATATTTTCTATTTGTAAAAACTTCAATCCGTTTGTTTAAATTCATAAAACCTCATGAAAATCATCAAATTGTCTTTTTATACCCTAATTCAACAAATCACCCGAGACCCAAATTCTAAAACACTAAAACCCTAATTCAACTTCTAAACCTAAAATATTAAACTTTTACTCCTTTAAAACCTTAAACCCTAATTTTTAAGAACTTAATCCTTTTAAAACATTAAAAAACATAAAAACCTAAAAACCTAAATTTTACACAGTAGCTTAGGAACCCAATAACCAAAAATCACAAATTAAAGTATTTTAAAGTGTTTAAAACCCTAGTTTCATGATATCATCATTCAAACCTTAATTTTGTTAATCAAAGAGTCTTACCAACCCTTTAAAACATAAAACCCTAATTTATTTTAATTCCATAAAAAGTCACAGTAGCCATAATTGGACTTTTATTTGCTTTATTCAATTCCATACTTGATTATGCTTTGATTTATTTCTTATGCTTTAATTTATTTAATTTCAATACTTGATTTATTTAATTTATCATGGATGGATGTTTATTTTATATTTTGATTAATACCTTTGATGAATGATTTATTTATTATGAATGGTTATTTACTTTTATCAATTTATTTAGACTTCCAAATGTTGTAAGAGGTATGTTTCCACTTGGTGGGTACCTCATTAGTTAAATATCATGTAATTTAATTTTTTTTTTATTTTAGAACCTATGTAAAGGGCATGTTTCTATCTTTTGGTGGGTGTCCTATCTAGGCATATGATGTAAGGACATGTTTCCATCCTTGGATGGGTGTCCATTTATTTGCTTTGTTTGGACGTTGCTTTGATTTTAATATAATGATGCTTTCTTTTATTTATTGTGTGTAATATGGATAATGTTGTTATATTTAAGAATTTTATAATATTAAGACCTGTAAAGGAGGCCGGTTCCAATGAACCGGGCATTGTGGTGGTGCTGGGCCATTTCTCACCTTCCCCACACGTACCCAACTTTCCGAACCCATTAGGGGGTTGGGGATTCCTTAGGAATAGAGTCATCCACCCCTTTCTTTTTCCCAGCCCGTCCGGGTGGCGACTCCATTTTCTCCGGACTTAGGTCCGTGTTCTCTAAGGCCCCGAGCCAAAACAGTGCCGAAGTCGCAAGAACCATTCCACCAGGAGTGGGGGCGAAAATCCCCGCTCACAGGTGGATGACTCGATTCCTAAGGAATCCCCAACCCCCTAATGGGTTCGGAAAGTTGGGTACGTGTGGGGAAGGTGAGAAATAGCCCAGCACCCCCACAACGCCCGGTTCATTGGATTTGGCCTCCTTTGCAGGTCTTAATATTATAAAATTCTTAAATATAATAATAATATCCATATTACATGCAACAATTAAAATAAAACATCATTAGATTAAAATCAAAGCAATGTCCAAACAAAGCAAATAAATGGACACCCATCCGAGGATGGAAACATGTCCTTACATCGTTCACGCCTAAATAATTTTAGGGTTTTTAAGGTTTTGGAAACAAAAGAAATACTTTTAAGGTTTTGAAATTTTGATCGCTGACTAATGGTTACTGGATGAATGTATGATTTAATGTAAAATATATTATCAAGTTTAATAATTTTGGTTACTTAAAAAAACAAACGATGGAAACATTGTAAATAACATTAAATCAAAAATTTATAATCAAACCTCCGTTCGTTGGTTCCTTGATAATTGCTTGTGGATGAACAAAGACAAAGGCAGTGTTGCTGACTTTGAATGGATTGTTGATTGCTTTCTTTGTTGCTAATCTCTTGTGCTAGGGTTTCTCTGTCTCTTTTTTACTCCAATAAAGACTAATCTTCCCGATCCAATCCCAGTCCAAAAATCCATTAATTCTGAGTTTTAATGTGTTATTTATAGGAAAAATCATCAACCTACTTCTAGTTGTTTAAGGAAATTAAAACCAATTAGGAAAAGAAACCAAAACAAAATAGAATTTGGTTTCAGAAAAAATTGCATTGGAAAATTGCGCTGGAAAAAAAATTGCTGGCAAAAACTGCGAGTGAGCGAGCTGCTGTGGGCGGGCACTGGGCAGGAAATTCCTGCGACGAATTAGCCTGGCCAATTCAACTTTTAGCGATGAATTTTTTTTGTCGCCGATTTTTTCGTCGCCGATTTTTATTTTTATTTTTTTATTTTATTAACTTTACCATTTTTATTTTTATTAAAAAATATAAATAATAAATTCTAAAATAAATATTATTATTTTGGACTTTATAAAAAATATTGGACCAGACTGGGTCAAAAATTAAGGGTCTACAATAATCACTAAGAAGAAGAGGCAAGAAGATCAAAGAATGGAATGCATAGCTAAAACTGTAAGTATAGTTGATGTTCTTGAGACCATAAGGGTAGTTGAAGTTCACCTAATATCTCCAATCTATCAAGATGACATCAGAGTAACAAATGATTTATCCCTGTTAAAGAAGATTTATGTCACACCACTCATCCATTATTAGAAACCCAAGTTGGTATAAACAAGACAACTCTTTTATAGCTAGAACAAAAAAAGAAAGAAAAGAAGAAAAAGGAAAAAAAAAGAGAAAAAAGAGAAAAAAAAAAGGAAAAAAAAGACAAAAGAAAAGAAAAGAAAAAAAAGAAAACCCAAAATTGTTCAGAAATCTAACTGAGTTCTCTTTTACCTAAGACAACAAGAGGCTTCCATTTGGTTTATAAGGAAAGTTTGACTTGAATTGGTCCATCCCAACCAAAGATTCAATCAAAATCAAAGAAAAAGGAGAAAGGTCACCAAGTTTTTGAAAGTTTTGTACTTGGCAGTTCTACAAGAAAGAAGGACAAAATGATACAATGCTCAAAGAAAGGGAAGAGTAAGAAAAATAAAAAGAAAGAAAAGGGAGAAGAAGAAAATAAATGAATTTGGGTAAATAAACTTTTTACAAGGGCAAAGACTGTCCTAATTAAGGTCTAGATCAATGCTAAGAAGATAGAAAGAATTTAGAGTCTAGCAAGATTGCTCCCAGCAGCCTAAAGTTCAAATAAGAAATTTGTAGTGTCAAGGTTTGTCCATTGTGTCACATCGGCTCCAACTTACAAATGGCCTTCATTTAACCCATGTCCCTTATAGACCCCTTTTGAAGCCTATCAAAGACCTGTTGATCTCTCTTGGTAGGTAGAGTCTATTAGTAGAGATAGTTTGAATAAGCATGCATATGAGATAGACAATATTTAAACTCAATGAGACCTTTGGCCAAGTAATGTGTATGTGCCTATCTGAAGTGCAAGAATTCTTGCTTAAATAGGAATAATTCTCGAGTTTAGTATGGTAACTAGGGTTGTCATGTTATAGATATGTTAATTTGAAAAATCAAGTCCTGAGGTACATTGACATTGATTTGGCAAAGCCAACATTTGATTTCAAAATCAAAATTCAAAAAATAAAAATATTTTTGTCAGACAAAGCCTTCAAGAGAAGAGAAGTTTCTTGAATAGTCGAACCTCAAAAGACACATTGGGCAAAGGAAATGATTACTGGTAAGGTCATGAAGCTGCCAATTGACATACTGAATCACAATTTGAAATGGATGTATCTCTGTAGCTTGGGGTCTCCACCACTCATATTTTCAACATCTCGAAGATAAAAGCCATAAATGTGAAGCATTCTATCATTCCAAAGCAAGACCTGAATGGGCATCTCAAAGGAGTCAATGAGAACACTTCTACTGATCACCTCGATCTGTGCATCGATGGAACCATTGTAAGTATTATTCATGCATATCATGCATACATGAGCATATCACATCGCACTTTCTTGTCTTGTATTGTCAAAGTGAACAATAAACACCTTGTGAAATAAAGAATCAAAAGAAGATATCAAATCAGGGGGACATGAAAAGCCCATTGCTTGAGAAGGCTCTAGTAATTTTGCAAAGAGAAGAAGTGTGTGCTTGTGCGAAGAACTAGACAACAAAACCTTCAATCAAAGCTTACATAAAAAAAAATCTTTGGTTTGAGCCTACACAGGGGGCAAAGTTTCTCCTTTTCAATTTTTTTGAGTTTATATATATAACATTTTCAAACTCACTTGCAAATATTTTGCCACATAGGGGGCAGGAGAAGATATGAGGGCCAACTAAAAATAGCTAAATTTTGCAAAAAGGAAGAACAAAAGAATGGAACATTAGAACTATCAAAAGAATGAAGATGCAAATGACAAAAGATCAGTCCAGCTAGAAGAGCTGAAGCCAATATAAGACCTAATCTCTAATGGATGAAGATCCAGCTTAAAGGATGAAGATCCACTTTAAAGGGTGAAGACCCAATTCCAAGGATGAAGATCCAGCTTAAAGGATGAAGATCCACTTTCAAATGTGAAGACCTTATTCCAAGGATGAAGATCCAATTTTAAAGGGTGAAGACCTGATTTCCAAGGATAAAGATCCAACTAAAAGGATAAAGATCCACTTTCAAGGGTGAAGACCCGATTTCCAAGGATGAAGATCCATTTTCAAATGTGAAGACCTGATTCCAAGGATGAAGATCCAATTTCAAAGGGTGAAGACCCGAAGTCCAAAGGATGAAGATTCATTTTCAAGGGTGAAGACCCGATGCCAAGGATGAAGATCCAGTTTAAAGGATGAAGATCCAATTTCAAGAGTAAAGACCCGACGTCCAAAGGATGAAGATCCATTTTTAAGGGTGAAGACCCGATCTCAAAGGATGAAGATCCATTTTCAAGGGTGAAGACCCGATCTCCAAGGATGAAGATCCATTTTCAAGGATAAAGACCCGATCTCAAAGGATGAAGATGCATTTAAAAGGGTGAAGACCCGATCTCAAAGGATGAAGATCCATTTACAAGGGTGAAGACCCGATCTCCAAGGATGAAGATCCATTTACAAGGGTGAAGACCCAATCTCCAAGGATTAAGATCCATTTACAATGGTGAAGACCCGATCTCCAAGGATGAAGATCAAAGTTCCAAAGGTGAAGATCCGATGCTAAGGATGTAGATCTAAGTTCCAACGATGAAGATTCATTTTGAGGGTGAAGACCCACAATGCGTTAAAGAATAGAATAGCCGGAGCAATCAGAATTCTCAACTAATAAAAGGTCAGTCAAGCTCAGTCTCTAGTCCAAAACCCAAATCCCAAATTACCCTTAGGTCCAGAACTTAAAATTACCCTTAAGTCCAAAACTTAGCTCGGGTCCAGAACCTAAATTATCATTAAGTCCATAACTTAGCTTAGGCCCATAACCTAAATTCCTTCTTAAGTCCAGAACTTAGCTTGGGTCCAGAACCCAAATTATCCTTAAGTTCAGAACTTAGCTTAGGTCTAGAACTTAAAGTCCTTTTCGAGTCCAGAACTCGAACTAGGTCCAGAAACTAAAACCAAAACCATCTCAAGAAAATTAAGTCTATTTTTGCCAAAATTAAAAGTCTTGTTTCTTTTCACTTTCTGAATCAATTCAAGATCATTCAAGCAGGAGGCAAACTGTAGACTCTTAATTTTGACCCCAATTTGATATGGTCCTAATTAAAGGATGTCAAAATAAATTTGATCCGACTTTAAATATTTAAACCTAGTTTATAATTTTTAAAGGAGTTGGTTCAGATTAAAGAAGCATAAATTTCATTGTAAAACCCTAAAATCAAGTTTAATTGGCCCAAATTAAAACTTTTCAGTCCATAAGTTAAAAAAGGCCAGAATAATTTGAGTGAGGCCGGCCGGGGAGGCATCAGCATGCCTCATGTCGATCTGGTAGCCTAGATCGACATAAGGTTGGACTCATGTCGACCTGGGCAGGCTAGGTCAACATGAGCATGCTTCATGTCGACCTTGGCAGGCGAGGTCGACATGAGCATGCCTCATGTTGTCCTTGGCAGCCCAAAAAATGAATTCTAGTTGAATTAGGAAACTTATCCAACCTCATGTTGACCTGGTTGCCCTAGGTTGAATAATATTAGGTTAAGGATTCTGAGTGAAGTTAGGGCCTATAAATAATAACAATTTAGAATTTAGAGATTGGGGGGGGGGGGGGGAACAGCAGGAAACATTAACAAGGGAGAATTAATAGGAATAAGAGTCTGGAATTGAGATTAACAGAGGATTAAACCACAAAGCAGAAGAGATGGCAACAAAGAGAGAAGAATAGTTGTCACATCCCAAAGTTTAGGTAGTCGAGTATTAGGCAAGAAGGACATAAATAAGTGGTCAAATAGAGGCTCGAGATAGTCAAAAACAAAATCGGTGTGCAAAGGAGACCCGTGAAGTCGACAGGACCTAAAGGTAATTTTTCGAAAGGCTGAGGACCTAAGAGTAATTTTTTGAAAATTTGTGTCGGTTCTTAATAGTGACCCTAACGGATGCTATAAATGTATTCTCAGGAATAATCGGGTCGTAATGGTGGCGCACGATTTCTCCCGAAAACGCACGGTTTGTAAGTTACGGGCGATTTTTCGACAAGGGCATTTTGGATGTTTCCATCGGAGGGGTGATTTTGTAATTAAATACAACTTTGGGGGTCAAAATATGAATAAAAGGAAGCCTAATGGCTTGCCAAATAAATAGATAAAAGAAGAAGGCAAGTGGACCAATTAAAAGTGGCCATTTTTGATATAAGGTGTACCAATTCGAAGTCAACATCTATACCAACATATTTTCACCACTTATGGCTTCCATTTGGATCAAAATAAGCTAAGGAAAGAAAATAAAAGCCCTCTCTTACATGGTGAACTCGTCCAAACCATAAGAGAAGGAAGAAGGAGGTGATTTTTCCAAAGTTTAAGGCTTTTGGTTGAAGATTTTGGTGACAAACAAGATTATAAGGTAAGAGAAACCTATCTCTAGTTTTAGTTTCATGGATTAATGGTTAATTTAAGAGATTGAAATTAGGGTTCATGTAGCTAGATTTGGAGAAAATTCAAGAAATAATTATTTGAAGGATTTGATGAAAGAAATGATGGTGTTTAATGGTGAAAATAAGCTAGCAACCATTAGAAAAATCATAAGATAAGACTATGTCTATACCTAGGGTTCTTACCTTTGTATATGTGACATGTTAAATTCATAGGAAATCAAGGAGATTAGAGAGGAAAGGAAGTGAAATAGACAAGAAGAGCAAGGAAAAGCAAGGTTTGGTACTTTAACTAATTGTTTGTTCATTTTCTTGAAATTTTTCTGTTTTAGAATTAGTGAAATTCTGTGACTTGTATGATTTTTAATTAAATATAGTCTTGAAGTCAATTTTTGATATGTTGTGTCTCAATGTGTCTAGAATCACTGAAAAATATTTTGAGTTGAATTCGGAATGGTTATGATTATGGAAAAATTATTTCTGTTAGACCTGCTCTAGGAGGTACCTTGACTGAGATAGCCATGTTTCCGGATTTTTAATAAACTTTAGAAAAATAATTTTCAATTGAATTTTGGATATGTTGTTTTTTTGTGAGTCTAGTATTTGAGAAAAATAATTTAGAACCACATTGATTGAATTTAATTTACGGAATTCACAAAATTCAGAACTGCTGCCAGGATGCAGGGAACCTGGAGCAGTCTGGTTGGGTGAACTACTTGACCAAGATTTTGTGTCCATTTTGATCTGAAATTTTAAAGGAATGATTTTAAGATGTAAAAATAAATTCTGTAAAAATTTTAGAGTTTTTAGCCAAGTAGATTATTTTATACAATTTTTCAAAATAGGCATCAAGTTGAGTCCAAAACCAGAATTTACTATTCATATGGTCATTTTGCTAATATTCATTTGGTCATTTTTCAAAAGTAATCCAATTGATTCTTTATGCATATAAATGAGCATAATATGTTATTAAAATGAAAAAATATGATATTTCACGTTGAAATAATATAAGAAACATAAGTCGATAATTGTATAATGCATATTCGATTAAGAAATGATATGAAAATTTTGGCTTCACTGGGTATCTGTGATAGTACTGAGTAGGGTAAGGGTATGATATATCATACTATATGCAGTGCTGCTTTAATATAGGACTTCGGTCTGAGTTATACAGGGTGATGACCCGAGCTATATAGGACTTCGGTTCGAGTTATATAGGGCAATCGCCCGAGTTATATAGGACTCCGGTCCGAGGGCTTCGGCCACAGATTCCACAGGGCTTGGTCCGCAATTTTTTAGGGCTACAGCCACAGAATATATATATATAGTTGTTTTAGTTAGTTCCTTACCATACATTAGTCTACCAAATTACCTTGTGGAGCGAACGGATAAAATGATAATAACTGAATATATGATATGTATGGATTTTTTTTACTGTGATATTATTTTTCAATACGACTCATTGCTTTTAAAAGTGCATTATGCTTTTATTATTTATTTTCCATAATTAGTTAAAGTACCCACTAAGCAATGCTTAGCATGTTTAGTTTCTTCTAAACTCGTAGGCTATTAGAAAGGAGCCAGTAGCGAGCAAAGGAGTCCTGCAATCTGTCTGTCATCAACAAACTTAGGTGGTGCTCTTCATTTTGTATTTTGGTATTAGAAACTGGCATGTACTTATTTGAACAATACAAAGATATAACTTGATGTAGCATGTAAATCTAGTAATGTATAATAACCGTATGGTTTTAAATTGAGTTGGGTTGTGAATATAGAAGTGTGAATTCTTCTTGCAGGATTGTAGTTGAGGTTATAAGGGTGGATTATTGGGAGTGTGCTTGAGTTGAATTGTGAAACAAAATGTTTTTCAAAAATAAGAAAAATCAGTTTTGTCGACACTTGGGACCTAGAATTTTAAGGGAGACTCCGTCAAAATTTTTGGAAAATTTTTATAAGAAACATTAAGTAAGCTGACATAACCAGAGCTCGTATCCCGATGTAGCATTCCTCCTCGGCTTATTCATAGGTCGGGAAGGGGTGTTACAACAGTAGTAGCTTTTTGGAGAACAAAGGAAACCACAAACAGAAATATCAAGACAACCAAAGAAGCAGGCAGAGTACATACTGTGTTCACATTGTTCATCCAGAAATCAATTTGGAGGAACCAACGAATGGAGGTTTGATCTTTAATCATAAATTACTCATGATCACAGTAGCTTCATTTTCTTTGATTAATAAAAACATGCATGCAGTAACTTTATCTTTGAACACACAGTACCTTGATCTTTGAGCATGCAGTAAATTGATCCTTATTTCAATAACTTTAATCGTTTGCTTTAATTAACACATTTATCAGTTGGTATTCATAACCCCACTTGCATGTTTCATAAAAAACTTAAAAATGTCCAGTAGCCATCGAGGATTTAAATTAATTGTTAGAATCTATTTTGTTTACTTTACTTCAAGAACCATGAATTATTTTATTAAAACTCAAAATCTCAAACTATTTTTATCCAAAAGCCTAAACCATTTCATTATTAACCTCCAAAATATTGATTATTTCTCCAAAACCTTAATTTATCTCTTCAAATCCAAAATTATTTTTTAAGGCAGTAAGTTAAACCCCGTAACCCTTTCCCCAAATTATTCCACCTAAAGCCACTAAACAAAACCTAACTATCCAAAACCCTAGTTTCCAAAACCATAATTCGAAAACACTAATTCCAAAACCCTAGTTTCAAAAACACTAACTATCCAAAACCCTAGTTTCAAAAACCCTAACAATCCAAAAACACTAACTATCCAAAACCCTAATTCCAAAACCCTAATTTTAAAAACCCTAATTCCAAAACCCTAGTTTCCAAAACCCTAGTTTCAAAAACCCTAAAAATCCTAATTTTAAAACCCTAATTACAAAACTTTAGTTTCTAAAACCTTAAGTTTCGAAACCCTAAATTCAATTGATAATTCTTTAAAACCCTAAATTTATATATTTATTGCTTTATTTAATTTTAGATTTGATTATATAGTTTATTATATTTTTTGATGGTTGATTTATTTAATTTCAATACTTGATTTATTTAATTTATCATGGATGAATATTTTCTTTATTATTATGATTATTATTTATTTGTTTTGGTATTAAAGTTGTAAAAGGTATGTTTCCACTTTGTGGGTACCTCATTAGTTAAATTTTATGTAATTTAAATCACTTTTATATTTTAGACCAATGTAAAGGACATGTTTCCACCTTTTGGTGGGTGTCCTATTTAGTTTAGACATGAACGATGTAAGAAAATATTTCCATCCTCGGATGGGTATCCATTTATTTGCTTTTGTTTGGACATTACTTTGATTTTAATATAATGATGCTTTTATTTTAATTGTTGCATGTAATATGGATAATATTGTTATACTTAAGAATTTTATAATATTAAGACCCGAAGAGGAGGCCGGTTCCAATGAACCGGGCATTGTGGGGGTGCTGGGCCATTTCTCACCTTCCCCACATGTACCCAACTTTCTGAACACATTAGGGGGTTGGGGATTCCTTAGGAATTGAGTCATCCGCCTCTTTCTTTTTCCCAGCCCGTCAGGGCGGTGACTTCATTTTCTCCGGGCATAGGCCCGTGTTCTATAAGGCCCCGAGTGCCGAAGTCACAAGAACCATTCCACAGGGAGTGGGGGAAAAATCCCTGCTCATAACAGTGATGCTTCATATAGTGGTTCAGGTTGTGTTTTATACAGGAGGGTAGAGTCATTGCTTATGCCTCTCGACAGTTGAAATCGCATAAGCTGAATTACCCGACGCATGATTTGAAATTAGCAGTTATTGTTTTTGCATTGAATATTTGGCGGTGTTACTTTTATGGGGAGAAATGCTTCATTTATACTGATTATAAGAGCTTGAAGTATCTGGGTTGTGAGCGGGGATTTTTGCCCCCACTCCCGGTGGAATGGTTCTTGCGACTTCGGTACTGTTTAGGCTCGAGGCCTTAGAGAACATGGGCCCAAGCCCAAAGAAAATACAGTCACCACCCGGACGGGCCGGGAAAAAGAAAGGGGTGGATGACTCAATTCCTAAGGAATCCCTAACCTCCTAATGGGTTTAGAAAGTTGGGTACGTGTGGGGAAGGTGAGAAATGCCCTAGCACCCCCACAATGCCCGGTTCATTGGAACCGGCCTCCTTTTCAGGTCTTAATATCATAAAATTCTTAAATATAATAATATTATCCACACTGCATGCAACAATTAAAATAAAGCATCACTATATTAAAATCAAAGCTATGTCCAAACAAAACAAATAAATGGACACCCATCTGAGGATGGAAACATGTCCTTACATCATCCATGTCTAAAACTAAATAGGACAACCACTGAAAGGTGAAAACGTATCCTTTACATTAATTCCAAAATATAAAATAAAATAAATTACATAAAGTTGAAATAATGAGGTACCCACAAAGTAGAAACATACCTCTTACATTAGTACCAAAATAAATCAATAATGATAACAAAGGAAACATTCATCCATAAATTAAATAAATCCATCACAGATCAAATAAGTCATCCATGAATACATATAACAAGTCCAATAAATAACTAAAACCAAAGTTTATATCATTAAATAATTGAAAGTAGACAATGAGGACACGGTCTATAATTTTAAAAGATTGAAATTAGGGTTTAAGATTTTTTAGGTTTGGCAACTGGAATTAGGGTTTGAGGGTTTTTTAGGTTTACTGGATGGGGGTTTGAAAAATGAGATTTTGGCATTTTGGGAATAAATTAGGGTTTTCTCGGATTAGGGTTTTTGGTGTTTTTGGCAGAATAATTTGGATTAGGGTTTTGGTAGCTTTAGGTAGAATAGTTTGGATTAGGGTTACTGGGTGACAAGCTTTAAAATAAATTAAGGTTTTGATTTATCATTTTAGAAGAAATATTGATTCTGGAAATAAATTAAGATTTTGGAAAACAGTTAGGATTTTGAGACTTTAATGGAATAATTTAGGGTTTAAATTTTTGGAAAAAATAGTTTAGGGTTTTAAAGTTTTGAAAACAAAAGAACGATTTAGGGTTTTGATAATTTAATCAATGACTTAGGCTACTGGATGGTTTTAAGTTTTAAGTTTTTATAAAACATGCAAGTGGAGTTTTGAAAACCAATTGATTAATGTATTAACTAAAGTAAACAATTAAAGTTATTAAAACAAAGATCAAGTTACTGCATATTCTTATTAATCAAAGAAAATGAAGCTACTGTGAACATATAATTTATGATTAAAGATCAAACCTGTGCAGTCGGTTCCACCAAAAAATTAATTTCTGGATGAACAATAACAAAGGCAATGTTGCTACCTTTGATGGATTGATGATTGATGAAAGCTTACTTGCTGCTAATTCCTTTTTGCCGTCTCTTGCTTTGCTGTTTAATCCTCTTAATGTTAATTGCCGACCCCGTTGATAAAATTGCCACCTCTTTAAAGTTAATTGCCACTCTCTTAATATTAATTGCCGACCCACTTCACCTTTTTCTTTTTTAAATTCTAAAATGTTATTATTTATAGGCCAAAAACCTTACTCCAAATCCCTAACCCTAATATTAATCCATCCTTAAAACAAATTTTAGTTCAATTAGGAAACTAATTTAAAACAACAAATTGAAACCATGTCTATCTTGTGTGCCAAAACGACATGGACCAAGGCCATGTTGACCTGGGCAACCAGGTCGACATGGCCAATGCTCATGTCGACCTGGGCCTCCAAGTCGACATGAGCCAAGGTTCATGTCACTTGGGCCCTTTGAACTTGAACTAATTTGGTATTTTTAAATTTTTTGGACCGGACCGTCTAAAAAAGATTTTATTTAGGGTTTTGTAGTTGAGTTTGTGACTTTTAAAATTGAATTGACTTATTAGAAGTTGTAAATAGGATCAAATTTATTTTGGCATTTTTTAATTTAGATCGTACCAACTTATGGCCAAAATTAAGGGTCTACAGTTTGCCCCCTACTTGAGCGATCTGAAACTTTCAGTAGAAGAGAGTGAAAAGCAACATGACTTTGAGCAAATTTTGGATGAGGATGGATACTTGGTTTTGATTTGGGTACCTGGACTCGAGAATGGGTACTTGGACCCGAGATTGAATTTGATTTAACGGACCTTTTATCAGGTAAGAATTCTGGCTTGACTGGTTGTTCCATTTTTTATGGATTCTGGGTCTTTACCCACCAAAAATGGATCTTTGTCTATTGAAAATTGGGTCTTTATCCTTGAAACATGGATCTTTATCCATTGGGGATTGGGTCTTTACCCTTGAAACACGAATCTTTATCCATTGAAGATCGGGTGTTTACCCTTGAAACATGGATCTTTATCCATTAGAGATTGGGTCTTTACCCCTGAAAATTGGATCTTTATCCATTGGAGATTGAGTCTTTACCCTTGAATCATGGATCTTTATCCATTATAGATCGGGTCTTTACCCTTGAAACATGGATCTTTATCCATTGGAGATCGGGTCTTTACCCTTGAAACATGGATCTTTATCCATTAGAGATCGAGTCTTTACCCTTGAAACATGGATCTTTATCCATTGGAGGTTGGGCCTTTACTCTTGAAACATCAATCTTTATCCATTGGAGGTTGGGTCTTTACCCTTGAAACATGGATCTTTATCTATTGGAGATCGGGTCTTTACCCTTGAAACATGGATCTTTATCCACTGGAGATCGAGTCTTTACCCTTGAAATATGGATCTTTATCCATTGGAGATCAGGTCTTTACCCTTGAAACATGGATCGTTATCCATTGGAGATCGGGTTTTTATCCTTAAAACATGGATCTCTATCCATTGGAGATCGGGTCTTTGCCCTTGAAACATGGATCTTTATCCATTCGAGATCGGGTCTTTACCCTTGAAACATGGATCTTTATCTATTGGAAATTGGGGCTTTACCCTAGCTTCAACTCTTTTAGCTGGACTGATCTTTTGTCTTTTGCATCTTCATTCTTTTGAGAATTCTAATTTTCTTCTTTTTCCATTCTTTTGTGTTCTTCCTTTGCACTTTTGCAAAAAATTTAGCCTTTTCTATCTAGCCTTCATATCTTCTCCTTGCCCCCTGCATGGCAAGATATTTGAAAGTGAGTTTGAAAATGCTTTGTACATGCATAAACTAAAAAATTGAAAAGGACAAACTTTGCCCCCTGTGCAGGATCAAACCCATGATTTTTTATGCAGGCTCTAATTGATATTTGTCTTGTCTAGCTCTTCACACAAACACATATTTCTTCTTTTGCAAAATGACTGGAGCTTCCTCAAGCAATAGGCTTTCTATGCCCCCCTTGATTCAATATCTTCTTTTTATTCTTTACTTCACAGGGTGTTTGCTGTTTACTTTGACAAAGAACAGACAATACAAGACAAGAAAGTGCGATGTGATATGCTCATGTATGCATGATATGCATGAATAATACATACAATGGTTCCATCGACTCACAGACTGAGGTTATTAGCTGAAATGTTGTTATGGATTTCTTTTAGATGCCCGTTCAGGTCTTGCACTGGAATGACAAGATGCTTCACATTTATGGCTTTTATCTTAAAGATGTTGAAAACATGAATAACAGAAACCTTGCAGACCCTTAATTTTTGACCCAGTCCGATCCAATATATTTTAGTTAGTCCAAAATAATTTTTGTGGTATCTTGATTAATTTTAATATTTATTTTAGTAAAAAATGGTGAAGTGAATAAAAAATAAACAAATAATAAAAAATAAACAAATAACAAAAAAAATCGGCGACGAAATTTTTCATCGGCGAAATGGCCCGCAGGCCCATTTTCGCCCTCAGCCAGCTGCGGCAGCTTTTTTACCAGCACAATTTTTCGCAGTAGTTTTTTTTCGCCAGCGCAATCTTTTTTTCCAGCGAAATTTTTTCGACGCAAATTTTTCCGAAACCAAATACAATTAGGTTTCGGTTTCCTTTTCTTAATCAATGTTAGATTCCGTGAATAATTAAAAGTAATCATAAAAATTTTCTATAAATAAGGACTAAAACAACACAAAATTAGAAGAAAATTTGAGACTAAAATTGAGGAGGAAAACTTTGAAAGATTTGAAGAATTCCTTCTGGCAGTGAAATCGATTGGACTTACTGAGAGAGCAAACAATCAATTCAATCCATCAAAGGCAGCAAAGCTTGTCTTTGTTCTAGTTCATCCAAGAAGAAATTTTTGGTGGAACCAATAAACGAAGGTATGAATGTCTAACTTCTTTCACAGTAGATTAAATAATTCAATTGTCTCTTTTGATTCAAAAAACCCTAGAACTTTAATTTACCTTTTCTAAAGCTTAAAAACCTTAATTCTTTTATTTGTTTTCCAAAAGTCTTAAAATTGTTATTTTTGTTTCTTCAAAATTTACCAAAACCCTAATTTGAATCTGTTTCTTTTCAAATCCCTAAATTGAATCTGTTTCTTTCCACAAACCCTAAAAAATATCTCTTTTGTTTCTATAAACCTTAAATCATTTTGTTTATTTTCATAAAGTTTCATAAAATTATCAATTGTTTCTCCAAATTCTAAAATAAAATATATTCTCCAAAAACACTAAACCCTAATTCAACTTTAGAATCAAGACAGTAACCTCAAACCAAATTATTCTAAAATCTAGTTTTCTTAAACCCTAATTCCCTTAAAACCTTAAACCCTAATTTTTCTATATCCTAATCTTTAAAACCTTAAAACCATATAAATTTAACTGTTATAATTCTACACAGTAAGTAACCATAAATCATAAATCCAATATTTTAAAATGTTCAAACCCTAATTTCATGATTTCACTCCTCAAAAACTAATTTGGTTAATAAAAGAATTTTATCAACCTCTTAAATTATAAAACTTTAATCAATCTCAATTCCATTAAAACTCACAGTAGCTTAAACCCATTAAATAAAGAATCTTAAATAGAAATAGTAGCCCTAATTTGAATCTTTATTTGCTTTATTCAATTTTATATTTGATTATGCTTTGATTTATTTTATATGCTTTAATTTATTTAAGTTCAATGCTTGGTTTATTTAGTTTATCATGGATGGATGTTTACGTTCTATTGATCTTTAATATCTTTGATGAATGATTTATTTATGATGAATGGTTATTTACTTTATCGATTTATTTAGATTTTCAATTTTGCGACAGGCCGTCGCAGATTGTGACGAATTTGCAACCACTCGGCGGTTGCAAATCTGCCGTCGCAGATTCCGTCGCAAATTTTCGTCGCAAATTCGTTGCAGATTCCGTCACAGATTGTCGTCGCGGATTCCGTCACAGATTCCGTCATAGATTTCAGATATCCGTCACAGATTCGTGGCAAATCCGTAACAATTTAATATTGATTTTTATTGGAACTATTTGTATTATCAATTAATTTTATGAGAACTTTATAAATAGATTTGGAACATTTAAACACAATCTAAAAAAAAACACTAATTACATTGATAAAAATAATTCTTTTATTAATCTTCAATATAATAAAATATTTTACAATTTAATTATGCATGTGTTAAGAACACTACTACAAATAATCTATCTTGAAAATAACAATATTTGGGAAAAAGTAACACAAGTGTCTCACAATATAAAACTCAAAACAAATCAAACTCTAAATCCTCTGCTGTTCCTCCTTCCTCTAGCTCTCTCAAACTTCCTTCCCTTTGATCGCACATAGGGTTTAGTATGGCTGTGTGGCACACCAGGAGCTGGGCCAAAGTGTTTCACAGCTTTACGGGCATTCTTTGGACCTCTTAAAAGAACCTGAACAAACATTTGCATTAATAAGCTGCAATATGAGCAATATCATGTAATTTGTAGCAAAACAGAAGGCAAATCTTAAGATGACTCAAGAATTCTATATCAAAGAACATAAACAGCACACAACACATATTGAATTTGAATCTGATCCTTTTCCTAATAAATGTAACATAAAGCTTGATATCAAAACTTCACCAGCATCAATAGCAATTCTAAAAATGGAATTACGATAATTCAATGACATACGAGTCATGAACATAAAAAGGAAAAATAGGGGCATTATTGACCTTGAACCAATATATTTCTATATATGAACTTACAATTATATTGTCCAAATATGAGTGCAGGCACAGATCATTCCTCGGTTACATAATGGTCAAATAAACTTTTGATAGTAGCATAAATTTAAATCAATTTTATAATAGAAACCTTAGTTTTAAGTTCTTATAAATTATCTATAAAACTTTCTATATGAAGAGTTTGCAACACAACAAAAGATCCAATGACAGTTCAATGCACTACTATTTTACATTATATTCTGAAGAGACCCAAGAAAAATTAAGGAATGCAGAAGCTATAATATCTAACTGCAAACTGTTTTCAAATGTAGATCCACAGAATGAAATGAATCCAATAGTCAATAATTTTCAAGGAAAAAAAACATAATAGTTAAAAATTAAATAACAATAACATCACATAATGCCTTCCAAAAATATCTTTTGAATAATCTCTTGTAATTGCCATTTAACATTTATTGAAATAAAAATAGTAGTTAAATAAAATACTTCCAAAAGCTAGAGAAGGTTCAAACCTGGGGATTTCAACAGGAGTAAGGTATAGGTTGCTTGGATACTGGATCTACATTTACATCAAATAAGTCATCACAAGTTTTGGGTTAAGGAACAAAAAAATGAAAGACATGGATAACACTTTACTCCTATATTACTCCTGGGAGGCTGCCACTGCCCATGAAGCCCACTTGGACCTAATATGGAATGTCTAGAGAAAGTCTCCTCCTTTGGGCGTGGGAAGTTTATAGATCTTCAAGAAGCAAGTCAACTTGCAAATGAAGTTCAGGATACCAAAGATACCATTTATGATTTAAAATAAAATTATAGCCATAGGCATCGAAGTTAGTAACTTCGTTAAACTGAATAGACAATATAAATAAAATTACTCTCATGGAATCATATACTCATTTCATTCCCTTAAACCAAGTTGTCTTATACCATCACACCCATGCTCACCAGATCACCTAATTAGGTCGCCCAAAAGGCTGAGATTGGCGGATCAACCATACTGCCAAAATAGAAACTTCAACTAGACTTTTCAAAGTGAAAGTTGTAAAGCTGGTAGAGAACTGTAATGTAGCAAAGGTCATAAAACACATATGCGAGTCCACATGGTAGGGAATACATCCTCCCCTATTTATTAGTTATAACCCCTTAATCTTTAGCGTACTTAAACTTGAAATGTTAAAAAATTAATATTTAATATCATTCAAAAATTTGCGGAGGTTTTCTTTGTTATTTCAACACCACCAGTATATGCATTTGAGTGCGCAAAGTTTAACAATTGATAGAAGACATTTAATAGGAACAAGAGCAAAACCATAGATTTTTAATTTTGGGTGCCAATCTGCACATTTCACATTTTTACAGGTTCAATAAAGATGGGAACAAAGCATTAATGAAGTGCATAAAATCTTAAAACAAAGCATTAATGAAGTGCATAAAATCTTAAAACAAAGCATTAATGAAGTGCATGAAATCTTAAGGAATTTATTCATAAGAATATTTAACCAAATTGTTGAAAATAGCAAGTAAATAGCGACTAATATCAAATTTTAACCATACCTTTATCACATTATAGTTAGTTGAGGTTTGCTTTCTAAAAGGTGGCCACTCAAGTAAATCATTTTGATGGACATAGCCCTGCCCATTTACTTGATGTGTATGTTTTCTATTAAATTCATTGATCTTTTGCTGCACTTCTGGTTTCAACTTCTCCAACTCACTCACAGCATTCCATAATCTCTGCAGCAAAAAATTAAAATGAATTTAAGCCCCAAACTTGAACATGAAATGCATTCTATAAAAAGAAAACAAGAGGACAAAGAAAAAGACAATATTACCTTTTTCAAATGAACTTTTTTGCTTTGGTCAGATGCCCCATAATCACGATGGCGTGGTACTGTTTCTGACACCAAGCTAAAGCAACAGAAGTAGTGGTAGAAGTAAAATGCTAACAGCTAAATCATTTTCATTGAGAAAAAATTGAAGCAAAATCTGAATTTCCATCAGAATCAATTCCCCATCCCCCTCAAATTTTACATTAAAAATTCAAAGCTCCTGTTCTCACCTTGAAAACCTTAACAGCATAATATACAGATCTATAATATTTTTTTCTTCTTGCAATATGTCAGCCTGCAGTAGACCAAGTACATTAAAAATCAAAATTAACAATTTTAGATGTGGGGGGTGGAATCAGTAACAATGTAACTATGCACACATTTATGTACATAGCATGTGCCTGTTTAATTTTGAAAGCAACATAAGCAATAGAAGATGCATTTCAGAGGCAGCACCGTTTACAAATTACAAGAGAATTAGAAGCCAACCAGTCAGCATATGTTGCAAGAGAGAGATTAATTCCCTCGCCCTTGCATTACTAGAGTATTGGAACCTAAAGAACCAGTTCCAGCTCTAAATGAATCCTAAAAATGTAAAATCAATGCTCCTGTTCTAATTTTAGTATAATAGAAGATCAATTAGATTTTGGTTACAAGTAGCCAGTTTTCTATAACAATTTAAAATAGCTTCAGTCCTAACAACCAGGATAACACGTAAAACATCTCAGCCCAGATTAAGAATAATGTCTAGGAAAAATGATCCATCTTATCATGCAGCCAACAGAAGATTTTCCACATGAAGTCACCAATAATTTGGATTGGAATATAGCTTCACTTTATTGCAGCTATCAAAGCTTTAGAGATTACTATAGTGTTTCAGCATTCCTAGTTCATAAAGCTCAGCTAGTTTCTCTCTAAGTATTAAAACCTTCAATTGGTAAAAATAAACAATTCCTTATCAGTAAAAAGTCAGATAAATTAAGCCAATAAAATGGTTATCAACTAAAGAACTACCAAACTCATATAACCCGTCAAACCCATAACTAAAGCAAAACACCAACGGAAATTCAAAATATAAATTATGGAAAAACCATTATGGCAGACAACATCTCATATAGAACCAATTCAAAAGATAAAACAGCTAAAGAAGCTACTGGTGGATGATGTCTATAATCAAAAGCAAACCTGTTCCTCGAAAGAAACAACCCGAGGCTGAATCTGAGCAAGGATATAATGAGCAATCTCCTTTTGCGTCTCCGGTTCCAATCTCCCCAGTTCATGAGCAAAAGTTTGCAATAGCTGTCTCGAAACCACCAAAGGTACATCGTCCGATAACACTGTGTGAACACTCGAATTTTGAGGCTCGGGAAGCCAATTTTCTCATATTGCAGACAACCGAGCCGGACCGAAGGTCCGCGGTAAAGTTCATCGGAAATATATCGATATGGTACTTGAAATGTCCGGGGCGATGCGAGGATCACGGATATGGCCTTGGAATAATTTTTGGAGGTCCACAGCTCCTAGAAAATAAGTTTGAACGAAAATCGGGAGATTTTTTGAGGGATGAACCGCCAAGCTTAGCGGTCCGACCGCCGGAGTCGGCGGTCCGACCGCCAGAACCGGCAGTCCGACCGCCGGCATTGATTTTTTTTCCAGTTTTTTGGCTGACAGCGCGGTCTGACCGCTGACCGCCGTTCAGTCCGAAATTTTGCCTATAAAAAGGTTTTCGATTCTCAAAAAAAGGGGTTGGCTTTTGGCATCCCGGGACCTGGTGTTACAGAAAGCAAAGGATCATATTCTAAGAAATCAAGATCTGGAACTTCGAAGTGGAAAAACTCTAAGCAAGGTAAAATCTTAATTCATCTTTTGTTAATTCAAGCATGTCATAGGCATTCCATCTTCTTCTTAAATTCTTCTTGGTCAAAGACCTAATCCTTTTAGGTCTAAGGCCTAATTAATTAAATAAATAATCGATCTTTCGGCATTAAGCCATGAATCAACCAACCTTTTTTGGCCCAAGGCCTAAAATTTGCATCCTTTTGGTACAAGGTACCTAAATTTCACAATTTTGCACTAAGTGCTAATTAAATCTCACAATGCACGAAGCATACACACACACATGCATAAATGCATAATTGCCTTTAAATAGGCTTTTCCGAACTACATGGGCTTTGATCTCTCATAAAAACGAGAGTATGTAGGCATATTTGGGATTCACCCCAAATAGCAAGTCCGCAATTTACTAACAATCTGTTTGTTTTCTTTCCTTCACCCCTTTCAAGGTTTATTTCTTTTATTGGCAAGTTAATCGAATGCATGACATAGTCCCCGAATCCTCCTTGGGTTCGCAGAGCAGAA
The DNA here is from genome assembly GCA_947685225.1 of Garcia nutans. Classification (NCBI taxonomy): domain Eukaryota; kingdom Viridiplantae; phylum Streptophyta; class Magnoliopsida; order Malpighiales; family Euphorbiaceae; genus Garcia; species Garcia nutans. The sequence goes on along the minus strand of CANTUV010000005.1, from coordinate 34,308,561 downwards.
ACCTTTACATTGGACGTGTTATTGGAGTCAAACAAGGGTTTTTCTTAGTTTTTCCCTTCGAACAAAAATAAACTGAGTGGCGACTCCCGACAACAAGTGAGCGTTCACCCGAATCTTTTTAGAGTGAAATCCGAGGTTCACAGCTTGGCGACTCCACTGGGGACCATAAAAATGATTTATGGGATTCTAGTGGACTACTATTGCTTATTTGATTAATTTGACACTAGGGACCATGAAAATGATTTATGGGATCCTAGTGGACTATTATTATTCATTTAACTGATTTGCCCTTCTTTAGGATACTTTTATTCATTTTGCAGGGTACCTTAGCAATATATATCCCCTCCTTGGGGATATTGGATTGAAAATTGACAAAAGGAATCTTTTTCCTTTAATGGACCCCTTGTTTGATTAATTGTGCATTTATTTTGTCATTCAGAGAATCTTTTTCTCTTGCATTATATGGGGGAATCCTTTTCTTCCATTGCATAAAAAAATTGTTTTCAAATGAATTTCTTCTCTTTCTGTTCAAAATTCTGAGTCTGGATAGCAAGTAGCGCTGACCGGCAGGTCTCCTTGATTATGTCGGCGGACAGCCAAAGTGTCCTCCCTGTTGTCGCAAACCATTCCAATCCTTTTGGAGTGGCCCATGAGTAATCGTACTGTTGGACCCACGCGAAACTCCTTGTTTCACATGTGGTTAGGTATATCTTACTCAAGACTCAAGGGTCCTTATTATGAGCCAATTCTCTATTTTTCATGAACAATAGAACCTTCCCTTAGGTTGTATGTACCCAATGATAGTGCCACATTCCATTAAAATGAATTATGATATGATGAGGTGCATTCATGCAACATGACAACATTATTTTGGGGGAAAATCTTTTGGGAAAAAACTTTTGATGTATATAAGTGGACCAAGAGTCTTCCTACCCTACACACTACCCTAATCCTTTACCCTTAACCTTTGCAGGTATCCACTATCCGTGTGCCTTCACCCACACAAGCTACTCCAACTGTGCAATCACCCACAGGTCCTGCTACCCCAATTTCACCAACTGCTCCAATTACTGAAATGGCTACTATTAAATAGATTAAGGCTTTGCTAGATGGACAGGTTAAGGAAATTGAAGCTAGGATGCAAGAGAGAATTGATGAAGCTTTGGTTGCCCAAAGGGTAGCCATCCTAGCTGAATTGGGAGGGGCACCAAAGACGGCCTCTACTTCTGAACATTTAGGGAAAGAACCAATTGTGGGGCAAACTAGTACCCCCCATGACTGCTCAGAATAATACCCCTGTCATCAATTTGGAGGATCCACCCTCTAAGAATGAAACTGATGAACTGAAAAAGAAACTTGAATTGCTTGAAAGGTCAATCACTGCCATGAAAACTCATAAAGAGGTGGTAGACATGGAATCCTTATCCTTGTTTCCTCAAGCTAGATTGCCTCCAAAATTCAAGATGCCTGGGATGGACAGATTTGATGGGACCACTTGCCCTAAAACCCATTTGAAGATGTATGTGGGAGCCTTGAGCCCTTGGGGTCTAAATGATGAGCTCTTTGCTCAACTCTTTCAACAATCCTTGACTGGGGCTGCCCTAAAATGGTTTGTAAGCCTGGATCGTGCTAAGATTAAGACTTGGGAAGACATCTGCAATGCGTTTAACACTCAATACCACTACAATATTGAGGTAGATCTCACTAGAAGGGAGCTTGAGACTACCAAGCAAAACAACAATGAACCTTTCTCCTCGTTCCTTACAAGGTGGAGGGTGAAGGCTGCCCAAATGATCAATCGTCCTTCAGAACAGGAGCAGATTGATATTATAATAAAAAATTTAAGACCTACATATCAAGCTCAACTGCAAACCCAATACCTACCTACTTTCAAATCGCTCATTGCGACTGCAACTAAGGTAGAAGACTTAATACAATTCGATAAAATAGTAGATGAGGGAGCTACTTCGAAGTATAGGAAACAAGGCCAAGCTACTTCCTCAAACAAGGTCAATGAAGTGGCCAATATTGCCCCTGCGAATCCTTTACGTGTGGGCAATCTTGGGCAGAGAAATCAGCCAAGAAGGCAATATACCAACCTTGGGGTGCCCCTTCATCTAGTGTTTAAAAAGGCTGTGGAAGGGAAGTATTTGAAGCCTTTGGACCCAAGGCCACCTCCAAACCCATTACCCGCCAGTTATAAGGCCAATGAGTATTGTGAATACCACCAAGGAAAAGGGCATAGAACAGATTCTTGCTGGACTCTGAAAAACCGCATCCAGGATTTGGTGGATAGGGGTGACATCATTCCTCTCATGAGTCAACCGAACATTGATACTAACCCTTTGCCTAATCATTCCATCCATGCCATCACTATGGAAGAAGAGTTGTTTGATCCTTTCAAACTTCTCTTAGAAATGAATGAAGTGTGTGTGTTGGATTTGAATGACCTTGCTGAAGAGGTCGATGCTTTGACAAGAAGCGGAAGGCAATATCAGCCACTCGATTTGGGAAAAGCCCCTACAGCCTCAAATCACCCCCATAAGAAGACACCAGAGCCAAAAGAAGACCTTGTCCTCTCTCACCTTAAGTAAACTCAAGCTAGGGTATCAATTTGGGAGCTCCTTGCTTTCTCATTCCCACACCGTCAGGCTCTCAGCGAAGCTTTAAGTCAACTTGATACATCAGTGGACACAAGCCCAGAAGCTTTGGTGGCCACTTTGACTCAATCAACCAAGACATTGAGTATCTGATTTTCTGATACAGACCTGCCAGAAGATGGCAGTAAACACAATGATGCCCTATACATCACCATACAAACTGTCGGAAAGACTGTTCCCATGGTTCTCATTGATAATGGGTCAGCCTTAAGTGTATCTCCTTTGAAGGTAGCAAGCTGTCTGGGGTTGGAGGCTACAGATCTTACACCTTCTGATCAGATTGTTAGAGCATATGATAACACTCGAAGGGAAATTTTGGGTGTTGCCACTCTGGAAGTTGCTATTGGGCCGGTGAAAATGGGAGTGCCCTTCCAAGTCATTGATGTACCCGCGAGCTTTAATCTCCTCCTTGGAAGGCCATGGATTCATCAGATTAATGCTGTACCATCTTCATTACATCAAAAACTTAAGTTCCCTTTTGAAGGAAAAATCATCACTATCAAAGGGGACACCTGTGAAATCAACAAGAGAACTATGGATCAGTCTCTCTTTGAGGTTGTTCCTGGCGAAACCGCCATGTCCTTGACTGGTTTCCATTATGATACAGTCCAATGCATTGAAGGAGAAAAACCCAAAGGGCCATTTATCTTATATGATTTTGGAGAGGTCCAAATCAATTGCCTGGTGGGAATGATGCTAAGGGTAGGTCTGCTGCCCGGAATGGAAATGATAAAGTCTGGGAGGAAAGCACCCGTAGTGCGGCCATGGGAAGAACCTGAGAATAGGGAAACTTTTGGCCTGGGGTACAAACCCACAGATGAGGAGATTGAAGAGTTTGAGCATGGAAGGAAGAAAAAGAAGAATTGGGGGGCAAGAAGCCTCAAAATGTGCCCTTACTTTAGAACTCTGAATGGTCACTTCTGCAAACCTGGAAAAGCAGTTCCTTACTGTGGTTTTCAGGAACCATTCTATTCTCCTATGACTGGAAAGAAGCTACCAGGTTTTGAGATGTTCGATGATGTTTTAGCCATAAAAGAAGAAGAGCCAGAACCTATAGCTGACCCACAAATTGAAGATTTTATGCGGCCTAGTCTCTTTGATGAGGTTGCTATGATAACCAATTTTGAAGACAAAAGGAACTTCATAAAGCTGATCAAGACCACAGATGGACCACTGATGAACTGGTATGCCGAGGAGGGACAAGCTGTTGTAGTCAAATCTAGTCCTGTGTCACACCCCGAGCCTGAGTCTTGTACTGAGTCAAAACTTAAGTCAAACACCGAGTCAGAGTCCAGTTTTGAGTCTTCCTTAGCTTCAGGAATAGAAAACCATAATGTCGAATCTAATGTAACTCTTGAGGATGACTCCGCCATTATTAATGAAAATGTTTGAATTTCTGGTTACCCTGTGTCTTTTGCTTTCCAAGTATTATCTAGCAAAAATGAAATAAATGAAATAAATGAAATAAATGAAAAAATAATGATTGGCAAAGAAAATGAACATACATACATTGCATATGATTGTGTGAATAAGGAACAGGTTGTTGAGTGCATCAGAAGATATGTCGACTGCTTCTTGTGGAAGGCAAGTGATGTCACGGGAATAGACCCGGCCATAGCAGTTCATAAGATTCCACTATACCCAGATGCAAAGCCGGTTAAGTAGAAATTGAGAAGAATGAAGCCAGAATGGTCTTTGAAAATTAAAGAGGAGGTTGCCAAGCAACTGGACAATAAGTTCATAGAACCAATTGCCTATCCTTCCTGGTTAGCAAACATCGTGCCAGTCCCGAAGAAAGATGGAAAGGTCAGGATGTGTGTTGACTATAGAGATTTGAATAAGGCCTGTCCCAAGGACGATTTTCCACTGCCACACATCGATTTGCTGATAGACAGGATGGCTGGGCATATGATGGTTTCCATGACTGACCTCGCGGTTGGGTACAATCAGATCCTAGTGCACCCACCAGATAAAGAGAAGACAGCTTTCATTACAGAATGGGGCACTTTCTGCTACAGGGTTATGCCTTTTGGGTTGATAAATGCAAGAGCTACCTACCAAAGGATGGCGACAACAGTCTTTCATGACATGATTCACAAAGAAGTAGAAGTGTATGTTGATGATATGATTGTTAAGTCAAAATCTCCAGAAGAACACGTTGAAGCACTTGAGAAGTTCTTCCTTAGACTTCGCAAGTACAATTTGAAACTTAATCCTGTAAAGTGCCTGTTTGGAGCAACATCAGGCTTATTTTTGGGGTATTTGGTCAGCAAGAGAGGAATAGAGGTTGATCCAGCAAAGTCAAAGGCTATTCTGAAAATGCCTCCGCTAAGAACAGAAAAAGAGATTCGAGGCTTGCTAGGTAGATTACAGTATATCAGTCGATTCATATCACAATTGGCAGAGACTTGTGGTCCAATCTTTAAGCTACTAAGGAAAGGTACTTCACAAGAATGGAATGAAGACGGCCAAAAGGCCTTCGACAAGATCAAAGAATACTTGTTAAATCCGCCAATTCTACAACCTCCCAGAATGGGAAAGCCTCTGCTCTTATATTTGTCTGTAACAGATGAAGCCATGGGTGCAATGTTAGCTCAAGAAGCTGAAAGTACAAAGGTGGAAAATGCAATTTACTACCTCAGCAAAAGGATGCTGGACTATGAGTTAAAGTATAACAAGATTGAGAAGTTGTGTTTAGCATTGTATTGGGCTTGCACAAAGTTACAACACTACTTATCTTTTTACACTACTTGTGTCGTCGCAGAACAGAGTCCCTTGAAATTCCTTATGGAGAGGCCTGTTTTGGACAGTAAAATGGCAAAGTGGGTGTCAACATTGGCAGCCTTTGACTTAAAATTTATTCAAAGGAAAGCTGTGAAAGGTGGCGCAATAGCTGACCAATTAACAGAATTGCCCGTAAAAGACGAGATGCGAGGAATGGGTTTCCCTGACGAAGACCTCCTGAATGTGGAAAGAAGTGTTTGGGAGATGTATTTTGATGGGCATCCAATTATCATGGAAATGGAATTGGGATTGTGTTCAAAACTCCTTGTGGAGAATACATTCCATTTTCAGTTAAACTTGACTTTAGCTGCACAAACAATGAAGCAGAATATGAAGCTTGTATCAATGGGCTTGAAACTGCCCTGGAATTAGGGATTAAGAACCTAAAGGTCTACGGTGATTCTATTTTAATAGTATCACAAGCTTTAAGGAAATGGAAGATAAGAGAAGAGCGTTTGGTTCCTTACCTACAACGCCTTGATCATTTGGCACAACAATTCGATGATCTGTCCTTCGAATATCTCCCAAGAGCAAAGAATCAGTTTGCTAATGCCTTGGCTACTTTAGCTTCCATGATCAATATCAAGGAGGGGAAAGTCGTTCGTCCATTAAAAGTTCAACTTCAGAAACAGCCCGCCCATATAATGCATTTGGCCGATGGTAAACCATGGTTTTGGGATATCAAGAGTTATCTCAAGGATGGAAGTTATCCGGAGGGATCATCAAGGGTTGATCAGAGAGCAATAAGGCAGCTAGCCACGGGTTACATTATTAATGGAGATATCCTCTACAAGAGGAGTTGGAATGGAATGCACCTAAGGTGTGTGAATGAAGCAGAGGCTAAGCAGATAATGGAAATGGTACATGGTGGCGAATCAGGACCACACATGTATGGGATCGCCTTGGCTCGAAAAATTGCCAATCTAGGATATTATTGGTCCACCATGAATGTAGACTGCGTGACATTTGTGCAAGAATGCCATCAGTGTCAGATATTTGCTAAGATGCAGAAGCAACCTTCCGTTGCCCTGAATCCGATCACTTCTCCATGGCCCTTCGCTACTTGGGGAATAGATATAATTGGCAAAATACATCCAAAAGCCTCGAATGGACATCAGTTTATCTTGGTAGCAGTGGATTACTTCACGAAGTGGGTTGAAGCAGCTTTCTATGCAGAATTAGACGCCAAAAAGGCAGCACAGTTTGTCCGAACCAACATCCTTTGTCGGTACGGAATACCATTCGAGATTATCACTGATAATGGAACTCATTTCCAAGCAGAATTTGCTAAACTCTTGAAGGATAAGAAGGTCCAGCATCATAAATCCTCTCCTTATAGACCTCAAACAAATGGAGCTGTAGAAGCAGCAAATAAGTCTATAAAGGTGATCATACAAAAAAATGATCAAGGAACATAGGGGTTGGCATGAGAAGTTACCACTGGCTTTGTGGGAATATAGAATATCAATTAGAACTCCTACTGGGGCAACCCCGTACTCCCTGGTGTACGGAATGGAAGCAGTACTCCCCATTGAACTGGAAGTTCAATCGGCGAGGATAATTCAAGAAAGTCAGATAAATGAAGCTGAATGGATCAGCAATTATCATCATCAGTTGTTGGGTTTGGATGAAAAAAGACTTCAAGCTCTACATCGGATTCAAGGGTATCAGAGGCGAATGGCCAGACATTTCGACAAAAAGGTCAAAGATCGAAAGTTGGAAGAAGGTTGTTTGGTTCTGAAAGAGATCAGAACACCTGTTACAGATCCTCGTGGGAAGTTTCATCCTCTTTGGGCGGGACCCTACATTTTAAAGAAAATACTTTCTGGCGGAGCCGTCATCTTGTCTGATTTGGATGGTCTGGAGTTCACAAACCCATGCAATCTGGATCAATTAAAGAAATATTATGTATAATCATGCATTGTAAGGAACTACATTAGACCTGTTTCTCACAAACTAATTCGAGATATGTAGGCAGCTCTCCTTGAGCATGGTCTAAATTTTAATAAAAATCATTGATTCATTTTTCTTTTGCCAACATAAAAAAAAGAGAGAGAAAGAAAAGAAAGAAAAATCCCGCTAAGTCGAAAACCCATAAAGGGCGGCTTAGGCAATAGTGGGGCCCGCTAAGTCGAAAACCCGCAAAGGGCGGCTTAGGCAAGAATGGGTAAGAGCTCTCTAAGTTGAAAATCCGAAAGGACGGCTTAAGCAAAAATTAGAGCAAGTAAATAAAGTAGATAATGCTTGGAAAGCAAATGAAAGAGTCATTCATTCATTCAAAAAAAAAGAGAGAGAAAGAAAAGAAAGAAAAATCCCGCTAAGTCGAAAACCCACAAAGGGCGGCTTAGGCAATAGTGGGGCCCGCTAAGTCGAAAATCCGCAAAGGGCGGCTTAGGCAAGAATGGGTAAGAGCTCGCTAAGTTGAAAATCCGAAAGGATGGCTTAGGCAAAAATTAGAGCAAGTAAATTAAATAGATAATGCTTGGAAAGCAAATGAAAGAGTCATTCCAAAAGGAATCATTCATTCCGAAAAGAGTCAAACCATGAGTCCAAAGCGTCAAATGAACCCAAAAAAAAAAAAGAGTCAACCCTAGGGCCTAAATCCTACGCCTCCTACGTGGGGCAGAGTCTTCGGTATCTTCTTTAGCTCCGGAACTCTCTGCAGCATCTGTCTTCTCCTTGTTAAGAGGAATCACCTCCTCTCCCTCCAGCTCCTACAACAATGCATGCCTCGTTGGCTTTTCAATTGGCCAAACTTCATCTCTGTACTCTGGAGTAGGCTGGACAAGGGAAGGCTCAGCAAAAGGTCTGATCACCAGATGATTCCTAACCCAGTTTGAGGAACAGCTCGAGTAACTCCGGTAATAATTTGGGGGTAACTTCAGAAAAATTCAAGTTCTTTCCCCAGTGGTGTGTGACTTCCTAGAGGATTATTTCTAAGTTCTTTACTAGAAATAATTACTGATAGCAGTGCTTAGTGAAGCCTAGTATTACTTCTGGTTCATTACTAGATAAAGGAAAGATTCCTATAATTTATTTCTAAGTTCTTTACTAGAAATAAATAAAAATCCCAATCCATCAATATCCCCCTAATAGTGGTGACAGAAAACAACCCATATCTACCCATATTGATCCTTTCCACCTTATGAAGACTCTTGGTCTAGTTGTGCATGCAATGGTTATAAAGAAGCAAATGAATACCTTTATGAAAATCAAAAAGGACATCATGCATACATATGTACTATTTATGCTTAACAAAAGTGCAGAGAAAAATCATGAGGTGTTGCAAGCAATCCAGAAATGCCAAAAGGCGGATCTTTTACCACTCGCTCAAAATTCGCTCTTCAGAAGGCCACTGGGCCCCATAAATCATTTTTATGGACCCCAGTGGGGGGCAATTGTGAACACTCAAATTTTGAAGCTCGGGAAGCCAATTTTCTCAGACTGCAGACAACCGAGCCGGACAGAAGGTCCGCAGTAAAGTTCACCAAAAATATATCGATATGGTACTTGAAATGTCCGGGGCGACGCGAGGATCTCAGATATGGCCTCAGAATAATTTTTGGAGGTCCATAGCTCCTAGAAAATCAGTTTGAACGAAAATCGAGAGATTTTTTGAGGGATGAACCGCCAAGCTTAGCGGTCCGACCGCCGGCGTTGATTTTTTTTCCAGTTTTCCGGCTGACAGCGTCGTCTGACCGCTGACCACGGCGGTCCGACTGCCGGGACGGCGGTCCGACCGCCATTCAGTCCGAAATTTTGCCTATAAAAAGGTTTTCGATTCTCAAAAAAAGGGGTTGGCTTTTGGCATCCCGGGACCTGGTGTTACAGAAAGCAAAGGATCATATTCTAAGAAATCAAGATCTGGAACTTCGAAGTGGAAAAACTCTAAGCAAGGTAATATCTTAATTCATCTTTTGTTAATTCAAGCATGTCATAGACATTCCATCTTCTTCTTAAATTCTTCTTGGTCAAAGACCTAATCCTTTTAGGTCTAAGGCCTAATTAATTAAATAAATAATCGATCTTTCGGCATTAAGCCATGAATCAACCAACCTTTTTTGGCCCAAGGCCTAAAATTTGCATCCTTTTGGTACAAGGTACCTAAATTTCACAATTTTGCACTAAGTGCTAATTAAATCTCACATTGCACGAAGCATACACACACACATGCATAAATGCATAATTGTCTTTAAATAGGCTTTTCCGAACTACATGGGCTTTGATCTCTCAGAAAAACGAGAGTATGTAGGCATATTTGGGATTCACCCCAAATAGCAAGTTCGCAATTTACTAACAATCTTTTTGTTTTCTTTCCTTCACCCCTTTCAAGGTTTATTTCTTTTATTGGCAAGTTAATCAAATGCATGACATAGTCCCCGAATCCTCCTTGGGTTCGCAGAGTAGAAACCTTTACATTGGACGTGTTATTGGAGTCAAACAAGGGTTTTTCTTAGTTTTTCCCTTCGAACAAAAATAAACTGAGTGGCGACTCCCAACAACAAGTGAGCGTTCACCCGAATCTTTTTCGGGTGAAATCCGAGGTTCACACACTGCATGTCATTTTATCACATTATCAGCTAAAAAAAAAGCACAATTGAAAAAGAAATTTAGATGAATAACAAATGTGCACGAAAGAAAGGTACTATGATCGATAAACTTCTTGGCTTGGACGATGTCGTTTGATGAGACGACTGAAGCGAGAATGTGCTTGTACTGTTCAATCTTTTATCTCTGGTCTGTGATTGCAGAGGCGCTCGTGAAGGCGCTGTCCATGGCACTATTAGTTTACTCTTTGCTCCTTCTCCAACTTCGTCGAAACCCTAAAACCTTTTTTAAAATTTCTTCTCGGCGAATTCGCGGCTTCCTCTGGCTACTGGTACAGTTTCTGAGACTTACTGTGTGGTTGGTTACTGCAGAGAGGAGAAGAGAGGGAGCGGCGCAAATAAGAGAGTGAGGATTCTGAGATTGGGTTAGGCAGTAAAATATTTGATACATGTAACCTTCAAAAATACCTCAAAAATTCAATTTTCTTTGTTAGTTTTAAAAATATCATTTTTTCAAATATATATTTAATATATTAAAAATATACTTTATTTTTAAATAGACATAGATTATATATTTAGTATATCAAGTGCATATAAAAAAATAATATTTTTTTAAAAAAAATAAAAATTGTGTTATACAATATAGTTTTTAAAAAAAATCAGAATTATCTATATTTATTTTATTTTATTTTGAAGTTAAATTAAAAAATATTTTAATTATTTATATGATGATAAATATTAGATAGTAAATTAGTATAATAAAATATAATTTTATACTATTAATATGTTATACTATTAATTTTACTATTTTAATTTACAAAACACAATTCATTATATTATTAGTACTATTAGTACTGTTTATTGCTTAATAACTAATAAGTATTTATTATAACCACTAAATACGTAGATCACTTAATAAAAATACCATTTTAATTTAATAAAATATTCATAAATTTGAATTATGAATATGATTCTATCATACTCCACTTTAAGATAATGAATTGCACAAAAAAAATTTAAATACTAATTTAAAATTTTATATTAGTGATAATAACTAAAATTTAATTTGTGATTATAAATTATTAAATTAATATCAGTGTAATATATAAAATATTTAAATGAAGCTATACAAATAAATCGATTTGTTGAAATCAAAATATGCTTTAAAATAATTAAACAGATACTCAAATATATCATTCATGCTATACGATAAATGCAGAGAAATGAGATAAAATAAAATGTCTATAACGAAATTATGTAAAAAATAAAAATTAGTATTTTTTTTTATAAAATAAGTCTTCTAACTTATTAAGTAAGTAATTATAATTTCTTTTTTGGGCTCCCACTAAAAATTTCCTTTTAGTTTTACGACGAAAATTTTTTACGGCTATTTTCTGTCGCAAATTTGCTACAGATTTGTCACCGATTTGCGACGGATATATATATATAGTCAAATTTTATTTTCGTCGCAAATCCGTAGCAAATGGGTAGCAAATTTGCAATGAATCTGCGACCAATCTGCGACGGTAAAAATTTTCCACAAAAATTCTCCGCGGGAGTAATCCCGCCAACTTTAGCGACGAAATTTGTGACGAACAAAAATCCGTCACAGATTTATTACGGATTTGCAACCGATTTGCGACGGCTTTCTCAAAATTCCTACAACTTATTATTCTGTCGCAAATGCGTTGCAGATCCGTCGCACATTTGCGACGGAAATTTTTCGTTGCAGATTTCCGTCGCAAATGCCGAATATTTTTATAGTGAAATTTGCGACGGCAATAGACGGTAGAAGATCTCCATTGCAAATTATTTTTTTTTAGTGTTTTCTACAACCAATCTGAGATGGAAAAAAATTTTGCGAAAAAATATACCCGGGTCTCTCTCGCGCCAAGTTTCCGCGCCAACTTTTGCGACGATTATTTGCGACGGACTGATTCTCGTCGCAGATCTGCCAAGGATTTGCAACGGTTTTGCGACCATTTTCTTAAAATTCCTCTGACTCGTCCTTCCATCGCAAATCCGTCGCAGATCCGTAGCAAATTTGCGACGGAAACATGTCCGTCGCAGATTTCCGTCGCAAATTCCGAATATTTTTATAGTGAAATTTGCGACGGCAATAGACGGTAGCAGATCTCCGTTGCAAATTGTTTTTTTTTTAGTGTTTTCTCTCTCGCGCCAAGTTTCCGGGCCAACTTTTGCGACGATTATTTGCGACGGAATGATTTTCGTTGCAGATCTGCGACGAATTTGCAACGGATTTGCGACCAATTTCTCAAAATTCCTCTGACTTGTCCTTCCGTCGCAAATCCGTCGCAGATCCGTAGCAAATTTGCGATGGAAACATGTCTGTCGCAGATTTTCGTCGCAAATGCCGAATATTTTTGTGGTGTAAGGGCATGTTTCCATCTTCGGATGAGTGTCCATTTATTTATTTTGCTTGGACATTGTTTTGATTTTCAATATATCAATACTTTATTTTAATTATTGTGTGCAATATGGATAATATTGTTATATTTAATAATTTTATAATATTAAGACCTATAAAGGAGGCCGGTTCCAATGAACCGGGCGTTGTGGGGGTGCTGGGCCATTTCTCACCTTCCCCACATGTACCCAACTTTTCAAACCCATTAGGGGGTTGGGGATTCCTTAGGAATCGAGTCATCCACCCCTTTCTTTTTCCCAGCCCGTCCGGGTGGCGACTCTATTTTCTTTGGACTTAGGTTCGTGTTCTCTAAGGCCCCGAGCCTAAACAGTGCCGAAGTCACAAGAATCATTCCACCGGGAATGGGGGTGAAAATCCCCGCTCACAAACCCCAAGTGGCAGAAATACATCCATTTCAAATTATGATTCAGTATGTCAATTGGTAGCTTCATAACCTTGCCAGTAATCATTTCCTTTGCCCAATGTGTCCTTCGAGGTTTGATAGTTCAACATACTCCCCTTAACTTGAAGGATTTGCATATATATATATATATGAATTTTCAATTTTGAATTTTGATTTTGAAATCAAATGTTGGCTTTGCCAAATTAATGTCAATTTACCTCAGGACTTAATTTTTCAAATTAACATATCTATAACATGACAACCCTAGTTACCGTACTAAACTCAGGAATCATTTCTACTTAAGCAAGAATTGTTGCACTTCAAATAGGCACATGCACATTACTTAGTCAAAGGTCTTATTGAGTTTGAATATGGTCTATCTCATATGCATGCTTATCGAAACTATCTTCGTTAATAGACTCTACCTACCAAGAGAGATCAATAGGTCTTTGATGGGCTTGAAATGGGGTCTATAATGAAGGTCATTTTGAGATTGGAGCTGATGTGACACAATGGACAAACCTTCACACTACAAACTGCTTGTTGGAACTTTAGACAGTTGGGAGCATGAAAAGATAGAGCTTTGAGTATCCTCCCATCTTCTTGGCATTAATCATGATCTTGATTGGGACAGTCTTCATTTATTTTCTTCTTTTCCCTTTTCTTTCTATTTATTTTTCTTACTCTTCCCCTTTCTTTCTCTTTATTTTTCTTACTCTTCCCTTTCTTTAAGCATTTTATCATTTTGTCCTTCTTCTCTGTAGGATTGTTAAGTATAAGACTTTCAAAAACTGGATGGTCTTTCTCCTTTTTCTCTGATTTTGATCGAACCTTTGGTTGGATTGGACCAATTCAAGTCAAACTATCCTTATAAACCAAATCAAAGCCCTTTGTTGCTTTAGGTAAAAGAGAACTCGGTTGGCTTTCTGAACCATCTTTTTAGGTTTTATCTTTCTTTTTTTTCTTTTCTTTTTCCTTTTTTTCTTTTGTCCTTTTTTTTCTTTTTTTTTCTTCTTCTTTTCTTTTCTTTTTCTTTTCTTTTTGGTTCTAGCTTTAAAAGAGTTGTCTTGGTTATACCAACTTGGGTTTCTAATAATGAATGAGTGGAGTGATATAAATCTTCTTTAACAAGGATAAATCATTTGTTACTCTGATGTTGTCTTGATAGATTGGAGATATTAGGAGAACTTCAACTACCCTTACGATCTTGAGAACATCAACTATCCTTACAGTTTTGGCTATGCATTCCATTCTTTGATCTTCTTGCCTCTTCACCTTAGTGATCATAAGACTTGTCAAAAGTGTCACAACAGCTCATGGTAGGTTGTTGGGGTTTGTAAGCCAATGAAAAGAAAGCTAAAATTTTATGAAGGCTCAAAGGGGCAACTAGGGATTGATATTAAATTAGGTGGATATTAGTTGTTGGTTCGTCAAACAATGCCTAGATCATATCTCTCTTAAATAAGCAGAGTTCAATTTTGCCTCGAAAGTTTGTCAAAGCATGTTCTAAGACTGACTAAGACCTAGACAAAGGTAATTATGCTGGAGCCCTCTCTCAGTAAGCATACACAACTCAATGCTATAGAGCAATTCCCTCATCTAGTAAAGTCATTCAAGTCATGATGCATAAATATATTAATTCATGAATTATCAAGCTAGATTCCTCATTGGTTGTGCACCAAAATGAACAAAGACCCATAAAAATTTTATGAAAGGAATTTATTCAACTAACTTTAAATTTGAAAAATACGATTATTCCAATTTAATATTAAAGAAAGCAAAATAAATAGAGCGATATTCAAGCTAAAGAAAGTTTGTTGAGTTGGAGCCAATTAAATATTAAAGAAAGCAAAATAAGTAAAGCAATATTCAAGCTAAGGAGAGTTTGTTGAGTTGGAGTCGAAGATACACAATTTATCAAGGGCAAGGATTTTTTCCATCATCAAGGATCATTGCTTCATCATCCACAGTTAGTCCAAGCTTGCTTAATATCACATTATCTTTAGCAGCTTCTCTATCCATATCATGATGAGATGATAAGATAAAACTCTTCATGAAGGTTGCAAGCGGTGGCACCCTTCCAATTTTATGCAGAGGCTTATTCTTATTGTTGGGCTTATCAAGCTTAAGCAGCTTTCCACTATCAATTAAATTCTGGATCTCATGCCTCAGCTTCATACAATTGTCCGTTTTGTGTCCAAGCCTTTGATGGAATTAGCAAAATGCCTTAGTATCAAAGTTAGGTGGAAAAGGATTAGGCAAAGGATGAGGAGTCAAGGATTGTAACAATCCCTTCTTCATTAGATTCTCTAACATTTTCGACAAAGGTTTCCCCAAGTCTGAAAATTTATTCTTCTTTGCTGGTTCAGTTGCTGCATTTTTCTCAACACCTCTTCTTTTCCTTTGATTTTGCTCATTGGGGTGGTAGTTGCCCTTATTGCCCCTCTTATGTAGCACATGGTTCGGTTGGTCTTGTAGAATAGGGATTGATCCCTCATTTACCATTAGATCTCTATCAGTAGAAATGTTCCTTGTTAATGTTGCCTTTTCTTTCTTCTTTACGTTAATGGAAGATGCCTCATTAGTAATGTTGATGATCTCCTGAATTTGAATCAACTGGGTCCTCATAATTTCAACCAATTGATCTCATAACTCGGCCATCCTAGCTTCGACAAATTCATCGATTATATCCTTTAGCTGGTTTGCATTCATCCTTCCAATAAAGCACTTGAATCAAAATCAATGTTGTAGCTGGTATCGTTGTATGTTGTTGAATTGTCGTACTCTAGGTCTATGAGCCAGAAAGGATTAATGATATGTCATGTGATGCATGTATGTATGTATGCATGTATGCACAAACAATAAACAAACAAAGATAGGTAGGACATTCCTTCCAACCTTACACTACAAAAAAACACGCTATCTGCAACGGACAGAATCCGTCGCAAATCAAGTCTTGCGACCGATCTGCGACGGATATGATTCGTTAATAAAAAAGGCGTGGCAATTTTCAATTTTGCGACAGGCCGTCGCAGATTGCGACGAATTTGCAACCACTCAGCGGTTGCAAATCTCGCGCCTAAATTTTCGCGGGGGCAGCCGTCGCAGATTCCATCGTAGATTTTCGTAGCAAATTCGTTGCAGATTGTCGTCGCAGTATCTGTCGCAGATTCCGTCATAGATTTCAAATATCCGTCGCAGATTCGTAGCAAATCCGTAGTAATTTAATATTGATTTTTATTGAAACTATTTGTATTATCAATTAATTTTATGAGAACTTTATAAATACATTTGGAACATTTAAACACAATATAAAAAAAACACTAATTACATTGATAAAAATAATTCTTTTATTAATCTTCAATAGAATAAAATATTTTACAATTTAACTATACAAGTGTTAAGAACACTGCTATAAATAATCTATCTTGAAAATAACAATATAGATCTTCACTTATCATTTTCCATTGAATCATGACTTGCATCATCATTATTAACCTGCAAATAATATTAAAAAGAGTAAATGAAAAAGAATAATATGATACACGTTAACAATGTAATACTCACCGTGGTGTGTAGGCTTTTTCATTCAACTCGTGTAGCTGCTCAGGAATTTTGTATATACACAAGCTGTTTGTCGTCACTTCATCAATTAAATCATCAAAGTTAAGGAGTTATTGGATTATTGGCCCAAGATCAAATTAAAGAAGCAGATAGCAACTTCATCATATGATCTATTAATGATTTGAGTCTTCAAAGACTCTGCAATACAGCTGACAACAATGTGGAGTTAAAAACGTTTATAGATATGATATATAGAGAAAAAAAATGGGGATCACAGATTGTGACAACATATGAATTAAGATGAATGTGTCAATCAAGTCCTGCATTGTACAAACATATACGCAATATAGAATCAGATGAAGACATGACAATACGGTGCATTGGTGAAATACTTTGTTGGTATGATTGGGTCATCTAAATCTCCTGAAAATTCCTAGCATATATTCTTTTCTAGTTTTCCATTCAATTTCTGAATGCCTGGAGATGGTATGAGGGCATAATTGGAAGTAAACAAAAAAAAATTCCATGATATTTTCAAAGAGATGACAAGTATTCGCGAGCATGTGATAGAGATGCCAATAATTCATTATGCATAGGCATGATTACAAATGGGTATAACGTGCAAAGAGAGTGAATTCAAAGACAGCAAGAAATTATGGGATCTAGGAAAAAGTATTCAAACATGTAAAGCGGGTAAGAGCTGTAGATGAATGAAGCAAAACCAAGGAAGAATTTAGAAACTGTATATTCAGTGTCAAACAATTATATAATTACACAAGTACATTCAAAAGGAACTAAAGTTTCAGAACCTGGATATGATGGCTCCGCCCGAATATGGTGTTAAAATGCCAATTATCCAATTCAATACTTAACTTTCTGCCCTTTCCTTCTTTTTTGCAAAACTCTCCACGTAAGCAAGGAGCCCCACCATTCTTGCTTTATATCAGAGAAACTTTTGGTAAAATTTTTTACAGAGATGAGATGAGGAAATTATTAACCATTTTACAAGTTTATTTTGGAGCAGAAACAGATAAACCATTTGCAAACAAATTGGTTTTAAAATGATGAATACCCCTGAAAAGAAAAGATAATTATAACATTCTTGAAATCTGCGACGGAATTATAAACTAGCCTAAATTTATAGTCAAAGTTAGAATGTTAATAACACTTATCATATCAAGAAACAAGAAGTTGCTTTCTATACCTGCAAGCGATAAACTCTCTCCGACAAACTACGGACTTCATCAGAAGCTCTTTTTTCAGCACTTGACAACATGTCTTTTTCATGCTTAAGGACAAATACCTAATGGGAAACATAAAATGAAGTTACCACAATTAAGAAAATTACCACATTGAAGCATCAATGAGAAATAAATTTTACCTCCATATTCAACTTTCTTGAAGTTTTCTTTGGAAGTCAAGTATCAACTTTGTGAACTCTGCATTCCAAGCCTTTGTGCTAATTATTTCATTTTCCTAAACTGTACCAATGAACAGTCACTTGCATGTTTCACCAATGACCAACTAAAACCCACCAAAATATTAGTCAAAACAACATCACACTTGCTCGAAAAATTAAAAATTAACAATTAGTACGTACCTGCAAACAAATGGAACAAGAAACCTCTTCAAAGTTGGAACCAGGTTGGAATTTTAGTTGAGGAAGCATTTGAATGCAATTCTTGGACAGCCCTCTATTTCCATTTGTATCATGTATGTCTGAAATTTCTCTATAACTTGTTTCCAATGCACTAATCTGATCAAACAAAATCATATTATATAAATGTTTCATTATTATACTAATTAAATAAATAAGTTTGTTTATGAAAAGTTAGTTTTATATACTGTATTACTTACTTGCCATTGATAAGCTTTTAGCACTGCTGGACTTACCCATTCCATGAAGACCTTCCCATTCACCAAGCTATAAAGCAAAGCAACCTGTATGTAGAACAATATTCAAAATACATTTAATGAGTAGCAGTATTGTTTTTCCATTATTGGCTAAAATCAATCAAAAAATAGAAACAGAAATTGGCCCACTCCTAAAAAACCATACCATGATGTTATAAGCCAGAAAATAGCCTTCCCCTTTATTAATTTCTAGACTAGACTTTCTAAACATTCATTAATAATGCAGAAATAAAAATAATAACTGAAATGAGTAATTTGTTTTACCTTAGACAGTGGCTCACCATCAGCAAGTGATTCAAGCAATTGAACGGCTGTGATTGCACCTGTAACAGCTCCTATTGAAGAACCATGAAGAAACCCAGTTTCTGTTGTCATCCCTTTCATGGCTCCTACTATTGTTCCCACTAGAGCCCCTCCTACAAAAATATATAGATTGTAGATAAATAATTGTAAATAAGTGTATATACAGTATATATTTATGGGTGTTTTGCAGATTGATATGAGAGATAAAATGGGATGCACATATATACATACCTAAAGCAAGAATACAAGTGAAAGTAGCAAAAATAGCTTTCTTTATGATTCTAATAAAAACCCCATTTCTAAAACCTTCAATTGCATTAAGAGCTCTTATAATATCAGAAAAACAATTCTTTATCATTTTGGTATATATGTATGGTATATGAAAGAAGAGAAATAAGCAAAAAGAAATGTAAAGGAAGAAGAAGTATTGCATTGCAGTGAAAGAATGGGAAAGCAAGATTCTTTATAAATACTAGCAAGCAATTTGGCATTGAAGAGGGGTACCCCATCACATGCATACACCATATTTATCGCAGCTTCAAATAGAGCAAAAGATAATGTCATTTCATTATAGAGAAATCATTAAGAGAATCGTACTTGAAGATATTTACATGTTCGGGAAGATGTGAGAGGGAGAGATTTGTTATTATTTTCATAAATTTCATTTGACAGTGATGACAAAACAGAGACAAAAATAGAAACGGTAGAACTCAAAACTTAAGCAGAATTTTTGCTGATGTTTGATTCAAGATAGCAGGTGAATTTCAAAACAGAAGAACAAAATCAAGTCTTGCACCTGGATTTCATTTGAACTGCAAAAATGGGTACCAGTAGAAGAAATAAAATCATTTTAACAAAACTCTTTAAAACACAAACACCAAAGACTCACTGCATCAAGATTTCATGGCTGTTGTTTTATTAAAACAGAAACTTGATGAGAAGGAGAAGCAAAGTTCCCAAAATCGAAACAAACGACATTTTTTAACCAAAGAATGAAATCATTTTTTTAAATGAAAGAAACAAAGGAAATCGAAAACAATAACAACTGAAGTCATCAAAGAACAAAATCGATCAAAGCAACCTAACATATTCAATCGGTTCCCAAGCCATGCCATTCATCATAATGAATCAATATTCAATGAAAACAGAAATAAATAAGAAAAGGTTGGAAGTTACCTGTTGCTGCCTTCAGATTGAATCCAAGACTGCGATTGATTCTGTTTTAGGAACTCCAAGCTTTGCAGATCAACATTTTCGCCAAAATGGGTTTTCAAACTTATGATTCCTGCTTCTTTCTTCTAATTCAAATTGATTTTGAGAGAAGAAGCAGCTTTCAAACATGGGGATTTTAATTAAATTTGGTTTATATTTTCTCAAAATCGTTTCTCACCCTCTGATTTTTCTTAACCTTTTCTCCTCTTAAACCAATAACTAATTTTTCTTTTCCAAAACTCATCAATGGAGCTCTAATGATTTTTTTCCTCTGATAACCAGAAGTGCACTTACCTGAACTATGGCGTTAGCGAGGAGTAGTCGAGCAGAGCAGCAACAAAAACAAATGAATTTTGAAGGACAGGGAGGAGCCGTGAGGAGCAGCAGAGCAGCGGCGGTGAAGGTTTTTATGTTTAAGGTTTTAGGTTTTAGCCTTTTAGGTTTGACGATTAAGAATCATGAGATGAGGGTGGTGGTAACTGGTGGTGGGTTAGTGAGACTGAGACTGAGCACCGGTGAGTGATGGTGAGGCCGTGAGTAGGGTAGGTGGTGGTCTGGTGGGTTGCAGTTGGTTGGGTGAATGAAAGAAAGAAGAAACGGAGAGGGAGGGAGGGGTGAGGAAAATGAAGAGTGAGAGAGTGAATACATTTAGGTTTAAGGCAGTAGTTTTAATATTTCCATTGCAACCAACCGTTGCAAATTTGCGACGGCAATAAGACCGTAGCAGATTTCAGTTGCAAATTGCTTTTTTAGTGTTTTCTACAACCAATCTGCGACGGAAAAAATTTTTGCGAAAAAATATACGCGGGTCTCTCTCGCGCCAAGTATCCGCGCCAACTTTTGCGACGATTATTTGCGATGGAATGATTTTCATCGCAGATTTACTACGAATTTACAACCGATTTGCGACCAATTTCTCAAAATTCCTCTAACTTGTCCTTCCGTCGCAAATCCGTCGCAGATCCGTAGCAAATTTGCGACGGAAACAAGTCCGTTGCAGATATCCATCGCAAATACCGAATATTTTTGTAGTGTTATAACATCCACACACGAATGGTAAGTCTCTTTTCCTAGGTAATATGGTTAACAAAATACCAATATGGGGTATTTTATTTTTAAAAAGTTCCCTCGAACGGTTCAACCAATAGTTATATTTTCAAAAATAGAAATCAGTTCATGATAATTCCCATTAATTAGGTTTTAATCCATTCAACCAACTAAAGTAGCTTTTATGCTATATTGGATTAAAACTAAATTAAGAGGTTTATTACAAATAGAATTCTCACTTGAAAAAGTAACTAATGATTCATGCCAAAAACAAGCCCATGATTAATAATTCTTAGAATAAACTAGGCTCACAATTGATTTTTGGTATTTTCATAATTGACCTAAATAATTTGTAAGCTCTTTCAAAGGTTGGATGAAAATAATTTTGTTTCTAAGCCCATTGTAAAATGATTTTAGAAAAAAATGGATTTTTGATTTTGTATTTGAGTCATGAGAAAATAATTTGCTTACGAAAAAATTTTATGTCCACAGTCCATCTTGAAAAGTTTTGAAAATAGCATTGGTCTTTTGGACTTTAAAGAAAAATTTATTTGAGCTCACAATGTAATTAGGTCATATTAGAAAAAGAACAAATCAAATAAGCCATGATTTAAGCCAAGACAAATTAACCATAGTCAAACAACATGCATTTGGGGTAAAATCCTAAGGAAAGTAACTAGGCCAATTACATGAGCTTTAGTCTTTGGGTTGAAAGGCTTAGGTTCCCATAGCAAGTATATACCAAAAGGTACAAGGCTATAAGTGGTTATGCCATCTCCATACCTTGAGTGAAAGTATGGTATCCCTTACATAACACAACACGGGTAACACGGGCATCCTAACTCACACACATGATGCAATCAAAATGATGCAATGGATAATATCATGATAAGAAAGAATAGAATAATATAAAGACCAATGGAATCAACTTCTCTTATCCCCAGTGGAGTCGTCACTGTGAGCGGAGATTTTTGCCCCCACTCCTGGTGGAATGGTTCTTGCAACTTCGGCACTGTTTATGCTCGGGGCCTTAGAGAACATGGGACTAAGCCCAGAGAAAATGGAGTGGCCATTCGGATGGGCCGAGAAAAAGAAATGGGAGGATGACTCAATTCCTAAGGAATCCCTAACCCCCTAATGGGTTTGGAAAGTTGGGTACGTATGGGGAAGGTGAGAAATGCCCCAGCACCCCCCACAACGCCCGATTCATTGGAACCAGCCTCCATTTCAGGTCTTAATATTATAAAATTCTTAAATATAATAATATTATCCACACTACATGCAACAATTAAAATAAAGCATCACTATATTAAAATCAAAGTAATGTCCAAATAAAACAAATAAATGGACACCCATCTGAGGATGGAAACATGTCCTTACATCGTCCATGTCTAAAACTAAATAAGACACCCACCAAAAGGTGGAAATGTGTCCTTTACATTAATTCCAAAATATAAAATAAATTAAATTACATAAATTTTAAATAATGAGGTACCCACAAAGTGGAAACATAACTCTTATATTAGTACCAAAATTAATCAATAATGATAACAAAGGAAACATTCATCCATAAATTAAATAAATCCATCACAGATCAAATAAGTCATCCATGAAAACATATAACAAATCCAATAAATAACTAAAACCAAAGTTTATATCATTAATGAGTTGAAAGTAGACAATGAGGACACGGTCTATAATTTTAAAAGATTGGAATTAGGGTTTAATATTTTTTAGGTTTGGCAACTGGAATTAGGGTTTGAGGGTTTTTTAGGTTTACTGGATGGGGGTTTGAAAAATGAGGTTTTGGCATTTTGGAAGTAAATTAGGGTTTTCTCGGATTAGGGTTTTGGGTGTTTTTGGTAGAATAATTTGGATTAAGGTTTTGGTGGCTTTAGGTAGAATAGTTTGGATTAGGGTTACTGAGTGACAAGCTTTAAAATAAATTAATGTTTTGATTTATCATTTTAGAAGAAACATTGATTCTGGAAATAAATTAAGATTTTGGAAAACAATTAAGATTTTGAGACTTTAATGGAATAATTTAGGGTTTAAAGTTTTGGAAAAATAGTTTAGGGTTTTAAAGTTTTGGAAACAAAAGAATGATTTAGGGTTTTGATAATTTAATTAATGACTTAGGCTACTAGATGGTTTTAAGTTTTTAGTTTTTATAAAATATGCAAGTGGAGTTTTGAAAACCAACTGATTAATGTATTAACTAATGTAAACAATTAAAGTTAGTAAAACAAAGATCAAGTTACTGCATATTCTTATTAATCAAAGAAAATGAAGCTACTGTGAACATATAATTTAAGAATAAAGATCAAACCTTTGTAGTCGGTTCCACCAAAAAATTGATTTCTTGATGAACAATAACAAAGGCAATGTTGCTGCCTTTGATGGATTGATGATTGATGAATGCTTACTTGCTGCTAATTCCTTTTTGCCGTCTCTTGCTTTGCTGTTTAATCTTCTTAATGTTAATTGTTGATCCCATTGATAAAAATTGCCACCTCCTTAATGTTAATTGCCTCTCTCTTAATATTAATTGCCGACCCTCTTCACCTTTTTCTTTTTTAAATTCTGAAATGTTATTATTTATAGGCCAAAAACCTTACTGCAAATCCCTAACCCTAATATTAATCCATCCTTAAAACAAAGTTTAGTTCAATTGGGAAACTAATTTAAAAAAAAACCAATTGAAACCATGTCGATCTAGTGTGCCAGATCGGCATGGACCAAGGCCATGTCGACCTGGGCAACTAGGTCGACATGGCCTTTGGCTCATGTTGACCTGGGGCCTCTAGGTCGACATGAGCCAAGACTCATGTCACTTGGGCCCTTTGAACTTGAACTAATTTTGCATTTTTTAATTTTTTGGACCGAACCTTCTAAAAAAGACTTGGTTTAGGGTTTTGTAGTTGAGTTTGTGACTTTTAAAATTGAACCGACTTATTAGAAGTTGTAAATCAGATTAAATTTATTTTGGCATTTTTTAATTAAGATCGTACCAACTTAGGGCCAAAATTAAGGGTCTACATGGGTGTTTAGAGAGAGCTGAATCTTCGGCAGAGACGATAGTTAGAGTTGATTAAAGACTGTGACTGTTTGATTGATTATCATCCTGGCAAGGCAAATTTTGTTGCTGATGCCTTGAGTTGGAAGTCTTTGGTAGGTTTGATTGCTTATTCTCTCTCGTTGCTTGTTAAGTTAAGAGCGTTGCATTCCAGATTTGAATCTTGTGATGATGGTGCTTTGTTGGCTCAGTTGCAGTTAAGGCCAATCTTGTTGTATCATATTAGGGAGGATCAGTTGGAAAATGAAAGAATCCAGAAGATTATGTTGGTTTGTCAAAAGGGGAAGAGTCGAGACTTTTATGTGAGGGATGATGGCAATCTATGGTACAGAGATAGGTTATGTATTCCTGATGATGATGAATTTAAAAGGATGATATTAGAGGAAGCACATTAGTCATTTTATGCTATGTACCCTGAGAGTACCAAGATGTATCAAGACTTGAAGCGACATTATTAGTGGTCAGATATGAAAAGGGACATAGCAGAGTTTGTATCCAGATGTCTCACTTGCCAGAGAGTGAAGGTTGAGCACCATGTTCCTTCAAGGTTGCTCCAACCTTTATCAGTGCCAGAGTGGAAATGGAAGTGAGTGATGATGGATTTTGTGACTGGATTGCCTTTGACCCAGAAGAAGCATGATGCAATCTGGGTGATAGTTGATCAGATGATGAAGACCGCTCATTTTCTTCCATTTCAGATGGATTACTCACTTGAGAGATTCGCTGAGCTGTATATAAGTGAGATAGTGAAATTGCATGGAGTCCTCATTTCATAGGACCATATGAGGTGTTGGAGAGAGTTGGTCTAGTGGCTTATAAACTAGGTTTGCCACCTGAGTTGGATTGAATACATAATGTCTTTCATGTCTCAATGCTTTGGAGATACATGTCTGACCCATCTCATATCTTGTTAGTAGAGTCCATTGAGGTGAGTCCATATCTGACTTACGAGGAAGAACCCGTGGCGATTTTGGCACAAGAGGTTAAAGAATTGAAAAATAAGAGGGTGCCACTTGTGAAAGTCCTTTGGAGGAATCATGCCACTGAGGAGGCGACATGGGAGAGTGAGCAGACAATGTAGAGTCAGTATTCCCAATTGTTCTAGACTTGAGAGCAGGTAATTTCGAGGACGAAATTTATTTTAGGGAGGAAAGAATTTTAATATCCCAAATTTTTAAAATTTTTTAATTTTTGGCAATTTAATAAAATAAATTATAATTTAATATGATAAATTAAATTAATAGTTTTAAATGAAAAATGAAGAGATTTTAAATGAAAAAAGTGGAATATATATGTGATATATATGAAAAATATACATAACATATAAAGTCAACACTTTTTTAAAAGAAAAGTCAAAGTCCAATAGTATTTTTGTAAATAAATTTTAAAAATTTAAAATTAATAAAATAATTTAAAAATAAATTACTTTTGAATGGATAATGGATTTTTAGTCTTTTAATTTCTTTAATAAATAATTGAATATGTTAGACAAATGATCTTAATTTTGATCCTTGACAACTCAAATGGATGATCTATTTAACTTGTGTTTGAGAAATCTTGTTGCAGGATTAGGTTATTTCAATTAAAGGTGAACAGAACTTTTATCGCGGTCGCACCTCACCTTAATACGACCGCTCCAAGTAATTACAGAATGAAACCTTGTCACAGTAGGTTTCGCGGTCAGAAGTTCGACCTCAGTCGCGACCGCTCCTACAGAATAGCGACCGGCCAAATATGTGCACAACCGCTACTCAAGGAATTTAAATCATTACAATCACAGTAAGATTCGCGGTGACAAGAACGGTGAATGACTCGACCTCGCTAACCACTTTAGCGACCGCCCCATTCAAAGTCGCGACCGCCCAACAATTCAAGAAGAAATTGCTCAAAGAGACAGTAGTGTTCGCGTCCTCAGGTGCGTCCAGAAGTTCGACGCGAGAATATGAGTTCGACCGCGAAAAGCTACTAAGGGCGACCGCGAGATTCAAATTAAGGCGGACATCTCTTTTGCCCTGTCAGAAAATGACACGTGATATGACCGTTGCAAAACCACTTAAATATTCAAAAAGGGCGACCGCACTTTGTGATGCGCGACCGTCCCGACAAACACAGCATGGGAAAGAAACGGTCCGACAAACACATCATGGGCAAGATTCCAGCTGCAGAGCACTAAAATTCGACCGTTGAAGATTTTTTGAAAGTAGCGACCGTCCCTGGTTAAAAGGACGACCGCTTGAAGCATGAGCGCGACCATCCTTGTATGAAGGGCGACCGCGAAGTGCTTCGGACAGTTTAAGTAAAGAGGTCTAATCTGCCAAGACTTTATTCTCAACATCAATAACGGCTAGTAAGACCACATTGGCTATAAATACAAAGTTTCTATGAGAAAACAAAAAAGAGACAACATTGAGAAAAGATTTTCATAGCCAAGCAACAAATTTTCTTTTACTTAAACTTGTATTTGAATTGTTATGAATGTTAGGTGTTAGCATTGAAAACACCATTGTATAAGTTTGAGTGTAAGCTTGGGAAACACTTGGGTTGTGAGAGTGAGCCTAGTAAAACTCTTGTTAGGTTGTGAGAGTGAGCCTTGTAAAACTCTTGTTTGGGTTGTAAGTGTGAGCCTAAGAAAAACACTTGTGAAGTTAGGTGTGAACTTGTGAAAACACCAAAGTTGGAAGTGAGCTTGTAAAAACTTCAAAGATTAGTGGAACCTTAACAAGTTGTTAAGGAAGTGGATGTAGGATTGAAGTAAATCCGAACCACTATAAATCTTGTGTGTTCTTTCTTTCTTCAATTACTCAACCAACTCTATATTCCGCATTTCTTGTTTGTTGAGTTTTTTAAATTGTCATTACTTCTTGAGAAAACCAATTCACCCCCCCTCTTGGTTGCCATCTTGGGACAACAATTGGTATCAGAGCCCTGAGATTTCTTAAACTTAATTGTGAAATCTGATCCACAATGGCAACTTCTTCTTCATCAAGCTCTCATGGAAATCTTAACTCTATTCTTAGACCTTACTTTGATGGAACGGATTACTCATACTGGAAACACAAAATGTATTTGTTTCTAGACAGTGAAGGGATTGAACTATGGGATTTCGTGGAAAATGAGTGGAAATCTCCTACTCATGAAGTTGACGGTATTCAAGTTCCTCTTCCCAAAGCTCAATGGTCAACTAGCAATATCAGAGATCGATTCAAGAACAATAGAGCTGCTTCCATCTTGATGAACTCCATTTCAAGAGAAGAAGGTGGAAGAGTTCAACATTTAACTTGTGCACATTGTATTTGGAAAACACTTGAAAACTACCATGAAGGTACAACTCAAGTAAGATTTACCAAGAAACAAATGCATGTTCATGAGTATGAGCTATTCAAGATGAAACCAAATGAAAATGTCACCGACATGACCAATCGCTTACTTGCAATTGTCAATGAACTAAAGAAGTATGGCAAGGTATATGATCAAGGTGATGTAAACAGTAAAATCTTGAGAGCACTAAGAGCTAGAAAGAACTTTGAATCCAAAGTATCATCCATAGAAGAAGCTCATGATCTCAGCACATTAAGAACCGACGAGCTAGTTGATAAATTACTCACTTTTGAGCTGCACAGTGAAAAAGAAGAAGATCAAGGTGAGAAAGAAAAGAGAAAACCAATTGCACTCAAAGCAATCAAAGAAGTTGAGAGCTCAAGCAATGAAGGTACTGATGATGAAGATGAAATGGCAATGTTCTCAAAAAGAATGAACGAATGGAAAAGGAAGAAAAGATTACAAGCAAACAAAGGTACACCTCCTAAATTCTCCTTCAAAGATAAAGAAAAGAAAAATGAGGTAAAATGCTATGAATGTGGAAAAACCGGTCACATCAAGTCGGATTGCTACAAATTAAAGAACAAAAGGAAATGGGATAAAGAAAAGAAAAAGTCTCTCAAAGCCACATGGGATGACTCTTCCTCAAGTGAAGAAGAAGAAGAGGAAGGAATTGCAAATCTTTGTCTCATGGCTATTGAAGATGACTCCAATGAGGTAAGTACTCAATCTTTTGATCTTGTAGCACATGATGATATAAATGATATAGATGATAGTGACTTGATTGAGCACATGAATTCTAAAATAGAAAAATATTTCTCTAAAATGATGCTCTATAAAGAGAAAAACTCTAAGTTAGAAAAGGATTTTATATGCTTAAAGAACTCTACCTTAGAATTGAAAACCTCAAATGAACACTTAATGAATACAATAGGAGAATTAAATAAAAGCTCACATGACTTAGAAAAAGTGATTAAAGAGAATGAGGCATTGAAGCATGAACTAAAAGAACTAAAAGAATCAATTTCCAGATTTCATAAAGGAAAGGAAGCATTGAACACATTAATTAATAATCAAAGATCACCTTCCTTGAAATATGGATTAGGATTCAATGGCTCAACCAACATTGCACCTAGCAAACCAACATTTGTGAAAGCATCTACAACTAAAATTTCTGATGTTCATATCAAAGATGCTTGCACCAAATCTAAAAGAACTTCTTATGGTTCACTAGGAAATAAAGCCAAAAATAATTATGCATTGTTGTTCACTAAACTTGTACAAAAGAAATCACATACTTGTAGTTGTATGTATAATGCAAAAAGAAAAATGCAGAAGCATAGGATACCATGGCAATGCACATATTGCATGAAATTTGGTCACAAAAATTTCAATTGTTATATAAGAAAAGCTCATCTCAATTTAGAAGGCACTCTTTCTACTAACCATCAAGGACCCAACTATATGTGGGTACCTAAAAGAAGATGATCAAAATTGTCTTGCAGGTATGCCTAAAATCTACTACCAATGAAAGCACATGGCTTGTGGATAGTGGATGCTCAAGGCATATGACTGGAAATGCAAAGCTCTTTACAAGTATTACCTATAAACATGGAGGTAACGTAACTTTTGGAAACAATGCTAAAGGTAAAATTCTTGGTGTTGGCTCCATTGGTTCCATTGGTAAGGATTTAATTGAAGATGTATGGCTTGTTGATGGTTTGAAACATAACTTGCTAAGTGTTAGTCAACTTTGTGATAAAGCATACTCTGTCAAGTTTGATTCCAAGGAATGCAAGATCACGAATTCAAATGATGTTATCATATTTAAGGGCACTAGAACAAACAACACTTATAATGTCAGCATACATTCAAATCATACATGTTTGATGTCCACTAATGATGATGCATGGTTATGGCATAGAAGACTAGGACATGCTGGTATGGATCAATTGAAATATATTTGTAATGAGAACTTAGTTGATGGCTTACCTAAGATAAAATATGAAAAAGATAGAATTTGTAAACCTTGTCAACATGGTAAGCAACATAAAAGCTCATTTAAATCAAAGAGTGTTATAAGCACCTCTAGACCTTTAGAGCTCATTCATTTAGATTTGTTTGGACCAAATAGAGTTACAAGCTTAGGAGGCAAATTATATGCATTTGTTCTTGTTGATGACTACTCTAGATTCACATGGGTTAATTTCTTAGCTCAAAAGAATGAAGCCTTTAATTACTTCAAAACATTTGCAAAAAGAGTTCAAAATGAAAAAGGATATGTGATCACATCTATTAGAAGTGATCATGGCAAAGAATTTGAAAATGAAAACTTTGAAAACTTTTGCAATGAAATTGGCATTTCACACAATTTTTCTGCTCCTAGAACTCCACAGCAAAATGGTGTAGTTGAAAGGAAAAATAGAACTTTAATTGAAATGGCTAGAACAATGCTCAACGAATATGATTTACCATCTTATTTTTGGGCGGAAGCCGTTAATACAGCTTGTTACATTGCAAATCGTGTTTATAAAAGGCATTTAACTAATAAAACTTCTTATGAGCTATGGAATGGAAGAATACCCAGAATTGGATATTTTAGAGTATTTGGATGCAAATGCTTCATATTGAATACCAAGGATAATCTTGGAAAATTCTCATCCAAATCAGATGAAGGCATATTCTTAGGATATTCATCATATAGCAAAGCATATAGGGTATTTAACATGAAAACTCTAGTTATAGAAGAATCAATGCATGTTGTATTTGATGAATCATCTAAACTTGATCAAAAGAAAGGTATTTCTTTCAATGACCCTGCAGGTACTCTTGAACCTCTTGAATCTATTGATGTTCCAAAGATCAATCAACTTGAAGAAGAGTCTCAAGATCTACCTAAGGATTGGCAATACAAGAAAGATCATCCAAAGGAACTCATCATTGGAGAAACATCAAAGGGAGTAACTACTAGATCTAAAATTAATCACGTTGATGTTAATTTTGCTTTTGTTTCTCAAATTGAACCAAAAAATGTTGAGGAAGCTTTAAATGATGAAAATTGGATAACTGCAATGCAAGATGAACTTAATCAATTTGAAAGAAATAATGTTTGGCAACTTACTCCTAGACCTATAGATCATTCTACAATAGGATGCAAATGGGTTTATAGGAATAAGCTTGATGAAAATGGTCACATCATTAGAAATAAAGCAAGATTGGTAGCCAAAGGTTATAATCAAGAAGAAGGTATTGACTATGATGAAACCTTTGCCCCCGTAGCTAGATTGGAAGCTATTAGAATATTACTTGCTTTTGCATGTCATATGAATTTTAAGCTTTATCAAATGGATGTCAAAAGTGCATTCCTAAACGGACTCATAAATGAAGAAGTTTATGTTGAACAACCTCCTGGTTTTGAAAACTACAAATTTCCTGATCATGTTTTCAAACTTACCAAAGCCTTATATGGATTAAAGCAAGCACCTAGAGCTTGGTATGATAAACTTAGTGCATATTTGCTTGAAAATGGTTTTTCAAAAGGAAAAGTAGACACAACACTTTTTGTTAAAAAGGATAAGCACAACATTTTGATTGTACAAATTTATGTGGATGACATAATATTTGGAGCTACTAATGAAGCCTTGTGCAAAGAATTTGCTTCTTGTATGACTAGGGAATTTGAAATGAGCATGATGGGTGAACTCAAGTTTTTCCTTGGACTGCAAGTCAAGCAATGTAAAGATGGGATCTTCATCAACCAATCCAAATATACAAAAGAACTCATCAAGAAATTTGGAATGGATGGCTGCAAAACTAGCAAAACTCCTATGAGCACATCCTTGAAATTAGGTAAAGATGAAAATGGTAAAGCAGTAGATGAGAAGAAATATCGAGGTATCATCGGATCACTACTTTACTTAACCGCATCTAGACCTGATATAATGTATAGTGTATGTCTTTGTGCTAGATTTCAAACTTGTCCTAAAGAATCACACTTGAATGCCACTAAGAGAATCTTGAAATATTTGAGTGGTACAATGCATTTAGGACTTTGGTATCCTAAAAACACATCATTTCATATTATAGGATTTTCAGATGCAGATTATGCTGGTAGCATCTTAGATAGGAAAAGCACTACAGGAGCATGTCACTTTCTTGGTAATTGTCTAGTTTCTTGGCATAGTAAGAAACAAGCATCGGTTGCTTTATCCACAACGGAAGCTGAGTATGTTGCAGCATGTTTTTGTTGCACA
Organism: Garcia nutans; assembly: GCA_947685225.1. NCBI lineage: Eukaryota > Viridiplantae > Streptophyta > Magnoliopsida > Malpighiales > Euphorbiaceae > Garcia > Garcia nutans. Next base: position 34,277,052 of record CANTUV010000005.1, on the reverse strand, counting down.
CAAGTATTATGGATGAAACAACAATTGCTTGACTATGGTAAGGTTTTTAACAATATTTCCATTAAATGTGACAACACTAGTGCTATCAATTTATCTAAAAATCCTATCCAACATTCTAGATCCAAACACATAGATATTAGACATCATTTCTTAAGAGAAAATGTACAAAATCAGAATATAACCTTAGAATTCATAGATACAGAAAATCAACTTGCTGATGTCTTTACAAAACCCTTGAATGAAGATAGACTTAACTTCATAAAACTCAATTTAGGAATGATTGATGGAATAACTTTGAATTAATTATCTTCCAATGAAGTTTCTATGTGCATGCAGTTAATTCTTTAACACATTAGAAATGTCATTCCATCTTTCCTTGAAATTTTCATTTTTTAAGTTTATCGCGGTCGCTCCAGTGTTATTTCGCGATCGCTATTTCGTCTGCCAGTTTCATTCAATAAAAATCCCTGTGCGCGGTCGAGAAAATTTGTGCGCGGCCGCACCAATTTGAATAGTTTCGACCGTTACAGTTACTTTCTTCTCTCGCGAGCATACTTATCTTGATAATGGTCGCTAGACCATAAGTAGCGATCGCACTATCTTCAATCCGCGACCGCACCCTGTACACTCTGCTCGAAAATTTATAACCGTTGGCTGTGTGACAGGTCGCAACTCTTAATATCCAACAGTCAAAAACGGCTATTTTCTTAACTCCATCTATTTAAGAGTAAGTTACATCAAATTTCTTGGATATTTTGCTTCTGAAAACAATCTAAAACCCTAAAATCTTCTCAACTCATCTGCTTCTCAAATCAACCTCTGTTTTCCTGCTCTCATCTGTTTCTTCTATTCTAATGGCTCCCAAAAGAAAAACCACTTCCAAAATAAAGGGACAAGCTAAGAGAGTTCCAGGAATCACCATTAGAGAACCTGTTGTTGAACCTCCATCTCCTCCACAATCAAAAAGGGGTGAGAAAATTCACAAACCTCATCACCAAACCACTGAGGAAGACATTAGGTATGCCATGCTAAAGAAGAAAAAGGTTGAAGGCACCAAATCTCCTTTTGGTGGGATGCTGTCTGCTTTGGGCATCAAGGACGAAATTGAAAGATTGTTGGATGTCCTTGGATGGGAAAAATTTGTCTTTCCAGAAGAGGTAGGTTACTCTAGTCTAAGTAAGGAGTTTCTAATGTCATTCCAGATAGAGAAGAGTGCAAACTCTGCACTAGGGTGGTATGGGGTTAGGTTCAAACTCTTTGATCAGTATCAATTCATAACCCTTGAAGATTTTGGCAAAATTTGGAACTTCCCTTCTGAAGGTATAACCTCCTACAATGACCAAATCTTCTCAAACCCAACCCTTTCTGATTTCTGGCGAGAAATTTCCATTGAAACTTCCTTTGAAAAGGAATCTAAAGCCAAGCACATCAAATCTCTCACCCACTGGATGCTCCATAGGATTATCACCTATACCATTCACCAAAGAGCAGATGGGAATGAGAAAGTAACCAAGAGAGACCTTATCTTTCTCTATGCTTTCACCCACAACATCAAAATGAACACAACCAAGTTCTTGATTGATACATTTTATCATCATGCTGTTACAAGAACTGGTACCTTCTTCCTATCCTCTCAAGTTACTCAAATAGCTAGACACTTAAACCTTCTGAATGATTTGAACTTAGCTACTTTGAGGAACCCTTTCACTCTAGCCTCCAATGCTATCACAATGGATTACTTAGAGCATGCTGGTTGTGTAAAGAAGATAGAAGGATTATATGTATACTGCTATGGCAAGAAAGGAGTTATGGACAAACAAAAGAAAAGGCCAAGGTATACAATTGAGGAAGAGGGAGATTCTGTAGAAGTTGCAGTAGAATTACCTCCAAAAGCAACTTCATCAAAAGCTGCTAAAGAAACTGCTTCATCCTCCACACAACTCATCCTCCAAGCTATCAAGACTCTCTCAAGGAAACTCTCTAAGTTCAAGAAGAGTGTCTCCAAGAGATTCCAGCACTTGAACAAAAGGATAGACCTTATATCCCACATGCACCATGATCTTTATGACATGCAAGGCAAATTGGACTTGCCTCAATGCAATCTTGAAGATTGGGATATAAGTGATCACACCCAAAGCGTTGCTGAAGAAGAAGAGTCTATTAGCACTAGCTCTGCCTCTGTTGCACCTCAAGATAAGGGGAAAGCTCCTTTAGTTGAAGAAGAGTTAGAGTTAGATGATGACTCAGAATAGCTTAGCTTTAGTTTGTTCTTGTTTGCATTTTCATGTGTTTACTGCTTCATTTTTTGCTTTGCACTTTCTGCTTTGTACTTTCCATTTTAATATATATAATGTTCATATATAATATTGGTACTTTCCCTTTCATTGTTTAGTTAATAATTTTGCTTAACAATTGTTTCATTTTGCCTATGACAATGGGGGAGAGAAGAACCAATGGAATGAACCAATAGAGGAAACCAAAGATAAGAACAATAATGGGAGAAACAAGTATACATGTTGAATATTTGCAATAAGGGAGAAATGTTTATGGGGGAGAAATGTTTGCATTCAAACAATAACATTTGCACCAAGATAAACTAATAATCACAATGCTCTTAACCATGATTGTTGCATATGTTAAGGGGGAGCATTTTAGACTTATTATTTTTCTCATCATTCCATTTGAATTGTCAAAGTCAAAATGGGGGAGATTGTTAGACAAATGATCTTAATTTTGATCCTTGACAACTCAAATGGATGATCTATTTAACTTGTGTTTGAGAAATCTTGTTGCAGGATTAGGTTATTTCAATTAAAGGTGAACAGAACTTTTATCGCGGTCGCACCTCACCTTAATACGACCGCTCCAAGTAATTACAGAATGAAACCTTGTCACAGTAGGTTTCGCGGTCAGAAGTTCGACCTCAGTCGCGACCGCTCCTACAGAATAGCGACCGGCCAAATATGTGCACAACCGCTACTCAAGGAATTTAAATCATTACAATCACAGTAAGATTCGCGGTGACAAGAACGGTGAATGACTCGACCTCGCTAACCACTTTAGCGACCGCCCCATTCAAAGTCGCGACCGCCCAACAATTCAAGAAGAAATTGCTCAAAGAGACAGTAGTGTTCGCGTCCTCAGGTGCGTCCAGAAGTTCGACGCGAGAATATGAGTTCGACCGCGAAAAGCTACTAAGGGCGACCGCGAGATTCAAATTAAGGCGGACATCTCTTTTGCCCTGTCAGAAAATGACACGTGATATGACCGTTGCAAAACCACTTAAATATTCAAAAAGGGCGACCGCACTTTGTGATGCGCGACCGTCCCGACAAACACAGCATGGGAAAGAAACGGTCCGACAAACACATCATGGGCAAGATTCCAGCTGCAGAGCACTAAAATTCGACCGTTGAAGATTTTTTGAAAGTAGCGACCGTCCCTGGTTAAAAGGACGACCGCTTGAAGCATGAGCGCGACCATCCTTGTATGAAGGGCGACCGCGAAGTGCTTCGGACAGTTTAAGTAAAGAGGTCTAATCTGCCAAGACTTTATTCTCAACATCAATAACGGCTAGTAAGACCACATTGGCTATAAATACAAAGTTTCTATGAGAAAACAAAAAAGAGACAACATTGAGAAAAGATTTTCATAGCCAAGCAACAAATTTTCTTTTACTTAAACTTGTATTTGAATTGTTATGAATGTTAGGTGTTAGCATTGAAAACACCATTGTATAAGTTTGAGTGTAAGCTTGGGAAACACTTGGGTTGTGAGAGTGAGCCTAGTAAAACTCTTGTTAGGTTGTGAGAGTGAGCCTTGTAAAACTCTTGTTTGGGTTGTAAGTGTGAGCCTAAGAAAAACACTTGTGAAGTTAGGTGTGAACTTGTGAAAACACCAAAGTTGGAAGTGAGCTTGTAAAAACTTCAAAGATTAGTGGAACCTTAACAAGTTGTTAAGGAAGTGGATGTAGGATTGAAGTAAATCCGAACCACTATAAATCTTGTGTGTTCTTTCTTTCTTCAATTACTCAACCAACTCTATATTCCGCATTTCTTGTTTGTTGAGTTTTTTAAATTGTCATTACTTCTTGAGAAAACCAATTCACCCCCCCTCTTGGTTGCCATCTTGGGACAACAGAATAATTAATTATTAAATTATTATAAAAAATATATAAATGGTTATGATTAAAAGATGAAAGGAAAGATAAATAAAAAAAATAGTCTTCTTCTTTTTCTTGGACGAACCACCATAAGAGAAAGCTCAAGGATTTTTCATCTTCTTAACTCCAAGAATTGAAGGATTTCAAAGGTTCAAAGAGGATTTTTAGTTATTTGCACTTGAAAAAGTAAGTTTTTTACTTTTTTCTTTGGATTTCCATGAAAATTTTGAATATGTGAGATGTTGGATTTTTAAGTAGTATGTTATAATTGTTGGAATTGGTGTGTATGAATTTATTTTGGGTATTTATTAATGATTATAAGGTTGGATTGAAGAAATGGTTGAATTTAGATAAATAATTGTGAAGAGAGAGAATTTAGGGTTATGGACTTTTAGGGTTTGAGAAATCATAGTTTTTAATTGTGCAAATTGGTTCTAAATGAGTTTTTTTGGTGCTTAAACAAGTATTTTAAAGTCAAATATTGTATTTGGTTATGTTTGGTTGGAGTTTGAGAATAGAAGTGTGATTTAGGGTTTTGGAAAATGATTTTTCCAAAGTTATTGAATTGTGTAATTTTATTGGTTTAATCTTGTTGTTTAGTGATATAAGTGATGAATATAAGCTTAAAATGATTAATGGATTGTGTTGGAATAGAAAACCTTCAATGGGGGAAGGTTATGCCATTTTAGAGTTTTCCATATAATAGTGTATTTTTGTAATGTAAATGATTTAAATGTATTAAAATATGCTTCTAATAATATAAATAAACATAATATATTAAAATGAATAGCCTAGAATGAAAATCCAAAGTTAAAGTGAGGTTAGCCTTAACTTTTAAATTTTTGCTTGCATAGGGTTTAATTATGGTTTAATATTGGAAATGCCATTAAATGTGATACTAAATGATTATTTGTTATCATATTTGGTTTAGGCATTGAGGAAGGTTGATTTGCTTATCCAAGTGATGAAGGGCAAGTTGGAATGATAGGATTAGAGGTTGTTTTATGCTTATTTTTGTTGCTATTTGAGGTAAGTACAAACTTTGAATACATTGGTTATGTTTGCATGACATTTGGCCTTAACACATTTTGGTTGGAAAATGTGTTAAGCTCTTGATACATTGGTTATGTATGAATAATGTGCTATAACATTTGTAATGTCATATATGTGTTAAATGCATTGTGAAAAGCCATTGATAATGGTTAAATTGTGAAATTTGTGAAATATGTGTATTATGTGAAAATGACCCAAAGTGTTTGGGTAATGCCATTTGTTGTGTATGCATTAAGTGCATTGTTAAAAAGCCATTGGTATTGGCTAGATTACATTAAATGTGATTAATATGTGAATTATGTAGAAATACCCAAAGCAATTGGGTAATGTGTTGTAAATGCAAAAATGTGGTATAATGTAATGAGATATGTGAAAACATAATGAAATGAATTGATATCGATATAAATGAGAAAAATGAGAAAAATGAGGAAAGTGAGAAAAAGATGAGAAAATATGGCAATGTTCCTAGCTTGATTATGTGACAATGAGAAAGAGATTGATAATGAGAAATGTGAATAAATTATGTGCCTAGTATGTTATTCAATTTTCAGAGTTCTATATTTGATTGCATGCCTATGATTAGCCTTCGGGATAGATGTTGGGCGTCACTATAATAATATTTTTGAGGTGAAAAGACCGGGTCATAAGCCTCAGAAACAAGTCCTTGAAACTGGGCTGGGTGAAAAGACCGAGTCGTAAGCTAAGACCTAGTTGGACTATTACATTGATATTTTTCCTTCGGGTCTAGACACATGGTGTCATTATAGACCAAAATAGTAACTCTAGAATTTGAATAACATATTAGTTATCTTTGGCCCATGCTTATGTTTGTTTTTATGTGAATTGTGGATTGTAAAATATTTGAAAAGCATGAGAAAATGGAATGATGTGATATCCATATGCATTGAGCATTGACATTACATTTGAGTTTTATTTTTATCAAGTTTGCATCGCTAGGCTTTTGGCTTAGTGAGATTATTTACATCGCACAGGTAATAGGATAGATTCGGCTGAGCCTAAGAGTTCTTCTAGACCATGTCAGGTCTAGACTTGTGGTTGTGCTTGTAGAGTTGATATCAAAATCAAAAACACTGTTAGCATCATGTATATATTTTATGTTATTGTATACTTTGGGTATTATGCATATTATATCATGTTTTTGGATTTTATGTATTGTAAACTATAAAGAATATTTGGGTTAAGTTATTTGAAATGAGGGTTTAAATGTGTTCTAAATTATATATATATATATATAAATGTTTGAGAAACTTGATGAAATTGAGGAGTATGGGTGAAATGGTAATTTGAAATTATTTGGGAGTGTTTTCTGATACAGGTTGTGTTTTGTTAAATTTTGGGATATTTAAATTATAGACAAAACTCTGGCGAATTTTTCTCAGAGATTTTCATATAAAATGTTTATTTTGAGTTTCTATAAAAAGTAAAGAAAATTAATATACTATTTAATTTTTATATATTTAGTATTTAAAATTTTAAATCAGAAATGTGAAAATTTTTATTAAACCAGGTCATAACATGTTTATAGTGTATATGCGTATTCTACATATAATGGGTGTATGTATTATACAATTATAGGTTATAAAGGTGTTACAGTTTTAATGGTTCACACCAAATACTCAATAAACTCAATGAAAAAAAAATAAAAGACTTAAAAAATCAAAGTGCAAGAGTTGGCTCTCAATCAATGTAAAAGTTTTCATAAATGTTGCTTGGTGAAGTATTTATGACCTTCTTCCATTAATTTTCCCATTGGAGATAATATATGGGAGAGATGACCTTCACCAACCAAATTAGCTGCATCAATTGCTTGTCAAAGCTCAGTCACGATCACGAACTGCTCATATTAGTGAGAATTGACTTTTTGCGATCGTAAAACTTTCTTTGTATCTAATGGATAAACAACATCTAGTACATATGGTGTTTTTTCATTGGCTAGTGTGGCAATAGTTTCCTTCACCTTTTACTAGATGAATATCGTAATCAATCAACTAGAAATATGTCTTTTGGAGAGCACTTCATAGCATCTGCTATGGAGATCACTCTATTAGGTACTATCCCAGCATTGGAGACTGTTGCTTTGACACTAATGGATACACTGACCAATTATGCCTTTCACCTCAACTCCATCTACTTCCTTTGTACATTATGTGAAAGTAGAGTTGCTAGGTGGTAGTGCCAGTACAATAGCATCACATAAGAACTTGCTCGACAATCGCATTTAGGTCACACTCTGAGCAGGAGAGTTAAGTGATCTATCATTTTAAAAAAATTTTAAGATCAATAAATTTTAATAATTAAGCTATGAATAATTATTTTTTTTTATTAATTATAATAAGATGTTGGAACCATCTAGTTCATGCTCATAGAGGATTAGGAAAATAACGCAAGAGAAGATAGAAGCGGTAAGAATTAATTAGAAGTTGATCTCTAAAAAAAATCAATAATTAGATTTATTTAAATACAATTGATGTGATAAAGCCTATGGATGGAGACATTAAAAATCAATGTTTGAAGATTACTAATGGCCTCATTATAAGACAAAGATCAAAGAAGATGAAGGAAGCCTTCCAAGCTTATGTCCAAAGCATAGTTGATGTTAACAAGGAGCTTTATGGGTCTAGTAGAGACAAAGGATATCCAAATCATTTCAAGCCTTATGCCAAGGTTGTAAAAAGAAAAGAAAAAAAAAGAGGAAAAAAAAAGAAAAGAAAAGAGAAAGCTCACAAAGCTGAAAACCTGAATGGGTGGCTTAAGCAAAAATTCGAGCAAGCTCATCGAGTTGCAAACTGGAAAGGGCAGCTTAGGCAAAAATAAGAGCTAGAATAAAAATATTTTACTTGAACCATGGTCTGTCAAAGTAAGTCTAAGACCAATTAAAGCCAATGTCACATCTTCAAGGGGCAAACCCCATAGTTAAAATCTCAATATCACATCTCCATAGATAAAACCTCAAGGTCATTGAGAGCGAGGATTTTTGCCTCTACTCCTGGTGAAATGGTTCTTGTGACTATGGCACTATTAGGCTCTGGGCCTTAGAGAACATGGGTCTAAATCCAGAGAAATATAGTCGCCACCCATACGGGCCGGGAAAGAAAAGAAAAGGGTGGATGACTCGATTTCTAAGGAATACCTAACCCCCTATTGGGTTCAAAAAGTTGGGTACGCATGGGAAAGATGAAAATAACCCAGCACCTGATGTGAATATTCAATATATACATTTTTTAAGGTTAATTTTATTTGTTTTCTAATCAAATTGTTCAAGATTAGTGCTAGGATTCAAGCTAAAGCAAAACAATTAACAAAAAGAAGTAGAAGGTGCTAAGTCTATCATTTGAGGGAATTAAGAGAGGAAGATTAAGCACAAAAAGTCCCACACAGAGTAAGACACGTCCAATGTCTTGATCGTGTCCATTATGAAGATGGAACTTAGGCAGACTTGGACATGCTCATCCATCTTGGTCATGTAACATTCTAAGTGATAAGACTTGCAGGCAGAAGGAGACACGGGCCTCCATCTTGGCCGTGTCACATCACACGGCCAAGATTAGGATTCAATTTGGTCATGTCTCTCACAAGCAAGAAAAGAAATAAGTGCAAGCTTGGCAGAACTGAACATGAGCAAGAGTCTTAGCCGTGTCGCCCATCCATATCACATCACACGGTCAAGACAACTTGGTCTTGGCCGTGTTCCACTCAAGAAAGCAAAGCTTTTGAACTTGGCAGTAATGGATACATGCAAATATCTTACCATGTCCAAGGTAAAGAATGGAATACATGGTCAATCCATGCCAAGCTTGGCGGTGTCTCTCAACTGAGGAAACAAAATGAAGGCAAATATATGAGTTGTAAAGTGAGACAAAGAAATGTGGCATAGCAGAATAAGAGGAATGATGAGTTTTTAAAATAAAAAGGAAGATGGATTGTTGGAGAGAGTGGGAACAAATTGTAATGGCATGAGAAAAGGAAGAAATTTTTAATTAAAAAGAAGATAACCTTTTGGAATAAAAGGTGTTTTTGAAGAGAGAGAAAGAGGGCATATCCATTTTGATAATAATCACATGCATTATCTCAATAATCATTAATTCTCTAAAAACTCAACATCAATCTTGGCCGTGCCTTTGGAAGTTCCATTATTTTTAAGAGATTTAGAGTACAAGATGAGGAAAAATAAGAAGACATACAACCAAGACTTCATCTTAGAAACAAGGGTGTTGAGAAAGCCATTTTGGAGGAGAAGATTGAGAGATCATCAAATCCGAGTGGAGCGAGGAAGAGCAATCTAAACTCATCTTCAAATGGGTTCTTTTATCCCTTCAATTTATTCATTTTTTCAGAATTTGATTGTGAAATACATTAATATTCCAATGAGGTTTTGTAATTTGAATTCTATTTAAATGGATGTTTTTGTTGATTTGATGATGAGCTAAACTATTTATACCTAGGATTTATAGAAAATTTGATCAAATGATTTAATTCAATAAATTCCATTAATATGCCTTGTCTTTTGTGGATTGCATTGGAATGAATGTTAGATTGATAGATTGGTTCCCTATTAATCTCTAGATATTGAATGAAGGACCGAGAGGTGAAATTTAATATTGAAACTATGTATTCCACATCTCTAAGAATGAATTAGAAATATAAGTTCTAGGGTTTACTTAATTTGCAAGATAAAAATAGTTGGTTTTTATTGGTTCAGGAATATGAGAACTATTGAATTGATAATGGCTAATTAGTCAAATGAAACAAATTAAGTTGCAATGTTATATTAATGAATAATTTGAGAATTAAACATTTGATTAAATCAATCTATAAATCCTAGGTACCCTTCCAAGAATTTGAAACAATCATTAGCTTATCGATAATTTTTCACTTGTAATTTTATTTTATTATAATTTCAATAACATTGCAAACATCACACACTTATTCTTTAATTTCTTTTGTTTCAATCAAATTATTTGTAACATCCATTAATTTACAAAAATTAAATTAAATGAATTAAAAAAATAATTTGGGGGATAATTGAAGGGTTTGGATTGAGAAATATAAATGTACATGTGAGGTATATATTGAATATATATATATAACATATACAAAAGTCAAATTAAATAGTAAAGTCAAAGGGTAATTTGGTAAAGGATAAAAGTTAAAAGTTAAAAAAATAAAAAATAAAAAAATTAGGAATGGAAGATAAAAATTATAATTTTAAAATAAATAAATAATTAATTAATTAAAATAATAAAATATTATATATATATATAGATGGTTAGAAGTGAAGTGAGGTAAAAAGAAAAATTAAAAAGTTCCATCTTCTTCTTCTTCTTTCTCTTAAATCCAAAATTCACCATGGATGAAAAGGGAGATTTTTTTTATTCCTACTTCAAATTCTTCAATTTTTCTAAGGGTTTTATGGTAAATATGAGGTTGATCCATCTAAAGGCAAGCTTTCTTGCCCTATTCTTGAATTATATGGAGATTTAAGGTTATGTGCGAAATGAGATTTTGATGGAGTGAGTTTTAATTTGTTAAATGCATATGGAAGATGTTATTTTGGTGATAAGACAAGAATTCTATAGTTAAATGATGGATTTGATCAAGTTAAGATAGAGTTTGGGAGAAGTAGTGATGATTTAGGATTATGAAAGGATACTGTTAAAGAATGGATATTCATTGGATTTTATAATTTAAATTATGTTATTAAATGATCCTAATGTTGAAAATGAACTTAAATGACCATTTGGAATTGAGTAAAATGAAAGTACAAAATTAAATGATCCTAATGTTGAAAATGAACTTAAATGACCATTTGGAATTGAGTAAAATGAAAATACAAAGTTAAGGAAAGTTAGGGTTTTTGGGAAACATTGTTAAAGATTTGTTGTTAATGGAATTACATTGTTTATATCATGTTATAATATACTTTTAATGATAGAAATGAACTTGAAACACCAATTGGAATTGATTAAAATGAAATTCTAGAATCAAGGTGAGTTAGGAAAAAATTTGGGAAAATGGTAGGAATGTTGTTTAATTAGTATTTAGTGGTTGAAATGCCTTGGAATGTGATTCTAAATGATTTTAATTATTCACATTTTGAATAGGCATTGAGTAGAAGCAATTTGTCCAACCTTAGTAGTGAATGATTTATTGAAAAGTTGGGATGTGTGAGCATTTTAGCTTGGATTTGGGTGTTGGAGTAAGGTATGTACATGCTTTGATAGTTTAAAAGTATTTGTATTTAATTTTGGCTTAACACATCTTAAATGAAAAATATGTTAAGCTACTTGCTCATTTGAAAATTCATATGCATTGTGATATTAAATGTGAAATGATGTGTATGCATAATGTGCATTATTGAAAGCCATTACTAATGGCTAAAATGAATAGAATGTACTAGATTTGAAATACGGGAGAATAGCCCAAAATGTTTGAGTAGTATTATTGTGATGCAAAATGACATACATTGTTAAAAAGTGAAAAGATATATTAAATTAAAGTGATTTTTACATAGTTATGAATGAGAAAAAAAATGAGTAAAAGAAATAATATGAAAAGAAAATAGATTATGAAAATATGCATTATTTATGTGTTAACTAATATACTATTTAATTTCAGAGTTTTGTGTTTGGTGGCATGCCTAAGATTTGCCTTCGAGCTGGATTCTGGGCATCAATATTATATGATTTGCCTACGGGCTAGACATTGGATGTCAAAATAGATCAAAATAACAACTCTAGAATTTGAATATTATATCAGGTCATTTGGGCCCAATGCATGTGAATGTATTAATGTGATGATTTAAAAAGAAGAATGAATATGATCTAAAATGGAATTGCAAGTCACATTGTAGAGTTTAATGAAATGGCATTATGCATTGTCTTCTTTAAAGTTTTATTATTATCAAAGTATGTACCGCTAGTCTTTTAGCTTAGCGTGATTGAAATTCGTCGTACAGGTGACAGGGTTGATCCGGTGGATCCGAAGAGTTCATCTAGACCTAATCAGGTCTAAACATGAGTGGATTGCTTCTAAAGTGAGATTGGCTGCCATAGGATTAGAGCCTGCTAAGAACATGTATGCATTTTACTTTACGAAACATGGCATATCTATGTATATTATGTTTACATATTTAGGAATGTTGTAAACTATGAAGAGTTTTAGATAAAAATTTTGTGATATGGGATTGTATATATGCTTTTACATATGTGTACATATTTAAGTATTTTGGGAAAAATTGGAGAATGTTGATAAGTTTGGGAGAATGGTTTGTTTTATTATCATTGCGAGTGTATTTATTTTGAAAGGTTGAGTTAATTGGTTTTTGGGAAGGTCCAAATTACAGACAAAACTCTGGCATATTTTTCCCAGAGATTTTACTAGTTAATTATGTATTTTGGTCTTTAAATTATTATTAGAGAATAATTTTATATTTTTATTTAAACTACATTTTAACTTTTAAAATTTTTTTTATTTAAATCTATGAAAAATTTTGAAAAGATAATAACAATGACATTTCTTATATTGTATACATATTTTACATATACCAAATGTATGAACTATACATATATAGGGTATAAGGGTGCTACATTTAGTTTGGTATTAGAGCCTAGGTTTGAGGTTCTCAACCTAGGTGGGTTTTTGGAGAGAGGAAATGGGGATTTTAAATATGTTTCTAAAGTGTGATACATGAATTTGCAGTGGTATATTATCTGATCCCTGATGTGGCATTCTTTGCTAAATTTAGAGATATAGGTAGATATGGCATCTAGGATGCACCAGTCTGCTAACGGGGGTGCTGAGAGTGTAGCTCCAGAAGAGGGTAGAGCTGGACCTAGTGCTGAAATTGCTGGGGATGCATCTGTATCAGTGCCAGTTAGACCAGCAAGATAGGGAGAGCCACTAGTCTAGGTTTAGCAAATGGTGGAGCTACTCCATTAAGCCCTAGTACAGATATAGCAGCAGTAGTCACTACAGCCACCACCACAGACTAGGAAGTATGATAAGCTGAGGAATTATGAAGCCACAAATTTTGTGGGTGCAATTGATCCAGCCGAGGCAGAGCACTGGCTGGAAAGAGTTCAGGGGGTATTTATTCAGCTACAAGCCACTGCAGAAGAGAAGTTTGACTATGCCTTATCTCTTCAGCAGGGGGACGCTTATGACTGGTGGAAGACGATTTCGCATGGGATAAATGATCCACTAGTGCTGACATATGCCAATTTTTTGTGGGAATTCAAGAAGAAGCATAGCCCAGAGATTACAAAGATACTAAGATGAAGGAATTCTTGAGCTTGAAGCAGGAAATGAAGACTGTGATTGAGTTTGAGAAGGATTTCCTCCGGTTGAGTAAGTATGTAGGGGATTTGCTATTTGACGAGATTAATAGATGTCGGAGGTTTGAGGAGGGTCTGAGACATGTGTTAGGGGGCAACAGTATAGTATGATAATTTCTAGAGGTTGATGACCATTACCCAAATTTTGAGAAAGACTAGAAGCTTGCAGCTGCAGCTAGAGAGGTGAGTAGAGGTAAAGAACCCGAGGGTGAGGCACGGTCTTCATCATTGAAGAGAGGCCGAGGGAGATATCCTCAGAGGTTTAGTAGGAGCTAGGGTCAGCCTGGTAGGTCATCATAGCAGCAGAGATAAAGACCTACAGCCTCAGTGGATAGTGCCCCAACTCCAGTGTCCTAGAGGCCTGCTCCATCTACTTGTGCTCAGTGTGGTAGGGCACATAGAGGTGTTTGGTGTAGGGCTAGTGCATCAGTAGTTTGTTTTAGATGTGGGTCACCAGATCATTTTATCAGAGACTATTCAGAGCCACTAGATAACAAATAGACTGATACAACATCATCTAGGTCCAGTGTCAGAGAGGGTCATGGTGGTAAAGGTAGTGGCAGGTGTGGTAGACCAAGGTCTAGCCAGATAGAAGATTCTACAATAGGGAGTAGACCAGATGATGCAGGGTCATCACAATGAGTATATGTGATGTAGAGGCAGCCATATGCTTCAGCTGTCACCCTGAGGTGCATTGATGTTATTTGTGAAGAATAAAGATGGTACCTTAAGATTGTCTATAGATTTTCGACAGTTGAATAAAGTGACTATTAAGAATAAGTACTCGTTACATAGGATTGATAACTTGTTTGATCAGTTGAGGGGAGCGAGTGTTTTCTCTAAAATTGATCTTAAATCGAGTTATTATCAGATGAAAGTTAAAGAAGTGGATATTTCAAAGACAACTTTCAGAACTCGTTATGGGCATTATGAATTTTTCTTTATGCCTTTTGGTATAACAAATACTCCAGCAGCTTTTATGGACTTGATAAATTGAGTCTTTATACCCTATTTAGATCAGTTTGTGGTTGTTTTCATTGATGACATATTGGTTTATTCCAAAAATAGAGCAGAGCATGATAAGCATTTGAGAATTGTACTACAGACACTAAGAGAGAATCAATTGTATGCTAAACTATCAAAATGTGATTTTTGGTTGACGAAAGTGGCATTTCTAGGTCATATAGTGTCTACTAATAGTATTCATATGGATCCAAGTAAGATTGAGACTATTTTGAATTAGCATCCACCAAAGAATATAACAGAAGTCTAGAGTTTTCTTGGCTTAGATGGTTACTATAGAAGATTTGTGCAAGGATTTTCGAAGATAACACTTCCTTTAACTAAGTTACTTAGAAAAGAAACTAAATTTGAAAGGAATGCCCAGTGTCAAGCTAGTTTTAAACAATTGAAGGCTATGTTGACTGAAGCGCTTATCTTGACACAACCGACCCTAGGTAAAGATTATATTATTTATAGTGATGCTTCTCATCAGGGACTTGGTTGTGTATTGATGGAAGATGGTAAGGTAATTGCTTATGCTTCTAGGCAATTAACATCTCATGAATTGAATTACCCTACACATGATTTAGAGTTGGCTGCTATTGTATTTTATCTCAAGATCTGGTGACATTATTTGTATGGTGAAAGGTGTTATATTTTCATTGACCATAAAAGTTTGAAATACTTGCCAAAACTAAAAGAGATAAACTTAAGGCAGAGGAGGTGGATGGTATTGATCAAAGATTATGATTATATCATCGACTATCATCCTAGAAAAGTTAACGTCGTAGCTGATGTTTTAAGTCAAAAGACTTTAGCAGGTATGTTGTATATAGAATATTATAGTAGTATATGTATATATAAATTAAATAAACTAAATGGTATAATATGTTATGTTAGCAGAATTGAGAGTTGAACCAACTATAAAGCAAAAAATGATAGAAGCTCAGAAACAAAATCAAAAGTTGTTAGAACTTTTGAAACAAGTGCATGAAGGTGAAAAGCCATATTATGCTGTGTTAGAAGATGGTGGATTGTATTATAGAGGTCGATTGTGTGTACCTGATGTGAAAGAACTAAAGAAATGTATGCTTAGTGAAGCTCATAATACCACGTATACTGTACATCCTAGAAGCAATAAGATGTACTAGAATTTGAAGTCTCATTATTGGTGGCCTGGTATGAAAAGAGATATTACTGAATATGTCACTCGATGTTTAGTGTGTCAATAAGTCAAAGTAGAACATCAAGTTCCATCAGGTCTTTTGCAACCTATATCAATACGAGTATGGAAGTGGGATAGAATCACCATGGATTTTGTGATTGGTCTTCCGAACACCCAAAGGAAGCATGACACAATTTGGGTAATTGTTGATCGATTAACCAAATCAGCTCATTTCCTTCCCATTTGAGTTGATTATTCAATGGATAGACTTGTTAAATTATATTTTAATGAGATAGTCAGGCTTCACAAAGTGCCGGTGTCTATTATTTCATATCGAGACCCTCGCTATACTTCAAGATTTTGGGAAAGTTTTTAGAAAGCATTGGGTACTCGACTTTATTTTAGTACTGTATTTCATCCACAGATGGATGGACAATCGGAAAGGGTGATACAAGTACTTGAAGATATGCTTAGAAGTTGTGTAGTTGATTTTGAAGGTAGCTGGGATAGATATTTACCTTCAATAGAATTTGCCTATACTAATAGCTATCAGACGAGTATTGGAATGGCTCCATATGAAGCATTCTATGGAAGGAAGTGTAGAACTCAATTGTGTAAGGTGGAATTGAATGAGAGCAAACTTGTGGGACCTGATCTCATAAGACAAACTGAAGCTTATAAAGGATCGAATACAAATTACAATGGATAGATAGAAATCTTATGCATATTTGAAACAACATGATATTGAATATAGTGTGGGAGATAAGGTATTTTTGAAAGTATCACCATGGAAGAAGGTTCTTCGATTTGGAAAGAAAGGTAAACTAAGTCCTAGGTTTATTGGACTATATGAAATACTTGAACGTGTAGGTCCAGTAGCTTATCAACTAGCTTTGCCTCCAGAAGTGGCTAATATTCATAATGTCTTCCATGTGTTGATGCTTAGATGATATAGATCTGATCCTTCATATGTGATTCAAGTAGAGTCCATTGAAATTTAGCCAAATTTGAATTATGAAGAAGAACTAGTGGCTATCTTAGCTCATGAAATAAAGGAGTTGCATAATAAGTGCATTCCTTTAGTAAAAGCATTGTGGACAAATCATTCGATAAAGGAAGCGACTTGGGAAATAACAATACCCTCAATTATTTCAAGCATCTCTAATAGGTAAATTTTGAGGATGAAATTTCTTTAGTGGGGGAGAATTGTAATGTTTAAAATTTTAAATACTAAACTCTTAATTTAATATTGATAATTGATAGTGAATTATGATATAAGTGACATGGATAAGTGATGTAAATAGTGGATCTTAAAAATTTACTGAAGAAATTATGTATTTTTATGGTTTTACGAGATTAAAAATTGAATTAGTATCAAAGGATAAGAAAGAGGGTGCGCCATAGCTAAGATGAGATTGGCCACACTAGATTAAGTTGTATATATTTGTGTGTGGACAGGTGTGTATTTATGTAGAAGCTTCTTTCTTCTTCTCCCTTCATCTTGAAAATTTTCATCACCACCTTCATCACCAAAATCTCTCTCTTCCTTCTTTCCAAGACTTTAATAAAAATTTAAGAGAATATCATATCTAGATATAAGTTTTTAGAAGATTAAGCTGGAAAAATTGAGATTATCAACAAGTGATTAGACAAAAAGAAGATTTTGAAGAGGTATGTGCTTATATATTTTTTATTTGCAACTACTTGAATTTTTATGAATTTTATTGTTTAAAGTGATTGATTAAGTTATCTTTGATGAGTTTTTATTGAAAAGTATTTGATTTAAACTCTTTCTATGGTAAGGAAACTAGTTTTGATTCATTCTTACCATATCTTTGAATATAATGTGTTTAAGTTGATAAGTGTTCGTAATACAAGATTTTGCTTGACACTGCCAATGACACGGCCATGTCACCGAACGTGTCAAAAATACTGTGTTTCAATATTAAGGACACAACCAGTGACATGCCCGTGTCATTGGGCATGTTGTAGCTACTGTAGTACAAGTTAAATGACACAGCCAGTGACACGCCTGTGTCGTTGGGCGTGTCATAGCTACTGTAATATAAGTTAAATGACATGGCCAGAAATATGCCTGTGTCAAAGCTTCTATAAGAAATTTCAAACAACACGGCCAATGACACGCCCATGCCATTGGGAGTGTCACATGAAGAAATTGCCCAAAATAACTTTTTGCTTTGTTTTCCATTGGTAATTCTAACCGTAATGATTATAAGTCCTCAAGGTGTAAAGGATTTCTTTTTGAAGTCACCCTAATAAATAGTGTAATAGATTTATTTGAATATATGATAAAATATGTGTGATTCCAAGTGTTAATCAAAGAACTATTCCATTCAAGTGTTGTGCAGGATTTAATGTTAATTACTAACTATTGAATTGCCCAAACCATGAAGATTTTAGATCTAGCTTGGGATTGAATGGCTAGCCAAAGAGAGGATATCCGAAGTGATAGTGGGCACTCCGTACCATCAATGGACACTCTGTGTCACCACACTCAGTGGGCATTTGTGCCATAGTGGGCCAATAGCAAAATTTTATACAGTGGGCATTAAATTGCCAACAGTGACCCATTATCCAAATCTAGGATCTGAGTTTAGTGTGAATGGGCATAATCAAAGAAGTTATCTACATTGAGAACATTGCTATTTGGTTATTGTTAAATGAAGTAATTCTGAATTCAATTGTGTTTGTATTTCAAGTTTAAATGAATTTATTAATCTCTTTATTTAACATTCTAAAGTGATAATTTCCATTGTTTCTAAATCAATTTATGTATAGTTCTATTTCCTTTAATTTTTTTTTACATAATGTAAATACATAAGCACCACTAAGCTCTGCTTAGCGTGTTAGAACTACTTTCTGACGCACAAATCAAACAAGAGGAGTTGATACTGCAAAGTGAGAGATATACATTCCTGGTCAACTTCATCTGTAATATCCCAAATGATACCTTAAAATTTTGAAAATGCTTATTGTTGAAATGGAATTAAATGATATTAAGTAAAAAGATAAAAGAAGGAGTGTGAATATGTTGTATATATAGAGATATAAACAACATATACAAGTCAACTAGTAGAGTGGTCAAATGATATTTTGATTTATTTAAAATAGAAATTAAAAATAAGTGGAAGATGATATTTGTATTATAATAATATATTAATTGCTTGGTGGAATTAAAGAGGGAAATCTTGTGGTCAAGAGAAGTGTGTGGTTTGACTTTTCTATCATCTTCTTCTTTCTTCTCTTGGTTAGCCGACCATCACTATTGCCAAAGGGAAAGAGAGGTTTTGTTGATTTCTAACTCAAGCAATTAAAGGATTTCAAGAGATCAAGTTGGAGTTTTAAGGATTTTCTTCACTTTTGGTAAGTTTCCAACTTGTTTCTTTGATTTCTTTTGAGTTTGTGCTTATTAGTATGGTGGATGGTTGGTGTAGTTGTGTGTATGGTTGATTTTATTGTGTTTGAAGTTGTTTTGTTTAATTGACTTTGATTTTAGGGTTGGATTGAAGAAAGTGTTAAGTTTGGTGAAGAAAACAAGAGTTGTGGATTGTGTATGTGTTGAGTTGTAAAATATGGTTATGTTTGTGTTTGATGCTTGTAGTTAAGTTGTTTTGATGTTTATGTAAGATAATTATGGTATATTGATAGTTTTGGTTGAGTTTGTTTGGAGTGGAAAAGGGTAAAGAAAGATGATAGTTGGATGTGGTGTTTTCGGTGTCGATTTCAGGTTTTTGGCCTAACACGCCCAGTAACACGACCATGTCTTTGGGCATGTCGTTGGTTCTATTTTCAGTATGGGTGACACGCCCATGTCCCTGAGCATGTCACAGCTGCTGTGTTCTTACAAGATTGATAGGTCAGTGATACGCCCATGTCACTGAACGTGTCATAGCTTCTGTGTTGGAGGAGGATTGACACGACCAGTGGCACGCCCATGTCACTGAGCGTGTCAAAGCTTCTATGTTGTGGGTTTAGGGCATGGCTAGGGACACGCCCATGTTGTTGAGCCTGTCATGTGTAGAGTTTGCCCTAGATAGTTCTTATTCTTTTTTTCTTATGTGTATTACTAAGTGAGTGTGTATGATCACCTTTGGATTAGGTTTTGAAGAGATTTGAGTTATCATAATCTAAGTGTTGAAGGATTCTTGGAAGAGGAGGTTGTTAGATTGGTGTTTGTTGTTCTTAGAGGTAAGTACAAACCTTATATGATTGCATACATTTACATAACTTTGGGACTTAACACATTTGGTTGGAAAATGTGTTAGGTTACCTATTATATTGTTGATATACGGGAATGGTGCAATGATTTGTATTATGTGAACTATGTGAATTATATGTTGAGGATTCAAAATATATGAACAATGTAATTTGTGATGTGCAC
Organism: Garcia nutans; assembly: GCA_947685225.1. Classification (NCBI taxonomy): domain Eukaryota; kingdom Viridiplantae; phylum Streptophyta; class Magnoliopsida; order Malpighiales; family Euphorbiaceae; genus Garcia; species Garcia nutans. The sequence goes on along the minus strand of CANTUV010000005.1, from coordinate 34,256,914 downwards.
TCTAATGATGAAATGTGAAGCCATTGTTGATGGCTATAATGATGTAAATGAAATAGTTGGGGGATTGTGCCTAGATGATCATGAGAAAATGAGAATGGAAATAAATAATGAAATTATGAAAGAATTGTGTGCCTAGTATGTTATTCAATTTTCAGAGTTTTATTGTTGGTGGCATGCCTAAAAAGTAACAATCCCTTGAAACTGGGTTGGGCCTAGTCCTTGAAGCCAAGTTGGCTTGATCCTGAGCTCCCCTTGAAGCTTGGTTGGGCCTAATCCTTGAAGCCTAGTTGGGATGATACATATGAGGTCATCCTCATTGTGATAATGATTCGCCTTCGGGCTTGATAAATGTGATTATTGGACAAAAACAGTAATTCTGTAATTTGAATGGCATATTAGTTTCTTTTGGGCCCATGTTTGTCTTTCCTTTAATGTGAATTATGAATGATGGAACATTTGAATAATATAATGAGATTTAATGTTATGAAATATAATATCCTTGTATATTGCTTCTAATTCTTGAAAGTTTGACATTGGCATTACATTTGAAGCATATTGTTATCGTGGTTTGTACCATTAAGCCTTAGGCTTAGCGCAATTATGATTTATAGCGCAGGTGACAGGTTAGATCCGGTTGAGCCGGAGAATTTAGCTAGACGGAATTGAGTCTAGGCTTGTGATCCCTTGTGAAGTGTTGATTTTTGGACTTCAAGATCAGAGACGAACTGCCAAGCATGTATAAACTTTATATTTTTTTATAATTATTGATTTTGATGTATACATATGTATATTCTGCTACATTTTCAGCTGCTTATTAAATAAATATTTTGGATAAACTTTGGGTGTAATGAAAATATATGTATATGTATATTAACAAGGAACGTTTTATCTATTACTATTTATGATGATGATTTGATGTTAAAGTTTTAAAGATTGGTTTGCTTTCAGTAGATTGTGACATTCTTGTATCTGGTATACGTATATTACATATGTGGGTCTATGTGGTGTACGTATATGGGGTGCAGGGGTGTTACAGCATCATTAAGGTTTAATGAACAATATTGTAAATATTGTATTCTGTATAGTTCACATGGAAATATTTTATACTTTTGTATGACAGTTGTATAAGTTTGAGAGTAGTTTGAGAATTATAATAATGTAAGTTAATAATAGGAGTTCTTTATAAATTAACATATATATGTTTGTAATATAATATTGGTTATAGTAGTTCTTTTTGAATGCTTAACAACTGCATTAATGCATAAAAGTATTTTGGTTAAATTTTTGTGGTACATATGTAGAGAAGTGTGAATGTTAGGTGACATCTCTTATGTAGTTAAGTGTATAAACTATGTAGGGGGTATTACAGTGGTATTTGCACTTGACAAATTTAGATCTTATCTACTAAGGTCTAAAGTCATAGTACAGACTAAACTACAAGCTAAGCCTAGGCTTATTCGATGGGTTTTGATGTTGCAAAAATTTAATGTTGAAATTAAGGATAGGAAGGGAGTGAAAATGTAGTTGCTGACCATTTTTCTAGATTAAATTCTCATGATGATGATACTCAAATTGCTTGTGAAAATGCCTTTGAGAAATTTCTTGATGAACACTTATTTGCTTTAACTCAAGCACTATAGTATGCCGACATTGCTAACTATCTTTCTTGTGGTGTATTGAGGAAAGACTTGAATTTCAGGAAAGAAAGAGGTTTCTACATTCCTATAAGTATTACTTTTGGGACAACCCATATTTGTTTAAAATTTGCAGAGATAACAAGTATTGCAATTTGTCACAACATGTATTGTGGAGGGCATTTTGGAGGAAAGAAAACTGCCGAGAAGGTTCTTCAAAGTGGTTTGTATTGGTCTTCTCTTTTTAAAGATGCTTATAACTTTTGTATCAGATGTGATAGGTTCCAAAGAGTAAGAAATATAAGCAAAAGAAATGAAATGCCTCTTTCTATATTTGTAGTGGTCAAAATTTTTGACGTATGGGGAATATACTACATGAGGACATTTCCCAAATCTTTTGGTTTTGAATATATCCTTCTTGTAGATTATGTGTCCAAGTGGTAGAGGTTGTACCCACAAGGACCAATGATACTAATTTTGTTTTGAAATTCTTGAAGGAAAATATTTTGAGCAGGTTTGGGACCCCCTAAAGCAATAGTGAGTGATGAAGGAAACCATTTTTCCAACAAATGGTTTGAAAGGTTAATGAGCAAGATAGGCATTCAGCATAAAGTGGCAACTCCATATAATCCCCAAACATCTAGCCAAGCCAAGATCTCCAATAAGCAAATTAAAGCTACAAAACACATTTTGGGCAATGCGGAATGATTGGTCTTTCCGTCTTCTAGAAGCATTGTGGGCATATCGGACAGCTTTCTAAACACCCTTGGGAATGAGTCCTTATAAATTGGTCTATGGAAAGGCTTGCCACTTACCAGTAGAGCTAGAGTACAAGGCTTATTAGGTGATTAAAGCTACAAACATGGACTTGGATGGGGCAAAAGAGCATAGGATGTTGCAAATTTTTGAGCTAGATGAGCTTAGATATGAAGCATATGAGAGTTCAAGGATCTACAAGGAGAAAAAAAAGGCCATGCATGACAAAATAATCTTTAGAAGAACCTTTGGGAATGAAAGTCCTTTTATTTAATTTAAGGATGTGATTGTTCCCTGGAAAATTGAAGTCCCGTTGGAGTGGACCATTTCAAGTAGTTCAAACATTTCCATATGGAGTTGTTGACTTGATGAATTTGAAAACCAATGAGACTTTTAGAGTGAATGGGAAAAGGGTGAAACCCTATTTTGAACAACTCCAATTTACAAAAACCATAGAAAGCATGGTATTCTTTGATGATTGATGCAACAATGTCTAGCTACTATGACGTTAAAGAAGCACTTGACGGGAGGCAACCTATTGGTTTGCAATTCATTATTTTTTGATTTATTATGGATTTTGATTTATTAATTTTTCATGATCAATTGTTAAGCTTGAATAAATTTAGTTGGAATAGGTATTGTGATATGCTATTTTATTGAATTGAGATTCAGGGAAAAAGAAAGAAAATTGTAGTGGATGACACACCCAATATGTAACACTCTTATACCCTATATACGTATAATACATACATCTAGTATATGTAAAATACGCAAATAAAGTATAAGAATGCCACAACCTCATTTAATAAAAACTTTCATATTCCCCATTCCTCAAAATATTTATACATATATGTGTTAATGTATATCAAAAAGTTTAAAGTCTCACATTACTCAATTATACAAATCATTCTTTATAAGTTACAATATATATATATATATATACCAAAAACATAACATAATATCAAAATGTATTATAATTGAAAATATAAACATTCTGGCAAAATGGCTCTGGTCTTGATGTAGCAAAACACTTCAAACTCAATTAACAAAAACCTAGACCTGACCTGGTCTACTAGAACTCTCCGGGTCTACCTGATCACCCTTGTCACCTGTGTGATGAATTATAATCATGCTAAGCTTGAAGCTTAGTGGTACAAACTTTGATAATAATAAAACTATAAAATAATGCCAATGCAAAAATGCTTATATATTGTGACATTCAAGTTCACTTTTAAATATATTCTTTCATCACTTAATAATTCACACAATCACATACACAAGCATGGGCCTGATGAGATCAATTTTATACTTAATTTAGCATGATTTTTATGTGTTTTTAGTTAATGTTTCATTTGATTTTTGTTTAAAGTTTGCTTTAAGTGTTTGTTTTTTGTTAAAGTGCAAAAAATCCCTTGGATGATCAAAATAATGAAGAAAGAGCATGAATCAAGCAAGACATGGCCAAGCCAAAGCAAGCTTGGCCATGTCCCTCAAAGGAACTTCAAGGCAGTAGCTGACACGGCCAGGAGACATGACCAAGCCACTGACCGTGTCTCACCTAAAGAGCAAAACCAAGAAACCAAAGAAATGAAGGCAGAAGCTGACACCATCACATGAGACGGCCAAGCCACTGGCCGTGTCACATGACACGGCCAGAAGCTTGGCCGTGTCACCCTTGGAAACAAAGAAAACAAACTGACAAAGCTAGAAGCAGAAGGTGACACACCCACATGACACGGACAGGAGCTTGGCCATGTCACCTAGAAGAAAAGAAGGAAAGAAATGGCAGAAGGAGACATGGCCAGCAAGCTTGGCCGTGTCACCTAGGGCAACCTTGAATAATTGAATTCTTTTGCAGACAAGTGGGGAACAAAGACTAGCTTTTGCCAAAAGTAATATTAAAAAAAGAAAAACTTGCCTAATTTGCGGAAAAGAAAGATAAAATAAAGGGAATGTGGAAGACAAGGGAGAGTGGTGTGAGTTGGAAGGTATGGGTTTGAGCTTGGGAATGAAATAAAAAGAGAAGGAAATGCAAGAAACAAGGGTAGACTTGGAGAGGAGGAGGCTTGGGCATACACGTTTTGGGCAAGGAGAGAGTGACACTCTCCTTGACTCTTCATCTTCATCCTCCATTTCTATCCTCTCCACCATCTCCATCTTCCATTGGCAAGCTCTTGAAGGTTGAAGAAGCTTCATTGAAAGGGTTGGTGACTTGAGAAAGCTCCAATCCATTTTGCAAAGGGGAATCAACCATTGAAGAGGGCTTGAGCTCTTCATCATACACCCAAGTGGAGCTAGGAGGAAGATTAGTAATCCTACTCTTGGCATCTTCACAAGGGGTTTTTCTATTTTCTCTTTTAATTCATCTTAATGTTATTGTTGTTGTTATATTAAGAGTATTGAACATGAACTAACTCATTCTCTATCTAGATATTGATGAACCCTAGCTTATTTATATGGATTGAATAATTTTAATTGATGGAGTTGTTTTATTCTTATGATGCTTAATGATTTATTTCCAATTGATGATAGCATGCTTATTGATTGGTTGCAATTATCATATTATTGACTTGAGAAAGCTTGATATGAATTGAATACTCATAAGGGTTGAGGATTGATTGGAGTGCTAGAGATAGACTTACAAGATCCTTTGGTTTATAATTTCTTGTTCTTAATGCAAGATCTATTTAATTGTGTTTGAGAAGAGATTCCAGCATTCTACTTAGTGATTAGGGGTTAATTCACTAGAGAGAGGTTTTAGTCTAATTTAGAGGAATGCCAATTCAACTCTATTATGTGATTTAACTGAATTGATGTTCATAAATATAATTGTGGTTAGGGGGATTCAATATTTGGATAGTATTTTTATCATCAAACCTTTTTACACAACAATCAATTTCTCTTTACTTGCATTCATTAAGTTAGTTGTCTTTAATTATAAAACATCACAAAAACTATTAATTTGCTAAACAATAGTTAAGATGTGCACTAGTACTTGACCTTGTCCTCAGTGGAATAATAACTCACTCACTACTTTATTACTTGGGCGACCCGTGCACTTGCGGTATTGCTATAGCATTAGGCTCGCGCGCACCAGGGCTCAAACAACTAATACATAATTCAAATCCCAGAGTTACTATTTTGGTCCATAATGACACCAAGTTCTAGCCCCGAAGGCAAATTATATCACAGTGAAGCCAAGCGCCTAGTCCCTAAGGCAAATATTGAGGATAACCTCATAGGCATGCCACCAAACACAGAACTCTGAAAATTGAATAACATACTAGGCACATAATTATTTCACATTTTCCATCATTAATTTCTTTCTCATTCATATCAATGTCATTTCATTTAAACATTTCATCACAACATAGGATATTTCATAACAAAACCACATTACCCAAACACTTTGGGTCATTTTCACATTTTACACATAATTCACATTTTATTCAATCTAGCCATTAACAATGCCTTTTCATAACATATATAATGCAAACATAACAATTTACATGTCATAGACCATATTCAAAAATGTTCAATGTATCAAATAGCTTAACACATTTTTCCATCCAAAATGTGTTGAGCCTAATCTAATGCTAACATATCTAATTTATCAAAAGTTTGTACTTACCTTAGAAAGCACTCCAGAACAAGCTTCAAAACTTCCTCTAACCTTCTCTTTCAAGTTGCCCTTCAACACTAAGGTTGGGCAAACTACTTTCTTTCAATGCCTATACCAAATGTGATCATAAATAACCATTTAATATCACATTCTAAGGCATTCTCAACATCAAACCATTTAAATTAGGAATTACAAATGAAAGACAAAGAAAAAGAATTATTTTGGATAATATCCTTAAGTAACACGCCCAACAACATGAGCATGTTAATGACCGTGTCATTAACTCACTCTTACAAAAGCTTTGAAACGTCCAATGATATGGGCGTGTCACTGCCTATGTCATTAATTCTACCTTACAGTAGCTACGACATGCTCAAAGACATGGTTGTGTTACTGGTCATGTCGTCAATGTTGAAACTCAGCACCATTGACAAGCCTAACAACATTACCGTGTCAGGCAAAATTTCTGCATTTTGTACACTCAACCATTCAACACAACCACTTCCAAACTCAACTTAAATTCAACCATTTCTTCAATCCAACCTTAAAATCATTATTAACTACTCACAACAACTTCATACATACCCAAATAAGCTATTAAAACATGCTAATACACAATCCCAAAATTCACATATCATGTTCATCCATAGAATTCCAAAGAACTTGCAGAATTGATAAAGAAACTTACCAATTGATGAAGAATCCTAAAAAACTCCACTTGAATCCTTGAAATCCTTGAAATACTTTCAACCCTTAGAGTGAATAAGAAGAACTCACTATTTTCTCACCTTTCTCTCTATCTCACGGCAAAAGAAACAAGAAGAAGAAAATATCTTTCCTCTTTCCATCCATCCTTATATATATATATATTAATTATTTTATATTTTAACTTTTACTCCTTTTATATGTGTTTTATATGTTAGGTATATGTATATGTCTTGTTTATTTCAAATATACTTACTACTTTATCACTTAAAATTCTTTCATTTTCCAATTAAATCATTTATTTAATTTTAATTTATTTTATTTAAATTCCTAAAAATTAGGGATGTCACAATTCTCTCCCCCTTAAGAAAATTCCGTCTGCGAAATTACCTGCTATCAACTCTAGAACAACTGGGGATACTGACTTTGCATCAACTGCTCACTCTCCCATGTTGCCTCCTTTATGGCATGATTCTTCCAAAGGACTTTCACAAGTTGCACTTTCTTATTTCTCAACTTTTTTACCTCGTGCCAAAATTGCTACTGGTTCTTCTTCATAAGTCAGCTCTGGGCTCACCTCAATGGACTCCACTAACAAGATATGAGATGGTCTAACCTGTACCTCCGAAGCATAGAGATATGAAAGACATTATGTATCCGGTCTAACTCAAGCGGCAGAGCCAACCTGTAAGCTACTGGACCAGCTCTCTCCAGAATTTCATATGGTCCTACGAAACGAGGACTCAACTTCCCTTTGCGACTGAATATCAAAATCTTTTTCCATAAAGATATTTCAGAAACACTTTATCTCACACACTGAACTCTATATCCTTCCTCTTCAAATTTGTATAGAATTTCTATTGATTTGAAGCTGCTTTCAGATGACTTCAAATCAATTTCACTTTCTCTTCTATTTCTTTAATCAAATCATGACCAACCAGTTTACCTTCTCCAACCTCATCCCAACACAAAGGTGTTCTACACCTTCTACCATACAAGGCCTCATAAGGTGCCATCCCTATACTGGACTGATGACTATTGTTATATGCAAACTCAATCAGTGGTAAAAATCTATCCCAACTCCCTGTGAAATCAATGATACAACTCCTCAATATATCCTCTAGAATCTGTATTACTCTCTCTGATTGCCCATCTATCTGAGGATGGAAAGCAGTACTAAAATGCAATCATGAACCTAATTCATCCTGCAAACTCCTCTAAAATCTCGATGTAAACTGAGGATCTCGGTCTGACACCAAAAATATTGGGACTCCATGCAACCTCACTATCTCACTGATATACAACTCAACTAACTTCTTAAGTGAATAATCCATCTAAACTGAAAGAAAATGAGCTATCTTCATCATCTGATCAACTATTACCCAATTGCATCATGCTTCTTCTGGGTCAAAGGCAGTCTAGTCACAAAATCCATCATCACCCACTCCCATTTCCACTCTGGTATTGACAATGGCTGAAGCAACCCTAAAGGAACTTGGTGCTCAGCTTTCACTCTCTGGCATGTGAGACATCTGGACACAAATTCTGCTATGTCCCTCTTCATACTTGACCACCAATAATACTGTTTCAAATCTTGATACATCTTGGTACTACCAGGGTGCATAACATAAACTGAATGATGTGCTTCCTCTAATATCATCCTCTTGAATCCTGCATCATTAGGAATGCACAACCTATCACTATACCATAGACTGCCATCAACTCTCATATGAAAGTCTCGACTCTCCCCCTTTTGGCAATCTAACACAATCTTTTGGATCTTCTCATCTGCCAACTGGGCTTCCCTAACCTAATCCAATAACACTGGTCTTAATTGCAATTGAGCCATTAATGGACCATCATCACAAGACTCAAATCTGGCATGCAATGCTCTCAACTCACAAGTAACAAGAGCGAATAAGCAATCAAACTTGCCAAAGACTTTCGACTTAAGGCATCAACAACAATATTTACCTTGCCATGATGATAATCAATCAAATAGTTGTAGTCTTTAATAAACTCTAACCATCATCTCTGTCGAAGATTCAGCTCTCTCTGAATACCTAAATACTTCAAACTCTTATGATCAATATAAATGAAACACTTCTCCTCATACAAGTAATGTCGCTAAATCTTCAATGCAAAAACTATGGCTGCTAACTCTAAATCATGAGTTGGGTAATTTAGCTCATGTGACTTCAATTGTCGAGATGCATAAGCAATAACTCTACCCTCCTACATTAGACAACAAGCTAAACCACTATGTGAAGCATCACTGTATATCACATATGGTTTACCTTCTACAGACAGAGTAAGAAAAGGAGCCTGAGTCAACATCTCTCTCAGCTGCTCAAAACTCGCCTGACATCAATCTTTCCACATAAATCTAACTCCTTTTCGAAGTAATCTGGTGAGTGGTATAACTATCATAGAAAAAGCCTTCACAAATCGATGATAATAGCCTGCTAAACCTAGAAAACTTCTAACCTTTGTCACAATCTTTGGTGGACTCCAATTCAAGCTAGCCTCAACTTTACTTGGATCAACTCTAATACCCTCTGCTGATACCACATGATCAAGAAAAGTTACCTTATTGAGCCAGAACTCACACTTAGACAGCTTAGCATACAAATGCTTCTCTCTTTAAATCTGCAATACAATTTGTAGATGCCTGTCATAATCCTCCTCATTACGCGAATACACCAAAACATCATCAATGAAGACCACCACAAACTGATCTAAGTATGGCTAAACAACCTGTTTATCAAATCCATAAATGCCGCTGGTGTATTCGTCAATCCAAAGGGCATCACCAGAAACTCATAATGCTCATACCTTACGCGGAAAGCTGTCTTGGGTACATCTACATCTCTAACTCTCAACTGATGGTATTGTAGACCCTTAATTTTGTACCAAATCCAATCCAAAATTTTAAAACGGTCTGAAATAATATTTTACAGTATTTATTATTTATTTTAATAATATAATATTTTTTATTTAATATAAAAAAAGAAAATTATAAATATTTATTTTTAATAATAAAAATTTAAAATAAAAAAATATAAATATAAATATAAATAAAAAAATCGGACAGATCGGCCAGTGACGTGCGGCAAGGAGCAATTGGCTAGAAACCAATTTGCCACGGCGTGGGCCTACAACGAATTGCTGCTCACCCAGCGAAATTGAGCCGCAGCGCAATTGCCTGTAGAGCTCGCCCAGCGCAGCGCCCCTAATTCCTCGCAGTAGATCCTCACCCACCGCGGCAGGGATTGCCCAGCCCACGTGCCAGCAGCCTAGAGCCTCGTAGCACATCTCGCCCGCAACGCCTGCAACTATTGCCTAGCAGCCTCGCCAGCCCGGGCCGCACACAATTTTTGACGAATCATTATTTTACTGAGTTTTAATTATATTTTCCTTAACAGTCTATTAATTCCTTAACCAATTAGTATTACATTTTTATTTTTCTTATAAATAGCACAGTTAAACAATTACAGATGGGAGATTTGATTTGGCTAGGGACTTTTGCAATTTTATACATAGAGAACTTTTGGACTTTTAATCCTTGGCCATTTTAGCATTGAAATTGTGAACTTTTGAACTCCTGGAACTCTTAGCAATGTGGAATCAAGGACTTTGGCTTTTTTCCTTTTTTCAGGAAAAAACACCAAAACAAAAAAGAGACAGAGACTTTGCACTTTTTCTTTTGGATTTTTTTGCACAGTAATTATTTAGATTGTTTGTTTTTTCAGCTAAGACAATTGGAGAAGCAGTAGCCGAACTTCATCAACACACAAACCCTATCAAATTTTCATCAGCAAAGGAGAGACAAAGAAGATCAATAACACACAAAATTTACAAAGGCAGTGCACTCATTGTCTTGGATAAGTTCACCCAAAATTTCACTCAATAAATTGTGAAGGAACCAACAATGAAGGTATGTTCCAAAATAAATAAATATAATATGATTTGATTATTTTAAGTATTGAATATGTTGCTTCTTCACCTAAATTAATTCATAAAAGGTTATGTATTTAAAGTTTTAATACATCACAGTAGAGCTCTTAAAATATTAACACAGTGACCAAATTCATTCAAATCCTTAAGCTCCTATATTATTTTTTATGAATGCAACCCTAATTTATTTCTCCCCAAAACCCTAAATGTTATTCAAGAAACCCTAAATTTAGATATAAACCTAAACTTGTATCTTTATTTACTTTATTCAAGTTAGAAGCATGTTTATTATATGTTTTGATTAATGGTTTATTTATATCTTTGATTTATAATTTATTTATGATGAATGGTTGGTTATTTTTATTGATTTATTTTGGTTTAAAGATATTGTAAGAGGTATGTTTCCATGATTTGGGTACCTCATGTATTGAGCATCATGTAATTTAATTTATTTCAAGTTTTGGATCAATGTAAAGGACATGTTTTCACCTTTCAGTGGGTATTCTATTTAGTTTTAGATGTTAGATGATGTAAGGATATGTTTTCATCCTCAGGTGGGTGTCCATTTATTTATTTTGTTTGAACATTGCTATGATTTTTAATGAAGTATTTGCTTATTCTTATTATTGCACGTAGTATGGATAATGTCATTATATTTAAGAATTTTATAATATTAAGACCTGAAAAGGAGGTCGGTACCAAAGAACCGGGCTTTATGGGTGTGTTGGGTCATTCTCACCTTCCCCACATGTACCCAACTTTCCAAACCCATTAGGGGGTTGGGGATTTCTTAGGAATCAAGTCATCCAACCCTTCCTATTTTTCCAGTGTGAGCGAGAATATTTGCCCCCACTCCCACATGGAATGATTATTGCGACTTCGATACTGTTAGGCTCGGTGACTTAGAGAACACGACCTACGCCCTGAGAAAATAGAGTTGCCACCCAGATGGGCTAGGAAAAGGAAATGGGTGGATGACTCAATTCCTAAGGAATCTCCAACTCCCTAATGGGTTCAGAAAGTTGGGTATGTGTGGGGAAGGTGAGAAATGGCCCAGCACTCCCACAATGCCCGGTTCATTGAAACCGGCCTCCTTTTTAGGTCTCAATATTATAAAATTCTTAATTAACACAATATTATCCATACTACATGCGATCAATAGAATAAATAAATAAATAATCATGGCAAGATCCAAACAAAACAAACAAATAGGCACCCATCCAAGGATGGAAACATGCCTTTACAATTGTCCAATGTCCAAAAGAAAATAAAGAAAATAGGATACCCACCAATTGGTGAAAACGTATCCTTTACATAGGTCCAAAGCTTAAAGATAAATCGAATTACATGATATTTAACAATTTAAGGTACCCAATTATGGAAACATACCTCTTACAATTTCTTGGAACTAAAAATAAATCAAAGCATTCCAATATTCATCATAAAATCAAATAAGAATAAATCATCCATTGAGACATGTAATAAATCATCCATCAACATATATCATAAATATGCATCCAAGTACTAAACATAGAAACTAGAGTTTTAGATTTCAACTAGGGTTTCTTGGGGAATTTTAGGGTATAGAGTTCTTATTTTAAAACTTAAGATTTTAGGGTTTTTGAAGTTTTATGAAAATAATATTAAGGTTTAGGTTTTAAGTAAATAAAATTGAAGCTTAAGAAAATAAGTTTAAAAGTTAGGTATTTGGAAAGAATAGGCTACTATGAAAATTTGGAAAAACATAATTATTATTACTATTTAATGAAAACTAAGCTATTGTAATAATTAAGTAAAAAGAGAACTAATTAGGATTTTTTTTATTTTAAGGGAACATAATTTAAGTTTTAATAAAGCAAAACTTGAGATTTAGGTTTTAAAGAGTGATTAGGATTTGAATTAAATAGATTAAAGCTTATGAAAATAAGGCTAAAAACTTAGATGTTTGAAAAGAGTGAGCTACAGTGATGATAATTAATTTTGACAAATAAAATTAAAGGGACATACCTACATTTGAAGGATCCACCAAAAATTATTGATGAAATTCTTGGCCAAGCTTAACACCAAGGCAGAAGATTGCTTGCTGCCTTGATTACTTATTGTTGCTTGATTGTTGCTTTTAAATTTCCAAAATCCAGTCCCTGGATCAATTGCTAAGAAAAAATCTGAATAATTCTTTCGTCCAAAAATCATTTCCTTTCTGGTAAGAAAATTAAAAGAAAAAAACCTATCATGGCTTAAATTAAAAACTATAATGGAAATAAAATTCAAAATGAGTAAAATAAGGTTTTGGAAAAAATCGGCAGTGTGCGCCGGCCGTTAGGCGAGACTGGCGTGCGTGCTGTGCTGCTGGGCCTGCGATAATTGCAGCTAGCTGGCAAGGCTGCTTGGCGTGCAGGCGCTGCGGGCTGGCAAGTGAGATACGAGAATTCAAGGGGCTGAGGGCTCATTAGCCTGCGGCAAATTGGCCCAAGCCAATTTGTCGCCGCAGCTTTTGTCGCCGATTCTGCCGTCGCCGATTTCTTTAATATAAATAATATTAAAATAAAATAATAAGTAATAAATGAGAAGTACAATAAATATTATATAAAAATAAATAATTAATAATTAATATAATTAATATAATTAATAAATATTATAAATAAAATAAATATTATAAATAAATAATAAGTAAAATAATATTATATTGTCAAAATAAATAATAAATAATAAATAAAATAAATATTATAAATGAATAGTAAAATAATATTATATTGTCAAAATAAATAATAACTAATAAATAAAATAAATATTATAAATGAATAATAAATAATAAGAAAAATAAATATTATATTATTAAAATAATTAAAATAAATAATATATACTACAAAAATTATTTCAGCCTGTTTTAAAATCTTTGGACTGAACTGGACTGGCTTAAAAATTAAGGGTCTACAGTTTGCCTCCTGCTTCAGCGATCTGAGACTATGACAAAAGAGAGTGAAAAACAATGTGATTTTTTACTGGGTTTAGTGTAACACCCTTATACCCAATATACGTACACTACATTCACCCAACGTATGTAATATACGAATATAGGATACGACAATGTCACAACCCATTTTAACAAAACAACTCTTCACTTATAAAATTTGTATAAACTTAAAACATTCAATTGATATCATATAAATAATAGATGAAACATTACTTGTTAAAACACATATATAACTTCATTACCAAAGATTTATCCAAAACATTTTTGATAGTTTGCGGAATATACATCAAAGTCAATATGTACAAAAATATAAAATATATACATGCTGTCAGTTCATCTGTGATCTTGATGTTCAACAATTAACTCTGCACTCAAGGTCTCAAGCCTAGACTCGACTTGGTCTAGATGAACTCTCCGGCTCAACCAGATCTACCTTGTCACTTGCACGATGAATCACAATCGCGCTAAGCCAAAAGCTTAGTGGTACAAACTTTGATAACAATATAGTTCAAATGCAATGCTAATGCACAACACATAAGGATATTACATCATTCCATTTTCTCATACTTTTCAATTATTTCACAATTCGTAATTCTCATAAAACAAACACAAACATGGGCCCAAAGATAACTAATATGCTATTCAAATTCCAGAGTTACTGTTTTGGTATATAATGACACCATGTGTCTAGCCCCGTAGCCAATATATCCATGTAATAATCCAACTAGGTCTGAGCTTACGACCTAGTCATTTCACCCAGCCTAGCTTCAAGGATTTATTTTTGAGGCTTAAGACCTGTTCATTTCACCTCAAAAACATTTTCACAGTGACGCCTAGCATCTAGCTCGTAGGCAAATCATAGGCATGCCGCCAAACACAAAACTCTGAAAATTGAATAACATACTAGGCACACAATTTATTTATATTTCTCATTTATATTGATATCAATTCATTGTATTATGTTTCCACATATTTCATTTCATTATCAAATCCTTTCTCATTTTCTCATGATCAAACTAAACACAATGCTTCAAATATTTCATTTATATCAATATAACCATCACCAATGGCTTTACATACCATCTTTAATTTATACATAACAAATTACAATAACCATACGTTTTGGGCCATTATCATATTTTGCATAAAGTTCACATTACATATAATGCATTTGTAACATTATACAAATCATAGCATATTTCTCATGCACCAATTATGTAGTAGATAACTTAACACATTTTCCAACCAAGTGTGTTAAGTCCCAAAGTCATGTAAATATAAACAATTATTCAAAGTTTGTACTTGCCTCTGAAAGCAATGAATACCACTTTCAACCTCCTCTTCCAAGATATCCCTCAACACTTGGATTGGGTAACTCAAGTCTCTTCAAAGCTTAAACCAAATGTGATTATAAATAATCACTTAGTGATACACAAAGGAAACTAAGGAAAAGAACTATCTAGGGCAAACTCTACTCATGGCACGCTCAACAAGGGCGTGTCAATGCCCGTGCCTTAAATCCACAACACATAAGCTTTGACACGCTCAGTGACATGGGCGTATCAATTACCGTGCCAAAACTCCTACAACACAGTTGCTATAACACGCTCGGTGACATGGGCATGTCACTGCACATGTCAATTCTCCTCCAACACAGTAGCTATGACACGCTCAGTGACATGGATGTGTCATTGCTCATGTCACCAATACTGAAAATAGAACCATTGATACGCCTAAAGGCATGGACATGTCACCAGGCGTGTCAAGCCAAAATCCTGATATCCACACATAATTGCCACATCCAACTATCATCTTTCATTAACCTTTTCAACTCCATACAAACTCAACCAAATCCATCATTTTATCACATAATACTTGTATAAACATGAAAACAACCCAATTAAAAACAAAAATACACAATCACAACCGTGACTTCTCAACTCAAAAGTTACACAACCTAAAACTCTTATTCTCTTCACCAAACTTAACCTTTTTCTTAAATCCAACACCAAATTTTATAGTTAATTAGCCAAAAGAACTTCAAACATACCAAAATCAACCTTTAAAATATACTACACCAAATATCCAATTCACACATACAAACTTTCATGGAAATTCCAGGAAACAAGTTGAAAACTTACCAAATATGAAGAAAATCCTTAAAACTCCAACTTGAACACTTGAAATCCTTCAATTACTTGAGTTAGCAAGAAGCAAAATCTCTTTTCCTTTGATGATGATGGTCGGCTACAATCGAGGAAGAAGAAGAAGAAGAAGATAAGATCAACTCCTCTCTTTACCAACCACATATATTATTATAATATAATTAATCTCAAATATCAACTTCCACTATCCATAATATTAATTACTATTTTAATAATTAAAATATCGTTTGACGAAGTTAAAATGTTAACTTATATATAACATGTATATCTTCATATATACATCATATACACACTTCCCTTTCTCTTTTCTTTTCACTTAATTATATATATATATACTTTTAAAATCATTTACTTAATTTTCAAAAAATAATATTTTCAAAATTTTGTGATATTACATTTAAAGCCAGATTGGACTCCGTTCCCAAGGTTGGTTTGAGTTCTTGACTCAAAAAAAATAATTTGGGTTCTAGACCCTGGGTGAGTTCTGGACTCAAAAATAATTTTGGTTCTATACTCGAGGTGAGTTCTGGACTCAAAAATAATTTGGATTCTGGACCCGAGGTGAGTTCTGGACTCAAAAATAATTTGGGTTCTAGACCCAAGTTAGGTTCTAGACTCGAGGTGAGTTCATGACTCAAAAATATTTTGTGATTTGGACCAGAGGTGAGTTCTGGACTTAAAAATAACTTTGATTCTGGACCCGAGGTGAGTTATGGACTCAAAAATATTTTGGGTTCTAGACCCGAGGTGAGTTTTAGACTCAAAAATATTTTGGGTTCTGGACCTGAGGTGAGTTCTGAACTCAAAAATAATTTTGGTTCTGGACCCAAGGTAAGTTCTAGACTCAAAAATATATTGAGTTCTGGACTCGAGATGAGTTCTTGACTCAAAAATAATTTGGATTCTGGACCCGAGGTGAGTTTTGGACTAAAAAATATTTTGGGTTCTGGACCCAAAGTGAGTTCTGGACTCAAAAATATTTTTTATTTTAGACCCGAGGTGAGTTTTGGACTCAAAAATATTTTGGATTCTAGACCAGAGTTGAGTTCTGGACTCATAAATAATCTGGATTATCTGCAAAATATAATTGTAGTCATTAGGATATTAATAAAAATTTGCAAAAAATTAACTATTTTTTACCATACCTATGCTCTCTTGCCCCTTGCATGGAAAAATATTTTAAAAGTGCAAAAATATTTTGAGACACACAAATAGCTGAATAATTGAATTGCATGTTTAAATACTATTTAAACACTGTTAATAACTATTCAATCACTATTTATCAATAGTGATATTGACTTTTTTTCACGGATTTACTATTTTTTGTTTTTTTTTGTTTTGCCATTTGCCTATATAAACCCTCTCGATTGCCATCATTTTTCATTCACTTTCATTCAAAATTGGATTTAAGAGCAGAGAGCTAATTGAGCATATAGTATAGAGATTTTAAAAGAGTTTAGAATACTCATGGAAAGAATGCATACTTTAAGATCTGGTACTAGATCCAATGCTGAGCTATTAGATTTTATTCAATGACATGCAAATGACACTGTAAATCTACTAGCTAGGATGTAGCTTCATTGCATTTCAAGTAAAAAAACTAAGGTAACATTGCAACTTAATATTTTAACAGCATAAATATGTATTCATTATTTTATTTCATTTCATTTTATTTTGTTATTATTTTAGTTTTTAGTTTTTAATTATTAATAGTACTAAAGAATAGGGAATATTAAAAATAAATTAATTAATGAACTATTATTAAGAGTTTAGTAAATAAATAAATTAATTAAAATAGAACATAACAAGTAATTTTAGGATATGAATTAGTAGTATTGGTAGGATATATACTTGCCTCGTGTTGGCTTACCTGGCTCGATGTTAGCGTGATCGCTGTGTTGTCCGGGGCGGAGGGTGTATCTATAAAGCCCGACAATGGTATGACGTAGTCTCCTCCCGGGTAAAACAGATAGTTCGAGAGTGCGGTTTTGAAAGCTTTATCTTGCAATTACCATCTGAGGAGTGTCCGATAGACAGGAATGTAGTTCAAGCATTGTCAAAGCAGTGGATGGACATGACCCATACTTTTCACCTACCTGTAGGAGAGATGACCATTGGCCCAGTCAATTTTACAGCCATAACTGGTATCCGGTACTATGTACTATGGCCTTCGAGTCCCTCTTATCAATGATATTCTGACACAAGGAAAAATTTAACAGTTAATCAGTATGGAACCATCACTAAAAGAGCCCTTCAAGATAAAAATTAAGCCGATTCCAAGTTATTGGATGAGCTATGAT
Organism: Garcia nutans; assembly: GCA_947685225.1. Lineage (NCBI taxonomy): Eukaryota > Viridiplantae > Streptophyta > Magnoliopsida > Malpighiales > Euphorbiaceae > Garcia > Garcia nutans. The sequence continues at coordinate 34,238,801 of CANTUV010000005.1, read as the reverse complement.
GGACGGGTTAGTAGAGAAACAACCAAACAATATGCTCGAGGATTTTTGCTGTATTTGATTGGGTCAACAATTTTATGCAGCACTGAATCTGCCATCCATTTGTCGATGTTGAGGGCCCTTACTGATATGGATATGGTACCGCTTTACGGCTGGGATGAAGCTGGCCTTGCCTTTCTCTATCATGGACTAGACAAGATTTGCAAGAATAAGAAGTCTTTCATTGGTTTCATGGTGATTGTTGAGGTACTCTTCTTCCACAATTATCAATTCCATTCTTATACTTGTATGAATTTGACTTTCATTGTTGTTGCAGGTATGGGCATATGAGCATAATCTTGTGAGGGCACTTGGCATTTCCCGAGAGAGAGTCAGGTTTGCGAGGTTAAGTTTTTGGTTGTCAAATTGTGCAACAGTTCCTGGCTCTCACCATGTGCACACCTAGTGCTATCTCTTGAGTTGCTTAACCTGGGGCCAGGTAAAATAATATTAGTATACTTTAAAATTTATGTAAAAAGTTTACTTACCTTCTGTCTTCCTGTAGGTCAATTTGTCTTGGTGGAAAACTAAAGAACGGATGAACTGAACTCCTTCCATCAATGTTGCACTGCCTTTCTACCATACCTGCTTAGTCATTGTAGGTTCTGTGTCTAGTGGTTGGTTTATCGAGGAGAGGGTGTATGAGTGGTTCCTTGGTCTCGAGCGATGGAGGATCCCGATGAATTGCCCAGCATATATTTTAAATATCACATCAATGCTGGAGAGTGCGTGGTAGTTAGCTTGGAATGGTTATGATGTTAAAACCTTTCTTTATTCACCGGGTGTGTCATATACCTAGTTTATTCGAGTAGGGCTCTTGAACTTTGACATATCTCCTATTGGTGTTCGAGAAATTCCCAAGGAAGATAAGGATAGTGATGAAGAGGAGTACCACGAGAGGGAGGGTCCATTCCTCATCCCGAGGCTAGCACCTCTCAGGTAAATTTTTACAATTTTGCCATTGTAATTACTCCTTTTTTAACTTGTTTTGATTTTTTAATAATTATTGTAGGCTACCGGCTCATTTGGTCATGAGGCTGGACCTTCCTTTGCCGCTCCTCCATTTTCTCTTTCTTATCAACCGGAGATGCCATCTCATTTTCAAGGTGTTGATATGAGTTACATGGTAGGTCATCCTATTCCTTGATGATTTATGCTATATGTATGCATAATTATGTATGCTCTTACCCTTTCCCTTTCTGACTTACAGCAGATGCTTGAGGAACAAAATAAGAAACTGCAAGAGGAGTTAGCTGCTAGTCGCCAGCAGGTTGCCCATTTTGAAAAATTGTTTCATCAGTCAGAGTAAGACTTTTGAGACTTTCAGTTCCAAGGAATGAGGGATCCTGGTGCTTCATCTTCTAGGGGGCCCTAAACTAATGACCATGAGATCCCTTCGTCTACTTCAGATGAGGACCATTACAGACTTGAATTCCAAGGTAATAGAGGTTAAGGTGCTTCTTTTTCGGGTGGACTCGGGACAGATGATATGGCTCCTCCTCCAATAGGCAATGACTTTTTTAGGGCTTTGTTTGATTATGGACCACCCCCTTCTCAGTGATCCATAATTATTGTATTAATTGAGAAAATATTGTATTATTATTAGTAATGATAATAATAATAATAATAATGATGATGATGATGATGATGATAATTATAATTTGCACTTTTACTGCAACTTTTAACTTTCAATTTTTTTTTTATCATTTTGTATTATCATCATTATTATTACTACAGTATATTCATAGGTCCTTCCTCTCACAATTCAGAATCCTAAAGTAGCATTGATTCACAAAACCAAAAGTAACGTGGCAACTCAAAACCATGTCATCGTTGATTTCCTATCCTTATGTGTCTCGATCTCAAGCCATTCCTTGTCAACTTTGGTATAGCCAATCTCCCTATATAAATTCTCTTTCCACGCTATGACCCCATACAGAAACCAGGAAATTCTCCATAAAATTTAATTTCAGCATCAAAATTCCTTTCAACAATTTTAATTTTCCTTTAATCTTCAATAATGATAGAATTCAATTTGAAGAAAATAAAAGTTTTATTTGAAAATATGAAAGTCATTCATTGGGAATAAATATCTTAGTCTCAAATCAATACTTTGAAGTGCTTTCAAAATATTAAATTGGACCATTCTTTTTTACATGCCATGGTTTCCTTTTGGAATGTGAATTCTATGACATTTAAGATAAATGTCTTTGAGATATGTCCCATGATTGAAGAGTTTGAGGCCATCCTTGGATATCCAAGAAATCAAGCAATGGCATTGCCTATATTGACTTCCAAAACTCAATAAAAGATGCAAATGTTGTTTCAACTTTCAAAGCACAAAGTTCTACAGTTAACGAGAGGTGAGAAAATTTTGTTTGGTCCCTTGATTGACTTTTGCATTTCTCACTTGGCTCCTACCAAAACTTAGGGATGCATGTTTTGTCTCTGCTTGCTTGGCCAATTTTTGCTTGTTTCTTCCAATGGTGATATCAATCCATGAGTATTGGATATCATGGACCAAATGAAAGGAAGCTTATTGCCGATACCCATGATCTTAGCTGAGACTTTAGTTGGATTGGACCAATTTAAATCACGATCATCAAGGAGATTGGCCGAGAGTCCGTTGCTGCTTTAGGTAACTACCTAAACTGCCCTTTTGGGTTTTCAATTTAGGCTCTTTTTTTATGTTAGTTTTAATTTTTACCTAGACCACCCTTGCTGGTTTTTGAAACTAGCAAACTTCCCTAATTTTTTCCTAGGCCATCCTTGAGGATTTTTTACCTAACGGGCTTCTTTTTTTTTTTTATAGATTTGGCTTCAGGAGCTTCTCTACTTGCTTGACACTCCATCCATGGATTTTTCTAGATGCCTGCTATGACATCATTCTGGTAGGAAACTACTCCATCCTGCTTCTTCATATGCCAACTGGGTTGACTGGATGCGCTCACGTGCTGCAGTCAACATCCATTGGTTAGTACCTTGGTGAAAGATTTCTCATATCACCATTTAGACATATTTGATGTATGTTCCTCTCACTACTCTTCGTCAAGGTACTTGCTATGATCCTTGCCGGCTTGACCGTTAGTATGGAGCCAAGCCTCGAGGTTTTGAGTTTACTTCTGACTTGGACATGCCTTGTTTGGCTGAAGCCTTCTTGGATCGGTTGAAGCAAAGCTGGCCTGCATGCTACACTTATCATCTACCATAGATTTTACATTTGTCAATTTCTTTAGAAAGAATACTGTTAGGATGAAAAAATAATGAAAGTAATAATAAGAGATGTTTCTTTTCCTTTTATAATTTGTCATCACCTTTCACTATTGTGTTATTTCTTTTATCCATATTTAGTCAAACACTTAAAACAGTGTACATAGAATAATTTTAATATTAACTCTATTTTATTAAGTTGGGGAATAACCAAACATAAAGCCAGCATACACAAGATCACTCCTGTTGCCAACTAGCCCTTTTTGGTTTTTTAATTGATAATTTTCTCTCTCTTAGCCCTAATTATTGCCTAGCCCGCCCTTTCGGGTTTTTAGAACTAGCGGACTACTCTAACTTTTGCCTAGGCTGCCCTTTTTGGTTTTCAACCTAGCGAGCTCTTTTCTCTTTTTTTATACATAAAACCTCTTCAACCTGTCAACGTTCACTGGCTCCTAAACTCGTTCCCATCCATGTCTGATAACTTGACTGCACCCTTGTTCATGACTTGTTTCACAACATATGGTCCTTCCCAACTAGGCCAAAATTTCCCTTTTGGATCAGATACATTAGGCTTACATTGCTTCGACACTAAGTCACCGACTCTAAACTTTCTGATCTTAACCTTCTATTGTAGGCCTGAGCTATCTTGCTTTGAAACAGTTGATGATGATACAGTGCATTTAACCTCCTCTCTTCTAGTAAAGCTAACTGTGTGTATCTGCTTACTACCCACTCCATCTTAGGCAATTCAGCTTCCAAGACCACTCTCAATAACTTGATCTTCATTTCAATTGGTAACACTACCTCCATCCCATAAACCAAAGAGAATGGTGTCATTCTAGTCGGCCTTCGCACACTTGTTCTGTATCCCCACAAAGCAAAAGGAAGCATCTCTGACCATTCCCTATATGTCTTGATCATCTTGGACAGAACCTGCTTAATTGTCTTATTTGTTGTTTCTACTGCACCATTAGCCTTTGGTCGATAAGGGGAGGATTGGTGATGATGGATTTGGTATTTCGAGAATAAGTCCCTAACTACTCCTTGAAACTATACCCCATTGTTCGCTATCACATTGTGTGGGACCCCATACTTGTAGATGAGATTCTTTTTAATAAATCTAGCCATTTGCCTTGGCCCCAGCTTGTTGCAAGATTTAGGCTCGACCCACTTTGAAAATAATCCACTGCTACTATAATGAAATGGTGACAATTTGAAGCTATTGGATGTATCTCTCCTATAATGTCAATCCCCCACGTTGCGAAGGGCCAAGGTGAAGACATAGAATGCAATTATTCAGGAGGCATGTGATTTAGATTACCATACATCTGACATTGTCGGCACTTCTTTTCAAACTCAATATAATCTCTCTCCATGGTCAACCAGTAGTAACCTTGTCGAATTATCTTCTTAATTAGGGCTAAATCACTCATGTGTGGACCACAACTTCCCGCGTGCATTTTTGACATAATATGCTCAACTTCAGGCTTCCTCAAGCATCTCAAGTGCACCCCCATCAGGCTATCTTCGATACAACTCTCCATGAAAGGTGATGTATTATAAGGACCATCGCCTTATAACTCTTATTTCTTTCTTTGTTGCTCCCAATGGGTATTCCTTATCCTCCAAAAATTATCTTATAGTGTCATACCATGCATCATGGTCTGTATCAGTTTCCATGATTGTCTCATATTCATAGTAAGGAGTTGATGAACTGGTCAAAACTAGAGGCTTAAGGAATAAGTTGATAGGATTTTCCCATACCGAAGCCAATGTGGCTAGGGCATCAGCCATGTGGTTTTCTTCTATTGGTAGGTGTATAAACCTGTATTCCTTAAAATTCTTCTTCCTTAAGATCAAGTAATGGTGGTATGGTTTTAGCTTCTCTTCTTTTAACTCCCACTCTCCATTTACTCGGGATACTACTAGCAATGAATTGCCAAAGACTTGTACCTTATCCACCTTCATAATCATCAGGGTTTCCAAACAAAAATACATGCTTCATACTCTAACATATTATTGTTTGCCCTAGACTTCAACTTCTTAGCTAAAGGGATAAGCTCTCCTTCGAGTGATTCTAGTATGACTCCCAAACTTGCTCCTTTCCTATTTACTGCTCCATTGAAATACATCTTCCATCCTTATACTTCTATGGCCTCTAAATGTTCATCAGGAAATTCCAAGACTACCTCTTCGCTATCTGGAAATGGTTGCTGGGCCAACAATTCTGCCACGTCTATTCCTTTGATTGTTTTCATGGTTGCATACTCAATCTCAAATTCTTCTAAAATTATCAACCATCGATCATATTTCCTTATTAAAGAGGGTGTCTCCATTAAGTACTTCACTGGATCCAACCTGGAAATTGCTTGCATACTATAAGATTGAAAGTAATGCAATAACTTCTTGGAAGACCAAACCACAGCTATACAGGTATTTTCAATGATACTATACTTAATCTCATAAGGTAGGAGCTTTCTATTCAAATAGTAGACTGCATGTTCAACCCCCGACTCATCTGCTTAGGCTAGCATGACTCCTATTGACTCTTCCTCTACTGCTAAGTATAGTAACAAAGATTTACCGGGTTTAGGTGGTTTCAAAATAGGTGAATTTAGCAGATACTCCTTTATGCGCTCAAAAGCCTTTTGACACTCTTCATTCCACTTGACTGGCTGATTCTTTTTAAGCAATTTGAAGAAAGGTTCACAGATTGAGGTGAGCTTTGCTATAAACCTGCAAATGTACTGTAACCTACCAATAAACCCCCAAACTTCTCTCTCCGTCTTAGGGGTTAGCATATCCCCGATTTCCTTAACCTTGTCAGGGTCAATCTCAATGCCATTTGGACTAATCACGTGTCCCAACAACTTGCCTGAAGTAACCCTAAACACACAATTCTTTGGGTTTAATCTTAGCTTATACTTTATTGCTCTCTCGAAGAATAATTCTATGTTTTGGAAGTGTTGCTCCCTTGTATCTGGCTTAACCATCATATCATCAACATACACTTTGACTTCTTTGTCCATCATATCATGAAACAAGGTGGTGGCCATCCTCTGATAGGTTACTCCAGCATTCTTTAACCCAAATGGCATCACCCTATAACAAAATATACCATGTAGTAATAAAGGTAGTTTTAGCTTTATCCTCTTGGGCCATTAACACTTGGTTGTATCTGGAAAATCCATCTACAAATGAGTGCAGCACACAAGAAGATGCACTATCAATTAGGACATCTATATGTTGTAAAGGAAAATCATTTTTAGGGGAAGCCTTGTTCAAGTCTCTATAGTCCACACAAACCTTAATTCTTCCATCTTTCTTTGGTACGGGTACTATGTTGGATAGCCAATCTAGATAATCTATCACTTCAAGGAACTTTACTTGTATTTGTTTAGTGACCTCTTCTTTAACCAATTCATCCCATTCCAGTCTTAACCATCTAAGCTTTTGTTTGATAGGTTTCATGTGAGTGTAGGTAGGAATCAAATACTCGGCTATGTCTCAATCTATCCCAGGCATATCCTTATAAGACCAAGTAAAAACCTCTTCATATTTTTTAAATATGTTTTCAAATCTCTCTCTCTCATCAAGAGGTCGGATGCTATGCTAATGTTTTTAGGATTTTTTATTATTCCCAAATTTAATGATTGTGTATCAACAGAGTTAATATTAAAGATGCTCATGTAACCACTATTTGAATGCATGCAACCATTAGGAAAAATATCACACAAGTAAGCAAAATCTAACTTTATTGCATTCATTTTGGAAAAGAAAGCATCATCATCCTCATACAAAGCAGACAAATTAAAATAAAATCAAAATCATTATTCTCAAAATCATAAAGTAGAGCATCTTTGAACTTTTCTTCAACTAGAGCAGCAATCTCCTCATGAGTCTTCTCAGCTTTTAGGATAGCTTCCTTCTTTCCTTCTGGATTGGGCTTCTTGTTAGTTGGTAGGATGAGCTCTTTCTTCACTTGTTCCACCAATTCGGCAACATCAGCAAAAATCTCAAAACTCGGGATCAACATTCCCATGAACATGACTGGCTCGGGCTTTCCTTGGAGTGGCCCCATATCAGGAGGTTTGACAAAAATTTCTTCAAGTGGTGGGAATCTCATCTTCTCATTCTTCTTTAGTTGAACATCTTTGCTAGCTTTTTCATACCCCAACCCTTTCTTGGAAGCTTGAGTCTTGAAGTCTGAAAGCTTTATCCTACCGGCCTTACCCTTTCCAAGACCAGTACCAGGAAGGTAGCTCATACTCTTCATTATGTTTAGGACCTTGGAATCCACTATTCCATCATCAAAAATTATGGTTACTTGGAAACCATTGAGAGGTCTCTCAATCAATAAAGCATTAACCACTTCATTTTCCTCAGCCTCGATGACCACCGTCTCATCTCCGTTTGGGAACTTGGTCTTTTGATGGAGTGTTGAAGGGACTCCACCAAGAGGATGAAACCAAGGTCATCCTAATAGCAGTGCAAAAGTAATAGGTATGTCAAAAAAAAAATTCTACCATAGACTCAATTGGACCAACCATCACAATAGCTTTGAAAGTTCCTTTGGCGTGCCTTTTAGTATTGTCATAAGCCATAATGGTTACCTCGGTTGGGCTTAGATCTCTTGTTGACATGGCTAGCTTTGGCAAGATTTTAAGTGGGCAAACATTTATGGTGGACCCATCATCAACCATCACACATGGAGTCCTTTTTCCTTTGACTTCCACTTTGATAAAGAGAGGGCGGATATGATCTCTCCCCTCTTCCGGCAAAACTGCATCTAAGAATGATACCATTCCCGTATCAACTTCGCTCTTCTTTTGAATATCTTCACACTTCATCACTCCTTCAACTTTCACGAGGTTAACTAGTTCCTTCGGTGTTATAGAGGTGGAAATTGGCATGCTAGCCAAGGCCTTGGCCATAGTTTCATGGTGCTTCTTAGAAGTGGCCAATAGGTCCCAAATGCTAACACTTGCTTAGTTTCTCTTCAACTGCTTAAGCACAGTGTCATCTTCCTCTTCTTTATTCCCAACTTCAACTTCCTTTCCTTTATTATCTTCTACTTCCTTGGGTAGTGGCCTTGCATAAGGCTTACCAGATCTAGTGTTCATCACTTTATCTTCCTCAGGCTCGGACCAGGTCCATTCTTCCTTCTCGGGTTCAAGATCATCATCACTATCGCTTGAATCCCAAAACTCATTCACAACATAGATTGCTACTTCTTTTTCAACCACAGCTTGTTCAATTTTACTAAACACCACTTCTTCATTTCTTGCTTCTCCATCCACATCTTGGAAAGATGACATGATAAAACTTTCTTGCAAACCTCCTCTAATCATGAAGGTCACTGGTAGTGGTACCCTATTAAACCTTGGCAATGGATTGTCTTTAGTATTTGGCTTGTTGGGCTCGGGTAGCTTCCCATTGTCAATTAAATTTTGGATCTCATGCCTCAACCTCAAACATTTATCCGTGTCGTGTCCTTGCATTTGATGAAATTGGCAAAATACCTTTGTGTCAAATTTAGGTGGAAGAGAATCAGGCAAAGGATGAGGATTCAAGGGCTGTAACAATCCCTTCTTTTGTAGCTTATTGAAGACCCAAGACATCGGCTTCCCCAATTCTGAAAACTACCTTCTCCCTCCTTGGCCAGTTGTATTAACATCAACTGATTTTTGTGTGCCTTGGTTACTAGACCAGTAGTTTCCCTTCTCATTCCTCCTTGTTGAAAAGCTATTTTTCTTTCTTTCCTACTCTTCAATTTGTAGACCAGCTTGCAAAAGGTCCTTGAAATCCCGGATGAGTGTATAAGACATCCTGTCTGAAGGCTAGGCAACACCCCTCTCACAATCATTCTAATTTGATCGGATTCATCAGGCTTTCTCTTGATCAATGCAGCCTTATTCCTCCACCTCTTCACATAGTCCACGAAGTTCTCGACCTCCATTAGAGTAACTTCCAATTCAACATTGTATCCATATTGTTGGATGAATGCCTTGTATAGCAAATCCTAACTTTTTTGGGTGCCATCATCGAAGGTATTGAACCAATTTTGTATAATGGGATCTAGTGAGAGCATGAAGTACCTTAGGGTTTGAGCCTTAGTAGCTCGAGCAGACTGCATAGCAGTGATATATTGATGAGGATTTCCAGTTCTATCAAACTTTGCAAAGGATGGCATCTTGAACTTGTACGAAACCTCTTCATCTAGCTCAAACAACTTGTCAACCTTAGACATTTCTTCAGTTTTTAGCTTCTTTTCAAACTTCTTTCCAGGTTAGCGATCAACTTCTCAACATCTGAAGTTTTAGTCTTTTCCATAGCTCATCTTTTAACAACCTTTGGCTCTTTCTTCTTGTCTTGAGGATCTTAGAAGTACTAAGCCCAACCATCATCATCATCAATGATCACCTTATCATCATCAAAAGCCACTTCACCAACTTTAGCCTTCCCCTTATCTTTCTTGGTGCTTATGGATGCTTCGGCATTGTTTCCAAATATTGTAGCCATTTGACTCTTCATGATCTCAGCTAGGGTCCCCTTTAATTCTTCCATCTTGACTTCAAGGGCATCATCCAACATCTTTTGAATCTACTCAGGTTCCATTGCTTTTGGTGAGAAGCTAATTGAATTGCTATTGGATTCTTCATCACCAGCATAGGTTGGATTGTCATAGGCTTTTGAACTATTATAATCCAGGGCTATGAGCCAGAAAGGATCAATGATATGAGATGCAAATGTCTGTATGCATATATGCACAAACAACAAACAAAGATAGGTAGAACGTCCCTTCCAACCTTATGAATTCCACACACAGATGGCTAGTCTCTTTTTCTAGGTATATGGTTAACAAAATACCAACATGGGATATCTTGTTTTTGAATAATTCATGTTTCAACTAATAGTTATATTTTTGAACATGAAAATCAGTTCATGATAATTTCTGTTAATTAGATTTTAATCATCTAATCAACTAAAGCAGCTTTTATGATATATTGGATTAAAACTAAATTAAGAGGTTTATTATAAATAGATTTCTCACTTGAAAAATTAACTAATGATTCATGCCAAAAACAAGCCCATGTTGAATAATTCTTAGTATAAACTAGGCTCACAATTGATTTTTGGTATTTCCATAATTGACCTAAACATTAGTAAGCTCTTTTGAAAAGGTTGTGAAAATAATTTTGTTTCTAAGCCCATTGTAAAAAGATTTTAGAAAAAATTGATTTTGGGCTTTGTATTTGGGTCATGAGAAAAGAATTTTTGATTTGTTTTTTAGAAAAGTTTAATGTCCAAAGACCATTTAGAAAATTTTGAAAATAGTTTTGGTCTTTTGGATTTAGAGGAAAACATTATTTGAGCTCACAATGTAATTAGGTCATATTAGAAAAAGAACAAACCAAATAAGCCATGATTTAAACCAAGATAAATTAACCAAAGTCAAACAACAAGCATTTGGGGTAAAAATCTAAGGAAAGTAACTAGGCCAATTACATGAGCTTTAGTCTTTGGGTTAAAAGACTTAGGTTCCCATAGCAATTATATACCAAAAGGTACAAGACTATGAGTGGTTATGTCATGCTCGATCTCCATACCTTAGTGAAAGCATGGTATCCCTTACATAACATAACACAAGTAACACGGGCATCCTAACTCACGCACACGATGTAATCTAAATGATGCAATGGATAATATCATGATAAGAAAGAATAGAATAATATAAAGACCAATGGAATCAACTTCTCTTATCCCCAGTGGAGTTGCTACTGTGAACAGGGATTTTCGCCCCCACTCTAAAGTAGAATAATTCTTGTGACTTTGGCACTGTTAGGCTCAGGGCCTTAGAGAACACGAGCCTAAGCCCAGAGAAAATGGAGTGGCCACTCGGACGGGTCAGGAAAAAGAAAGGGGTGGATGACTCGATTTCTAAGGAATTCCCAACCCCCTAATGGGTTCGGAAAGTTGGGTTAGTGTGAGGAAGGTGAGAAATGGCCCAGCATCCCCACAATGCTCGGTTCATTGGAATCGACCTCCTTTTCAGGTCTCAATATTATAAAATTCTTAATTAACATAATATTATCCATACTACATGCGATCAATAGAATAAATAAATAAATAATCATGGCAAGGTCCAAACAAAACAAACTAATAGGTACCCATCCAATGATGGAAATATGCCTTTCTAATTGTCCAATGTGCAAAAGAAAATAAAGAAAATAGGATACCCACCAATTGGTGGAAATGTATCCTTTACATAGGTCCAAAGCTTAAAGATAAATCGAATTACATGATATTTAACAATTTAACGTACCCAATTATGGAAACATACCTCTTACAATTTCTTGAAACTAAAAATATATCAAAGTATTGTAATATTCATCATAAAATCAAATAAGAATAAACCATCCATTGAGACATGAAATAAATCATCCATCAACATATATCATAGATATACATCTAAGTAATAAACATAGAAACTAGGGTTTTAGATTTCAACTAGGGTTTCTTGGGGAAATTTAAGGTTTACATAGGTCTTGTTTTAAAACTTAAGATTTTAGGGTTTTGGAAGTTTTATAAAAATAATAGTAAGGTTTAGGTTTTAAGTAAATAAAATTGAAGCTTAAGAAAATATGTTTAAAAGTTAGGTATTTGGAAAGAATAGGCTACTGTGAAAATTTGAAAAAACATAATTATTATTACTATTTAATGAAAACTAAGCTACAGTAATAATTAAGTAAAAAGAGAACTAATTAGGGTTTTTTTTGTTTTAAGGTAACAAAATTTAAGTTTAAAGAAAGCAAAACTTGAGATTTAGGTTTTAAAGACTGATTAGGGTTTGAATTAAATAGATTAAAGCTTATGAAAATAAGGCTAAAAACTTAGATGTTTGAAAAGAGTGAGCTACTGTGATGATAATTAATTTTGACATATAAAATTAAAGAGACATACCTACGTTTAAAGGATCCGTCAAAAATTGTTGATGAAATTATTGGTCGAGCTTAACACCAAGGCAGAAGATTGCTTGCTTCCTTGATTACTTATTGTTGTTGATTGTTGTTTTTAAATTTTCAAAATCTAGTCCCTAGATCAATTGCAAAGAAAAATTTTGAATAATTCTTCAGTCCAAAACTCCTTCCCTTTTTGTGTGTTTTAATGTGTATTTATAGGCAATTAAAAGAAGAAACATATCACAGTAAGGAAATTAAAAACTATTAAGGAAATAAAATTCAAACCGAGTAAAATAAGATTTTGGCAAAAATCGTCAGCGTGCGCGGGCTGTTGGGCAAGACTGGCTTGCGGGCTGTGCTACTAGGCCTGCCATAATTGCTGCTGGCTGGCAAGGCTGGTTGGTGTACAGGCGCTGCAGGCTGGCGAGTGAGATATGAGAATTCAAGGGGCTGGGGAGCCTGCGGCTAATTGGCCCAAGCCAATTCATCGCCGCAGCTTTCGTTGTCGATTTCTTTTTATTTTTTATATATACATTTTAAATATAAATAATATTAAAACAAAATAAATAAATAATAAATGAGAAGTAAAATAAATATTATATTAAAATAAATAATAAATAATAAATAATAAATAAAATAATAAATAAAATAATATTATAAATAATAAATAATAAGTAAAATAAATATTATATTATCAAAATAAATAATAAATAATAAATAAAAAAATATTATAAAAAAATAATAAATAATAACAAAAATAAACATTATATTATTAAAATAATTAAAATAAATAATATATACCAAAAAAAATATTTCAGACTGTTTTAAAATGTTTAGACCGGACTGGATCAAAAATTAAGGGTCTACACCCGGTCCGTCCGGGTGGCGACTCCATTTTCTTCGGGTTTAGGCCCGTGTTCTCTAAGGCCCTGAGCCTAACAGTGTTGAAATGCAAATTGAGTTTGCATATAATAACACTCATCAGTCCAGTATTGGGATGGAACCTTATGAGGCCTTGTATGGAAGAAGGTACAGAACAGCTTTGTGTTGGGATGAGGTTAGAGAAGGAAAACTGGTTGGTCCTAATTTAATTAAATAAACAGAAGAGAAAGTGAAATTGATATGGAGTCATCTAAAAGCAGCTTCAGATCGACAGAAATTCTATACATATTTGAAAAGAAAGGATATAGAGTTTAATGTAGAAGATAAGATGTTTCTAAAAGTATCTCCGTGGAAGAAGATTTTGAGATTCTGTCGTAAAGGGAAGTTATGTCCTCATTTCATAGGATTATATGAGATTCTGGAGAGAGTTGGTCCAGTGGCTTACAGGTTGGCTTTACCACCTGAGTTAGACTGGATTCATAATGTCTTCCATGTCTCTATGCTTCAAAGATATAGGTTAGACCCATCTCATATCATGTCAATGGAATCCATTGAGGCGAGCCTAGATTTGACCTATGAAGAAGAACCAGTGGCGATTTTGGCATGAGAAGTAAAAGAATTAAGAAATAAGAAAGTACCACTTGTGAAAGTCCTTTGGAATAATCATGTCACTGAGAAAGTAACATGGGAGAGTGAGCAGTTGATGCAGAGTTAGTATCTCCAGTTATTCCATAGTTGATAGCAGATAATTTCGTGGATGAAATTTTCTTAAGGGGAGAGAATTGTAATACCCCTAATTTTTGAATATTAATTACAATAAATTAAAGTAAATTAGATAAATTAAATAAATAATTTTAAATGAAAAATGAAAGGATATTAAATGATTTAGTAGAAAGTATATTTGAAATATATACATTTGAAGTAAATATGATATATATATATATATAAGATATAAATACATATATTCAAGATATTCATTATATATATATTATATAATTAAGTGCATAGTGATTATTATTATTATTATTATTATTATTATTATTATTATTATTATATAGATAAGGATGAAAGAAAAGAGAAGAGTCTTTTCTTTTCTTCCTTCTTCCTTGAACGTAAGCTAGAGAGAGAATGAGCAAGGAGGGTTTCTTCTTCCATACACCAAGAATTGAAGTAATCTCAAGGATTCAAGTGAAGATTTTGAGGATTCTTCACCAATTGGTAGGTTTCTTTATCAATTGTGCAAGTTCTTTGGAATTCTATGGAAGAACATGATATTTGGATTTTGGGATTGTTTATTAGCATATTTTAATGGCTTATTTGGGTATGTATGAAGTTGTTGTGGATACATAATAATAATTTTAAGGTTGGATTGAAAAAATGATTAAAATTAAGTTGAGATTGGAAGTGGTTGTATTGAAATGGTTGAGTGTACGAAATGCAAATTTTGCCTTACACGGCCAATGACACGGCCATGCCGTTGGGCGTATCAATGGTGCTGAGTTTCAATGTTGATGACACCACCATTAATACGGCCATGTCTTTGAGTGTGTCATAGCTTCTGTAAGGCAAAATAATTGACACGGCCATTAACACTCCCATGTTATTGGGCATGTCAAAATTTTTGTGAGACAGAATGAATGACGCGGGCAGTGAAACACCCATGTGTGAGTGGGGATTTTTGCCCCCACTCCCAGTGGAATGGTTCTTGCGACTTTGGCACTGTTTAGGCTCGGGGCCTTAGAGAACATAGACCTAAATCCGGAGAAAATGAAGTAACCACCCGAACGTGCCTGGAAAAAGAAAGGAGTGGATGACTCGATTCCTAAGGAATCCCTAACCCCTTAATGCGTTCAGAAAGTTGGGTACGTGTGGGGAAGGTGAGAAATGGCTCAGCACCCCCACAATGCCCAGTTCATTGGAACCGGCCTCCTTTACAGGTCTTAATATTATAAAATTCTTAAATATAATAATATTATCCATATTACATGCAACAATTAAAATAAAGCATTATTATATCAAAATCAAAGCAATGTCTAAGCAAAACAAATAAATGGACACCCATCCGAGGATGGAAACATGTCCTTACATCGTTCATGTCTAAACTAAATAGGACACCCACCAAAAAGTAGAATGTCCTTTACATTAGTCCAAAATATAAAAGTAATTTAAATTACATGATATTTAACTAATGAGGTACCCACAAAGTGGAAACATACCTCTTACACTTTTGGAAATCAAAATAAATCGATAAATGTAAATAACCATTTGTTATAAGTAAATCATTCATTAAAGATATTAAACATCAATCAAAATATATAATAAACATTCATCCATGATAAATTAAATAAATCAAGCATTGAACTTAAATAAATCAACCATCAAAGCACATAATAGACTATATAATCAAATCTAAAAATAAGTAAAGATACAAATTGAGGTTCACTATTTCTATTTAAAGTTCTTTAATTAATATTTTAGGGTTTTGGAATCTTAAGATATTATTATTGTTATTTGTTTAGGCTACTGTAAATTTTAAGAGAGTTGAAATGGTTTAGGGTTTTATAAGTTTAAGAAATTAGTAAGGTTCTTTGATGGATCAAATTAGGGTTTGAGGGGTAAAATTATGAAATTAGGGTTTTATGGTTTGAAACCTTGATTTTGTTTTGGCATGATCAAAGGTAAGCATGGTTTTAGTATTGACTATAATAACTACTTAATTTTTTTTGGATGGAACAAATATAGAAAGTCTTTAAGGAAGTTATATGAAAGATTAAAATATCCCAGTGAATAAAATTATAAAAAGCTACTGTGAATATTTGAAAACAGAATTTGAATTTATGGTTTGAATAAATTAGGGTTTAGGTTTGTATTTTGAATAAAGCTACTGTATTTTGAATAATCATAATAAAGGAAGTTAAACATAAAGATTTATAATACATAAATAAATATTGACCCGAGCCCACACGGTGGTCCTGCTAGCCGGTTAGCCAAAGATTTTGAAAACTGGCTTTCAGGATTATAGGTTTTGGTGTTGAAAATTAAGATTTTAGGGTTTAAGATTTAGAAAATAGGGTTTTGAAATTGGAAGAAACTAGTGTTATTTTTAAAAGAATAATGTTTATTGTGTGTTTTTGGAAAGAAGGATTAATTAGGGTTAAAGCTTTTGATGCTTAAAAAAAATAAGGCAACTGACTTTTTGGAATAGAGATTAAGGTTTTGGGAATTAATAAAATGATTTAGGGTTTTTGAAGTTTTTGAAAACAGAAGGTTGATTTAAGGTTTTTGGAAACAAAAGAAACGAATTAGGATTTTTTAGGTATTTGGAAAAAATGTTTTAGGGTTTTAAGGTTTAGAAGAAACAGATGAAATAATTTGTTAATTTTCAGTGATTGAAGCTTCTGTAAAAAAAGAAAATAGAGATTCAAACCTTCATTTGTTGGTTCCACCAAAAGTTGCTTTACGGATGAACAAAGACAAAGGCAAGGTTGCTGCCTTTGATGAATTCTTGATTGCTTGCTTATTGCTAGGGTTTTCTGTAATCCAAATTTTGATCACCAAGTTCCAGTCCCAAATTTTTTTTCCTACCAAGTTTTAAAAGTCCCCCTTTTTGTCTCTTTTTAGTGTTATTTATAGGAAAATTTATATGATTAATCCTATTTGTTTAAGGAAACTAAGATTACCTAGGAAAAGAAACCAAAACCAAATAGAGTTTGGTTTCGGAAAAAATTACATTGGAAAAATCTCGCTGACGAAAACTGCAACGGGCTGCGAGGAAATTTGCGAAAAATTGCAAGCTGGGCGCGCGGCCAGCCAATTTTGCCGTAGGAATTTCCTGCAGCAAAATGGCTTTGGCCATTTCCCCCGCAGGAACCTACGGGCGAAATTGGCCTTGGCCAATTACTTTTGGCGATGAATTTTTCCGTCGCCGATTTTTTCATCGTAGATTTTTATTTTTATTTTGGTTTATTTATTTATTATTACTTTTTTATTATTTTTACTATATTAAAACTTATAAAAATAAATACTAAAATAAATATGATTTAATTAAAATAGCACAAAAATTATTTTAGACTATATAAAATATATTGGACCGGACTGGGTCAAAAATTAGGGGTCTACACTATGTCATTGGACATGTCAAAGCTTCTGTAAGAGTGAGTTAATGACAGATCATTAACACGCCCATATTGTTGGACGTGTTACTTGAGGATATTGTCTAAATAATTATTTTCTTTGTCTTTCAATTATAATTCCTATGTAAATGGTTTAATGTTGAGAATGTCCTAGAATGTGATATTAAATGGTTATTTATGATCACATTTGGCTTAGGCATTGAGAGAGAGTAGTTGGCCCAACCCTAGTGTTGAAGGGCAACTTGAAAGTCAAGGTTGGAGGGAGTTTTGAAGCTTTTTTTGGGGTGTTTCCTAAGGCATGTACAAACTCTTGATAAATGGAATGTGATTGCATAATATTTGGTCTAACACATTTTGGATGGAAAATGTGTTAAGTTACTTGATACATTGAGTATTCATGAGCATGGAGCTAAGACATATATTGCTATGTTTGCATTATATGCATTATGAAAAGCCATTGTTAATGGCTAAATTGAATGAAATGTGAACTATGTACAAAATATGAAGATGACCCAAAGTGTTTGGCTAATGTGGTTTTATTATGAAATATCCTATGTTGCAATGAAAAGTTGAAATCAAATGACATTGATATGGATGAGAAAATTGGAAAATGAGAAAGGAATGAGAATGAAAAATATGAATTAATTGTGTGCCTAGTACGTTATTCAATTTTCAGAGTTCTGTGTTTGGCGGCATGCCTATGAGGTTACCCTCAATATTTGCCTTTGGGGTTAGACGCTTGGCGTCACTGTGAAAGTATCTGAGGAGAAAAGACTAGGTCGTAAGCCTCAGAAACAAATCATGTCGTGGATCCATAAGGGAAAGCAGACTGTAGCATGCCCTTGAAGCTAGGCTAGGTAAAAAGACTGGGTCATAAGCCCAGACCTGGTTAGGCTGTTACATTAAAATTTTACCTTCGGGGCTAGACACATGGTGTCATTATAGACCAAAATAGTAACTCTGAGATTTGAATGATGTATTAGTTGTTTGGGCCCATGCTTGTGCATTTTGCTTGTGTGAATTATTAAGTGATGAAAACATATATCCAAAAGTGATCTTGAATGTCATATGATGACATAGCATATGAACATTTTGCATTGTTTTTGAGTTTTATTTTTATCAAAGTTTGTACCACTAGGCTTTTGGCTTAGAGCGATTATAACTCATTGTGCAGGCGACAGGGGTGATCTGATAGAGCCGGAGAGTTCTTCTAGACCAAATTGGGTCTAGGCTTGCGTTGGTTGAGACTGAAGCATGTTGCTACATCAAGATCAGAGCCACTTTTCCATCATGTATATATTTTATATTATAATACATTTTGATATTATGTTATGTTTTCAGTATATATATTATAACTTATAAAGAATGTTTTGTATAAATGAGTAATGTGACACTTTATACTTTTGATATACCTTAATACATGTATGTATAAATGTTTTGAGGAATGCAAAATAAGAATGAAAAATTTTATTAAATTGGATTATGACATTCTTATACCGCATATGCATATTATACACATACTGAGTTTGAGTGTATTATATGTATATAGGGTGTAAGGGTATTACAGCAGCTTTCAGCCGATCCTTTATAAGCTTAACTTTATCTTCAGTTTGTTTGATGAGATCAGGTCCCACCAACTTACTCTCACTCAATTCTATCCAACAAAGTGGAGTTCTACATTTTCTTCCATATAGTGCTTCATATGGTGCCATTCCAATACTTGTTTAGTAGCTGTTATTATAAGCAAATTCTACTAATGGTAGATGTCTGTCCCAAACTATTTTCAAATTCAATAACACAAATTCTAAGCATATCTTCAAGTATTTGCATCACTCTTTCCATTTTGCCAACAGTTTATGGATGGAATGCAGTGATGAAATGGAGTCGAATACCCAATGCTTTCTGGAAACTCTCTCAAAATTTTAAAGTAAAGTGTGGGTCTCTATCTGATATATAGATATTGGCACTCCATGAAGTCTAACTATCTCATTTATATATAATTTTGCAAGTCTATCCAATGAATAGTCAGATCTAATTGGAAGAAAATGGGCTAATTTAGTTAATTTATCAATAATCACCCAAATTCTATCATGTTTCTTCTGAGTGTTTGGAAGACCAGTCACAAAATCTATAGTAACTATATACCATTTCCATTCTGGTATTGTCATGGGTTGTAGAAGACCTGATGGTACTTGATGTTCTGCTTTGACCTACTGACATACTAAGCATTTGGTTGCATACTCAGTAATGTCTTTCTTCATACCAGGCCACCAATAGAAAGTCTTCAGATCCTGATACATCTTGTTGCTTACTAGATGCACAGTATATTTGGTATTTTGAGTTTCTCTAAGGATGTTCTCTTCTAACTCCTTCACATCAAGAACATACAATCGACTCCTATAGTACAAACCACCATGTTCCAGAATAATATAATCTGATTTTTCACTTTTGTGTACTTGTTCTATCACTTTTAGTCATTTTTTATTCTTTTGCTAGGCCTTTATAACTTTCTGCTTAAGGGTGGGCTCAATTATCAATTTTGTCAATATAACATCTTATATTATTTTTTTGTTATATAACATAAGTATTACATTTAATTTTAATATAATAATTTATTACCTGCTAAAGTCTTTAGACTTAGAGCATCAGCCACCACATTAGCCTTTCCAGGATGATGATCAATGATAAAGCCATAATCTTTGATTAATTCCATCCATCTTCTTTGCCTTAAGTTAAGCTCTTTCTGGGTAGGAAGATATTTCAAACTTTTATGATCAGTATAAATATAACATCTTTCACCATACAAGTAGTGTCGCCAAATTTTTAAAGCAAATACAATGGCTGCAAGCTCTAAATCATGTGTGGGATAATTCAACTCGTGTGGTTTCAACTACCTAGAAGCATAGGCAATCACTTTTCCTTCCTGCATCAATACACAACTAAGTCCCTAATGAGAAGCATCATTATAGATCACATAATCTTTACCTGGAGTTGGTTGTGTCAAAATAGGAGCTTCTATCAACATAGGTTTTAATTGTTCAAAGCTAGTTTGACATTGATCATCCCACATGAATTTAGTTTCCTTTCTAAGTAATTTAATCAGAGGAAGTGCTATCGTAGAGAATCTCTGCACAAATCTTCTATAATAACATGCTAAGCCAATAAAACTTTAAACTTCTGATACATTCCTTGGTGATTGCCAATTTAGGATAGTTTCAATTTTACTAGGATCCACATGAATACCATCAGCTGATACCACGTGTCCTAAGAATGCCACCTCTGTTAATTAGAAGTCACATTTTAATAGCTTAGCATATAATTGATTCTCTCAATGTCTATAGCACAATCCTCAAATGTTTATCATGCTCCTCCCTGTTCTTGGAATAGACCAGTATATCATTTATGAAAACAACTACAAACTGTTCTAGATAAGGCTTGAAGACCCGATTCATCAAGTTCATGAAAACTGCTGGAGCATTGGTCAAACCAAAAGGCATAACTAAAAATTCATAATGTCCATATCAGGTTCTAAAAGTTGTCTTTAGAACATCTACTTCTTTAACCTTCATCTGATAATAATCTGATTTAAGATCAATCTTGGAGAAAACGCCCACTCCCTTTAACTGATCAAACAAATCATCAATTCGAGGAAGCATATATTTATTTTTAATGGTTACCTTATTTAACTGTCGATAGTCAATACACAACAGTAATGTACCATCTTTCTTTTTCACAAAAAGAACTGGTGCACCCCAAGGCGGCACACTAGGTCTGATGGACCCTTTATCAAGCAATTCTTGCAGCTACACTTTTAACTCCTTCAATTCTGGAGGTACCATCATATAAGGTGGTATGGAAATCAGTGTTTTACCCGAAACTACATCAATAACAATTCTACTTCCCTTTCTGGCTTGCCCTCCGTAATTCTTCTGGGAAGACATTCGAAAATTCACATAATGTAGGTATGTCTCTCAAAGCTTTGCTTGAATGTCGAGTATCAATAACATATGCAAGATAAACTTCACACTTCTTCCTGATTAACCTTCTAGCCTTAGCAGCAGAAATCAAACTAGAAGGATAAAATTTTTTCTCTCCATGAACAATAACTTTACTTTGTCTCAGAACCTTAAAAGTCACAACTTTCCTATGTAATCCATGACTTCTTGATGTCGTGATAACCAATCCATTCCCAAGATCATATCAAAATCGTGGAACGGAAGTTCAATCAAATTGGCTGGAAGTTCTATGTCACGGATTCTAATCGGACAATTCTAATACACTTTATTTACTCTCACACTGTGGCCCAAGGGATCAGTAACTTTTATATCATATTCAAGTCTATCAGCATACATGTTCTTCCCAGAAGCTATAGTTGTGCATATGTATGAATGTGTAGAACCATGATCTAATAATGCATAAACATCAAAGCCAAGTAAGGAGAATTTACTAACAACAATATCTGGAGCATCTTGTTCTTCCACTACTTTAATGGCATATGTCCTGGCTAGAACACTACCCCGTGTTTAGGGTCTATCAACAATCTCAGACTCTCTCTACTAACTAGCACTAGGTCAACCACCTTTGCATGATCTACGGCCTACCTATGACCTCTGTACAAAACCCTATCCTTCAGCAGTATTAGATCCCTTTATAATAGGACAATCCTTAATCTTGTGTTCTTTGGAGCCACATTTTAGACAAGCACCACTTCGATACCAACAAACATCACTAGCATGTCCCTTGCCATAATGCTGGAAAGGTGTAGAAATTTGTCATGAAGATAAGCCTGCAGGAGCACTAGTTCTACCTTCTCGAGATCTCTGAAAACCTGGTCCACTTGTATAACCTCCTCTATTAGAACCTTGTGTCTGTGTTTGAACACTTCTCTGTCTCTTTTGACTACCTTGTTGTTGTTAACTAAAAGAACCCTTTCATTATTGTTGTCTTTTTCTTTATTATTGTTTACCTTCATTCTCAATGGAAATTGCCGCATTGACAAGAGTAGAGAACTCTTTAATTCTCATAGCCACTAAAAACACCTGGATTTGATTGTTCCTTGCTCAAACTGCTTACACTTCTCTTCTTTTAATGAAACTAATTCAGGAAAATATTTGCTGAGGAGAATGAACTGCCTCTCATACTCAGACACAGATGACTGCCTTTGCTTTAAATACAAAAACTCCCTTCGCTTCTCTTCTATATAAATCTCACTTATACACTTCTTCTTAAAATCTTCCTGGAAGAATGCCCAGGTGAGTCTATCTGCAGGATTACCTTTCTTTTTTGTATTCCACCATGCATATGCTTGTTCATGCAGTAATGAGATTGTACACTCTAGCCTCTCTTCATTAGTGCAGTGA
The DNA here is from genome assembly GCA_947685225.1 of Garcia nutans. Lineage (NCBI taxonomy): Eukaryota > Viridiplantae > Streptophyta > Magnoliopsida > Malpighiales > Euphorbiaceae > Garcia > Garcia nutans. Next base: position 34,216,217 of record CANTUV010000005.1, on the reverse strand, counting down.
AGAAGATCAAAAACTCTCATAATCCTCTCCAGCCAATACTCAGCTGTAGAAGATTCATCTGTATCAAGGGCCTTAAAATCTTCTGCTCCTAACTTTCTGATTCTTTCCAGTGGAGATCTCTATGGTACTAGCAGTGGAGGTGAAGCTGGAGGAACTACCCCTGCAATCTATCTAAGGACCTCCCCCATGTTTCTCACAAACTGTGGGTCTAATGGTATCTGCTCTACAAAGGGTTCTGTTGGCTGCTGGTTCCCCACACTTGCCTAACTATGTAAGGATGTAGCTTCTTCCACTGTAGCTCGACGAGATCCAGAAGTCATTCTACACCTATAAACATTTAAAGACCAACTACATTAGAATAATGAACCACTTATTCAGTTCACAAAGTAATAATAGTTGTTTTCACTTTTTCCCATAACCCTACACAACATAATCGCCTAAACTTGCTCTGATACCACCAAATGTAACACCCCTTAACAATCTTAAATAAAAAACACTAACAAAGGATGTCACATAATGTCTATACACTTATTCAATTATTATTATTTTTTATAATATTAAAACAATGCCAATAAAAATTTTGGCAAAGTTTCCCCCAAAAATTTGACACTGCCAAATCTTCATCAATCAAAAACACAACCTGCAGAAGAAAAATACTCCCAATAATTTTTTTTTAATCTCAACTCCAATTTTAAACTCTCAAACAATCATCTATAATCTATTTTAAACATCTATACTTTTACTAATATATTTTAATATTAAACATTTATCATCTCTATCAATATATATATAAAGTCATACGTCAAGCAACTTAAAAATTATAACTCATACAACAAAGTATTTAAACATCTCTAACTACCCATAATTATACAACTGTCATTTAAAATTTAAATATTGCTATGTGATTGAACAAAATATATTATTCATATTTCTAAATATAACACCTTCTCTGATGCAATTGATTTGAGACTCTAAAATCTTACTCTCCTAGAACCAATCTGCCTGTTTGATCTACGTGCCAGAAATAAATCTAACACCCTAAGCTACTGCTTAGTGCTACTTGCATATTCATAATTTACCAATAATTATAATATAAAAAATCAATATTAATATTTCATATAAATAAAATAAAATTATTACTTTAAAATACCAATTAGGAATCATCATATTAAAATATCAAACATGAATTACCACTTTAAAACTCTAAGAAAATATATGAATAAATCATTAAAATGTAAATTAACTCAATATTATATAAATAAGTTCAATGTTTATTTAGTCATTAATCACTTTAAACCATTAATTTATCTTGATAAGTTTTACTTGATTTGCCCTCATATACTGATTTAAAAATCTAGGTTCGGATAACGAGATCCCTGATGGCAAGTAAATACCCACTATAATGAATATGGCCAATGACCCATTAGTGACATGAATGCCCACTATCACTGATGACACAAGTGTCCTCTGATGGCACAAATATTCATTATCACTAGTAACACAAAGTGTCCACTATCACTATGGAAATCTATCCTCTGGCTAGCAATTCAATCCAGAAGCTAGGTTTAATATCAATATAATCGGACAATCTAGTTATTTTCTCATTTTCATTGAATTTGACAATCGATAATAATAATAATAATATTTTTAATAATTATTTAAAACAAAAACAACTTTTCTCATTAAAAAATTGGCATCAAAACCTAAAAATTCAATTTAATAAACTTTACTTCCTCCATTTACTATATAAAATTCAATTTATTTCTCAACTCTTAAAAATCTGTCAGATTCTTACTTTCTCTGGCAGTGTCTCTTTCCTGATTCTTTCTCAGTACTAAATATCTATTAAAAATTATACATATTTAAAAATAAGTCTTAGGAACATACAAAACTTATATTTAAAATTTCAAATTTTTCCGAGTTCCTTTACTACGTTTAAAAATTATGTTTTCCAACCCTATATATTTTATTTTTACAATAACTTTACTGGCAGCCCTATTTCCCAATTTTATTTAGTTACCAAATATTTATAAAAATTCATGAAATTTTAACCATAAAACAATAACATATATATTAACTTATATATAAAATTTCAGATTTTTCTTGGTTGTTTTACTATAGTTTCTAATTGAGTTTCTCAAACCCTAAAATTCTGGCTCTATTGGCACAGTCAGGCAGCTTGTGTTCTTCGATTTTTCTTTCATAATAAATTATCTTTAAAAATTATGAAATTTTACACACTATCTACTAACACATAGATAAACTCCTAGGTAAAAGTTCATAATTTTTAATCCTTTCTAGGTTAGTCTAAAAATTCAGACAAAATACTTCATAATTAATTCAATTATGGTTTAACTAGATTCCATAAACATAAAAAATCACAAGAAAATTAAATAATAGAAAACTATTAATACAAAAGCATAAATCTCTTTTAAAAGTAGATATTCCTCTCTATTCCCTGATTTTTCTTCAATTTATGTGATGATTTTAGGATTTTTCACTTATTCTAATGAATTCTACTAAGAATTTTAGGTTATATGTGAATTTTCCTTAATTTTTCACTTATTTTGATGGAAGAAAGAGGAGGAAATGGAGTTTTTTTGGCTATGGAAGAGGTAAGGTCGGTTTTGGGATGGGGAAGAATAATTGAAGTAATAATTCAACTTAATTGCTTACTTTAAGTAATTTTGAAATCAAACCAATAATCCAAAATAATCGTGAAATGATATAGCATTGGAAGACAAAGATGACTGAAAGAAATTAAATGGAATTAGTTAATAGACCATACCTACATTGTTGGCTCCACCAATATTAATCTGTTGAACAAAACCCCTTTGTACTGCTACTTAGATCAACTATGATCTTGGCCAAGCGAATGCAATCTGAAGATAGTTGTTTGCCTTCAGCTATTGTCTTTGTGTTGGTTGTATTGATTGCTTCTCTTTCTATCTCAATTCACTCTCTCTTTAACTTCCTAATCACATTCTTAGATTTTAGGTCCTTCCTTTAATCCCCTCTTGATTTGTATTTATAATGTTTAAATTAAGGTTAACTCCTATCATTCACCTAATCCGGTTCCAACACTTAATTGTTATCCAGGATTTTCACAAGTTAAACACAATAGGACTTCCTGAAATCGAACTCATGTCGAATAAGACAGTGGCCAATTTATCATTAGCTAAGCTCATATCTTACTGGACCACGGCATATTCGATATGAGCTTTATGTGCATATCAATTTGGACATTGTTCAAATCAATATGAGCTCACTCATATCGATTTGGATGGGTCCAATTCAATATGGGTATAATCCATATCGAATCAAACCAAACCGAATCAATTGCTAATCTTTGGATCGAACCTAATTTGGACTTTTATAAATTGGACCAGTTTAATTTAGGCTTTTTAAAATTGGACCAATCCAATTGAAGGCTTTAAACTAGGTTTAAGCTTTTAGAATTGGATTGTATTTGGCTTAGCCTCATTCAATTGGGACCGAACTTCTTTAGGGCCAAAATTAAGGGTCTATAGTCATGTCTTCACGGAGGCAAGCCAAAAAAAAATTAAAACCCCCAGGTGGCATACATACCCCGGACTACCACTTGAGTCTTAGGTGTATTTATAACCTCCTTCTTAGTGTCTCCTTCAATCTTAGCCATCAAAACCTGTTGTATGTCTTCTCATAGTATATTAAGCCAAAGACCTTTAGTTGCCGAATTCTAAAACCTACCAGATGGTACCATTAAATGAAATTAGCAAGTTCTATTATTCATAAGTATTAAGTGAAAGGTGAGCTTATTGGTGACTTGATTGCCTCATCACCCTCATTACCCGACACAATGTTTCTCGATGGTATTCATGATGTCAAATGGAATGATGTTCAAGCTCCTTACTCCAGTAGCTACTCATTGAAGGTATAAAACTCATCAAGACAAAGTCAAATTCTTACAAAGGGTGAAATCCACAAGATCTAGATCTTCCTTTAACAACCTAGATAGCCAAATCATCTTCCACCCTCTAAACCATTAGCCACAAGCCACACTTGGTAGCCTTAGCCTTTATTCCTCAAGGGAGAAACCTATGATCCAAGCTAACCATTGAAGACCACTCATACAAAGAAAACCTTAGTTGCCATTGAAACACACAAGCTATCCCACAACCTTCAAGCCTTAAAAGGTCAAATGTATTAAGCCTTCAAACCAAACTAGTTTCTTAAGTCAAAAACCAAATCTAACTTAAGCCTTCAAACCAAACATGTTTCCCAAGTCAAAAGGCAAATTTCAATTAAGCCTTCAAAATAAACTAATCTCACAAGACAAAGACCATAACAAACAAAAGCTTTCAAAATCCAACCAACCCTCAACCAAAGGTAGAGTAAAGCCCTTCTAAAAAAGTAGAACAAGCCATAGCTAGCCAAAAAAGCCATAACTTGCTTACTTAAGCCATGTTCCATAGTTTAAGCCAACTCATTCTATAGTTAAAAATGTAGAAGCCCTCTAAAAGCAAGTCAAAATTGATACCAAGCCCTCCAAAGACAAATCAAACTAATCCTTTGACCAAACTCAACTATGGCCTCCCTAAATAATCCCATCTACTCAGAAGTAGAACTTGTAACAGCTGCTAACATAGCCCCAGCTTTACCAAAGCATTTTGATCCTACTAAACCTTAGTACCATCCTACTTTGTCATCCCTAGATCTGGGGGCATCTTCTTAGTTACCCTCAACCAAAATCATTGGTTTTAAGGTACCCAATCCCTATTGCAAGCGAAGATCAGACCTAGGATGTCCACTACTAGATCTGACCTTTGTAGCCATAATCCAATCTAGGTTGGTGCCCTAGAATCAATTCAAACATAGGTTTATCAAGTTGAACCAAGAATCAACTTAGACCTAGAGTCAACCCATGTTTATCAAGTTGGACCTAGAATAAACTTAGACCTAAAGGCAATCCAAGTTTATCAAGTTGGAGCTAGAATCAACATAGACCCAGAGTCAACCCAAGTATACCAAGTTGAACCTAGAATCAACTTAGACCTAGATTCAGCCCATGTTTATCAAGTTAAACCTAGAATAAACTTAGACTTAGAGTCAACCTAGGTTTATCAAGTTGAATAAACTTAGACCCAAAAATCATCTCAGGCACTGGTTTATTTAGTTGAACCTATAATCAACTTAGACCCATGCTCATCAACTTAGACTTAGGTTAAACTTAATCTTTCTTTAGCAGTTCACAACATCATGGTTCTTTTTCAAACAAAGTAACCATGATAGGGGGCAGCTGTGAACCCCCAATTTTGTACCTAATGAAAAATCCATAAATTTTCATCTAGATGAAAGCCTATGTGATAACAAGACCAATATAATTGGAATCAAGTGAATTGAATGTCGGATGGCCTCGAATTGGCCTCTAATAGTTTTTGCACAAAATAGGCCTATTGCGGTACTGAATCTTTGATTTTTCACCATAATATTAAAATTCAGTCCATAAAACTCAACTTGAATCTCTCAAAACAAATGTTGAACGAGAGAGAATGGGACTCCAAAAAATTATTGTGCTAGAACAGTCCCGTTGTGGTAGCATAAAGGGCCTGTTAGGGCAACTATTGTTGCCATCTGGTAGCCAATAGTTATCACAAGGATCTAAAAACCTATTATGGAGCCTTAATCCAACTTTTTTAAATTTTTACCGATTTTAACCTTTAAAATCTCTATTAATAGGCCACCAAACTTCATTATTTTTTACACCATTTGACTTAGCAAACCTAATTGCTAACTGTCTTACTTTCTCCTTATTTTCTTCTTCTTTATAAGAAATTGTTCAATTTTTATTAGTGTAAACCTCCTAAAATTTTTTTCCTTAGCAAATTTGGGTGCCGGTCAACTTGAGATTGTGTTTTCCTTATATTGTCTTGAGCCAATTGTTGCTTTAGCAACTAAACCCTAACAAAAGTGGAACTCCAGTCTAAACATACTCTTAAGCTGCCACCGCTATGACCATCAAGAAAGGTATAAACTCTAAACTTTGGCTTTTCTTTCCTTTAAAGAATTTATTCTCTATTTAATTTAATTATTTGAATTTCAAAAGATTATCATTGGGCTTTTGAATTTGATTTAAATAATTTGGACCCAAGACTTTAAAAATTCCATGTTGGCCCAATGGATGGCACTAAGAAGTGGGGGGTTGAATTGGTGCTATTGGATATGCAATGGAAAATTAAAATTTTTACTTAGAAGTGAGGAGAAGTTTGAGGGAAGAAGAACGAAAACTGAGATTTATAGTGGTTCGAGAAACAATCCCTACATTCGCTTCCCATCATCAATTGGGTATTTCACTATACTTGGAGTTTTATAAGCTCACTCCCAACTTGGTGTTTTCTAGCTCACATCGAACTATTACCAGAGCTTTTCCCAAGGATCACTCTCAAACCCCTTATAAGAGTTTTCCCAGGATGATTCTCAAATCTCACAAGTATTTATGGCCCACACTAAACCTTACAATATTGTTTAAATGGAAAACACTCAACCTTACGTGAATAAGGGAAAGTGTAAAGGCTCAAAATAAGAATATAAGAGTTTGGACTTTTCTAGCACTCTGTTCCTTACTTGGAGTCTTGTTTGAGGTGGTATTTATAAACTTCAAAGCAATTCTAACCATTTGTGCAGTGGGTAGAAAGATCCAATTTCAACAGCCATAAAATCTTCTTGGATTTTTCGTGTAAGATAGTTTGTGTGATTGTGCAACCTTTTGTGCTATCATGCAACCTTTTGTGTGATTACACAATTCATATTTCTAACGGCTACGTAACATATGGCATCATCTTACTAGTTCATCAACTAGTGGTTGAAGTCATACGATGGCTACATAAATGTCCAAACTCTTATATGCATATGCTGGTAAAGTGGCACGGATCTTGTTATAGCACAAACACTTCAAGCTCCAATAACACAAGCCTAGACCCGATTCGGTCTAGTAGAACTCTCCGTGTAATGACCCCACTAGCACAGTCTTACGACAGCAGGTCTATTGGGCCTTTTCTCCCGTAGGTGGACCGTAGTCCCAGCCCTCAACCCAGCCGGCCGCCACAGTACCCGTTCACCTCATGGCTCCCGAGCAGGAATTTATTTATTTGGCCTCAAATGAGGTCGCCTCCCTCATTCGAACCCATGACCTCCTCCCTTAAGAGGAAACCATGAGATGAACGAGTACCATTTGTGCCTTTTTACTTGTAACGACCCCACCTGCACGGTCTTACGACAGCTAGTCTATTGGGCTTTTCTCCCGTAGGTGGACCGTAGTCCCAGCCCTCAACCCGGTAGGCTGCCACAGTACTAGACTGCCCTCGCAGGCCCTCCAATAGGATTTGTTTATTTGGCTCCCAAAGGAGTCGCCTCCCCGGATCGAGCACCTGACCTCTCCCTTAAGAGAGCCAGTGAGCACAATCCAGTACCATTTCTACCAGTAGTAAGTGGATGAAGATTTTTATGAATATTATATTAATAAAATTGCTTAGTTGAGAATTAAAGGGAGTTTTAGTGGTTGAAAGAAGAGTTGAGTGTTGAATTTGCTTTTCTCTATTCATCTTCTTCTTCTTTTCTTTTCTCCTTGGCCGGCTAGCTCCATAGCAAGAGAGAAAGTGAGATTTTGTCTTTCCAAACTCAAGATTGAAGGATGTTCAAGTGATCAAGTTGGAAATATAAGAGTTTTCATCACTTTTTGTAAGTTCTCCACTTGATTCTTTGGTTTTCTTCTAAGTTTGTGTTTTGAGTTTGGTGTTTGATTGTTGATGGTATGTGTATTTTTTATTATGGTATATTTGAGGGTGTTTGATCTTACTGGTGTTGATTTTGAGATAGAGTTAAGTTTGGTGTTGGAAGAAAACAAGTGTTGTGTTTGAGTTCTGTGTATGAGATGGTTGTGAATTGGTGTTTGATGTATGTATTGAGTTGTTTTGATGTTTTTGCAAGTTAGTATGGTTTATGGGTGTGTTTAGTTAAGTTTGTTTGGAATGGAAGATGGTGGAAGTAAGAGGTTTGTTGGATGTGAAGTTGTTGTTGCCAGAATCAAGATTTTTGGCCTGACACGCCCATGAGCATGGCCAAGTCTTTAGGCGTGTCAATGATTCTATTTTCTGGATGGGTGACACGACCAGTGACACGGTGTCACTAGTCGTGTCACAGTTTCTGTGTTATAGTAGCATTGACACGTCCAGTGACACGCCCATGTCACTGAGCATGTCATAGCTGCTGTGTTGAGGAAGGATTGACACGGCCAGGGACACGCCCATGTCACTGAGTGTGTCAAAGCTTCTGTGTTGTGAGTTTAGGGTACGGTCAGGGACACGCCCGTGTTGTTGAGCGTGTCATGTGTAGAGTTTGCCCTAGTTAATTCTCAGCCTTATTATCTCATTTGTATCTTTAAGTGAGTGTGTATTATTCCTTTTGGATTAGGTTTTTAAAGAGATTGAGTTGCCCTAATCCAAGCGCTAGAGGATTCTTGGAAGAGGAAGTGTTTAAATTGGTGTGAGTTGCTCTTGAGGTAAGTACAAACTTACATGGTTGCATACATTTACATGACTTTGAGACTTAACATATTTGGTTATAAATGTGTTAAGTAATTTATTACATTGTTAATACATTTGATTAATGTTATAATTTGCATAATGTGAAAGATATGATGATCATTCAAAATGTATGTCAAATGCAATTGGTTATGTATACTTTAATGATGAGATGTGCAGCCATTGTTGTTGGCTATAATGATGCAAATGAAATAATTGGGGCATGTTTGCCTAGTTTGATTATGAGAAATGAAATGAGAAATGAATTGTGAAATAGATTGATAACAAGATAAATGAATTAATTTTGTGCCTAGTATGTTATTCAATTTTCAGAGTTTTGGGTTTGGTGGCATGCCTATGAATTGTTGGGCAGGTGAAAAGACTGGGTCGTAAGCCAAGCCCAGCTGATAAATATGAAATATGATTTTTTTGGGGTGAAAAGACTAGGTCGTAAGCCTCAAAAACTGTAACAGTCTAGCCGGGTTGAGGACCAAGATACTGGGGCCCTAGGGTCTAGCCGGGTTGAGGTCCAAGAGACTGGGTCTGTTACATTATCCATGGATATATATATATATATCGCCTACGGGCTTGATGAATGTGATTATGGACCAAAGCTGTAACTCTGAATTTTGAATAACATATTAGATCCTTTTTAGGCCCATGCTTGTCTTTGTTTCAATGTGAATCATAAATGGTAAAACAATTAAATAAGATAATGAAATGTAATGTTATGAAATATAGCATTTTTGAATATGATCTCTATTGCTTGAAAGTATGATATTGACATTGCATTAAAGCGTATTGTTATTGTGGTTTGTATCACTAAGCCTATGGCTTACCGAGATTATGGTTCATCGTGCAGGTGACAGGGTAGAACCGGAGAGTTCAGCTAGACCGAGTCGAGTCTAGACTTTGAAGTGTTGATTGTGGGCTTAAAGATCAGAGACAAACTGCCAAACATGTATGAACTTTATGTTTTGTAAACATGGATTTTGATGTATTTATATATGTAAATACCACTACATTTTCCGCTGCATAATGAATAAATGTTTTATCTAGTATAGTTTATAATATAATATGAAGTGTTTTAAGTTTTCTTATATTATTGCAGAAGAGAAAAATTGGGTTATCTAATAAAAACCGTGGCACTCCTGTATTTAGTATACGTATATTACAGGTGTAGTAGTATGTAGTGTGCGTATACAGGGTATAGGGGTGTTACATCTGTTTTGGTATCAGAGCCTAGGTTTGAGATTCTCAACCTAGGTAAATTGTAAGAAAAAGAACATTTTGATTCTAAAAGTTGGTTTTTAAATAAGATACATATTTTGGTATTGGCAGTCTCTGATCTTTGATGAGGTATATTATGCTGTGTTTGCAGATATAGGTAGTGATGGCGTCTCAGTCAAGTCAGTCCATAGAAGGTAGTGCTGAGAGTATAGCTCCTGAAGAGGGTAGAGATGGGGCTAGGGTTGAGAGAGCTGGAGAGGCACCTGCACCTGTGCAAGAGAGATCAGCTGCTTATGAGGTTCCGCCGGTTTGGTTGCGGCATGTGGTAGAATTGTTAAGGCAAGCTCCAGTGCAGCCACCGCAACCACAGCCACAAGTACCGGTGAGGCATTATGATAAATTGAGGAAATTTGGGGCTGAAGATTTCTTTGGTACTATAGATCCTGTTGTAGCTGAGTAGTGGTTGGATAGAGTTCAGAGGGTATTCATCCAGTTGTAAGCCACTCCTGAAGAGAAGTTTGATTATGCTAGATCCCTTCTACAGAAAGATGCTTATGATTGGTGGAAGACGGTTCCTCATGCTATGGATGATCCACCGACTTTGTTTTATAGTGATTTTCTGTGGGAGTTTGAGCAGAAATATACTCCGAGGGAGTATAAGGATGTCAAGAAGATGGAATTTCTGAATCTGAGACAAGATAACCAGACTGTGACAGAGTATGAGATAGAGTTCATCCGGTTGAGTCATTATGCCTGGGGGATTATTTCAGATGAGATTGACCTGTGTAGGAGATTTGAAGAAGGCTTGAGGCCCTCTATTATGTTTATTGTTGCTGGTTCCCGGTATCAGGATCTTTCCCAGCTTATTGCAGCAGCCAGAAGTGTTGAGAGAGCACAGGCTATTGCAGCAGCTGCTACTGAAGAGGAGACCGGAGTTAGGAGATCCCAGTTTGAGGCAGGGTCTTCGTCTATGAAGAGAGGCTGAGGAAGTTTTGTTCTGAGAGTTAGTAGAAGCCAGAGGTAGTCGAGTAGGTCAGTTCAGTATCAGAGGCAGAGACCGAGACCTACAGTTTCTGTAGCTAGTGCTCCGACTCCAGTGGTTCAAAGGTCTACTCCACCTACATGTGTCTATTATGGTAGGATACATGGGGGTGTTTGTTGGAAGATTGGTGGATCAGCTGTGTGTTTCAGATGTGGATCGCCTGACCATTTCATTAGAGATTGTCCTGAGATGCAGGAGCATAGGCAGGCAGATTCTGCAGTTTCTCAACCTAGTGTGAGAGGAGGTCGAACTGGCAGAGGTGTTAGTAGAGGTGGTCGACCTGGGATCAGTCAGAGAGGAGGTTCTACATCCGGAGGCAGTAGGCCAGATGAGGCTGGGTCTTCTCAGCGAGTGTATGTGATGCAGAGGCAACCGGATGCTTCAGCAGTCATTGCGGGTAAATTTTCTTTATTTGGCATTTCAGTTCTTGCTTTGATTGATCCAGGATCTACTCATTCATACATAAGTGCATCTATCTTGCTTGTGTCTGAATTGTATTCAGAGTCCTTAGGATTTGATGTCTTGGTGACAAATCCTTTAGGGCATAGTGTGGTAGTTAGCAAGGTGCATCGTGATAGTTCAGTTGTGGTGCAAGGTGAGGAGTTTCTTGGTGATTTGATTGAAATGCCTTTTAAGGAGTATGATTTGATTTTAGGTATGGATTGGTTATCTAAGCATGGAGCTGTGGTAGACTGTCAAAAGAAGTGTGTTACCCTGAGAACCAATTGATGGTAGAAGTGTGATGGTATGTAGTGAACAGAGACAACTTGTATCCTTGTTTGTGTCAGCTGTTGTAGCTAGAAAGTTGAGTAGAAAAGGGTGTAACGCTTATCTTGCTCATGTGGTAGATACCAGAATAGTGGGTTCTCAGCTTGATAGTATACCCACAGTTGCTGAATTCCCAGATGTATTTACTAAGGTGTTGTCAGGGTTACCCCCTGAGAGAGAGGTTGAGTTTGGTATCAATTTGTTGCCTGGTACCACTCCCATCTCTATTACTCCTTATCAAATGGCACCTGCTGAGTTGAGAGAGTTGAAGGTGCAATTACAGGAGTTGTTGGATAAAGGGTTTGTTCGCCCCAGTGTTTCTCCGTGGGGAGCACCTATTTTGTTTGTGAAGAAGGATGGTACTTTGAGGTTGTGTATCGATTATAGGCAATTGAACAAGGTGACTATCAAGAATAAGTACCCTTTGCCTAGGATAGATGATCTCTTCAATCATTTGAAGGGAGCAGCAGTGTTTTCCAAGATTGATTTGAGATCAGGGTACCATCAGTTGAGAGTCAGGGCTGAAGATGTTCCTAAGATAGCTTTCTGCACAAGATATAGGCATTATGAGTTTTTAGTGATGCCTTTTGGATTGACGAATGCACCTGCAGCTTTCATGGATTTGATGAATAGGGTGTTTAGGCCCTATCTAGATCAGTTTGTGGTGGTCTTTATTGATGATATTTTGGTGTATTCGCGTAATGAAGAGGATCATGACAAGCATCTGCGGATTGTATTGCAGACCTTGAGAGAGAAGCAATTGTATGCTAAGCTGTCGAAATGTGAGTTTTGGCTTGATCAAGTGACTTTTCTCTGTCATATAGTTTCAGCAGATGGTATAAGAGTTGATCCGAATAAAGTTGAGGCCATTTTGAATTGGAGTCCACCGAAGTCTGTGACTGAAGTTAGAAGTTTTCTAGGTTTGGCAGGCTATTATCGACGGTTTGTGAAGGGTTTTTCTTTGATAGCTACTCCACTCTCCAGATTACTTCGGAAGGGAATTAGATTTGTGTGGATAGACCAGTGTCAAGCAAGCTTTGAGCAGTTGAAAGAAATGTTGACTCAAGCTCCTGTTCTTACTTTGCCTGTGGAAGATAAACCATATGTGATTTACAGTGATGCTTCGCATAATGGTTTAGGTTGTGTTTTGATTCAAAATGGTAAAGTCATAGCTTATGCTTCTCGACAATTGAAGCAGTATGAGCTTAATTATCTGACGCATGATTTGGAATTGGCAGCTATAGTTTTTACTTTGAAGATTTGGCGACACTACTTGTATGGGGAGAAGTGTTTCATTTACATGGATCATAAGAGTTTGAAATATTTGGGGTTTCAGAGAGAGCTTAATCTTCGGCAAAGACGATGGTTGGAGCTTATCAAAGATTATGACTATTTGATTGATTATCATCCTGGTAAGGCAAATGTTGTTGCAGATGCCTTGAGTTAGAAGTCTTTGGCAGGTTTGACTGTTTATTCGCTCTCGTTGCTTGTTGAGTTAAGAGCGTTGCATGCTAGTTTTGAATTATGTGATGATGGAGCCTTGTTAGCTCAGTTGCATTTGAGACCGGTGTTGTTGAATCAGATTAAAGAGGCTCAATTGGCTAATGAGAAAATTCAGAAAGTTGTGTCAGAATGCCAAAAAGGAGAGAACAGAGATTTCTATATGAGAGACAATGGTAGCCTTTGGTTCAAGGATAGATTGTGTGTTCCTGATAATGCAAGATTGAGAAAGATTATTTTGGAAGAGGCACATCAATCGGTTTTTGCTATGCACCCTGGGAGTATAAAAATGTATCATGATTTGAAGCAACATTATTGGTGGTCAGGTATGAAGAGAGACATAGTGGAGTTTGTATCCAAGTGTCTCACTTGTCAGAGGGTAAAAGCTGAGCATCAAGTTCCTACAGGGTTGCTTCAACCTTTATTAGTGCCTTAATGGAAATGGGAGCGTGTGACAATGGATTTTGTGTCTGGTTTGCCATTGACTCAGAAGAAGCATGATGCTATCTGGGTGATTGTTGATCGGTTGACAAAGATAGCTCATTTTCTTCCAGTTCGGATGGACTATTCTCTTGAGAAGTTGGCTGAGCTATATATCAGTGGGATAGTGAAGTTGCATGGAGTCCCAATTTCTTTAGTGTCTGATCGAGATCCACGGTTTACTTCGAGATTTTGGAAAAGTTTACTTGGTGCTTTGGGTTCTCTTTTTCCACTTTAGCACTGCTTTTCATCCGCAGACAGATGGGCAGTCAGAGAGAGTGATACAAATTTTAGAGGACACATTAAGAAGCTGTGTCATTGAATTCTCTGAAAGTTGGGACAGATTTTTGCCATTAATGGAATTTGCTTATAACAATAGTCATCAGTTTAGTATTAAAATGGCACCTTATGAGGCATTGTATGGTAGAAGATGCAGAACGCCTCTATATTGGAATGAAATTGGAGAAGGTAAATTGGTTGGTCCTGATTTGATTAAAGAAATGGAAGAAAAAGTGAAGATAATTCGGGATCGGTTGAAAGCAGCTTTATATCGGCAGAAATCTTACTCAGATTTGAAGAGGAGAGACATAAAGTTTGATGTTGGAGATAAAGTATTTCTGAAAGTGTCTCCTTGGAAGAAAATTTTGAGATTTAGTCAAAAAGGGAAGCTAAGTCCTCGTTTATTGGACCTTATGAGGTATTGGAGAGAGTGGGACCAGTTGCTTATCGAATTGCTTTGCCGCCTGAGTTGGATAGAATTCACAATGTCTTCCATGTCTCTATGTTGCGGAGGTATAGATCAGACCCATCTCATGTTCTGTCCGTTGAATCTATTGAGGTGAGTCCGGATCTAACTTTTGAAGAAGAACCAGTGGTTATTTTGGCACATAAAGTGAAAGAGTTGAGAAATAAGAAAGTGCCACTTGTAAAGGTTCTTTGGAAGAATCATGCGAAGGAAGAGACAACTTGGGAGAGTGAGCAAGCGATGCAAGATCAGTATCCCCAGCTGTTTCAGAATTGAGATCAGGTAATTTAGAGGACGAAATTTCTTTTTAGAGGGGGAGAATTGTAATATCCCAAATTATACCCTAAAAGTTTTGGAATATTTATTGTTGTATTTGGATTAAATGTATATGTTTAAGTGGAAAGAGAAAAGAGGTAAAGAGAATAGTGTATATGTTGTATATATGAGATATATACAACATATACAAGTCAAAGAAATGGAAGGTCAAAAGAAGATTTATTTATTTTTATTAAATTAATTAAAATGGAAATTAGTAAGTGGATGAAGATTTTTATGAATATTATAATAATAAAATTGCTTGGTATAGAATTAAAGGGAGTTTTAGTGGTTGAAAGAAGAGTTGAGTGTTGACTTTGCTTTTCTTTATTCATCTTCTTCTTCTTTTCTTTTCTCCTTGGCCTGCTAGCTCCATAGTAAGAGAGAAAGTGAGATTTTGTCTTTCCAACTCAAGATTGAAGGATGTTTCAAGTGATCAAGTTGGAAATCTAAGAGTTTTCATCACTTTTGGTTAGTTCTCCACTTGATTCTTTGGTTTTCTTTTAAGTTTGTATTTTGAGTTTGGTGTTTGATTGTTGATGGTATGTGTATATTTGATTATGGTGTATTTGAGGGTGTTTGATCTTATTGGTGTTGATTTTGAGATAGAGTTAAGTTTGGTGTTGGAAGAAAACAAGTGTTGTGTTTGAGTTGTGTGTATGTGATGGTTGTGAATTGGTGTTTGATGTATGTATTGAGTTGTTTTGATGTTTTTGCAAGTTAGTATGGTTTATGGGTGTGTTTAGTTAAGTTTGTTTGGAATGGAAGATGGTGGAAGTAAGAGTTTGTTGGATGTGAAGTTGTTGTTGCCGGAATTAGGATTTTTGGCCTGACACGCCCATGAGCACGACCAAGTCTTTAGATGTGTCAATGATTCTGTTTTCTAGATGGGTGACATGACCAGTGACACACCCATGTCACTGAGCGTGTCACAGTTTCTTTGTTATAGTAGCATTGACACGTCCAGTGACATGCCCATGTCACTGAGCGTGTCATAGCTGCTATGTTGAGGAAGGATTGACACGGCCAATGACACGCCCATGTCACTGAGGTGTCAAAACTTCTATGTTGTGAGTTTAGGGCACGGTCAGGGACACACCCGTGTTGTTGAGCGTGTCATGTGTAGAGTTTGCCCTAGTTAATTCTTAGCCTTATTATCTCATTTGTATCTTTAAGTGAGTGTGTATTATTCCTTTTGGATTAGGTTTTTAAAGAGATTGAGTTGCCCTAATCCAAGAGTTGGAGGATTCTTGGAAGAGGAAGTGTTTAGATTGGTATGAGTTGCTCTTGAGGTAAGTACAAACTTACATGGTTGCATACATTTACATGACTTTGAGACTTAACACATTTGGTTATAAATGTGTTAAGTAATTTATTACATTGTTAATACATTTGATTAATGTTATGATTTGCATAATGTGAAAGATATGATGATCATTCAAAATGTATGTCAAATGCAATTGGTTATGTATACTTTAATTATGAGATGTGCAGCCATTGTTGTTGGCTATAATGATGCAAATGAAATAATTGGGGCATGGCTGCGTAGTTTGATTATGAGAAATGAATTGTGAAATAGATTGATAACGAGATAAATGAATTAATTGTGTGCCTAGTATGTTATTCAATTTTCAGAGTTTTGGGTTTGGCGGCATTCCTATGAATTGCTGGGCAGGTGAAAAGACCGGGTTGTAAGCTGAGCCCAGCTGATAAATATGAAATATGATGTTTTTGGGGTGAAAAGACCGGGTCGTAAGCCTCAAAAACTGTAACAGTCTAGCGGGATTGAGGACCAAGATACTGGGGCCCTAGGGTCTAGCCGGGTTGAGGTCCAAGAGACTGGGTCTATTACATTATTTATGGATATATATATATATATATCGCCTATGGGCTTGATGAATGTGATTATGGCCCAAAGCTGTAACTCTGAATTTTGAATAACATATTAGATCCTTTTTAGGCCCATGCTTGTCTTTGTTTCAATGTGAATCATAAATGGTAAAACAATTAAATAAGATAATGAAATGTAATGTTATGAAATATAGCATTTTTGAATATGATCTCTATTGCTTGAAAGTATGACATTGACATTGCATTAAAGTGTATTGTTATTGTGGTTTGTATCACTAAGCCTATGGCTTACCGAGATTATGGTTCATCGTGCAGGTGACAGGGTAGAACCGGAGAGTTCAGCTAGACCGAGTCGAGTCTAGTCTTTGAAGTATTGATTGTGGGCTTAAAGATCAGAGACAAACTGCCAAACATGTATAAACTTTATGTTTTGTAAACATGGATTTGATGTATTTATATATGTAAATACCACTACATTTTTCCGCTGCATAATGAATAAATGTTTTATCTAGTATAGTTTATAATATAATATGAAGTGTTTTAAGTTTTCTTATATTATTGCAGAAGAGAAAAATTGGGTTATCTAATATAAACCGTGGCACTCCTGTATTCGGTATACGTATATTATAGGTGTAATAGTATGTAGTCTGCGTATACAGGGTATAGGGGTGTTACATCTATTTTTTTAACTGTAATGACCCCACTAGCACAGTCTTACGACAACTGGTCTATTGGGCCTTTTCTCCCGTAGGTGGACCGTACTCCCAGCCCTCAATCCAGCAGGCCGCCACAGTACCCGTTCACCTTACGGCTCCCGAGCAGGAATTTGTTTATTTGGCCTCAAATGAGGTCGCCACCCTCATTCGAACCCATGACCTCCTCCCTTAAGAGGAAACCATGAGATGAACGAGTACCATTTCTAGAAATTGAACATAATGCAAAGTGTTTGTGTACTATGTGAAAATGACCCAAAGTGTTTGGGTAATGCCATTTGTTGTGTATGCATTAAGTGCATTGTTAAAAAGCCATTGGTATTGGCTAGATTACATTAAATGTGATTAATATGTGAATTATGTGGAAATACCCAAAGTAATTGGATAATTTGTTGTAAATGCAAAAATGTTGTATAATGTAATGAGATATGTGGAAACATAATGAAATGAATTGATATCGATATAAATGAGAAATATTAATAAATTGTGTGCCTAGTATGTTATTCAATTTTCAGAGTCATTTGTTTGGCGGCATGCCTATGATTTGCCTACGGGCTAAACGTTGGGCGTCACTGTGAAAATATTTTTGAGGTGAAATGACCGGATCGTAAGCCTCAAAAATAAGTCCTTGAAGTTAGGTTGGGTGAAATGACTGGGTCGTAAGCTCAGACCTAGTTGGATTATTACATTGATATATTGCCTACGGAGCTAGACACATGGTGTCATTATAGACCAAAACAGTAACTCTGGAATTTGAATAGCATATTAGTTATCTTTGGGCCCATGCTTGTGTTTGTTTTTATGTGAATTGTGGATTGTGAAATATTTGAAAAGTATGAGAAAATGAAATGATGTGATATCCATATGCATTATGCATTGGCATTGCATTTGAATTTTATTATTATCAAAGTTTGTATTACTAGGCTTTTGGCTTAGCGCGATTATTTACATCGCACAGGTGATAGGGTAGATTCAGCTAAGCCGGAGAGTTCTTCTAGATCAGGTCGGGTTTAGACTTGTGGTTGTGCTTGTAAAGTTGATATCAATATCAGAAACACTATCAGCAGCATGTATATAATTTATGTTCTTGTATATTTTGGATTCTATGCATATTTGGTGCACGCGAGCCTAAATGCCATAGCAATACCGCAAGTGCACGGGTCGCCCAAGTAATAAAGTAATGAGTGAGTTATCATTCCACTGAGGACAAGGTCAAGTACTAGTGCACATCCTAACTGTTGTTTAGCAAATTAATAGTTTTTGTGATGTTTTATAATTAAAGACAACTAACTTAATGAATGCAAGTAAAGAGAAATTGAGTGTTGTGTAAAAAGGTTTGATGATCAAAATACTATCCAACTATTGAATCCCCCTAGCTACAATCATAGTTATGAAAATCAATTCAGTTAAATCACATAATAGAGTCGAATTGGCATTCCTCTAACTTAGACTAAAACTTTTCTCGAGTGAATTAATCCCTAATCACTAAGTAGAATGCTGGAATCTCTTCTCAAACATAATTAAATAGATCTTGCATTAAGAACAAGGAATTATAAACCAAAGGATCTTCTATCTCTAGCACTCCAATCAATCCTCAACCCTTATGAGTATCCAATTCATATCAAGCTTTCTCAAGTCAATAATATGAAAATTGCAACCAATCAAAAAGCATGCTATTATCAATTGGAAATAAATCATTAAGCATCATAAGAATAAAACAACTCAATCAAATGATTCAATTAAATGAGATTATTCAATCCATACAAATAAGCTAGGGTTCATCAATATCTAGATAGAAAATGAATTAGTTCATGTTCAAAACCAGAAAAATAGAACAAGAGAAATGAGTAAAAGAAACCAAACAATCCATGGCGAATAATTTGTATTTCTTCACTTCAATCCTTAATTCTTGGTTTAGGTCTTGTATAGGATGTATCTCCTTCTTCAAACTCAGCTTAAGACTCTCCTCTTTGCTTCAGTAGTTGGCACCTTCTCCCTTGTTCCACGTCTCCACGTCCCTCCTTCCTCCTCTTCATTTTCTTCTCCTTTTAACTCCCTTCAAAGCTCACAACCCATACCTTCCATCTCACAACCCATATCTTCCAACTCACACCACTCTCCCTTGTCTCCCACATTCCCTTTGTTTTATCTTTCTTTTCCTCAAATTAGGCAAGCTTTTCTTTTGTTTAATATTACTTTTGGCAAAAGCTAGTCTTTGTTCCCCACTTGTCTGCAATAGAATTCAATTATTCAAGGTTGCCCTAGGTGACATGGCCAAGCTTGCTGGCAGTGTCTCTCACTTTGCTTGGGACACGGCCAAGCTTGCTAGCCTTGTCTCCTTCTGTCATTTCTTTCCTTCTTTTCTTCTAGGTGACACGGCCAAGCTTCTGGCCGTGTCATGTGACACGGCCAGTGGCTTGGCCGTGTCATGTGGGTGTGTCACCTTCTGCTTCTAGCTTTGTCAATTTGTTTTCTTTGTTTCCAAAGGTGACACGGCCAAGCTCCTGGCCGTGTCATGTGATGGTGTCAACTTCTGCCTTCATTTCTTTGGTTTCTTGGTTTTGCTCTTTAGGTAAGACACGGCCGGTGGCTTGGGCATGTCAGCTACTGTCTTGGAATTCTTTTGAGGGACACGGCCAAGCTTGCTTATGCTTGGCCATGTCTTGCTTGATTCATGCTCTTCCTTCATTGTTTTGATCATCCAAGGGAGTTTTTGCACTTTAACCTAAAACAAACACTTAAAACAAACTTTAAACAAAAATCAAATGAAACATTAACTAAAAACACATAAAAATCATACTAAAAACAAGTACAAAAATGCTCTTATCAAATACCCCACACTTAATTCCTTGCTTGTCCCCAAGCAAGGTTAAAATCAAAACAAACTAAACAAGATAAATTTTGTTAAGTTCAAGAGTTATAAAAATGTTTCAAGACTTCCCTATCCCTAAATCCGCAATCAATATCAAATAAAAAAAAACCGATACCCAAGCAATTAAGTGGCTTTCCAAGCATAACCTATGCTTGTCACTCCCTCACCAACTCTTAGAAAGTGTTTGATCAAGGTGGTGTTTACACTCATAACAATCAATGAAAGATTATTGCCATAGGCTTGCTTATCGATCAAATCTCCACTACCTAATTACAATCAAGCATCAATCAAAAGGTCTTTTATTGGGTTGTAATGGGGTTAAGGTAGAGGCATGACATTTAGGAAATGTGAGCTTAATCATTAAGTTCAAGAGCACTTCAAGAATGAAGTAACCAATCATATGTATAACCCAACAATCCCAAAACACCTTCCTCTTATCTACCCCTTGACATTAAAGAACTTTTCAAGGGAACTCACTTATTACATCTTGCAATGATTATTCCAAACATATTCCAACCCTTTCAACAAGAACAACAATTATTCTCATTATTTTTCTTCTTTTTACTTGATTTTTTTTCATTGTTTTTTTTATATATATTTTTTTATATTTCTTTTTCTATTTTGTTTTGCTATCTTAAACTTACTAAATTTAATCCCACACTTAATTCAACACAACACTCAGTCATAAACCCTCTTAAAATGCTCTTGACCTAATGAAAGGGTAAGAGACAAAATAGCATGATTCAAAGTTAGTAGTGTTGCGAAAAAGAAAGAAAATGATAAATGGAATAGGCTCAAAATTGGCTAACTAAGGTTAAAAATAGGGTTGGTCTTTTTAAGCTAAAGTGGGCTCACCTAATTGCCTTAATCATCTTGATGCCAAATTGAAATTTTTATGTAATCTTAAAATGCATGTCAAAGCAAGTTCTAGCAAGTCATCAATCAAAGATGTTCACCCACAGCAAGAATGATAAGTTGATGGCTCAATTGCTCACTAGGTTAAAGGCAATGCAAGGAAAAACCAAAAAAATTGACAATAAGTATCAATAATACTCAATTCTCAAATTCATGCTTCAAAAATTCAAAAGTCATCAATCAACAATTTTATAACAATTGAACTTTTCAAAATTCATTTATTCAAAGAAAAACAAGAAAAACATTAACTAAATTTAAACTAAAACAAGTAAAAATAAAAACACAAAATGCACCCCACACTTAAAGATTCACATTGTCCTCAATGTGAGCATGCATAAACTAAGAGAGAGTTTAGATGAAACATTTTTTTTTCACAAACCAAAAATACAAGAATTAAAGACATAAAAATCAAAAAACGAATAAAATGGTGAGTTGTCTCCCACCCAGCACTTCTTTAACGTCATATTAGTTGGACGTTCAGGGCAAATTTCCCTAGTCTTGGAGGTGTAAAACCTCCTTTAAGTCCTATATTTCCCCTCCAAAGTAAAATTTGAGCCTGTGCCCATTGACTTTAAAATCTCCTTTTTCTGGGTGAGTTATTTCAACCACTTCGTAGGGGAAAACTTCCTTAACAGTAAAAGGACCAGACCATCGAGATTTCAACTTACCTGGAAAGAGTCGAAGCCTTGAATTGTACAATAATACCTGATCTCCTTCTTGAAACTCTTTTTGTTCCTTAATGTGAGCATCATGCCATCTCTTGGTACGTTCCTTATACATTCTCGCATTGTCATAAGCTTGCAATCTCCACTCGTCCAACTCGTTTACCTGTAATTTTCGCCTTTCACCTGCACAAGCTATATCAAGGTTAATCTGTTTTATAGCCCAATATGCATTATGTTCAATTTCAACAGGTAAATGGCAAGCTTTTCCATATACCAACCTAAATGGCATAGTGCCCAAGGGAGTTTTGAATGCAGTCCTAAAAGCCCATAGAGCATTGTCCAATTTCTCAGACTAATCCTTTCGGGATCGCTCTACAGTTTTTTCCAGAATTCTTTTAATCTTCTTGTTCGTGTTCTCAACTTGGCCACTAGTTTGGGGATGATAAGGAGTAGCAAACCTATGTGTAACTCCTAATCTTTTGAAAACTTTCACAAGCTGAAAGTTACAAAAGTGAGTACCCCTATCACTTATAATTGCTTTTGGTGTACCAAATCGAGAAAACAACTTCTTCAAAAACTTCACCACAACCCTAGCATCATTGGTTGCCAAGGCTTGGGCTTCAGGCCATTTAGATACATAGTCTATAGCTACAAGAATATACTTGTTACCAAGGGAATTTGGAAAGGGTCCCATAAAATCGATCCCCCGTACATCAAAGATTTCACAAACTAAAATCCCATTTTGGGGCATCTCATCACGAGAGGAAATGTTTCCAGTCCTTTGGCATCGATTCACAAATTCGTAGCTATCCCTAAACAAAGTGGGCCAATAAAATTCTAATTCTAGTACCTTTTGAGCAGTCCTATTGGCTCTCATATGACCACCAGCTGATCCAGCATGGCATTGACTAAGAATGTTCATTATTTCGGGCCATGCCGCACATCATCGGATCATGTGATCCTTACATAACCTAAATAAAAAGGGATCCTCCCAAAAATAATACTTCAAATCAGAAAAGAATTTCTTCTTTGCTTGATAAGTTAAGTCCTTAGGAAGTTCCCTAACAGCTAAATAGTTAGCAAAATCTGAAAACCAATGCGTTTCAAAATTTAAATTACTTACCTCACTTACCATGGCGTACAGCTGCTCATCGGGGAAGTGATCATCAATGTCCCCTTCTTCAAAGCTCTCTAAGGTTAGATTCTCCAAGCGAGAAAGTGATCGGCTGCAAGATATTCAGCTCCATTCTTGTCTTGAATCGTCAAGTCAAATTCCTACAACAACAAAACCCAACGGATTAGCCTAGGCTTAGCATCAATTTTTGCAAATAAATACCTTAAAAGCCGAATGGTCTGTATAAACAATCACTTTTGACAAGATTAGATATGATCTAAACTTGTCAAAAGCAAAAACCACAGCTAGCAGCTCTTTCTCTGTAGTTGTGTAATTAGCTTGAGCTGTGTTCAAGGTCTTGCTTGCATAGTAGATAGGCTGGAATTATTTCTCCTTGCGTTGACCCATGACTGCTCCGACTGCAAAGTCACTTGCATCGCACATTAGTTCAAACGGTAGACTCCAATTGGGAGCTACCATGATTAGAGCATGGGTTAATTTCTCCTTAAGAGTTGTGAATGCTCTCAAACATTCCTCATCAAAAACAAAATCCACATCCTTCTCAAGGAGTCTTGTCAATGGATGGGCTATCTTAGAAAAATCTCGAATGAACCTCCGATAAAAACCCGCATGTCCTAGAAAACTTCTGATGGCCTTCACAGATGTGGGTGGTGGTAACTTCTCAATGGTGTATACCTTAGCTCGATCCACCTCAATGCCCTTGATTGAAATTTTGTGTCCCAACACAATTCCCTCTTGAACCATGAAATGACACTTTTCCCAATTAAGCACTAAGTTAGTTTCCTCACATCTTATCAAGACTCTTTCAAGATTTTCCAAACATCTGTCAACTGAGCTGCCATAGACCGAGAAATCATCCATAAATACCTCCATAATATCCTCAACAAGTTCATCAAAGATTGCCACCATGCATCTCTGAAAATTCGCAGGTGCATTGCACAACAATAATGGCATTCTTCGATATGTGAATGTCCCTATGGGCAGGTGAATGTAGTTTTCTCTTGGTCTTCCGGGGCGATAGGAATTTGGAAATAGCCTGAAAGACCATCCAAAAAACTGTAATACTCATGCCCGGATAACCTCTCCAACATCTGATCAATGAAAGGTAAAGGAAAATGGTCCTTCCTAGTTGCATCATTCAATTTCCTGTAGTCTATGCAAACCCTCCAACCGGTAACTGTTCTTGTTAGAATCAGGTCATCATTTTCATTAGGGACCACCGTCACCCCTCCTTTCTTTGGTACTACCTGGACTGGGCTCACCTAAGAACTATCCGAGATCGGATATATAATCCCTGCATCAAGTAGTTTTATCACTTAGCCTTCACTACATCTTTCATCTTTGGGTTTAGTCTCCATTGTGGTTGCACTACCGGCTTGAATTCATCCTCCATCAGTATCTTATGAGTGCAATAGGATGGATTGATACCCTTGATGTCTGTTATCTTCCAAGCTATCACTTTCTTATGTTTCTGCAACAACTAGATAAGTTTTTCTTTCTGCTCAGAAGATAGGTGGGAACTCAAAATTATTGGTAATTTCTTCTTCTCTGCCAGAAATCCATACTCAAGGTGATCTGGAAGGGGCTTTAGTTCCAAGTTGGGTGGATCAATCACCGATGGTTTTGGCTTCTCTTCCTTTGGCATCTCAATAGTCTCATATGTCCTGCATTTGAACGAATTACTTGCTTCAAGAAAAGCAAGCTGCTCCATTGCTTCTTGATCCTCAACATTTTCCTGCAATAAACACAACTCAAGGGGATCCTTGGAAACAATGTTAGTAACACAATTTACGGTCTCATGCTCAACAACAACATTGCATGATTCAGCCTCATCAAGAGAAAGTGAATGTTTCATGGCATCATGTATCCTAAAAATAACTTTCTCATCACCCACTCTCAAAGTTAAAATGCCATCATGAACATCAATAAGGGCACGGGCTGTATTTAAAAATGGCCTACCAAGAATAAGTGAAACATCTGCATCCTCATCAATATCAATGACAACAAAATCATTGGGGAAAATGAAATCCCCGACTTTTACCAACACATCTTCTATAATTCCACGACGGTGGACTACTGACTTATCAGCAAGTTGGATGGTCATAAGTGTTGGTTTAGGTTTACCAATGCCTAACTCTTTAAACATTTTATAGGGCATAACACTTATGCTAGCCCCCAAATCAGCTAATGCACTATTAACCTCAAGGTTACCTATCAAACAAGGAATGGTAAAACTACATGGATCTTTTAACTTCTTAGGTAACCTCCTTTGTAAAATAGTCAAACTCTTTTCAGATAAATGCACTAAAGACACTTCCTCAAGTTTCCTTTTGTTAGAAAGGATATCTTTCAAAAATTTAGCATATTTAGGCATCTGTGACAAAGCTTCAGCAAATGGAATATTAATGTGCAATTGTTTAAAAAGTTTAAGAAACTTACCGAACTGAGCATCAATCTTGTCCTTGTTCAATCTTGCCGGATAGGGTACTCTAGGTTGGTATTCCTTCCGTATGGGGCTACTTTCTTGTGGTTGCTTCTCTTTCTCATTTTCTAGTGCAGCTTTCTCTCCCGAAGTGATAGGATGATCGTTGTCTTTTTCTTTTTCTTGTACTTCAGCCCTTTTCTCTGACACTTCTCTTCTTTTCTCATCCACATTACCTTGATCTCTTTTCCACTTCTTAGTGTAATTGCCTTAAGCTGCTCTTTAGGATTTACCTCAGTGTTGCTAGGCAAACTTCCTTGTGGTCTCTCACTGAGCAACTTGGCAATTTGCCCCACCTGATTCTCCAAATTATGAATAGAGGCTTGCTGATTTCTTAGGGTGGTTTTAGTTGATTGGAACCTAGTTTCAGAAGCTGCTATAAATTTCTTCATCATGTCCTCCAAACTACTCTTTCTTGGAGGGGCAACTTGTTGATGTTGGGGCTGCTGGAATCCAGGGGGAGATCTTGGATTATTTTGATTATTCCATGAGAAATTTGGATGATTTCTCCACCCCGGATTGTATGTGTTGCTGTAGGGGTTATTCTGTTGTTGCCTTGGCATATTTCCCACATAATCTACTTACTCTTGCCTAGGAAACATGTTGCCACTTTGGCAATCTTGACTTTGATGTCCACCCCCACACCATTCACAAGACATCACTTGCATTACTTTCCCAAAAGAAGAGGCCAAAGAATTAAATTTTTTATTCAATGCTTCCAATTGGGCTGTCAAAGCCACCACAGGATCTAATTGGTGTGAACCCATGACCTTCAACTTTCCTTGCTCCCTTGGGGCTTGCCACTAATAATTGGTGATAGCCATGTCTTCAATTAAATCCCTTGCTTGTTCAGGTGTCTTATTGTTTATGGTACCACCAGTTGCTGCATTAATGGATTGCTTACTTACGTAATTCAACCCATTGTAAAATGTTTGAATTTAAAGCCATAGTGGAAGTCCATGATGAGGACACCTTCTCAACAAATCTTTAAATCTTTCCCAGGCATCATAAAGGGTCTCACCATCTTGCTGCAGAAAGGATGAGATATCATTCCTCAACTTAGCAGTTTTGGACGATGGGAAGTATTTTTCTAGGAATTTCTCTGCCAACTGACCCCATGTGGTGAAGGTTCCTGGAGGAAAAGATTTCAGCCACTTCTTTGGTCTATCTCTAAGGGAAAATGGGAACAACCTCAGCCTAATTGCATCATCTGAGACATTATTTATCTTGAATGTAAAAATTCTCAATATGTGCATTAGGATCCTCATCAGGAAACCCATCAAACTGACAAGTCTGCTGCACCTTTTGAATTACATTTGCCTTTATTTCGAAGTTGTTTGCAGTAACTGTTGGCCTCCGGATACTAGAGTCA
The DNA here is from genome assembly GCA_947685225.1 of Garcia nutans. Classification (NCBI taxonomy): domain Eukaryota; kingdom Viridiplantae; phylum Streptophyta; class Magnoliopsida; order Malpighiales; family Euphorbiaceae; genus Garcia; species Garcia nutans. The sequence goes on along the minus strand of CANTUV010000005.1, from coordinate 34,189,574 downwards.
GCTCCATTGAGATTGGGCTTAGCAAACTCCTGCATTGTTCTTGGCCCAGGTCCTTCCATCACTTCAAACTCTTCTTCTTCTTCTATTTCCAGATTTATTTCTGTTTCTGTGTCTTCCAAAACTACCTCCTCTTCTTCTTTTCGCTTTCTCCTTAATGTTCCTTCTAGCTCTGGGTCTAATTCAAATAGTTGGGATGAGCTACCTCTGGTCATAAACAGGAAGAAATACCTAAAATGATAGTCAACAATCAAGAACCAATGTCAAAAACAAATGAAAATAAAACTAAATCAACAGTCTAGATTATATTACTAATATTGAAACCATTGTCCTGCAGCGGCGCTCAAAACTTGGTGTGCGCGAGCCTAAATGCTATAGCAATACCGCAAGTGCACGGGTCGCCCAAGTAATAAAGTAGTGAGTGAGTTATCGTTCCACTGAGGACAAGGTCAAGTACTAGTGCACATCTTAACTGTTGTTTAGCAAATTAATAGTTTTTGTAATGTTTTATAATTAAAGACAACTAACTTAATGAGTGTAAGTAAAGAGAAATTGAGTGTTGTGTAAAAAGGTTTGATGATCAAAATACTATCCAAATATTGAATCCCCCTAGCCACAATTATAGTTATGAAAATCAATTCAGTTAAATCACATAATAGAGTTGAATTGGCATTCCTCTAACTTAGACTAAAACCTCTCTCGAGTGAATTAATCCCTAATCACTAAGTAGAATGCTGGAATCCCTTCTCAAACATAATTAAATAGGTCTTGCATTAAGAACAAGGAATTATAAACCAAAGGATCTTGTAAGTCTATCTCTAGCACTCCAATCAATCCTCAACCCTTATGAGTATTCAATTCATATCAAGCTTTCTCAAGTCAATAATATGAAAAATTGCAACCAATCAATAAGCATGCCATTATCAATTGGAAATAAATCATTAAGCATCATAAGAATAAAACAACTCAATCAAATTATTCAATTAAATGAGATTATTCAATCCATACAAATAAGCTAGGGTTCATCAATATCTAGATAGAAAATGAATTAGTTCATGTTCAAAACCAGAAAAACAAAACAAGAGAAATGAGTAAAAGAAACCAAACAATCCATGGCGAATAATTTGTATTTCTTCACTTCAATCCTTGATTCTTCGTTTAGGTCTTGTATAGGATGTATCTCCTTCTTTAAACTCAGCTCAAGACTCTCCTCTTTGCTTCAGCAGTTGGTTCCTTCTCCCTTGTTCCACGTCTCCACGTTCCTCCTTCCTCCTCTTCATTTTCTTCTCCTTTTAACTCCCTTCAAAGCTCACAGCCCATACCTTCCAGCTCACAACCCATATCTTCCAACTCACACCACTCTCCCTTGTCTCCCACATTCCCTTTGTTTTATCTTTCTTTTCCTCAAATTAGGCAAACTTTTCTTTTGTTTAATATTACTTTTGGCAAAAGCTAGTCTTTGTTCCCCACTTGTCTGCAAAAGAATTCAATTATTCAAGGTTGCCCTAGGTGACACGGCCAAGCTTGCTGGCCGTGTCTCTCACTTTGCTTGGGACACGGCCAAGCTTGCTGGCCGTATCTCCTTCTGCCATTTCTTTCCTTCTTTTCTTTTAGGTGACACGGCCAGTGGCTTGGCCGTGTTATGTGAGTGTGTCACCTTCTGCTTCTAACTTTGTCAATTTGTTTTCTTTGTTTCCAAGGATGACACGGCCAAGCTCCTGGCCATGTCATGTGATTGTGTCAGCTTCTGCCTTCATTTCTTTAGTTTCTTGGTTTTGCTCTTTAGGTGAGACAAGCCAGTGGCTTGGCCGTGTCTCTTGGGTGTGTCAACTACTGTCTTGGAATTCTTTTGAGGGACACGGCCAAGCTTGCTTTGGCTTGGCCATGTCTTGCTTGATTCATGCTCTTCCTTCATTGTTTTGATCATCCAAGGGAGTTTTTGCACTTTAACCTAAAACAAACACTTAAAACAAACTTTAAACAAAAATCAAATGAAACATCTACTAAAAACACATAAAAATCATACTAAAAACAAGTATAAAAATGCTCTTATCAATATTATATCATGTTTTTAGATTTTATGTATTGTAAACTATAAAGAATGTTTGGGTTAAGTTATTTGAAATGGGAGTGTAAATATGTTCTAAATTATATATATCTATATATAAATATTTGAGAAACTTGGTGAAATTGAGGAGTATGGTTGAAATGGCGATTTGAAATTATTTGGGAGTGTGTTCTTTTTACAGGTTGTGTAATTGATAAATTTTGGGATGTCCAAATTACAAACAAAACTCTGGCGAATTGTTTCCAGAGATTTTCATATAAAATGTTTATTTTGGGTTCCTATAACAAGTAAAGAATATTTATATACTATTTAATTTTATATATATTTAGTATTTAAAAATTTAAATCAGAAATGTAAAAATTTTTATTAAATTGGTCTGTGACATTTTTGTACCGTATATGCATATTTTACATTTGCTGAAAAATATGTATTGTACGTATATAGGGTACAAGGGTGTTACATTTGTTTTGGTATCTGAGCCAGGTTTGAGGTTCTCGTCGTAGGTGGGTTGATAGAGAGAGAAAATGGGGAATTTGAAAATAGTTTTCAATTGTAATAAATGGATTGGCACTGGCAATTTTTGATCTCTGATATAGTAATTTCTGTTGTGTTTGCAGATATAAGTAGTTATGGCGCCTCGGATGCATCAATCTGCAGAAGGTAATGCAGAGAGTGTGGCTTCTGATGAGGGTAGAGATGGAGCTAGAGTTGTGTCTGCTAGTGAGGCATCTGTTTCTGTGCCTGTGAGACCAGCAGCTGATGAGATTCTATCTGGTTGGGTACGGCATATGGTAGAATTGTTGAGGCAGGCTCCAGTTCAGCCGCCGCAGCTGCAGTTGTCGGTAAGAAAATATGATAAGCTGAGAAAGTTCAAAGCTGAGGACTTCGTTGGTACTACAAACCCTACTGTAGTAGAGTAGTGGCTAGATAGGGTTCAAAGAGTGTTCATTCAGTTGCAAGCTAGTCCAAAAGAGAAGTTTGATTATGCCAGATCTCTTCTGCATAGGGATGCATATGATTAGTGGAAGACGGTTCCACATGCTTTGGATGATCCACCAGTTCTGACTTATGATGATTTCCTATGGGAATTTGAGTAGACATATACTCTGAGGGATTATAAGGATGCAAAGAAGATGGAGTTCTTGACTTTGAGATAGGATACCAAGACAGTGACAAAGTATGAGATCGAGTTTATCTGGTTGAGTCATTATGCTGGTGGGATCATTTCTGACGAGATTGATAGGTAAAGGAGGTTTGAGGAGGGACTGAGACCCTCAATCATGTGTATCATAGCAGGCTCTCGGTATCAAGATTTTTCTCAAGTGGTTGCAGCTGCTGCCAGGGTTGAGGAGACCAGAGCTAGGAGACCCTAAAGTGAGGTAGGGTCTTTATCAGTAAAGAGAGGCCGTGGGGGATATTTTTAGAGGTTCAATAGGAGCCAGGGGTAGTTTTACAAGTCAATACAGCAGCAGAGTCAAAGACAGAGACCTGTAGTTTCAGTGGCTAGTGCTCCGACCCTAGTGGCTTAGAGGCCTACTCCACCAACTTGTGTTCATTGTGATAAAGCACACGGAGGTGTCTATTGGTGGAGAGGTGCTTTGGGAGTGTGTTTTAAATGTGGGTCATTAGACAATTTTATCAGAGATTGTCCAGAGCCACCAGAGGATAGACAGGCAGATACTGCAGCTTCTCGACCCAGTGTCAAAGGGGGTCGTGGTAGTAGATGTTTTGGTAGAGGTGGTCAATCTGGGACTAGTCAGAGAGGAGGTTCTACAACTTGAGGTAGTAGACTAGATGAGGCAGGATCATCACAGCGGGTTTATGTGATGCAGAGGCAGCCGGATGCTTCAACTGTTATTGCTGGTACTTTTACTTTATTTGGTACTTCAGTTCTTGCATTATTAGACCCTAGGTTTACTCATTCTTACATTAGTGCATCCATCTTGCTTGTGACTAATTTACATTTTGAGTCTTTAGGATTTTATGCTTTGGTCACAAATCCTTTAGGGCATAGTGTTGTGGTGAGCAGGGTGCACCGATATAGTCCTGTTGTTGTTCAGGATGAGGAGTTTCTCGGTGACCTGATTGAGATGCCTTTCAGGGATTATGATCTGATTTTAGGCATGGATTGGTTATCCAAGCATGGGGCTATGGTAGACTATCAGAAGAAATGTGTTTCTTTGAGAACACGTGATGGTAGGGATGTGATGGTATCTAGTGAGCAGAGGTATCTTTCATCTATATTTGTTTTAGTTGTTTCACCTGGTAGGATGATTGGGAAGGAATGTGAGGCTTATCTTGCTCATGTTGTAGATACTAGAATAGTGGGGTCCCAGCTTGACAGTACACCTAGAGTTGCCAAGTTTTTCAGATGTTTTTCTTGATGAGTTGTCAGGGGTACCTCCTGAGAGAGAAGTGGAGTTTGGTATCGATTTGTTGCCCAGTACCACTTTTATCTCTATTACTCCTTATCGGATGGCACTTGCAGAGTTGAGGAAATTGAAGGTGCAAATACAGGAGTTGTTGGAAAAAGGGTTCGTCCGCCCTAGTGTGTCCCCGTCGGGAGCGCCTGTGTTGTTTATGAAGAAGAAGGATGACACCTTTAGATTGTGTATTGATTCTAGGCAGTTGAATAAGGTGACCATCAAGAACAAGTATCCTTTGCCTCAGATAGATGATCTCTTTGATCAGTTGAAATGAGTAGTAGTATTCTCTAAGATTGATCTGAGATCAGGGTACCATCTGTTGAGAGTTAGAGATGTGGATGTACCCAAGACAGCTTTTCGCATAAGGTATGGGCATTATGAGTTTCTAGTGATGCCCTTTGGAATGACGAATGAACCAGCAGATTTTATGGATTTGATGAATAGGGTGTTCATACCATATTTAGATCAGTTTGTGGTGGTCTTCATTGATGACATTTTGGTGTATTCATATAATGAGGAGGATCATGATATGCATTTGTAGATTATATTGCAAACTCTAAGAGAGAAGCAATTTTATGCTAAGCTGTCTAAGTATGAGTTTTGGCTCGATCAGGTAGCTTTTCTTGGTCATATGATTTTAGCAGAGGGTATTAGAGTTGATTCGAGTAAGGTTGAGGCTATCTTGAATTGGAGTCCACCAAAGACTATGGCAGAGGTTAGAAGTTTTCTGGGATTGGCAGGCTATTATCGTCAATTTGTGAAAGGTTTTTCTATGATAGATACACCACTCACCAAATTGCTTCGGAAATGAGTTAGATTTTTATGGACAGATAGGTGCCAGGTGAGTTTTGAGTAGCTGAGGTGAATCTTCAGCAAAGATGGTGGTTAGAGTTGATTAAAGACTATGACTGTTTGATTGATTATCATCATGGTTATCATCCTGGTAAGGCAAATACTGTTACCGATGCCTTAAGTTGGAAGTCTTTGGTAGGTTTGACTATTTATTCGCTCTCGTTGCTTATTGAGTTGAGAGCATTGCATGCTATATTTGAGTCTTGTGATGATGGTGCTTTGATGGCATAGCTGCAATTGAGGCCAGTCTTGTTGGATCATATTAGGGAGGCTGAGTTGGCAGATGAAAGAATTTAGAAGATTGTATTTGTTTGTCAGAAGGGGAAGAGTTGAGATTTTTATGTGAGGGATGATGGTAGTCTATGGTACAGAGATAGGTTGTGTATTCCTGATGACGCAAAATTGAAAAGGATAATATTAGAGGAAGAACATCAGTCACTTTATGCTATGCACCTTGGGAGTACCAAGATGTATCAGGACTTTAAGTGACATTATTAGTGGTCAGGTATGAAGGGGGACATAGCAGAGTTTGTATCAAGATGTCTCACTTGCCAGGGAGTGAAGGCTGAGCACCAGGTTCCTTCGGGGTTGCTCCAACCTTTATCAGTGCACGAGTGATAATGGATTTTGTGATTGGACTGCCTTTGACCCAGAAGAAGTATGATGCAATCTAGGTGATAGTTGATCAGATGATGAAGACAGCTCATTTTCTTCCAGTTCGGATGGATTATTCTCTTGAGAGGTTGGCTGAGCTGTATATCAGTGAGATAGTGAGGTTGCATGGAGTCCCAGTTTCTTTGGTGTCGGATTGAGATTCTCGGTTTACTTTGAGATTTTGAAAGAGTTTACATGATGCTTTGGGTTCTCAATTGTATTTTAGTACTACTTTCCATCCTCAAATAGATGAGCAGTCACAGAGAGTGATACAAATTCTAGAAGATATGTTGAGGAACTGTATCATTGATTTTACCAAAAATTGGGATAGATTTTTGCCACTAATTGAGTTTGCTTATAACAACATTCACCAGTCCAGTATTGAGATGGCTCCTTATGAGGCCTTGTATGGTAAGAGATTCAGAACACCTTTGTGTTGAGATGAGGTTGGAGAAGGTAAACTGGTTAGTCCCGATTTGATTAAGGAAACAGAAGAGAAAGTGAAGGTGATTTGGGGTCATTTGAAAGCAGCTTCAGACTGATAGAAATCCTATTCAGATTTGAAGAGAAGAGATATAGAGTTTAGTGTGGGAGATAAAGTATTTCTGAAGACGTCTCCATGGAAGAAGATTCTGAGGTTCGGTCGAAAAGGGAAGTTGAGTCCTCGTTTCATAGGACCATATGAGGCGTTGGAGAGAGATGGTCCAGTGGCTTATAGACTAGCTTTGCCACCTGAGTTGGATCAAATTCATAATATTTTCCATGTTTCAATGCTTTGCAGATACAGGTCTGACCCATCTGATATCCTATCAGTGGAGTCTATTGAGGTGAGTCCAGATCTGACTTACGAGGAAAAACCAGTGGTGATTTTGGCATGACAGATTAAAGAATTGAGGAATAAGAGGGTGCCACTTGTGAAAGTCCTTTGGAGGAATCATGCCACTGAGGAGACGACATGGGAGAGTGAGCAGGCGATCCAGAGTCAGTTTTTCCAATTATTCCAGAATTGAGAGTAGGTAATTTCGTGGACAAAATTTATTTAGGGGGAGAGAATTGTAATATCCCAAATTTTTAAAAATTTTTAATTTTTGGAAATTTGATAAAATAAAGTATAATTTAAATGGATAAATTAAATTAATGATTTTAAATGAAAAATGAAGGGATTTTAAATGAAAAAAGTGGAATATATATCTGATAAATATACAACATATAAAAGTCAAAGTAAAAAGGATATTTTGGTAATTAAAATTTAAAAATTCAAAATTATTAAATTAATTCAAAAATAAATAATTTTTTAATGGAAGAGGGATTTTTGGACTTTTAATTTATTAAATAATTAATTAATTATTATACTATTATAATATATATATATATGTGTGTGTGTGTGTGTGTGTGTGTGTGTGTGTGTGTGGTTATAATGAAAGGAAGAAAAGAAAGAGAAAATCAAAAGCTATTTTCACCTTCTTCATCTTCCTCCTAGGCCAAAACCTCCACTGATGGTGTCCAAGGTTTTTTTTTTCTCTTCCATACTCAATTTATTGAAGGATTTAACAAGTTCAAAGTTAATTGTTGGTGATTTCCACTAAATTTGGTAAGTTTCCAACTCCTTTCTTTGAATTCCATAGAAATTTTGATTGTGTGATTTTGGATTTTGGATTTTTAAGTAGTATGTTATAATTATTGGAATTGGTGTGTATGATGTTATTTTGGGTATTTAACAATGATTTTAATGTTGAATTAAAGAAATGGTTGAATTTGGATAAAGAATGGTGAAGAGAGAGAATTTAGGGTTATGGACTTTTAGAGGGTTTGAGAAATCATAGTTTTTAATTGTGCAAATTGATTCCAAATGAGTTGTTTTGATGCATACACAAGTATTTTAAAGTCAAATATTGAATTTGGTTGTGTTTGGTTGGAGTTTGAGAATGAAAGTGTGATTTAGGGTTTTGGAAAATGATTTTTCCAAAGTTGTTGAATTGTTTTATTTTATTTGTTAAAGTATGTTGCTGAGTGTTAAAAGTGATGAATATAAGCTTGAAATGATTAATGGATTATGTTGGAATGGAAAACCTTCAATGGGGGAAGGTTATGCCATTTTAGGGTTTTGTATATAAGAGTGTGTTTTTGTAATGTAAATGGTTTAACTGTATTAAAATATGTTTCCAATAATATAAATAAACTTAATATATTATAATAAATGGCCTAGTATGAGAATCCAAAGTTGAAGTGAGGTTAGCCTTAAATTTTGGATTTTTACTTGGATGGGGTTTAATTATGGTTTAATATTGGAAATGTCATTAAATGTGATACTAAATGATTATTTTCTATCACATTTGGTTTAGGCATTGAGGGAGATTGATTTGCTTCATCCAAGTGGTGAAGGGCAAGTTGGAATAATAGGATTGGAGGTTTTTTTAAGCTTGTTTTGATTGCTATTTGAGGTAAGTACAAACTTTGAATACATTGATTATGTATGCATGACATTTGGGCTTAACACATTTTGGTTGGAAAATGTGTTAAGCTACTTGATACATTGGTTATGTATGAATAATGTGCTATGATATTTGTAATGTCATATATGTGTTAAATGCATTGTGAAAAGCCATTAATAATGGCTAAATTGTGTAAAATGTGAAATATGTGTACTATGTGAAAATGACCCAAAGTGTTTGGGTAATGCCATTTGTTGTGTATGCATTAAGTGCATTGTTAAAAAGCCATTGGTATTGGCTAGATTACATTAAATGTGATTAATATGTGAATTATGTGGAAATATCCAAAGTAATTGGGTAATTTATTGTAAATGCAAAAATGTGGTATAATGTAATGAGATTTGTGGAAACATAATGAAATGAATTGATATCGATATAAATGAGAAATATGAATAAATTGTATGCCTAGTATGTTATTCAATTTTCAGAGTTCTGTGTTTGGCAGCATGCCTATAATTGGCCTACGGGTTAGACACTGGGCATCACTGTAAAAATATTTTTGAGGCGAAATGATAGGGTCATAAACCTCAAAAATAAGTCCTTGAAGCTAGGCTGGGTGAAATGACTAGGTCGTAAGCTTAGACCTAGTTGGATTATTACATTGATATATTGCCTACGGAGCTAGACACATAGTATCATTATAGACCAATACAGTAACTCTGGAATTTGAATAGCATATTAGTTTTCTTTGGGCCCATGCTTGTGTTTGTTTTTATGTGAATTGTGGATTGTAAAATATTTGAAAAGTATGAGAAAATGAAATGATGTGATATCCATATGCATTGTGCATTGGCATTGCATTTGATTTTTATTATTATTAAAGTTTGTATTATTAGGTTTTTGGCTTAGTGTGATTGTTTACATCGTGCAGGTGACAGGGTTGATTCGGCTGAGATGGAGAGTTCTTCTAGACCAGGTCGGGTCTAGATTTGTTGATGTGCTTGTAGAGTTGATATCAAGATCTAAAATACTATCAGCGGCATGTATATAATTTATGTTCTTGTATATTTTGGGTTTTATGCATATTATATCATGTTTTTGGATTTTATATATTGTAAACTATAAAGAATGTTTGGGTTAAGTTATTTGAAATGGGAGTGTAAATTTGTTATAAATTATATATATCTATAAATAAATGTTTGAGAAATTTGGTGAAATTGAGGAGTATGGTTGAAATGGCGATTTCAAATTATTTGGGAGTGTGTTCTTTTTGCAGGTTGTATAATTGATAAATTTTGGGATGTCCAAATTACAGACAAAACTCTGGCGAATTTTTTTCAGAGATTTTCATATAAAATATTTATTTTGGGTTCTTATAACAAGTAAAGAATATTTATATACTATTTAATTTTATATATATTTAGTATTTAAAAATTTAAATCAGAAATGTGAAAATTTTTATTAAATCGGTCTGTGATATTTTTGTACCGTATATACGTATTTTATATATGCTGAAAATATGTATTGTACGCATATAGAGTATAAGGGTGTTACACCCTAAAGGATTTGTAACTAAAACATCAAATCCTATGGACTCAGAATGCAAATCACTCACAGACAATATAGATGCATTAATGTATGAATGAGTCGACCCAGGGTCTATCAATGTAAGAACTGAAGTACCAAATAAAATAAAAGTACCGCTATCATAGTTGAAGCATCTGGTTGTCTCTGCATCACATAAACCCGTTGTGATGGCCCTGCATCCTTTGGTCTACTTCCTACTATAGAACCTCCTCTACAACCAAAACCTGATCGACCATCTCTGCCAAAATCTCTGCCACCATGACCCCCTCTGACACTAGGTTTACAAACTGTTATATCTGTCTGTCTATCATCTGATGGCTCTGGACAATTTCTAATAAAATGATCTGGTGATCCACATCTGTAATACACTGCTGGTGCACCTATCCTCCAGCAGACACCTCCATGTGTCTTACAACAATGAACACAGATAGGTAGTACGGGCCTCTGAGTCAATGGGGTCGGAACACTAGCTACTGAGACTACAGGTCTCTGTCTTTGCTATTGTACTAACCTGTCAGGTTGCCCCTAACTCCTATTGAACCTCTGAGGATATCCCCCTCGATCTCTCTTCGATGATGAAGACCCTAACCTACCTCTGCTCTCCTCAACTCTAATTGCTGCTGTAAATTTCTGTGCCCTCTCTAGACTCCTGGCAGCTGCAACCAACTGAGAGAAATCCTAATACTGGGAACCTGGCTCAAAACACATGATAGAGGGTCTTAACCCCTCCTCAAACCTCTGGCATCTGTCAAATTCATCTGATATGACCCCTCCAGTAAACTGGCTCAACCTGATGAACTCAATCTCATACTCCATCACTGTCCTACCTCAAACTCAGGAACTCCATCTTCTTAGCATCTTTATACTCCCTCGGAGTATACTTCTTTCTCAAATTCCTGTAGGAAATCGGCATAGGTCAAAATTGGTGGATCAACTATACCATGGGGAACCATCTTCCACCATTCATAGGCATTCCCTTGCAGAAGTAATCTAGCATAATCAAACTTCTCCTCTAGACTAACCTACAGCTGAATAAACACTCTCTGAATAAACACTCTCTGGACTCTGTCCAGCCATTACTCTGCTACAGCAAAGTCTGTAGTGCCAACGAAATTTGTGGCTCCAAATTTTCATAGCTTATCATACTTCCGTGTTGATAACTGTTGATGTGGTTGTGGCTGTGGTGGCGGCTGCGGCTGCTGAACTGGAGCATGCCTCAATAGCTCCACCATATGCCGGACCCAGCCCGATGGAATCTCCTCAGCTCCTGGTCCAATAGGCATAGAAGCGGATGCCTCACCAGCAGACTCAACACCAGCTCTAACTCTATCCTAATCAGGAGCTACACTGCAGACTGATGTGTCCTAGATGCCATAACCACCTATTTCTACAAATACAGCAGAAATTGCCGCATCAGAATCAGAAAGTGACAGTGCCAATGCATGTATCAAAATTAAAAATCACATTTAAAATCCCCATTGCTCTTTCTCTAACAACCCACTTAGGTCTAGAACCTCAAACCTAGGCTCTGATACTAAAATAAATGTAATACCCTTACACCTTATATACGTATAATATACCCACTCTTAGAATGTGTACAATATGCATATATGATATAAGAATGTCACAATCCGATTTAATAAAAAAATGTTCACACTTATTTCCCATTCCGTAAAACATTTATACTTTATTATTAAGATATATCAAAAAGTATAAAGTCTCATATTACTTAATTATACAAAGCATTCCTTATAAGTTACAATATAAGTATATACCTAAAACATAACATAATATCAAAATATATTATAATATAAAATATATACATGCTGGCAAAGTAGCTTTGTTCTCGATGTAACAACATGCTTTAAGCTTAACCAATAAAAGCCTAGACCCGATTTGGCCTAGTAGAACTCTCTGGCTCTACCGGATCACCCCTGTCACCTGCGCCATGAGTTACAATCGCGCTAAGCCAAAAGTCTAGTGGTATAAACTTTGATAATAAAACTCTAAAATAATGCCAATGCAAAATGTTCATATGCTATGTCATCACATGACTTTCAAGATCACTTTTGGATATATGCTTTCATCACTTAATAATTCACACAAATACATACAAGCATGGGACAAAACAACTAATACATCATTTAAATCTCAGATTTATTGTTTTAGTCCATAATGACACCATGTGTCTAGCCCCAAAGGCAAAATTTTAATGTAACAACCCAACTAGGTCTGAGCTTACGACTTAGTCTTTTCACCCAACCCAGCTTTAAAGGTTTGTTTCTGAGGCTTACGACCCAGTCTTTTCACCTCAGACATTTTTACAGTGACGCCAAGCATCTAGCGACAAAGGCAAATATAGGCATACCGCCAAATACAGAACTCTGAAAATTGAATAACATACTAGGCACAATTAATTCACATTTTCCATTCTCAATTTCTTTCTCATTTTTCTATTTTCTCATTCATATCAATGTCATTTGATTTCAGCATACGATATTTCATAACAAAACCACATTTTACACATATTTCATATTCTATTCAATCTAGCCATTAACAATAGGTTTTCACAATACATAATATTGCATACATAGCAATTCACATGTCTTAGCACCATGTTCATGAATATTTAATGTATCAAGTAGCTCAATACATTTTCCATCCAAAATGTGTTCAGCCAAATATAATGCATCCATATTCCATTTATCAAGAGTTTGTACATACCTTGGGAAACACTCTAAAACAAGCTTCAAAACTCACTCCAACCTTGTCTTTCAAGTTGCCTTTCAGCACTAGTGTAATATCCCAATGTGTGCCCTAGAAGTTTGGATATAATTGTTGTTTGTTTGAATTATGTGTATATGTTATGTTGATAAGAAAAGTAATAGAAAAGAGAATGTTTAGGTATTGTTTAAAAAGGAAAGTAATGTGTAGAGAGAAAGTGTATATGTTGGGTATATGGTAATATATATAACATATATGTTGGTCAAAATGAGGAGTCAAGGGAAGAAGATATTTATTTGTGATATGTGAAATTACTTAAATGGGAATATAAGTGAAAGAAGCTAAGTTAAATGGATGAGGGCATTTAGGTAATTGCTTGGTTAGAATTGCTTGGTGGAGATTTAAAGAAGAAAAGAAGTTTGACTTGTTTTCATTTTCTTTTCCTCTCATGTGTGTGGCCGGCTACCAAAGGAAAGAGAGAGCAAGAGAGGTGTTCTAAATTCTATAATCAAATTGAAGGAAGAATTAAAGGATTAAGTTGGAGATTTGTGGAATTTCCTCAATTTTGGTAAGTACTCTCTTGTTTTCCTTTGTTATTTTGAAGTTGTGTTTAAGGTGAATTATGATTTGTTGATATTATGATTTGGTGTGTTTGAGATGTGTTTATAAGTGTTGAAATTGAGTGTAAGTTAAAAAGATTGAATTGGTGTTGGTTTTGGTTTGAAGATGGTAAGTTAAGTGGATGTTGATATTGAAAGAATAAGAGTGATGTTGATTTTAGGGTTTTGAAATGGTAAGTGATTAAATGTATTGTTAATGTGAATATTATGATGAATATGTAAAATAAGTGTTAATGATATTGATTATATCCATTTGAATGAAGTTATGTTGTGCATAATGTGTTTTAATTTAATAAAAAGAGACTTGGCCATGTTTAGGGTTTTCCTTCATGAGAGACACGGCCAAACTAAAGAAGAGACACGGGCAAGACTAAAGATTTTTGGGAGACACGGCCAAGGTTAAGGAAATTTGGCCGTGTTGGATCAATTTTGGTTGAGAGACACGGCCAAGCTAGGGGAGTCTTGGCCGTGTTGGAGCTTTTGCTTGAGAGACACGGCCACAAGCTTGGCCGTGTCCCTTGAGTGTGTTAGCTACTGTGATTGTTCCTTGCTCTTCTTGCATTGTTTTGATTCTTCAAAGCTCTTCTTGCACCTAAAAATAAAAATAAACATTTTAAACACACTTAAAACAAAAATGATCCAAACAAATGTAGGTAGAAGATTCTAAATCTATGAATAATGTAAATTGTTAGGTATATATCAATGATAAAATATGAAATGTGAATTGAGATAATTGAGGCATGTATGTCTATATGATGATGCCTATAAGATGATGTGTAATGAATTGATTATGGTAAATTTGAATATTGAGATGTGAAGCCATTGTAATTGGCCATGATGATTCAAATGTGATATGAAGCCATTGTGATTGGCTATGATACTTCAATTGAGATATGTGAGGTATGTTTGCCTAAATGATGATGAGAATTGAAAATGATATTGATGAGGAAATAATCAATGAATTGTGTGGCTAATGTGTTATTCTATTTTCAGAGTTTGTTGTTGGTGGCATGCCTAATAATAGTAACAATCTCTTGAAGTTAGGTTGGATTTGATCCTTGAAGCCTAATTGAGATGTTACAACCCTTGAAGCTAGGTTGGGTTGGTTCTTGAAGCCAAGTTGGGTTGATACTTAGCATGCTTTGTTCCCCTTGAAGCTTGGTTGAACCTAAATCCTTGAAGCCTAGTTGGGATAATGATAAATGTGATAATTTAACCAAAACACTAACTCTGAAAGTTGAATGGCATATTAGTGTTCTTGGGCCCATGCTTGTCTTTGTATTTAATGTGATTCTTGAATGGTGAAATTAATGGAATTATGAATATATAATATGAATGTTGTTATGACATTGATCAAAGTACGATGTGGAATTGTGATATTATTTTAAATGATGTATGAGATTAATTGTGATATTATATCATGTTAAAGCAAAATGTTAGTATACTTTGTACTACTAAGTCGTTGGCTTAGCGCGATAGTGTTGATCGCGCAGGTAACAGAGTTGAACCCGAGAGTTCCTCGAGACCGAGTGAGAGTAGACATTGAAGAGTTTATTTTGGGTCTTAAAGATCATAGAAAAGCTGCCAATCATGTATAATTTCTTTATATTTTGTAAAGTATTGTTTATAATGTGAATATATGTAACTATTTTATAAATTCCGCTGCATATTAAATAAATGTATTTATATCTATTTTGTTTTATATTACAAGTTAATTACTTATTTTCTATAATGTATAATGATAAAGATTATGGTATCTTTTAAAATGATTTGATAGTTAAAGAAAACCGTAGCGTCCCTATGTTCAGTGCACGTATATTACATTGTGGTGTTTGTAGTGTGCTTGTACCGGATGTGAGGGTGTTACAATTGTTTTGGTATCAGAGCCTAGGTTTGAGATTCTCAACCTAGGTAAAATGTACGAAAAAGAGTATTCTGACTTAAAAAGTTGGTTTTTGAATAATATACATGTTTGGGATTGGCAGTCTCTGATCTTTAATAAGATGTATTCTGCTATGTTTGCAGACATAGGTTGTTATGGATTCTGACTTGCAACAGTCAGTAGAGGGTAGTGCGGAGAGCGTAGCTCCTGATGAGGTTAGAGAGGGAGCTAGAGTGGATAGTGCTGGAGAGGTACCTGCTTCTGTGTCAGGGAGACTAGCTGGTGAGGAGGTTCCACCAGTTTGGCTTAGGCATGTGGTAGAGGCTTTGAGGCCAGCACCAGTGCAACCACCGCCACCACCCCCACAGCCTTTGGTATCAGTGAGGCATTATGACAAATTACGGAAGTATGGAGCAGAAGATTTCTTGGGTACTATTGATCCAGCTGTAGCTGAGCAGTGGCTAGATAAAGTACAGAGAATATTTGTTCAGTTGCAAGCCACTCCAGAGGAAAGATTTGATTATGCAAGATCATTGTTGCAGAAGGACGCATATGATTGGTGGAAGACAGTGCCCCATGCTATGGATGATCCACCAACATTGTCCTATGCTGATTTTCTAAGAGAGTTTGAATTGAAGAATACTCCGAGGGAGTATAAAGATGTGAAGAAAATGGAGTTTCTAAGCTTGAAGCAAGATCACCGGACCGTAACGGAATATGAGGTTGAGTTTATACGGTTGAGCCATTATGCTGGGGGTATTATATCTGATGAGATTGATAGATGCAGGAGATTTGAGGAGGGATTGAGGCCCTCTATTATGTGTCTTATGGCTGGATTTAGATATCATGATTTTTCCCAGCTTGTGGCAGCAGCTAGGAGTGTGGAGAGAGCTCAGAATATTGCAGTGGCTGCTTCTGAGGAAGTGATCAGGGTGAGAAGACCCCAGTTTGAGGCAGGGTCTTCGTCTGTAAAGAGAGGTAAAGGAAGCTTCATTCCTCGGGTTAGTAGGAGTCAGAGACCAGCTGGTAGGTCAGTACAGTTTCAGAGACAGAGATCTAGACCTACAGTTTCAGTGGCGAGTGCTCCAACCCCAGTGACTCAGAGATCCACTCTACCCATATGCATTCATTGTGGTAGGCCACATGGTGGTACTTGTTGGAGGACGGGTGTGGCAGGGGTATGTTTCAAATGTGGATCGCCTGATCATTTTGTTAGAGATTGTCCTGGCAGGCAGGAGCAGATGCCGGTTGATTCTGCAGCTTCTCGATCTAGTGTGAGGGGAGGTAGAGGAGGCAGGAGTTTCAGTAGAGGAGGTAGATCTGGGTTTAGTTCTAGAGGAGGTTCTACATCCAGAGAGAGTAGACTAGAGGAGGCTGGATCTTCTCAGAGGATTTATGTGATGCAGAGGCAACCAGATGCTTCGGCAGCCATAGCTGGTACTTTTTCTTTATTTGGTATTTCAGTACTTGCTATGATTGATCCCGGATCCACACATTCATATATTAGTGCATCTGTTTTGCCTGTGTCTGATGTGCATGCTGAATCCCTAGGATTTGATATATTGGTGACAAATCCTTTAGGGCATAGTGTGATTGTTAGTAAAGTGCACCGAGATAGTGCAGTAGTGGTGCAAGGTGAGGAGTTCCTTGGAGATCTAATTGAAATTCCTTTTAAGGAATATGATGTGATCCTAGGTATGGACTGGTTATCTAGACATGGAGCCGTGGTAGATTGTAAAAAGAAAATTGTTGCTTTCAGAACTGGTGATGGAAGAGAGGTGATAGTATCTAGTGAGCAGGGACAGTTAGCATCCTTGTTTGTTTCAGCTGTTGCAGCTAGGAGATTGATTAGAAAGGGGTGTGATGCTTATCTTGCTCATGTGATGGATACTAGAGTAAAGGGTTCTCAAATTGATAGTATACCCACAGTTGCAGAGTTTACAGATGTGTTTCCAGAGGAGTTGCCAGGGTTCCCTCCTGAGAGAGAGGTGGAGTTTGGTATTGAATTATTGCCTGGTACCACTCCTATCTCTATTACTCCTTATAGAATGGCACCAGCTGAACTGAGAGAGTTAAAGGTGCAGTTGCAGGAGTTGTTGGATAAAGGGTTTGTTCGCCCTAGTGTTTCACCGTGGGGAGCTCCTGTTTTGTTTGTGAAAAAGAAAGATGGTACTATGAGATTGTGTATCGATTATAGGCAATTGAACAAGGTGACTATTAAAAATAAATATCCTTTGCCTAGAATTGATGATCTTTTTGATCAATTGAAGGGTGCAGCAGTGTTTTCCAAGATCGATTTGAGATCAGGGTACCATCAGTTGAGGGTCAGAGCTGAGGATGTTCCTAAGACAGCCTTTTGTACAAGGTATGGGCATTATGAGTTTCTAGTTATGCCTTTTGGTCTGACGAATGCACCTGCAGCTTTTATGGATTTGATGAATAGGGTGTTTAGGCCCTATTTGGATCAGTTTGTGGTAGTTTTTATTGATGATATTTTGGTGTATTCGCGTAATGAGGAGGAACATGATAAGCATCTGCGGATTGTGTTGCAAATTTTGAGAGAGAAGCAATTGTTTGCTAAACTGTCGAAGTGTGAGTTTTGGCTTGACCAAGTAACTTTTCTCGGTCATATAGTTTCAGCAGAGGGTATTAGAGTTGATCCGAGTAAAGTTGAAGCTATTTTGAATTGGAGTCCACCAAAGTCTGTGACTGAAGTTAGAAGTTTTCTGGGTTTGGCAGGCTATTACCGACGGTTTGTGAAAGGATTTTCTTTGTTAGCTACTCCACTTACCAGATTACTTCGAAAGGGAGTTAGATTTGTGTGGACAGATCAGTGTCAGGCTAGCTTTGAACAGTTGAGAGAAATGTTGACTCAAGCGCCTGTTCTTACTTTACCTATGGAAGATAAACCATATGTGATTTACAATGATGCTTCACATAGTGGTTTGGGTTGTGTGATGATGCAAGAAGGTAAAGTTATAGCTTATGCTTCCCGACAATTGAAACCGCATGAACTCAATTATCCGACCCATGATTTAGAGTTGGCAGCCATTGTGTTTGCATTGAAGATTTGGCGACATTATTTGTATGGGGAGAAGTGTTTTATCTATACAGACCATAAAAGTTTGAAATATTTGGGTGTCCAAAAAGAGCTTAATCTTCGACAGAGGAGATGGTTGGAGTTGATTAAAGACTACGACTGTTTGATTGATTATCATCCTGGTAAAGCAAATGTTGTTGCTGATGCCTTGAGTCGGAAGTCTTTAGCAGGTTTGACTGTTTACTCGCTCTCGTTGCTTGTTGAGTTGAGAGCTTTGCATGCTAGTTTTGTATCTTGTGATGATGGTGCATTGTTGGCACAGTTGCAATTGAAACCCGTTTTGTTGGATCAGATTAAAGAGGCTCAATTGGCTGATGAGAAGACTCAAAAGATTATCTCAGATTGCCAAAATGGAAAGAGTCGAGATTTTATTGTGAGAAGTGATGGGAGTCTTTGGTTTAAGAACAGATTGTGTGTACCTGATGATGCTAATTTGAGAAGAATTATTTTAGAAGAAGCCCATCAGTCAGTATTTGCTATGCTTCCGGGCAATACAAAGATGTATCATGATTTGAAGCAATATTACTGGTGATCCGGTATGAAGAGAGACATTGCGGAGTTTGTATCTAAATGTCTCACATGTCAGAGGGTAAAAGCTGAGCATCAAGTTCCAACCGGGTTGCTTCAACCTTTAGCAGTGCCTGAATGGAAATGGGATAGAGTAACCATGGATTTTGTATATGGTCTACCATTGACACAAAGAAAGCATGATGCTATTTGGGTGATTGTTGACAGGTTGACTAAGACAGCTCATTTTCTTCCAGTTCGGATGGATTACTCTTTGGAGAGGTTAGCTGAGCTGTATATCCATGAGATTGTGAAGTTGCATGGTGTCCCAATTTCTATAGTGTCTGATCGACATCCCCGATTTACTTCAAGATTTTGGAAGAGTTTACACAGTGCTTTGGGTTCTCGATTACACTTTAGTACTACTTTCCATCCGCAGACAGATGGACAGTCAGAGAGAGTGATACAGATTATTGAGGATATGTTGAGAAGTTGTGTCATTGATTTCTCTGGAGGTTGGGATAGATTCTTACCACTTGTGGAATTTGCTTACAATAACAGTCATCAATCCAGCATTGGTATGGCACCATTCGAAGCACTGTATGGTAGACGGTGTAGGACACCTTTATGTTGGAATGAACTTGGAGAAAGTAATATAATTGGTCCTGATCTGGTTAAAGAAACTGAAGAGAAAGTGATAATGATTTGAGATAGGTTGAAAACAGCTTCAGATCGACAGAAGTCTTATTTAGATTTGAAGAGGAGAGACATTGAGTATGATGTGGGAGATAAAGTATTTTTGAAAGTGTCTCCTTGGAAGAAGATTTTGAGGTTTGGTCGGAAAGGGAAATTGAGTCCTCGTTTCATTGGACCGTATGAAGTTTTAGAAAGAATTGGACCAGTTGCTTATTGGCTTGCCTTGCCACCTGAGTTGGATAGGATCCATAATGTATTCCATGTTTCAATGTTGAGGAGATACAGGTCGGATCCATCTCATGTTTTGCCAATTGAATCTATCGAAGTGAGTCCAGATCTGACATTTGAAGAAGAACCAATTGCTATTTTGGCACATGATGTGAAAGAATTGAGAAATAAGAAAGTGCCACTTGTGAAGATTTTGTGGAAGAATCATGCAAAAGAAGAGGCAACTTGGGAAAGTGAACAAACCATGCGAGATCAGTATCCTCAGTTGTTTCGGACTTGATATTAGGTAATTTCGAGGATGAAATTTCTTTTTAGAGGGGGAGAATTGTAATATCCCAATGTGTGCCCTAGAAGTTTGGATATAATTGTTGTTTGTTTGAATTATGTGTATATGTTATGTTGATAAGAAAAGTAATAGAAAAAAGAATGTTTAGGTATTGTTTAAAAAGGAAAGTAATGTGTAGAGAGAAAGTGTATATGTTGGGTATATGGTAATATATATAACATATATGTTGGTCAAAATGAGGAGTCAAGGGAAGAAGATATTTATTTGTGATATGTGAAATTACTTAAATGGGAATATAAGTGAAAGAAGCTAAGTTAAATGGATGAGGGCATTTAGGTAATTGCTTGGTTAGAATTGCTTGGTGGAGATTTAAAGAAGAAAAGAAGTTTGACTTGTTTTCATTTTCTTTTCTTCTCATGTGTGTGGCCGGCTGCCAAAGGAAAGAGAGAGCAAGAGAGGTGTTCTAAATTCTATAATCAAATTGAAGGAAGAATTAAAGGATTAAGTTGGAGATTTGCGGAATTTCCTCAATTTTGGTAAGTACTCTCTTGTTTTCCTTTGTTATTTTGAAGTTGTGTTTAAGGTGAATTATGATTTGTTGATTTTATGATTTGGTGTGTTTGAGATGTGTTTATAAGTGTTGAAATTAAGTGTAAGTTAAAAAGATTGAATTGGTGTTGGTTTTGGTTTTGGTTTGAAGATGGTAATATAAGTGGATGTTGATATTGAAAGAATAAGAGTGATGTTGATTTTAGGGTTTTGAAATGGTAAGTGATTAAATGTATTGTTAATGTGAATATTGTGATGAATATGTAAAATAAGTGTTAATGATATTGATTATATCCATTTGAATGAGGTTATGTTGTGCATAATGTGTTTTAATTTAATAAAAAGAGACTTGGCCATGTTTAGGGTTTTCCTTCATGAGAGACACGGCCAAACTAAAGAAGAGACACGGGCAAGACTAAAGATTTTTGGGAGACACGGCCAAGTTTAAGGAAATTTGGCCGTGTTAGATCAATTTTGGTTGAGAGACACGGCCAAGCTAGGGGAGTCTTGGCCGTGTTGGAGCTTTTGGTTGAGAGACACGGCCACAAGCTTGGCTGTGTCCCTTGAGTGTGTTAGCTACTGTGATTGTTCCTTGCTCTTCTTGCATTGTTTTGATTCTTCAAAGGTCTTCTTGCACCTAAACATAAAAATAAACATTTTAAACACACTTAAAACAAAAATGATCCAAACAAATGTAGGTGGAAGATTCTAAATCTATGAATAATGTAAATTGTTAGGTATATATCAATCATAAAATATGAAATGTGAATTGAGATAATTGAGGCATGTATGTCTATATAATGATGCCTATATGATGATGTGTAATGAATTGATTATGGTAAATTTGAATATTGAGATGTGAAGCCATTGTAATTGGCCATGTTGATTCAAATGTGATATGAAGCCATTGTGATTGGCTATGATACTTCAATTGAGATATGTGAGGTATGTTTGCCTAAATGATGATGAGAATTGAAAATGATATTGATGAGGAAATAATCAATGAATTGTGTGGCTAATGTGTTATTCTATTTTCAGAGTTTGTTGTTGGTGGCATGCCTAATAATAGTAACAATCTCTTGAAGTTAGGTTGGATTTGATCCTTGAAGCCTAATTGAGATGTTACAACCCTTGAAGCTAGGTTGGGTTGGTTCTTGAAGCCAAGTTGGGTTGATACTTAGCATGCTTTGTTCCCCTTAAAGCTTGGTTGAACCTAAATCCTTGAAGCCTAGTTGGGATAATGATAAATGTGATAATTTAACCAAAACACTAACTCTGAAAGTTGAATGGCATATTAGTGTTCTTGGGCCCATGCTTGTCTTTGTATTTAATGTGATTCTTGAATGGTGAAATTAATGGAATAATGAATATATAATATGAATGTTGTTATGACATTAATCAAAGTACGATGTGGAATTGTGATATTCTTTTAAATGATGTATGAGATTAATTGTGATATTATATCATGTTAAAGCAAAATGTTAGTATACTTTGTACTACTAAGCCGTTGGCTTAGCGCGATAGTGTTGATCGCGCAGGTAACAGAGTTGAACCCGAGAGTTCCTCGAGACCGAGTGAGAGTAGACATTGAAGAGTTTATTTTGGGACTTAAAGATCAGAGAAAAGCTGCCAATCATGTATAACTTCTTTATATTTTGTAAAGTATTGTTTATAATGTGAATATATGTAACTATTTTATAAATTCCGCTGCGTATTAAATAAATGTATTTATATCTATTTTGTTTTATATTACAAGTTAATTACTTATTTTCTATAATGTATAATGATAAAGATTATGGTATCTTTTAAAATGATTTGATAGTTAAAGAAAACCGTAGCGTCCCTATGTTCAGTGCACGCATATTACATTGTGGTGTTTGTAGTGTGCTTGTACCGGATGTGAGGGTATTACAACTAGGGTTGGGCCAACTACTCTCTCTCAATGGCTAAGCCAAATGTGATCATAAACAACCATTTAATATCACATTCTAAGGCATTTTCAATATTAAACCATTTACATAAGAATTACAAATGAAAGACAAAGAAAATAATTATTTAGACAATATCATCAAGTAACACGTCCAGCAACACGGACATATTAATGCCCATGTCATTAACCCACTCTCACAGAAGCTTTGACACCTCCAATGACATGGGCGTGTCACTGCCCATGTCATTCATTCTGCCTCACAGACACTTCGACACACTCAACAACACGGACGTATTCATGGTCGTGTCAATTATTTTGTCTTACAAAAGCTATGACACGCTTAGAGACATGGCCGTATTAATGGTCGTGTCATCAATGTTGAAACTTAGCATCATTGGCATGCCCAATGACATGGCTGTGTCAGGCAAAATTTCTGCATTTCATACACTTAACCATTTCAACACAACCACTTCCAAACTCAACTTTAATTTAATCACTTCTTTAATCCAACCTCAAAATCAATATTTACTACTCACAACAACTTCATACGTACCCAAATAAGCCATTAAAACATGCAAATACATAATCCCAAAATCCAAATATCATGTTCTTCCATAGAATTCCAAAGAACTTGCAAAATTGATAAAGTAACTTACCAATTGATGAACAATCCTCAAAATCTTCACTTAAATCCTTGTAATCCCTTCAATCTTGGTGTATGGAAGAAGAAACTCTCCTTACGTCTCTCTCTCTCTCTCTCAACTCACGTTTAAGGAATAAGAAGAAGAAGAAGAAGAAGCAATTATCAACTTCTCTTTCTTTTTATCCTTATCTATATATTTATTTATTAATTATTTTATATTTTAACTTTTACTCTCTTTTTATGTATTGTATATGTTAGGTATATGTATATATCATATTTACTTCAAATACATTTCAAATATTCATTTTACTTTTTCACTTAAAATCCTTTTATTTTCCATTTAAATCATTTATTTAATTTTTTCCAAATTTAATTTTAGTTTATTTTATTTAATATTCAAAAATTAGGGGTGTTACAAAATTTTAATTGGAATTTTGTTTTAAGTTTAAATATTAAACTTAAAATTGAATCAAACCTGTTGTCCCAAGATGGCAACCAAGAGGGGGGGGGGGTGAATTGGTTTTCTCAAGAATTAATGACAATTTAAAAAACTCAACAATCAAGAAATGCGGAATAGAGAGTTGGTTGAGTAATGGAAGAAAGAAAGAACACACAAGATTTATAGTGGTTCGGATTTACTTCAATCCTACATCCACTTCCTTAACAACTTGTTAAGGTTCCACTAATCTTTGAAGTTTTTACAAGCTTACTTCCAACTTTGGTGTTTTCACAAGTTCACACCTAACTTCACAAGTGTTTTTCTTAGGCTCACACTCACAACCCAAACAAGAGTTTTACAAGGCTTACTCTCACAACCTAACAAGAGTTTTACAAGGCTTACTCTCTCAACCTAACAAGAGTTTTACAAGGCTTACTCTCTCAACCCAAGTGTTTCCCAAGCTTACACTCAAACTTATACAATGGTGTTTTCAATGCTAACACCTAACATACATTACAATTTAATTGTAAGTTTAAGTAAATGAAAATTTGTTGCTTGGCTATTACAATCTGATTTCTTGCTTATTCCTCTTCTTTGTTTTCTCAGAGAGACATTGTATTTATAGCCATTGTGGTCTTACTAGCCGTTATAGACATTAAGAATAATGTATTGGTAGATTAGACCTTCTTTACTTAAACTGCCCGAAGCACTTCGCGGTCGCCCTTCATGCAAGGATGGTCGCGCTCATGCTTCTCGCGGTCGTCCTTTAACAGGGGACGGTCGCTACTTTTGAAAAGACTTCAACGGTCGAATTTTAGTGCTCTGCAGCTGGAATCTTGCCCATGCTGTGTTTGTCGGACCGGCTTCTTGCCCAGCTGTGTTTGTCGGGACGGTCGCGCCTAGCAATGGTGCGGTCGCCCTTTTTGAATAATCAAGTGGATTTATAACGGTCATATTACATGTCATTCTCTGACAGGGCAAAATTGAATGTCCGCCATAATTTGAATGTCGCGGTCGCCCTATGTAGATTATCGCGGTCGAATTGAGAAACTCGCGTCGAACTTCTGGACGCTCCTGAGGACGCGAAACCTACTGTCTCTTCAAACAATTTCTTCTTGAATGGTAGAGCGGTCGCGATTCTGAATGGGGCGGTCGCTAAAGTGATAAGCGAGGTCGAGTCATTCACCGTTCTTGTCACCGCGAACCTACAGTGATTGTAATGATTTAAGTTCCTTGAGTAGCGGTCGTGCAAATATTCGGACGGTCGCTATTCTGTAGGAGCGGTCGCTACATAGGTCGAACTTCTGACCACGAAACCTACTGTGATAAGATTTCTTCTTTTAATTACATGGAGCGGTCGTATTCAGGTGAGGTGCGACCGCTATAAGTGTTCTGTTCACCTTATTTGAAGTAACCTAATCCTGCAACAAGATTTCTCAAACACAAGTTAAATAGATCATCCATTTGAGTTGTCAAGGATCAAAATTAAGGTCATTTGTCTAACAATCTCCCCCATTTTGACTTTGACAATTTCAAATGGAATGATAAGAAAAATAATAAGTCTAAAATGCTCCCTCTTAACATATGCAACAATCATGGTTAAGAGCATTGTGATTATTAGATTATCTTGGTGCACATGTTATTGTTTGATGCAAACATTTTTTCTTATTTGCAAATGTTCAATAAATTTCAACAAGAAATTAACTCCCCCATAAACATTTTTCCCTAATTTGCAAATGTTCAAACAGATTGTTGTTCTTGTTCTTATTTCTCCCCCATAATTTTATTGACATTCCATTTATAATTTTCTCTCCCCCATTGGCATAGGCAAAATGAAATAAATGTTAAGCAAAATACAAATGGAAATATAAACATGGAAATATATAGATTGAAGTGGAGGAAAATACAAAACAGAAAGCAAATTAGCAAACATATGAAAATGCAAGCAAAAACAGACTAAAGCTAAGCTATTCTGAGTCATCATCTAACTCTAACTCTTCTTCAACTAAAGGAGCTTTCCCCTTATCTTGAGGTGCAACAGAGGCAGAGCTAGTGCTAATGGACTCTTCTTCTTCAGCAACGCTTTGGGTGTGATCACTTATATCCCAATCTTCAAGATTGCATTGAGGCAAGTCCAATTTGCCTTGCATATCATAAAGATCATGATGCATGTGGGATATAAGGTCTATCCTCTTGTTTAAGTGCTGGAATCTCTTGGAAACACTTTTCTTGAACTTAGTGAGTTTCCTTGAGAGAGTCTTGATAGCTTGGAGAATGAGTTGTGTGGAGGATGAAGCAGTTTCTTTAGCAGCTTTTGATGAAGTTGCTTTTGGATGTAATTCTACTGCAACTTCTACAGAATCTCCCTCTTCCTCAATTGTATACCTTGGCCTTTTCTTTTGTTTATCCATAACTCCTTTCTTGCCATAGCAGTATACATATGACCCTTCTATCTTCCTTACACAACTAGCATGCTCTAAGTAATCCATTGTGATAGCATTGGAGGCTAGAGTGAAAGGGTTCCTCAACGTAGCTAAGTTCAAATCATTCAGAAGGTTTAGGTGCCTAGCTATTTGAGTAACTTGAGAGGATAGGAAGAAGGTACCAGTTCTTGTTACAGCATGATGATAAAGAGTATCAATCAAGAACTTGGTGGTGTTTATTTTGATGTTGTGGGTGAAAGCATACAGAAATATAAGGTCTCTCTTGGTTACTTTCTCATTCCCATCTGCTCTTTGGTGAATGGTATAGGTGATAATCCTATGGAGCATCCAGTGGGTGAGAGATTTGATATGTCTGGCTTTAGATTCCTTTTCAAAAGAGGTTTCAATGGAAATTTCTCTCCAGAAATCAGAAAGTGTTGGGTTTGAGAAGATTTGGTCATTGTAGGAGGTTATACCTTCAGAGGGGAAGTCCCAAATGCTGCCAAAATCTTCTAGAGATAGGGCTTGGTATTGATCAAAGAGCTTAAATCTGACCCCATACCACCCTAGTGCAGAATTTGCACTCTTCTCTATTTGAAGAGACATTAAAAACTCCTTACTCAGACTAGAGTAGCCTACCTCTTCTGGAAAGACAAATTTTCTCCATCCAAGGACATCCAGCAATCTCTCAATTTCGTCCTTGATGTTCAAGGCAGAAAGCATCCCACCAAAAGGAGATTTGGTGCCTTCAACCTTCTTTCTCTTTAGCATGGCATACCTAACATCTTCTTCAGTGGTTTGATGGTGAGGTTTGTGAATTTTCTCACCTCTTTTAGATTGAGGAGGAGATGGAGGATCAACAATGGGTTCTCTAATGGTGACTCCTGGAACTCTCTTGGCTTGACCTTTTATTTTGGAAGTGGTTTTTCTTTTGGGGGCCATTAGAACAGAAGAGAGTAGGAAAACAGAGAGTGATTGAGAAACAGATGATATTGAGAGGTTTTTAGGGTTTCAGAGGAAGGTTTGTGTGCTTTAATAGGCAAAATATCAGATAAACTGATGCAAAACACTCTTAAATAGATGGATTTAAGAAAATAGCCGTTTTTGACTGTTGAAAGTTAAGAGTTGCGACCTGTCACACAACCAACGGTTATAAATTTTCGAGCAGAGTGTACAGGGTGCGGTCGCAGATTTAACAAGGTGCGATCGCGACTTATGATCTAGCGACCATTGTCAAGATAAGTATGCTCGCGAGTGAGGAATGTAACTGTAACGGTCGAAACTATTCAAATTGGTGCGGCCGCGCACAAATTTTCTCGACCGCGCACAGAGTCATTAGTTTGAATGAAACTGACAGACAGGATAGCGACCGCTAAAGAATACTGGAGCGACCGCGACATACTTAAAAATGAAAGATTCAAGGAAAGATGGAGAATATTTCTATTGTGTTAAGAAGCATTAAATTCATGCACATAGAAACCTTATTGATAGGCAATTAATTCAGAGTGTTTCCATCAATCATTCCTAAATTAAGTTTAATAAAATTAAGTCTATCTTCATTCAAGGGTTTTGTAAAGACATCCGCAAGTTGATTTTGTGTTTCAATAAATTCTAGAATTATGTTCTGATTTTGCACATTTTCCCTTAAAAAATGATGTCTAATATCTATATGCTTGGATCTAGAATGTTGTATAGGATTTTTAGACAAATTGATAGCACTAGTGTTGTCACATTTAATGGAAATATTGTTAAAAACCTTACCATAGTCAAGCAATTGTTGTTTCATCCATAATACTTGTGTGCAACAAAAACAAGCTGCAACATACTCAGCTTCCGTTGTGGATAAAGCAACCGATGCTTGTTTCTTACTATGCCAAGAAACTAGACAATTACCAAGAAAGTGACATGCTCCTGTTGTGCTTTTCCTATCTAATATACTACCAGCGTAATCTGCATCTGAAAATCCTATAATATGAAATGATGTGTTTTTAGGATACCAAAGTCCTAAATGTATTGTACCACTCAAATATTTCAAGATTCTCTTAGTGGCATTCAAGTGTGATTCTTTAGGACTAGTTTGAAATCTAGCACAAAGACATACATTAAACATTATATCAGGCCTAGAAGCAGTTAAGTAAAGTAGTGATCCGATGATACCTCGATATTTCTTCTCATCTACTGCTTTACCATTTTCATCTTTACCTAATTTCAATGATGTGCTCATGGGAGTTTTGCTAGTTTTGCAGCCATCCATTCCAAATTTCTTGATGAGTTCTTTTGTATATTTGGATTGGTTGATGAAGATCCCATCCTTACATTGCTTGACTTGCAGTCCAAGGAAAAACTTGAGTTCACCCATCATGCTCATTTCAAATTCCCTAGTCATACAAGAAGCAAATTCTTTGCACAAGGTTTCATTAGTAGCTCCAAATATTATGTCATCCACATAAATTTGTACAATCAAGATGTTATGCTTATCCTTTTTAACAAAAAGAGTTGTGTCTACTTTTCCTTTTGCAAAACCATTTTCAAGTAAATATGCACTAAGTTTGTCATACCAAGCTCTAGGTGCTTGCTTTAATCCATATAAAGCTTTGGTAAGTTTGAAAACATGATCAGGAAATTTGTAGTTTTCAAAACCAGGAGGTTGTTCAACATAAACTTCTTCATTTATGAGTCCGTTTAGAAATGCACTTTTAACATCCATTTGATAAAGCTTAAAATTCATATGACATGCAAAGGCAAGTAATATTCTAATAGCTTCTAATATGGCTACTGGGGCAAAGGTTTCATCATAGTCAATACCTTCTTCTTGATTATAACCTTTGGCTACCAATCTTGCTTTATTTCTAATGATGTGACCATTTTCATCAAGCTTATTCCTATAAATCCATTTGCATCCTATTATAGAATGATCTATAGGTCTAGGAGTAAGTTGCCAAACATTATTTCTTTCAAATTGATTAAGTTCATCTTGCATTGCAGTTATCCAATTTTCATCATTTAAAGCTTCCTCAACAGTTTTTGGTTCAATTTGAGAAACAAAAGCAAAATTAACATCAACATGATTAATTTTAGATCTAGTAGTTACTCCCTTTGATGTTTCTCCAATGATGAGTTCCTTTGGATGATCTTTCTTGTATTGCCAATCCTTAGGTAGATCTTGAGTCTTTTCTTCAAGTTGATTGATCTTTGGAGCATCAATAGATTCAAGAGGTTCAAGAGTACCTGCAGGGTCATTGAAAGTAATACCTTTCTTTTGATCAAGTTTAGATGACTCATCAAATACAACATGCATTGATTCTTCTATAACTAGAGTTTTCATGTTAAATACCCTATATGCTTTGCTAAATGATGAATATCCTAAGAATATGCCTTCATCTGATTTGGATGAGAATTTTCCAAGATTATCCTTGGTATTCAATATGAAGCATTTGCATCCAAATACTCTAAAATATCCAATTCTGGGTATTCTTCCATTCCATAGCTCATAAGAAGTTTTATTAGTTAAATGCCTTTTATAAACACGATTTGCAATGTAACAAGCTGTATTAACGGCTTCCGCCCAAAAATAAGATGGTAAATCATATTCATTGAGCATTGTCCTAGCCATTTCGATTAAAGTTCTATTTTTCCTTTCAACTACACCATTTTGCTGTGGAGTTCTAGGAGCAGAAAAATTATGTGAAATGCCAAGTTCATTGCAAAAGTCTTCAAAATTTTCATTTTCAAATTCTTTGCCATGATCACTTCTAATAGATGTGATCACATATCCTTTTTCATTTTGAACTCTTTTTGCAAACGTTTTGAAGAAATTAAAGGCTTCATTCTTTTGAGCTAAGAAATTAACCCATGTGAATCTAGAGTAGTCATCAACAAGAACAAATGCATATGATTTGCCTCCTAAGCTTGTAACTCTATTTGGTCCAAACAAATCTAAATGAATGAGCTCTAAAGGTCTAGAGGTGCTTATAACACTCTTTGTTTTAAATGAGCTTTTGTGTTGCTTACCATGTTGACAAGGTTCACAAATTCTGTCTTTATCATATTTTATCTTAGGTAAGCCATCAACTAAATTCTCATTGCAAATATGTTTCAATTGATCCATACCAGCATGTCCTAGTCTTCTATGCCATAACCATGCATCATTATTAGTGGACATTAAACATGTATGATTTGAATGTATGCTAACATTGTAAGTGTTGTTTGTTCTAGTACCCTTAAATATGATAACATCATTTGAATTTGTGATTTTGCATTCCTTGGAATCAAACTTAACGAAGTATGCTTTATCATAAAGTTGACTAACACTTAGCAAGTTATGTTTCAAACCATCAACAAGCCATACATCTTCAATTAAATCCTTACCAATAGAACCAATGGAGCCAACACCAAGAATTTTACCTTTAGCATTGTTTCCAAAAGTTACATTACCTCCATGTTTATAGGTAATATTTGTAAAGAGCTTTGCATTTCCAGTCATATGCCTTGAGCATCCACTATCCACAAGCCATGTGCTTTCATTGATAGTAGATTTTAGGCATACCTGCAAGACAATTGTGATCATCTTCTTTTAGGTACCCACATGAAGTTGGGTCCTTGATGGTTAGTAGAAAGAGTGCCTTCTAAATTGAGATGAGCTTTTCTTATATAACAATAGAAGTTTTTGTGACCAAATTTCATGCAATATGTGCATTGCCATGGTGTTCTATGCTTCTGCATTTTTCTTTTTGCATTGTACATACAACTACAAGTATGTGATTTCTTTTGTGCAAGTTTAGTGAACAACAATGCATAGTTATTTTTGGCTTTATCTCCTAGTGAACCATAAGAAGTTCTTTTAGACTTGGTGCAAGCATTTTTGATATGAACATCAGAAATTTCAGTTGTAGATGCTTTCACAAATGTTAGTTTGCTAGGTGCAATGTTGGTTGAGCCATTGAATCCTAATCCATATTTCAAGGAAGGTGACCTTTGATTATTAATTAATGTGTTCAATGCTTCCTTTCCTTTATGAAATCTGGAAATTGATTCTTTTAGTTCTTTTTGTTCATGCTTCAATGCCTCATTCTCTTTAATCACTTTTTCTAAGTCATGTGAGCTTTTATTTAATTCTCCTATTGTATTCATCAAATGTTCATTTGAGGTTTTCAATTCTAAGGTAGAGTTCTTTAAGCATATAAAATCCTTTTCTAACTTAGAGTTTTTCTCTTTATAGAGCATCATTTTGGAGAAATATTTTTCTATTTTAGAATTCATGTGCTCAATCAAATCACTATCATCTATATCACTTATATCATCATGTGCTACAAGATCAAAGGATTGAGTACTTACCTCATTGGAGTCATCTTCAATAGCCATGAGACAAAGATTTGCAATTCCTTCCTCTTCTTCTTCTTCACTTGAGGAAGAGTCATCCCATGTGGCTTTGAGAGACTTTTTCTTTTCTTTATCCCATTTCCTTTTGTTCTTTAATTTGTAGCAATCCGACTTGATGTGACCGGTTTTTCCACATTCATAGCATTTTACCTCATTTTTCTTTTCTTTATCTTTGAAGGAGAATTTAGGAGGTGTACCTTTGTTTGCTTGTAATCTTTTCTTCCTTTTCCATTCATTGATTCTTTTAGAGAACATTGCCATTTCATCTTCATCATCAGTACCTTCATTGCTTGAGCTCTCAGCTTCTTTGATTGCTTTGAGTGCAATTGGTTTTCTCTTTTCTTTCTCACCTTGATCTTCTTCTTTCTCACTGTGTAGCTCAAATGTGAGTAATTTTCCAACTAGCTCATCGGTTCTTAATGTGCTGAGATCATGAGCTTCTTCTATGGATGATACTTTGGATTCAAAGTTCTTTCTAGATCTTAGGGCTCTCAAGATTTTGCTGTTTACATCACCTTGATCATATACCTTGCCATACTTCTTTAGTTCATTGACAATTGCAAGTAAGCGATTGGTCATGTCGGTGACATTTTCATTTGGTTTCATCTTGAATAGCTCATATTCATGAACATGCATTTGTTTTTTGGTAAATCTCACTTGAGTCGTACCTTCATGGTAGTTTTCAAGTGTTTTCCAAATGCAATGTGCACAAGTTAAATGTTGAACTCTTCCGCCTTCTTCCCTTGAAATGGAATTCATCAAGATGGAAGCAACTCTATTGTTCTTGAATCGATCTCTGACATTGCTAGTTGACCATTGAGCTTTGGGAAGTGGAACTTGAATACCGTCAACTTCGTGGGTAGGAGATTTCCATTCATTTTCCACGAAATCCCATAGTTCAATCCCTTCACTATCTAGAAACAAATACATTTTGTGTTTCCAGTATGAATAATCAGTTCCATCAAAGTAGGGTCTAAGAATAGAATTAAGATTTCCATGAGAGCTTGATGAAGAAGAAGTTGCCATAGTGGATCAGATTTCACAATTAAGTTTAAGAAATCTAAGGGCTCTGATACCAATTGTTGTCCCAAGATGGCAACCAAGAGGGGGGGGTGAATTGGTTTTCTCAAGAATTAATGACAATTTAAAAAACTCAACAATCAAGAAATGCGGAATAGAGAGTTGGTTGAGTAATGGAAGAAAGAAAGAACACACAAGATTTATAGTGGTTCGGATTTACTTCAATCCTACATCCACTTCCTTAACAACTTGTTAAGGTTCCACTAATCTTTGAAGTTTTTACAAGCTTACTTCCAACTTTGGTGTTTTCACAAGTTCACACCTAACTTCACAAGTGTTTTTCTTAGGCTCACACTCACAACCCAAACAAGAGTTTTACAAGGCTTACTCTCACAACCTAACAAGAGTTTTACAAGGCTTACTCTCTCAACCTAACAAGAGTTTTACAAGGCTTACTCTCTCAACCCAAGTGTTTCCCAAGCTTACACTCAAACTTATACAATGGTGTTTTCAATGCTAACACCTAACATACATTACAATTTAATTGTAAGTTTAAGTAAATGAAAATTTGTTGCTTGGCTATTACAATCTGATTTCTTGCTATTCCTCTTCTTTGTTTTCTCAGAGAGACATTGTATTTATAGCCATTGTGGTCTTACTAGCCGTTATAGACATTAAGAATAATGTATTGGTAGATTAGACCTTCTTTACTTAAACTGCCCGAAGCACTTCGCGGTCGCCCTTCATGCAAGGATGGTCGCGCTCATGCTTCTCGCGGTCGTCCTTTAACAGGGGACGGTCGCTACTTTTGAAAAGACTTCAACGGTCGAATTTTAGTGCTCTGTAGCTGGAATCTTGCCCATGCTGTGTTTGTCGGACCGGCTTCTTGCCCAGCTGTGTTTGTCGGGACGGTCGCGCCTAGCAATGGTGCGGTCGCCCTTTTTGAATAATCAAGTGGATTTATAACGGTCATATTACGTGTCATTCTCTGATAGGGCAAAATTGAATGTCCGCCATAATTTGAATGTCGCGGTCGCCCTATGTAGATTATCGCGGTTGAATTGAGAAACTCGCGTCGAACTTCTGGACGCTCCTGAGGACGCGAAACCTACTGTCTCTTCAAACAATTTCTTCTTGAATGGTAGAGCGGTCGCGATTCTGAATGGGGCGGTCGCTAAAGTGATAAGCGAGGTCGAGTCATTCACCGTTCTTGTCACCGCGAACCTACTGTGATTGTAATGATTTAAGTTCCTTGAGTAGCGGTCGTGCAAATATTCGGACGGTCGCTATTCTGTAGGAGCGGTCGCTACATATGTCGAACTTCTGACCGCGAAACCTACTGTGATAAGATTTCTTCTTTTAATTACATGGAGCGGTCGTATTCAGGTGAGGTGCGACCGCTATAAGTGTTCTGTTCACCTTATTTGAAGTAACCTAATCCTACAACAAGATTTCTCAAACACAAGTTAAATAGATCATCCATTTGAGTTGTCAAGGATCAAAATTAAGGTCATTTGTCTAACAAAACCTCTGAACTTAGGTTTAAACATTAAACCTAAATTGGAATTCTATTTTAAGTTTAAATATTAAACTTAAATTTGAATCAAACCTCTAAACTTAGATTTAAACATTAAACTTAAAATTGACATAGACTTAGATTTAAACATTGAACCTAAATTGTAATTTTGTTTTATGTTTAAACATTAAACTTAAAATTGAATCAGACCTTTGAACTTAGATTTAAACATTAAACATAAAATTGACCTAGACTTAGGTTTAAACAAACTTAGATTAGGTTAGAAACCACAATTTTGAGTTCAAAACCAACAATTGCAAAATGGTTAGAACTACATGGGCTTTGATTCTCATTCAAATGAGGATATGCTGGCCTACATGGAATTTCACTCCAAGTACCAAGTCTACTTAATTTTAAAACTTATTCTCTCTGTTGAATATACACTTTGCTTATACTTTGCTTATTTCCATAATTATTTGTTACGGAAGGTGTGCTCAATCTAGAATCCATAAGGCTGGAGTTGGGATCCCCTAATTTTTGGATTTTGAAATGTAATTTAATTTTATACTTTATCTTTGAATGTATGGATGAAAGTATGAATGAATGTATGAATATAACTTGTCATATCATATTATAACTGCCATTTCATAAAATTTATTTTGTAAGTTCTTATTTAATTTAAGACTAGACTTCTTTTACTTAAAATAAGCCTAAAAGTAGCTCTCAAATCCATCCTTTGTTTCGAGGCTTGTGATTTTTATCCATGGGATAATACTGCAGTCAACTTTATGGTAAAAAAATAAATTTAAGTGGTGTCTCAAAATCATTTTTACTTGAATTTAGTGTACCTATGATGGAATAGACCTTAGCACTTTCATGTGAAACTTAGCCAAATTTTAGTATTTCAGCTCACATCCTTTGGTTGGGGTCTCAAAGTTGCGCCAATTCCAGCACGGTCAAGCTCGTCATCGCAAATGCCACTGCAAGTCTGGGTGAGTTCTAAAAAAAGAGTATAAAGAATTTTAATTTAGAAATATTCTATTCTTATTAGGATTACACAGCTTGAGAAAAGCCAAAAAATTAAATGTAAACATGAGTGGCCTTAAGTGAGCAATACACTTAATTGAAACACATGAGGGAGTGAAGTGATGATTGTATATTCTTGTTTTACTAACTTTTGTTTGAAGCTGTTATTAAGTTCTACTAGATGAGTAGACAAGTTATAAATACACATGGTGACATTTATCGGTTGCAAGCCATTTTCGATAGAATATAAGCTATGGACCAAAGATACAATGAGATGCTTGTCTAAATGGAATGACTAGAAGCACCACTATCTAGGGGACAACTAAACAATGCCCCTAATGTACAAAGAAGAAGAGCTAATAAAGAAGTGCAAGTAGAAGAAGAAACAACATAAAAAGAGTCATTTGAAGCTAATGAAGAAGTGGTAGAAGTGAGACCTAGAGGAAGACAGTATAACAACCATAGTAGTAGTGGTGGAGTTAAGATGAAAATATCCTCATTCCAGGGGAAAATAGATCCTAAAGCCTACTTAAATTGGGAAAAATAAGATAAAATTAGTTTTTAATTTCCATGAGTATTCAGAATCTAGGAAAGTTAAGCTTGCTATTGCTGCTTTTGAGGATTATGCCATAACTTGGTAGGATGACACCAAAAATATCAGGAGAAGAAATAGGAAAGGCCTATTGAGGAGTGGAGAGATTTGAAGTCTATCATGAGAACAAGGTTTGTATTAAGCAATTATTATAGAGAATTGTACAACCATCTTTAAAAACTTACTCAAGGGTTTATGAGTGTGGAGGAATATTATAAGGAGATGGAAGTAGCTATGATTAGGGTTAATGTAGAGGAAGATGGAAAAGCTACAATGACTAAGTTTCTTAATGGTATAAATAGAGAGATAACTAATATGATAGAATTACAACCATATATGGACTTAGATGATCTATTCCATCTAGCTTTGAAAGTTGAGAAATAGTTGAAAAGGAAGAGTAGCTTGAATCGGGTATCATCAACATCTTCATTTTGAAGCCTTCTTAGAAGAGAGAAGACAAGGCTATGACATCCAAGCCTAAGATTGTTTCCAAAGAAGTTCCCAATGCATCCAACACTAGTAAAGATAAGGGTAAGGAGGAATCTACCTTTAGTTCAAAAGTCAAGTGTTTTACATTTGGAGGTGTTGTGGTTAGAAGAACATTGAGTTTGCAAGTACAACATGAAGAGTGTGACCAAAGGGAAAGTCTATTTAATACTAGGTGTCTTGTGGAGGATAGAAAAATGAGGAGCTCCTTCCATCCTCTATGAAAATTCTCGTTGGAGTTTAATTTTTTTAGCTGTATAAAAGAAAAAAAAATGGAAACTCAATTGTTTGGATGGGATAGAGTTCTACTTTTGGATACATAATTACACTTATATTTTCTTCCTCTATTGTTGCAATTGAGAAACTTGAAATTTTCACATTTTTTAATCCCTAAATCCTTTGCCCCATTACCAGAGTAATCAATAGTGAGAAATTCATTTGAAAATTTTTGTTCTACAAAAAAGTAGAATTCCTCACATAATTGCTATAGAAATTTTAAACTTTATTTTAAAAAATCATTTGAAAATTATCATAGATTTACCAAATTGCCCACTTGCAGCTTTTGAAGAATCATAATAGTTATTTTGACTCTTGGAGTTAAAGTTAAATAGCAATTAAGAACACAACTATGACTGATAACTTAGATAATTTGCGAGAATGATTTCTACTTCTTATTAGTATATATAGTGATAATTTGCTTAAAAACGACGTGATGCAAACTTATTAGTGTATGCAGTGTAAACTTTATAAACTCTTAAGCAAAGGCTAGTTATAGAGTGGTCGTAAGGTTATTTATCCTTCATATTAGTAAATATAGTGTAAATTTATAAATACTAAGTATAAACTCTATATATACAAATTATAAATTCTATATATACTACGTGTAAATATTATATTTACTAAGCATAAAATTATTATAGCTTTTTGGTATTTGATGTTATTTAATTTATGTTGTTTAATAATATTCTATTTTATACAAAAAGTGTGAGTAAATATGTTCTTTGCTATATTTTTGCATAATAGACTCAATGAATGCTCAAATATATACTAAGTATTATATAATAGACTCAATATATACCCAATGTATATTAAGTATAAATGTAATATCCCAAAATGTGCCCTAGAAGTTTTGGTATTATTGTTATAATTGGATTTAATGTATATGTTTCTTTGGAAAGAGAAAAAAATTATAGAGAGAGTGTAAATGTTATGTATATGAAAATATATACAACATATACCCAAGTCAAAGTCAAAGAAAGTTAATGGAAGTAGATATTTATGTTATGATTTATGGAATTAATTAATAAGGAAATTATGAATGGATGAGATTAATTTGGATTATTTTAATATTAAAATGACTTGGTGGAGGTTTAAAGAGATAAGTGTTTGACTTGTTGTCTTCATTTCTTCTCCATTTCCTTTTCTTTTCCTTTGTTGGCTGGGCATCATCAAGACAAGAGAGCAAGAGAGAGTTTTGTGTTCCAAGCTCAAAGTTGAAAGGTGATTCAAGTAACCAAGTTGGAAATTCAAGAAGTTTCATCATTTTTGGTAAGTTCTCTCTTGATTTTATTTTAATTGGAGTTGTGTTTGAGTTTGATGGATTATTGTTGATAGTAGGAGTGTGTTTGATTGTGGTGTGTTTATGAGTGTTTGGATTCTATTGATTTTGGATTTTGGGGTTGGTTTGAAGGAAAGAGTAAGTTTGTTGGAAGAGAAAGTGTTGTGGGTGTGTTTTGGGTTTGTGGTGATGATTTTGATTTGTGTTGGATGTATGTTTTTAGTTGTTTTGGTGTTTTTGCAAGTTTGTTATGGTTCTTGGGTATGTTGAGCTAAGTTTGTTTGAAGTGGATTTTGGTGAAAGGAAGTGATTTGTTGGATAAAGTGTTGTTGTGGCCGGAATCTGTTTTTTTGGCCTGACACGCCCTTGAGCACGGCCAGATCTTTGGATGTGTCAATGGTTCTGTGTTTTGGATGGGTGACACGATCATTAACACGCCCGTGTTATTGGACGTGTTATAGCTACTGTGATGTTGGAGAATTGACACGGCCATGAACACGCTCATGTTGTTGGACGTGTCAATGTTTCTGTGAGGCAGAATGTATTACACGTTCAGTGACACGCCCGTGGTTCTGAGCGTGTCAAAGCTTCTGTGTTGTGGAGTTAGGGCACGGTCAGGGACACGCCCGTGTTGTTGAGCGTGTCATGTGTAGAGTTTGCCCTAGTTGGTTTTTAGCCTTATTATTTCATGTGTATTTCTAAGTGAGTGTGTATGATTACCTTTGGTTTAGGTGTTGAAGAAGTTGTATTGCCCTAACCTAAGTGTTGAGGATTCTTGGAGGAGGAAGTGTATAGATTGGTGTGAGTTGGTTTTGAGGTAAGTACAAACTACATTATTGCATGCCTTTATATGACCTTGAGACATAACACATTTGATTGTAAATGTGTTAAGAAATCTATTGCATTGTTGATGCATGTTAATAATGTTATGTTTTGCATAATGTGAACTTTGTAGAATATATGTTGAAGATTCTAAAGATATGATGATCATTCAAAAGGTATGTGCAATGCAATTGATTTTGATGAATTATTTTAATGTGAATTGAGATATAATGAGTTGTGAAGCCAATGTGATTGGTTATGATGATTCAAATGAAATAAATGGGGCATGTTTGCCTAGATGATGATATTCAATGCAATTAATTATGTATACTCTATTGATGAGATATGAAGCCATGGTTGTTGGCTATAATGATGCAAATGAGATGGTTGAGGCATGGTTGCCTATTTTGATTATGCAAATGAAATGAGAAATGAATTGAGAAAGAAATGTATAAAGGTATAAATGAAAAGATTGTGTGTCTAATGTGTTATTCAACCTTCAGAGTTCTTGGTTTGGCGGCATGCCTATAAAGTACTGGATAGGTGAAAAGACCGGGTCATAAGCCGATTCCAGTTGATAAATATGAAATGTGAATTATAGTAACAGTCTTGCCAGGTTAAGGATTTCCTCGGGTTTATCCGGGTTGAGGTCCAAGAGACTGGGTCTGTTACAGGTAACAGTCTTGCCGGGTTGAGGATCTCCTCGAGTTTAGCCGGGTTGAGGTCCAAGAGACTGGGTCTGTTACCCTATCCATGGATAGAGATATATATATGTATCGCCTACGGGCTTGATGATTGTGATTATGGACCAAAGAAGTAACTCTGAACTTTGAATAACATATTAGTGTCTTTTGGGCCCATGCTTGTCTTTGTTTTCAATGTGATTTATGAATGATGAAATAAATAAATAATGAGATTCTTGAGAATTGTTTATATGTTTGAAGGTATGACATTTGCATTTCATTATAGTATAATATTATTGTAGTTTGTACCACTAAGCCTATGGCTTAGCGCGGTTGTGGTTCATCACGCAAGTGACAGAGTAGAACCAGAGAGTTCAGCTAGACCGAGTCGAGTCTAGATTCTGAAGAGTTGATAGAGGACTTAAAGATCAAAGACTAACTGCCAAACATGTATAAATTTTATGTTTTGTGAAACTTGAGTTTTGATGTATATGTATTTGTAAATATTGGTATATTTTCCGCTGTGTATTGAATAAATGTTTTATTTACTGTATTTCAAAAGATAACTTAAATGTTTTGAGTTTGCTTCTCTTATTGTAAAAGAAGTGAGTCGTTTGTTCAGTAAACTGTGGCATTTCTATATTCAGTATACGTATATTACGATCGTAATAGCATGCTGTGTACGTATACGGGGTATAGGGGTGTTACATTTGTTTTGGTATCAGAGCCTAGGTTTGAGATTCTCAACCTAGGTCAATTGTAAGAAAAAGAAAAATTTTGATTTTAAAAGTGGGTCTTTGAATAAGAAACATGTTTTGGTATGGCAATCTTTGATCTTTGATGAGGTATATTCTACTGTGTTTGCAGATATAGGTAGTGATGGCATCCCATTCACGTCAGTCTGTAGAGGGTAGTGCTGAGAGCATAGCTCCTGAAGAGAGTAGAGATGGAGCTAGAGTTGATAGAGTTAGTGAGGCACCTGCTTCTGTGCCAGGGAGTTCAGCTGCAGATGAGGCTCTACTGAGTTGGTTTAGGCATATGGTAGAACTATTTAGACAAGCTCCAGTGCAGCCACCACCACCACGGCCTCAGGCGCCGGTAAGACATTATGATAAGTTGAGGAAATATGGGGCTGAGGATTTCTTGGGCACTACAGATCCTGCAGTAGCGGAGCAGTGGTTGGATAAAGTGCAGAGAATATTTATCCAGTTGCAAGCTACTCCATATGAGAAATTTGATTATGCTAGATCCTTATTGCAGAAAGATGCTTATGACTAGTGGAAGACGGTTCCTCATGCCATGGATGATCCACCTACATTATCTTATGGGGATTTTCTGAGGGATTTCGAGCAGAAATATACTCCGAGGGAGTATAAAGATGTTAAGAAGATGGAATTCTTGAATTTGAGGCAAGATAACCGGACAGTGACAGAGTATGAGATAAAGTTCATCCGGTTGAGTCACTATGCTGGGGGAATTATTTCTGATGAAATAGACCGGTGCAGAAGATTTGAGGAGGGGTTGAGGCCCTCTATTATGTGCATCGTTGCTGGTTCTCGGTACCAGGATTTCTCTCAGCTAGTTGCAGCAGCTAGAAGTGTAACACCCCATACTCTATATAAGCACTATACATATACTTGGTATACATACAATGCGTATATAAAGTATAAGAATGTCACTTTTAGTTTCTATTTAAAAATCTTTATCCAAGGTCAAGCAATATTATATTAATTTAAGAAACATTTATAAGAATCATTATTGTTATAAAAAATAAAACATAATTAAAATCATACATGTATGCATCACCTTCTAGTTGGTCTCGAGACACTCATACTTTTCTCGTGGCATAGCAGCTAAGCATCCAGATCATCCGCATAAATACCTGCGCGATTACACAACCGCGCTAAGCCCGAGAGCTTAGTAGTACAAATAAATAATAAAATATACATTACAAAATAATCATACCTTATAATTTTAGCATCATGTTTTATTGTTTTCTTACCACTTTTTCCTTTCTCAATGGATTCTTCATATATTGCCACTAATCTCATAAATTAAATACATCATTACATAGCATATTCACAACACAATACCTACCCTTTCTATTTCATATACACATATATATGTATATATAATCACAACAAAACACCATTCAAACCTTTAAAAGAACAATTCTCACAAATTCCACATTCACAAACATGTTACACATGATACAACAATTCCATAACCTCATATCTCAACAAAATCAATACATATATTACAAACTCATACTTCATAACATCACTTTATTCACAATTCATTAATCATGAAACACATTTCCATCAAAAGCATTCATAGATCTCATTATTCATTTGTTTCAACATTGTTTCCATATATCTTATTTATCAATCATGTTACCATTCATGACTCACATTACACAAAGACAAGCATGGGCCCAAGACACACTAATATGCCATTCAATTTTCAGAGTAATGCTTTGGTTTATTCATCACATTTATCATTATCATAGACCCAACTAGGCTTCAAGGATTAGGCTCAACCAAGCTTCAAGGGGAACAAAGCATGCTAAGTATCAACCCAACTTGGCTTCAAGAACCAAACCCAACCTAGCTTCAAGGGTTGTAACATCTCAATTAGGCTTCAAGGCTTAGACCCAACCAAGCTTCAAGGGGAGTAAAACATGTTAAAATTCAACCCAACTTGGCTTCAAGGATCAAATCCAACCTAACTTCAAGAGATTATTACTAATAGGCATGCCACCAACAACAAACTCTGAAAATGGAATAACACATTAGTCACACAATTCATTTATTATTTCATTATCATTTCTATTCTCAATTCTCATCATCATTTAGGCAAACATGCCTTATTTCTTTCAATTGCATCACCATAGCCAATCACAATGGCTTTATATTACATTTGAGTCATCATTGCCAAGAACAATGGCTTTATATCACATTATATCTCAAATCACATTTCAAGTTTCATCATTGATATATGCAACATCAATTACATTACTACACAAACATATCATGAATCAATCATACCATATAGGCATGCTTCAATCATAACATTAAAGTAATTCATCATCAATGATCTCATGATATTCCACATTATACACAACATGCCATTATTCATATGCATCCTCAATCTACATATAGTACAATACAATTTATGAGATTGACAATGCATAAAACCTAACATGGTTCATATAATATCAACGTTATCATCAAATCATATTGATCAATTCAATTCATCACTCAAGTATACATAATCAATGACATTGCACATACTTTTTCATTGATCATTATATCTTCCACATTTCCTATATTATCATTGATATATTCATACATAACAATTTACCTTATTCAAGAACTTAGAATCCTCCATATACATTTGGTTGGATCATTATTGTTTTAAGTGTGTTTAGGTACAAAAGACATTTGAAGATCCAACAATGTTGAAGACCAAATAACAAACACATTTGCAAACACCCTCAAGGGACACGGCCAAGCTTGTGGCCGTGTCTCCCAATATAAACATCCAGTAGCCAACACGCCCAAGGGACACGGCCAAGCTTGTGGCCGTGTCACTCAACACCAATACAAGCAGTAGCAAACACGGGCAATGGACACGGCCAAGCCAGTGGCCGTGTCTCTCAACACAACAATCCAGTACCAGACACGGGCAAGGGACACGGCCGTGTCTCTCAACATAAATCAGACAGTAACAAACACAGGCAAGGGACACGGCCAAGCCAGTGGCCGTGTCTCTCCAAAACTCATCCAACACGGCCAAATTTGCCCTAACTTGGCCGTGTCTCCCATAACTTGGCCGTGTCCTTCAATAATTCATAGACCAAACACTTCGAAATTCATCTAAACCAAACTCTAATTCAACATTTCATCATTTTCCTCACAATTTTCTCAACTCATCATCACTTAGATATCAATTCCACACATTTACATACTTAAATCTCTTGTTATCATCATTTTACACACCAATCATACCCAACATAACCTCAATCCAAAAGAAAACCACACAAGAAGGTATATACTTATATATATGTATAATCAATAAAATTCATTCAAGAAATGTGTACTTACCTATATAGCTTGCCAAATCTTCATCTCCATCTTCAATACTCTTAAAATCCTTAAGAAATTTGATGAAGATCAATCTCTCTCTCTCTCTCTCGTGCTCTCTCTCTCTCTCGTGCTCTCTTGTCCACGAAGAAGAAACAGAAGAAGAGGAAGAAGGAAGGTTCTCCATCCTTCCTTCGTTCTTATCTTATATATATATATAATAATAATAATAATAATAATAATAATAATAATAACAATTATACCATTTAAATCTCCACCACACACAATTTCTTTTTGACTTTCTTCTTCTTTTCTCTTCAACACACACATTGAATCCAAATACAACAGTAATCCCAACACTTTTAGGGTATACTTTAGGATATTAAAAGAAGTGTTGAAAGAGCACAAGGTATTGCAGCAGCTGCTACTGAGGAAGAGACCAGAGTTAGGAGATCCCAGTTTGAGGCAGGGTCTTCATCTATAAAGAGGGGCCGAGGAAGTTTTATTCTGAGAATTAGTAGGAGCCAGAGGCAGTCTGGTAGGTCAGTTCAATATCAGAGACAGAGGCCGAGACCTATAGCTTCTGTAGCTAGTG
The DNA here is from genome assembly GCA_947685225.1 of Garcia nutans. Taxonomy (NCBI): domain Eukaryota; kingdom Viridiplantae; phylum Streptophyta; class Magnoliopsida; order Malpighiales; family Euphorbiaceae; genus Garcia; species Garcia nutans. The sequence goes on along the minus strand of CANTUV010000005.1, from coordinate 34,145,769 downwards.
CTCCGACTCCAGTGGTTCAGAGGTCTACTCTACCTGCATGTGATCTTTGTGGTAGGAACCATGGGGGTGTTTGTTGGAAGGTTGGTAGATCAGCTGGGTGTTTTAGATGTGGATCACCATCTCATTTCATTAGAGAGTGCCCTGAGATGCAGGATGATAGACAGACTGATACTGCCGCTTCTCGACCTAGTGTCGGCAGAGGTAGTCGAGGGGGCAGAGGTTTCAGTAGAGGTGGTAAACCTGGGTTCAGTCAGAGAGGAGGATCTGCATCCGGAGGCAGTAGGCCAAATGAGGCTAGATCTTCTCAAAGAGTATATGTGATGCAGAGGCAGCCGGATGCTTCAGTAGTTATAGCGGGTACATTTTCTTTATCTGATATTCCAGTTCTTGCTTTGATTGATCCAGGATCTACACATTCATACATAAGTGCATCCATATTGCCTATGTCTGAATTGCATTCAGAGTCCTTAGGATTTGATGTCTTGGTGACAAATCCTTTAGGACATAGTGTTGTGGTGAGTAAGGTACATCGTGAAAGTGCAGTGGTAGTGCAAGGTGAAGAGTTTCGTGGTGATTTAATTGAAATACCTTTTAAGGAATATGATTTTATCTTAGGCATGGATTGGTTGTCTAAGCATGGAGCTGTGGTAGACTGTCAAAAGAAACGTGTTACTTTGAGAACCAGTGATGGTAGAAACGTGATGGTGTCTAGTGAGCAGAGACAACTTGCATCCTTGTTTGTTTCAGCTGTAACAGCTAGAAGGTTGATTAGAAAAGGGTGTGATGCTTATCTTGCTCATGTTGTAGATATCAGACTAGTGGGTTCTCCACTTGATAGTATACCCACAGTTGTAGATTTTCCAGATGTGTTTCCTGAAGAGTTGCCAGGGTTACCTCCTGAAAGAGAGGTTGAGTTTGGTATCGATTTGTTGCCTGGTACTACTCCCATCTCTATTACTCCTTATCAGATGGCACCTGTTGAGTTGAGAGAGTTGAAGGTGCAGTTGCAGGAGTTGTTGGATAAAGGGTTTATTCGCCCTAGTGTTTCTCTATGGGGAGCTCCTGTTTTGTTTGTGAAGAAGAAGGATGGTACTATGAGGTTGTGCATTGATTATAGGCAATTGAATAAAGTGACTATCAAGAACAAATATCCTTTGCCTAGAATTGATGATCTCTTTGATCAATTGAAGGGAGCAGCAGTGTTTTCCAAGATTGATTTGAGATCGGGGTACCATCAGTTGAGGGTTAGAGCTGAAGATGTTCCTAAGACAGCTTTTCGCACTAGGTATGGGCATTATGAGTTTTTGGTAATGCCTTTTGGGTTGACGAATGCACCTGCAGCTTTTATGGATTTGATGAATAGGGTGTTTAGGCCCTATCTGGATCAGTTTGTGGTGGTTTTTATTGATGATATTTTGGTGTATTCGCGTAATGAAGAGGAGCATGACAAGCATTTGCGGATTGTGCTACAGACCTTGAGAGAAAAGCAATTGTATGCTAAACTGTCAAAGTGTGAGTTTTGGCTTGATCAAGTTACTTTTCTGGGTCATATAATTTCAGCATATGGTATAAGAGTTGATCTGAGTAAAGTTGAGGCTATTTTGAATTGGAGTCCACCGAAGTCAGTGACTGAAATTAGAAGTTTTCTGGGTTTGGCAGGCTATTATCAACGTTTTGTGAAAGGTTTTTCTTTGATAGCCACTCCACTTACCAGATTACTTCAAAAGGGAGTCAGATTTGTATGGACAGATCAGTGTCAAGCTAGTTTTGAACAGTTGAAAGGGATGTTGACTCAAGCACCTGTTCTTACTTTACCTGTGGAAGATAAACCATATATGATTTACAGTGATGCTTCACATAATGGTTTAGGATGTGTTTTAATGCAAGAGGGTAAAGTTATAGCTTATGCTTCTCGGCAGTTGAAGCCGCATGAGCTTAACTATCCGACGCATGATTTGGAATTGGCAGCCATAGTTTTTGCTTTGAAGATTTGGCGACACTATTTGTATGGTGAGAAATGTTTTATTTATACAGATCATAAGAGTTTGAAATATTTGGGGGTGCAAAGAGAGCTTAATCTTCGGCAGAAACGATGGTTAGAGCTAATCAAAGACTATGATTGATTGTTTGATTGATTATCATCCTGGTAAGGCGAATGTGGTTGCTGATGCCTTGAGTCAGAAGTCTTTGGCAGGTTTGGCTGTTTATTCGCTCTCGTTGCTTATTGAGTTGAGAGCGTTGCATGCTAGTTTTAAAGTATGTGATGATGGTGCATTGTTGGCTCAATTGCAGTTGAGACCAGTATTGTTGGATCAGATTAAGGAGGCTCAATTGGCAGATGAGAAAATTCAGAAGATTGTATCAGATTGCCATAATGGGGAGAGCCGAGATTTCTATGTGAAAAGTGATGGTAGCCTTTGGTTCAAGAATAGGTTGTGTGTTCCTGATGATGCCAATTTGAAAAAGATTATTTTAGAGGAAGCACACCAATCAGTTTTTGCTATACATCCGGGAACTACAAAGATGTATCATGATTTGAAGCAGCATTACTGGTGGTCAGGCATGAAGAGAGACATAGCGGAGTTTGTATCCAAATGTCTCACTTATCAGAGGGTGAAAGCTGAGCATCAAGTTCCAACAGGGTTGCTTCAACCTTTATCAGTGCCTGAATGGAAATGGGAGAGAGTGACAATGGATTTTGTGTCTGGTTTGCCATTGACACAGAGGAAACATGATGCTATTTGGGTGATTGTTGATAGATTGACAAAGATAACTCATTTTCTTCCAGTTAGAATGGACTACTCTCTGGAGAAGTTAGCTGAGCTATATATCAGTGATATAGTGAAGTTGCATGGAGTCCCAATTTCTTTAGTGTCTGATCGAGATCCCCGATTTACTTCGAGGTTTTGGAAGAGTTTACATGGTGCTTTGGGTTCTCAATTGCACTTTAGCACTGCTTTTCATCCGCAGACAGATGGTCAGTCAAAGAGAGTGATACATATTATAGAAGATATGTTGAGGAGCTGTGTCATTGATTTTTCTAGGAATTGGGACAGATTTTTGCCACTTGTGGAATTTGCTTACAACAACAGTCATCAATACAGTATTGGAATGGCACCATTTGAGGCATTGTACGGTAGAAGATGCAGAACGCCTCTGTGTTGGAATGAAGTTGGAGAAGGTAAGTTGGTTGGTCCTGATTTTATTAAAGAAACAGAAGAGAAAGTGAAGATAATTCGGGATCGGTTGAAAGCAGCTTCAGATCGGCAGAAATCTTATTCAGATTTGAAGAGGAGAGACATAGAGTTTGATGTTGGAAATAAAGTATTTTTGAAAGTGTCTCCTTGGAAAAAGATTTTGAGATTTGGTCGAAGAGGGAAGCTGAGTCCTCGTTTTATTGGACCTTATGAAGTATTGGAAAGAGTTGGACAAGTTGCTTATCGACTCGCTTTGCCGCCTGAGTTGGATAGAATCCATAATGTCTTCCATGTTTCTATGCTACGGAGGTACAGATCAGATCCATCTCATGTTCTATCTGTTGAATCTATTGAGGTGAGTCCGGATCTGACTTTTAAAGAAGAACTAGTTGTTATTTTAGCATATGGTATGAAAGAGTTGAGACATAAGGAAGTGCCAATTGTGAAGGTTCTTTGGAAGAATCATGGTAGAAAAGAATCAACTTGGGAGAATGAGCAAATGATGCGAGATCAGTATCCTCAACTGTTTTAGACTTGATATCAGGTAATTTCGAGGACGAAATTTCTTTTAGAGGGGGAGAATTGTAATATCCCAAAATGTTCCCTAGAAGTTTTGGTATTATTGTTATAATTGGATTTAATGTATATGTTTCTTTGGAAAGAGAAAAGAATTATAGAGAGAGTGTCTATGTTGTGTAAATGAAAATATATACAACATATACCCAAGTCAAAGTCAAAGAAAGTTAATGGAAGGAGATATTTATGTTATGATTTATGGAATTAATTAATAAGGAAATTATGAATGGATGAGATTAATTTGGATTATTTTAATATTAAAATGACTTGGTGGAGGTTTAAAGAGATAAGTGTTTGACTTGTTGTCTTCATTTCTTCTCCATTTCCTTTTCTTTTCCTTTGTTGGCGGGGCATCATCAAGACAAGAGAGCAAGAGAGAGTTTTGTGTTCCAAGCTCAAAGTTGAAAGGTGATTCAAGTAACCAAGTTGGAAATTCAAGAAGTTTCATCATTTTTGGTAAGTTCTCTCTTGACTTTATTTTATTTGGAGTTGTGTTTGAGTTTGATGGATTATTGTTGATAGTAGGAGTGTGTTTGATTGTGGTGTGTTTATGAGTGTTTGGATTCTATTGATTTTGGATTTTGGGGTTGGTTTGAAGGAAAGAGTAAGTTTGTTGGAAGAGAAAGTGTTGTGGGTGTGTTTTGGGTTTGTGGTGATGATTTTGATTTGTGTTGGATGTATGTTTTTAGTTGTTTTGGTGTTTTTGCAAGTTTGTTATGGTTCTTGGGTATGTTGAGCTAAGTTTGTTTGAAGTGGATTTTGGTGAAAGGAAGTGATTTGTTGGATAAAGTGTTGTTGTGGCCGGAATCTATTTTTTTGGCCTGACACGCCCTTGAGCACGGCCAGATCTTTGGACGTGTCAATTGTTCTGTGTTTTGGATGGGTGACACGATCATTAACACGCCCGTGTTATTGGACGTGTCATAGCTACTGTGATGTTGGAGAATTGACACAGCCATGAACACGCTCATGTTGTTGGACGTGTCAATGTTTCTGTGAGGCAGAATGTATTACACGTTCAGTGACACGCCCGTGATTCTGAGCGTGTCAAAGCTTCTGTGTTGTGGAGTTAGGGCACGGTCAGGGACACGCCCGTGTTGTTGAGCGTGTCATGTGTAGAGTTTGCCCTAGTTGGTTTTTAGCCTTATTATTTCATGTGTATTTCTAAGTGAGTGTGTATGATTACCTTTGGTTTAGGTGTTGAAGAAGTTGTATTGCCCTAACCTAAGTGTTGAGGATTCTTGGAGGAGGAAGTGTATAGATTGGTGTGAGTTGGTTTTGAGGTAAGTACAAACTACATTATTGCATGCCTTTATATGACCTTGAGACATAACACATTTGATTGTAAATGTGTTAAGAAATCTATTGCATTGTTGATGCATGTTAATAATGTTATGTTTTGCATAATGTGAACTTTGTAGAATATATGTTGAAGATTCTAAAGATATGATGATCATTCAAAAGGTATGTGCAATGCAATTGATTTTGATGAATTATTTTAATGTGAATTGAGATATAATGAGTTGTGAAGCCAATGTGATTGGTTATGATGATTCAAATGAAATAAATGGGGCATGTTTGCCTAGATGATGATATTCAATGCAATTAATTATGTATACTCTATTGATGAGATATGAAGCCATGGTTGTTGGCTATAATGATGCAAATGAGATGGTTGAGGCATGGTTGCCTATTTTGATTATGCAAATGAAATGAGAAATGAATTGAGAAAGAAATGTATAAAGGTATAAATGAAAAGATTGTGTGTCTAATGTGTTATTCAACCATCAGAGTTCTGGGTTTGGCGGCATGCCTATAAAGTACTGGATAGGTGAAAAGACCGGGTCATAAGCCGATTCCAGTTGATAAATATGAAATGTGAATTATAGTAACAGTCTTGCCGGGTTAAGGATTTCCTCGGGTTTATCCGGGTTGAGGTCCAAGAGACTGGGTCTGTTACAGGTAACAGTCTTGCCGGGTTGAGGATCTCCTCGAGTTTAGCCGGGTTGAGGTCCAAGAGACTGGGTCTGTTACCCTATCCATGGATAGAGATATATATATATGTATCGTCTACGGGCTTAATGATTGTGATTATGGACCAAAGCAGTAACTCTGAACTTTGAATAACATATTAGTGTCTTTTGGGCCCATGCTTGTCTTTGTTTTCAATGTGATTTATGAATGATGAAATAAATAAATAATGAGATTCTTGAGAATTGTTTATATGTTTGAAGGTATGACATTTGCATTTCATTATAGTATAATATTATTTTAGTTTGTACCACTAAGCCTATGGCTTAGCGCGGTTGTGGTTCATCGCGCAGGTGACAGAGTAGAACCAGAGAGTTCAGCTAGACCGAGTCGAGTCTAGATTCTGAAGAGTTGATAGAGGACTTAAAGATCAAAGACTAACTGCCAAACATGTATAAATTTTATGTTTTGTGAAACTTGAGTTTTGATGTATATGTATTTGTAAATATTGGTATATTTTCCGCTGTGTATTGAATAAATGTTTTATTTACTGTATTTCAAAAGATAACTTAAATGTTTTGAGTTTGCTTCTCTTATTGTAAAAGAAGTGAGTCGTTTGTTTAGTAAACCGTGGCATTCCTATATTCAGTATACGTATATTACGATTGTAATAGCATGCTGTGTACGTATACAGAGTATAGGGGTGTTACAATAAACTTTGTGTATATTATATGAAACTATTAATACAAAATGTAATTCATGTTGAATTTGAGTTATTGTTCAATAATATTTTGGCTATAAAATAAAATTTCAAACTTGTATAATTGAAATGCCATAAAATTTTTTTTATCAATTTTATAGTTTATGTATAATAAACTCAATATTTATTCTTTGGCATTTAATATTATTTGAATAAAAATTTTAGCATTTTAGATAAAAATTTTTGAGGTTGGTGTTTTTGCAACTTGGTGCAACCGAATTTTTTTTTTCTGACAAGTTTATAAAAATCCCTATAAAAAATGATAATTAATCTCATGTCATTTTATAGAATTGTTAAAAAGAATATGACATCAAAGAGGGATATCCTAGTAGTGTGCTAATTTGAAAACGTTGATGCCCTACCCTACCATCACTACCCTACCATCAAAGCCAAACATAAAATAAAATCAAAGTAGCTTTAATTGTCCATTGATAAGCCCTAAAAAATAAAATCAATTCCATCCATGGAAGGCTTGCGGTATCAATAACTCATTAATAGAGCAAATTCCATTTGAATTTTTTACCAAAGTTCAACTACAATTATCTAAATTTAAATTTATTAAATTTCCACCGTCGAGTAACATTATTTTAATAAATTGACATGCATTAAAAAATATTATTGCTGTTTTTTCACGATTGTAATTATTAATCTATATAATTAAAAACTTACTTTAAACATAGAAGTTGCAGCCATAAAAAACATGAAGATTACTAAAATGTAGTGTAATCTTGAAATACATTTTTCTTAAGAGTTGTAATTTATAAAATATAACCTTGTCAAAAAATAAAATAAAATAAAATTTACACTGATTTTTCTGAACTATAAAGTTCATTACTGAACAACTGATTCAATAATAGTAGGAGAAATTTATGAAATAAAGTTGAGTAAGAACAAAAGGAGATGAAAATAAAAAGTTTCTCTAACAAGAGTTTATTAATTGCAATGTCAACATCCATGTCTTCAATTAAAAGTCTTTTGAACATAGACGCAAAAAATCAAGCTATTTCAGTTTTAAAATGTATGTAAGAAAGAGTAGGTAATGCCTTCAACTTTTCAAACACATGATAAGGACGGAGGAGCAAACCTTGTACTGTCATTTTGATCCCATACAGTATTGATGATATTTTGAATCATGCCATTATAATCTGAATAAGACACATTATTTGCATATTACTTATCTGATTTGCCAGATAAAATAGGATAAGAATACTAATTCTTCAATATACAATAGCTATTCTTTATTCACAAAATTAGAAAATATTTATTTCATATAATAAATTCTAATATATTTAAAATATCAATAAAAAAATTGAAATTATATAATAGCTATTCTTTATAATATAAAATATGAAACAAAACTGAGAACAGTTATTCTATTTCCTATTCTATGCTTTTTCATGAACAAAACGAAGATTTGGCAGTCGGTATTGAAATTTATTTTGGAAAATAAAATTGAATCTAATTGATAAAAAAATAGTGAATTTTGTAAAATCAAAGTATCGAGGTAAAAGATTATCCGCTACTTCAAAAATATAATAAATAAATAAATAAAAAGAAAGAGAAAACAAACCACCAAGATCTCAGGTTTGAGCCCTTGGTAAAAAAAAAGGAAAGAGGGAATATATTCAGCCATCTATTTGCTATCCTCAGCACTTAAAAATTCCATTCTCTTATGACTGAAACTCCTCGTAAACAGCATTTAACTTCCAAAATGCCTGCCAAGTTACATGGTCCAATCTGTTTTACTAAGAAAAGTAATTAATGATAGGAAACAAGATTATAATTTGAATAAGACAGAAAGGAAATGATGTTAAACCCATGAAAGTTAGACCTGGAAACTTTTAGGAGAAAATAGACAAGAACAACAAAAATAAGAGCATGCACATACCAATTTTCGAACACTGTTGACAGAGTATTCCTGCATCAATGGCCCTTAAGACACATCTTCGTTTTTTCACACGAAATACATTTGGCCAATAAGCTAGGAGCGAAATAATTGAGAATGTAATATGCTCTCAATGATACAAGTGTGGAAGCAAAATAAAGTACAAAAAGATGTATGAATTATCCAATGCAAGATGCAGACACATTGGACAAAATTAATTGCTAGCATAAAGCACCATACTAAAATGTGGTTACATATTGGATTTGCTTTCTCAATATCTATACATATCTTGTAAATGCATTTCGTTAACCATATCTTTGACTTGTTCAGAAGAGCACACCAAAAGATTATCCTCCTGTGATGTTTTAATTATGATTCAAAACAGAAATTCCACACACAAACACATAATGCCTGTAACTTGTAAAATACCTACGTATAGATATTCTGATCTTGGTGCAAAGCCTGGAAGAAAGAAATGCCCACAAGTAATGAACATCATTGATGAAAAATGAATACACATTGGAAGGATACTAATCTTCTGATAGACCATGTATAACATACAATGCATATTGAGTACTAATCATCAGAGAGAAGAAGAGACAAATGAAGAGTAAAGGGAAGCAAAAGAAAAAAACCAAAAAAAGAAAATCCGATGCTAGATTAGATTTGATCCTCACTTTTGGTTTCTTTCCATGTACTGCAGTGCCTATTCATCAGCCATGGCCAACTCTAATGCATAGTCATCCCTTTCCTGTCACATTGAAGCACTCAGAAATAAGACGAGCATAAAAAAATAATTTAATAAGATATTTTGCTACTCTCTTTTTCCATCTAGACCTCTTTATTCTCTTTTTTCTTTTTTCCTTTTGAACAAGTATACTCTGACCTTCTATATCGTTAATATTAAACCCATAGTATCATTATAGAACTCTGACTTACAACTGGTCCTCGGGCAAAATATCTTCCAAACTGAAGCCAATACACCTGTAAAAACCAGACATTTCATCATCACCCATCATTCAAGTAAACAAAAATTCCAGTGCCTAATAGTCCCATAATACTACAATATTTCTCTTTTTTTTTTCCTCTTTTTTACTTCTCTCTCTCTCTCCCCCCTATGAGGGGGTCATTTTTAAAACACAAGAAGTTCCAATCAGATGCATCATTTTTTAAAATTAAATAATCACTATATGATTATCATGTATCTATTGAATTTTTCTAATACATATAGTGTTCTCTCAAAGCAAGAGGTTGAAAGTACCTCATCTTCATCTTGCACTTCTACTTCGAGATCAGAAGATGGAAAACTCACACAGAGAAGCGCATACCCCTACATTACAAAAATAAAAAAATATGAATTTCTGAATATATTTAAAAATATATCATCACAGAATTACACATTGAACATCAAGTTAAAACATTCACAGAATCCCAAGCAAGTGCTTGATCAAACAACTATTGGTAACAAAATGAATAAACTTGGACTGAAAATTTTCCCATTAAAAAATTGCTTCAAAGAGAAAAATATCGAGCAAAAGAAAAAGTAACTTCAAAGAAAAGAAAATTAAAAGTTATGGCTCAAGTGAACAATATTACGGCATTAGAACTAATGCCAAAGAAAAGCTATGAGCCCTCACTTATAAGTCCTCAATTTATTTCATTATTATTCGATGTAGGATTACTTACCAACACACCACTTCAAGTAAAACCGGGCTGACCAATGGCCCAAAATCAACAGGCCTGTTGACACTTGCTCACAAATGGATCAGCTGACCTCATCAGCCACCCAACAGTAGAGGCTTGAACATGGATCCTACATCCAGCCAATTTGAGCACAAGGCTTTGATACCATATTAAAAGTCTATGAGCCTTTTGTTGGAGCAATTAACTGGAGAATGTCATAAAGGGTTTCATCAATGCATCAACTGCGGTTTCATTATCAATTAGGTAAGAAACATCACCAAACTAGAAAAATGTGTTCCATGAGAGTTCATTGAAGCTAGGCATGAGCTTACACATGTTCTTAATTGGTATGTCACTAGACACAGATAGTTGCACCAAATACAGGAATTGCTGAAACACTGTGCTCCTTCAATTTGATATCCTTAATAGCAAAGGTGCTACTAGTAGCTATTCTTGTCTCGCCAACTAAGATGCACTTGGAGGAGGGCCAAAAAAGTGAACCATAAACTGGGAGGGATTGCTTACTACTGGAACCATAATGACGATGTAGTATTCCTTGTGTTCAAACATAATCATTCTCAATAGCTGCTATGTTTAGGCGTGGATTGTTTGAAAGCTTCAAACACAAGAAATTCTAGATAATCGTTATGTTTACAGTAGTAAGCAATCTCACCCAGCTTATGATCTACTCGATTCACCCTCCTCCAAGTGCACCTAAGTTGGCAAGATAGTTCCTAATAGGACCTTTAATATTAACGATATCAAATTGAAGAAACAGGTTGTTTCTACCTGCATTTGCCAACGAAACTGTCTGTGGGCCACCAGCGTGTGACAAATACCACTAACAAAGGTATTCCTTTCAACAGAAAGCACCTGGCTAGTGACACACCAATTAAGAACTTGTATAAGCTTGTGCTTGATTTCAATGACCTCCTATGGAACGCATTTCACCAATTTGGTGATGTTGCTTACCTAACTAATAATGAAACCACAATGGAACATTGAACGAAACCTCTATACCATTCTCCAATTAATTGCTCCAATAGCAAAGCAGGCTGTACAGGTTCTTCGACTTTGGTATGGTATCAAAGACATGTCCAAATTTTCTACAATTAATGATGTCAGCCAACTGACGACCTACTGATGTTGGGTCATTAGTCAACCTGGTTGCACTTGATGGGGTGTATTGGGAAGTGATGTCTTATCGAATAATAATAAAATAACTTGAGGACTTATGAGTAGATGTTAGACCCAACATATATAGAAATTGGTTTTGAGCAAATGGGTTCCAACATTTGTTTATTTATAAGCTTATGTATGTACAAGTCTATGGACTTTAATATCCTTAAACTCACATTTCTTGAGCAAAAGGAGTAGTTTTCCATAATTTTAATGGTATCTTCTTACTTGGATGAAACTACTGAATCTTTAGTGCCCCTGTGATTTAGGATCAAAAGGGACGATCTCTCCCTCCAACCTTAATCATCTCCCAACTCCTTCCCTACACAAGCTACTGCTCTTTGCTTGGAGTTCTTTGGAAACAAGTGCACCAGCAAGAAGTAATGAATAGAAAGAAAAAGAAACAAGATAATACAAGCTCTGCAAGCTCTCCAGGCACATTTAAGCATTCCATTTGTTGATGAAGCAAGAGGAAACATTTAAGCATTCCATTTGTTGATGAAGCAAGAGGAAACCTTTCCCAATATTGTTGGATGTCCAAGGAGACATATTTGATAGTAGGTTTGCTAGAAAATCAATGAGGTAGATTCAGAAAAATGGAGACTGAAAATTTAAAGTTTTGATCCGGTGAATCTAGGCCAGATTTCAGTGTGTGGATGGTGAGAGGACCATCATCAGAGGGAGGGGAACATCCGGCAGTTGCTGATGCTGCCAACTGACTGATGCCAGCAACAATATGTTACATATACAACAACAACAACAACTAAGCCTTAATCCCAAACAAGTTGGGGTCGGCTGTATGGATCCTCAACAAAATACGCTCAAAAGACACCAAAAAAGATACTCCAGCCTTAGGCCCCTTCCAAGGCACGGATTTTACATCTTCATTCAAGTCTATCATTAATCAAATCCGCATCAAGATCTAAGGTACGTAAGTCTCTTGCTATCACCTCATTCCACACAGTTCTAGGTCTTCAACGACCTCTAGCCCCCTCAATCAACAAATTCTCACACTTACGAACCGCAGCATTAGGAGATCTTCTTAAAACATGCCCATACCATCTAAGTCTTCCTTCCCTCACCTTATCTCCAACATCTGCTACTTGGACTTTTTGTCGAATATGAACATTCTTAATTTTGTCCAGTCTGGTATGTCCACACATCCATCTTAGCATCCTCATTTCTGCCACACTCATCTTATGCAAATGTTGTCCCGTTGGTGCCCAACACTCACTACCATAGAGCATCGCAGGTCTAACAACCGTCCTATAGAATTTACCTTTCACTTTCAGAGGTATTTTCTTATCACATAGCACTCCAGTCGCACCCTTCCACTTCAACCACCCTACCTGTATTCTCTGAGCCACATCTTCATCTATACGGCCATCATTCTGGAACACCGAACCCAAATATTTGAACTGCTTAGTTTTAGGAATCAAAACTCTATCCAACTTAACCTCATGTTCCTGCTTCTTCCTTAGACTGAACTCACAGTGCATATATTCCGTTTTACTCCTACTTAACTTTAAACCCTTGTCCTCGAGGGTTTTTCTCCACACTTCCAACTTACGGTTTACACCAGCACTAGTCTCATCAATTAAAATAATATAAGAGAGAAAAATAAGTAGGGAATGGTGAGTTGTATATACGGACAAAGTTGGTTAGAAAGAATATAGGAATTTTCATCTGATTTTGTAAGGTAGTGAGTAGTGGGTTATTTGTAGCAACTGCATGTCATGCACGGATGATTAGTGAATGAATGAAAGAATATTCTACCCCCTAATTCTCTGTCTCTATTCTCTTCTTCCTACCCCTATTCTCTATTCTTGCCTATTCTTTATCTATCTCTTCTGCCATTTTTAATTGATTTGATTGTTGGTTGAGTTATTTAAGTTTGTTGTTATATTACAAGTAGTATCAGAGCAGTCCGAACTGGGCTATAAATTATATGATGAGTAAAACGGAGAAGAAAGGAACCAAGGCCTCAGAATCAAAGAATCCGAGCAAGAGGAATTGGAAGAAGTAGAAAATTTTACCTTATTCCAAAATGATGTGAACATGAGAATCGAAGCCATCCAGAAGGAGTAGCAAGTGACTCTAGCAGAGAACCTATGATCAGCTACGGTTCGAGCAACTGAAGTTGGGGACTCACTTCACCAAGATGATGGAGTTGATGATGAATCTGAGTAAAGAGAAGGAACTAATTCAAGAAGAAATTCCACCGCCACCCACCACCAGGGGTATACTCCTTGCTCCTCGTGTTCGTGAGGTGGAGGACTTCGGATTCAACCCAACTGACAATGCACCCAGAGCTTATCTAAACCGTCTCCTCCCTAAGATGGACTTACCCCTTTTCGAAGGTAAGGAACCGTAGTCGTGAATTGAAAAGTGCAACAAGTACTTTCAGATATACGACATCCTTGAGGAAAGAAAGATGAAACTAGGGCTATTGTTTCTTGCAACTGGGAAACCTGAAAAATGGGTACTCCAGGTGGACCGCTATGCATGAAAATGCCAACTGGGAAGAATTTTCAAGAGCTCTGATTCAAAGATTCAGGGAATCACCGATTGAAGATGTGGTGATGGAGTTTAATTGGTTGAGGCAAAAAGGATTAGTGTCGTACTTTCAAGAACTTGAGAAGGCGGCCAAAATGGTAAGAGAAAACTCATATCTTACTGAGCCCTATTTTATTTCTAGCTTTATTGGTGGTTTAAAGGAGGAGGTGGGTGAGTCGGTGAGGATGCTATGGCCAGCGACGTTATCGCAGGCCTTCAAACAAGCGAAGTTCTACGAACTCACCTTAGAGGCAACCTTAAATCTTTCTAGGGCCAAAATACCCGCAAACCCATTAACCCACCAAATAACCCAATCACTAAACCTGCCCAAATTACCACATAAACCATAATCTATTAGCAAAACCCCTAAACTCCTTTTCACCTAAAACGCAACCAAACCCAACAAAAATTTCACTCGTCCCTTTACAGAACCAAAAAAAGACTTCCAACAATTGTTTTTGATGTGGCGATAAGTTTAACACCGACCATAGATGCCAACCCAAGTCTGTGATGAAGATGATGAGCCAAGAAGACGATGGAGTGAGTGAGGTCAAGGAGGATTGGTAGGCGATTGAGAATGAAATTGATGAAGAAGAAGATGACTCAGAGAGAGCCACTCTGTCTCTGCACACAATTGATGGGAGTTTGACTGGCAATACTATCAAGATTAGAGGGAAAATTAAGAACTGAAGCTTGCTCATCCGCATAGACAGTGGGAGTACCCATAGTTTCATAGACACCAAGAAAGTTGGAGAGCTTAAACTTCCAACTATGCAAGTAAACTCTGTTACGGTCACTATTGCCAATAACAGAAAAATAGCGGTGAGAGAGAAGTTTTGATTGCACATGGTCTATGTAGGATCACAAATTTAAATTTGATGTGCGAGTGCTGGAAATTGGTGATTATGATTTAGTTTTGGGAGTGGACTAGATGAAGTCACATACTCCTATTACTTTTGACTTTGAGGGCTATAAATTGATGTTCAAGAAGGATGTTAAAATGGTGGAATTAAAGGGGGTTACTGATCAAGAGGCTCTGAAGATGAAAGGGAAGCAGCTGTGTAAGTTAACTCAAAACAATTGATACAACCCAGTAGAAGCTCCTTTGGCTCTCTGACCTTGTTGGTTAAGAAGAAGGATGGTAGCTGGGCTTTTGTGTTGACTATAGAGCTCTGAATGAAGTAACAGTGAATGATAAATTTTCCATTCCGATTGTTGAAGATCTCCTTGATGAGCTTCATGGAGCAATTATATTTTCAAAAATTGATCTTTGCGCAGGCTACCATCAAATTCGTATGGAGCCCCAAAACAACCTTTAAAACGCATTCCGAGCATTCTAAGTTAAAAGTGATGCCATTTGGACTAACCAACGCACCTGCTACTTTTCAATCCTTGATGAACTAGCTTTTTCAACTGTACCTTAGAAAGTTCCTTCACATATTATTTGATAACCTTCTCATTTCCAGTAAGTCTCTTGAGCTACACATTTATCATCTTGAGTTAGTTTTTGAAATTCTATTGACGGAACAATTGTATGCCAAATGGGAAAAATGTGCCTTTGGATACTCTTCAGCAGAGTATCCAGGCCACGTCATTTCTGCAGAAGGGGTGGCTACTGATCAAGGGAAAATTTAGGCTATGATGGATTGGCCTACATAGTTATTAGTAGAGCAATTGAGGGGATTCTTGGGTTTAACACGGTATTAAAGAAGGTTCATTAAGGATTATGGAACCTTGTGTAACAACCACAGAGGTTAGTAGCACAAGAGTTTAAATATAGCAAAGAAAGAAGAAGAGAAAGGAAGAGAAAGAGAGGAAGGGAGATTAGAGAATAGGAAGTATAGGAGAGAAATTATCAATACTCATTCATAATGCCTCCCAATTCAGTACAATCTAATTAATAACATAAAAGGACAAAAATGTTAAAGAGAAACTACCAATACCACCTGCTGACTCACATTCTCACATTCTGTTATTCAATCATTAGCTGACCTTACTTACTCATATTTACTTTCTCACCCTTTTCCTCCTCGAGTACATGACAATACCTTCCACTTTGAGTCATTCTTGTCCCCAAGAATGCATGGCTGAAGGAAACCGATGAGCAATGAAGGTAAGATCCTCCCAAGTGGCATCGATGGAAGGTAAGTTGAGCCACTTAACCAACACTTGCTAAATGTATTGGTTGTCTCAGAAAACGACCCTTGAGTTGAGAAATTTCTCTAGACCAACCATTATCTCCCCTTCCTCAGTGTCTAGTAATGCAGTAACTAGCACTACATGTGATACAGCCTTCTTCTTGAGCAGTGAGACATGGAAGACTAGTTGTACTCTAGAGGTTGCTGCCAGGCGTAACTTGTAAGCGACTTCACCTATCCGTTCCAAACCTCAAAAGGCCTGTAATATTTTGTTGATAGCTTCATGTTCTTAAAAAAAAGAGCAACCCGGTGCACAAACACTCCCGCTATGAGCAGAGTTCGAGGAAGGATCAGACCTATTAGGTCTTTGTACACCGCCTTCCCTTACAATTGCAAGAGTCTGTTTCTACGACTCGAACCCGTGACCTCAGGTCACACGGCGACAACGCTTACCGTTGCGCCAAGGCTCCCCTTCTGATAGCTTCATGTTCTTCCTTAATGCAATTGAAGTCTGCCTATACGGTTGCAATTTTAAATACACAAGATCTCCCACTGTAAAAACTCGTTCACTTCTTTTCTTATCACCATACATCTTCATTCGTTCTTGAGCCTTTCGTAAATTTTCCTTAAGTAGAGTTTGCACCTGAGCACATTCCAACAGCAAGACTTCCACTACTGCCACTTCAGTTTGAACATTGAGCAATGGTGGTGGAGCAGGAGCATAGCCATACAAGGCTTGGAACAGGGATATCTGGATGGCTGAATGGTAAGCTGTATTATACCACCATTCAGCCAATAGCAACCAATCAGCCCACCTTTTAGTGCACATGAGACATGCATCTTAAATAAGTCTCTAATGTGTGATTCAACCGCTCAAATTGGCCATCTGATTGAGGATGGTAGGAAGAACTCATGTAAAGTTGTACCCCAAGAATCCGAAACAGCTCCTTCCAAAACAGGCTTGTAAAAATCTTATCTTTACCAGATACAATCACTTCAGGCAATCCATGAAGTTTAGCAATATGTTGGAGGAACTGTTTGGCTACCACAACAGCTGAATAAGGGTGTGCAAGGGTAATAAAATGGGCTGATTTTGTTAGTCTGTCCACCACCACCAGGATAGTGTCATAACCTCTGGACCTCGGCAATTGTTCCACAAAATCCATGCTAATGGATGACCAGGCAATAGATGGAATGGGTAATAGTTGTAGCAACCCAGGGTATAGACAATTCTCTGATTTGCACTTAATGCAAATATCACACTGTGAAACCCATTCAATAACAGTTTTCTTTAAATTGGGCCAGTAGAAGTGAGCTTTGAGTTTGTTATATGTTACCTGGATTTCAGAGTGCCCTCCCAATGGACTATCATGGAATTGTGCTAATAGTTTGCTCCTCAAGTCAGTGGAGCTACCAATAAAGAGTCTCCCCCTGTATCTCAATAGACCCTGCCGAAGTGAATAATGAGGAACCAGTGCTAGGGTAGTGACAGTTTCCCTAATGAGGTCTTGAACCTGCTGATCATTTCGATAGGAGAGCTCAACTTCAGGCACCCAGGCTGGAACAACTGCTAAAGCAAAAAGAACCCCTCGACTATTATCTTTTCTTGATAATGCATCAGCTGCCCTGTTTTCCTTCCCCTTCTTGTAATGTATCGTGTACTCAAGCCCTAAAAGTTTAGTAATGCCTCTTTGCTTCACATAAGTGTGGAGTCTTTGCTCTAGCAAATGCTTTATACTCTGCTGATCCGTGTTGATGATGAAGCTCCCCTGCTCCAAGTAGCGTCTCCACTTGGTGACAGCAAAGATAATTGCAAGTAATTCACATTCATAAGCTGACAATCCTTGATTCCGAGGGCTCAATTGCTTGGAAATGAATGCAATAGGTCTGCATTTTTGCATCAGTACTGCTCCTATATCAAAACTACTTGCATCATATTCTAGAACAAATGGTTTGGTAAAATTGGGTAGAGCTAGGATTGGAGCAGTAGCCATAACTTGCTTCAAATGATTAAAGGCAAGTTGAGCTTTTGAATTCCAGTGAAAGGCTTGCTTCTTCAAAAGTGCATTTAGAGGTTTGCAAATAATTCCATACCCGTTGATGAACCTCCGATAATATCCAGTTAATCCCAAAAATCCTCTAAGCTGCTTAAGAGTTTTTGGAATAGGCCAATCCACCATAGCTTGGATTTTAGACCTATCAGTTGAAACTCCCTCTGCAGAGATAATGGACCCCAAATATTCTACTGATTCACAACCAAAGACATTTCTCCTTCTTGACCAACAATTGCTACTCACACAGGATTTGAAATACAGTTTCCAAGTGACGTAGGTGCTCCTCCCCACTCCTACTGTAAACAAGGATATCATCAAAGAAAACTAATACAAACTGTCTCAAGTATGGCCAAAATATTTGGTTCATTAAAGCTTGAAAGGTGGCTGGGGCGTTGGTTAGTCCTAAGGGCATAAGGCATAACCTTGAATTCAAAGTGCCCAACATGTGTTTTGAAGGCTGTTTTATAAGTGTCTGATGGTTTCAACTGAATTTGATGATACCCTGCCCTCTAATCTATTTTAGAAAACACAGTAGCGCCACACAATTCATCCATCAGGTCTTCAATGATTGTTTTTAAAAGTTAAGTCATTTAACTATCTGTAATCTACACGGAAGCGCCATGTACCATCCTACTTTTTAACTAAAAGGGCAGGAGAAAAAAAAAAGGACTTTGACAGGGTTGTATGATGGACTGTTCTAACAGGTCCTGTGTTAGTTTTTCTATCTCTGTTTTCTGAAAGTGAGGGTATCTATAAGGTCTTAAACTGACTGGTTCCGTGTTTGGTTTAAGGTTGATGTTGTGGTTTATGTGTCTAAAAGGAGGTAAGCCTTTTGGAGGCAAGAAGAGGTGATTGTATTTGGCTAACAAGGTTTGAAGGGAGCTCTGAAATATTGAGTTGTGGTGAGTAGTTTGGGAAAATGAAGGCTGTATAGTAGTTACATGGATTGCAAATAATCTTGCTGTCACACCACTCCAACCATTCTGTATCATCTTTCCCAACTCCCTACTACTCATCAGTCTGAGCTAGCCCTTCTCAGTAATGCCCTTCAATTCAACAACCTTGCCATCCTTCTTAAATAATAGCTTGCAACCCACAAAATCTAGAGTGATTGGATTATAAGTTCTCATCCAATCCAACCCAAGCACTACATCATATTCCCCAAGCTCCAATACCCTTAAGTCAAACTGAAATTTTATCCCCTGCATCAACCATCTACACTCTAAACACTTTGTTTTGACCATTAATTTCCTACCATCAGCTACTGTAACTGCCATCGGGTTGACTGTAACAGTAGCAAGCTTCAATTCCTCCACCAACTTCGGGTCGATGAAGCCATGTGAGTTGCCAGAATTAATTAGAATGAAGATGGCCTTGTTTTTTATTTGCCTTCGTATTCTAATAGTATTATCAGTCTGGCTTCCATCAATTAAGTGTAGAGATTCAACTGGTTCATGGTTGACCAAATTTTCTTCGACTTCTTGCCAATCGTCACCTCCAGGATCAATACCTTCATCTTCATCTATTCCCTGCAGCAGCATCACCTGCTTCACCGCACACTTGTGTCCAGGGAAATACCAATCACCGCATCTGTAGCAAACATTCGATCCTTGTTTATTTAGGGTATAAGGAGTTTGGTATTTCTGAGTATTCTATTGTGATTTAGGGCTGCAGGAGTAGACTGATTTTAGGGTCGATATAGTCGGGTTAGGAAATTGGGTCATGGGTTTAGTTGTTTTGGCTTGGGTCTGGGTAAATGATGAGCGGCTATATGGTGCATTTTGTGAGCGGTAAGTTTTCTGCAAAGCTTCGATCACTATCTTTTGAAGCCTCGCCTGCTCAAAAGCAGCATTCAACGTCAATGATTGCAGCATCCTCACCATCGCCCCCATCGACCTTTGCTTTAAAGGAAGAAGTGGGTTAAAGCAAAGATTACTAGGATTCCTTTAACCCACCCAGAACTCAAAAGCAGCATTCAACGTCGATGGTTGGAGAGATTTGGACTTACCCTCTCAACCTTTGCTTTAATCTCTTCGAAAGCTTCCTAGTAATCCTTCACCGATCCTGTTTGCCAAAGTCTATGGAAGTCCGACACCACATCATCCACCGTAGCCAACTTAACCTTACGCTACTCAGGAACATCATAAATTCTAAAATACTTCCCACATTTCCAAAGCCAGGATTGAGAATCCTTCCCTTAAAAGATGGGTAAATCAATCTTTGGAAACAATCGATTGTAATACCCATATCCTCCACCATCAAATTGAGTCGGACCAATGAACATTTGCTCGATCTCATCAGTCCTCTCCCCCACCACTGTGCCTTCTGGTTCACAAAGCTTTAGATATGGGTTTGGCAACAATCCTTTGGCGGTGGGTTCTTCTGTTAGGAGTTCTATACCCTTATCCTGCAGATTCATTAGAAGTTGCATCATCTGACCCAGCTGGGTTTCCAGCTTAAGCTGCTCCCCTCTTAGCTGGTCGAAGTTGTGATGTTGTTCTCGTTGCAAGGATTCCATTCTCATATTCATCTCATCTTGAAGAGAGGCAAGCCGATCAACTTCATCTGTCTCCTCTATAGCAGCAGCAGAGGTTTCTTCAGCGCCGGTACTTCTAGTTTTCCTCAACTTGTTCATTTTTTGCAATAACTAAAGGAAACATTATCTGCAGCAAGGCAAATTCTTTATACGGACTGATCACGAGCATAAAGCATTTGCTAGAGCAAAGATTACACAACTATGTTCAACAAAAAGGAAAAACAAAGATATTGGGATTGGACTACCGGATTATTTACAAGAAAGGAACAGAGAACAAAGTGACTGATGCATTATCATGAAGAGATGAAGTGGAAGGGAAGACTTGTTCCGTAATTCCCTCTTGGATGACTAAGGTTGAAGAAAGCTACAAAGGTGACAACCAAGCACAAGAACTCATTGTGGCAGCTAGTATACAAAGCCAATTGATTATACTTATCAAGAAGGAATTTTGAGATACAAGGGATGAGTATTCATTGGCAACAGTAATGGGTTGAAAGCTAAACTCCTATCTTGATTTCCATGATTCTGCAATAGGTGGTCATTCAGGCATACAGGCTACTTATATCAGAATCAAGGCACGCTTCTATTGGTCAAAAATGTTCTTAACAGTAAATGATTAAGTTCTAAAATGTGATGTCTGCAGTAGATGTAAAGTAGAGGGATGTCCTTATCCGGGATTACTTCAGTCGTTACCTATTCCAGCAACTGCTTGGCAAACAGTAAGCATGGATTTCATTGAGAAACTCCCAAAATCCAAGGGTTGTGACACTATTCTCGTAGTCATTGACAGTTTTACCAAGGCAGCCTACTTTGTTCCACTAGCTCACCTCTATTCAACTCCAACAATTGTTTTGATCATTTATGTATGTATATTTTAGGGTAATTTTATTGGCTTTTAGTTAATTTTTTCTTTAATTTATGCTTAAGACTGCTTTAAGTGTTTGATTTAGGTTGAAGTGCAAAAATGGAACTTTAATTCACTTGTTGAATCCCAAATTAGTGGAAAAGTATGAGACACGGCCAAGACACTCAATGGCTTAGCCGTATCCCTCGTCAAAGGGCAAGAAACTCACGAAGAAAAGAAGGAAAAGAAGTAGCCAATGACACACCCAAGAGACACGGCTAAGCCACTGGTCGTGTCACATAACATGACCAAGACAAAACCAACTTGGCCGTGTCCTTGAAAAGATTTGGGCAAAAGAAAACACATGCATAAGACACAGCCAGGGCCTTGGTCGTGTCCCACCTGAAGAACAATAAAGAGAGAAGCAAAGAAAGGAGACAGAAGCGAACACAGGCAAGTGACACGGCCAAGCCACTAACTATGTCACTCCCACAAGAAGAAAGTATTTGAAAGGCAGCAATGGACACACTCATGGGCCTTAGCCGTGTCTTTAGAAAAATTGAGAGACACGGCCAAGTCACTCATGACTTGGCCGTGTCTTGTGTGGCTTCGTTTAATTATTTGCACGAGTTGAGAGACAAGATGGGAGACAACAAAGAATTTTCTTTTGAAAAGAAATAATGAAAGAAGTAAAAGATGACCTAATTTATGAGATAAAAGATTTTTTTTAAAAAAAAGAAGGGACAAATGGGAGTGTGGTGAGTTGGAAGAGCAATTCTTTTTGTCTTAAAAGTTAAAATAATTGGAGGGAAGACCACTCTATATATGGGCTGTTATTTATCTATGAAGGGGGCATCTCTCAATCACCATCAACAATAGCCATTCTCTTGACAAGATTGTTTTGCAAAGCTTTAGGAGGAGGTTCAATGATTATTCATCAAACTCAAGCAAGGTTGGAGGAAGAACAAGAGAAAATCAACTCTAGTCTTCTTCAAACCGGTTTTGTTATTTCTTGAATTAGTTCAATTAATTCATTTTCAGATTTTTGTTGAACTGTTATTAACATTAATATTTCAATGGATGTTTTTTATTTGATTTCAAATGAGATGAGTATGTGCTTTGATTTGATAATGATGAGCTAAATTATCCATGCCTAGAGTTTGCAATAGATTTGATTAAATGATTAAATTCAAGTATTTTCATTAATATACCTTGTTATTGGTTGTTTGCATTGAATTATTTGTTAGGTTGATAGATTGGCCACTTATTAATCTCTAGATATTGAAAAAAGAACCGAGAGGTAAAATTTGATATTGCAAATATGCATTCGACTACCCGAAGAATGAATTAGGAATATAAGTTCTAGGGTTCTCTTAATTTGCAAATTTAAAATAATTAGTTGTTAATTCATGAATAAGAAAACTAATGAATTAAAAATAGCTAATTAATCATAAGAAACAAATTAAGTTACAAGGTTATGTTAATGGTAATTCGAAAATTAGACATTTGATTAAATTGAATTGTAAATCCTGGGTATCCTTTTGAAAGTTTCAATCAATTTTGTGTAACCGTTATTTATTTTACTTGTAATCTTAGATTTTTTTTACATTTCAACAACATACACTCAAACTTTGATATTTTTATTTTTAATCAAATTATTACGAACAAACACCTTCCTTGTGAGACGGCCTTGGGGCAATCATCGTTGCTACAATAACATTGTATACTTGCGAGTGTCGCTTTATAATAGAGTTTAGTAGAGAACAAGTTTTTGGCGCCGTTGCCGAGGAGAACAATTGTTAGTGGTAATTTAATTCTTTTATTTTAATTGTTTAATTGTTTAAAGTGTTTCCTTCTCGAATTGCCTAGGTGATTTATGCAAGGACTAAGGTCCCACGAAAACAAACTTGCTACATTTATAGACGATATTCATAGACTTCCTAGAACCGAGGAAGTGGATTCATTGGGGCAAGAAGGAGAAGATACTGGAGAGCAATTTAGGGAGAATACGGAGGTAGAAATGGGTGAAGTAGAGGAACCACCTATGAAGGAGTTTGTCTGACCAATCATTGGAGTAACAACGTCATGTATCCGATTAAGCAATGCTGCAAGAAATTATGAACTCAAAAATACTCATTATAGTATGCTGTCATCCTGCCATGGATTGCCGAATGAAGATCCTCTCAACTTCATTCGTGATTTCTACACAACCTTGCATACATTCCCTTTGCAAGCATTAACAGAAGATGAACTTAAAATGAGATATTTCCCATTACTATGTGAACCCTTAATTTTACACATAATTTAAAAAATTAGGAGGATTAAAGTCAGAAAATTAAAAAATACACATTTCTATTTTTTTGTATTAAAAAAAGAAAAAAATATGCAGCGCCAGTCCATGCTAGGCCGCGCTAGGCACAGTCCAATGAATATTTTGACTCCCAATTTTTCGAGCGGACCAAATCAGTGCTCGGATAAAACCTCACATATCACCATCTAATTAAACTCACCACCATCACCATCGAACCAACACTTGCACCAGCTTCATCACCATCAAACTAGCACCATCGAACCACCATTAAAGCATCGGCATCAATTATCGATTCTTATAGTTCGCCAGTGTCAATCGTCATTAACCATTCCACAAGAACAACAAGAACCACCAACATCATCACCATCATTCACAAATAATTGAAGAATTCAAAGATATTTTTGCCGTCCACTAAAAAACAAAATCATTCACAAACTCAATTCTCTCTCTTGTACCATTATTTTTTATTTTTTTATTTTTTTATTTTTTTATTTTTTAATTACTTTTTTTTATTTTTTTTATATATTTTACAACCAATGAGGTTGAGACATGTGAAAAAAATAACATATATGCCACATAAGCGAGAATTAACAACAAATTAGACCGTCGTGATGTCGAAGGCCAAATTGATTTGTTTTTGACAAAAAAAAAAGTATATGATTGGATCAAAAAAGGTTTAAGTATCTAAATGGGATTTTCGCTATAATTCATAGGTGTAATTGAATTTTTGGCCTAATACTATATAATATCATATATTACTAAATCACACTGTTAGTCGTCTAAAGAAAATATAAGATAAATACTTTTTGAGAAGCTCATAATAAAATATAGACCATGTTCACCCTAAATAGATACCTTTTAACAATTATGTCCTTTCAAATATAATGTAAAAAAATAAATGTTGTAAATAAACGACAAACATTAAAAAAAATTCCTTCCATAAAAAATTTCCTTCTCATTTCACCCCTGAAAACCTCAAGCTCTCTCTAAAACTTTGATTCTCTCTCTTATTTCTTTTCGTTCTAATAATTAAAATCGCTCATTTTTACTCGTTCTTCTTTTTTCACCTATGACAAACAACCAATATTGTTTGGTAGAATAATCTTGAAGAAAAAGAGGAAAATCTACAACATTAAATAAGTTTTAGGATTTTAGTATTTTTCATCCATTTAGTATTCCCATCCATCCTATTTCAAATATGTTATTTGTGTTTGTTTGAGCCATAATGAAATGGTACTAGAGTTTCAAATATGCTATAAAGTTTTTATTTTCCAATAGTCATATAACCTTATGATGCAGTTGTTTGTAAATGAATACAAGAAAATTGTGTCTATACACGAAACAATCATTTTAATTATTTTCAAGCGACCATTTTTTTATACGACCATTTTTAAATATATTACATGACATATGTTATTGATAAATGACCATTTGTAACCGTCTATGGCCTTGTAGTTTATAGACATGGTAATGTTATTTAAATAATTATGTTTTTAATATGATTTACTTAACTCGTTTTTATTATTTGTAGATATAATGGCATCATATTTATCAGAGATAACAAGTTCCAATAGCAAATCAGAACGAAGAAAGAGTGTTAGTCCAAGAACTCATGCTTTAGTGTAAGGGGTTTCATATTCAAAAGAAGAAAAGGCATCGTGTGAGCCGAAATTTTCGCTTTCACTCCCGGCTGAATGATTCTTGCAACTTCGACACTGTTAGGCTCTTGGCCTTAAAGAACACGAATCTAAACCCGAAAAATTTAAAGTCGCCACTCGAACGGGCCAAAAATATAGATAGGGGTGGATGACTCGATTCCTAAGAAATCCCCAACTCTTACTTAGGTTCAAAAAGTTGGGTACCCATTGAAAAGGTGAGAATGACCCAACATTCCTATAATGCCTTGTTCATTGGAATCGGCCTCCTTTCAAGTCTAAACATTATTAAATTCTTACATTATTATAATTATCATAGTATAATTATTATAGTATAATTATTTATACTATAAGAAATAATGGAAAATAATTATCATATTATAAATTAAACAAGCAAACAAAAAAATAAAATTGCCACCCATACAAAGATGAAAATATGCCCTTACAATGTCTCAATGTTCATACAAATAAATAAAATAGGACACTCACTATTTTAATGGAAACATGTCATTTACGATGGTCTAAAATCCTTGAAATTAAAATACATAACTAAAATAAAAACAAGGCACCCACATAAGTGGAAACATGCCTATTACATCTCCTCTAAAAATCCAAACAATGGTAAATAATCATAATCCAATCATTCATCATAAACAAATTATATCAACCATCCATTCATCCATAACAAAAAAAAAATCAATCATTAAAATTATGGTTCCATTACATAATAAATCAATAAAATTAGAGTTTTAACATCAATTAGGTTTTATTCTAAAATATAAGGTTCTATTATGAAACTAGGGTTTTATTCTAAAATCTAAGGTTCTATTGTGAAATTAGAGTTTATTTGTGTAAATTAGGATTTTTCATGCTAACTAAGACTACACATACGAGCCAGGGCTTTAGAAAATTAAACTAAACACGTAATCCAGTAATGTGAGATTAGGGTTTAATGTTAATTTAAGTTTCTGATCAAATTAGAAACCGAGGTTTATTGCATGAAGTTTTTGAAGTTTAATTTGTAAGGAAAACATAATTCATGAACCAATATGAAGATGATTAGTAGAACTTTAAACAAAATAATAATATCATACATGCGTTGTAGGCTCTACTAATTTTAATCCAGTGAACCAAGCTTGTTGATGCTATTTGATGTTACTGCTTGGATCAATTATAATCTTGGCTGAGTGAGGCAATCTGAAGACAGTGATTACTTTGAGCTACTGCCTCTCCTTTATGATTGTTGTATTCTGGTTCTATTGTATCTGTTTGATTTTGATCAATTGCTCTCTGTCTCATTTCTATTCATAACTTCTTCCTTGTTGTTCTTCCCCCCTTTGTGGCTCCTGGCTTTGTACTTATCAATAACAATTAGGGCAACATTGGCATATCAATCCTCCTTTGATCCAAACAACTTTTCATGCTTATCCGAGTCTTATTGAAACTTAAACATGACTAAAACTAAACTTGGCCCGATTTAAGGACTCATGGTGAATTGGCCAAGGCCAGCTCACCGTAGATGGGCTTCATGGAATTGGCCAAGGCCAATTCATCATGGTATGGGATTTTGGTAATGGACTGACTTGGTTTAGGCTTTTAAGATCGGACTTGACCAGGTTAAAGCTTTTAAAATTGGATCATACCAGATTCAAGCTTTTAAAAATTGGATCAGACCATATTTAAGCTTTTTAAATTGGATCAAACTGGGTTTAAGCCCCTAAATGTTGGATTAGACCTAGTTTGGCCTTCTCGATTTAGGTTGAACTTATTTAGGACAAAAATTAAGGGTCTACAATTTTGCCCTCTACTTGAATTGTCTTGAATTTATTTCATAAAATGAAAAGTAATTTTGTATTTTGGAAAGCAAACTTGAGCTGCCTTGATGGGCTGGTTTCTAGACCCGGATTGGTTTGGGTTCTGGACCCTGATTGGTTTGGGTTCTGGACCCAAATCATCTTGGTTTGGTTTTTGGATCCAGATTGGTTTGGGTTTTGGATCCGAAATGGTTTGGGTTCTAGACCTAGATTGGTTTGGGTTCTAGATCCGAAATGTCTTGGTTTGGATTTTGGACCAGGATTGGTTTAGGTTCTAGACCCGAAATATATTAGTTTGGGTTTTGGACCTTGATTGGCTTAGATTTTGTACTCATATTGGTTTAGATTCTAGACCCAAAATGGTTTGGGTTCTAGACTCAGATTGTCTTGGTTTGGATTATAGACCCTAATTGGTTTGGGTTCTGGGCCCAAAATGTCTTGGTTTGGATTCTGAACCTTGATTGGTTTGGATTCTGACCCTGATTAGTTTGAGTTCTGAACCCGGATTGATTTGGGTTCTCGACCCGGATTGGTTTGGGTTCTCGACCCGAAATGTCGATACTTATAGGTTAGCAAAAATTTTGGTTATTTTTAGTTGTCTGCTATATTGGGTATCTCCTTATATACTCTTGCCCCTTACGTGATTTAGACCAATAATATTTATCAATTCACTGTGCACATGTGACTCTAATCATCTCGCGAGTCTAATTTAGGTGCATTATTTTTGCAATTGCTCCAACAATTGCCAAAGAATCAGATACCTTTCTCTTTTCTTTTCTTGTTTGTTTATGCTTTGCTTTGCTTTCCTTTTCTACCACCTTTTTTTTTCTTTTTCTATTTAAATTTCATCAATTAATCCATTTCTTCATGATTTCACTTTCATTTAGTATTCCTCGTGATTTATAGCCTCTTCATTTTAAGCTTTCAATTTCTTTTAAACACTCTGTTCTTGAAAATGGAAGGAGCACAACATGCTTCCAGAATGGGACCTTGTTCCAATGTCGAGTTACCAGAGCATATCTGAACTCATGAACATGGGACAATTTCTCTTTAACCTATTTTGGTGACAGCACAACCACTGTGTTATCTAAGGCGGAGGGTGTGTTTATAAAGCTCACCTCTAGTACAATAAAGCGCCTCCTTCAATGAAGCAGATGATTCGGGCGTGCGGCTTTGAAGATTTTGTATTGCAATTTCCATCGCGAGTATTTTAGATAAATAGAAGCGTGGTCCAAGCTCTTACCAAATGATGGATGGACACCAGCCATACTTTTCACTTGTCAGTGGGAGAAATGACTATCGGCCTTGTTGACTTATAATGGGTATCCGATATCATGGGATCCCAGTCCCTCTTACTGATAACATTCTAACCTGCGATGAAATTCAGCAACTAATATGTATGAGGCCTTTATTAAAGGAGCCATTCAAGATAAAATATGAACCTATTCAGAAGTACTGGATGAATTACACCTAGCCAGTGCGCAATGTAAGGGCCGAATAGTACATTTGAGGGTTCTTATTATATTTGTTGGGATCTACCATCCTGTGCACCACCGAGGCTGCTATTTATTTATCAGTGTTGTGGGCCCTTGCCCATTTGGATCTTGTACATCTTTATGGTAGGGGGGAAGCTGACCTTTCATTCCTATACCATGGATTTGATAAAAATTTCAGGAATAAACTATCCTTCACCGACTTTATAGTCATTGCTGAGGTATGTCCACCATTGCTGATTTAAATGAAGTGCTTGCTTGGATATGATCTTCATTGCCTTTACAGATTTTAACATATGAGCATAATCTTGTGAGGATACCTGGTATCTCTTAACAGAGGGTCGGGTATCTGAGGCTAAGATTCTGGTTATTAGTCATACAGGAGTGCTTGGCTCTCATCATGTGCACTCCCAACGCTATCATTTGAGTCATTTAACCTGGGACCAGGTAAAAGATAGTTAATATACTTTAAAATTTTATGGAGAAGTCAACTTACCCTTGCTTGTTAGAAGGCTGGCAAGTGGGCCTACTAGACTCCCCTCATGAATGTTGCACTGCCTTATCAAAATTCCCATCGATTCATTGCTAGTTCGGTTTCTAGTGGCTAGTTCCCTGGTGAGAGGGTGTATGAATGGTCCCTTAGTCCTGAGCAGTAAACGATTCTAAGAAATATTCCAGCATATACTTTGAACATTACATCCATGCTGGAGAACTTTTGGGAGGGTGCTCGAAACGGATATGATGTTGAACCTTATCTTTTTTCACCTGCTAAGTCATACATCCAATTCATTTGGAAAGTGACTCTTAAATTTTAAAGTTTCTCCTGCTGGTGTCTGAGGATTTTCTAAAGAAGAAGAAGAAGAAGAAGAAGGTGATAGAGACAAAGATGAGAGGGAAGGTTCTTTTTCTCATTCTCATGGCGACACTAGGGTCAGCACTTTTGAGGTAAGTGTGAATATATCTTCCATAATTGCTTCCTCTTTATTTGTTCTAACTCTTTATGAACTCTATAAGCTATCGGTTTATTTGATCATGAGGCTGGACCATTTTATGCTTCCCTGGTTCAAATGTAATTTTCTCCATTTACTCCTCCTATAGCTGTAACTCCTTATGCTGATATTTCATCCTATCCTCAGGGCTTTGACTTGAATTACCTGATATGCAGTCCTGTTTCATGTTGATTTATGCTATGTGTATATGCATGAAGATTCATGTTCTTGCCTTTTTCCTTTTTCTGACTCATAGCGGATGCTAGAAGAACAAAACATGAAGTTGCAAGAAGAGCTAGATGTCTGCCATCAAGAGTTGGATGTCAGCTGTCAAAGTGCTGCATAATTTGAAGATCTATACTGTAGGTTAGAACAGAATTTTTGAGACTTCCGTTTCTAGGGCTTCAGAGATCCTGGTGTTGCTTCTTCATCAAGGGGACCCTAAACTGATGACATTGAGATTCTTCATCCTCCTTCTAGCGATGACTTTTTTAGGGCATTATTTGATTGTGGATTGCCTCCTTCTTCTCAGTGATCTAACAATTGCCTTGTATTCAAATGTGTATAAAAACACCGAATAAGACCACTTTGATATTTAATTAAGCTTTTAACTTTTAACTTTTGACTCTTTTCTTTTTTTTACTTTTTTGGTATTTTTTTAAATATGAACAGAATCCATGATGAATTTAGCCAAATGAATTCGTCATGGGTATGGTTTTTACTATCCAAAGTCATAACTAATTCTTTTTGCTTCCTAAGCGGCTCTGCTTCCTTTTTCACTTTTGTTTCATAAAAACATCAATTCACGTCTATATAAGCACTTAATTTGTCTTGCTCATAACCATTCAATCGTACATGACAATTCTACTTGGAGCAACTCAATCTTCTATGAACAACACTTCGATTACTGACAGATTATAGTATGTCTGAGGAGAGTTTAAAGAATATGAAGAGACTATTTAATAGCATGGAAGCTATTCATTGGGAAAAATAACTTGGTCTCAAATTAACACTTTGAAGTGCTTCCAAAATATCAAACTGAACCAATCTTTCTTGCATTCCATTGCGTCTTTCTAGAATGTGGAATTTAAGACTTTTAAAATTAACAACTTTGAGTTGTGTCCCATGATTGAGGAATTTAAAGCTATATCTGGATATCCAAGTGGTCGTCAAATAGCATTGCTCATATTGTCTTCCAGCCCTCATCAAAAAATGCAGATGCTATTTTAGATATCAAAACCTGAAGTTCTTCAACTAAACAGAGGTAAAAAAATTTTACTTGGCCCTTTGATTGATTTATATGCATCCCACTTGGCTCCTATGAAAACATGGGGGCGCATAGTTTGCTTATGTTTGCTTAGTTAATTCTTGCTTATTTCTTTGGATGGTGATATTGATATGCAAGCATTGGATATTATAGACCAAATGGAAGGAGGATTTTCACCAGTACCTTTAATTTTAGCTGAAACCCTAGTTGGATTGGATCAATTCAAAGCAGGATCCTCACGAAGGCTAACTGAGAGTCTCTTGCTGCTTCAGGTAAGTACCTAAATCGCCCTTTTGGGTTTTCAATTTAGGTGTTCTTTTATTTATTTTGCTCTAATTTTTGTTTAGCCAGCCCTTGTGGGTTTTCGGTAGCGAGCTTTATTATTATTTTTTATTTTGGTTCTAATTTTTGCCTAGGCCGCCCTTGTGAGTTTTCAACCTAGCAGGCCCCTTATTTTTTTTTATTTTATAATTTTATACTTTCTTTCTTTCATATATAGCTACAAAAATGCTTTTGCTTACTTGACACCCCAGTTGTAGACCATGCAAGATACTTACCTTGACACCATTCTACAAGAAAACTTCTTCGACCTACTTCTTCATATGCCGAATGGATCGAGTGGATTAGCTCAAGAGCTACTATGAACATTCGTTGGTTGGTGGAAAATCAGCCACGTTACCACCCAGGCATATTTGATGTATACTCCACTTGCTGCTCTCCATCAAGGTACTTGCTATGATCCTTGCCATCTTGGTCGCCAGTATGGAGCTCAACCTCAAGATTCTGATTTTACAACTGACCTGGATATGCCCTTGCTGACTGAAGCATTCTTGGATTATCTAAGGCAGAGTTGGATTGCATGTTACACTTACCAGCCTCTATGAATTCTGCAATTGTCAGTCTTTAGATAAAATGATATTAGGATGAAAGACATTTTCATTTCATTATGATTTGTCTTCACTTTTTTCTATTATGCAATTTATTTTAACCTTTTGATTGATATTCGACATGGTGCATATAGAACAATTTTATTATTAACCCTGCTCATTAAATTGGGAATATCCATAGACATATAGCAAGCATACACAAATTACTCCTGTCACCAACTAACACTTTTAGGTTTTCTAGTTAACAAATTTCTCTCATTTTTTAGCCCTAATTGTTGCCTAGCCTGCCTTTTCGAATTTTCCAAAATAACAAACTACTCTAATTTTTTCTAGGCCACCCTTTCAGGTTTTCAACCTAATGAGCTTTCCTCTTTTTTAAACATATAATTTCTTCAGCTTGTCAATGTTTACTGGTTCGTTGAACTCATTTCCATCCATGTCTGATAACTTGACCTCACCCTTCTTTATTACTTCTTTCACAAAATAAAGCCATTCCAAACTTAGTCTGAACTTTCCTTTTAGGTCTGAGACATTTGCCTTACATTATATTAGTACTAAATCACCAGCCTTAAGTCTTCGAATATGGACTCTTTCATTATAAGCCTGAGCTATCTTTCTTTGGTAAAGTTGGTGATAATACAATAGCTTTGTTAGGTCCCAGCCTAGCTATCTGCAAGTGCACATGTCGTTAATAAGTAATATAATGATAAGTAGAGTATCGTTTCCATGAGGAGGTTACATCTAAATACCAAACAATTAAAACTGATTATTATTTGGATAATCAAATTTTTATCATTGATTAAACTAAACAGAATGAGAATAAAGTTCTAATATTCTAAGACTTAGTGTGAGCGGGGATTTTTGCCCCCACTCCCGGTGGAATAGTTCTTGCGACTTCGGCACTGTTTAGGCTCGGGGCCTTAGAGAACACGAACCTAAGTCCGGAGAAAATGGAGTCGCCACTTGGACGGGCTGGGAAAAAGAAAGGGGTGGATGACTCGATTCCTAAGGAATCCCCAACCCCCTAATGGGTACGAAAAGTTGGATACGTGTGGGAAAGGTGAGAAATGGCCCAGCACCCCCACAACGCTCGGTTCATTGGAACCGGCCTCCTTTACAGGTCTTAATATTATAAAATTCTTAAATATAACAACATTATCCATATTACACATAATAATTAAAATAAAGCATCGATATATTGAAAATCAAAATAATGTCCAAGCAAAATAAATAAATAGACACCCATCCGAAGATGGAAACATGCCCTTACATAATCCATGCCTAAATAGGACACCCACCGAAAGGTAGAAACCTGTCCTTTACATTGATTCTAAAATAGAAAAGCAATTTAAATTACATGATATTTAACTAATGAGGTACCCACCAAGTGAAAACATACCTCTTACAACATTTGAAAATCTAAATAAATCGATAAAAGTAAATAACCATTCATCATAAATAAATCATTCATCAAAGATATTAAACATCAATAGCATGTAAACATCCATCCATGATAAACTAAATAAATCAAGCATTGAACTTAAATAAATCAACAAAGCATTGAAAATAAATTAAAGCATATAATATAAATCAAAGCATAATCAAATATAAAATTGAATAAGACAAATAAAGATTCAAATTAGGGCTATTGTTTCCATTTAAGATTCTTTATTTAATGTGTTTAGGGTTTTGGAATTTATTGGTTTAAGGTACTGTGAGTTTTAAAGGAATTGAAATGGATTAAAGTTTTGTAATTTAAGAGGTTGATAAAATTCTTTGATTAACCAAATTAGTGTTTGAGGAATGAAATCATGAAATTAGGGTTTTAACACTTTAAAATATTGGATTTATGATTATTAGCTACTGAATTATAGTTTTTAGGCATACTGTGTTTGAATTTTAATATTTATGTTAATAAGGTTTTAAGGTTTAAAGGTTTAAAGGATTAAGGCTTAGAAACTTTAGGGTTTAGGTTTTAAGGGAGTTAGGGTTTACTGTTTTGGGTTTTGGAGTTGAATTTGGGTTTTAGAATTTTAGAATTAGGGTTTTGGAGAATGCATTAGATTTTAGAATTTGAAAATCAATTGATAATTTTATGAAGTTTTATGAAAATAAACAAAACGATTTAAGGTTTATAGAAACAGAAAAAATATTTTTTAGGGTTTTGGAAAGAAACAGATTCAATTTAAGGTTTTGAAGAATTAGAAAGCAAATTAGGGTTTTGAGAGTTTGAAGAAACAAAAACTAACTATTTTAAAATTTTTGAAAAACAAAGAGACGAATTAAGGTTTTTAAACTTTAGAAAAGGTGAATTGAGGTTATAGGGTTTTTTGATTTTGAAGAAACAAAAACAACAATTTTAAGATTTTTGAATGATGAAGCTACTGTGAATTAATGAAACAAATAAAGAAATTCATACTTTCGTTTGTTGGTTCCACCAAAAATCACTTCTTGGATGAACAAGAACAAAGACAAGCATTGCTGCCTTTGATGGATTGAATTGTTTGTTTGCTCTCTTAAAAAGTCCGATTGATTCAAAGTTTTCCTCCTTAATTTCGGTCTCAATATCTCCTCCCAAAATCCGATCCCTTTCTGTGTTGTTTTAGTCCTTATTTATAGAAGATTTTTATGGTTAAGTTTTGTTATTCACGGAACCTAACATTAATTAAGAAAAGAAAATTGAAACCTAATTGTATTTGGTTTCGAAAAAATTTACGTCGAAAAAATTTCGCTAGCGAAAAAAACTGTTGCGGAAAAATTGCGCTAGCTAAAAAAAACTGCTGCGGAAAAAATACTCTGGCGAAAAAACTGCCGCAGTTGGCTGCGGGCTGTGGGCGAAAATTGGCCTGCGGGCCATTTCGTCCCGCATTGATTTTTGGCGTTCATCGCCGATTTTTATTTGATTTTTATTTATATTATTTTCATTATTTTTTATATTTATTCACTTCACCATTTTTTACTAAAATAAATATTAAAATTAATCAAGATACCACAAAAATTATTTGGACTAACTAAAATATATTGGACCGGACTGAGTAAAAAATTAAGGGTCTACAGTTTGCCCCCTACTAGAACGATCTGAGACTTTAGTAAAAGAGAATGAAAAGCAATAAGACTTAATTTTTGATGAGATGGTTACTTGAATTTGTTTTAGGTACTTGGACCCGAGAATAATTTGATTTGGATATATGGACCCTAGACTAGATTGAATTTGGTTACTTGGACCCGAGATTGGGTACTTGGACCCGAGATTGAATTTGATTTGGGTACTTGGACCCGAGATTAAATTTGATTTGGGTACTTGAACTCGAGATTGGATACTTGGACCCGAGATTGGCTACTTGGACCCAAGATTGAATTGAATTTGGGTACTTGGACCCGAGATTGAATTTGATTTAGGTACTTGGACCCGAGATTGAATTTGATTTGGGTACTTAGACCCGGGATTGATTTGATTTGGGTACTTAGACTCAAGATTGGATACTTGGACCCGAGATTGAATTGAATTTGGGTACTTGGACTCGAGATTGATTTGATTTGGGTACTTGGACCCGAGATTCGATACTTGGACCCTAGATTGATTTGATTTGGGTACTTGGACCTGAGATTGAACTTGATTTTAGGGTACTTAGACCCGAGACTAAGTTTGACTAACCTTTTTTCAGTTGAGAAGTCTGACTGCTCCGGCTGTTCTATGCATGGTGGTTCTTCACTCTCAGAATGGATCTTCATCCTCTGAGATCGGGACTTCACACTTGGAACATGGATCTTTATCCATTGGAGGTCGGGTCTTTACCCTAGCTTTAACTCTTTTAGCTGAACTGATCTTTTGTCTTTTGCATCTTCATTCTTTTGATAGTTCTAATGTTCCATTCTTTTGTTATTCCTTTTTGCAAAAATTCAGCTATTTTTAGTTGGCTCTCATATCTTCTCCTGCCCCCTGTGTGGCGAAATATTTGCAAGTGAGTTTGAAAATGTTTGGTATATAAACTTAAAAAATTGAAAAGGAGAAACTTTGCCCCCTGTGTAGGCTCAAACCAAAGATTTTTTCCATGTAAGCTTTGTTTGATGTTTTTGTTATCTAGTTCTTCGCACAAGCACGTATTTCTTCTCTTTGCAAGATTACTGGAGCTTTCTCAAGCAATGGGCTTTCTACGTCCCCCTGATTTGATATCTTCTTTTTATTGTTTACTTCACAGAGTGTTTGCTGTTCACTTTGATAAAGAATACAAGACAAGAAAGTGTGATGTGATATGCTCTTGTATGCATGATATGCATGATAATACTCACAACGGTTTCATTGACTCACAGACCGAGGTGATCAACAGAAGTATTCTCATTGACTTCTTTTCGACGCTCGTTCAAGTCTTGCATTGGAATGATAGAAAGCTTTGCATTTATGGCTTTTATCTTTAAGATGTTGAAAATATGAATGGTGGAGACCCTAAACAGCAGAGTCAAGGATGCATCCATTTCAAACTATATTTCAGCATGTCAGTTGATAGCTTCTTCATGACCTTGCCAATAATCATTTCCTTTGCCCAATGTGTCCTTTGGAGGTTTAACACACTTCCCTTAACTTGAAGGCTTTGTATGACAAAAAACTTTTTTGAATTTTGATTTTGAAATCAAATGTTGGCTTTGCCAAATTAATGTCAATATACTTCAGGACTTGATTTTTCCAAATTAACATATCTATAACATGACAACCCTAGTTACCGTACTAAACTCGGGAATCATTTCTATTTAAGCAAGAATTGTTGCACTTCAGATAGGCACATACACATTACTTGGCCAAAGGTCTCATTTGAGTTTAAATATTGTCTATCTCATATGCATGCTTATCCAAACTATCTCTACTAATAGACTCTACCTACCAAGAGAGATCAACAGGTCTTTGACAGGCTTGAAATGGGGTCTATGAGGGACATGGGTTAAATAAAGGCCATTTTGAGATAGGAGCTGATGTGACACAATGGACAAACCCTCACACTATAAATTTCTTGTTTGAATTTTAGGCAGCTTGGAGGCAATCTTGCTAGACTCCAAATTCCTTCTATCTTCTTGGTATTAATTTAGATCTTGATTAGGACAGTTTTTACCCTTGCAAAAAGTTTGTTACCCAAATTTGTTTCTTTTCTTCTCCTCCCTTTTCTTTCTTTTTATTTTTCTTACTATTTCCTTTTCTTTCTCTTTCCTTACTCTTTCCTTTCTTTTATCATTTTGTCCTTCTTTCTTGTAGGACTATCAAGTACAGAACTTTCAAGAACTAGATTGTCTTCCTCCTTTTTCTCCAATTTTGATTGAATCTTTGGTTGGGTTGGACCAATTCAAGTAAAAATGTCCTTATGAACCAAATTGAAGCCTTTTGTTGCTTTAGGTAAAAGAGAACTCAGTTAGCTTTCAAAACCGCCTTTTTAGGTTTTATCTTTTTTTTTTCTCTTTTCCTTCTTTCCTTTTGTCTTTTTTTCTTTTTTCTTTTGTCCTTTTTCTTTTCTTTTTCATTTTCTCTTTTTTTTTCTCTTCTCTTCTCCTCTTTTTTTTTTATTTTTTTTGTTGGTTCTAGCTCTAAGAGAGTTGTCTTGTTTGTACTAACTTGGGCTTCCAATAATGGATGAGTGGAGTAACATAAATCTTCTTTAACAGGGATAAATCATTTGTTACTCTGATGTTGATGTTGGCTTGATATATTGGAGATATTAAAGGAACTTCAACTATCCTTATGGTTTTGAGAACATCAACTATCCTTATGGTCTTGAAAACATCAACTACCCTTGTGGTCTTGAGAACTTCAACTATCTTCATGATCTTGAGAACTTCAATTATCTTCATGGTCTTGACTATTCATTGCTTTCTTTGATCTTCTTACCTCTTCATCTTAGTAATCATAAGACTTGTCAAATGTATCACAACAGCTCAGGGCAGGTTGTTGGGGTTATATGCCAATTAAAAGAAAGCTAAAATTTTATAAAGGCTCAAAGGGACAACTAGGGATTGATATTTAATAAGGTGGATATGTAACACCCTTATACCCTATATACGCACAATATATATTTTCAGCATATGTAAAATACGCATATACGGTATAAAAATGTCACAGACCGATTTAATAAAAATTTTCACATTTCTGTTTTAAAATTTCAAATACTAATATATAAAATAAATAGTATATAAATATTCTTTGCTTGTTATAGGAATCCAAAATAAATATTTTATATGAAAATCTCTGGGAAAAATTTGCTAGAGTTTTGTGTGTAATTTGAATGTTTCCAAAATTCAGCAAAACACAACCTGCATAAAGCAAACACTCCCAATAAAAATCAATTCACCATTTCACCAATACTTCTCAATTTCTCCATATTTTCTCAAAATACCTATATATAGATATATAAATTAACAACACATATGAAATCCCAATCTGAACAAATTATTCAAAACATTATTTACAATTTATATTATATACTTCCAAAAACATATCATAACATATATAATATCAAAATACATTGTAATATCAAATATCTACATGCTGGCAAGTGGCTCTGATCTTGATGTACCAAAAAATAACTCTTCAAGCTCAATAAATACAAATCTAGACCCGACCAGGTCTAGTAAAACTCTCCGGCTCTACCAAATCATCCATGACACCTGCGTGACGAATTACATTCGCGCTAAGCCGAAGCCTAGTGGTACAAACTTTGATAATAACAATAAAACTCAATGCAATGCCAATGCACAATACATATAGATGTCACATCATTCTACTTTCTTATATTTTTCAAATATTTCATAATCACAACTCATAGCATTATATTGCTCAATTGTATCACAATTCATAATTCACATTAAAGCAAAGACAAACATGGGCCCAAAAAGGATCTAATATGCCATTCAAATTTTGGAGTTACTGCTTTGGTCCATAATGACACCATGTGTCTAGCCCTGTAGGCAATATATCCATGGATAATATAACAACCCCAGTCTCTTGGACCTCAACCCGGCTAGACCCTTGGGCCCCAGTATCTTAGTCCTCAATCCGGCTAGAATGCTACAATTTTTTAGGCTTACAACCCAGTCTTTTCACCCCCAAACATCATATTTATCAGCTGGCCTGACTTACGACCCAGTCTTTTCACCATTCCAGCGTTTAGCCCGTAGGCAATCATAGGTATGCCGCCAAACCCAGAACTCTGAAAATTGAATAACATACTAGGCACACAATTTATTCATATTTCTCATTATTAATCTCTTTCTCATTGTCGCATATTCAATCTAGGCACATTGCCTTATTTTCACATTTTTTTTCTCATTTTTCTCATTTTTATCAATATCAATTCATTTCATTATTCCATATATCTCATTTTTGCATTCACAACACATTACCCAATTACTTTGGGTATTTTCACATAATATACATATTTCACATTCTACACAATTAAGATATTATCAATGGCTTTTCATAATGTATTTAACACATATATGACATTACAAATGACATAGCACATTATTCATACTCAATCAATGAACCAAGTAACTTAACACATTTTTCAACCAAAATGTGTTAAGCCCAAATGTCATGCAAATATTAACAATATATTCAAAGTTTGTACATATCTCCACTAGCAACCCAAAGCAAGCTTAACACAACCTCCAATTCTATCATTCCAACTTGCTCTTCACCACTTGGATGAAGCAAATCAACCTCCCTCAATGCATATACCAAATGTGATCGTACATAATCATTTAATATCACATTATAAGGTATTCTCAACATCAAACCATAATTAAACATCACTCTAAACCAAATCCCAAAATTAAGTTTCTGTGAATACTCGAATTTTGATGCTCGGAAAATCGATTTTCTCAGACTGTAGAAGACCGAGCCGGACCGGAGGTCCACGGTAAAGTTCACCGAAGGTATGTCTCCATGGTACTTGAAATGTCCGGAATGACGCAAGGATCACGGATATGGTCTCGGAATAATTTTTGGAGGTCCATAACTCTTGGAAAATCAGTTTGAACGAAAATTCTGCCAGCTTTTTTTGGGGCTCGAAAACCGAGGTCAGCGGTCCGACCGCTGACCATGGCGGTCGGACAGCCAAAACCAGCGGTCCGACCGCCGCCGGTCTGTTTTTTCCTATTTTTCGGGCTGTCACTTCTACGGCGGTCCGACCGCCATCCAGCCCGAAATTTGTCTATAAAATGATGCTAAATTTTCAGAAAAAGGGTTCGGTTTTTCTCGGGTGGGCCTTGTGCTATCGAATTCTCTATTTTCACACGCTTAAGAACTCTTATTTGACTCTTATTTGTAACTTCTAACCTTGTGTTACACGAAGCAAGGATCATATTCCAAGAAAACAAGATCTGGAACTTAGAAGTGGGAAAATTGTGAACAAGGTAATATCCTAATTCATTATTTGTTAATTCGAGCATATCTTAAGCATTCCACCTTCTTCTTAATTTCTTTTGGTCAAAGGCCTAATCTTTTTAGGTCTATGGCCTAGTTAACTAATCAACCAATATCTCGGCATTAAGCCACGAATGAATTAATCTTTTGGCAATGGAGCCTAAATTGCATTCTTTTGGTACAAAGTACTTAAATTTCACAATGTTGCACTAAGTGCTAAATCTTATAATTTTGGCAAAAAGCCTGACAAATGCACGGAGCATACACACGCACATGCATGAAGCATAATCTTTATCGCCTTTAAATAGGCTTTTCCGAACTACATGGGCTTTGATCTCTCATAAAAACGAGAGTATGTAGGCATGTTTGGGATTCACCCCAAATAGCAAGTCCACAATTTACTAACAATCTGTTCTTCTTCCTTCCTGTTTTCTTTTTAGATTCAATTCTTATTTGGCAAATTAATCAAATACATGACATAGTCCCCGAATCCTCCTTGGGTTCGTAGATTAGAAACCTTTACATTGGATGCATTAATTGGAGTCAAACAAGGGTTTTCTTAGTTTTTCCCTTTGAACAGAAAAAAAACTGAGTGGCGACTCCTAACAACAAGTGAACGTTCATCCGAATCCTTTTCGGGTGGAAACCGAGGTTCACATCTTGGCGACTCCACTGGGGACCATAAAAATGATTTATGGGGTTCTAGTGGACTACTATTGCTTATTTGATTAATTTGACACTAGGAACCATGAAAATGATTTATGAGATCCTAGTAGACTACTATGGTTTATTTGATTAACTTGCCCTTCTTTAGGGTATTTTTATTTATTTTGCAGGGTACCTTAGCAATGGTTGTCCTTTCTTTAAGGACATTAGAATTGAAAATTGACTAAAAGAATCTTTCTGGGGACCATAAAAAAAATAATAAATAAAAAAATATAATAATAAAAATAATTTATGGGATCCTAGTAGACTATTATTCATTTGACTGACTTGCCCTTCTTTAGGGTACTTTTATTCATTTTGTAGGGTCCCTTAGCAATATATATCCCCTCCTTGGGGATATTGGATTGAAAATTGACAAAAGGAATCTTTTTCCTTTAATGGACCCCTTGTTTGATTAATTGTGCATTTATTTTGTCATTCAGAGAATCTTTTTCTCTTGCATCATATGGGGGAATCCTTTTTCTCCATTGCATAAAAAATTGTTTTCAAATGAATTTCTTCTCTTTCTGTTCAAAATGCTGAGTCTGGATAGCAAGTAGCTCTGACCGGCAGGTCTCCTTGATTATGCCGGCGGACAGCCAAAGCGTCCTCCCTGTTGTCGCAAACCATTCCAATCCTTTTGGAGTGGCCCATGAGTAATCGTACTGTTGGACCCATGCGAAACTCCTTGTTTCACATGTGGTTAGGTATATCTTACTCAAGACTCAAGGGTCCCTACTATAAGCCATTTCTCTATTTTCATGAACAATAGAACCTTCCCTTAGGTTGTATGTACCCAATGATAGTGCCACATTCCATTAAAATGAATTATGATGTGATGAGGTGCATTCATGCAACATGACAACATTATTTTGGGGGAAAATCTTTTGGGGAAAACTTTTGATGTATATAACTGGACCAAGAGTTTTTTCCTATCCTACACACTACCCTGATCTCTTGCCCTTAACCTTTTCAGGTATCCACCATCCGTGTGCCTTCACCCATACAAGCTACACCAACTCCAACTGTGCAATCACCCACAAGTCCTGCTACCCCAATTTCACCAACTGCTCCAATTACTCAAATGGCTACTATTGAACAGATTAAGGCCTTGCTAGATGGACAGGTTAAAGAAATTGAAGCTAGGATGCAAGAGAGAATTGATGAAGCTTTGGCTGCCCAAAGGGTAGTCGTCCTGGCTGAATTGGGAGGGGCACCAAAGACAGCCTCTACTCCTGGAAATTTAGGAAAGGAACTAGTACCCCCATGACTGCTCAGAACAATACCCCTGTCATCAATTTGGAGGATCCACCCTCTAAGAATGAAACTGATGAACTGAAAAAGAAACTTGAATTGCTTGAAAGGTCAATAACTGCCATGAAAACTCATAAACAGGTGGTAGACATGGATTCCTTATCCTTGTTTCCCCAAGCTAGATTGCCTCCAAAATTCAAGATGCCTGGGATGGATAGATTTGATGGGACCACTTGCCCTAAAACCCATTTGAAGATGTATGTGGGGGCCTTGAGCCCTTGGGGTTTAAATGATGAGCTCTTTGCTCAACTCTTTCAACAATCCTTGACTGGGGCTGCCCTAAAATGGTTTGTAAGCTTGGACCGTGCTAAGATTAAGACCTGGGAAGACATCTGCAATGCGTTTAACACTCAATACCACTACAATATTGAGGTGGATGTCACTAGAAGAGAACTTGAGACTACCAAACAAAACAACAATGAACCCTTCTCCTCGTTCCTTACGAGGTGGAGGGCAAAAGCCGCCTAAATGATCAATCGCCCTTCAGAACAGGAGCAGATTGATATTATAATCAGGAATTTAAGGCCTACATATCAAGTTTAACTACAAACCCAATACCTACCTACTTTCAAATCGCTCATTGCGACTGCAACTAAGGTAGAAGACTTGATACAATTGGGTAAAATAGTAGATGAGGGAGCTACTTCGAAGTATAGGAAACAAGGCCAAGCTACTTCCTCAAGCAAGGTCAATGAAGTGGCCAATATTGCCCCTGCGAATCCTTTACGTGTGGGCAATCTTGGGCAGAGAAATTAGCCAAGAAGGCAATATACCGACCTTGGGG
This sequence comes from Garcia nutans, assembly GCA_947685225.1. Lineage (NCBI taxonomy): Eukaryota > Viridiplantae > Streptophyta > Magnoliopsida > Malpighiales > Euphorbiaceae > Garcia > Garcia nutans. The sequence goes on along the minus strand of CANTUV010000005.1, from coordinate 34,102,767 downwards.
TGCCCCTTCATCTAGTGTTTAAAAAGGCCGTGGAAGGGAAGTATTTGAAGCCTCCCAAGGCCACCTCCAAACCCATTACCCTCCAGTTATAAGGCCAATGAGTACTGTGAATATCATCAAGGAAAAGGGCATAGAACATATGCTTGCTGGACTCTGAAAAACCGCATCCAAGATTTGGTGGATAGGGGTGACATCATTCCTCTCAGAAGTCAACCGAACATTAATACTAACCCTTTGCCTAATCATTCCATCCACGCCATCACTGTGGAAGAAGAGCTGTTTGATCCTTTCAAACTTCTCTTAGAAATGAATGAAGTGTGTGTGTTGGATTTGAATGACCTTGCTGAAGAGGTCGACGCTTTGACAAGAAGCGGAAGGCAATATCAGCCACTCGACTTGGGAAAAGCCCCTACAACCTCAAATCCCCCCCCATAAGAAGACACCAGAGCCAAAAGAAGACCCTGTCCTCACTCAGCTTAAACAAACTCAAGCTAAGGTGTCAATTTGGGAGCTCCTTGCTTCCTCATTCCCACACCGTCAGGCTCTCAGCGAAGCTTTAAGTCAACTTGATACATTAGTGGACACAAGCCCAGAAGCTTTGGTGGCCACTTTGACTCAATCAACCAAGGCATTGAGTATCCGATTTTCTGATACAGACCTACCAGAAGATGGCAGTAAACACAATGATACTCTATACATCACCATACAAACTGGGGGAAAGACTATGCCCATGGTTCTCATTGATAATGGGTCAGCCTTAAATGTATGTCCCTTGAAGGTAGCAAGCTGTCTGGGGTTGGAGGCTATAGATCTTACACCTTCTGATCAGATTGTTAGAGCATATGATAACACTCGAAGAGAAATTTTGGGTGTCGCCACTCTGGAAATTGCTATTGGGCCGGTGAAAATGAGAGTGCCCTTCCAAGTCATTGATGTACCTGCGAGCTTTAATCTCCTCCTTGGAAGGCCGTGGATTCATCAGAATAATGTCGTCCCTTCTTCGTTACATCAAAAACTTAAGTTCCCTTTTGAAGGAAAAATCATCACTATCAAAGGTGACACCTGTGAAATCAACAAGAGAACCATGGATCAGTCTCTCTTTGAGGTTGTTCTTGGCGAAACCGCCATGACCTTGACTGGTTTCCATTATGATACAGTCCAATGCATTGAAGGAGAAAAACCCAAAGGGACATTTATCTTATATGATTTTGGAGAGGTCCAAATCAATTGCCTGGTGGGAATGATGCTAAGGGTAGGTCTGCTGCCCGGAATGGAAATGATAAAGTCTGGGACAAAAACACCCGTAGTGCGGCCCTGGGAAGAACCTGAGAATAAGGGAACTTTTAGCCTGGGGTACAAACCCACAGATGAGGAGATAGAAGAGTTTGAGCATGGAAGGAAGAAAAAGAAGAATTGGGGGGCAAGAAGCCTCAAAATGCGCCCTTATTTTAGAACTCTGAATGGTCACTTCTGCAAACCTGGAAAAGCAGTTCCTTACTGTGGTTTTCAGGAACCATTCTATTCTCCTATGACTGGAAAGAAGCTACCGGGTTTTGAGATGTTCTATGATGTTTTTACCATAAAGGAAGAAGAGCCAGAACCTATAGTTGACCCACAAATGGAAGATTTTATGTGGCCTAGTCTCTTTGATGAGGTTGCTATGATAACCAATTTTGAAGACAAAAGGGACTTCACAAAGCTGATCAAGACCACAGATGGACCACTGATGAACTGGTATGCCGAGGAAGGACAAGCTGCTGTAGTCAAATCTAGTCCTGTGTCACACCCTGAACCTGAGTCTTATACTGAGTCAAATTCTGAGTCAAACACTGAGTCAGAGTCTAGTTCTGAGTCTTTCTTAGCTTCAGGAATAGAAAACCCTGATGTCGGATATGATGTAACTCTAGGGGATAATTCCGCCATTATTAATGAAACTGTTCAAGCTCTTGGTTACCCTGTGTCTTTTGCTTTCCAAGTATTATCTAGCAAAAATGAAATAGATGACATAAATGATTGGCAAAGAAAATGAATATACATACATTGCATATGATTGTGTGAATAAGGAACAGGTTGTTGAGTGCATCAGAAGATATGTCGACTGCTTCATTGTAACACCCCTACATTCAATACATGCACACTACAAACACCACAATGTAGTATATATGCACTAAACATAGGGATGCTACGGATTTTCTTAACATTCAAAACATTTTAAACGATACCATAATCTTTCAATTGTATACATTATAGAAAATAAGTGATTAGCTTGTAATATAAAACAAAAATAGATATATAGATACATTTAGTTAATACGCAGCGGAATTTATAAAATATTCACATATATGAAAGCTTTAATTCCATATTTACAAATGTGCATATATTTACATTATAAATATTACTTTACAAAATATAAAGAAGTAGTACATGATTGGCAAATCTCTTCTGATCTTTAAGTTCCCAAAATCAACTCTTCAAGGTCTACTCTCACTCGGTCTCGATGAACTCTCGGGTTCAACTCTATTACCTGCGCGATTAAACACTATCGCGCTAAGCCAAGGGCTTAGTAAGACAAAACATGCTAATGTCATGCTTTAGTGCAATGCAATGTCAATTCTCAATCCATATTATACAAGTAACAGTATATATGCAAAGCTAACAACATACCTTTACATTTCATAATTCATTATATGTAGACATATCACATTTCAACATCTTTTCATATACCTCATTAATTACTCATTAAACCATTCATGAGCAACACTAAACAAAGACAAGCATTGGGCCCAAGACACACTAATATGCCATTCAATTTTCAGAGTTAATGCTTTGGTTTAGTTATCACATTCATCAATATCATATACCCAACTAGGCTTCAAGTATTAGGTTCAACCAAGCTTCAAGGGGAGCTAAGCATGCTAAGCTTCAACCCAACTTGGCTTCAAGAACCAACACAACCTAGCTTCAAGGGTTGTAACATCTCAATTAGGCTTCAAGGATTCAATCCAACCTAACTTCAAGAGATTGTTACTCATTTTAGGCATGCCACCAACAACAAACTCTGAAAATGGAATAACACATTAGCCACACAATTCATTTATTATTCAATTATCATTACCATTCTCAATTCTCATTTCATATGTCATAAACACATAGGCCAACATGCCTTAATAATTTCATTTTGCATAACCAAAGCCAACAACAATGGCTTCATCATATCTCAACTCACATTCCATATATCATCATCAATATTCATATAACACATTACCATTCACAATGCATAACATAACCTTGTTCAATCTCAACAATGCAATTAGGGCAAAGAACCATTTACATCATTCATAGGTTTAGGATCTTCCACATCCATTTGATTAGGGCATTCTTTGCTTGAAGTATGTTTAAGGTGTTTATATTTAGGTTTAGATACCAAAATACCTTTGAAGAATCAAAACCATACAACAAGAACAAAAATAAAAACAGTAGCCAACACATTTGAGGGACACGGCCAAGCTTGTGGCCGTGTCTCTCAACTTAATTTTGGCAGTGACAGACACTGGCATGGGACACGGCCGTGTCCTCTCCAAAATCACACACACACGGCCAAATTTCCATGGACTTGGCCGTGTCTCTCCAAAACATCAAGTCTTGGCCGTGTCTCTTCTTTGGTTTTGGCCGTGTCACCCATCAACAAAACCCTAACCAAAAATCAACACTCTTCTAAATGCATTCTAGCATATTATACACAACAATAATCTCATTCAAATGGTTCTAATCAACATTATTAACACATATCTTACATATTCATCACATTAATCACCTTAACAATATATTAACACTTATCTCTTTAAAACCCTAAAACCACCCTTCTTCTCCATCTTTCAAAAATCAACTTACTTCTTTCATCAATTCATCTTTAAAATCCCAGATCCAACTAATCAAACACACTTAAGTACAACAAAATCAAGCAACACACTCTTAGATCATCTATCAAATCCACATATCATTTCAAACAAGCAAAAAAATCCAAAAGAAAACTTACCAAAGCTATAAACTTCTTGAATCAACACTTGATCACTTCAATCTTCCTTCAATTTGGGTTCAACACATCAAGATCCTCTCTTCACCTCTTGCTTTCCTTTGTCTTTGGAGGAGCCGTCCACTACCATCAAGAAGAAGAGAAAATCATGAAGAAACAAAGTCAATTTCTCCTTTAAATCTCCACCAAGTGATTTTAACAAGACAATTACCAACATGCCCTCATCCATTTAACTAACCTCTTGTCTCTTATAAGCCCATTATAGTAATTTCACATGCCACATAAAAATATCCTCTTGCTTTGACCAACCCTTTTTACTTAGGTATATGTTAATTATATCATCATATAAACAACATATAAACTTGTCTCTAAACCCTCTTTCTTTCCCAAAACAAATATACATAAGCATTCTCTTCTCAACTCCTATTCTTATCACTTAATATATACATTCAATCACATTTTAAATCAACAACAACAACAACAAAATCAAAACTTCTAGGGCATACATGAGGATATTACATTCATGTGGAAGGCAAGTGATGTCACGGGAATAGACCCAGCCATAGCAGTTCATAAGATTCCACTATACCCAGATGCGAAGCCGGTTAAGCAGAAATTGAGAAGAATGAAGCCTGAATGGTCTTTGAAAATTAAAGAGGAGGTTGCCAAGCAACTGGACAATAAGTTCATAGAACCAATTGCCTATCCTTCCTGGTTAGCAAACATCGTGCCAGTCCCGAAGAAAGATGGAAAGGTCAGGATGTGTGTTGACTATAGAGATTTGAATAAGGCCTGTCCCAAGGACGATTTCCCACTACCACACATCGATTTGCTGATAGACAGGATGGCTGGGCATATGATGGTTTCCATGACTGACCTCGCGGTTGGGTACAATCAGATCCTAGTGCACCCACCAGACAAAGAGAAGACAACTTTTATTACAGAATGGGGCACTTTCTGCTACAGGGTTATACCTTTTGGGTTGATAAATGCAGGGGCTACCTACCAAAGGATGGCAACAACAGTCTTTCATGACATGATTCACAAAGAAGTAGGAGTGTATATTGATGATATGATTGTTAAGTCAAAGTCTCCAGAAGAACACGTTGAAGCACTTGAGAAGTTCTTCCTTAGACTTCGCAAGTACAATTTGAAGCTTAATCCTGCAAAGTGCCTATTTGGAGCAACATCAGGCTTATTTTTAGGGTATTTGGTCAGCAAGAGAGGAATAGAAGTTGATCCAGCAAAGTCAAAGGCTATTCTGAAAATGCCTCCGCCAAGAACAGAAAAAGAGATTCGAGGTTTGCTAGGAAGATTACAGTATATCAGTCGATTCATATCGCAGTTGGCAGAGACTTGTGGTCCAATCTTTAAGCTACTAAGGAAAGGTGCTTCACAAGAATGGAATGAAGCCTGCCAAAAGGCCTTCGACAAGATCAAAGAATACTTGTTAAGTCCGCCAATTCTACAACCTCCCAGAATGGGAAAGCCTCTGCTCTTGTATTTGTCTGTAACAGATGAAGCCATGGGTGCAATGCTAACTCAAGAAGCCGAAAGTACAAAGGTGAAAAATGCAATTTACTACCTCAGCAAAAGGATGCTGGACTATGAGTTAAAGTATAACAAGATTGAGAAGTTGTGTTTAGCTTTGTATTGGACTTGTACGAAGTTACAACACTACTTGTATTCATACACTACTTATGTCATCGCAGAACAGAGTCCCTTGAAATTCCTTATGGAGAGGCCTGTTTTGGACAGCAAAATGGCTAAGTGGGTGTCAACATTGGCAGCTTTTGACTTAAAATTCATTCAAAGGAAAGCTGTGAAAGGTGGGGCAATAGCTGACCAATTAGCAGAATTACCTGTAAAAGATGAGATGCGAGAAATGAATTTCCCAGACGAAGACCTCTTGAACGTGGAAAGAAGTGTTTGGGAGATGTATTTTGATGGGGCATCCAATTATCATGGAAATGGAATTGGGATTGTGTTCAAAACTCCTTGTGGAGAATACATTCCCTTTGTAGTTAAACTTGACTTTAGCTGCACTAACAATGAAGCAGAATATGAAGCTTGCATCAATGGGCTCGAAGCCGCCCTGGGATTGGGGATTAAGAACCTAAAGGTCTATGGTGATTCTATTTTAATAGTATCACAAGCTTTAAGGAAATGGAAGATAAGAGAAGAGCGTTTGGTTCCTTACCTACGACGCCTTGATCATTTGGCACAACAATTCGATGATCTGTCCTTCGAATATCTCCCAAGAGCAAAGAATCAGTTCGCTGATGCCCTGGCTACTTTAGCTTCCATGATCAATATCAAGGAGGGGAAAGCCATTCGTCCATTGAAAGTTCAGCTTCAGAAACAACCTGCCCACGTGATGCATTTGGCCGATGGAAAACCATGGTTCTGGGATATCAAGAGTTATCTCAAGGATGGAAGTTATCCGGAGGGATCATCAAGGGTTGATCAGAGGGCCATAAGGCAGCTAGCCACATGTTACATTCTTAATGGGGATATCCTCTACAAGAGGAGTTGGAATGGAATGCACCTAAGGTGTGTGAATGAAGCAGAGGCTAAGCAGATAATGGAAATGATACATGGTGGCGAATCAAGACCACACATGTATGGGATCGCCTTGGCTCAAAAAATTGCCAATCTAGGATATTATTGGTCCACCATGAATGCATACTGCATGGCATTTGTGCAAGAATGCCATCAGTGTCAGATATTTGCTAAGTTGCAGAAGCAACCTCCCGTTGCTCTGAATCCAATCACCTCTCCATGGCCCTTTGCTACTTGGGGAATAGATATAATTGGCAAAATACATCCAAAAGCCTCGAATGGACATCAGTTTATCTTGGTAGCAGTGGATTACTTCACAAAGTGGGTTGAAGCAGCTTCCTATGCAGAATTAAATGCCAAAAAGGTAGCACAGTTTGTCCGAACCAACATCCTTTGTCGGTACGGAACGCCATTTGAGATTATCACTGATAATGGAACTCATTTCCAAGCAGAATTTGCTAAGCCCTTGAAGGATAAGAATGTCCAGCACCATAAGTCCTCTCCTTATAGACCTCAAACAAATGGAGCTGTAGAAGCAGCAAATAAGTCTATAAAGGTGATCATACAAAAAATGATCAAGGAACATAGGGGTTGGCATGAGAAATTACCACTGGCCTTGTGGGGATATAGAACATCGATTAGAACTCCTACTGGGGCAACCCCATATTCACTGGTGTACGGAATGGAAGCAGTACTCCCCATTGAACTGGAAGTTCAATCGGCGAGGATAATTCAAGAAAGTCAGATAAATGAAGCTGAATGGATTAGCAATTATCATCATCAGTTGTTGGGTTTGGATGAAAGAAGACTTCAAGCTCTACATCAGATTCAAGGGTATCAGAGGCGAATGGCCAGACATTTCAACAAAAAGGTCAAAGATCGAAAGTTGGAAGAAGGTTGTTTGGTCCTGAAAGAGATCAGAACACCTGTTACAGATCCTCGTGGGAAGTTTCGTCCTCTTTGGGCGGGACCCTACATTTTGAAGAAAATACTTTCCGGCGGAGCCGTCATCTTGTCTGATTTGGATGGTCTGGAGTTCACAAACCCATGCAATCTGGATCAATTAAAGAAATATTATGTATAATCATGCATTGTAAGGAACTACAGTAGACCTGATTCTCGCAAACTAATTCGAGATATGTAGGCAGCTCTCCTTAAGCACGGTCTAAATAATAATAAAAATCATCAATTCATTTTTCTTTTGCTAATATTATAAAAAAAATCCCGCTAAGTTGAAAACCCGCAAAGGGCGGCTTAGGCAAGAATGGGTAAGAGCTCGCTAAGTTGAAAATCCGAAAGGACGGCTTAGGCAAAAATTAGAGCAAATAAATAAAGTAGATAATGCTTGGAAAGCAAACAAAAAAAAAGTCATTCATTAAGAATCATTCATTACAAAAAAGAATCTTTCATTACAAAAAGAGTCGGTCATTACAAAAAAGAGTCAGTCGGTTCATCAAAAGAGTCAGACTACAAGTCCTATACATTCAAGGAACTAAAAAAGGTACAAACAACCCAAAAAGCAGACAATGGAGTCACCCTAGGATCTAAATCCTACGCCTCCTACGTGGGGCAGAGTCTTCGGTGTCTTCCTTAGTTCCGGAGCTCTCTGCGACATCTATCTTCTCCTCGCTAAGAGGAACCACCTCCTCTCCCTCCAGCTCCTGCAGCAAGGCATACCTCCTGGGTTTTTCAACGGGCCAAACTTCAGCTATAAACCAGGTCCTATACTCTGGAGTAGGCTGAACAAGGGAAGGCTCAGCAAAAGGCCTGATCATCTGATGGTCTCTGACCCAAGTCTGTAGAACAACTTGAGTAACTCCAGGAGTAATAGGGGAACCAATGGTAAGCCCAACAGGAAGGGGAACCCTCTGATCAATCCCCATCTGTCTGAGGACCCGAGAAGCACTATACCATGTGCTATGAGTGAAACCAAGGAGATAGACATGGTTGTGCATTGCATTTGCCTCCATGAAGTGAGGAATTCTGTACCAAGGGATGAACCATAGCAATTCTTCTGGTCCAAGCTCAAACAACCAGATAACCCACTTAGCCATGGAGGGAAAAGAAATCTGGATTCTCCTGGTGCGGTACTGAGAAGGGTTATAAGTCAAGGCATTGGGAGCGGCAACCACTCGGAGATGGTCTCTCAGCCAAACCTGAAAAAATAGATCCTTTCTATTTACAAGGAAAAAGAGAGATGATGAATTAAGATAAAATAATATGTATAACAAGATTACCTGAATAAATATCGGGGTAACAGTCCAATTTTCAAAGCCGAGTGCAGTTCTGTCCAGGCTCTGAATAGTCTCAGCTAGAATCATACCGCCAATACAATTAAGCTCTTCCATCTGCCTAACCATGGGGCAAAGCTTCAAATCTCCAAAGCCAGGATCACGGTTGAAAAGAAACCCGGCTAACAGGCAGAAAATAAAAGCTCGCATTCTGTGTTTTAGTTGAACTTCATCTTCAAAATCAGCGGTCAGGAATTCATCAATTAGAGGAAGTAGCATCGCCTTACTCCCATCCATGATCATAGCTTGAGCTTGAGGCCTTGTAAACTTAAAAAGCCTCTGAAAGGACCCCATATAGCCGATTTGAACCTCATGCCTTACAAGAGGGGCATTTGGATCACATCCAACAATTGAACAGAATTCCTCAAAAAGAGGACACATCTCTTCCATCCGAGCACCAAATCTGAAAACGTGTGCTTGAGGATCCCAAAATCTGATGCAAGCATGCAAAAAATCCCAATCCACAGCTACACCACTAAGGGTAGTAACAACTTTCAATCCGTACCTTCCCATGTTGATCTTTTCAATGTTATGGAGGCTTTTGGTCCAGTTATGCATCACGTGGTTAAAAAGAGGGTTCATTTTTAAGAGAAGAATGAAATCTCGCAGTAAAAAATCTGATTTCTGGTCTGAAAATGCGTTTCAACCTCGCTCTTTATATAGCCTTGGCCCACACGGCGGCTTAGCCGCCGGCGACGGCGGGTCGACCGCCGGCCACGAAGTTTCGACTCCTGTTTTTTTGATGTTTTGTAAAATTTTTGTGTTTTGGCCCTGTTTAGACTCTTTTAGGTACTATTTTTGGGTTATTTCAGGGATTTATTTCTTTGAAAATAGATTTATAAAAAACGAACATCATACATACATATTTGATGTTAATACTAACAAATTAATGCAGGTTTGTACTTAAGTTCAAATAACAGGCGGAAAACATGGAAAGTACAAAGTACAGAGCAAGAATAATTCAAATACAACGAATATAATCCAAGGCAAATATGAAAAATCAGCGCCGGCCTCTCCGTCTTTGCGGTCTGTTCTGCCTCTCATAAGCAGCATCAGTCCAAGCACCTGTCAGCTCATCCGAGAAAGCAGTAATCAGTGCCGCCATTTCAGCAACTAGGCCCTCAGGTACCTGTGAAAAAAGACAATCACAATCCATTTCTAGAGAATTTTATGAATCCTTTTCATGAAAAGTTCTAAAAGAATATACCTGAGTGATGTGGACAAGGCTCCGATAGGGTGCACTCTCCGCACTAATTGGTCGGGTCACCCAACCACCAGGTGCATGATAACGAACAACATATGGCAGCCTCAAGTCGGCTAAAGCAGGGTCCAATTCACCGGTAGCCGCAAGGACGGATGAGGGAGGCCTCAAATGTGATGAACTGCTGCTTGCTCCAGTATGTGATGGTCCAGCCCTGAAAGCAGAAGCCTCAGCCCTAGAGGAAGAAGGTCTGTCAGCTTGCCAGCTGGAAGAGGGACGATCTCTCGGAGTGCCAGAGGTGGGAGCCGAAGAATGGGACGACCGATGGGGTGGTATAGAATTGAACCGCGTCCCAATGTGTGGCATCAGTTGCTGAAGACAGTAGAGATCGTAATCCTCCTCATCTGGGGCATAGGCCGATTCGATGGGATCACCCTCATATTGGGACGCTGTAACAGGCAGAAGCGTCACAGATAGCATATCATCAGGAGGGTCCAGAGGAGCTACACAGAAACCGGCAATCTGGAAAGTCACTCTCTCAGCAAGATAATACCGTCGATACTCTGGATGGGGAAGTATGAATCGACGGTGAGTCAGGAACTGTGATCGCTGAAAGCTATGATCTTGAGCAATCCACTCTGCCAGCCGGCTAGACATTGCTGTAAATACAACCTGTAAAAATTTATTGTGTTAGTGAATCATTTTCTCTAATACAATAAATGGGGGAAGGGGATAAAGTATTTACCGAGTTCATAGAGCAGTTGTCGAAGAACGATCTCAACTCTCTGATGGGAAGCTTCCTCTTTGGTGCTTCTACCCTCTCTTTATACCATCTCCAAGCAATGGGAGAAAGAGGATCCGCAGGGGCAAGTGGCTCCCGAAGAAAAGGGGCGACACTAGGAAAGTACTCGTAAGCCCAAGTCTGGAAAAAATGAAGAAGATATCAGAGTCAATGTATGCAAGAAAAATGAAATGTTCTTTACATTACCTCCTAGAAGTAGTACAAGCCGCATGGGGCAATACGAGTATAGCAGAGATCTGACATGTCGTCATACAACCTACTCAGCATCATGCCAGCCCAATCATATGTCGGAAGTCGTGTTAGGTCAAGAAGACTCTTCAGCACATTGAAACTCACTGCGTCCTTCCTGTTTGCTAAGAAGGAGCTAGAAAATAGAAGGATCAGGGTAAATCTGGCCACCTGATCAGTAGAAAGGTCGCCTACCTCGTAGCTGGTATAGATGGCTGGCGCCTGCTCTATAAGCCACCTTCGCTGAATGCAGCGAGTCGCCTGGTGTCGAGGATAGTCAACCCCGATCAAAGTGACCATGTCAGATGAAGAAATGTCATGCCGCCAGTCATCATAATACTCCACCATCTCAACACCGAAGGGAATCCCAGAAATGATGGAAAAGTCGGTAGGCGTCATCGTCATCTCCCCCCAAGCAAAATGGAAGGTATCAGTAGTAGGCCACCATCGCTCGGCCAGCGCGCAAATCAAATCCCTGTGAATGTCTCTACCCGCATCTATGGTCCTCAAACGGTGGAGGAAGGCAGGTCTGATAAGATCCCCCACCGGATGCCCGGCATCTAAGATGTAAGCCGGAATAGTGCTCATGGGTCTTTCCGCGAGAGATATCCTAATCGAAGTGTCCTAGAAAAGCAGAGAGAGGAATTTTCTAATTCATTATCGTGTATATTTTGGGGGGCAAAAAAAAAGATTTAAGTTCTATCCCCAGCTGGGTGTGACCTCCTGAAGGATTATTTCTAAGTTCTTTACTAGAAATAATTACTGATGGCAGAACATAATGAAGCATTGTATTACTCTTGATTCATTATTAGTACATGTAAAGGAAGAATTCCTAAAATTTGTTTCTAAGTTCCTTACTAGAAATAAATAAATTTCCTAAGCATGCATACTAGGTGAGTAAAGGAGAAAGCACTTACCTCATAGCAGCCGGTCCGGGAGCTGTGCTTTTCCTCCTCAAGTAAAAGATTGCAGGGAGGGAGTGGGATCTCGAAATCTTCAAAGCCGGTAAAATCCATCGTCAAAAGAAAGTTTTAAGGAAATGAAAGAAGAAGAAAGAATGAAAGCAAATGAAAATTGAATTGAAATGAACCTATTTATAAGGAAAAAGTGAAAATGCGGGTCTTTTTGCACCTCACTCAAAATTCTCGATTCTCACGACCACTGGGCCCCATAAATCATTTTTATGGACCCCAGTGGGGGGCAATTGTGAATACTCGAATTTTGATGCTCGGAAAACCGATTTTCTCAGACTGCAGAAGACCGAGCCAGACCGGAGGTCCACGATAAAGTTCACCGAAGGTATGTCTCCATGGTACTTGAAATGTCCGGAATGACGCAAGGATCAAGGATATAGTCTCGGAATAATTTTTGGAGGTCCATAGCTCCCGAAAAATCAGTTTGAACGAAAATCCTGCCAGCTTTTTTTGGGGCTCGGAAACCGAGGTCAGCGGTCCGACCGCTGACCACGGCGGTCGAACCGCCGAACCCGGCGGTTCGACCGCCGCCGGTCTGTTTTTTTCGGGTTGTCACTTCTACGGCGGTCCGACCGCCATCCAGCCCGAAATTTGTCTATAAAATGATGCTAAATTTTCAGAAAAAGGGTTCGGTTTTTCTCGGGTGGGCCTCGTGCTGTCGAATTCTCTATTTTCACACGCTTAAGAACTCTTATTTGACTCTTATTTGTAACTTCTAACCTTGTGTTACACGAAGCAAGGATCATATTCCAAGAAAACAAGATCTGGAACTTAGAAGTGGGAAAATTGTGAACAAGGTAATATCCTAATTCATTATTTGTTAATTCGAGCATATCTTAAGCATTCCACCTTCTTCTTAATTTCTTTTGGTCAAAGGTCTAATCTTTTTAGGTCTAGGGCCTAGTTAACTAATCAACCAATATCTCGGCATTAAGCCACGAATGAATTAATCTTTTGGCAATGGAGCCTAAATTGCATTCTTTTGGTACAAAGTACTTAAATTTCACAATGTTGCACTAAGTGCTAAATCTTATAATTTTGGCAAAAAGCTTGACAAATGCACGGAGCATACACACACACATGCATGAAGCATAATCTTTATCGCCTTTAAATAGGCTTTTCCGAACTACTTGGGCTTTGACCTCTCATAAAAACGAGAGTATGTAGGCATGTTTGGGATTCACCCCAAATAGCAAGTCCACAATTTACTAACAATCTATTCTTCTTCCTTCCTGTTTTCTTTTTAGATTCAATTCTTATTTGGCAAATTAATCAAATACATGACATAGTCCCCGAATCCTCCTTGGGTTCGTAGATTGGAAACCTTTACATTGGATGCATTAATTGGAGTCAAACAAGGGTTTTCTTAGTTTTTCCCTTTGAACAGAAAAAAAAACTGAGTGGCGACTCCTAACAACGAGTGAACGTTCATCCGAATCCTTTTCGGGTGGAAACAGAGGTTCACAGTTTCACCTCACTTTAACTTTGAAAAACCATATCAAGCCATTTAAATTAGTATTTTAAGTTTATTATTATCATTAGAAACATGTTTTAGCATGTTTAAACCAATTACACTAATTAACCACATTCTTATACTCAAAACCCTAAAATGGCATAACCTTCACCATTGAAGGATCTCCATTCTAACTCAATCCAATTATCATTTCAATCTTATTTACACCACTTATATCATTAAATAACATGATTTAAGCATTAAAATGAAACAATTAATCATTCTTTGAAAAATCATTTTTCCAAAACCCTAAATCAATACTACCATCTTCAAACTCTATCCAAACTTAACTAAATCCATCATTTGATTTTTTAAAATCCTTGTTTATGCTTCAAAACAACACATTTGGAACCAATTTGCACAATTAAAACTAATGATTTCAAAAACTCAAATGTTCCATAACCCTAAATTCTCTCTCTTCACCAAACTCAACTTAAATTCAACCATTTCTTTAATCCAACCTTAAAATCATTGTTAACTACCCAAAATAACATCATACATACCCATTCCAATAATTATAACATACTACATCAAAACTCCAAACTCAACATAATCCAATTTTCTATAGAATTCAAAGAAAATAGTTGAAAACTTACTAATTTTGGTGGAAATCACCAAATATCCACTTTGAATACTTGAAATCCTTCAATTTTTGGTGTATGGAAGAAGCAAAATCCCTCTCTTGAAGCCATGAAAATTGGCCTTGAAGGAAAGAAGAAGAAGAAGATGAAAAAAAAAATGATTTTCTATGTCCTCCCACTCACATTTTCAACTTTATATATATTATTATTTTAATATATTTTTAATTAATTAATTAATTATTTGTTTAATTAATTAAAACCCCAAAATATTATCTTCCATCCAAAATTATTTATTTTTGAATTATTTAATTACCAAAATACCCTTTTTACTTTGATTTTTCTTTTAAAAAATGTTGACTTTTATATGTTGTATATATTTTACATATATATTCCACTTTTTCATTTAAAATTCCTTCATTTTTCATTTAAAACCATTAATTTAATTTATCCATTTAAATTATAATTTATTTTATCAAATTTTCAAAAATTAAAACTTTTCAAAAAAATTTGGGATATTACACATGCACAAGTAATGTGCATCTTATATACACATCAAATGTACCTTATATGTGTATTAAATATATTAAGTATGTAATATATTAATCCAACATATACAATTAATATACCATATGTATATGTTATATATACTCTAGATATATATATTGAGTATATATAAAATTTTATATCTCTAAAATCACGGATGTGACAGGATACTAGTTGTTGGCTAACCAAACAATGCCTAAATCATTTCGCTCTTAAATAAGCAGAGTTCAATTTCGCCTCGCAAGTTTGTCAAAGCATGTTCTAAGACTGACTAGGACCTAGACAAAGATAATTATGCAGGAGCCCTCTCTAAGTAAGCATACACAACTCAATGCTATAGAGCAATTCCCTTATCTAGTAAAGTCATTCGAATCATGATGCATAGATATATTAATTCATGAATTATCAAGCTAGATTCCTCATTGGTTGAGCACCAAAATGAACAAAGACCAACAAAAATTTTGATGAAAGTAATTTATTCAAATAACTTTAAACTTGAAAAATAAGATTGTTCCAATTAAATATTAAAGAAAGAGCAACACCCCAAGCTAAAGGAAGTTCATTGAGTTTAAGCTTCCTTTCCTTTCACATCTTCAATATTTCCATCTTGAAAGGATGATAAAGCAAAATCTTCTTCCAATCTTTTTCCCACCATGAAGGTTGCCGGTGGAGGTACTTTGTTGAACCTTGAAAATGGATTATCTTTGGTGTTGGGCTTATCCGGCTTGGGCAACTTGCCATTATCAATTAAATTCTGGATCTCATGCCTCAACTTCATACAATTGTCTGTTTCGTGTCCAGGCCTTTGATGGAATTGACAAAATGCATTAGTATCAAAGTTAGGTGGAAGAGGATTAGGCAAAGGATGAGGAGTCAAGGGTTGTAACAATCCCTTCTTTTGTAGCTTATTGAGAACCCAAGATAGTGGTTTTCTTAATTCTAAAAACTGCCTCATTCCTCCTTGACTAGTGACATTAACATCAGCTTCCTTTTGTGTACTTTGATTGCTAGGCTGATAATTCCCTTTCTCATTTCTTTTTATTGAAAAGCGATTCTTCTCCCTTTCCCACTCTTCAATTTGTAGACCAGCTTGGAGAAGATCCTTGAAATCATGGATGAGTGTATGAGACATCTTTTCACGAAGGCTAGGCAGCACCCATCTCACAATCATCCTTATTTGATAAGATTCATCGGGCCTTTTCTTGAGCAAAGAGGCCTTATTTCTCCATCTTTTCACATAGTCCACAAAATTCTCATTTGGCCTTTGTCTAATGGACTCAACTTCCATTAAGGTAACTTTCAGCTAGACATTATACCATATTGTTGGATGAAGGCTTTGTAAAGCAGATCCCAACTCTTTTGTGTTCCATCATTTAAGGTATTGAACCAATTTTGGACAACAGGATCCAATAAGAGAATAAAGTACCTTAGGGTTTGAGCATTAGTAGCTCGGGCAGATTGCATGGTAGTGATATACTGCTTCACATGGAGATGAGAATTATCGGTTCCATCAAACTTCGCAAAAGACGACATCTTGAATTTGTATGGAACTTCTTCATCTAGCTCAAATAATTTGTCAACTTTGGATATTTCCTCGGTTTTCAGTTTCTTCTCAAATTTCTTTTCTAAATCAGCAATCATCTTTTCAAAATCAGAAGTTTTGGTCTTCTCCATAGCTGATCTTTCAACAATCTTCAGTTCTTTTTTCTTCTCTTGAGCATCTTGGTAGTATTGAGCCCAATCATCATCATCATCGATGATCACCTTTTCATAATCAAAAACTACTTCACCAACTTTGGTCTTACCTTTGTCCTTTGGCTTCTTAGTGCTAGCAGATGCTTCGGCATGATTTTCTAAAATTGTAGTCAATTGGTTCTTCATGGTCTCAACTAGGGCCTCTTTTATTTCTTCCATCTTGGCGTTGAGGGCTTCATCCACTGTTGTGCTCTGGCAAACACTACTAAAGCTACACTCGCAAGTATACGAGGCTACTGTAGTATTTCGGTGAACACCTCAAGGTCATCTCATAAGGAAGCTAGATGGGCTAATTATTTATCAAATTGTAATAAAAAAAATTATCAATTAAAAGTCTTTGATTTATAAAATTGAATTGCTGAACAACTAATGAAAACAGAAAGGAATTAAATTTAAGACAATGAAAGGAAACTAAACAAGTATATTGATTCACTTAATAGAAAAGCCTAGGGTTTGCACTTCTCTACTAACTTATATGTATGAATGGCTATTCCTCTCAACTGATTTAATTTCAAAGATCAGATTTCAAGCAACTTAATTAATCAATTTAAGGAAATAAGCTCTCGCATTCAAACCTCTTTCAATTAATCTTATTACAATCAAAATAATCTTTTCCTTAGGTTTATATTTCTAATTCACCTAAGTCCTTAATTGAATTTTTCCAGTATTAGACTTCATTTCTCAATCCTTCATCTAAATACCTAAAACACATAATTGGTGGTCAATCAATTATATATTAACATTATTCCAATCAATTAAGGATAAGAGAAATAAATCAGTTAAGAGCAATGACCATTTCATACAATCATAGTAGATCCATACAAACCCTAGACTAAATCAAAATTAGTTCATAGTAATGCTATCAAACAAATTCATCTCATTAAAATTCAAAGAAATCAATTTAGACATCAGAGTATTCATAAACAAAATTTCAATGAAACTTAAGAAATAGAGTTTAAGAACAAAACCCAATTACAATCTTCCTTTGCTTCTGAAAAATCTCTTGCTCAGATTTGTGCTAAAAGAATAATGTAATGGCTAGAACTAATTTAATCTAGAGTGTTTGGATGAAAGTGAAATCAATTTCCCAAGAAAATAGAGAACGATTGAAAGTTATGTGTAGAACGGCTGAAGAAAGTGTGTCCAACGGCTGATGAAGAAGAAGTCTCCTCCCCCTTGCCCTAATTCTTCTATTTATACAAATCCCTTGCTAAAAATCCGATGTCTTTTCTTTCTTTGGTCTCATGGAGTGACATGGCCAAGCTTATGGCCATGTCATGTGACATGGCCACTGGCTTGGCCGTGTCACCTGGGTGTGTCATCTTCTGTTTCTCCTTTGGTCTTCTTTGTTCTTTGAAGATGAGAGTGACACGGCCAAGCTCCTGGCCGTGTCATGTGACACAGCCAGTGGCTTGGCCGTGTCTCCTGGGTGTGTCAGCTTTTGTGTCTTTTCTTTGGTTCTTCTTTGTTCTTGGTTTAGGAAGGGCACGGCCAAGCTTGTGGCCGTGTCACATGGTTTGGCTATGTCACCTGCCAGTGTCAACTTCTGTCAAAAATTTCCTTGAGGTGACATGGCCAAGCTTGATTTGGCTTGGCCATGTCTTGCTTGATTCATGCTCCTCTTTCTTTGTTTTGATCTTCCATGGGGGTTTTTGTACTTTAACCTAAAACAAACACTTAAAACAAACTTTAAACAAGAATCAAATGAAACATTAACCAAAAACACATAAACATCATACTAAAAACTAGTACAAAAAATGATCTAAACACTTGGATAAATCAAAACTACAAAATGCATGAAATCACTAAATAAACAGATTAAAACTACCAAAATGCATGAAGAAAACAATAATTATCATAATAAATAAATAGCAATTTTATGACAAAAACTAATAAAATATCCACCATCCTTTGAATTTATTTGGGATCCATTGCTTTTGGTGAGCAAGTGATTGAGTCGTTGCTAGATTCTTCACTTCCGGCGTAGGTCAAATTGTCGTAAGCTTTTGAACTTTCATAATCTAGGGCTGCGAGCCAGAACGGATCAATGATATGAGATGCAAATGTATGCGTGTATGCGTGTATGCACAAACAATAAACAAAGATAAGTAGAATGCCCCTTCCAACCTTATAACATCTACACACAAATGGTGAGTCCCTTTTCCTAGGTATATGGTTAACAAAATACTAACACGAGGTATCTTGTTTTTGAATAATTTCCTCGGATTTTTCAACCAATAGTTATATTTTTAAAAATGGAAATCAGTTTATGATAATTCCCATTAATTAGTTTTTAATCCATTTAACCAACTAAGGTAGCTTTTATGCTATATTGGATTAAAACTAAATTAAGAGGTTTATTATAAATAGATTTATCACTTAAAAAAGTAACTAATGATTCATGCAAAAAACAAGCCCATGGTTAATTATTCTTAGTATAAACTAGGCTCACAATTGATTTTTAGTATTTCATAATTGACCTAAATAATTTGCAAGCTCTTTGTAAGAAAAGGCTGGATGAAAATAATTTTGTTTCTAAGCCCATTGTAAAAATATTTTAGAAAAAATGAATTTTGGGCTTTGTATTTGAGTCTTGAGAAAAGAACTTTTTTGATTTATTTTTAGAAAAAGTTTTATGTCCAATGACCATCTTGAAAAGTTTTGAAAATAGCTTTGGCTTTTTAGATTTTAAAGAAAAATTTATTTTGAGCTCACAATGTATTTAGGTCATATTGGAAAAAGAACAAACTAAATAAGTCATGATTTAAGCTAAGATAAATTAACCATAGTCAAACAACAGGCATTTGGGGTAAAAACCTAAGGAAAGTAACTAGGCCAATTACATGAGCTTTAGTCTTTGAGTTGAAAAGGCTTAGGCTCCCATAGCAAGTATATACCAAAAGGTACGAGGCTATGAGTGGTTATGCCATGCTCGATCTCCATACCTTGAGTGAAAGTATGGTATCCCTTATATAACACAACACGGGTAACACGGGTGTCCTAACTCACGCACACGATGCAATCTAATATGATGCAATTGATAATATCATTATAAGAAAGAATAGAATAATATAAAGACCAACAAAATCAACTTCTCTTGTCCCCAGTGGAGTCGCCACTGTGAGCGGGGATTTTAGCCCCCACTCCCGGTGGAATGGTTCTTACGACTTCGGCGCTGTTTAGGCTCGGGGCCTTAGAGAACACGGACCTAAGTCTGAAGAAAATAGAGTCGCCACCCGAACGGGCCAGGAAAAAGAAAGGGGTTGATTGTAATGATCAAGATTTTAAATAGGAAACTTTTTAATTAATATTGAAAAATTGATAGTGTATAGTGATAAAACTAATGTGCATAAATGCTATAAGTAGAGAATAGTAAATTGTATATCTCAAAAATTTACTGAAGATATTATTTTTACGGTTTTATGGGATTAAAAATTGAATTTGAATCAAAGGATAGAAAAGAGGATGAACCATATTTAAATTGAGATTGGCCACACTAGATTAAGCCATAAATATATATATATATATATATATGTATATGGACAGATATGTATGTAGCTAGAAGCTTCTTTCTTCTTCTTCCTTCTTCTTTCCACGATCATCATCACCAACACCACCAAAGCTCCTTCTTTCTTTCTTCTTTTCAAGAATTTAGCTAAAATTTAAGAGAAAATCTTATCTAGCTATGAGTTTTTAAAAGAATAAGCTAGAAAATATGAGATTATCAGCAAGTGATCAAAGGAAAAGAGGGAAAACAGAGAAGAAGAGAGAAATTGAAAAAGCTATGTGCTTATGTATTATACTTTGCAAATAATTGAATTTCTATGAGTTTGAATGTTTGAATTGATTGACTGAGTCATTTATAATGAATTATTTCTTAAAAATATTGATTAAATGGATTGATGAGTGAAAAATGAATTAAAAGAACTTATATATGGTGAGTTTGATTCTTAAGTCATTCTTTATAAGAATTGGGTATTTTGATGTTGTTTAAGCCATAAGTGATATTTGAAGGTTTGATTAATTGAAGTTTGAGTAAAAGATTAGATGTAGACTCTTTTATGTTAAAAAAAATTTGGATTTGATTCATTATTATCATAGATTTTGAATATGTTGAATTAAAATGGTTAAGTCTGCGAAATGCAGAATTTTTGCCTGACATGGCAAGTGACACGCCCATGTCAGTGGGCGTGTCAAAGCTACTGTGAAATGAGCAAAAGACGCGCCCAGTGACACGCCCATGTCAGTGGGCATGTCAAAGCTACTGTGAAATGAGCAAAAGACACGCCCAGTAACACGCCCATGTCATTGGGCGTGTCACGTGAAGAAATTTGCCCAAAATGGCTCTTTTTCTTGTCTTTTTAAATGACTATAAGGTCTTAAGATGTAAAAAAATATTTGAAATTAACCTTAACAAATTATGTGATCAGTTTATTTTGAATATATGATAAATATGTGTCATACCAAGTGTTGATCAAACAATTATTCCAATGACGTGATATACATAATTCAATATTAATTAAAACAAATGAATTGCCCAAATCATACTGATTTTAGATCTAGCTTTGGATTGAATGGCTAACTAGAGGAAGGATAGCCATAGTGATAGTGGGCACCTCATGCCATTAATGGACACATTGTGTCATCATGACAGTGGGCATAGTTGCCATTATACATTCTTGAGATTTGGCATTAAAATTGCTACACTAACATGTTATCCAAACCTATGATCTGAGTTTAGTATGTATGGGCATAATTAATGAAAATATATGTGAACATGATAGTTGTGACTAATGAAAGAAATGTAAAATAATAATATAAGTCAATTACTTGAAATTGAAGTATTGTGTTACAGTGTAAAAGTGCGTGTTAATATATATATTAATGCTTACAAGTGAAAGTTCTAATGCACGTAATGGAAATGTTATGCTTAATGTATTGAATTACTCAAATGATTGAACGCATATATAATGATGTGAGATACAATGTGCTCCAAAGTATATCAAATGATTGAAAGTGTATATAATGAGGTGAGATATAAGGTACTCTAAAGTATAGTACTCAAATTAAGTGAACAAAAGTATAGATTGAATAAAATGATTCTTAATGAGACAAGTGGCAGTACCGAAAGTATTGTATTATATAATAACTTTTATACAGGGATAGCTATTATTTTGTGTAATCAGCATGGTATGTCAATTTGTTACTGAAATTACTTCATATATTGAAATACTTCTTAAAACTAAGTGTTGTTACTATATTTTCATAAATATATTTCTTTAATATTAAATGATAAAATATGTGTATACAAGCACCACTAAGCTTTGCTTAGCGTGTTAGAATTATTTTCTGACACGCAGGTATCAGGACATCGGAGCAAGTTAAGAATAGATGAAGATCTTGTGTTTATTGTATTCATAAGTTATAAAAGGTATATAGATACTTTAGTTTGGCAATTTGAGAGATTGTATAAATTTGTAAACATAAAAGGATATATGTATTTAGAGAATGAAGTTTGAGATTCTAGTAAATGAGTATCATGAAAGAAATGTATTATTTATTTATTTGATTTGATGAACTTATGAAGTTTATCTGATTGATAATTTCTATTCGGATTATTGGAGTTATTGGAAATTGGTCTAAATATTGGACCTATAAGTGTTGTGATATACAGATTGTATTATTATTTGAAAATTTTTATTTATGATGAGAGTTTTCTCTGAATTGATTGGAGCGCGGAAAGTATATAGCATAACATTCTTTGATAGTTCTAATGAGAATTGTCAGGGGATGTTACATTTAGTGGTATCAGAGCGTGGTTTAGGCATTTCTGGCATGTGGAGTTATGGGATAAGTGAAATGTAATTGTCTAAGTTAGGTGAAGAGAATAAGTGGGAATAAGTGGATATGTGTTGTGATACAATTTATATTCCATATGTTTATGGTAATAGAATGTTTACTAAGAATTGAGTGAGAATTCGTAGTGTATTGTTTGGAGTATACTAGATCTATGTGATGTGAAAAGAAAACAAGATATGAGTAACGAAAGAGATATGTCAAAGTAACACAGTGGAAGTGTAATAATGTATTGGAAATTGAGGAATGAATTATGACAGAAAGATAAATTTCGAGAATGAAATTTCTGACGAGAATGAGAATTGTCATGTTGTACAACATTAAGTATTGATGTTCTACATTAAGTGAGTGAATATATGAGTGTCAAAGTGGAGTGATTATGATATGAGAGCATTTGAAACTGATAGTGATAAGGTTAAATAAGCCTTAATAAGAGTAATATTAAATTTGAGTATGGATAATATCCGTATAGTGAAAAAAGATTTCAAAGAGGTACGAAATTATGAAAATACCCTTATAGCTTGAAATGAATTCGAGCTATACTTTGAATGTGAAATATGGATAATGGAGTTTTAAAGTGTCAAAAGTAATTGTTTTTATAATGTTTCAATGTTAAGGATTGAAGTGATAGTTAAATGAAAGCACGTGAATGCATCAAAACTATTGTCTAAGTGAGTATATTGGATAAAAGTCCTAAAACTTATGTAAAGATTTCTAGTGTCTTCTATTGCCTTCTAAAACATCTTCAAAACAAAAGATTGAAATGAAAAGTGATAGAAGAGTATTGGTAAAGAGGTTAGTTCTTGAATACTGCTTAGTTTGCTATTTATTGAAATGATCTTGATTTTTAATACAAAAAAAAAGAAGAAAAGATTTGTGAATTGATAAAACACCATTACTTGTGAAAGATATGGTGTATTACATAATTGTGAAAACCTTATTTCTATGATAGTAAAGTTATTCTTGCAATATGTAAATGTGTATTTATAGATTATTAACTAAAACAATGATGAAATCTATCATTGAATCATTTATGAGTTAATCTACGGTTGTGAAAGAAAATAAGGTTGAAAGTGTTTAGTTATGAAAATTGAGATTTGAATATGATTGTGCTTTGAGGAGTTGGATCTTGTTTCCTCAATTTGTATGAGTTGAATTATTGATCACTTATTGATTAAATCATGAAAAGACATTCGAGCAATGATACGCATGATTATTTGTATAGTCATGCATATGCTTGTGTAACTTTTTATTCTTCAAACTTTGAGAAGCAATTCCAATATTGAGGTGCATGCTCATTCATATGGACATGCATATATTTGTGCCCTTAAAACATTGAAAATAAATTTCAGTAGAGACGTGCAAGACCATTTGCATGGTTATGTATCTGGCTATGCATACTTCTGTTCTACAAAATATTAGTAATGTGCATATTTTCACAGAGTAGAGTTTATCGGTGGAATTAGTAGTGAATTAATGAATACATCTTGGAAATAGTTATAAGTGACAAAAGATTGCTTATACGATTGAAATGAAATCACTTCATTAAATGATGAAATTTAGATGTGAAGAAAACTTGAGAAAAGTATGGATAAATGTAATTGGATATGTAACATCAGTGTAAAGTTAGAGAAAAGATAAAAGACTATTACAAGTGATTAGTGGATTTAACATTCTTCATGAAGAAATAAGATAATTTCCAAAGAAAAGTGAAAAGCATGATAGATTGATAAATCAGTAATAATTGTACATAATGTGAAGAGCAAGTTAAATAAACTAAAGAGGTATATACAAATTGATTGAGTAATGAAAGTAAGAATGTGAGATTTATATATTGTGTATTTATGAAATAAGTGATAGTAACATTATTTGGTGATTAAAGCCAAGGTATAGATTATATATATAGAAGTGTTAAAGTGTTACTTAATACTAATTGATTGCAAATGGAAAGAAAGGAAGTGATAATGTAAAAAGAAAAGAATGTAGTGAGATGTGAAGGTAGTGAACCCTTCTAGTGAAATGATGTATGGTAGAACAAGTTAGCAATATATACATATATGTGCGTGTGTGTGAATGTGTGTATGAGACATAGAGAATCAAATATAAATGTACATGTACTCTTAAAGTAAAAGAATAGTTATAAATTCTTAATATGTTAAGAAAAGAATAAAACAAGGATAATGTGTATATGTGTTGTGTTTGAAATGATTGTTTATATCTTATACACTTACAGTACGAAACAAACATTGCAAAGAGAAAGTGTTATATTCCATTCAAAGAGAAAGTGTTATATTTCAAAGTATATTATAATTGACAATACTTTGTACCATTGAAAGAAATGATACTGATGTTAAATCTAGTTTCCCGATTAGCTAAAGGGTAAATATTCAAAGTGATAGTGGGCAATTTATGCCATATTGACAGTGGGCACTCTGTGCCATAGAGGACGCTTATGTCCCATATCGAAAGTGGGTACTTTGTGCCATAGAGGATATTTTTTTTATATTTGTCCCAGTGATATTGGCATCTATGCCATCAGTGGATGCTTTGCGTCATAACGAACCTTTGGTTCCTTTCTCTCAGTGGTCACTCTGTGACATCATATACAGTGGGCATTCATGCCATAGTCTCTGTGACATCATATACGGTGGGCATTCATGCCATAGTGGGCCTTTAGCCATATTGATACAGTGGACATTTACTTTCCATCAGTGACCTGCTATCCGGAACTAGTATTTAAAGTTCAGTATATAAGAAAAAGAAAGATATATATATCTATAACAGTGAAATGTAATGATACAAATTATATAAATATAAAAAAAAAATTCTAAAGAGAATTAAAGGTAATTACTGAATTGAACTCGAACAGTGTAAGTGTGTAGAGCAAAATCTTTTGCAGTTCTATAATAAGATTATTTTGAAAGTGTTACATTGACTGATATCAGACATAAATAAAAGTTATGTAAATTAATAAAATAATTGATTTTATGTGAGATTTGAGATTAGTTAAAAATTAAATGGCTTATTGCCATAGCATGTAAATTTCGAGGATGAAATTTCTTTAGTGGGGGAGAATTGTAATGATCAAGATTTTAAATAAGAAACTTTTTAATTAATATTGAAAAATTGATAGTGTATAGTGATAAAACTAATGTGC
Organism: Garcia nutans; assembly: GCA_947685225.1. Lineage (NCBI taxonomy): Eukaryota > Viridiplantae > Streptophyta > Magnoliopsida > Malpighiales > Euphorbiaceae > Garcia > Garcia nutans. The sequence goes on along the minus strand of CANTUV010000005.1, from coordinate 34,077,271 downwards.
ATAAATGCTATAAGTAGAGAATAGTAAATTGTATATCTCAAAAATTTACTGAAGATATTATTTTTACGGTTTTATGGGATTAAAAATTGAATTTGAATCAAAGGATAGAAAAGAGGGTGCACCATATTTAAATTGAGACTGGCCACACTAGATTAAGCCATAAATATATATATATATATATATATGTATATGGACAGATATGTATGTAGCTAGAAGCTTCTTTCTTCTTCTTCCTTCTTCTTTCCACGATCATCATCACCAACACCACCAAAGCTCCTTCTTTCTTTCTTCTTTTCAAGAATTTAGCTAAAATTTAAGAGAAAATCATATCTAGCTATGAGTTTTTAAAAGAATAAGCTAGAAAATATGAGATTATTAGCAAGTGTTCAAAGGAAAAGAGGGAAAACAGAGAAGAAGAGAGAAATTGAAAAAGCTATGTGCTTATGTATTATACTTTGCAAATAATTGAATTTCTATGAGTTTGAATGTTTGAATTGATTGATTGAGTCATTTATAATGAATCATTTCTTAAAAATATTGATTAAATGGATTGATGAGTGAAAAATGAATTAAAAGAACTTATATGTGGTGAGTTTTGTAACACCCCATACTCTATATAAGTACTATACATATACCTAGTATATATACAATACGTATATAAAGTATAAGAATGTCACTTATAGTTTCAATTTAAAAACCTTTATCTGAGTTCAAGAAGTATTGCATTAATTTAAAGAAACATTTATGAAAAACATTATTCTTATAATTATACAATATAATTAAAATCACAAAATGTATGCATCACCTTCTAGTTGGTCTCGAGACACTCTTACCCATCTCGTGGCATAATAGCTGGACTTCCAGATCAACCGCATAACCACCTGCGCGATTATAAATCCGCGCTAAGCCCGAGAGCTTAGTAGTACAAATAAATATTAAAATATACTTTACAAAAGAATCATACCTCATATTTTTAGCATCATGTTTTATTGTTCTTTTACCACGTTTTCCTTTCTCAATGCATTCTTCATATGTTCCCCACTAGTCTCATTAATTATATACATATTTACATAGAACATTCATAATACGATACTTACCATTTCTATCTCATATACATATACATATACATCATTTTAACAAATCATCATTCAATGACTTATTCAAACCTTTATGAAAACAAACCTCACAAATTCCACATTCATATACATGTTACACATCATACAACATTTTCATAAACTCATATCTCAACAAAGCTCCTCAATATACCAATACACATATTACAAAATCATACTTCACAACATCATTTATTCACAATTCATCAATCATGAATCACACTACCAATAAAGGCAGCCATAGATCTCATTACTCATTTATTTCAACATTTAAATATCACATTGACAACAAAGACAGACTCGGGCCCAAAAGACACTAATATGTTATTCAAAGTTCAGAGTTTCTGCATTGGTCCATAATCACAATGATCAAGCCCGTAGGCAATATATCTCATATCTCTATCCATGGATAGCGTAACAGACCCAGTCTCTTGGATCATCAACTCGGCTAAACTCGAGGAGATCCTCAATCCGGCTAGACTGTTACTACAATTCACATTTCACATTTTATCAAGTAACAGACCCAGTCTCTTGGATCTCAATTCATCTCAATGCAAAGAGATCCTCAACCCGGCAAGACTGTTACTACAATTCACATTTCACATTTTATCAAGTAACAGACCCAGTCTCTTGGATCTCAATTCATCTCAATGCAAAGAGATCCTCAACCCGGCAAGACTATTACCTGTCACATTTTCTAGGCATGCCACCAAATCCAGAACTCTGAAAATGGAATAACACATTAGTCACACAATTCATTTATTATTTCATTATCATTTCTATTCTCAATTCTCATCATCATTTAGGCAAACATGCCTTATTTCTTTCAATTGCATCACCATAGCCAATCACAATGGCTTTATATCACATTATATCTCAAATCACATTTCAAGTTTCATTATTGATATATGCAACATCAATTACATTACTAAACAAACATATCATGAATCACCCATACCATATAGGCATGCTTCAATCATAACATTAAAGTAATTCATCATCAATGATCTCATGATATTCCACATTATACACAACATGCCATTATTCATATGCATCCTCAATCTACATATAGTACAATACAATTTATGAGATTGACAATGCATAAAACATAACATGGTTCATATAATATCAACGTTATCATCCACTTACACACTAACCAAACCAAACATAACCCAAATCCAAAAGAAATCCAACTAAAAAGATAAAAACTTATATATATAAGTATAATCAATAAATTCAACTCAAGAGATGAGTACTTACATGAATAGCTTGCCAAATCTTCAACTCCACTTGCAAATCTCTTGATATCCTCAATCTTTGGTGTAATTAGAAGCAAAATCATCTTTCTCTCTCTATCTTCTCTCTCTCTCTCTCTCTCTCGTTCACTAAGAAAAAGAAGACGAAGGAGAAGAAGAAGAAAGAAAGATCTCGTTCTTTCTTTCATTCTTATCATATAATAATAATAATAATAATAATAATAATAATAATAATAATATTAATACAATTAAATCTCCACCACACACCATTTCTTTTGACTTTCTTCTTCTTTTTCTTTTTGTCCTTATTATCATTATTATTAATCACATATATATATATATATATATCTCACTTTTCCTACTCCCAATTTCTCTCATGTATATGTAATGTATATGTATATGTCTTTTATTTTGTAGTTATATTTCCCAAATATACATATACATTAAGTCCAAATACAACAATAACTCCAAAACTTTTAAGGCATATCTTGGGATATTACAATTCTCTCCCCCTTTAAGTAATTTCGTCCTCGAAATTTATCCAGCATAATAACAACTCATTTAAAACAAATCACCATCATATGAAAATAATCGTATTCTTACATTATGATTTCATCAAGTCACATAACTTCTACTCTCCCCCTTAGAAACAATCATCTTCTCTGACTTTCATAATTCATCATTGTATAGATATATATATATATATCTTTATATCTTAGTACTTTCTCAACAAAGCAATCAAGATAACTTATTACATTTCCAATGAATTTTATCTTTGCTCTAAAGTCAGATTATCACTTTAACTCTTTATAGATATTCTCTTAACTTTAACCTCAAAAATCATTAATCAATATCTTAGCATTGTTTATTCCATTCTTACCATCACTTTCAAAATAAACATTTACCAAACATCAATGGATAACTATATCCTTACTCTCATGAGTTTATTTCTCACCATGTACAATTAATATACCTCAATTTATTTATGTTCATTCATAAATCAGAATATTATATCATACACATTACCATTAAATCTTACACTCCCAATACAATTGCACATATTAAATCTCAATGTTGCCTTGCAACTTTAACGAAACCTAGATCAATCGATTTATCCATCACAATATACTAACATTTCAACTTTATTTGATTCAAACCAACAATTAACTTATTGGAATTTATCATTGGATTTTACCATATATACTTATATATAACCTAAGTTCATTAGGTCAAACTTATATTCAAATTCTAATCTTTCCAAATTCATATATTCAATCAATATGAATCATGCTTATACATATACATTTCCTTATTTCAATAATTATATCATCATTTCTTATACTCATTCAAAGTTTATCAATATTGCCAACAACTATAACTTCATAAACGAGCTTTTTCCCCAACCAGGTTGGTAATCCAAGTTTGGTTGCCCAACACATTGGGTCCGCATGGTTCCACAGGAGGCAGATAAGTCCGTTCATTTATCTTTTCACAATTCATTTTTCATAATCATTTAGGCATTATACCTCAATATAATTTATTTCTAACATCATTGTCAACAATCATGGTTTCTTATCACATCGAAATAGTATACACATATATCATCAACTATATTGAATATCTCATTATTCAATCGTATCATCTAGACATGTTTCAATTATATCATCAACCATGATGATATCACATTTCATCATTTCTCAAAACACATTAACATCATTTATTATTAAAACATTTATCATAACAAATTACATTACACGTACCTTTTGAATGATCCTCGCCTCTTTCACACTATATAAGTCATAACACTAGTTACATTATATTAACAATATAATCAATTGCAAAACATTGTTATATTTATTTTGATTACCTTTTTGTCATATTATCCATATCTCAACACATTTCCATAATTTTTCCTTTTTCTCTCTTTACCTTCATAACTTATAACCAAATTCTTAACATAAAATGTTAAGGTACAACTTTATCTACCATAACTTTTAACTATACTTTTCAAACAAAATTTCAGTTTCACCAAATCGGTATTACAATCATATCATCTCAGTTCTAACTCTGAAGATAATAAAACTAACCACTAATCACACTAACCAAGTCATATGACCATAATATATAAACAATCACATTTGGGGTTTGTAAATCAATCTCGTTCTTCTATTATTCGATTTCCAACCTTTACAATTATAATATTAGATTATATCACAAAAATTATATATATATTCTCCAAACTTGTATTACACCAAGAATTAACACATTTTAATTCCATTTCAAAATAGTTTGCTTTTGATTATTTAATCATCATTAACCCAACTCATGTTCAATAATATTATCTTTAACATTTCCTATACCCAACCTTCAATTAGATACAAATCTTACACAAGTTTTATTCATTACTCCATTTCCAATTCATCTCTTCTAAAAATTTTCAAATACCATATTCTTTCCTTACAATTCCTGATGATATGCTTATACATAAAGCTTTTCCACACACAAATACCTTGAGTTCCAAAACATCTTATGATAGCCTCATTTAGTTATTGACATAACAATTTCACTGTTCAATATTACGCAAGTCCATTCTCATTTCTAATACCATTAAACATGTATTGGTATAAAATAATAAACATATTATATACACATTCATAGGTCACGTTCATAATGTGATTCACTTCCCACCTTTCTTACATATAACCATTACATTCATATCAAAAAGTTCATTTCACAAATCCTCTTTATATAAACACATAATTATGCAATTTATTAAATTTCCCTTTTGCATATAGTTTATACAAATTTAATAGTTATCACTTTCCTTTGACTATTATCATTCTCATTTGTTTATCATAACTTAAGTTATTCATTAACTTCAATAAATATATACACTCTACTTATAATATTATTTCACAAGGAGCTTAATCACATTTCCAATGTGATATCTCTCTCACATTTGTTTATAAATATCTTTAACACATCTTTCATAGTCCTTTTCATCCTTTCCAATCAAATTATTTAAAGTAACTCACTTTCTTTTGCTCAATTCCTTTTCTTTACTTTCAAACCAAATTTTCCTACTAACAATCACATCTCCCAATTCCTAATACTTTCATGTGCACTAATATTCATTTCATATATCTCATGTATTAAATACATTAAACTATCAATATATAAATGGTCTTTATCCACATTCCATTAAAACTATAAATCTTCAACTTACTAATTTACTTAAACTTCAATTTATTCATCTCATTCTCTTAATATCAACCTTAAAACATCTTATATGGATATACCACAAAACAACATCAAACATGTATGTTTCACAATTACTAAGCTCATTCCAACAATCTAAATATCACATATTACCACCATTTACAGGAGCTTTTACAATATTCAAACATATCACATTTCTAACATTGAAATCACCATGTTTATATTAAAAGAACAATACAAACAACACCAATATCTCTTTGTACCTAACCAACATCATCTTCTTTTTTTTTTTCCTTTTTAAACAAAACCTTAACTTTACATATCCACACCTTAAATTATCACACTTAATCTATACCAATCAACTCATTCAATATTTCACCGTACTCTTTTCATTAAAAAAATATATATATATATATCTTTCCATATTACCCATCCAACAATCTTTCCTCTTTCTAAAAATCCAAACATAAAGTTTATTAGAAAGAGGTTCAAATAATAGAGGAAAGATTACATAATTAAATCTAAATTTTGTTTTTAACTCATTCCCAACTTTATTCTTCTAGCCATTTCTTTACATGTCAAACACATATCAATAATCAAACTTTTTACTTATAAATTCCATATCATTTCTTTATATCACAATCACTTTTCAATTATCAACATTTCAAAATTTGCTTTCATATAAAACCTCATTTACACACTATCATTTATCTCATCTCATGTAACTCAAATACATCACAATTCACAATTCACTCAATGCCACGTTCGAGACCAACCTAGATGTGAATGCATATGCATGTCTTACCAATTGCATTTCCAAAATCTTCTTTTCAATTCTTATTTAAACTTTTCAAAAATTTTTCCTTTTAATTTCTCTTAGGCCGAGAATCTCGAACCTAAGCTCTGATACCAAAATAATTGTAACACCCCATACTCTATATAAGTACTATACATATACCTAGTATATATACAATACGTATATAAAGTATAAGAATGTCACTTATAGTTTCAATTTAAAAACCTTTATCTGAGTTCAAGAAGTATTGCATTAATTTAAAGAAACATTTATGAAAAACATTATTCTTATAATTATACAATATAATTAAAATCACAAAATGTATGCATCACCTTCTAGTTGGTCTCGAGACACTCTTACCCATCTCGTGGCATAACAGCTGGACTTCCAGATCAACCGCATAACCACCTGCGCGATTATAAATCCGCGCTAAGCCCGAGAGCTTAGTAGTACAAATAAATATTAAAATATACTTTACAAAAGAATCATACCTCATATTTTTAGCATCATGTTTTATTGTTCTTTTACCACGTTTTCCTTTCTCAATGCATTCTTCATATGTTCCCCACTAGTCTCATTAATTATATACATATTTACATAGAACATTCATAATACGATACTTACCATTTCTATCTCATATACATATACATATACATCATTTTAACAAATCATCATTCAATGACTTATTCAAACCTTTATGAAAACAAACCTCACAAATTCCACATTCATATACATGTTACACATCATACAACATTTTCATAAACTCATATCTCAACAAAGCTCCTCAATATACCAATACACATATTACAAAATCATACTTCACAACATCATTTATTCACAATTCATCAATCATGAATCACACTACCAATAAAGGCAGCCATAGATCTCATTACTCATTTATTTCAACATTTAAATATCACATTGACAACAAAGACAGACTCGGGCCCAAAAGACACTAATATGTTATTCAAAGTTCAGAGTTTCTGCATTGGTCCATAATCACAATGATCAAGCCCGTAGGCAATATATCTCATATCTCTATCCATGGATAGCGTAACAGACCCAGTCTCTTGGATCATCAACTCGGCTAAACTCGAGGAGATCCTCAACCCGGCTAGACTGTTACTACAATTCACATTTCACATTTTATCAAGTAACAGACCCAGTCTCTTGGATCTCAATTCATCTCAATGCAAAGAGATCCTCAACCCGGCAAGACTGTTACTACAATTCACATTTCACATTTTATCAAGTAACAGACCCAGTCTCTTGGATCTCAATTCATCTCAATGCAAAGAGATCCTCAACCCGGCAAGACTGTTACCTGTCACATTTTCTAGGCATGCCACCAAATCCAGAACTCTGAAAATTGAATAACACATTAGTCACACAATTCATTTATTATTTCATTATCATTTCTATTCTCAATTCTCATCATCATTTAGGCAAACATGCCTTATTTCTTTCAATTGCATCACCATAGCCAATCACAATGGCTTTATATCACATTATATCTCAAATCACATTTCAAGTTTCATCATTGATATATGCAACATCAATTACATTACTAAACAAACATATCATGAATCACCCATACCATATAGGCATGCTTCAATCATAACATTAAAGTAATTCATCATCAATGATCTCATGATATTCCACATTATACACAACATGCCATTATTCATATGCATCCTCAATCTACATATAGTACAATACAATTTATGAGATTGACAATGCATAAAACCTAACATGGTTCATATAATATCAACGTTATCATCCACTTACACACTAACCAAACCAAACATAACCCAAATCCAAAAGAAATCCAACTAAAAAGATAAAAACTTATATATATATAAGTATAATCAATAAATTCAACTCAAGAGATGAGTACTTACATGAATAGCTTGCCAAATCTTCAACTCCACTTGCAAATCTCTTGATATCCTCAATCTTTGGTGTAATTAGAAGCAAAATTATCTTTCTCTCTCTAGCTTCTCTCTCTCTCTCTCTCTCGTTCACTAAGAAAAAGAAGACGAAGGAGAAGAAGAAGAAAGAAAGATCTCGTTCTTTCTTTCATTCTTATCATATATATATATAATAATAATAATAATATTAATAATAATAATATTAATACAATTAAATCTCCACCACACACCATTTCTTTTGACTTTCTTCTTCTTTTTCTTTTTGTCCTTATTATCATTATTATTAATCACATATATATATATATATCTCACTTTTCCTACTCCCAATTTCTCTCATGTATATGTATATGTCTTTTATTTTGTAGTTATATTTCCCAAATATACATATACATTAAGTCCAAATACAACAATAACTCCAAAACTTTTAAGGCATATCTTGGGATATTACAAGTTTGATTCTTAATTCAATCTTTATAAGAATTGGGTATTTTGATGTTGTTTAAGTCATAAGTGATATTTGAAGGTTTGATTAATTGAAGTTTGAGTAAAAGATTAGATGTAGACTCTTTTATGTTAAAAAAATTTGGATTTGATTCATTATTATCATAGATTTTGAATATGTTGAATTAAAATGGTTAAGTATGCGAAATGTAGAATTTTTGCCTAACATGGCCAGTGACACGCCCATGTCAGTGGGTGTGTCACAATTACTGAATTGTAAAATAAATGACACGCCCAGTGACACGTCCATGTCAGTGGGCATGTCAAAGCTACTGTGAAATGAGCAAAAGACACGCCCAGTGACACGCCCATGTCAGTAGGCGTGTCAAAGCTACTGTGAAATGAGCAAAAGACACGCCCAGTAACACGCCCATGTCATTGGGCATGTCACGTGAAAAAATTTGCCCAAAATGGCTATTTTTCTTGTCTTTTTAAATGACTATAAGATCTTAAGATGTAAAAAAATATTTGAAATTAACCCTAACAAATTATGTGATCAGTTTATTTTGAATATATGATAAATATGTGTCATACCAAGTGTTGATCAAACAATTGTTCCATTGACGTGATATACATAATTCAATATTAATTAAAACAAATGAATTGCCCAAATCATACTGATTTTATATCTAGCTTTGGATTGAATGGCTAACTAGAGGAAGGATAGCCATAGTTATAGTGGGCACCTCATGCCATTAATGGACACATTGTGTCATCAGTGACAGTGGGCATAGTTGCCATTATACATTCTTGAGATTTGGCATTAAAATTGCTACACTAACATGTTATCCAAACCTATGATCTGAGTTTAGTATGTATGGGCATAATTAATGAAAATATATGTGAATATGATAGTTGTGACTAATGAAAGAAATGTAAAATAATAATATAAGTCAATTACTTGAAATTGAAGTATTGTATTACAGTGTAAAAGTGCGTGTTAATATATATATTAATGCTTACAAGTGAAAGTTCTAATGCACGTAATGGAAATGTTATGTTTAATGTATTGAATTACTCAAATGATTGAACGCGTATATAATAATGTGAGATACAAAGTGCTCCAAAGTATATCAAATGATTGAAAGTGTATATAATGAGGTGAGATACAAGGTGCTCTAAAGTATAGTACTCAAATTAAGTAAACAAAAGTATAGATTGAATAAAATGATTCTTAACGAGACAAGTGGCAGTACCGAAAGTATTGTATTATATAATAACTTTTATACAGGGATAGCTATTATTTTGTGTAATTAGCATGGTGTGTTGATTTGTTACTGAAATTAGTTCATATATTGAAATACTTCTTAAAACTAAGTGTTATTACTATATTTTCATAAATATATTTCTTTAATATTAAATGATAAAATATGTGTATACAAGCACCACTAAGCTTTGCTTAGCGTGTTGAATTATTTTCTGACACGCAGGTATCAGGACATCGGAGCAAGTTAAGAACAAATGAAGATCTTGTATTTATTGTATTCATAAGTTATAAAAGGTATACAGATACTTTAGTTTGGCAATTTGAGAGATTGTATAAATTTGTAAACATAAAAGGATATATGTATTTAGAGAATGAAGTTTGAGATTCTAGTAAATGAGTATCATGAAAGAAATGTATTATTTATTTATTTGATTTGATGAACTTATGAAGTTTATCTGATTGATAATTTCTATTCGGATTATTGGAGTTATTGGAAATTGGTCTAAATGCTGGACCTATAAGTGTTGTGATATACAGATTGTATTATTATTTGAAAATTTTTATTTATGATGAGAGTTTTCTCTGAATTGATTGGAGCGCGGAAAGTATATAGCATAACATTCTCTGATAGTTCTAATGAGAATTGTCAGGGGATGTTACATTGATGACTCGATTCCTAAGGAATCCCCAACCTCTTAATGGGTTCGGAAAGTTGGGTATGTATGGGGAAGGTGAGAAATGGCCCAACACCCCCACAACAACCGGTTCATTATAACCAGCCTCCTTTACAGGTCTTAATATTATAAAATTCTTAAATATAACTGTAGACTCTTAATTTTTGACCTAGTCCGGTCAAATATATTTTAATTAGTTCAAAATAATTTTTGTGTTGTCCAATATATTTTAATTAGTCCAAAATAATTTTTGTTATCTTAATTAAATAATTTTTGCTTTAGTATTTAATTTTTATCAATAAAAAATAAATAATAATAATAATAATAATAATAAACACAAAATAAAAATAAAAATAAAAATCGGCGACGAAAAAATCGGCAACAAAAAAAATCATCGCCAAAAACCATTGAGGCGAAATGGCGGCAGGATTTTCGCCCGCAGGCCAATTCGCTCGCTGTTGCAGCAGCCAACTGCGGCAGCTTTTTTGCCAGCGCATTTCTTCAGCAGCAGTTTTTTTTCGCCAGTGAAATTTTTTCAATGCAAATTTTTCGAAACCTAATGCAATTAGGTTTCAGTTTCCTTTTCTTAATCAATATTAGCTTCTGTAAATAACTAGAATTATACATAAAATTCTTATATAAATAAGGACTAAACAACACAAAAAAGAGGGGGGGAAAAGAAGAAAATTGGACGAAAATCTGAAGAAAAATTGAAACCAAAACTGAGGAGGAAAAGCTTTGAATCAATCTAGTTTTTTGAGAGAGCCAACAAACAATTCAAGCAATTCAAAGGCAACAAAGCTTGTCTTTGTTTTTGTTCATCCAAGAAGAAATTTTTGGTGGAACCAACAAAACGGAGGTATGCATCAATTGTCTAAATTCTATTCTTCAGAGTAGCCTAAATCGTCCCATTATTTCTTTTAATTCAAAAACCCTAGAACCTCAATTCGCTTTTTCTAAAGTTTAAAAACCTTAATTCGTTGCTTTGTTTTCCAAAAAGTTTAAAGTTGTTTTTGTTTCTTCAAATCTCAAAACCCTAATTTGCTTTCCAAATTTTCAAAATCCTAAATTGAGTTCTGTTTCTTTCCAAAAGCCCTAATAACATCTTTTTTGCTTCTACAAACTTTAAATTGTTTTGTTTATTTTCATAAAACTTCATAAAATTATCAATTGTTTTTCTAAATTCTAAAAAACTAATTTATTCTCTAAAACTCTTATTCAAAAATCCTAAAACCCTAATTCAACTCCAAAACCCAAAACAGTGAACCCTAACCCCCTTAAAACCTTAAACCCTAATTTTTTCTAAACCCTAATCCTTTAAAACTTTAAAAAACCATATAAACATAAATGTTGTAATTTTACTCAGTAAGCTTAAAAATATAATTCAGTAGCTAATAGTCAAAATCTAAATATTTTGAAGTGTCCAAACCCTAGTTTCATGATTTCATTTCTCAAACACTAATTTAGTTAATCAACGAACTTTATCAACCTATTAAATTCTAAAACTTGGCTCCATCTCAATTCTTTTAAAATTCACAGTAGTTTAAACCCATGAATTCCCAAAACCCTAAACACATTAAATAAAGAATCTTAAATAGAAACAGTAGCCCTAATTTGAATCTTTACTTGCTTTATTCAATTTTATATTTGATTATGCTTTGATTTATTTTATATGCTTTAATTTATTTAAGTTCAATGCTTGGTTTATTTAATTTATCATGGATGGATGTTTACTTTCTATTGATGTTTAATACCTTTGATGAATGATTTATTTATGATGAATGGTTATTTACTTTTATCGATTTATTTAGATTTCCAAATGTTGTAAGAGGTATGTTTCCACTTGGTGGGCATCTCATTAGTTAAATATCATGTAATTTAAATTGCTTTTCTATTTTAGAACCGATGTAAAGGACATGTTTCTACATTTCAGTGGATGTCCTATTTAGGCATGAGATGTAAGGACATGTTTCCATCCTTGGATGGGTGTCCATTTATTTGTTTTTCTTGGACATTGTTTTGATTTTCAATATATCGATGCTTTATTTTAATTATTATGTGTAATATGGATAATGTTGTTATATTTAAGAATTTTATAATATTAAGATCTGTAAAGGAGGCCGGTTCCAATGAACCGGGCGTTGTGGGGGTGCTGGGCCATTTCTCACCTTCCCCACACGTACCAACTTTCCAAACCCATTAAGGGGCAAAGGATCCAATCCGGAAGAGAAGAATGAAGTTGTCCTGAAAGTCGAGAAGACTCAGGAGGAGATTGTTGTCCTGGTTGAAGAAAAGTTTGAAGACATCCTGCCTTATGATTTTGAGAACAATGATTTCGATTTTGATTTTAATTTATATGCTTTGTATGAGGATGGTGATGTTTTCTTTTCCAAAATGAATGCAATAAAGTCTGATTTTGCTTACTTGTGTGATGTTTCTCCTGATGGTTGCATATATTCAAATAACAGTTACATGAGCATCTTTAATATTAATTCTGTTAACACATAATCATTAAATTTGGGAACAATCGAAAATCCTAAAAACATTATCATAGCATCCGACCTTACTCCTGAGGAGAGAGAGAGATTTGAAAAAATATTCAAAAAGTATGAAGAAGTGTTTGTTTGGTCTTATGAGGATATGCCTGGAATAGATCGAGACATAGCTGAGCATCATATTCCTACTTACACTCACATGAAACCTATCAAACAAAAGCTTAGGTCATTAAGACCTGAGTGGGCTGAATTGGTTAAAGAAGAAGTCACTAAGCAAATACAAGTGAAGTTCCTTGAAGTGATAGAATATCCAGATTGGCTAGCCAACATAGTACCTGTGCCAAAGAAAGATGGAAGGATAAGGGTCTGTGTGGATTATAGAGATTTAAACAAAGCTTCCCCTAAAGATGATTTCCCTTTACCTCATATAGATGTCCTCATTGATAGTGCAGCCTCTAGCGTACTACACTCGTTTGTAGATGGATTTTCTGGATATAATCAAGTGTTAATGGCCCAAGAGGATAAAGCCAAAACTGCTTTCATTACTACATGGGGTATATTTTGTTATAGGTTCAGTTTAAAGAATGCTGGAGCAACTTATCAATGGATGGCCACCACACTATTTCATGACATGATGCACAAAGAAGTTGAAGCATATGTTGATGATATGATGGTTAAATCGGATACAAGGGAACAACACTTCCAAAATTTAGAATTATTCTTCGATAGAGCTTTGAAATATAAGCTAAGATTAAACCCGAAGAAGTGTGTGTTTGGTGTTACCTCAGGTAAATTATTGGGACATGTAATTGGTCCGAATGGCATTGAGATTGATCCTAACAAAGTTAAAGTAATCAGGGATATGCCAGCCCCTAAGACGGAGAGAGAAGTTCGGGGATTCATTGGTAAATTACAATACATTAGCAGATTCATAGAAAAACTCACAACAATTTGTGAGCCTATCTTTAAATTGCTTAAAAAGAATCAACCAGTCATATGGAATGAAGAGTGTCAAAAGGCCTTTGAGCGAATAAAAGAGTATTTGTTGAATCCACCTATTTTAAAACCACCTAAACCCGGCAAACCTCTATTACTATACTTAGCAGTAGAAGAAGAGTCGATAGGAGCCATGCTAGCCCAAGCAGATGAGTCAGGGATTGAGCATGCAGTTTACTATTTGAGTAGAAAGCTCCTACCTTATGAAATTAAGTATAGTATCATTGAAAAGACCTGTATAGCCGTGGTTTGGTCTTCTAAGAAGTTGCGGCACTACATTCAATCGTATAGTGTGCAAGCAATTTCCAGGTTGGATCCAATGAAGTACTTAAGGGAGACACCCTCTTTGATTGGGAAATATGGTTGATGGTTGATAATATTAGAAGAATTTGAGATTGAGTATGTAACCAGGAAAATAATCAAAGGTAGAGCGGTGGCAAAATTCCTAGCCCAACAACCATTACTAGAAAGCGAAGAGGCAATCTTGGAATTTTCGGATGAACATTTAGAAGCAATTGAAGTACAAGGGTGGAAAATGTATTTTGATGGAGCAATAAATAGGAAAGGAGCAGGTTTGGGAGTTATACTAGAATCGCCCGAAGGGGAACTCATCCCTTTAGCCAAAAAATTCAAATTTAGGGCAACCAATAATATGGTGGAGTACGAAGCTTGTATTTTCGGTTTGGAACCCTAATGATTATGAAGGTGGATAAGGTGGAAATTTTTGGCGATTCATTGCTAGTAGTATCCCAAGTAAATGGAGAGTGGCAGTTGAAAGAGGAAAAATTAAAACCATACCACCATTATCTGACCATGATGAAGAAGAACTTTAAGGAGTGTAGGTTTATACACCTATCAAGAGAAGAAAATCAGATGGCTGATGGTCTAGCCACATTGGCTTCGGTATGGGAAAACCCTGTCAGCTTATTCCTTAAGCCTCTGATCTTGACCAGTTCATAAGCTCCTTGCTATGAATATGAGACAATCATGGAAATTGATACAGACCATGATGCGTGGTATGATACTATAAGGCGATTTTTGGAGGAAATAGAATACCCGCTGGGGGCAACAAAGAAAGCGAGAAGAGCCATAAGGCAGTGGTCTTTGCAATACATCACATTCCATGGAGAGTTATATCGAAGGTGGCCTGATGGGGGTGCACTTGAGATGTTTAAGAAAGCCTGAAGTGGAGTGTATCATGTCAGAAATACATGCGGGAAGTTGCAGTCCACACATGAGTGGTTTGGCCCTAGTTAAGAAGATCATTCAACAAGGTTACTACTGGTTGACCATGGAGAGAGATTGTATTGAGTTTGTAAAGAAGTGCCAACAATGTCAGATGTATGGTAACTTGAATCACATGCCTCCTAAAGAATTGCATTCCATGTCTTCACCCTGGCCATTTGCCACCTGGGGTATCGACATTATAGGAGAGATACATCCGACAGCTTCAAATGGTCACCGTTTCATTGTGGCAGCAGTAGATTATTTTTCAAAATGGGTCGAAGCCGAATCCTTCAATAAACTGGGTGCAAGCCAAATGGCTAGATTTATTGAAAAGAACCTCATCTGCCGGTACGGGATCTCGCACAGTGTGGTATCAGACAATGGGGTACAGTTTCAAGGAGCAGTTAAGGATTTATTCTCAAAGTACCGAATCCATCATCATAAATCCTCTCCTTATAGACCAAAGGCTAATGGTACAGTAGAAGCAACAAACAAGACAATTAAGAAAATTTTGTCCAAGATGACCAAGACTTACAGGGATTGGTTAGAGATGCTTCCCTTTGCTTTATGGGGATATAGGACAAGTGTGCGGACGCTCACTGGAATGACACCATTCTCTTTGGTTTATGGGATGGAAGCGGTATTGCCAATTGAAATTGAGATCAAGTCATTAAGAGTAGTCTTGGAAGCCAAATTGCCTGAAACGGAGTGGGTAACGAGCAGATACACACAGTTAGCTTTACTAGAAGAGAGAAGGTTAAAGGCACTGTATCATCACCAACTGTATCAAAAGAAGATAGCTCGGGCCTACAATAAAAGGGTTAAAATCAGAAAATTCAGAGTCGGGGATTTGGTGTTGAAGCAATGTAAGCTTAATGTATCTGATCCATGAGGGAAGTTCAGGCCTAGCTGGGAAGGGCCATATGTCGTGAAACAAGTCATGAACAAAGGTGCGGTGAAGCTATCAGACATGGATGGGAATGAGTTCAGTGAGCCAGTAAACATTGACATGTTGAAGAGGTTTTATGTATGATAAAAAAAAAGAGAGCTCGCTATGTTGAAAACCCAAAAAGGGCGGCCTAGGCAAAAGTTAGAGCAGTTCGCTAGTCCCAAAAACCCGAAAGGGCGGGCTAGGCAACAATTAGGGCTAAATGAGAGGAAATCGTCAATTAGAAAACCTGAAAGGGCTATTTGACAACATGAGTGATCTTGTGTATGCTGACTTTATATTTGGTTGTTCCCTAATTTAATAAAATAGAATTAATGTTAAAATTGTTCTATGTGCACTGTTATAAGTATTTGACCAGATATGGATGAAATAAATAAACATAATAGAAAAGGTGATGACAAATTTTAAAGGGAAAAGAAGCATCTTTTATTGCTTTAATTATTTTTCATCCTAACAATACACTTTCTGAATTGACAAATATAAAATCTATGGCAGACTATAAGTATAACGTGCAGGCCAGCTTTGTCTCAGTCGATCCAAGTAGGCTTCAGTCAAGCAAGGCATATCTAAATCAGGAGTAAAGTCAGAATCACGAGGCTCAGCTCCGTACTGACGACCAAGTCGATGAGGATCATAGCATGTACCTTGACGAAGAGCAGCAAGGGGAACATACATCAAGTATGTCTGCATGGTGATATGAGAAATCTTCCACCAAGGTACCAACCAACGAATATTGACTTCAGAGTGTGAGTGGATCCAGTCAACCCAATCAGCATATGAAGAAGCAGGATGGAGTAGTTTCCTAGCTGAATGATGATGTGGTAGGTATCTAGCAAAATCCATGGATGGAGTATCAAGCAAACAAAGACGCTCCTGAAGCTAAATCTATGAAGAAATAATTAAATTAAAAAAAAAAGAGTCCGCTAAGTTGAAAACCCGCAAGGGCAACTTAGGCAAAAATTAGGATAGCTCGCTAGTTTCGAAAACCCGCATGGGCTAACTAGACAAAAATTAGAGCAATAAAAAGAAAAAAAGAAAACCTAAATTGAAAACCTGAAAGGGCAGTTTAGGTAATTACCTGAAGCAGCAATGGACTCCCGGTCAGTCTCTTTGACAATCCTGATTTAAGTCGGTCTAATCCAACTAAGGTCTCGGCTAAGATCATAGGTACCGGCGACAAGCCTCCTTCCATTTGGTCCATAATATCCAATACTCGTGGATCAATATCACCGTCAGAAGAAATAAGCAAGAATTGGCCGAGCAAACAAAGATAAAAGCATGTGTCCCCATGCCTTAGTAGGAGCCAAATGAGAGAGACAAAAATCAATCAAGGGAGCAAGTAGAATTTTTTCACCTCTCATCAACCGAAGAACTTCGGGTTTTGGAATTTGAAATAACGTCTGCATCTTCTATTGAGTTTTGGAAATCAATGTGGGTAACGCCATTTGTTGATTATTTGAACATCCGAGGATGGCCTCAAATTCTTCAATCAAGGGACATATTTCGAAGCTATTAATTTTAAATATCCTAGAATCCATATTCCAAAAGGAAACCACGGCATGTAAGAAGGAGTGGTCCAATTTAACATTTTGAAAACACTTTAAAACATCAAGTTTTGACCAAGAAATTTGCTTCCAATGAATGGTATCCATATTCTTAAATAGAATTTTTATCTTCTTCAAATGATGTTCAGTCATGGTGGATGAATAAAGAAAAATTAAAATTGTTAAAGGGAGTTCTTTGCATGGGAATGGAAAGAATTTTGGATTCTGTATGAAATATGGCATGAAAGGTGATTTATATAGAGGAAATAACCTTTTCCAAAAGGGAAAAGGAAAAGGTGATGGGAAAGAATAAGATAGTATGGCATAAGGAAAGGAATTAGCAACAAATTTCCTTTACCGCGTTGGATTTGGTTTAGCAAATGGTGCGGCTGTGAAAAGGGAAGTTGTGATGCACTGTTTATGATGTGATATAAAAAAAGTGGCGCAGTAAATAAAAAAAAAAGAAAGAAAAAGTTACAATAAAGATGGAAATTGTATTTTTTCATTATTGTACAATATTTTACAATTGCTACAATATTTACATATCACTAAGAGGGTGGTGGTAGGCCATTAAATAAAGCCTTGAAAAAGTCGTCGCCTGTTGGAGGAGGAGGTAAATCACTCGTCCCGAGTCCGCCCAAAGCTGGAGCACCAAAATTAGGCAAGTTACTCATCCCAGGATCACCCGAAGCAGGAGCACCAAAATCCCTATTACCTTGAAGTTCCGATCCATCACAGTCCTCATCAGAAGCAAACGAAAGGATCTCATGGTTATCAGTCTGGGGGCCTCTTGATGAAGAAGCGCCAGGATCCCTCATCCCCTGAAATCGAAAGTCTCAGAAATTTTGTTCAGATTGATGATATAAACTTTCAAAATGAGAAGCCTACTGACGACTGGCAGCCAACTCTTCTTGAAGTTTTCTATTTTGTTCTTCGAGCATCCGCTGTGAGCCAAAAAGGGAAAAGGTAAGAGCATGCATAATCATACATACATATAGCATAAATTACCATAAAATAAGGAACTTACTAGGTAGTTCATATCAATGCCCTGCGGATGAGATGGCATATCTGGCGGGCTAGAATGAGCAAATGAAGGGGCAGTGAAAGAGGGTCTAGCCTCATGATCAAATGAACCAACAACCTACAACAATCATTAAATAATCAAAGAAAGAAAAAAGTAGTTGCAAGGGAAAAATGGTAAAAGTTTTACCTGAGAAGTACTAGCCTCGAGATATGGAACAAACTCTCCTGTATCTCCGTGATGTTCCTCTTCATCTATATCCTCATTTTCTTCAGGAATTCCCCGCACACCAATAGGAGATACATCAAAGTTCAAGAGTCTTCTTTGAATAAAATGGGCATAAAATGGACCCGGTAGATGAAGAAATGACTCAACACCATAACCATACCGAGCCGACCACCATGCATCCTCCGGCATCAACATAATATTTAAAGTATATTCCGGGATATGCATCGGGACCCTCCGCTGCTCTAGACCAAGAAACCATTCATAAACTCTCTCCCCGAGAAACCAGCCACTAGACACTAGGCCAGCGATGACTCGGCGAGAATGTTGGAAAGATAGCGTAGCCCTCATGAAAGGAGACCAGTTTGTCCGCTCTTCTGGGTTCCACCAGGCCAAATTCACCTACAAAATAACATAAGGTAAGTAAACTTTTACATAAAATTTAAAGCATACTAATATTATTTTACCTGGTCCCAGGTTAAGCGGCTCAACACAAAGCGGTGAGTATGCACGTGGTGAGAGCCAGGAATGTCCACACTATCTGACAACCAGAAATTTAATCTCGGATACTCGATTCTTTCTCGGGAAATACTGGGTATCCTCACGAGGTTTGTTCATATGCCCATACCTACAACAATAATAGTAAAGGTCAAATTCATACAAGAAAAGAGTGGAAATAAAATTGGTGAAGGAAAAGAATACCTCAACAACCGCCATCAAGCCGATAAAAGACTTCTTATTTCGGCAAAGTTTATCAAGACCATGGTAAAGACATGCAAGACCAGCTTCACCCCAGCCAGAAGATGGTACCATTCTGAAATAAGAAAGGGCACTCAACACTGACAAGTGGATGGAGGATTCAGTGCTGCCTAAGATGGTCGACCCAAGCAGATATGATAAAAATCCTCGAGCATACTGTTCGGTCATGTCTCTGCCAACCCGTCCTTTGTAGTTCATCCAATAACTATGAATTGGCTCGATTTTTATCTTAAAAGGCCCTTTATATGATGGTTCCATACCAATTAATTTCTGAATTTCTTCAAATGTCAAAATATCATTGGTCAGAGAAACCGGAACACCATCATATCGAAGGCCGGTTATAGCGATAAAATTGACTGGACCAATTGTCATCTCTTCGATGAGTAAGTGAAAAGTGTGGGTGGTGTCCAACCATCGTTCCGTAAGAGCCTGAACTACACTCCGGTCTATCTGATATTCATCGGATGGAAATTGTAAAATGAACTGCTCAAAGCCGCAATCTCGGATAATCTGCCTTACCCGAGAAGGCACTACATCGTACCATTGTCGAGCTTTGTAAATACACCCTCCGGCCCGAACAATGCAACGATCGCGCTAACATGGAGCCAGGTAAGTTAATACCAAGTAAGTACATACTATTTTGTCTACTTAAATTAATTTATTTTTCCTAAATTTTCTAAAGAAGAATAATATAAAATATAAATAAAAAATAAAGGCAAACACAATAATAATAAAAGAGCATAAAAAATATAATATAAAAAAAATGAAGAAAAAAAGGGGGGGCAGAAAGATCGAAAATCAAAATAAAAAAGAGGAAAAAATTACCACGCTCTTTTCATTGGAACTGCAATGGAGCGGCATCTCGGCCAGTATATCTATATTTCCATCTTCATGATGCCGAATAAAGTCTAATAACTCGGCATTAGAATGAGTCCCTCACCTCGAAGCATGCATTGTTTTTGAAAAATATGTGCTAAAATTGAAAGAATTTGTGAGAATTATAGAATTGAGGAGTTATACTGTGAATTGAATGAAAGAATCAGATCCTTTATATAGAGAAACGTCAAGCAAAAAAATAAAAATTCAAAAGTAAGTTTTACTGTTCATGAATAGTAAGTTTTATTGTTCATGAATAGTAAGCTTTTACTATTTATGAATAGTAAATTGCTATTGATAAATAGTAAATTTTACTATTTTCAATAGTAAATACTATTTCCTACTATTTACGAATAGTAAATACTATATATCACTATTTATAAATAGTAAGTTACTATTTATTAATAGTAATAGTGCATGAACAGTGATTACATAGTAAATGAACAGTAAATTCAATTAGTCACTTTAATCATTCAAATGCTTGCGTGTTTTTAAATATTTTTACATGCAGGGGGCAAAAAGAATACATGTGCATAAAAATTAGCCAAAATTTTTGAAATAAAAATTATTATTAGCTCGGGTCTAGAACCCAAATTTTTCTTAGGTCCAGAACCTAGAATCTTTCCTAAGTCCAGAACTTAGTTCGAGTCCAGAACCCAAAATTTTTCTTAGGTCCAGAACCTAAAATTATCCTTGAGTCCAGAACTCGAACCGGGTCCAGAACCCAAATTTTTCTCAGGTCCAGAACCTAGAATCTCTCCTAAGTCTAGAACTTGGCTCGGGTCCAGAACCTAAATTACCCATAGGTCCAGAACCTAGAATCTTTTCTAAGTCCAGAACTTAGCTCGGGTCCAGATCCCAAATT
Organism: Garcia nutans; assembly: GCA_947685225.1. Taxonomy (NCBI): domain Eukaryota; kingdom Viridiplantae; phylum Streptophyta; class Magnoliopsida; order Malpighiales; family Euphorbiaceae; genus Garcia; species Garcia nutans. The sequence goes on along the minus strand of CANTUV010000005.1, from coordinate 34,055,618 downwards.
ATACTTAGTCCAGAACCTAGAATCTTTCCTAAGTCCAGAACTTAGCTCTAAGTCCAGAACTTAGCTCGGGTCCAGAACCCAAATTATCCTTAGGTCCAGAACCTAGAATCTCTCCTAAGTCAAAAACTTAGCTCGGGTTCAGAGCCCAAATTTTCCTTACGTCCAGAACCTAAAATCTCTTTTAAGTCCAGAACTTAGTTCGGGTCCAGAACCCAAATTTTCCTTAGGTCCAAAACCTAGAATCTTTCCTAAGTCCAGAACTTAGCTCGGGTCCAGAATCCAAATCATCCTTAGGTCCAGAACCTAGAATCTCTTTTAATCCAGAACTTAGCTCGGGTTCAGAACTCAAATTTTTCTTAGGTCCAGAACCTAAAATTACACTCAGGTCCAAAACCTAAAATTATCCTTGAGTCTAGAACTCGAACCAGGTCCAGAACCCAAAATCTCAACCATCTCAAAAATTAAGTCTTATTGCTTTTCACTGTCTTTCACTAAAGTCTCAGATCATTCAAGCAGGGGGCAAACTGTAAAACCTTAATTTTTGACCCAGTCCGGTACAATATATTTTAATTAGTCCAAAATAATTTTTGTTATCTTAAATAAATAATTTTTTCTTTAGTATTTAATTTTTATCAATAAAAAATAAATAATAATAATAAACAAAAAACAAAAATAAAATTGGCAACAAAAAAAATCGTCACCAAAAACCATTGCAGAGAAATGGCCCGTTGTTGCCGCAGCCAACGTGGTAGCTTTTTTGCCAGCGTATTTTTTCCGCAGCATTTTTTTTCGTCAGCGAAATTTTTTCGACGCAAATTTTTCGAAACCTAATGCAATTAGGTTTCAGTTTCCTTTTCTTAATCAATATTAGCTTTCATAAATAACTAGAATTATACATAAAATTCTTCTATAAATAAGGACTAAACAACACAGAAAAGAGGGGGAAAAAGAAGAAAATTGGAAGAAAATCTGAAGAAAAATTGAAACCGAAACTGAGGAGGAAAAGCTTTGAATCAATCTGATTTTTTGAGAGAGCCAACAAACAATTCAAGCAATTCAAAGGCAGCAAAGCTTTCTTTGATTTTGTTCATCTACGAAGAAATTTTTGGTGGAACCAACAAACAGAGGTATGCATCAATTGTCTAAATTCTATTTTTCACAGTAGCCTAAATTGTCCCATTATTTTTTTTAATTCAATAGAACCTCAATTCGCTTTTTCTAAAGTTTAAAAACCTTAATTCGTTGCTTTGTTTTACAAAAAGTTTAAAGTTGTTGTTTTTGTTTCTTCAAATCTCAAAAACCTAATTTGCTTTCCAAATTTTCAAAATCCTAAATTGAGTTCTGTTTCTTTCCAAAAGCCCTAAAAACATATTTTTTGCTCCTATAAACTTTAAATCTTTTTGTTTATTTTCATAAAACTTCATAAAATTATCAATTATTTTTCCAAATTCTAAAAAACTAATTCATTCTCCGAAACTCTAATTCAAAAATCCTAAAACCCCAATTCAACTCCAAAACCAAAACAGTGAACCCTAAACCCCTTAAAACCTTAAACCCTAATTTTTTCTAAACCTTAATCCTTTAAAACTTTAAAAAACCATATAAACATAAATGTTATAATTTTACTCAGTAAGCTTAAAAACATAATTCAGTAGCTAATAGTCATAATCTAAATGTTTTGAAGTGTCCAAACCCTAGTTTCATGATTTCACTTCTCAAACACTAATTTAGTTAATCAAAGAACTTTATCAACCTATTAAATTCTAAAACTTGGCTCCACCTCAATTCTTTTAAAATTCACAGTAGTTTAAACCCATGAATTCCCAAAACCCTAAACACATTCAATAAAGAATCTTAAATAGAAATAGTAGCCCTAATTTGAATCTTTACTTGCTTTATTCAATTTTATATTTGATTATGCTTTGATTTATTTTATATGCTTTAATTTATTTAAGTTCAATGCTTGGTTTATTTAATTTATCATGGATGGATGTTTACTTTCTATTGATGTTTAATACCTTTGATGAATGATTTATTTATCATGAATGGTTATTTACTTTTATCGATTTATTTAGATTTCCAAATGTTGTAAGAGGTATGTTTCCATTTGGTGGGTACCTCATTAGTTAAATATCATGTAATTTAAATTGCTTTTCTATTTTAGAACCGATGTAAAGGACATGTTTCTACATTTCGGTGGGTGTCCTATTTAGGCATGAGATGTAAGGACATGTTTCCATCCTTGGATGGGTGTCCATTTATTTGTTTTGCTTGGACATTGTTTTGATTTTTAATATATCGATGCTTTATTTTAATTATTGTGTGTAATATGGATACTGTTGTTATATTTAAGAATTTTATAATATTAAGACCTGTAAAGGAGGCCGGTTCTAATGAACTGGGCATTGTGGGGGTGCTGGGCCATTTCTCACCTTCCCCACACGTACCCAACTTTCCGAATCCATTAGGGGGTTGGAGATTCCTTAGGAATCAATTCATCCATCCCTTTCTTTTTCGCGGCCCATCCGGGTGGCGACTCCATTTTCTCCGGACTTAGGTCCGTGTTCTCTAAGGCCTCGAGCCTAAATAGTGCTGATGTCGCAAGAACCAGTCCACCGGGAGTGGAGGTGAAAATCCCCGCTCGCAATAACAACATATCCATATTACACACAATAATTAAAATAAAGCATCAATATATTGAAAATTAAAATAATGTCCAAGCAAAACAAATAAATGGACACCCATCCGAAGATGAAAACATGCCCTTACATATTCCATGCCTAAATAGGACACCCACCGAAAGGTAGAAACATGTCCTTTACATTGGTTCTAAAATAGAAAAGCAATTTAAATTACATGATATTTAACTAATGAGGTACCCACCAAGTGGAAACATACCTCTTACAACATTTGGAAATCTAAATAAATCGATAAAAGTAAATAACCATTCATCATAAATAAATCATTCATCAAAGATATTAAACATCAATAGCATGTAAACATCCATCCATGATAAACTAAATAAATCAAGCATTGAACTTAAATAAATCAACAAAGCATTGAAAATAAATTAAAGCATATAATATAAATCAAAGCATAATCAAATATAAAATTGAATAAGACAAATAAAGATTCAAATTAGGGCTATTGTTTCCATTTAAGATTCTTTATTTAATGTGTTTAGGGTTTTGGAATTTATTGGTTTAAGGTACTGTGAGTTTTAAAGGAATTGAAATGGATTAAAGTTTTATAATTTAAGAGGTTGATAAAATTCTTTGATTAACCAAATTAGTGTTTGAGGAATAAAATCATGAAATTAGGTTTTTAACACTTTAAAATATTGGATTTATGATTATTAGCTACTGAATTATGGTTTTTAGGCTTAATGTGTTTGAATTTTAATATTTATGTTTATAAGATTTTAAGGTTTAAAGGTTTAAAGGATTAAGGCTTAGAAAACTTTAGGGTTTAGGTTTTAAGGGAGTTAGGGTTTACTGTTTTGGGTTTTGGAGTTGAATTAGGGTTTTAGAATTTTAGAATTAGGGTTTCGAAGAATGCATTAAATTTTAGAATTTGAAAATCAATTGATAATTTTATGAAGTTTTATGAAAATAAACAAAATGATTTAAGGTTTATAGAAACAGAAAAGATATTTTTTAGGGTTTTGGAAAGAAACATATTCAATTTAAGGTTTTGAAGAATTGGAAAGCAAATTAGGGTTTTAAGATTTTGAAGAAACAAAAACTAACTATTTTAAGATTTTTGAAAAATAAAGAGACTAATTAAGGTTTTTAAACTTTAGAAAAGGTGAATTGAGGTTCTAGGGTTTTTTGATTTTGTAGAAACAGAAACAACAATTTTAAGATTTTTGAATGATGAAGCTACTATGAATTAATGAAACAAATAAAGAAATGCATACCTTCATTTGTTTGTTCCACCAAAAATCACTTTTTGGATGAACAAAAACAAAGACAAGTTTGCTGCCTTTGATGGATTGAATTTTTTGTTTTCTCTCTCAAAAAGTCCGATTGATTCAAAGTTTTCCTCCTCAATTTCGGTCTCAATTTCTCCTCCCAAAATCCGATCCCTTTCTGTATTGTTTTAGTCCTTATTTATAAAAGATTTTTATGGTTAAGTTTTGTTATTCACGGAATCTAACATTAATTAAGAAAAAAAAATCAAAACCTAATTGTAGTTGGTTTCGAAAAAATGCGTCGAAAAATCTTTGCTGGCGAAAAAAACTGCTGCGGAAAAATTGTGCTGGCGAAAAAACTGTAGCAGGAAACTCCTGCGGGCGAAATGGCCCATGGCCATTTCTTCCCCAGCTGATTTTCGGCGACGATTTTTCGTCGCCGATTTTTATTTGATTTTTTTATTTTTGTTTATATTATTTATATTATTTTTTATTTTTTATTCACTTCACTATTTTTTACTAAAATAAATATTAAAATTAATCAAGATACCACAAAAATTATTTTGGACTAACTAAAATATATTGGACCGGACTGGGTCAAAAATTAAGGGTCTACACTTAGGGTTTAGTCACCTTTATTGATTTATCATGGTTTTTCTAAGGTATTGATTTAATTCAGTTTTCCCTTTATTAATGGTTGGATTCTCCTAAATTAAATTCAAGTCTCTCTCAAGTACTAGAATTGTTATTGATTTCAATCCTTATGTTTACTCTCATTATCATAAATAATTAAACCAAATCAATAAGTTTTATGAAAATCTTTAATCAACCTCTTAAGTGTTAACATTATCTCTAAGTGAAAACTACTTAAGATTGTTACCTCCTTTGACTAATATTGTGCTTCCACTCTCACCCCATCACATAATATCTCAATTCAATTAATTATTGGCCAAATAATTAAGGCATTAAGATTAAAGATAACAAAGTAATTCAAGAAAAATATAAATTAAACCAAATAAATATTTATAATTCCATGATAAATTCAATGTAAGGGACTCACCCTAAAAAAAGGATTAGTTCTTCATTATTAAAATAAAAACATTATAATTATAAAAGAAAGTAATTAAAAACATAATTTAAAGAGTAAGAAATATAAAACTCTATTTATTTGAAGAAGAACTTGATTTGGATCTTGAATTCCTTCTTGAACCAAAGTTAACTCTCCTTCTCTAAGAAAACTCTAGACTACATTTATTTCTTTAGTAAATCTCATCTAATTCTCGAGTATCTCCCCTCTTCTTGAAGCCTTTGAGGAAGGGTGTTTAAATAGAGTGCTTGGAAACTTCATTAGCGGAGAAAAATTGAAAAAGGTTAGGTCACATCTTGGTTGGCTCATTATTTTTCAAAATTTCTTCTCAAAGTCATGAAAATCGGCCCCACGGTCGTGGCATATGAGTGCCATGGTTGTGGCCTGAGTTAGAATGGACGGTTTTGAGCACTTTACAGCTGTAAATGGTCGGTAGCATAGGCCTCGGTCGTGGCCTTTGAATGCCACGGTCGTGGCATATGAATGGAGGCTGCCAACTTTAACTTCTCTTCCTTTTTCTTGGCTTAGGCAGTAGAGAAATGAAACCCATGGTCGTGGCCATTAAATGCCATGGTCGCAGCATCCATTTAGCTTATGAAACTTTTATTTTTGTTGTGACAAACTTGATTTAAATTCCAGGGTCGTGGCCTTAAAGGGCCATGGCGTGGCATTTGTGTGTTTCTTCATTTTTTCTTACTTTTATTCAATTTTGTACCACTAATCATTAAAAGCCTTGAATCTTGCCTTTCCAAGCATAAATAATATAATTCTAACTCAAACAAATAAAATACATCAAAATCAATTGCAAAACAATTAAAATCACGGTTAGAATTATATAAAATATTGATTATAGTTTCACTCTATCAAACTCCCCCAAACTCAAGTCATTCTTGTACTCAAGAAAAATTTTTCTTTATATGTTGAATTTATAGGCAAAAATTTTAATCAATTAAAATTTCAAAATTTAAGTTGCAAATTAGATTCATAACTTTACCTACTTCATTGTCACCTCCTTTACTCAAGAATTTAATTAATTACAATCAATCATCAAACTTTAGATAAGCAAATATTCTTTTGATGCAAACTCATTCTAGTCTCATATGCATGCTTAATTAAGCTTTCTCCACTAATAGACCATACTAAATCAAGAGAAATCAAAAGGACTTTGATAGGCTTGTAATGGGGTCTTTAAAGGTAAGAGCTAACATAAGGTTTAAATGAAATTGGTTAATTATCTTTCAAAATTTTCTCTTACATGTAGCTTGTGTAGAAGATCCTTAGATATATTATTATTATTATTATTATTATTATTATTTTATTATTTTTTAGGGCATAATTATATATATTTTAATATAGTTATATTTCCCCTAAACTTTGAACTTTGTAGTCTACTACTATAAACTTTCTATATTTCATCCTCATAATGAACATTTTGATAATATTTTAAAAAAAGGTATTTAAAAGGTAATTAACCTAGAAAAGGGTAGTTAATTAGGTTATTAAAGCAAGGAAAAAAAAACTCAAGCTAAGATTTATTTTAGGTTCAAAAGGGACAACTAGGGGTAATTTTTAAAATTGGTGGGTATAAGGATTTGGTTCCACAAACAATGCCTAAATCATTTTCCCTTTTACTTAGCAAGGTTCAATTTTGCCTCAAAAGCTCTTTTAAACATGCTCTAGGCCTAGGCAATTAATAGTATGAAAGAATATACATTTATTCTAAAATTCAATAACTAATCACTTCTAATTAAATTAAGAGCTCATTTGGTTAAAAATTCATAAGGTATTATTATTCTATCAAATCTTGATCTTAAAATTTTAAAATTTTAATTAAAAAAATTTTAACATATAAAATAACATATAAGAATTCTAAAGTGACTAGATTTAACCTACTCAATATATATTAATTATCCAAAGTCTAAAAAAAAATTAGTCATAATATAAACTAAAAACTATAAATATTCAAAACAATCATAAAAAAAAATTTAAAGTACCACTAATTTAAAGTACCACAAGTATCACAAAACTAACAATTGAGAAAAAATTCCCCCAAACTTGAAATACCATTGTCCTTAGTGGTCTCTAGCATCAGGATCATCACCAAGTGGAGAAGACTGCCATGGCGGTGTATAGTGGAGTCCAAAATGAGCAAACAAGGTGTTGAACTGCTCACTGATTCCGGTCATCTGAGTGAAAATGGCCTGTACCTCAAGCTCAACTCCTCCAAATCACTGCTCCCAAGTTGCATTCCTGCGGTTCATCTCATTTTCAAAAGAATTAAGCCTGTTAGCAATATAATCAAATGTATTTGGTGGTGGAGCAGATGGACCGACCTCAGAAGGTTGAGGTGGAGGAGGTTGTGATTGTTCTATTGGTTCTTCAAAATTGCCTTCTTCTCCAAATAATTTCTCCTCATCAATGTTAATATTGACATCTGGGAGTCCTAAAACTACATATTGGTTCCCTCTCTTTGTTGCTAGTCTCATAGCCAGAACGGTACCCATATCTATTGTAGTTTTATCCGGAATAGGTGCAAGGTGATCAAGACCTATATTAAGATAGGTAGCAATTCTTGTAATCATTCCCCCAATAACAATCTTGCCACTCTGCTTAATAATCTCTTCATATCGTTTAGCAAACTAATAACCAACATTAAAAACTTTTTCTTCCATGCCACAATAAAAGAAATACAATTCTTTAAAATTAACAGTGCCTTGACTCTCCCCTCTCCCAAAGATCATATTTGCCAGAACAACATGGATGTACTGGTAGAATGGGTTTGTAAAATTAGAGGCTTTTGATATTTTACTATTAAATCGTCTCATGCCCCCTAGTCTAGTCCATGTTTTATTTTCATCAAAACCTTCAGTCCTTACCAAGCGTTCTTTGCAAGTCAACTAGCCCAAGAGTAGCCCCAAATACAAGCATTAGCCAGTTATAATTTTGATTGGCCAACCTAAATTCCACTCTCCCATTATGGCCAGCTTGTGTATCCGATGGAACAAATCAAAAACTACTTAAAAATCCCAGGGTCAATTCTGCATAAGTAGGGTGACACATACTATCAAACAAGATCCATTGCATATCATTAAACATTTTTAGCAATACATCATTCCATCTCAATTTTCTAATAACATTTGCATCAATGAATCGAGAAGGAATTATTTTTCAGAAACTTAAATCATGTTACCTTTTTTGTTACTCCTCATCACGGAAATAAATTTTTGGATACATACTGTGAGCAGGGATTTTCACCCCTACTCCCGGTGGAATGGTTCTTGCGGCTTCGGTACATAGAGAACACGGGCCTAAACCAAGAGAAAATTGGCCTAAACCCAAAGAAAATGGAGTCGCCACCTAGACGAGCCGAAAAAAAGAAAGGGGTGGATGACTCAATTCCTAAGGAATTTCCAAGCTCCTAATGGGTTCGAAAAGTTGGGTACGTATGGGGAAGGTGAGAAATGGCCCAGCACCCCTATAACGCCCGGTTCATTAGAACCGACCTCCTTTGCAGGTCTTAATATTATAAAATTCTTAAATATAACAATATTATCCATACTACATGCAACAATTAAAATAAAGCATTATTATATTAAAATCAAAGCAATGTCCAAACAAAGCAAATAAATGGACACCCATCCGAGGATGAAAATATGTCCTTACATCGTTCATGTCTAAAACTAAATAGGACACCCACCGAAAGGTGGAAACATATCCTTTACATTGGTCCAAAATATAAAAGCAATTTAAATTATATAAAATTTAACTAATGAGGTACCACAAAGAAGGAAAATACCTCTTACAAGTTTAATACTAAAACAAACAAATAATAATCATAATAATAAAGAAAATATCCATCCATGATAAATTAAATAAATCAAGCATTGAAATTAAATAAATCAAAATATATAATAAACTACATAATCAAATCTAAAATTAAATAAAGTAAATAAAGATACAAATTTAGGTTTATGTCTTAATTTAGGGTTTTGGAATTTTAAAATTATTATATTGATTATTTAGGCTACTGTGAGAATTTTTGAAAAAAGAAATGGGTTAGAGTTTTATAAATTTAAGAAAGTAGTAAGGTTTTTGGTTAATCAAATTAGGGTTTAGGGCTAACATCATGAAATTAGGATTTTGGAACCTTAAGACATTAGGGTTTGGGACTCACGGTTAAGATATTAGGGTTTTAGGGTTTAAGGAATTTAAGGTTTAAGAGAGAAAGATTTATGGGATTAGGGTTTTGATATCCTTAGATTATCATAAAAAAGGGGTTTAGGATTTTAACTTACTGCCTTTGAAAAATAATTCTGGATTTGAAGAAATAAATTAAAGTTTTGGAAGAATAATCAAGATTTTGGAGTTTAATAATGAAATGGTTTAAGCTTTTGGATAAAAATAGTTTAGGGTTTTGAGTTTCAATAAAATAACTTATGGTTCTTGAGGTTTTAGTAAACAAACTAGATTCTGACAAATGATTCAAACCCTCAACAACTACTGGATGGTTTTAAGTTTTTATAAAACATGCAAGTGGAGTTACGAATACCAACTGATTAATTTATTAACTAAAGCAAACAATTAAAGTTATTAAAACAAAGATCAAGTTACTGCATGTTCTTATTAATCAAAGAAAATAAAGCTACTGTAAACATGAATAATTTATGATTAAAGATCAAACCTCCATCGTCGGTTCCACCAAAAAATTAATTTCTGGGTGAACAATGTGAAGACAGTATGGACTCTGCCTTCTTCTTTGGTTGTCTTGATATTTCTGTTTGTTGTTTTTCTTCATTCTCAAAAAACTACTGTTGTTCTTGTCGGGTTTTTCTCCTCTCTTTCTTTAGGATTTTTCCGTGTTCTGTCTCCCCCTTTCTAGTGTGTTTAATGTGGTATTTATAGAAAAAAAAATAAAAACCTAATCCTATTTTAATAAGGAAATAATAACTATTTATGAAAAATTATAAAACCGTGTAAAACAAGGTTTGGTCAAAAAATCGGTAGCGGGCTGCTGGGCCTACGGGCTGCGCTGGCAAAAAAACTGCTGCGGGCTACGGGCATGGGCAGAAATTTTCTGCGATGAATTCCCTTGCCGCGCGACCGCGCGTTGCTCGCTGATTCATCCGATTTTTTATTTTTTATATTTTTATGTTTCATTTTTATTAAAAATAATTATTAAATATTATTAGTAATTAAAATATTATTTAAATAATTAAAATACTACAAAAATTATCTTGAACTATTGGATTGGACTGGATCAAAAATTAAGGGTCTACAGTTTGCCCCCTGCTTGAACGATCTGCTACTTTCAGTAGAAGAGAGTAAAAAGCAACATGACTTTGAGCAGATTTTGGATGAGGATGTGTTTTTGGATTTGATTTGGGTACTTGGACCCGAGACTGGGTAATTGGACCCGAGATTGAATTTGATTTGGGTACATGGACCCAAGACTAAATTGGATTTGGGTACTTAGACCCTAGATTGGATACTTGGACCCGAGACTGAATTTGATTTGGGTACTTGGACCCAAGACTAGATTAAATTTGGGTACTTGGACCCGAGATTGAGTATTTGGACCTGTGACTGAATTGGGTATTTGGACCTGAGACTGAATTGAATTTGGGTACTTGGACCCGAGATTGGGTACTTAGACCCGAAATTAGATTGGATTTGGCTACTTGGACTCATGACTGGGTACTTGGACCCATGACTGAATTGGGTACTTGGACACGAGACTGAATTGAATTTGGGTACTTGGATCCGATACTAAATTGGATTTGGGTACTTGGACCCGAGATTGGGTACTTGAACCCGAGATTAAATTTGATTTCGGTACTTATACCTGTGATTGAATTTGATTTGGGTACTTGGACCCGAGACTGAATTAAGTTTGGGTACTTGAACCCAAGATTGGGTACTTAGATCCGAGATTGGGTACTTAAACCCGAGATTGAATTTGATTTGGGTACTTGAACCCCAGACTGGATACTTAGACCTATGACTGAATTGGGTACTTGGACCCGAGACTGAATTGGGTACTTGGACCCGAGACTGAATTTGATTTTGGGTACTTGGACCCGAGATTAGGTACTTGGACCCGAGATTGGGTACTTGGACTCAAAACTGGATTGGATTTGATTTGGGTACTTAGACCCAAGATTGAATTGGATTTCCTTGACCTTTTATCAGTTGAGGATTCTGGCTTAACTGGTTGTTCCATTCTTTTGTTCTTCCTTTTGCAAAAATTCAGCTATTTTTAGTTGGCCCTCATATCTTCTCCTTGTCCCCTGTGTGGCAAAATATTTCCAAGTGAGTTTGAAAATATTTTGTATACAAACTCAAAAAATTGAAAAGGAGAAACTTTGCCCCCTGTGTAGGCTCAAACCAAAGATTTTTTTTTTATGCAAGCTTTGATTGAAGTTTTTATTGTCTAGTTCTTCGCACAAGCACTCATTTCTTCTCTTTACAAAATTATTGGAGCTTTCTTAAGCAATGGGCTTTTCATGCCCCCCTGATTTGATATCTTCTTTTTATTCTTTACTTCACAGGGTGTTTGTTGTTCACTTTGACAAAGATCAGACAATACAACACAAAAAAAAGTGCAATGTGATAAGCTCATGTATGCATGATATGCATGAATAGCACTTACGATGGTTCTATTGACTCACAGACCGAGATGATCAACTGAAGTGTTCTCATTGATTCCTTTCAAATGCTCGTTTAGGTCTTGCATTGGAATAATAGAATGCTTCACATTTATGGCTTTTATCTTCAAGATGTTGAAAATATGAATAATGGAGGCCCCAAACAGCAGAGATACATCCATTTCAAATTATGATTTAGTATGTCAATTGGTAGCTTCTTCATAACCTTGCCAGTAATCACTTCCTTTGGCCAATGTGTCCTTCGAGTTTTGATGATTCAACATACTCCCCTTAACTTGAAGGCTTTGTAAAATTTCTTTTTTTTTTGAATTTTCAATTTTGAAATTTGATTTTGAAGTCGAATGTTGGCTTTGCCAAATCAATGTCAATTTACCTTAGGACTTAATTTTTCAAATTAACATATCTATAACATGACAACCCTAGTTACTGTACTAAACTCGGGAATTATTTCTATTTAAGCTAGAACTATTGCACTTCAGATAGGCACATACACATTACTGGGTCAAAGGTCTCATTTGAGTTTGAATATTGTCTATCTCATATGCATGCTTATTCAAACTATCTCCACTAGTAGACTCTACCTACTAAGACAGGTCTTTGATAGGCTTGTAATGGGGTCTATAAGGGACATGGGTTAAATGAAGGCCATTTGTAAGTTGGAGCCATTATGACACTATGGCCAAACCCTCACACCATGATTTTTTGTTGGAGCCATAGGCAATTAGAAACATGAAAGCAAAGAGCTTTGAACATTCTTCTTTCTTTTTGGCGTTAACCTAAATTTTGATCGGGATAGTCTTTGCCTTTTAAAAAGTTTGGTACCCAATTTCATTTCTTTTTTTCTTCTCCCTTTTCTTTCTTTTTATTTTTCTTACTCTTTCCTTTCTTTGAGCATTTTATCATTTTGTCCTTCCTTATAGGACTGTCAAGTACAGAACTTTCATGAACTGGATGGTCTTTCTCCTTTTTCTCTGATTTTGATCGAATCTTTGGTTGGGTTAAACCAATTCAAGTCAAACTTTCATTATAAACCAAATGGAAGCCTTTTGCTGCTTTAGGTAAAAGAGAACTCAGCTGGCTTTCTGAACCGCCTTTTTAGGTTTTATCTTTCTTTTCTTTTCTTTTCTTTTTTCCTTTTTTTTTCTTTTGTCCCTTTTTTTCCTTTTCTTTTTTTTTTCTTCTTCTTATCTTTTCTTTTTTCTTTTTTTTTTGGTTCTAGCTCTACAAGAGTTGTCTTGTTTGTAACAACTTGGGTTTCTAATAATGGATGAGTGGAGTGGTATTAATCTGCTTCAGTTCTGACTTTATTTGTGATATTTGGTCTAATTCAGATAAACTTCAACTACCCTTGTGGTCTTGAAAACTTCAACTACCCTTATGGTCTTGAGAACTTCATTCCTTTCTTTGATCTTCTTGCCTCTTCACCTTAGTGATCATAAGACTTGTCAAATGTATCATAACAAAATGAACAAAGACTTGTTGGGGTTATATGCCAATGAAAAGAAAGCTAAAATTTTATGAAGGCTCAAAGGGACGACTAGGGATTGATATTTAATAGGGTGGATACTAGTTGTTAGCTAACCAAACAATGCCTAGATCATCTCTCTCTTAAAACAAGCAGAATTTAATTTTGCCTCGAAAGTTTGTCGAAGCATGTTCTAAGACTGATTAGGACCTAGACAAAGGTAATTATGCATGAGCCCTCTCTAAGTAAGCATACACAGCTCAATGCTATAGAGCAATTCCCTCACCTAGTAAAGTTATTCGAATCATGATGCTTAGATACATTAATTTATGAACATCAAGCTATATTTCTCATTGGTTGAGCACCAAAATGAACAAAGACCAATAAAAATTTGATGAAAATAATTTATTCAAACAAACATAATTTGAAAAACATAATTGTTCCAAATAAAACACCAAATAAAGAAAATAAAACAGAAAAAACAAACAAGCCAAGGGAAGTTTGTTGAGTTAAGCTTCTTCTTCTTTCACATCTTCAATATTCCCATCTTGAAAGGAGGATAAGACAAGATCTTCCTCCAATCCTCCTCCTACCATGAAAGTTACTGGTGAACTTAGGTAGAGGATTACTTTTGGTATTGGGCTTATCCTGCTCGGGTAGCTTACCACTGTCAATCAAATCTTGGATTTCGTGTCTTAGATGAGCACATTTATCTGTCTCATGCCCTTGCATTTGATGAAATAGACAGAAGGCCTCAGCATTAAAGTTTGGTGGCAGAGGATTATGTAGTGGTTGAGGAGCCAATGGTTGTAACAATCCTTTCTTCTGTAGCTTGTGGAAAACCCATGATAGAGGTTTCCCCAATTCTGAGAATTGTTTTTTATTTTCTTGACCAGTTGTATTAACATCAACTTCTTTTTACGTGCTTTGATTGCTAGGCTGATAATTCCCTTTCTCATTCATTCTTACTGAAAAGCGGTTCTTCTCCCTTTCCCACTCTTCTATTTCAAGCCAGCTTGCAAAAGTACTTTGAAGTCCCTTATAAGGGTGTGAGACAGCTTTTCACGAAGATTGAGCAAGATGCCTCTGACTATCATCCTGATTTGGTCTGACTCATCAGGCCTCCTTTTGAGAAGTGCAACCTTATTTCTCCATCTTTTTACATAGTCTACAAAATTCTCATTTTGTCTTTGCCTAATGGTTTCCACCTCCATCAAGGTTACTTCCAGCTCGACATTGTACCCATATTGCTGAATGAAAGCCTTGTACAACATGTCCCAATCTCTTTGAGTACTTTCCTCTAAGATGTTGAACCAATTTTAGACAACAAGGTCCACTAAGAGCATGAAATACCTCAGAGTTTGAGCTTTAGTAGCTCGTGCAGACTGCATAGCAGTGATGTACTGCTTTACATGGAGATGAGGATTTCTAGTACCATTGTATCTATCTAAGGAAGGCATCTTAAACGTATAAGGGACCTCCTCATCTTGTTCAAATAGTTTGTCGATCTCAGACATCTCTTCGATTTTTAACTTCTTTCCAAACTTCTTTTCTAGGTCAGCAATCATCTTTTCAACATCAGGCGTCTCGGTCTTTTCAATAGTTATCTTCTTAACAACCTTTGGCTCCTTTTTGTCTTGAGGATCTTGGAAGTATTGAGCCCAGTCGTCATCATTATTAAGGACTACCTTGTCATCATCAAAAGCCACTTCACCAACCTTAGCCTTCCCTTTGTCCTTTGGCTTCTTGGTGCTAGCAGATGCTTCGGCATTGTTTCCTAAAATTGTAGCTAATTGATTCCTCATGGTCTCGGCCAGGGCCTCTTTTACTTCTTCCATCTTGGCATTGAGGGCATCATCCATCATTCTTTCAATTTTTTTGGGCTCTATTGCTTTTGGTGAGAAAGTAATTGAGTCTTTGCTAGATTCTTCGTCTCCAGCATTGGTCAGATTTTCGTAAGCTTTTGACTATCGTAATCCAGGGTTGTGAGCTAGAGAGGATTAATGATATGTCATGTGATGCATGTATGCACAAACAATAAACAAACAAAGATAAATAGGATGTTCCTTCCAACCTTATAACATCCACACACGAATGGCAAGTCTCTTTTCCTAGGTAATATGGTTAACAAAATATCAACATGGGGTATCTTGTTTTCGAATAATTCCCTCAACTTTTCAACTAATAGTTATATTTTAAAAAATGGAAATCAGTTTATGATAATTCCCATTAATTAGGCTTTAATCCATTCAACCAACTAAAGTAGCTTTTATGCTATATTGGATTAAAACTAAATTAAGAGGTTTATTATAAATAGATTTCTCACTTGAAAAAGTAACTAATGATTTATGCAAAAAAAAAAAGCCCATGATTAATAATTCTTAGTATAAACTAGGTTCACAATTGATTTTTGGTATTTCGTAATTGACCTAAATATTTGTAAGCTCTTTTAAAGGTTGGATGAAAATAATTTTGTTTCTAAGCCCATTGTAAAAAAGATTATAGAAAAAATGGATTTTGGGCTTAGTATTTAGGTCATGAGCAAAAGAAATTTTGATTTGTTTTTAGAAAAAATTTTATGTCCAAAGGCCATCTTAAAAAGTTTTGAAAATAGCTTTGGTCTTTTAGATTTAGAGGAAAAATTTATTTGAGCTCACAATATAATTAGGTCATATTAGAAAAAGAACAAACCAAATAAGCCATGATTTAAGCCAAGATAAATTAACCATAGTCAAACAACAAGCATTTGGGGTAAAAACCTAAGGAAAGTAACTAGGCCAATTACATGAGCTTTAGCCTTTGAGGCTTAGGTTCCCATAACAAGTATATACCAAATGGTACAAGGCTATGAGTGGTTATGCCATGCTCGATCTTCATACCTTGAGTGAAAGTATGGTATCCCTTACATAACACAACAAGGGTAACACGGGCGTCCTAACTCATGCACACGATGCAATCTTAATGATGCAATGGATAATATTATGATAAGAAAGAATAAAATAATAAAAAGACCAATGAAATCAACTTCTCTTATCCCCAGTGGAGTCGCCACTGTGAGCGGGGATTTTCGCCCCCACTCCCGGTGGAATGGTTCTTGCGACTTCGGCACTGTTTAGGCTCGGGGCCTTAGAGAACACGGGCATAAGCCCAGAGAAAATGGATTTGCCACCCTGACGGACCGGGAAAAAGAAAGGGGTGGATGACTCAATTTCTAAGGAATCCCTAACTCCCTAATGGGTTCGGAAAGTTAGGTACGTGTGGGGAAAGTGAGAAATGGCCCAACACCCCCACAACACCCGGTTCATTGGAACCAGCCTCCTTTGGAGGTCTTAATATTATAAAATTCTTAAATATAACAATATTACCCATACTACATGCAACAATTAAAATAAAGCATCATTATATTAAAATCAAAGCAATGTCCAAATAAAGCAACAAATGGACACCCATCCAAGGATGAAAATATGTCATTACATCATTCATGTCTAAAACTAAATAGGACACCCACCGAAAAGTGAAAACATGTCATTTATATTGGTCCAAAATATAAAAAAAATTTAAATTACATAAAATTTAACTAATTAGGTACCCACAAAGTGGAAACATACCTCTTACAATTTTAATACCAAAACAAACAAATAATAATTATAATAATAAAGAAAATATCCATCCATGATGAATTAAATAAAGCAAGCATTGAAATTAAATAAATCAAAACATATAATAAACTACGTAATCAAATCTAAAATTAAATAAAGCAAATAAAGATACAAATTTAGGTTTATGTCTTAATTTAGGGTTCTTTAATTAACATTTAGGGTTTTGGAATTTTGAAATTATTATATTTATTATTTAGGCTACTGTGAGGATTTTTAGAAAAATGGAATGGTTAGGGTTTTATAAATTTAAGAAAGTAGTAAGATTTTTTGTTAATCAAATTAAGGTTTAGGGCTAACATCATGAAATTAGGGTTTTGGAACCTTAAGACATTAGGGTTTAGGACTCACGGTTAAGATATTAGGGTTTTAGGGTTTAAGGAATTTAAGGTTTAAGAGAGAAAGATTTATGGGATTAGGGTTTTGATATTCTTGGATTATTAGAAAAAAGGATTTAGGATTTTAACTCATTGCCTTTGAAAAACAATTTTGGATTTGGAGAAATAAGTTAAAGTTTTGGAAGAATAATCAAGATTTTGGAGTTTAATAATGAAACGGTTTAAGCTTTTGGATAAAAATAGTTTAGGGTTTTGAGTTTCAATAAAATAACTTATGGTTCTTGAGGTTTTAGTAAACAAACTAGATTCTGACAATTGATTCAAACCCTCAACAGCTACTGGATGATTTTAAGTTTTTATAAAACATGCAAGTGGATTTGCGAATACCAACTGATTAATGTATTAACTAAAGCAAACAATTAAAGTTATTAAATCAAAGATCAAGTTACTGCATGTTCTTATTAATAAAAGAAAATAAAGCTATTGTAAACATTAATAATTTATGATTAAAGATCAAACCTTCGTCTTCGGTTCCACCAAAAAATTGATTTCTGGGTGAACAATGTGAAGACAGTATGGACTCCGCCTTCTTCTTTGGTTGTCTTGATATTTCTATTTGTTGTTTTTCTTCGTTCTCAAAAAACTGCTGCTGTTCTTCTCAGGTTTTCCTCCTCTCTTTCTTTAGGGTTTTGTAGACCCTTAATTTTTGACCCAATCCGGTCCAATATGTTTTATTTAGTCCAAAATGATTTTTGTTGTCTAATTGGTCCAAAATATTTTTTCTTAAATAATTTTTTTGCTTTAGTATCTAATTTTTATTAATAAAAAATAAAAATAAATAAATAAAAGTCAAAAAATAAAAATAAAAATCGACGACGAAAAAATCGTCGCGCGGGCTCGTGGGCATTTCGCCCGCAGGAAAATCCTGCGGGTGAAATGGTCGCCCGCAGCCCACCCACTGCCGCAAAATCTGCTGCAGATCTTTTTCGCCAGCGCATTTTTTCCTGCGGCAATTTTTTTTCGGCAGCGCAATTTTTTCCGACGCAAAATTTTTCGAAACCTAATTTAATTAGGTTTCAATTTCCTTTTCTTATTAACATTACTTGCCGTGACTAATTAGGAATAAACTATATCAAACCACTATAAATAAGGACCAAAGGCAATGAAATTAGGGGCCGAAAATCCAACAAAAGTTTGGAAATTTTGAAACCAAATCAGTGAAGGAAAAGGAGCAATTCAATTTCTTTTTTTTCTAGAATAGCTGGGACACGATTGAAGCAATTCAAAGGCAACAATTGTCTTTGTTCTTATTCATCCAAGAAGAATTATTTTTGGAGAATCAACAAAAGGAGGTATGTATTAAATTCTTTTTTTGTTTTATTTTTTCACAGTAGCTAAAACTAGGATTTTGTGTTTTTCAAAAGTTAAAATCTTAGAACTTTAATTTAGTTTTCCAAAGTTAAAAATACTAATACGTTACTTTATTTTCCAAAAAGACTTAAAATTATTATTTTTACCTCTTCAAAATCTTAAAACCTTAATCAAACATATTTTTCAACAAAACCAATATTTGATTCTATTTCTTTCAAAACTTTAAATTAGGTTCCGTTTCTTCCAAAAAACCATAAAAAAATCTTTTGTATTTATAAAAACTTCAATCCGTTTGTTTAAATTCATAAAACCTCATGAAATCATCAAATTGTCTTCTAAATCCTAATTCAAATTCATCACCCGAGACCCTAATTCTAAAACACTAAAACCCTAATTCAACTTCTAAACCTAAAATATTAAACTCTAACTCCTTTAAAACCTTAAACCTTAATTTTTTCTAAGCCCTAATCCTTTAAAATATTAAAAAACCATAAAACATAAATACTTTAAATTTTACACAGTAGCTTGAAATCATCATTTAAAACCATGAATCAAAAGTATTTTAAAATGTCTAAAACCCTAGTTTCATGATTTCACCATTCAAATATTAATTTAGTTAATCAAAGAGCCTTACCAACCATTTAAAACATAAAACCCTAATCTATTTTAATTCCATAAAAAGTCACAGTAGCTATAATTGGACTTTTATTTGCTTTATTTAATTCTATATTTGATTATGCTTTGATTTATCTTTTATGCTTTACTTTATTTAATTTCAATACTTGATTTATTTAATTTATCATGGATGGTTGTTTATTTTATATTTTGATTAATAGCTTTGATGAATGATTATTTACTTTTATCAATTAATTTTGATTTCCAAAAGTTGTAAGAGGTATGTTTCCACTTGGTGGGTACCTCTAGTTAAACATCATGTAGTTTAATTTGCTTTTCTATTTTAGAACCTATGTAAAGGGCATGTTTCTACCTTTTGGTGGGTGTCCTATCTAGGCATGTGATGTAAGGACATGTTTCCATCTTCGAATGGGTGTCCATTTATTTGTTTTGTTTTGTTTGGACATTGCTTTGATTTTAATATAATGATGCTTTCTTTTTATTGTGTGTAGTATGGATAATATTGTTATATTTAAGAATTTTATAATGTTAAGACCTGTAAAGGAGGCCGGTTCCAATGAACCGGGCGTTGTGGGGGTGCTGGGCCATTTCTCACCTTCCCCACACGTACCCAACTTTCCGAACCCATTAGGGGGTTGGGGATTCCTTAGGAATCAAGTCATCCACCCCTTTCTTTTTCTCGGCCCGTCCAGGTGGTGACTCCATTTTCTCCAGACTTAGGTCCGTGTTCTCTAAGGCCTAGAGCCTAAACAGTGCTAAAGTCGCAAGAACCATTCCACCGGGAGTGGGGGCAAAAATCCCCGCTCACAGTGGCGACTCCACTGTGGATAAGAGAAGTTGATTCCATTGGTCTTTATATTATACTATTCTTTCTTATAATGATATTATCCATTGCATCATATTAGATTGCATCGTGTGCGTGAGTTAGGACGCCCATGTTACCCATGTTGTGTTATGTAAGGGATACCATACTTTCACTCAAGGTATGGAGATCGAGCATGGCATAACCACTCATAGCCTCATACCGTTTGGTATATATTTGCTATGGGAACCTAAGCCTTTTTACCCAAAGACTAAAGCTCATGTAATTGGCCTAGTTACTTTCCTTAGGTTTTACCCCAAATGCATGTTGTTTGACTATGGTTGATTTATCTTGGCTTAAATCATGGCTTATTTGGTTTGTTCTTTTTCTAATATGACCTAAGTATATTATAAGCTCAAAATAAATTTTTCTTTAAAATCCAAAAGACCAAAGCTATTTTTAAAATTTTTTTCAAGATGGTCTTTGGGCATAAGACTTTTCTAAAAACAAATAAAAAATTCTTTGGCCTATGGCCCAAATACTAAGCCCAAAATTCATTTTTCTAAATCTCTTACAATGGGCTTAGAAACAAAATTATTTTCATCCAACCATTTTTTACAAAGAGCTTGCAAAAATATTTAGGTCAATTATGAAATACCAAAAATCAATTGTGGGCCTAGTTTATACTAAGAATAAATTAACCATGGGCTTATTTTTGGCATGAACCATTAGTTACTCTTTTCAAGTGAGAAATCTATTTATAATAAACTTCTTAATTTCATTTTAATCCAACATAGCATAAAAGCTACTTTAGTTGGTTGAATGGATTAAAACCTAATTAATGGGAATTATCATATATTGATTTCCATTTTCAAAAATATAACTATTGGTTGAAACGTCCGAGGGAATTATTCGAAAGCAAGATACCCTATGTTGGTATTTTGTTTACCATATACCTAGGAAAAGAGACTCGCCATTCGTCTGTGGATGTTATAAGGTTGGAAGGAACGTCCTATTTATCCTTATTTGTTGATTTGTTTATGCATACATGTATACATGCATACATTTGCATCTCATATCATTGATCCTCTTTGGCTCTGGCTCACAGCCCTGGATTACGATAGTTCTAAAGCTTACAATAATTCAACCTACGCCGGAGATGAAGTATCTAGCAACGACTCAATCACTTGCTCACCAAAAATAATGGAGCCCAAACAAATTCAAAGGATGGTGGATGAGGCCCTTAATGCCAAGATGGAAGAAATCAAAGAGGCCCTAGCTGAGACCATGAAGAACCAGTTGACTGCAATCTTAGAGAACCATGCCGAGGCATCTGCTAGCACTAAGAAACCAAAGGACAAAGGGAAGACCAAAGTTAGTGAAGTGGTTTTTGATGATGAAAAGGTGATCATTGATGATGATAATGATTGGGCTCAATACTACCAAGATGTTCAAGAAAAGAAGAAAGAACCAAAGGTTGGTGAGAAAACAACTATTGAAAAGACCGAGATATCCGATGTTGAAAAGATGATTGCTGATTTAGAAAAGAAATTTGAGAAGAAGTTGAAAATCGAAGAGATGTCTGAGATCGACAAACTATTTGAACAAGATGAAGAGGTCCCTTATAAATTCAAGATGCAGTATATCACTGCCATGCAATCTGCCCGAGCTACTAAGGCTCAAACCCTAAGGTACTTTATGCTCTCATTGGACCCTGTTGTCCAAAATTTGTTCAATACCTTAGATGATGGAACACAAAAGAGTTGGGATCTACTTTACAAAGCCTTCATCCAACAATATGGATATAATGTTGAGTTGGAAGTTACCTTGATGGAAGTGGAGTCCATTAGGCAAAGGCCAAATGAGAATTTTGTAGACTATATGAAAAGGTGGAGAAACAAGGCCGCCTTACTCAAGAAGAGGCCCGATGAATCTGATCAAATAAGGATGATTGTGAGAGGGGTGTTGCCTAGTCTTAGTGAGAAGATGTCTCATACACTCATCCGTGATTTCAAAGACCTTCTCCAAGATGGTTTGCAAATTGAAGAATGGGAAAGGGAGAAGAGCCGCTTTGCAAAAAAAAGGAATGAAAAAGGGAGCTATCAACTTGGTAGCCAAAGCATGCAAAAGGCCGTCGGTGTTAATGCTACTAACCAAGGAACAAGGAGACAATTTTTGAAATTGGAAAAACCGATGTCTTGGGTTCTCAACAAGCTTCAAAGAAAAGGATTGCTACAACCCTTAAATCCTCGTCCTCTGCCTAACCCTCTCCCACCTAATTTTGACACCAAAGCATTTTGTCAATTTCACCAAATGCAAGGGCATGACACGGATAGATGTGTAAGGTTGAGACATGAGATTCAAAATCTAATTGATAATGGGAAGCTACCCGAGCCCAACAAGCCAAACACCAAAGACAACCCATTGCCAAAATTCAATAGGGTACCACCACCGGCGACCTTCATGATTGGAGGAGGTTTACATGAGGCCTTTGTCATGTCTTCTTTTCAAGATGTGGGTGGAGAAGCAACCAAAGAAGAAGAAGAGGCATTTGTCAAAATTGAACAAGCTGTGATGGGTGGAGAAGTAGCAATTTTTGTTGTCAACAGGTTTTGGGATTCAAGTGATAGTGATGATGATATTGTATCCAAGAAGGAGGAGTGGACTTGGTCCGAGCCCGAAGAAGATGAGGTAATGAACACTAGATCCGGTAAGCCTTATGCAAGGCCACCGCCTAAGGAGATAGAAACTAATAAGGGGAAGGAGGTCGAAATAGAAGAAGATGATGTTGTGCTCAAGCAATTGAAAAGAACCCAAGCAAGTGTTAGCAATTTTGGGACTTGTTAGCTACTTCTAAAAAGCACCAAGAAACTATGGCCAAAGCCTTAGCTAGCATGCCAATTTCTACCTCCTCAACACTGGAGGAGTTGATCAACTTCATAAAAATTGGGAAAGTAATAAAATGTGAAGAGGTCCAAGAAAAGAGTGAAGTTAGTATGGGAGCAGTTTCTTTTTCAGATGCGGACTTACCGGAGGAGGGGAGAGACCACATCCGCCCTCTCTTTATCAAAATAGAAGTCAAGGGGAAGAGGACTCCATGTGTAATGGTCGATGATGGGTCCGCCATAAATGTTTGTCCACTTAAGATACAGCCAAAGCTAGCCATGTCAACAAGAGATCTAAACCCGATCGAGGTAATAATTCGTGCTTATGACAACACTTAGAGGCATGCCAAAGGGACTTTCAAAGTTGCTGTCAAGGTTGGTCCAATTGAATCTATTATTGAATTTGTTGTTTTAGACATACCAGTTACATTCGCCTTGCTCTTAGGGCGACCATGGTTTCACCCTCTTGGTGGAGTTCCTTCCACCCTTCCTCAAAAGATCAAATTCCCCAACAGAAATGAGACAGTGGTCATTGAAGCTGAAGATAATGAGATTGTTAACGCTCTAATGGTTAAGAGGCCTCTCAATGGTTTTCAAGTGGCTGTAATTTCTTATGATGAAGTAGTGGACTCCAAAGTCTTGAATATGATGAAGAACATGAACTACCTTCCCGGAGCTGGTCTTGGAAAGGGTAAGGCCGGTTTGACAAAGTTGCCAGATTTTAGGACTCAAATTTCCAAGAAGGGGTTAGGATATGATGAAGACAATGATGTCCAGCCAAAGAAGAGTGAGAAGATGAGTTTCCCACCACTTGAAGAGATTTTTGTCAAAGCCCCAGATATGGGACCACTCCAAGGAAGGCCTGAGCCAATCATGTTCATGGGTAAGTGTGAGCGGGGATTTTCGCCCCCACTCCCGGTGGAATAGTTCTTGCGACTTCGGCACTGTTTAGGCTCGGGGCCTTAGAGAACACGGACCTAAGTCCAGAGAAAATGGAGTCGCCACCCGGACAGGCCAGGAAAAAGAAATGGGTGGATGACTCGATTCCTAAGGAATCCCCAACCCCTTAATGGGTTCAGAAAGTTGGGTACGTATGGGGAAGGTGAGAAATGGCCCAGCACCCCTACAACGCTTGGTTCATTGGAACCGGCCTCCTTTACAGGTCTTAATATTATAAAATTCTTAAATATAACAATATTATCCATATTACACACAATAATTAAAAGGAAATCATTATATTAAAATCAAAGCAATGTCCAAACAAAGCAAACAAATGGACACCCATCCAAGGATGGAAACATGTCCTTACATCACATGCCTAGAAAGGACACCCACCAAAAGGTAGAAACATGCCCTTTACATAGGTTCTAAAATAGAAAAGCAAATTAAATTACATGATGCTTAACTAATGAGGTACCCACCAAGTGGAAACATACCTCTTACAACTTTTGGAAATCTAAATTAATTGATAAAAGTAATTAATCATTCATCATAAATAAATCATTCATCAAAGCTATTAAAGGTTTAATAGAATAAACAAATAAAAGGTTTCGAAAATATAAAATAAACATCCATCCATGATAAATTAAATAAATCAAGTATTGAAAATAAATTAAAGCATAAGAGATAAATCAAAGCATAATCAAGTATAGAATTAAATAAAGCAAATAAAAGTCCAATTATAGCTACTGTGACTTTTTATGGAATTAAAATAAATTAGAGTTTTATGTTTTAAAAGGTTGGTAATACTCTTTGATTAACTAAATTAATATTTGAATGGTGAAATCATGAAACTAGGGTTTTAGACACTTTGAAATACTTTTGATTCATGGTTTTAAATGGTAATTTCAAGCTACTGTGTAAAATTTAAAGTATTTATATTTTTATGGTTTTTAATGTTTTAAAGGATTAGAGCTTAGAAAAATTAGGGTTTAAAGTTTTAAAGGGTTAGGGTTTACTATTTTAGGTTTAAAAGTTGAATTTTGGATTTTAGGATTTAGAATTAGGGTCTCGGGTAATGAATTTGAATTAGGGCTTAGACAGATAATTTGATGATTTTATGAAGTTTTATGAATTTAAACAAACGGATTGAAGTTTTTATAAATAGAAAAGATGTTTTTTAAGGTTTTTTTTTGAATGAAATAGAACCTAGTTTAAAATTTTGAAAGAAACAGAATCAAATTTTGGTTTTGTTGAAAAAGATGTTTAATTAGAGTTTTAAGATTTTTAAGAAGAAAAAATAACAATTTTAAGTCTTTTTGGAAAATAAAGTAACATTTTAGTGTTTTTAACATTGGGAAAAACTAAATTAAAGTTTTAAGGTTTTTGATTTGAAAATAAAATTTCATAAATTATGCTACTGTGAAAAAATAAAACAAAAATTAGAATCTCATACCTCCTTTTGTTGATTCTCCAAAAATAATTCTTCTTGGATGAACAAGAACAAAGACAATTGCTGCCTTTGAATTGCTTAAATCGTGTCCCTGCTGTTCCAGAAAAAAATTGAATTGAATTGCTCCTTTTCCTTCCTTGATTTGGTTTCAAATTTTCAAGTCCCTGTTGGTTTTCGGCCTCTTCTAAATTAATTGCCTTTGGTCCTTATTTATAGTGGTTTGATGTGGTTTATTCCTAATTAGTTAAGGCAAGTAATATTAATAAAAAAAAGAAACCGAAACCTAATTGAATTAGGTTTCGAAAAATTTGCGTTGGAAAAATTGCGCTGCCGAAAAAAATTGCCGCAGGAAAAAATGCGCTGGCAAAAAAATTCTGCCGCAGGAAATTGCGGCAGGGGCCGGCTGTGGGCGTCGCCTGCAGGAAATTCCTGCGGGCAAAATAGATTTCAGGAAAATCATGTGAGCGAAATAGAAAAGCTATTTCGCCCGCAGTAATTTCCTGAGGGCGAAATGCCCACGGGCCCGCCCGAAGATTTTTTCGTCACCGATTTTTTCAACTCTGATTTTTATTTTTATTTTTATTTTTGGACTTTTATTTGTTTATTTTTAGTTTTTATTAATAAAAATTAGATAATAAAGCAAAAATATTTAATTGAAATTATTTTGGACCAATTAGACAACAAAAATCATTTTGGACTAAATAAAACATATTGGACTGGATTGGGTCAAAAATTAAGGGTCTACAATAAGTTAATTCCAGGTTTTGAAATTTTTGCAGATGTTGCCGAGCTAGTGGAGCAAGTGAAGAAAGAGCTCACCCTGTCAACCAACATAGAAGCCAATCCAAAAGAGAAGAATGAAGCTGCCCTGAAAGCCGAGAAGACTCCGGAAGAGATTGCCGCCCTGGTTGAAGAAAAGTTTGAAGACATCCTGCTTTATGATTCTGAGAACAATGATTTTGATTTTGATTTTGATTTGTCTGCTTTGTATGAGGATGATGATGTTTTCTTTTCCAAAATGAATGCAATAAAGTCTAATTTTTCTTACTTGTGTGATGTTTCTCCTGATGGTTGCATACATTCAAATAGCAGTTACATGAGCATCTTTAATATTAATTCTGTTAACACACAATCATTAAATTTGGGAACAACTGAAAATCCTAAAAACATTAGCATAACATCCGACCTTACTCCTGATGAGAGAGAGATTTGAAAAAATATTCAAAAAATATGAAGAAGTATTTGCCTGGTCTTATGAAGATATGCCGGGGATAGATCGAGACATAGCCGAGCATCACATCCCTACTTACACTCACATTAAACCTGTCAAACAAAAGCTTAGGCGATTAAGACTTGAGTGGGCTGAATTGGTTAAAGAAGAGGTCACTAAGTAAATAAAAGTGAAGTTCCTTGAAGTGATAGAATACCCAGATTGGCTAGCCAACATAGTACCTGTGCCAAAGAAAGATGGAAGAATAAGGGTTTGCATGGACTATAGAGATTTAAATAAGGCTTCCCCTAAGGATGATTTTCCTTTACCTCATATAGATGTTCTCATTGATAGTGCAGCCTCTAGTGTGCTACACTCATTTGTAGATGGATTTTCCAGATACAATCAAGTGTTAATGGCCCAAGAAGATAAAGCCAAAACTGCTTTCATTACTACATGGGATATATTTTGTTATAGGGTGATGCCTTTCGGCTTAAAGAATGCTGGAGAAACCTACCAAAGGATGGCCACCACACTATTTCATGACATGATGCACAAAGAAGTTGAAGTATATGTTGATGATATGATGGTTAAGTCGGATACAAGGGAGCAACACTTCCAAAACTTAGAATTATTCTTCGATAGAGCTTTGAAGTGTAAGCTAAGATTAAACCCGAAGAAGTGTGTATTCGGTGTTACTTCAGGAAAATTATTGGGATATGTAATTGGTCCGAATGGCATTGAGATAGACCCTGACAAAGTCAAAGCAATCAGGGATATGCTAGCCCCAAAGACGGAGAGAGACGTCCAGGGATTCATTGGTAAACTGCAGTACATTAGCAGATTTATAGCAAAGCTCACAATAATCTGTGAGCCTATCTTCAAATTTCTTAGAAAGAATCAGCCGGTCGTATGGAATGAAGAATGTCAAAAGGCCTTTGACCGAATAAAAGAGTATTTGTTGAATCCACCTGTTTTGAAACCACCTAAACGCGGTAAACCTCTATTACTATACTTAGTAGTAGAAGAAGATTCGATAGGAGCCATGCAAGCCCAAGCAGATGAGTTAGGGATTGAGCATGCCGTTTACTATTTGAGTAGAAAGCTCCTACCTTATGAAATTAAGTATAGTATCATCGAAAAGACCTGTATAGCCGTGGTTTGGTCTTCTAAGAAGTTGCGGCATTACTTTCAATCATATAGTGTGGAAGCAATTTCCAGGTTGGATCCAATGAAGTACTTAAGGGAGACACCCTCTTTAATTGGGAAATATGGTTGATGGTTAATAATATTAGAGGAATTTGAGATTGAGTATGTAACCAGGAAAACAATCAAAGGTAGAGCAGTGGCAGAATTCTTGGCTCAACAACCATTACCAGAAAGTGAAGAGGTAATCTTGGAATTTTCAGATGAACATTTAGAAGCAATTGAAGTACAAGGGTGGAAAATTTATTTTGATGGAGCAGTAAATAGGAAAGGAGCAAGTTTGGGAGTTATACTAGAGTTGCCCAAAGGGGAATTTATCCCTTTAGCCAAAAAGTTAAAATTTAGGGCAACCAATATTATGGTGGAATATGAAGCTTGTATTTTTGGTTTGGAAACCCTAATGGTTTGGAAGTTTTTGGTGATTCATTGCTGGTTGTATCCCAAGTAAATGGAGAATGGGAGTTGAAAGAGGAAAAGCTAAAACCATACCACCGTTATTTGACCATGATGAAGAAGAATTTTAAGGAGTGTAGGTTTATACACCTGTCAAGAGAAGAAAATCAGATGGCTGATGCCCTAGCCACATTGGCTTCGGTATGGGAAAACCCTGTTAGCTTATTCCTTAATCCTCTGATCTTGACCAGTTCATCAACTCCTTATTATGAATATGAGACAATCATGGAAATTGATACGGACCATGATGCGTGGTATGATACTATAAGGCGATTTTTGGAGGAAAGAGAATATCCGCTGGGGGCAACAAAGAAAGAAAGAAGAGCCATAAGGCTGTGGTCATTACAATACATCACCTTCCATGGGGAGTTATATCGAAGATGGCCTGATGGGGTGCATTTGAGATGTTTAAGAAAGCTTGAAGTGGAGCGCATCATGTCAGAAATACATGCGGAAAGTTGTGGTCCGCACATGAGTGGTTTGGCCCTAGTTAAGAAGATTATTCGACAAGGTTACTATTAGTTGACCATGGAGATAGACTGTATTGAGTTTGTAAAGAAATGCCAACAATGTCAGATGTATGGTAACTTGAATCACATGCCTCCTGAAAAATTGAATTCAATGTCTTCACCCTGGCCATTTGCCACCTGGGGTATCGACATTATAGGAGAGATACATCCGACAGCCTCAAACGGTCACCATTTCATTGTAGTAGTAGTTGATTATTTTTCAAAATGGGTTAAAGCCGAATCCTTCAACAAGCTAGGTGCAAGTCAAATGGCTAGGTTTATCGAAAAGAACCTCATCTGCAGATATGGGGTCCCGCACAGTGTGATATCAGACAATGGGGTACAATTTCAAGGAGCAATTATGGATTTATTCTCGAAGTACCAAATCCATCATCATCGGTCCTCTCCTTATAGACCAAAGGCTAATGGTGCCGTGGAAGCAACAAACAAGACAATTAAGCAAATTCTATCCAAGATGACCAAGACTTACAGGGACTGGTCGGAAATGCTTCCCTTTGTTTTATGGGGATATAGGACAAGTGTGCTAACACCTACTGGGATGACACCATTCTCTTTGGTTTATGGGATGGAAGCGGTATTGCCAATTGAAATTGAGATCAAGTCACTAAGAGTAGTCTTGGAAGCTGAACTTCCTGAAATGGAATGGGTAGCAAGTAGATACACACAATTAGCTCTACTAGAAGAGAGAAGGTTAAAAGCACTGTATCATCACCAACTGTATCAAAAGAAGATAGCTCGGGCCCACAATAAAAGAGTTAAAATCCAAAAATTCAGAGTCGGGGATTTGGTGTTGAAGCAATGTAATCCTAATGTATTTGATCCAAGAGGAAAGTTCAGACCTAGCTGGGAAGGGCCATATGTCGTGAAACAAGTCATGAGCAAAGGTGCGGTGAAGTTATCAGACATGGATGGGAACGAATTTAGTAAGCCAGTAAATATTGATAGGTTGAAGAGGTTTTATGTATGATAGAAAAAGGGAAAAAGGAGCTCGCTAGGTTGAAAACCCAAAAAGGGCAGCCTAGGCAAAAGTTAGAGCAGTCCGCTAGTTCCGAAAATCCGAAAGGGTGGGCTAGGCAACAATAAGGGCTAAATGAGAGAAAATCGTCAATTAGAAAACCCAAAAGGGCTAATTGGCAACATGAGTGATCTTGTGTATGCTGGTTTTATGTTTGGTTGTTCCCCAATTTAATAAAATAGAATTAATGATTAAATTTGTTCTATGTACACTTTTATAAGTATTTGACCAGATATGGATGAAATAATAATCATAATTGCAAAAGGTGATGACAAATTATAAATGGAAAAGAAGCATCTTTTATTACTTTAATTATTTTTCATCCTAACAAAACACTTTCTGAATTGACAAATGTAAAATCTATGGCAGTCGATAAGTGTAACGTGCAGGCCAGCTTTGCCTTAACCGATCCAAGTAGGCTTCAGTCAAGCAAGGCATGTCTAGGTCAGGAGCAAAGTCAGAATCACGAGGCTCAGCTCCATACTAACGCCCAAGTCGGTGAGGATCATAGCATGTACCTTGACGAAGAGCAGCAAGGGGAACATACATCAAGTATGTCAGCATGGTGATATGAGAAATCTTCCACCAAGGTACCAACCAACGGATATTAACTTCAGAGCGTGAGTGGATCCAGTCAACCCAGTCAGCATATGAAGAAGCAGGATGGAGTAGCTTCTTAGCAGAATGATGACGTGGCAGGTATCTGGCAAAATCCATGGAGGGAGTATCAAGCAAACAAAGACACTCCTGAAGCCAAATCTGTGAAGAAAGAATGAAAAAAAAAAAGAAAAAAAAAGAGTCCGCTAAGTTGAAAACCCGGAAGGAAAGCTTAGGCAAAAATTAGGACAGCTCGCTAGTTCTGAAAATCCTCATGGGCGGACTAGGTAAAAGTTAGAGCGATAAAAAGAAAAAAGAAAACCTAAATTGAAAACCCAAAAGGACAGTTTAGGTAATTACCTGGAGCAGCAATGGACTCCCAGTCAGTCTCTTTGACAATCCTGATTTAAATCGGTCTAATCCAACTAAGGTCTCGACTAAGATCACATGTACCGGCGACAAGCCCCCTTCCATTTGGTCCATAATATCCAATACTCGTGGGTCAATATCACCATCAGAAGAAACAATCAAGAATTGGCTGAGCAACCAAAGACAAAGCATGCGTCCCCATGCCTTAGTAGGAGCCAAATGAGAAAAACAAAAGTCAATCAAAGGAGCAAGTAGAATTTTTTCACCTCTCATCAATCGAAGAACTTCGGGTTTTGGAATTTGAAATAACATCTGCATCTTCTGTTGAGTTTTGGAAATCAATATGGGTAACGCCATTTGTTGATTATTGGAATGTCCAAGGATGGCCTCAAATTCTTCAATCAAGGGACATATTTCAAAGTCATTAATTCTAAATACCCTAGAATCTGTATCCCACATGGAAGCCACGACATGTAAGAAGGAGTGGTCCAATTTGACATTTTGAAAACATTTTAAAACATCAAGCTTTGACCATGAAATTTGCTTCCAATGGATGGCATCCATATTCTTAAATAGAATTTTTATTTTCTTTAAATGGTGCTCGGTCATGGTTGATGAATAAAGGAGAACCAAAATTGCTAATTGTCTTCACGTTGAAAGAGGGAGATTTTTGGTTTATGAATTAAAATATGGCAAGAAGGGTGATTTATATAGAGGAAACAAACCTTTTCCAAAAGTGAAATGGAAAAGATGATGGGAAAGGATAAGACCATATGGCATAGGGAAAGGAAGTGGCAATGAATTTCCTTTACCACATTGGATTTGGTTTAACAAAAGAAGTGGATGTAAATTAATGGTATACTGTAGCAAAAAAAAATGGCAGTAATGAAAAAATATGCAAAAAAATTTTTTTTGCAGTAACGAAAAAATAATAAAAAAAAAGAAAAAAAAGAAAAAAGAAGGTTTACAGTAAAGAGGAAAATTGTATATTTTTCATTATTTTACAATGTTTTACAATTGCTACAATATTTACATATCACTAAGAGGGTGGTGGTAGGTCACCAAATAAAGACCTGAAAAAGTCATCGCCTGTTGGAGGAGGGGGCAAATTACTCATCCCAGGATCATCCGAAGCAGAAGCACTAAAATCCCTATTGCCTTGGAGTTCCGATTTGTCATGGTCCTCATCAGAAGCAGACGAAAGGATCTCATGTTCATCAGTCTAGGGGCCTCTTGATCAAGAAGCGCCGGGATCCCTCATCCCCTGAAATCGGAAGTTACGAAAATTTTGTTCGGATTGATGATATAAGCTTTCAAAATGAGAAGCCTGCTGACGACTTGCAGCCAACTCTTCTTGAAATTTCCTTTTCTGTTCTTCGAGCATCTGCTGTGAGCCAAGAAGGAAAAAGGTAAGAGCATAAATAATCATGCATACATATAGCATAAATTATTATGAAATTAGGAACGTACCAGGTAATTCAAATCAATACCCTGCGAAGTAAAGAATCAAAAAGAAGATATCAAATCAAGGGGGCATGGAGAGCCTACTTGCTCGTGGAAGCCCCAGTCATTTTGCAAAAGAAGAAATGCGTGCTTATGCAAAGAACTAGACAAGAAAACATCAATCAAAGATGGCATGAATGAAAAAATCCTTGGGCGGGGCAAGGAGATGATATGAGGTCCAATTAAAGATAGCTGAATTTTTGCAAAAAGGAAGAACAAAAGAATGAAACATTAGAACTCTCAAAAGAATGAAGATGCAAAAGACAAAATATCAGTTGCAAGGGTGAAGACCCAATCTCTGATGGATCAGTTAAGCTAAAAGAGCTGAAGCCAGGGTAAAGACCCGATCTCTGATGGATAAAGATCCATGTTGCAAGGGTGAAGACCCAATCTCCAAGGATGAAGATCCATTTTCAAGGGTGAAGAATCATAATGCATAGAACAGCTGGAGCAGTCAGACTTCTCAACTGATAAAAGGTTGGTCAAATTCATTCTCGGGTCCAAGTACCCAATCTCGAGTCCAAGTATCCAATCTCGAGTATCCAAATCAAGTTAGGATCGAGTATCCCAATCTAATTTAGGGTCGAGTATCCAAATCAAGTTAGGATCGAGTATCCCAATCTAATTTAGGGTCGAGTATCCCAATCAAATTTAGGATTGAGTATCCAAATACAATTTAGGATTGAGTATTCAAATCAAGTTAGGATTGAGTATCCGGATCCAGTTTAGGATCGAGTATCCAAATCCAGATAGGTTTGAGTATCTAAGTCTAGTTTAGGATTGAGTATCCAAATCTCTCGGGTCCAGAACCCAAATTTTTCTTTAGGTCCAGAACCTAGAATTATCCTTGAGTCCAGAACTCGAACCGGGTCCATAACCCAAATTTTCCTTAGGTCCAGAACCTAGAATCATCGTTGAGTCTAGAACTCGAACCGGGTCCAGAACCCAAATTTTTCCTTAAGTCTAGAACCTAGAATCATCCTTGAGTCCAGAACTCGAACCGGGTCCAGAACTCATATTTTTCTTTAGGTCCAGAACCTAGAATCATCCTTGAGTCCAAAACTCGAATCGGGTCCAGAACCCAAATTTTTCTTTAGGTCCAGAACCTAGAATTATCCTTGAGTCCAGAACTCGAACCAGGTCCATAACCCAAATTTTTCTTAGGTCCAGAACCTAGAATCATCTTTGAGTCAAAAACTCAAATCGGGTCCAGAACCCAAAACCTCAACCATTTCAAAAATTAAGTGTTATTGCTTTTCACTCTTTTCCACTAAAGTTTCAGATTTTTCAAGCAGGGGGCAAACTGTAGGCCCTTAATTTTTGACCCAATCCGGTCCAATATGTTTTATTTAGTCCAAAATGATTTTTATTGTCTAATTGGTCCAAAATAATTTTTGTTAAATAATTTTTTTGCTTTAGTATCTAATTTTTATTAATAAAAAATAAAAGTAAACAAATAAAAGTCAAAAAATAAAAATAAAAATAAAAATAAAAATCGGAGTCGGAAAAATTGGCGACAAAAAAATCCTCACGCGAGCCCGTGGGCATTTCGCCCGCAGAAAAAATTTGCGGGCGAAATAGCTTTTCCATTTCACTCGCAGGATTTTCCTACGAGAGAAATGGTCGCCCGCAGCCCGCCCACTGCCACAAAATCTGCGGCAGATCTTTTTCGCAGGCGCATTTTTTCCTGCGGCAATTTTTTTTCGGCAGCGCAATTTTTCTGACGCAAATTTTTCTAAACCTAATTCAATTAGGTTTCAATTTCCTTTTCTTATTAACATTACTTTCCGTGACTAATTAGGAATAAACTATATCAAACCACTATAAATAAGGACCAAAGGCAATAAAATTAGGGGCCGAAAATCCAACAGAAGCTTGGAAAATTTGAAACCAAATCAGTGAAGGAAAAGGAGCAATTCAATTTCTTTTTTTTTGGAATAGCTGGGACACGATTGAAGCAATTCAAAGGCAGCAATTGTCTTTGTTCTTGTTCATCCAAGAAGAATTATTTTTGGAGAATCAACAAAAGGAGGTATGTATTAAATTCTTTTTTTATTTTATTTTTTCACAGTAGCTAAAACTAGGATTTTGTGTTTTTCAAAAGTTAAAATCTTAGAACTTTAATTTAGTTTTCCAAAGTTAAAAATACTAATACGTTACTTTATTTTCCAAAAAGACTTAAAATTGTTATTTTTACCTCTTCAAAATCTTAAAACCTTAATCAAACATATTTTTCAACAAAAACAATATTTGATTCTATTTCTTTCAAAACTTTAAATTAGGTTCTGTTTCTTCCAAAAAACCATAAAAAAAACATCTTTTCTATTTATAAAAACTTCAATCCATTTGTTTAAATTCATAAAACCCCATGAAATCATCAAATTGTCTTTCTAAATCCTAATTCAAATTCATCACCTGAGACCCTAATTCTAAAACACTAAAACCCTAATTCAACTTCTAAACCTAAAATATTAAACTCTAACTCCTTTAAAACCTTAAACCTTAATTTTTTCTAAGCCCTAATCCTTTAAAATATTAAAAAACCATAAAACATAAATACTTTAAATTTTACATAGTAGCTTGAAATCATCATTTAAAACCATAAATCAAAAGTATTTTAAAATGTCTAAAACCCTAGTTTCATGATTTCACCATTCAAATATTAATTTAGTTAATCAAAGAGCCTTACTAACCTTTTAAAACATAAAATTCTAATCTATTTTAATTCCATAAAAAGTCACAGTAGCTATAATTGGACTTTTATTTGCTTTATTTAATTCTATACTTGATTATGCTTTGATTTATCTTTTATGCTTTACTTTATTTAATTTCAATACTTAATTTATTTAATTTATCATGGATGGATGTTTATTTTATATTTTGATTAATAGCTTTGATGAATGATTATTTACTTTTATCAATTAATTTAGATTTCTAAAAGTTTTAAGAGGTATGTTTTCACTTGGTGGGTACCTCATTAGTTAAACATCATGTAATTTAATTTGCTTTTCTATTTTAGAACCTATGTAAAGGGATGTTTCTACCTTTTGGTGGGTGTCCTATCTAGGCATGTGATGTAAGGACATGTTTCCATCTTCGGATGGGTGTCCATTTATTTGTTTTTTTTTTGTTTGGACATTGCTTTGATTTTAATATAATGATGCTTTCTTTTTATTGTGTGTAGTATGGATAATATTGTTATATTTAAGAATTTTATAATGTTAAGACCTGTAAAGGAGGCCGGTTCAAATGAACCGGGCGTTGTGGGGGTGCTGGGCCATTTCTCACCTTCCCCACACGTGCCCAACTTTCAGAACCCATTAGGGGGTTGGGGATTCCTTAGGAATCGAGTCATCCACCCCTTTCTTTTTCCTGGCCCGTCCGGGTGGCAACTCCATTTTCTCCGGACTTAGGTCGGTGTTCTCTAAGGCCCCGAGCCTAAACAATGCTAAAGTCGCAAGAACCATTCCATCGGGAGTGGGGAAAAAAATCCCCGCTCATAGGTTTTTTCATGTTCTGTCTCCCCCTTTCTTGTGTGTTTAATGTGGTATTTATAGGAAAAAAAAATAAAAACCTAATCATATTTTAATAAGGAAATACTAATTATTTAAGAAAAATTACAAAACCGTGTAAAATAAGGTTTGGTCAAAAAATCGGCAGCGCGCGCGGGCAAAAAAATTGCTGCGGGCTATGGGCGCGGGCTAGGCGAGCTAGGCAAGCAAGTTCATCGCAAAACTGGGCAAAAATATTCTTGCTCCTAGGCGAACTGGGCGTTGCCGATTTTTTGACTAAACCTTGTTTTACTAATCAGAGCTCTAGGAACTTCGAATATTGTGAAAATATTCTTTTTAATGAACTTAATTACCACTTTAGCATCTTTTATTGGACTTGCGATTGCTTCAATCCATTTGGATACGTAATTAACTGCCACCAGGATATACTAATTATTGAATGAAGGTGGAAAGGGTAACATAAAATCAATTCCCCAAACGTCAAAGAGTTCAAATTCAAGAATTGAATTTAGTGTCATGTCTTATCTTCTTGAAATATTTCTAGTTCGTTGACAACGATCACATGATTGAACAAAAACTCTTGTATCTTTATACATTATTGGCCAGAAGAATCTAGATTGCCAAATCTTAGCAATCGTTTTAGAGGTACTAGAGTGACCACCACATTCTTTTAAATGACAGAACACCAAAATACTTTTAATCTCTTCTTCTAGTATACATCTATGAATCATTCCATCCCCACAATGATTAAATAAGAGAGGTTCTTCCCACATATAATTTTTAACGTCAGAAAGAAATTTCTTCCTTTGAGCGCACGACAGTTCTGGTAGAAGAACATTACCTGCCAAATAATTAACAAAATCTGCATATAAAGGAATAGAATTTTTAATAGAAAAAGTTGTTCATCAGGGAATGACTCATTGATAGGCAATGCTTCTTTATTCATTTGATTCTCCAATCTTGATAGTTAATCTGCCACTAAATTTTCAGGTCCCTTTTTATCCTTTATTTTAAGATAAAATTCTTGGAGAAGTAAAATCCACCTAATTAGTCTTGGTTTAGCTTTCTTTTTTATCATAATATAATTGATTGCTGCATGAGCAGTATAAACAATAACTTTATAGGCTAAAAGGTAAGATCTAAATTTATCCAAAGTAAAAACTATAGAAAGCATTTATGTAGACCCTTAATTTTTGACCAAGTCCAGTACAAAATTTTAAAACAGTCCCAAATAATTTTTATAGCATTTATTTAAATTTTATTGTTTATTTTATAATATTTATTTTAATAATATTTATTATTTATTTTTTTAAATATAATATTTACTGTAATAAAATAATATTTTAAATATAATGTTTATAAATATAATTAATTATAAATATTTTAAATATAATGTTTATTTTTAATAAGACAAATAAAAATGAAAATAGATACATATAAAAAAAAATAAAGAATAGAAAATAAAAAATCAGACGGTCGAATCGGTCACAAGTGTGGCCTGCGGTGAATCGAGGAGTTCCCACAGACAACTGCGAGCGTTGCAGTAGATTCTCGCATTACAGCCCATTCTCGCAGTACGTAACAAGCTGATCCTCTTGCTCATTCACAGCCCATTCCGTGTAGCAGTCCCAATGCCCAGCAACCTGCGCGCTCCGCCGATTTTGCCAAAACCTTGTTTAGTTTGGTTTTGTATTTTTTTTCCTAAATAACCTATATTTCCTTAATCAAACAGAATTAACATTAGGTTTTTGCTATAAATAACAGCTTAAAAAAATAAAAAGGGGACTTTAGATTTTATTCAGACTGGAGCCAGAAACACAAAAGAGGCTGAGGATTTTGGAATTATTGATTTGGACTAGAAAACTTTTAAAGAGGCAGATAGACTTTTTGGGATTATTAGACTTTATCTTAGAAGGAGGTGAACTAAAAAACTTGGATAATTTTTAGCAAAAGACAATAATTAAGGCAGCAAACAAGTGGTGATTGTCTTGGTGTTAGCTACTCCAAAATTTTCATACAACGATTTTGGTGGAGCCTTCAAACGCAGGTATGTTATCTAATTTTGTTTATAAAAAATTATCTTCATCCATTAGCCATTGATCCATTAAAATTGATAAATTGTGACTCTAAAGACTTATTCAATAAAAACCAATGGACAATATATTTTCTATTTTTTTTTTAAAAGACATAGTAGCCTCACTTGTTTTCTTTTTAAGGTATCACAATAGTTGTTTTTTTTTTTAATTTCAAAACTTTAATTCTATTTTCATAAAAGTCCCAACCCAAATTCACTTAAAATCATAAAACCTTAATTTATTTAAATCTTAAACTCTAAATTAAACTTTACAGTAGCAGTAGCTCCATTTAAGCTTTTAAAAATATTATCACTGTGACTTAATTTATTTAAACCTTAAACTCTAAATATTACTTTTTACAAATACCAAACCCTAATTTATTTTCCCCCCAAAATTCTAAATTGAGACATAAACCTAAACTTGTATCTTTATTATTTTTATTTAAATTAGATGTATGTTTATTATATGTTTTGATTAATGGTTTATTTATATATTTGATTTATATCTTTGATGAATAATTTATTTATGACGAATGGTTGGTTATTTTTATTGATTTATTTTGGTTTCAAGATATTGTAAGAGGTATGTTTCCATGTTTTGGGTACCTCATGTTGTGAGCATTATGTAATTTAAGTTAATTCAAGTTTCAGATCAATGTAAAGGAGACATTTCTACCTTTTGGTGGGTGTCCTATTTAGTTTTAGACGTTAGACAATGTAAGAACACGTTTCCATCCTCGGATGGGTGTCCATTAATTTATTTTATTTGAACATTGCTATGATTTTTAATAAAGTAATTATTTATCCTTATGATCGCATGTAGTATGAATGATATTGTATTAATTAAGAATTTTATAATATTAAGACTTGAAAAGAAGGCCGGTTCCAATGAACCGGGCATTGTGGGGGTGCTGGGTCATTCTCACCTTCTCCACACGTATCCAACTTTCCAAAACCATTAGAAGGTTTGGGATTCCTTAGAAATCGAGTCATCCATCCTTTTTTTTTTCCGGACCCGTCCGGGTGGTGACTCCATTTTCTTTGGGTTTAGGCCTATGTTCTGTTAGGCCCTGAGCCTAACAGTGCCGAAGTCACAAGAACCATTCCACACGGGGTGGGGGCAAAAATCCCTGCTCACAGTGGCGACTCCACTAGGGATAAGAGAAGTTGATTCAGTTGGTCTTTATATTATTCTATTCTTTCTTATTATCATATTGTCCATTGCATCATTTAGTTTGCATTGTGTGTATGAGTTAGGACAACTGTGTTACCCGTATTGTGTCATATATGGGATACCATACTTTCACTTAAGGTATGGAGATCGAGCATGGCATAACCACTCATAGCCTTATACCATTTGGTATTACTTGCTATGGGAACCTAAGCTTTTCAACCCAAGACTTAAGCTCATGTAATTGACCTAGTTACTTTCCTTAGGTATTTACCCTAAATGCTTGTTGTTCGACTATGATTAATTTATCTTGGTTTAAACTATGACTTATTTGGTTTGTTCTTTTTCTAATATGGCCTACCTATATTGTAAGCTTAAAAGTAATTCTTTAAAATCCAAAAGACCAAAAACTATTTTCAAAATTTTCAAGGTCTTTTGACATTGAAACCTTTCAAGATGGGTCAAAAATCTTTTTACACCTTATGGACCAAACAAACAAAATTATCTAAAAATACAACCTTTTCATGAAAAGGGCTTAAAAATATTTAGGTCAATTACGAAATACTAGAAATCAATTGTGAGCCTAGTTTATACCAATTTATTAATTATGGGCTTGTTTTTGGTATTAATCATTATTTACTTTTTCTAAATAAGAAATCTATTTATGATAAACCTCTTAATTTAGTTTTAATCCAATATGGTATAAAATCTATTTTAATTGAGATTCAATGGATTAAAGCCTAATTAATGGGAGTTATCATGGACTAACTTCTATATTAGAAAATGCAACTATTGGTTAAACCGTTCGAGGAAACTTTTTGAAAACAAAATATCCCATGTTGATATTTTGTTGACCATAAACTTAGGAAAAGAGACTCGCCATTCATGCGTGGAAGTGATAAGGTTGGAAGGAACGTCCTAATTATCTTTGTTTATTTATTCTTTGTGCATACATGCATATACACATTACATGACATATCATTAATCCTTTCTAGCTCACAGACCTGGAGTACAGTAGATCAAGAGCATACGATAACCCCATCTATGCCAGTGACATAGAATCTAATAGTGACTCAATTAGCTTCTCACCAAGAGCAATGGAGCCCGAACAAATTCAAAAAATGGTGGATGACGCCCTTAATGCCAAAATGGAAGAACTAAAGGAGGTCCTGGCTCAGACCATGAAGAGCTAACTAGTTGCACTTTTGGGAAACACTGCTGAGGCATCTACTAGCACTAAGAAGCCCAAGGACAAAAGGAAGGCTAAGGTTGGTGAAGTAGCCTCTGATGATGACAAAGTAATGATTGATGATGATGACTGGGAACAATACTACCAAGATCAACAAGAGGACAAGAAAGAAAAGAAGACTACTAAAAAGAAAGTTGAATCTGCTGATGTCAAAAAGATGATTGCTGATCCGGAAAAGAAATTTGAAAGGAAGCTAAAAATTGAAGAAATTCAGAGGTCAACAAGTTATTCAAACAAGATGAGGAGGGCCTATATAAGTTCAAGATTCCTTCCTTCACTAGGTACAATGGTACAGAAAATCCTCACTTGTATGTTAAGTATTACATCACTGCCATGCAGTCTGCCAGAGCTACTAAGGCTTAAACTCTAAGGTATTTCATGCTCTCATTGGATCCTATTGTGCAAAATTAGTTCAATACCTTGGAAGAAAGTACCCAAAAAGGTTGGAACATGTTGTACAAAGCCTTCATTCAACAGTATGGGTATAATGTCGAGCTGGAAGTTACCTTGATGGAGATGGAGACCATTAGGCAAAGGCCAAATGAGAATTTTGTGGACTATGTGAAGAGATAGAGGAATAAGGCTGCTTTGCTCAAGAAGAGGCCTGATGAGTCAGATTAGATAAGAATGATAGTCAGAGGCATCCTGCCTAATCTCCGTGAGAGGCTGTCTCACACCCTTATAAGGGACTTCAAAGACCTTTTACAAGCTGGCTTGCAAATCGAAGAGTGGGAATGGGAGAAGAAGCGCTTCGGCAAGAAGAAATGAGAAAGGGAACTACCAGTCGGGTAATCAAAGCACGCAAAAGGAAGTAGATATTAATGCGACTAGTCAAGAAAATAGAAGACAATTCTTAGAGTTAGGAAAGCCACTTCTTAGGTTCTCAATAAGCTACAAAAGAAGGGGTTATTACAACCATTGGCTCCTATACCCTTGTCAAATCCTTTACCACCAAATTTCAATACCAAGGCTTTTTGTCAATTTCATCAGACTCAAGGACATGAGACAGATAGATGCACTCGATTGAAGCATGAGCTCCAAGATCTTATCGACAGTGGTAAGCTTTCCGAGCCCGATAAGCCCAATACAAAGGACAATCCTCTACCTAGGTTCAACAGAATGCCACCACCAAAAACCTTCATGGTAGTAAGAGGATTGGAGGAAGATTTTATCTTATCCTCCTTTCAAGATGGGAGTATTAAAGATTTGGAACAAGAAACTCAATGAACTTCCCTTAGCTTAAATATTGCTCTTTCATTTTTCTTTCTTTAGTACTTATTTGGAATAATTATGTCTTTAAAATTAAGATTATTTGAATAAATTACTTTCATCAAAAATTTTCATGGTCTTCGTTCATTTTTGGTGCTCAACCAATGACGAGTCTAGCTTGATAATCATAAATTAATATATCTATGCATCATAATTTGAATGACTTTACTAAGTGAGAGAATTGTTCTATAGCATTGAGTTGTGTATGCTTACTTAGAGGGGGCTCCTACATAATTATGAGTGTCTAGGTCCTAGTTAGTCTTAGAACATGCTTTAACAAATTTTCAAGGCAAAATTGAACTTTGCTTTTTTAGGGAGAGATGATTTAGGCATTATTTGATAAGTCAACAACTAGTATCCACCCGATTAAATATCAATCCCTAGTTATCCCTTTTAGCCTTCATAAGATTTCAACTTTCTCTTTATTGACTTATAAGCCCAATGACCTACCCTGAGCTGTTGTGATACTTTTGACAAGTCTTATGATCACTAAGGTGAAGAGGCAAGAAGATCAAAGAAAGGAATGCATAATCAAGACCTTAAGACTATAATGACAATTGAAGTTCACCTAATATCTCCAATCTATCAAGATGACATCATGGTAACAATTGATTTATCCTTGTTGAAGCAAATTTATGCCACTCCACTCATCCATTATCAAAAACACAAGTTGGTATAAATAAGAAAACTCTTTTAGAGCTAGAACCTAAAAAAAAGAAAGAAAAGAAAAAAAAAAGAAAGAAAAACAAGAAAGGAAAAAAGAAAAAAAAAGAGAAAATAAAATCCAAAACGGTTCAGAAAGCCAACTGAGTTCTCTTTTACCTAAAGCAACAAAAAACTTCCATTTAATTTATAAGGACAGTTTGACTTGAATTGGTCCAACCCAACCATAGATTCAATCAAAATTAGAGAAAAAGGAGAAATACCATCTAGTTTTTGAAAGTCCTATACTTGACAATCCTACAGGGGAAAAGGACGAAATGATGAAATGTCAAAAGAGAAAGAAAAGGGAAAAGAAGAAAAGAAATGAATATGGGTACCAAAATTTTTCCAAAGGCAAAGACTATCCCAATCAAGATCCAGATTAATGCCAAGAAGATGGGAGAACATTCAAAGCTCTGTCTTTTCATGCTCCCGGCTGCCAATGTTCCAACAAGAAGTTTGTAGTGTGAAGGCTTGTCCATAATATCACATTAGCTCCAATCTCAAAATGACCTTCATTTAAACCATGTCCCTTATAGACCCCATTTCAAGCCTATCAAAGACCTGTTGATCTCTCTTAGTAGGTAGAGTCTATTAGTAGAGATAGTTTTAAATAAGCATGCATATGAGATAGAAAATATTCAAAATCAATGAGACTTTTGGCCAATTAAGGTGTATGTGCCTATCTAAAGTGCAACAGTTCTTATTTAAATGGAAAGGATTCCTGAGTTTAGTACAGCAACTAAGGTTGTCATGTTATAGATATATTAATTTGGAAAGTTGAGTCATGCGGTACAATGACACTGATTTGACAAAGCCAAAATATGATTTTAAGATTTAAAAAAAAGAGTGCTTTTGTCTTACAAAGCCTTCAAGTTAAGAGAAGTTTGTTGAACCATCTTTTTATTGGCAAAAGAAATGATTATTGGCAAGGTTATGAAGAAGCTACCAATTGACATGCTGAATCATAGTTTGAAAAGGATGTATCTCTGACTATGCTACTTGGGCCTCACCACTCATGTTTTCAACATCTCAAAGATAAAAGCCATAAATGCAAAGCCTTCTATCATTCCAATGCAAGATCTGAACAGGCACCTAAAAGGAGTCAATAAGAACTCTTTAGCTTATCATCTCTGTTTGTGAGTTAACGGAACCACTATAAGTATTACTCATGCATGTCATGCATACATGAGCATATCTCACTGCATTTTTCTTTGTTAAAAGTAAACAACAATATTTTATGAAGCAAACATGAAGCGAACATGGAATCAGGGGGCATGGAAGGCCCATTGCTTGAGGAAGCTCCAGTCATTTTGTAAAAGAAGAAATGCATGCTTGTGCTAAGAACTAGACAACAAAAACATCAATCAAAGCCTGCATGAAAAAATCTTTGGTTTGAGCCTACACAGGGAGTAAAGT
The DNA here is from genome assembly GCA_947685225.1 of Garcia nutans. NCBI lineage: Eukaryota > Viridiplantae > Streptophyta > Magnoliopsida > Malpighiales > Euphorbiaceae > Garcia > Garcia nutans. The sequence continues at coordinate 34,012,129 of CANTUV010000005.1, read as the reverse complement.
CTCTCTCTTCAATTTTTTAGTTTATGCGTGTATAAAAAATTTGTAAACTCACTTTAAAATAATTTTCCACGAAGGGGGCAAGGAGAAGATATGAGGACCAACTAAAAAATAGCTAAATTTTTTGCAAAAGTGCAAAAGGAAGAACAAAAAAAATGGAACATTAAAACTCTCAATAGAATAAAGATGCAAAAGATAAAAGAGCAATCCAGCTAGAAGAGCTGGAGCCAATATAGGACAAAAGTTCAAAAGGAAAAAAAGATCCTTTTCAAAAGGTGAAGACCCGAACTCCAAAGGATGAAGATCCGTTTTCAAGGGTGAAGACCAGATGCCAAGGATGAAATCCAATTTCAAAGGGTGAAGACCTAAAGTCCAAAGGATGATGATCTGTTTCAAAGGGTGAAGATCCAAAATCTAAAGGATGAAGAATACGTTTCAAAGGGAGAAAAATTCCCACTCATAGTTCTCCAAGGATGAAGATCCACTTTTGGTGGGTAAAGACCCACAATCCATTAAAGAATGGAACAGCCGAAGCAGCCAGAATTCTTAACTGATAAAAGGCCATGCAGATCCAGTCTCGGGTCCAAGTATCCAAATTCAATTCAGTCTCGGGTCTAAGTACCCAGTCTCGGGTCCAAGTACCAAATTCAGTATTGGGTCCAAGTATCCAATCTCAGGTCCAAGTACCCAAACCCAATTTAGTCTCAGGTCCAAGTACCCAAATCAAACCCAGTCTCGGGTCCAAGTACCAAATTTAGTCTCGGGTCCAAGTACCCAAACCCAATTCAGTCTAGGGTCCAAGTACCCAAAACAAATTCATTCTTGAGTCCAAGTATCCAAATCCAATTCAGTCTCGAGTCTAAGTATCCCATTCAGTCTCGGGTCTAAGTACCCAATCTCAGATCCAAGTATCCAAATCAAATTCAGTCTCAGGTCCAAGAATCCAGTCTCAGGTTCAAGTACCCAAATCCAATTCAGTCTCGGATCCAAGTATCCAATCTCGGGTCTAAGTACTCAGTCCTGGGTCCAAGTATCCAAATCTTTTTTGGAATAATAAGCCAAACCATTTTCAATCTCGGGTTGAGAACCCATCCTCATCCAAAATCTACTTAAAGTCTTGTTGCTTTTCACTCTCTTCAACTAAAAGTCTCATATCATTCAAGCAGGGGGCAAACTGTAGACCCTTAATTTTTGACCAAGTTCAGTCCAAAAATTTTAAAACAGTCCCAAATAATTTTTTTAGTATTTATTTAAAATTTATTATTTATTTTATTATTTATTATTTATTTTATAATATTTATTATTTATTTTTTAAAATATAATATTTACTATAATAAAATAATATTTATTATTTATTTTAAATATAATGTTTATTTTTAATAAGAAAATAAAAATGAAAATAGATACATATAAAAAATAAAAAATAGAAAATAAAAAATCAGACGGTCGAATAGGTGGGCGCCATGCGGCGGCAGCAAATTGGCCTGCCACAGGCCAATTTGCCTTAAGCGTGGCCTGCGGTGAATCGAGGAGTTCCCGCAGACAACTATGATCATTGTAATAGATTCTCGCATCGCAACCCATTCTTGCAAGACACAGCAGGCCGACCCTCTCTCTCGCTCGCAGCCCATTCCGCGAGCGCTGCCAATTTTGCCAAAACCTTGTTTAGTTCGGTTTTGTATTTTTTCCTAAATAAACTATATTTCCTTAATCAAATAGAATTAGCATTAGGTTTTTGCTATAAATAAAAACTTAAAAAAAATAAAAAGGGGACTTTAGATTTTATTCGGACTGGAGGTAGAAACACAAAAGTGGCAGAGGATTTTGGAATTATTGATTTGGACTAGAAAACTTTTAATGAGGCAAAGAGTCTTTTTGGGATTATTAGACTTTTTCTTGGCAGGAGGTGAACTCAAAAACTTGGATAATTTTTAGCAAAAAGATTTTTAGTAAAAGACAATAATCAAGGCAGCAAACAAGTGGTGATTGTCTTGGTGTTAGCTACTCCAAAATTTTTATATAACTGTTTTGGTGGAGCCTTCAAAAGCAGGTATGTTTATCTAATTTTGTTTATCAAAAATTATCTTCATCCATTGGCCATTGATCCATTAAAATTAATAAATTATGACTCTAAAGACTTATTCAATAAAAACCAACGGACAATATATTTTCTAATTTTTTAAAAGACATAGTAGCCTCACTTGTTTTCTTTTTAATGTATCACAGTAGTTGTTTTTTTTTTTAATTTCAAAACTTTAATTATGTTTTCACAAAAGTCCCAAACCAAATTCACTTAAAGTCATAAAACCCTAATTTATTTAAATCTTAAACTCTAAATTAAACTTCACAGTAGCAGTAGCTCCATTTAAGCTTTTAAAAATATTATCACAGTGACTTAAGTTATTTAAACCTTAAACTCCAAACATTATTTTTTACAAATACCGAACCCTAATTTATTTCTCCCCAAAACTATAAATTGAGACATAAACCTAAACTTGTATCTTTATTATTTTATTTAAATTAGATGTATGTTTATTATATGTTTTGATTAATGGTTTATTTATATCTTCGATTTATATTTTTTTGAATAATTTATTTATGATTAATGGTTGGTTATTTTTATTGGTTTCAAGATATTGTAAGAGGTATGTTTCCATGTTTTGAGTACCTCATGTTGCGAGCATTATGTAATTTAAGTTACTTCAAGTTTTGAATCAATGTAAAGAATACATTTTCACCTTTCGGTGGGTGTTCTATTTAGTTTTAGACGTTAGACAATGTAAGAACACATTTCCACACAAAATTGACAATAAGCACCAATTTTACTCAATTCTCAAATTCATGCTTCAAAAATTCAAAGGTCATCTATCAACAATTTTTATAACAATTGAACTTTCTAAAACTCATTTATTCAAAGAAAAACATTAAAAACATTAACAAAAACCTAAACAAAAACAAGTTAAAAGTAAAAACACACAAACACAAAATGCAATTAAAAGTAAAAACATAAAACACAAAATGCACCCCACACTTAAAGATTCACATTGTCCTCAATGTGAGCATGCATGCTACAGGGAAAGTTTAGATGATACCTGATTTCCATTGTTCCCATATACGATGTGTGGGGCTTCTTCCACCCATAATGCAATTGGAGCCCATGACTGAGATGATGAACACCATGCAACTTTGAAATGTGCCCAATGTAATGAAAAGCCTAGGTAGCATTCTTAGGAGAGCAGTTGTCCAAAAAGAACATGTGGGGGTTGTCTTAGCTTGATTCACTAATGCTATAGGGACGTGGTAAGACCCTTTTTCAGTTTGCAACATGGTTATATATGGTTTTTGCTCATTCTCACCACCAAGTGTGGGAGAGATTATAATTTGTTGCATACTGTAATCCCCAACCAAAACATCTTTCATAATTCTAGGGGTCTTTTTAAGTTCAACCAAGTTTGATTGAATCACTTCTTCATCCTCTTTAGCAATTTGAAGCTCCCCCCTCAACAATCCCATTATTTAATAGTAAATTGCTCTCATCAATTTCTAAATTGGAAGAATTAGGCTCTACTTCTATGGTCATGGCCACCTCAAGCTTATCTACACTATTTTCACTATAGGGCATGTCATGGAGTTCAGAAAGTTGCGTACCTTATTTCTCTGCATTCAGCTTACTTGGGAATGGGAGTGGTGGCATACAAGGATTTGGAGGTTCATACAAATTTATCGAAGTCGATGCTTCCAAATTCTCCTCCTCCTTTGATTGACTTAACTCCTCTATGTTTGATTGCATTTCCTCGATATCTTCTTCTTTGTTAGTTCCTGCATCAAAGGAATCACAAAAATCGTTATATATCACCTGTTCATTCTTAAAATTTGTGATTACCTCTATTTACTCCAATTGGCTAGGAAATTCCTCCTCTTGGTGTGCTTGGAGTTGATGTGCCAGTTGCCCAATTTGCATTTCCACCCTCTTCAATGATTCCTCCAAAGAATCAAACCTCTCATTGCTTCCTTCCTGAATTTCTGTGCTAATTTGAAGGTAAGCATTCAAATCATCTTCCACTGTGGATTTCTCGAATTTATCATGGTTTTGTGAGCTAATTTGAATGAAAACATTCAAACTATCTTCCAGAGTGGGTTACTTAAGTTTATTTTGATTTTGCGCGCTAATTTGAATGAAGGCATTCAAACTATCTTCTAAGGTGGGTTCCTTAAGGTGATCTTGGTTTCGTGTGCTAGTTTGAATGAAGGCATTCAAACTATCTTCTAATGTGGGTGGCTTAAGGTACTCTTGATTTGAATATTGTTCTTGAGAGTAAGAACTTCTTTGGTAAGGTTGAAAAAAATTTGGAGGTGGAATGTGTTGCTGGTTTTCCCAAGAAAAATTTGTGTGGCTTCCCCATCTTAAATTATAAGGTCTGGGGCATGGGTCATTTCCACCCATTTGCTGAAAACTTTCATAGGCATATTCTTCCTCTTGCCTCTCTTGATATTGTCCATAACCAAATGAACACATGTTTGCGCTATGTCCTGCAATGCCACATGCTGAACATACTTCACGAGTAGGCATAGGTGTCTGTCCTCTTGCATTTAGCATCTTAAGTTGGTTCATTAATTCTACTAATTGCCATGCCATGTCAGAGTCAGGGTTATCATCATAAACCCCTGAGTACCTTGAAAATTGCATAGTTACACAAGGCACTTAGCAACTTAAAGAAAACAAACAAATAATTAAATTGAAAGAAAAACAGAACAAACAAACAATTCATAGAAAATAAACAAACAATGAAAAGAAAAATCAAACTATTACTACTGCGACAACCTTCCTCGGCAGCGGCGGCAAAAACTTGTTGCGCTCGAATTAAGTACTACTACAAAGCGTCACTTGCAAGTATACGAGGTAGCTGTAGCAAAGGTGATTGCCCCAAGGTCGTTTCCCCAAGAAGGTGTGGTTCGTAATAGCTTGATTGACAAATTATTTAAATGCGAGAGTTTATTTTTTGGGATGGTGTGAGAATAATTTAAACCTAAAATTAACGTGCGTAGGGATTAGTGTGTGTGATGGGTGTACAAGATCAAATCGATTCTTGGGAAGGTGCCTAGGGTTATAGGTCCATTCGATCAAATCCTAATTCTCAATTGTCCATTAACATAACCTTGTGATTAATTTGTTCCTTAAGGTTAATTAGTCAAATACCAATCCATTAGTTCTCACATTCATGAATTAACAATGACCAATTCTTTTACATTACCCAATTAATAAACCCTAGAACTTATATTTCTAATTCATTCATAGGGTGGTCGATTATATAGTTCCAATATCGGATTTCACCTCTCGGTTCGTCATCCAATATTCAAAGATCAATAGGTAGCTAATCTATCAACCTAGCATTTAATACAATACAATCAACCAATCAACAAGGAACATCAATGGAAATATCAAATCAAGACATTCAACCAAATATACTACAAACCCTAAACATGGGTATTTAGCTCAACATCATCAATTTAAAACATTCATTCAACTCAATATAAAACAAATACAAATTGTTCATTACAATATCAATCTCTTAATACAACAACAACAATAGAAATGAGTTAAAAGAGAGAATAGAAAAACCCCTTGTGAAGATGCCAAGAGTAGGATTGCTAGTCTTTCTCCTAGCTCCACTTGATATTTGATGAAGAACTCAAGCCCTCTTCTATGGTTGATTCCCCTTTGCAATATGGAATGGAGCTTTCTCAAGTCACCAAACCTTTCGATGGAGCTTTCTCAAGTCACCAACTCTTCAATTGATTTGCCTTCGGAAGATGGAATGGAGCTTTCTCAAGTCACCAATCCCTTCAATGAAGCTTCTTCAACCTTCAAGAGCTTGTTAACCCAATTTACCCCAAAGAACCTCAAAGATCTTATCAATGGAAGATGGAGAAGGTGGAGAGGATGGAAATGGAGGTTGAAGATGAAGGGACAAGGAAGAGTGTCACTCTCTCCCTCTCCCACATTTTTTTTGCAGAAATTTGGCTCCAAGAAGCCAAGAACCCCCTCCATTTCCCTCTTCTTCTCTATTTAATTCCTTCAAAATTCAACACCCATGCCTTTCAACTCATGCCATTTCCCTTTGTCCCCCACTTTTTCTTTGTTTTCTATTTCTTTTTGCAAGCACAAGCCATTGTCTCCCACTTTGTCTCCCACTTCGTATAAAAGAAATCAGATTTTTAGGTGTGACACGGCCAAGCCATGACAAGCTTGGCCGTGTCTCTTGTGCTTTTTCTTGCCTTCCATGAGGTGACACGGCAAAGCCAAGGTTGGCTTGGCCGTGTCTCTTAATTCTTCATGGGACACGGCCAAGCCAGTTGGCCGTGTCCTTCACTGGACCTCTTTCTTTCTTTCTTTTCTTTCTTTGGTGATGAGAGGTGACACGACCAAGCCATGTGGAGCTTGGCCGTGTCTCTTGATTTTCTTTCTTGGGACACGGCCAAGCTCCTGGCCGTGTCCCTTACTGTGTTTGATCCAAGGTGAGACACGGCCAATGGACACGGTCGTGTCCTGTGACACGGCCAGTGTCTTGGCCGTGTCCCTTGATGGTGTCCATTTCTGCTTCTTTTCTTTCCTTCTTTGCTTGCTCTCTTTTCTTTGGCATGAATTGGGACACGGCCAGAGGCCTGGCCGTGTCATGTGACACGGCCAGAGGCTTGGCCGTGTCACCTGGGTGTGTCTCTTCCTGTTGCTCATTTTCCTTCTCTTCTTTGGTTTGTTCTTTGATTTGTTCTTTGAATGAGACATGGCTAGAGGCTTGGCCATGTCTCTGGGTGTGTCTGCTTCTGCCTTGAATTTCTTTTGAGGGACATGTCCATGTCTTGCTTTGCTTGGCCATGTCTTGCTTGGTTCATGCTTTTCTTGCCCGGTTTTGATCTTCCAAGGGTGTTCTTGCACCTAAACCTAAAAACAACACTTTAAACAAACTTAAAACAAAAATCAATCAAAACATTAACTAAAAACACATAAAAATCACACTAAAAACTAGTACAAATATGATCTAAACACATCATCAGATACACCATTAATTTTAAAAGTATCACGCATTTATAAAAAATTAGAGATATGAGCATATGTATCCTCATGTGGAAAAGTAATTGTTAAATCAGATTGATAAGTGCTAGCTTAATATCAAAAGTGTTGGCCTGTACTGGTGGTTTGACTATGCTAGACCTTGGTTGAGCTGAAGGCATAGCATATTATTTTAGGGTCATATTCTGTGGATCACCCATGGTTGATTCTTCGTTAGATGAATCCGTAGGATTGTCTATTTTATGAGTTTCTGTTGAAATTCCTTCCACTTTTTGTTTCCCTTTTGTTTCCCTTTTGTTCTTCTTGCAAAACTATTCAATTTCTGGGTTATATGGTTCAAGTTTTGAATTTAGATTTCTTCGCATATAAACCAAAATTTAAGAAATAATACAGAAAAATAAAAATCCAAAGCAATAACAGTTTAATATTATCAATATTAGAATGATTGCCTCCTCGGCAATGACACCAAAAACTTGTTAGGTCCTAGCCTAGCTATCTGCAAGTGCATATATCATTAACAAGTAATACAATGATAAGCACAATATCGTTCCCATGAGGAGGTTACTTCTAAATACCAAACAATTAAAATTGATTATTATTTGGATAGTTAAATTTTTATCATTGATTAAACTAAAAGGAATGAGAATAAAGTTCTAGTATTCTAAGACTTAGGTTTAGTCACCTTTATTAATTTATCATGATTTTTCTAAGGTATTGATTTAATTCAGTTTTCCCTTAATTAATGGTTGGATTCTCCTAAATTAAATTCAAGTCTCTCTCAAGTACTAGAATTGTTATTGATTTCAATCCTTATGACTACTCTCGTGATCATAAGTAAATGAAAATCTTTAATCAACCTCTTAAGTGTTAACCTTATCTCTAAGTGAAAACTACTTAAGATTGTTACCTCCTTTAACTAATATTGTGCTTCCACTCTCACTCCATCACACAATATCTCAATTCAATTAATTATTGGCCATATAATTAAGGTATTAAGATTAAAGATAACAAAGTAATTCAAGGAAAATCTAAATTAAAACAAATAAACTTTTATAATTCCATGATAAATTCAACGTAAGGGACTAACCCTAAAAAAGGATTAGTTCCTCATTATTGAAATAAAAGCATTGGAATTATAAAAGAAAGTAATTAAAAACATAATTTAAAGAACAAGAAATATCAAACTCTATTTCTTTGAAGAAGAACTCGATTTGGAACTTGAATTCCTTCTTGAACCAAAGTTAACTCTCATTCTCCAAGAAAACTCTAGACTACATTTATTTCTTAGATAAATCTCATATAATTCTTGTGTATCTCCCCTCTTCTTGAAGGCTTTGAGGAAGGGTGTTTAAATAGAGTGCTTGGAAACTTCATTAGTGGAGAAAAACTGAAAAAGGTTAGGTCACATCTTGGTTGGCTCATCATTTTTCAAAATTTCTGCTCAAAGTCATGAATTTCGGCCCTACAGTAATGGCATATGAGTGCCATGGTCGTGGCCTGAGTTGGAATGGATAGTTTTGAGCACTTTACAACTATAAATGGTCTGCAGGGTAGGCCACGGTTGTGGCCTTTGAATGCCACAATCGTGGTACATGAATGGAGGTTGCCAACTTTGACTTTTCTTCCTTTTTCTTGGCTTAGGTAGTAGAAAAATGAAACCCATGGTTGTGGCCATTTAATGCCATAGTCGTGCCATCCATTTAGCTTCTGGAACTTTTATTTTTGTTGTGGCAGACTTGATTTAAATCCCAGGGTCGTGGCCTTGAAGGACCACGGCATGGCATTTGTGTGTTTCTTCATTTTTGCTTATTTTTCTTTAATTTTGCACCACTAATCATTAAAAATCTTGAATCTTGCCTTTCTAAGCATAAACAATATAATTCTAACTCAAACAAACAAAATACATCAAATTCAATTGCAAAACAATTAAAATCATGGTTAGAATTATATAAATCATTGATCATAATTTCACTCTATCAGGCTTCAACCTCCTCTCTTCTATAAAGTTAATTGAGCGTATTTGCTTAATACCCCTTCCATCTCTGGCAAGTCAGCTTCTAAAACTACCCTCAGAGATTTGATCTCAACTTCAATAGGTATTATCGCCTCCATCCCATACACCAAAGAAAATGGCGTCATTCTAGTTAGAGTTTGAACACTTGTCCTATTGCCCTATAGAGCAAACAAAAGCATTTCAGACTAGTCTTTGTAGGTCTTAGTCATCTTAGAGAGAATCTGCTTGATTTTCTTATTGGCTGCTTCCACTGTACCATTAGCTTTTGGTCTATATGGGGAGGATTAATGGTGATTGATCTGATACTTGGCAAGCAAATCTTTAGCAGCTTCTTAGAACTGTATCCCGTTGTCTAATACTACACTGTGGGGAATTCCATATCTGCAGATAAGATTTCTTTCAATAAATTTCAACTGTGACCCACTTTGAAAAGTAATCAACTACTACTACTAAATAATGGTAGCCATTTGAAGCCGTTGGGTGTATCTCTCAGATGATGTGTATATCCAAAAGCTGTGAATGACCAAGGTGAAGACATAGAATGCAACTCTTCGGAAGGTAAATGGTTCAAATTCCCATACAGCTGGCATTGTTGACACTTTCACACAAAATCAATACAATCTTTTTCCATGGTTAACCAATAGTAGCCTTACTGGATTATCTTCTTAACAAGAGTTAAACCATTATATGATTTTTTCAACTTCAGACTTCCTTAAACATCTCAAATGTATGTTGTCTGGCCATCTTTGATACAGTTCCCCTTGGAAAGTGATGTATTGTGAAGACCATCACCTTATAGCTCTTTTTCTTCCTTTGTTGCCCCCGCGGATAATCCCGACTTTTCAAGAACTGTTTAATAGTATCATACCATGCATCATGATTTGTGCCAGTCTCCATGATCATTTCATGCTCATAGAAAGGATTTAATGAGCTAGTCAAAACTAGACGTTTGAGGAATAATTTGGTAGAATCCTCCCATACTGAAGCTAGTGTAGCTAGGGCATCAGCCATCTAGTTTTCTTCTCTGGGTAGGTGTGAGAACCTACAATCTTTAAAATTTCTTCTTACTATGGTTAAGTAATGATGGTATGATTTCAACTTCTCTTCCTTTAACTCCCATTCACCATTTTTTTGGGATATTACTAGCAATGAATCACCAAAAACCTGCACTCTATCAACCCTCATAATCATCAAGGTTTCTAAGCCAAAGATGCATACCTCATATTCTACCATATTGTTGGTTACCTTGAATTTTAATTTCTTAGATAAAGGGGATAAGTTCTCTTTCATGTGATTTCAATATGACTCCTGATCCAGTTCCCTTTCTATTCATAGCTCTATCAAAGTACTTCTTCCATTCTTGTAGTCCTATGGCTCTCAAGTGTTCATCTAGGAATTCAAAAGTTACTTCCTCACTTTCATGCAATGGTTGTTAAGCTAGAAATTCTACTACTACTCTTCCTTTAATCATTTTTCTAGTTATATATTCAATTTCAAATTCTTCTAGGATAAACAAACACCGACCATAATGTGAGAGGGGATTTTTACTCCCACTCTAGTGTGGAATGGTTCTTGCGACTTCGACACTATTAGGCTCGGGGCCTTAGAGAACATGGGCCTAAGCCTAGAAAAAATAGATTCGCCACTCGGATGGGCTGGGAAAAAGAAAGGGGTGGATGACTCAATTCCTAAGGAATCCCCAACTCCTATTGAGTTCAAAAAGTTGGGTATGCGTGAGGAAGGTGAGAAATGGCTCAGCAACCCCACAATGCCCGGTTCATTGGAATCGGTCTCCCTTTCAGGTCTTAATATTATAATATTCTTAATTATTATAATATAATCCATACTACATACAATAATAAGAATAAACAAATACTTCATTAAAAATCATTATAATGTTCAAACAAAATAAATGGATGGACACCCATCCGAGGACGGAAACATGTGCTTACATCGTCTAACATCTAAAACTAAATAGGACACCCACCAAAAGGTGAAAATGTGTCCTTTACATTAATCCCAAAATATGAAAATAATTTAAATTACATGAAGCTTAATTAATGAGGTACCCAATCATGGAAACATTCCTCTTACAATTTTTAAAACCGAAATAAGCCAATGAAAATAATCAACCATCCATCACAAAATAAATCATTCATCATAGATTAAATAAGCCATCCATCAAAATATATAATGAACATGTGCCTAACTTAAATAAAGTAATAAATATACAAATTTAGGTTTTATGCTTCAATTAGGGTTTCTTGATATGAGAGCTAGCTAAGAAATAGCTGAATTTTTTGCAAAAGAAAGAAAAAAAGAACAAAAAAGAAGAAAGTAAGACTCTCAAAAGGATGAAGATCCAATTTAAAGGGTGAAGACCCGAAGTCAAAAGGATGAAGATCCAATTTAAAGAGTGAAGACCCGATCTCCAAGGATGAAGATATATTTTCAAGGGTGAAGACCCGATCTCCAAGGATAAAGATCCATTTTTAAGGGTGAAGACCCAATCTCCAAGGATGAAGATCCATTTTCAAGGGTGAGGACTCGATGACTAAGGATGAAAATCCAAGGTCTAAGGATGAAGATTCATTTTGAAGGGTGAAGACCCGATGCCAAGGATGAAGCTCCATTTTCAAGGGTGAAGAGCCAAGGACTAGAGATGAAGATCCAAGGTCCAAGGATGAAGATCTATTTTGAGGGTGAAGACCCAAAATCTATTGAAGAATGGAACAATCGACTAGAAGCAAAATTCCCAGATGACAGAAGGTCAGTTCAACTAGAAGAGATGGAGTCAATCCATTGAAGAATGAAGCAAGTGGCTAGAAGAAAGCCATGATAAAAGATCAATCAGCTAGAAGAAGCTAAAATTTATTGGCTAGAAGAAAGCCAGAATTCTCAATTGATAAAAGGTCAATCAAATCCAATTTTGGGCTGAGCACCCAAAATACAATCTCTAGTCCAAGTACCCAAATCTTTTTTAGATCCAGTTTCCCAAATCAAATTTAGTCTCGAGTCCAAGTACCCAGCGTCGGGTCTAAGTACCCAAATTCAATTCAATCTCATGTCCAAATACCCAATCTCAGGTTCAAGTACCCAAATCAAATTTGATCTCGGGTCCAAGTACCTGTGAGCGAGGATTTTCGCCCCCACTCCTGGCAGAATGGTTCCTACGACTTCGGCACTGTTTAGGCTCGGGGCCTTAGAGAACACGAGCCTAAGCCCAGAGAAAATGAAGTCGCCACCCAAACAAGCCGAGAAAAAGAAAGGGGTGGATGACTCGATTCCTAAGGAATCCCCAACCCCCTAATGGGTTCAAAAAGTTGGGTACGTGTAGAGAAGATGAGAAATGGCCCAGCACCCCCATAACGCCCGGTTCATTAGAACCGGCCTCCTTTGCAGGTCTTAATATTATAAAATTCTTAAGTATAACAATATTATCCATACTACATACAACAATTAAAATAAAGCATCATTATATTAAAATCAAAATAATGTCCAAACCAAGCAAATAAATGGACACCCATCCGAGGATAGAAACATGTCCTCCTTACATCGTCCATGTATAAAACTAAATAGGACACCTACAGAAAGGTGAAAACATGCCCTTTACATTAATGCCAAAAATATAAAATAAATTAAATTACATAAAGTTTAAATAATGAGGTACCCACAAAGTTTCCTTTGTTATCATTATTAATTTATTTTACTGAATACAATTGTTCTTTATCTAGATTAGTTTCAGTAGGTTATAACATTTAGTTTTAATTCATATAAGTTCATGTGGAGCATGATTTGATGATGTTGTTCGTTATTCATACAAAATAAATCTATAACTTGTTAGCTTAAGTTCCAGTAACTTATACGTGTAGAATTGATGTTTTTTAGTGCAAGATTATTTAACTTCAACATATTCTAGTAGCCTAAAGTTGCAAATATCACTAGCTTTATTTTTCCAACATCAAAAGTTTTAACCCTATTTTTATAAACCCTAATGTTTTTTACAGTAACCCAATCTCTTTCAAACCCTAAACTTGTTTCCAAATTCTCCAAACCCTAATTTAATTAACCAAAACCCTAGCCTTTATTTAAAACCCTAACCTTTTTCAAAACATCGAGAATCTTAATCACATTTTCCAAAACTCTAATTGTATTTTTCTAAAACCTTAAAACATTAATCATATTTTCTTAAACCCTAATTCAAAAATTAAAAACCCTAGCTTGTAAATCTATTATTTAAATATGACACTTAAATGTAGGATTGATTACTAATGCATGTGTATTTATGATATGTCTTGATGGATGGTTTATTTGATATATGATGAATGATTTATTTATGATGAATGATTGATTGTTTTTTATTAGTTTATTTTTATTTAAGAATTGTAAGAGGTATGTTTCCATACTATGCGTACCTCATTTTTTAAGTATCATGTAGTTTAATTTATTTTAAGTTTTGGATCAATGTAAAGGATACATTTCCACCAATTGGTGGGTATCCTATTTTATTTGTTTTCTTTTGGACATCGAACAATTGTAAAGGCATGTTTCCATCTATGGATGGGTGCCTATTCATTTATTTTATTTGAATTTATTGTGATTTTGATAAAGTGATTATTTATTCTTATGATTGCATGTAGTATGGATAATATCATATTAACTAAGAATTTTATAATATTAAGACTTGAAAAGGAGGCCAATTCTAATGAACTGGGCACTGTGGGGGTGTTGGGTCATTCTCACCTTTCCCATGCATACTCAACTTTCCGAACCCATTAGGGGGTTGGAGATTCCTTAGAAATTGAGTCATCCACCCCTTTCTTTTTCCTGGCCTGTCCGGGTGGCTACTCCATTTTCTCTGGGTTTAGGCCCATGTTCTCTAAGGCCTTGAGCCTAACAATGCTAAAGTCGTAAGAACCATTCCACTTGTGAGTGGGGGCGAAAATCCCCACTCATAGTGGTGACTCCACTATAGATAAGAGAAGTTGATTCTGTTGGTCTTTATATTATTTTACTCTTTCTTATTATGATATTGTCCATTGCATCATTTACATTGCATTGTGTGCGTGAGTTAGGACGCTCGTGTTACCCGTGTTATGTTATGTAAGGGATACCATACTTTCACTCAAGGTATGGGGATTGAGCATAGCATAACCACTCATAGCCTTGTACCTTTTGGTATATATTTGCTATGGGAACCTAAACTTTTAAACCCAAAGACGAAAGCTCATGTAATGGCCTAGTTATTTTTCTTAGGTTTGTTTTACCCCAAATGCTTGTTGTTTGACTATGGTTAATTTATCTTGGTTTAAATCATGGCTTATTTGGTTTGTTCTTTTTCTAATATGATCTACCTATATTGCAAGCTCAAAAGTAATTTTTTCCTTTAAAAAACCAAAGTCCAAATTTTCAGATCTTTCAAGATGGATCAAAAATCGTTTTCTACCTTATGGCCCAAGGGCTTTGAAACAAAGTTATCTTATACGTATTCTAAGATTACAAAGATCTTACAAATATTTAGGTCAATTATGAAAATACCAAAAATCAATTGTGAGCCTAGCTTATACCAAGAATTATTAACCATGGGCTTTATTTTTGGCATGAATCACTAGTTACTTTTTCAAATAAGAAATCTATTTATGATAAACCTCTTAATTTAGTTTTAATCCAATATAACATAAGAGCTATTTTATTTGAGATTCAATGGATTAAAACATAATTAATGAGAATTATCATGGACTAACTTCTATGTTTAAAAATATAATTATTGGTTAAAATCGTCCGAGAGAACTTTTTGAGAAGAAAATATCCCATATTGGTATTTTGTTGACCATATACCTAGGAAAAGAGACTCACCATTTGTGTGTGGAAGTTATAAGGTTGGAAGGAATGTCCTAATTATCTTTGTATGTTTGTTGTTTATACATACATGCATACATGCATTGCATAACATATCATTGATCATTTATGGCTCACAGACTTAGAGTACAACAGTTCAAGAGCGTACGACAACCCTACCTTCGCCAGTTACGTAGAATCCAGCAGTGACTCAATTACCTTCTCACCAAAAGTAATAGATTCTGAACAAATTCAAAAAATGGTGGATGACACCCTTAATGCCAAGATGGAAGACCTAAAGAAGGCCCTGACTGAGACTATAAAGTGCCAACTGGCTGCACTTTTGGAAAAATACTGCTGAGGCATCTGCTAGCACTAAGAAGCTGAAGGACAAAGGGAAGGCTAAGGTCAGTGAAGTTGCCTTTGATGATGACAAAGTAGTCATTGATGATGACGACGACTGGGCTCAATACTTTCAAGATTCTCAAGACAAGAAG
This sequence comes from Garcia nutans, assembly GCA_947685225.1. Lineage (NCBI taxonomy): Eukaryota > Viridiplantae > Streptophyta > Magnoliopsida > Malpighiales > Euphorbiaceae > Garcia > Garcia nutans. The sequence goes on along the minus strand of CANTUV010000005.1, from coordinate 33,996,714 downwards.
AAGGAGCCAAAGGTTGTTGAAAGATCAACCATGGAAAAGACTGAAACTTCAGATGTTGAGAAATTAATTGCTCATTTGGAAAAGAAATTTGAAAAGATGTTGAAAACCAAAGAAATGTCTGAGGTCGACAAGTTGTTTGAGCTAGATGAAGAGGTCCTGTAAAAGTTCAAAATACCCTCCTTTGCAAAGTTTGATGGAACTAGAAATCTTCATCTCCATGTGAAGCAATACATCAATGCTATGCAGTCTTCCTGAGCTACCAAGGCTCAAACTCTAAGGTACTTCATACTCTCATTGGACCCTGTTGTCCAAAATTAGTTCAACACCTTATAGGATGGTACCCAAAAGAGATGGGATTTACTATACAAGGCCTTCATCCAATAATATGGGTATAAGGATGAATTAGAGGTTACTTTAATGGAAGTTGAGTCCATTAGACAAAGGCCAAATGAGAATTTTGTGGACTATGTGAAGAGATGGAGGAATAAGGATGCATTGCTCAAGAAGATGCCTGATGAATCAGATCATATTAGGATGATTGTGAGAGGGGTGTTGCCTAGTCTTCATGAAAGGATGTCTCATACACTCATACGGGATTTCAAAGACCTTCTGCAAGCTAGTTTGCAAATTGAAGAGTGGAAAAGGGATAAGAACCGCTTTTCGGTAAGAAGGAATGAGAAAGGGAACTATTAGTCCGGTAATCAGAGCACACAAAAGGCAGTTGATGTTAATGCAACTGGTCAAAGTGGAAGGAGGCAGTTCTCAAAATTGGGGAAGCTGCTATCTTGGGTTCTTAATAAACTACAAAAGAAGGGATTGTTACTACTCATCCTTTGCCTAATCCTCTTTTACCTAACTTTAATTCTAAGTCATTTTGCCAATTCCATCAAATGCAAGGACACGAGACAGACAAATGTTTGAGGTTGAGGCATGAGATCCAGAATTTGATTGATAGTGGGAAGCTGCTCGAGACCAACAAGTCTAATACCATAGACAATCCATTGCCAAGATTTAATATAGTACCACCACCAGCAACCTTTATGATTGGAGGAGGTTTGCATGAAAATTTTTTCATGTCTTCTTTCCAAGATATAAATTGAGAGGCAACTAAAAAGAAGCAGTGTTTAGCAAGATTGAACAAGCTGTGGTTGGTAAAGAAGTAGCAATCTGTGTTGTAAATGGATTTTGGGACTCAACCGATAATGAAGATGATTCTAAGCCCAAGAAGGAAGAGTGGACCTGGTCTGAGCCCGAAGAAGATGAAGTTATAAACACCCGATCTGGTAAGCCTTATACAAGGCTACCACCAAAAGAAGTAGAAGCTAATAAGGGAATGGAAGTCGAAGATGGAAATAAAGAAGAAGAAGATGACATAGTCCTTAAGTAATTGAAAAGGACCCAAACAAGCGTCAACATTTGAGATTTATTGGCCACATCCAAGAAGCACCGTGAAACTATGACCAAGGCTTTGGCTAGCATGCCAATTTCCACTTCTATAACACCGAATGAGCTAGTTAATTTCATGAAAGTTGAAGGAGTAATGAAGTGCAAAGATATTCAAAAGAAGAGAGAAGTTAATGTGGGAATGGTATCATTTTCATATGTGGATTTGCCAGAAGAGGGGAGAGATCATATCCGTCCTCTCTTTATCAAGGTAGAGGTCAAAGGGAAAAGGACTCCATGTGTGATGGTTGATGATGGATCAACCATCAGATTCTGAACTTGATAAAAATTCATGGTTCTGGGAATGAAATTAATAGTATCTTCACTGAACTCTGAGTCACTGACGTAGGTTAAATTTTTATATGCTCTTGAACTACTGTACTCTAGGTTTGTGAGCCAAAAAGGATCAATGTCATGAAATACAATATATGTATGCATGTATGCATGGATGCACAAGTAATAGATAAACAAAGATAATTAGCGTAGACCCTTAATTTTTGACCCAGTCCGGTTCGTTATTTTATTTAGTCCAAAATAATTTTTGTGTTATCTTAATTAAATAATATTTGTTTTAGTATTTATTTTTTATAATTTCTAAAAATAAAAATAATAATAAATGATAATAATAAATAAATAAACCAAAATAAAAATAAAAATAAAAATCGGCGACGGAAAAATCGGTGACGAAATTTTCATCGCCGAAAACAGTGGACGAAATGGCCTTGGGCCATTTCGCCTGCAGGAAGCCCGCCAGCGCTCGTAGCCCTACTCAATTTTCGCCAGCAAAATTTTTCCGACGTAATTTTTTCTGAAACCAAATTCTATTTGGTTTCGGTTTTCTTTTCCTAATTAAATACAGTTTCCTTAAACAATTAAAATTAATCATCTAAATTTCCTATAAATAAGACTAAAAAACACAGAAAGAGGGGAGGAATAAAAAAAAAACTAGGAGGAATAGACTTTGGACTGGGACTTGGATTTTGAACTGGAACTTTACAAATTGATCGGACTTTTTAGAAGAGAATAAGGAAGCAAGCAATCAAGCTATCAAAGGCAGCAACCTTGCCTTTGTCCTTGTTCATCCAAGAAGCAATTTTTGGTGGAACTAACGAATGTCTGTTTGAATCTTTAATTTCTTTTTATTTCTTATAGTAGCTTCATTCTTTATTTGATTCATAAGATTATACACGCAAAACTTTGATCTTTGAAGATGTAATAATTTGATCTTCATTTCCAAAAACCTTAAATGATTTCCACTGTTTCTAAATACCTTAAAAACCTTAATTCGTTTATTTGTTTTCCAAAAATCTTAAATGATTCCCTCTGTTTCTTTTAAAACTCAAGAACCCTAATTTCGTTTCTTCTAAAATTTAAAACCCTAAATTGATCCTTTTGTTTCCAAAAACCCTAAAAAATACTTTCTATTTCCAAAAACCTTAAATCGTCTTGCCTATTTCCAAAAACTTTATAAACTCTAAACTATTTTCCTCAATTCCAAAACCAAGACAATAACCCCAAACTAGCTAACCTAAACCCTAAGTTTTCTAAAACCCTAATTCCTTTAAAACCTTAAAACCTAGTTTTCCTAAACCCTAATCCTTAAAACCTTAAAACCTTATAAATCTAAACACTCAAACCCAATATAGTAAATCCAAAATAATAATCCAGTAACCGTGAGTCCTAAACTCAAATGTTTTAAAGTATCCAAACCATAATTTCATGATTTTACCCCTTAAACCCTAATTTGGTTAATCAAAGAACCTTATCAATCTCTTAAATTATAAAACCTTAATCCATTTCAATTCTCTTAAAACTTACAGTAGCCTAAACTAATAAATTCCAAAACCCTAAATATTAATTAAAGAACTTTAAATGAGAAATAGTAAACTTCAATTTGTATCTTTACTTACCTTATTTAATTATGTAGTTTATTATATGTTTTGATTTATTTAAGTTCAATGCTTGATTTATTTAATTTATCATGGATGAATGCTTATTATATTTTTTGATTGATGTTTAATATCTTTGATAATGATTTATTTATTATGAATGGTTATTTACTTTTATCGATTTATTTTTTATTTCCAAATGTTGTAAGAGGTATGTTTCCACTATGTGGGTACCTTATTAGTTAAATACCATGCAATTTAAATTGCTTTTATATTTTGGACCAATGTAAAGGACATGTTTCTACCATTTGGTGGGTGTCCTATTAGTTTAGACATGGATGATGTAAGGACATGTTTCCATCTTCGGATGAGTGTCCATTTACTTGCTTTCTTTGGACATTGTTTTGATTTTTAATATAACGATGCTTTATTTCAATTGTTGCATGTAATATGGATAATATTGTTATATTTAAGAATTTTATAATATTAAGACCTGTAAAGGAGGCCGGTTCCAATGAACCAGTCGTTGTGGGGGGTGCTGGGCCATTTTTCATCTTCCCCGCACGTACCCAACTTTTCGAACCCATTAGGGGGTTGGGGATTCCTTAGGAATCGAGTCATCCACCCCTTTCTTTTTCCTGGCCCGTCCGGGTGGCGATTCCATTTTCTCCGGACTTAGGTCCGTGTTCTCTAAGGCCCCGAGCCTAAACAGTGCAGAAGTAGCAAGAACCATTCCACCGAGAGTGGGGGCAAAAATCCCCGCTCACAATTAGGATGTTCCTTCCAAACTTATAACTTCCACACGCAAGCAGCAAGTCTCTTTTCCTAGGTGTATGGTCAACAAAATATCTGTCACATCCCAAAGTTTAGGTAGTCGAGTATTAGGCAAGAAGGACATAAATAAGTGGTCAAATAGAGGCTCGAGATAGTCAAAAACAAAATCGGTGTGCAAAGGAGGCTCGTGAAGTCGACGGGACCTAAAGGTAATTTTTTGAAAGGCCGAGGACCTAAGAGTAATTTTCCAAAAAGTTGTGTCGGTTCTTAAAAGTGACCTGAATGGATGCCATAAATGTGTTCTCAGGATTAATCGGGTGGTAATTGTGGTGCACGATTTTTCCCGAAAACGCACGGTTTATAAGTTACGGGCGATTTTCTAACAAGGGCATTTTGGACATTTCCACCGGAGGGGCGATTTTGTAATTAGATATAACTTTGGGGGCAAAATTTAAAAGAGCAAAAAACCACTTTCAAGTGGCCAAATCCTAGCCATTAAGTCCAAATGGGTTGGACAAATCATGGCCATTGAAAATAAACAAATTAATTAAATGGAAATTAAATTATAAACAACTACTTTTGGTCTTCCAAACACAAGTAAGGATAAAAAAGACACCACCATCACCACTTTTCTTCTTCCCTTAGGTCGTGCTCCACCCTCCCTTCCATTTTCAAGGAGAAAATTTTCAAGTCTAAGCCATTTTTCAAGTGAAATTCAATAGGAAATAAGGTAAGATACCATCCTAAGTCTTATTCTTTCATTAGAATTAGGTATTAGGCTATGTTTAGGAAGATTTGATATTATGTTCATGTTGGGAAAGTATTAGTAAGTTGATGATTATGGTGAAAAATGATAAACTACTTAAAGGAAATGATGAAAATGGTGATTATTAGTAAGAATAAGTAAAGGGTTGTTAGAAAATCATAAGGTAGCATCATGTTCATATCTAGGGTTTGTTCTTACATATGTGACATGTTAAATTCATAGGAAATCAAGGAGATTAGAGAGGAAAGGAAGTGAAATAGACAAGAAGAGCAAGGAAAAGCAAGGTTTGGTACTTTAACTAATTGTTTGTTCATTTTCTTGAAATTTTTCTGTTTTAGAATTAGTGAAATGCTGTGACTTGTATGATTTTTAATTAAATATAGAAAAATGTTCTTGAAGTGAATTTGTGATATGTTGTGCCTCAATATGTCTAGAATGACTGAAAAATATTTTGAGTTGAATTCGGAATGGTTATGATTATGGAAAAATTATTTCTGTTAGACCTGCTCTAGGAGGTACCTTGACTGAGATAGCCATGTTTCCGAATTTTTAATAACATTTAGAAAAATATTCTTCAATTGAATTTTGGATATGTTGTTTTTTAGTGAGTCTAGTATTTTATAAAAATAATTTGGAACCCCATTGATTGAATTTAATTTACGGAATTCACAAAATTCAGAACTGCTGCCAGGATGCAGGGCAACTGGAGCAGTCTGGTTGGGTGAACTACTTGACCAAGATTTTGTGTCCAGTTTGATCTGAAATTTTAAAGAAATGATTTTAAGATGTAAAAATATATTCTATAAAAATTTTAGATTTTTTAGTCAAGTAGATTATTTTATACAATTTTTCAAATTAAGGATCAAGTTGAGTCCAAAACCAGAATTTACTATTTATATGGTCATTTTGCTAATATTCATTTGGTCATTTTTCAAAAGTAATCCAATTGATTCCTTATGCATATAAATGAGCATAATATGTTATTAAAATGACAAAATATGATATTTCACGTTGAAATAATATAAGAAACATAAGTCGATAATTGTATAATGCATATTCGATTAAGAAATGGCATGAAAATTTTGGCTCCACTGGGTATCTGGGATAGTACTGAGTAGGGTAAGGGTATGATATATCATACTATATGCAGTGCTGCTTTAATATAGGACTTCGGTCCGAGTTATATAGGGTGACGACCCGAGCTATATAGTACTTCGGTCCGAATTATATAGGGCAATCGCCCGAGTTATATAGGACTCCGGTCCGAGGGCTTCGGCCACAAATTTCTCAGGGCTTGGTCCGCAATTTTTTTAGGGCCACAGCCACAGAATATATATACAGTTGTTTTAGTTAGTTCCTTACCATACGTTAGTCTACCAAATTACCTTGTGGAGCAAACTGATAAAATGATAATAACTGAATATATGACATGTATGGATTGTTTTTATTGTGATATTATTTTTCAATATGACTCATTGCTTTTAAAAGTGCATTATGCTTTTATTATTTATTTTTCGTAATTAGTTAAAGTACCCACTAAGCAATGCTTAGCGAGTTTAGTTTCTTCTAAACTCGTAGGCTATTAGCAAGGAGCCAGTAGCGAGCAGAGGAGTCCTGCGATCTGTCGGTCATCAACAAACTTAGGTGGTGCTCTTCATTTTGTATTTTGGTATTAGAAATTGGCATGTACTTATTTGAACAATACAAAGAGATAACTTGATGTAGCATGTAAATCTAGTAATGTATAATAACTATATGTTTTTAAATTGAGTTGGGTTGTGAATATAGAAGTGTGAATTCTTCTTGCAGGATTGTAGTTGAGGTTATAAGGGTGGATTATTAGGAGTGTGCTTGAGTTGAATTGTGAAACAAAATGTTTTTCAAAAATAAGAAAAATCAGTTTTGTCGACACTTGGGACCTAGAATTTTAAGGGAGACTCCGTCAAAACTTTTGGAAAATTTTTATAAGGAACATTAAGTAAGATGACATAACCAGAGCTCGTATCCCGATGTAGCATTCCTCCTCATCATAGGTCGGGAAGGGGTGTTACAATATCAATATGGGACATCTTGTTTTCAAAAAATTCACTCGAACGCTTTAACCAATAGTTGCATTTTCAAAAATAGAAGTCAGTCTATGATAATTCTCATTAATTAAGTTTTAATCCATTGGATCAACTAAAAATAACTTTCATGTTATATTGAATTAAAACAAAATTATGAGGTTTATCATAAATATATTTCCCATTTGGAAAAATAACTAATAATTTATGCCAAAAACAAGCCCATGATTAATGATTCTTGGTATAAATTAGGCCCATTATTGACTTTTACTAATCCATTATGGACCTAAATAGTTTATAATCTCATTCAAAAAGATGGTTAGGAAAAATAATTTTATTTCAAAGCCCATTTGTTTAAAAATGAATTTTGGGCTTTAAGGTAGAAATTAATTTGACCCATTTTAGAAAAGTTTTATATCCAAAGACCATCTTGAAAATTTTGAAAATATCTTTGGTCTTTTGGATTTAATGGAAAAAAAATTTTTGAGCTTAAAATATAATTAGGTCATATTAGAAAAAGAACAAACCAAATAGGTCGTGGTTCAAACCAAGATATATCAATCATAGTTAAACAATAAGCACTTGGGGTAAAAACCTAAGGAAAGTAATTAGGCCAATTACATGAGCTTTAGTCTTTGGGTTGAAAAGTTTAGGCTCTCATAGCAAGTATATACCAAAAGGTACAAGGCTATGAGTAGTTATGTCATGCTCAATCTCCATACCTTGAGTGAAAGTATGGCATCCCTTATATAACACAACAATACGGGTTACACGAGCGTTCTAACTCACGCACACAATGTGATCTGAATGATGCAATGGACAATATTATAATAAGAAAGAATAAAATAATATAAAGACCATCAGAATCAACTTCTCTTATTCGTCAGTAGAGTCACCACTATGAGCGGGGATTTTCACCCCACTCCTATGTGGAATGGTTCTTGCAACTTCAGCACTGTTAGGCTCAGGGCCTTAGAGAACACTGGCTTAAACCTAGAGAAAATGGAGTTGCCACCCAGACAGGCCGAGAAAATAGAAAGGGATGGATGACTTGATTTCTAAGAAATCCTCAACCGCCTAATGGGTTTGGAAAGTTGGGTACATATGGGGAAGGTGAGAATGATCTAGCACCCCTATAACGTCCGGTTCATTGGAATCAGCCTCCTTTTCAGGTCTAAATATTATTGAATCCTTAAATATTATAATATAATCCATAATACATGCAATTATCAAAAGATATAAACATTCATCACTTTATTAAAATGAAACAAACAAAATAAGTACCCATCCATAGATGGAAACATGCCTTTTACAATGTCAAATGTCTAAAACTAAATAAAATAGGACACCCACCATTTGGTGAAAACATACCCTTTACATTAATCTAAAACTCAAAATAAATTAAATTACATTAAACTTAACTAATGAGATATCCACAAAGTGGAAACATACCTCTTACACCTTTAAAGCACTAAATGATTAACTAGATGAAATTAAATCATTCAAACACTCTCCATAAGCAAAAATAAAATAAATCATCCATGACAAATAAAATATTAATAAATCATTCATCATAAACATGAAATAATTTAATCTAGGTTTTAATATTTAAATTAAGTATCAAATATAAAAATTTAGGATTTACATCTTAAATTAGGGTTTATAGATGCAAAATTAGGGTTTTAAACCTAAAACTAGGGTTTTAATTATCCACCTAGGGTTTTATGATACCATTAAGGTTTTGATTTAGAGAGTGTGGTTTTAGGTTGGAAATTAGGGTTTATGATTAATGTTTTAAAAACTAACCTAGTCAAATTAAGGTTTTGGATGTACAAATCAAGATTAAATTATGCAGATTGAAGGTTAATATATAATTATAGGATTTTAGATCAAAATATGCAAACTAAGATTAAAGACATGAAAAGTTAAAGTTTAATCCCAGATTAGAGATGCAAAGCTAGGGTTTAATATTGATTATTTGAGATTAGGGTTCTAGAAACAAGCTACTGGAAATTAATTATAGATTTGCATTGTTTGAATAAGCTACTAGATGAAATAATTTTATTAAAAGAATGAAAGCAATTACTAAATCAAAATCGAACCTTCATTTGTTGGCTCAACCAAGTTAAGTGTGTTTGAATCAAGCATTTTGTCTTGCTTACTTCTTGAGTCATTCTTTTTGGCCAGAGGTTAAGTACAATTGAGGATAGTTCTTCTTCCTGCCTCCTGGTTGTTGTGTATGTTTTAATTGTTGCTTTGTTTCTGTGTTAATTTAGATGATGTTCCTTTTCTCCCTTGTTCTCTTCCTATATTTATAGCAAATACCTTAGGTTAAAACCTTATAACTGGGACTTGAACTTCCTATTCAAGCCCGACTCATTCTTAAGCATATCAAATTAAATCCATTCAAATTTGAAGGAAACTATGACCATATCAGATTAAAATAAGTTTAATCCGACATGGAACTAAGTCCATATCAAATTAGTAAGTCTAATTCGATATGGAAAAGCTCCATGTCAAATTAGAATTAACCTAATTTGATAACAAAACCATTTAGGATACCAAAACAAGCCGAATTACGAGACCATATCGAATTGGGTCCAATTCAACATGGGGAAGTGCCCATATTGAATTAGGCATGACCAAATTCGATATGGGCATGCTCATTTCGAATTAAACTTGATTAAATTCGACATGAGCATGCTCATGTTGAATTTAGACAAGTTTAATTCTATATGAGCAAGGCTTATGACGAATTAAGATGGCCCACACCTATTTAGATCAAACCGGATTGATTTGGGCTTAAAACTTTGGTCCAGACTTGATTTGGGCCTCTAAAATTGAATTAAATTTAACTAGGGGCCTTAAGATTGAAACCTAACTTGATTCAACATTTTTAATTAGAACAAAATCCATACTGAGCCAAAATTAAGGGTCTATAGAGGGGTCTAATCCTGTCATATCACTTATATCCCATGCAAAGCAATCCTGGAACTCTTTGAGAAGCATCTCCAACTCCTTTTTATAAATGAATGAGGATGAAATGAATGTATTCTTTTTCTCTTCCATCATTCCTAGATTTATTATTTCTTTATCATCATTAATTTTATTAATATTGAATATTCCAAAATGCTCATCAAGAGGCAAAAGGAAAATAAGAGGAAATCTTGGAACTTTTATTGATGATGAAACGGTCACAAGATTTTTCCTTTCAAATAGACTTGAGATCATATGAGCATAGGGAATCTGACTTAGAAGTGTAGACTTAAACTCTGAACTAGAAGACTCAATCTCAAACTTGGATTCAAACTTAGACTCAATCTTAGACTTAGATTCAGACTTGAACTCAATACTGGAAGCTAGCCCAAAACTAGATTTGACCTTGAATTTGATCTAGACTCTTAGCTTGGTCTCTGACATAGGCTGAGGATCTGGCTAAAGATTTTACTCTTGATATGGAAAGCTTTTGTTAGGGTAGACTTTGATGATGATGGATTGCCATTCCTTTCAAAACACCAATTATTTGGCACTTCTAAAACTGGTTAGATCAAGTAGTTAAAATTTGATTCTTCTCCTCCTTCTAACGCAGCTACTTGGAATAGACTGGGCTCCATGATTTCCTCAAAATCTTCCCATGCCTCCAAGGGAGGCCTGCTATCTTCTAAGCTAAGCTTGACATCAAAGAAAATTTCAAACCCCGGGATCAACTCATTAGTAATAGGATTCAACCATGGTTCAGGAAATCCATTAAAAAGGGAGTCTGCTCCTTCTTTAACAAAATACCCATTCAAGGTTCTAAAGTAGGGTCTCATAGGCTAGTCAAATATGTCCCTAACTTTTTTACACTGAGACCTTTGTTTAGCTCTTCCTTCCATCTCTTCTACATCTTCAGGGGTTGGTTTATAGACCAAACAAAATGGCAATTAGACTGAAGGGTAATCGAAGAACTGTTGTATTCCCTGTTGGTTCCTACCTAACCCCATCCTAGGAAAATAGTTTATGCTTTTAAGAATATTAGCAACCGTAGGGTTTCCACCTAGATCAAAATCAAAAGGGATAAGTCCTTTACCTTCCTCTTCTTTTATAAACTGAATTAAATCAAAGGTGAAACCTGATAGGCTATGGCTGAAGGTTCTGGCTTGATTTCCAAAATTAGCACTTGAAGTAGGAGTTTTGACTTTCCACTCGGGTCTCCCATTATAGTAATCACTCCATCCTTGTACAAGAATTTGAGTTTCTGATGAAGAGAGGATGGGATGGACTTAGCTTGATAACTCCAGGGCCTTCCAAGTAATAGGTTAAAGTAGGCTGGGACATTTAGAACTTGAAAAGGGATCTTGTATTCCCCTAGGCAATTGTCACTTTAATGTTAACCACACCTAAAACTTCTCTTTTTATGTTGTCATATGCCCTTAAAATTTGATCTGAAGGTATTAGCTCAGCCATTTCGATCCCCAAACAACTTACCACCTTGAGTGGGAAAACATTCAATGTTGAGCCATTGTCATTTAGCACCACAGGTATTATCTTTCCATGAGCTATGACAATAATATAGAGAGCATGGTTATGTCCACATTCAAGTGAGAAATCCTTATCAGAAAATGAGATTACAATTAAGTTATTCATAGATGCAATCAAAGCTTATGGAGTAGTTTCAACTGGCATTTGAGTAGGGTAACTGGATTGAAGGATGCTCCAAATGGACAGACTAGCATGAGCCTTTTTGAGTTGCTTCAATATGGGATCCTTATCTGGCTTGTTTGTCTTTAGTGGTATAACCATCTTGGGTGGCAGCACTGATTATGACAACTCCAGAGGTGCTTGTGTGGCCCCTACACATTTGGTCATTGCATTGACCTCATCCATAAAATCATTCAAGTCCAACACATAGCAATAATCGTGAATCTCTTATGGGATCCGCTTCACCATCAACCAATAAGGTGATGGTGTTGATGTGTTGGTGAGTTGGCAATGGGTTGGTGGCGATGTTTGGCTAGGTAGGTGGGAGAATGGATCCATTTTCAATGAGATCCTAGATCTATTGTCTAAAGTTTCTACATACATCAATTTTATGACCAGTACCCTGATGATACTCATAATATTCATTGACATTCCTTCTTTTAGGAAGAGGATTCAAAGCCAGCTTAGGATCAAGAGGTTGAATCAAGTGAGCTTCTAGAGCCTTCTTGTATACCAAACTTAGAGGCATTCCCAAGTTAGTAAAAGTTCTTTGTTGTTGGCTCCTTTCCAAATGGAGTTATGGTTGAGGGGTAATATTGGCCACTTCACTTACTTGCAGACTGGCAGCCTAGGGACTATTGAAGTTTGGGCTTTTCCTAAATCTTGAGGAGGAGGCTATCTCCTTAATTTGACCAGTGTACATTAGATCTTCGATTTTGGTTGTCATAGCAATAAGGGCTTTGAAAGTGGGCAAATATTGGGTTTGCATATCAGCCTAGTAGATAGGCAATAGGTTCTTGATAATAATGTCAATCTGTTTTTATTCTGAAGGGCGATTGACCATTTGTGCCATCTTTCCTCTCCATCTCATAAGGAACGAGGTGAAGGACTCCCTATGGTTTTGCTTTGTAGTCTCAAGATCTCTTCTTGTAACATCCACCTCTATGTTATAGTGGTACTATTTAGTGAAAACATTGCAAACATCTTCCCATGTTCAATAATTTTTCCTGCATGGTCCATGAATCATCTGAGGGCTGCTTCTATGAGGGACCTCTGGAATAGTTAAGTAAGAAGTTCATCATTGAGTCCTATTTATTTGAGGGCCCCTACATACATTTTGAGATGAGTATTAGGGCAAGAGGTGCCATTAAACTTGTCCATTTCAGGCATCTTGAACTTGGGTAGAAAGCAAGCTTCAGGATATAGGGTCAAGAACTCAACATCAAAGGTCTCATCATAATGCTTAAAATTCTCAATCTGATTCTCCATTGCATCTAACTTTTTCAGGAGAATGCGGGTTTTAGTGTACTTCCCCTTTTGAAAAGGATTCACAGGGGGACTAGGTGAGAGAATCTTTGGTGTCTTAGTGGCAACTCCTTGCTTTGTCAGGTCAACCATGGGTGGTGGTTGATTGGAAGATGAACCAATATCATGTTGCTTTCCACACAACATATTTTGTACCCTAGTCATGACTGAGTTGCGCTGTGCACTCAGTGAATCAATCAGTGTCTTGTTGAAGTCTGCCTATTGGATAACCAGCATGTTCTTAAAACTTTCCTCTTACTTCTTAAGGATGGCCTCAAAGAAAGCTTGCATTTCATGGGATTCAATGTAATATCCACAATGTCGGATATAATTAAATATTTATATGGAAGTTTAATTAAAGTGTTGGAAGAAGGACTAATATAAAATGTATATGTTGGGTATATGAGAAATATACCTAAAGTATAAAAAAATTCACTCAAAAGAAAAAAATTAATTACTACCAAGAGTGAAATGGTAATGGAAGTGAAAGTAAAAGTTAATATAATAATAATAATAATAATAATTCAAAATTAAAATAATTTTTTATTGTGGAAGATGATGGAAAAATGGATATTTATTAATTATTAAATAAATAATTAAATAATATATATGTGGTTAGAATTAAAAAGAAAAATATGAAGTCAAAATTCACGACCATCTTCTTCTTTCTCTCTTCCTAGTGGGCCGATTTTCTCCATGATAGCTAAGTGGAGAATTCTTTCCTCCAATACTCAAATTTTACAAGGATTTTCAGAGGATTGAAGGAGGTTTTAGAGAAAGCACACCTAATTGGTAAGCTTTCTTTGCATTTTTGAAGTTTCTTTACGATTTCCAATTATGTGAAATATGAAATTTTGAAAGAGGTTAGGATAATTGTTCAAATGGGTATAGATAATGTTAATTTGATTTAGAGACAAGGATTTTGTTGTTAAATTGTTAAAACAATTAGATTTGGTAGAAGATTGGGAGAGTTAGTGATGAATTTTGTAAGAATGATTCTTAATTTGATTTAATTGTTTAAATCATGTTATAATATGATTCTAATGGTGGAAATGAACCTAAAACTCAATTTGAATTGATGAGAATGGTTTTCCAAAATTAAAGAAGGTTAGGGCAAAATTTGAAAGTTGGAGGGGAATAAGTTAAATTGATATTTACTAGTTAAAATGCATAGAAATTTGATTCTAATGTATTCCATACATTCACATTTTGATTAGGTATTGAGTATATAGTAATTGTCCAACCCAAGTGGTGAAGGACATTGTGGAAAAGTGGTGAGAAAGGTATGATTTATAACTTAGAAGTTCTTAAGCAAAGGTTTGTACATACTTTGATAGAATTATATTGAAATGCATTAGAATAGCATCTTACATTGCATGTTGGCATTAATGCTATGCTACTTTGATGTGTGAATTCACATGTAAAGTTCATAGTTATGTGTTTAAAGGCATGAATTTCCTAATATATGAATAATTAAGCCATTTTAAGATGGCTAATGGCATTGTTGAATGTCTTTGTAAAATGAAAGTATTTATGCCAATTTAAGGGCATAATTCGGCCACAATGTATAAGTGGCAAAGGATTTGATGTTTGTGATGAAAAAATGGTAAAATGATGGAAATGGTGCTAAAAGATAGAAAGTGGCATAATTGACAATGTTAAGAAAAAGGATGAAATGTTGCTTAATGCCTTATATAGTTTTCCTTTCCAGAATTTTGTGTTTGGCAATATGGATATGGCATGCCTATGATTTGCCTTTGGGCTAGAAACTAGGCATTACCATTATATGATTTACCTTTAGGTTAGACATTGGGTGTCACTTGTATTACCTTTGGGCTAGATACTAGGTGTCAATATGCCAAAATATTATTTCTAGAATTTGAATATTATATAGGGTCATTTGGGCCCAATACATGTGATTATGTTATTTGATGAAATTTTAAGAATAAAACGTAAGTTCTAAAATGCATTTGCATGTTACATTGTGAGTTTCTAAAAGAAAACATGGTGCATTATCTTTCTCTTTAAAGTTTTCTTTTATATCAAAGTATGTACCACTAGACTGTTAGCTTAGCACCGTTGTTTATTGCGCATGTGATAGGGAGATAGAAAGCCCTGCTAGACCTAGTTAGTTTTAGGGTTTTTGGGGATTTTACTAGATGTTTTGGATAGGTTGCCACAGGACCAGGGTCAGTTATGGACATTTAAATATTTATGTTTGTATACAAGAAAATGTAGTTATGGACATTATGTTGTTATGTAGATTATGTACATTATGGACATTACAAGAAAAGAGTATTCAGTTATGGACATTATGTAGTTATGTAGATTATGTTTGTATACAAGAAAATGTTGTAAATTGTAATGGTTTTGGGCAAAATGTTATTAATTTGGTATATTTTATATATTGATAAATGATTCAATATTTTAAGGAGCAATGGAGAAATGGTTATTTGAATTTTTGGGAACAGTTGAAATACAAATAAAACTCTAGCAAATTTTTCCCAAAGATTTTTCTTTAAAATATGTATTTTTTATAATTAAATCACTTAAGGAATAAATTATTTAATTTGGAATTTTGATGGAATTTTTTTTAAAGATTGAAACAGTAACATTCTTATATTTTATGTATGTATTTTACATATACGAGGTTTATGTATTATATGTATATAGGGTATAAGTGTGTTATATTTATTTGGCTATCAAAGCATGGGTTTGAGGTTCTCAATCTAGGTGGATTTTGAAAGACAATAAAAGGGATTTTAAATGTGATTTTCAAGTGTGATACATACATATGCATTGGCACATACACTGGTCTCTGATGTGGCAATATTTATGTGTGGTAACAAATATATGTTGAGATAGCATCTGGAACACACAGATAAAATAAGGATGGTGTCGAGGGTTATGCTTATTCTAAATAAAGAGTGTGAAATTGAGTGTGGGATGAAGAAATGAGTTGCAACATGATAGTGATTAAGGGTATTTGTTGGAGGAATTGGTAATGAGAAAAAGAAATCTTATATCTTGATAAATAGGGTTTAAATGAAACTTGAAGTTATTAAAATGCTAAATTAATTGATTTTGAAGAGAATTATGTTAATGGGATTAAATGGTTAATTGAAATATATTACATGATTTGGTTTAAAATTATTTGGGGTATTTGTTAAGTAGGAAGAGGAATTTTTTTCTTGATAATTATGATTTAAAATGAATCTTGAAATTGATGAAATGTTGATTCAATTGATTATGGAAGAAAATGTTTATGGAGCTAAGTGACCTTTTGAAGTATCTTTATTAATTATGGTTTAAATGGTATATGTTTAAAGTTAATATCAATTGTGGTTGAACTTACTAAACTATATCATTAAAGTGTACATACTTAAGAATTTGAGACTGAAAGAGAAAGGAGAAATGTAATTGAAGTTATTGTAAGTATATTAAGCTATTTGTTTAATTATAGAAAGTGCACGAG
Source organism: Garcia nutans (assembly GCA_947685225.1). NCBI lineage: Eukaryota > Viridiplantae > Streptophyta > Magnoliopsida > Malpighiales > Euphorbiaceae > Garcia > Garcia nutans. The sequence goes on along the minus strand of CANTUV010000005.1, from coordinate 33,980,319 downwards.
AAGTTACATGTATATTATATTAAAGAATAACTTTGAGTTAAGTAAAGTATATTTAAAGTTAAGGATAACAATATTATTAGAGTTATAAGATTATGTTATGTATAAATAAATGATTTAAGTAATAAGGAATGGGAGAGCAGGTAAATGCAAAATGAGGTTTGAGTGCAATTGTGATTTTGGCAAGTTAAAAATTTAATTATTTGGTTCAATAAGTGAATATAGTACTGAATTGTTGACTTATTTGGTTGAGGATTATATATGTATATGTTTGTTCTGCATGTAAATTAAAAGATATATAAAATATTTGTTAAGCATCTATGTGTGTATGGAAGTTCAAAGATTTAATAAATTATGGGAATTTGAGGAAGAAATAAAAAAATATATATATATAAGTGAGATTGATTATATACATGTTAAGAGTGTAATATTTATAGGTTGTGCTGAAAAATAAGAAGAAAATAGTGATAGTTAAATTCCTATAGGCGTGTGATATTATTTTGACACATGTGTGTTTTACAGACGAAACTTGACTTGAATTGTATAGTGTAAAGGACTTGGTAGTGTCCCTTACTAATTTATCTATATGGTTATTAAAGTGCAACTGATGATTGTGATTCAAAAGAATCATAATTAAAGTCAATTATGGTAAAAATTGTTAAATTATATTATTAGAGTATGTATGTTTATTTATGAGTTTGTGGAGAAGAATGAAATACTAGAGTAAGTAAATGGGAATTAAAGAGGGATGATCAATGTTAAACAAAAAAGGTTAGTAGTTAATTTAATTGAAGTTAGTATTTATGTTCTGAATGATACTTGGTTGATGTATTTATTTTAAAAAATAATAAATAAATAAATTATATTTGAATTTAATTGTGATTTTGGAGTATGAGAAATTATTTCTTTGGTTTAAATGAATGAGTTGGTAGTGAATCATTGATTAAATTATAAGAAGTATAAACAATTGAGGGAAGGTTGTTATAGGATATTGAAGAAGGGTTACTCTAGTGGTTGGTGGAATTTAGAAAGATGGGAATTAGAGAAAATTATTGATAAATGTAACTGAGAAATCAAAATGAGTGTACAATTAATGTTTGGATAGATAATAAGTGTATGTGATTAGTGAATTTTGGAATATTATTAAGGGAAAGAATAAGTGCTATTAAATGACGATTGAAGTGGGAAAATTAACATAAGTAAGAAAGATTGATATCTAATTTCATTGAATTTAATGTAAATGCATTAGATTATATTTGGTTAATTTGTTTATGAAATTTTAGGTTTGAACTTAATTGAGTTTTGGTGTGTTTAGTAAATATTGGGATTTTCGTAATGAGTAAATGATAAGTATATAATTGATGATATTTTTGCCCCTATTTCTTGGTATATTTATTGTCAAATTGAGTTTAATTTGTTTGTTCAATTGCTTGTTAGGGTTGACACTTTGAAGCCCTACGGTCAATTAGGCTAGAATCATGGATGAAAGACAAGGAAAAGAGCTATTTTGGAAAAAATTTTCAAGTGACATGCTTAACGACATAGGCATGTCAATGGCCATGTCGTTAGCCCACCTCACAAAAGACTTAAACACACCCATGTCACTGTCGGTGTCCTTAATCCTGCATTACAGTAGCTACCACACATCCAGCAGCTTGGCCGTGTTGTTGCCCATGTCATCAACACTTAAAAAAATATCATCGACATGCCTAGAGACACGGCCGTGTCACTGGGCGTGTCAGGCTAAATCTCTCATTTATAAAATCTGAACTAAAGTGCAAATTAGGGATCTAATTTTTATCACTTAGAGGCGACTTCTTTAAAAGAAAGAGTTTGGAAACTGAGGTTGAGGGTGAAGATCTAATTTATACAAGATTTAAATCAAGAATCAAGGATTGAAGTGAAGAAACACAAATCATTCATCATGGATTGTTTGAATTCTTTTACTTATTTCTTCGGTTCTAGTTTTCTGGTTATGAACATGAGTAAAATTATTTCTATCTAGATATTGATGAACCCTAGCTTTATTGTATGGATTGAATGGCTTTCATTAAATTAAATCATTTAATTGACTTATCTTATTCTTATGATTCTTAATTGTTTATTTCCAATTGATAATGGCATGCTTATTAATTGGTTGCAATTTTCATATTATTGACTTAAAAAAGCTTGATATGAGCAGAATTCACATTGGAGTTAAGGGTTGATTGGAGTGCTAGAGATAGACTTACAAGATCCTTTGGTTTATAATTCCTCATTCCTATTGCATGATCTATTTAATTATGCTTGAGAAGAGATTCCTAGCATTCTACTTAGTGATTAGGGATTAATTCACTTGAGAGAGGTTTAGATCTAATTTAGAGGAATTCCAATTCAACTATGTTATTTGATTTAATTAAATTAGGATTCATAAATATTCTTTATAGCTAGAGGGATTCAATATCTGGATAGTGTCTTTATCATCAATTCTTTTTGCACAATCTCAATCTTTCATTAATTTAATTTATTAGGTAATTCATTTTTTTATTTTAATCATCACAAGAATTATTGGCTTGCTAAATAACAGTTGGAATTTTCACCAGTAATTGACCTTGTCCCAGTGGAACAATATCTTACTCACTACTTTATTACTTGCATGACTCGTGCACTTGCGGTAGCATTGCAATATCTTACTCACTATTTTTGGTGCCATTGTCAGGGAACAACGGTTTTCAATATTAGTAATATAATTAGGACTATTGATTTAGCTTTTATTTTATTTGTTCTTAACATTGGTTCCTACTTGTTGGTTGTCAATTTAGGTACTTTTTCTTATTTATGACCCAAGCTATCTCTTCCCGTTTACTTGAATTAGATAAAAAAAACTAGAGAGAACATTGAGGAGAAAGCGAAAGGAAGAAAGGGAAAAAGTTTTGGTAGAAAAGGAAACAAACCTGGAAGGCTCAAGCTCAGAAGAAGAACTTGAAGCAATGGTAGGAATTGAGCCAAGAACAATGCAGGACTATGCTAAGCCCACTCTCAATGGGGCTGATTCTAGCATACGGAGGCCGATAGTTGCTGCGAACAACTTTGAAATAAAGTCAAATGTAATTCAAATGGTACAACAGACTTGCCTATTTGTTGGGTTCTCAGATGAAGATCCTAATTCACATCTTGCGAATTTTTTGGAAGTATGTGACACGTTTAAGATAAATAATGTCTCAGATGATGCAGTTAGGTTGAGGTTGTTCCCATTTTCACTTAGAGACCGACCAAAGAAATGGCTTAAATCTTTTCCCCCGGGCACTTTCACCACATGGGGTTAGTTGGCTGAGAAATTCTTAGAAAAATACTTTCCACCTTCCAAGACCACCTAATTGAGGAAAGATATCTCATCCTTCCTTCAGCAAGATGGTGAGAACCTTTATGATGTTTGGGAGAGGTTTAAAGATGTATTGAGAAGGTGTCCTCATCATGGGCTTCCACTATGGCTTCAGATTTAAACTTTTTACAATGGATTGAACTATGCAAGCAAGCAATCCATTAATGCAGCTGCTGGGGGTACCATAAATAACAAGACACCTAAAGAAGCAAGGGATTTGATTGAAGATATGGCCCTTACCAATTATTAGTGGCAAGCTCCAACGGATTAAGGAAAACTAAGGGTCACTGGTTCGCATCAATTGGATCCTGTGGTGGCTTTGATAGTACAATTAGAAGCAATGAACAAAAAGATTGATTCATTAGCCTCATCTTCAGGGAAATTAATGCAGGTGATGTCTTGTGAATGGTGTGGGGGTAGACATCAAGGTTAAGATTGTCAAAGTGGCAATATGTTTGCTAGACATGAGAAGGTGGATTTTGTTGGGAATATGCCAAGGCAACAGTAGAACAACCCCTGCAGCAACACATATAATCCAGGGTGGAGAAATTATCCTAATTTCTCCTAGAATAATCAGAACAATTCAAGACGTCCCTTTAGATTTTAGTAGCCTCAACACCAACAAGCTGCTCCTCCAAGAAAGAGCAATTTGGAAGACATGATGGAGAAGTTCATAGCAACTTCAGAAAATAAATTTCCATCAATCAAAACCACCCTTAGAAATCAGCTAGCCTCTATTCACAATTTGGAAAAACAAATGGGGCAAATTGCCAAGTTACTCGGTGAAAGACCACAAGGGAGTTTACCTAGCAATATTAAGGCAAACCCGAAGGAGCAGCTAAAGGTAATCACTTTGAGGAGTGGAAAGGAAATTAAGGGTGGTGTGGTTGAGAAAAGAGAAGAAGTGATTAAGGAAGAGGCTGAGGCATAAGAAAAAAAATAAAATGATTCTATTGTCACTTTGGGAGAGAAGGCTGTAGTAGAAAATAAGAAAGAGAACCAACCACAAGAGCCCAGTGCAATAGTGAAAGAATACCGACCTCGAGTGCCATATCCAGCAAGGTTGAATGAGGATAAGATGGATGCTCAGTTCGGTAAGTTTCTTAAACTCTTTAAACAATTGCACATTAATATTCCATTTACCGAATCTTTATTGCAAAATGCCCAAATATACTAAATTTTTGAAAGATCTCCTTTCTAACAAAAGGAAACTTGAGGAAGTATCATTGGTGCATTTGTCGAAAAAGAATTCGGTAATTTTGCAAAAGAGGTTTTCGAAGAAATTAAAATATCCTGGTAGTATTGCTATTCCATGTTTGATAGGTAATCTTGAAGTTAAAAGTGCATTGGATGATTTAGGGGCTAGCATAAGTGTTATGCCCTATAAGATGTTTAAAGAGTTAAGTATCAGAGAACCTAAACCAACACTCATAACCTTTCAACTTGCTAATAAGTCAATAGTCTGCCCTCGTGGTATTATAGAGGATGTGTTGGTAAAAGTTAGGGATTTCATTTTTCCCAATGACTTTGTTGTCATTGATATAGATGAGGGCGTGGATGTTTCACTTATCCTTGGTAGGCCATTTTTAAGTACAGCCCATGCCCTTATCGATGTCCATGATGGCACATTGACTTTGAGAGTGGGAAGCGAGAGTTATTTTTATGCACATTATGCTATAAAGCAGCCACTTATACTCTATGAGGCAAATTCATGCAATGATATTATTGCTCATGAAACCATAAATTTTGTTACTAATGTTATTTCTAAGGATCCCCTTGAGTTATGTTTAATGCAGAATAATGTTGAGGATCAAGAAGTAATGGAACAACTTGCTTATCTTGAAGCAAGCAAGTCATTCAAGTGTTGGGCATATGAAACCATTGAGATACCAAAAGAAAATAAACTAAAACCATTTGTGATCGATCCACCCAACTTGGAACTCAAGATCCTTTTGGATCACCTTGAGTATGGATTCTTGGCAGAGAAAAATAAATTGCCCATAATTTTGAGTTCCCACCTATCTCTTGAGCAGAAGGTAAAGCTCATCAAGTTGTTATAAAAGCATAAAAAAGTCATAGCTTGAAAGATAGTAGACATCAAGGGTATCAGTCCATCCTATTGCACTCACAAGATACCGATGGAGGATGAAATCAAGCTGGTGGTGCAACCACAGCTAAGACTAAACCCTAAGATGAAAGATGTAGTGAAAGCTGAAGTGATCAAACTACTTAATACAGGAATTGTATATCCAATTTCGAATAGCTCTTGGGTGAGCCCGGTTCAGGTAGTACCAAATAAAGGAGGGATGACAGTGGTTCCCAATGAAAATAATGAGCTAATTCCAAAAAGAACGATTACCAGCTGGAGGGTTTGCATAGACTACCGAAAGTTAAATGATGCAACTAGGAAGGACCATTTTCCATTTGCCTTCATTGATCAGATGTTGGAGAGATTATCCAGGCATGAAAACTACTATTTTTTGGATGGTCTTTCGGGCTACTTCCAAATTCCTATTGCCCCGGAAGACCAAGAGAAAATTACGCTCACCAGTCCATATGGGACATTCTCATATTGAAGAATGCCATTCAGATTGTCCAGTGCACCTATAACTTTTCAATGGTGCATGGTGGCAATCTTCGATGAGCTGATTGAGGATATTATGAAGGTGTTCATGGATGATTTCTCAGTTTATGGTAGCTCATTTGAAGGATGTTTGGAAAACCTTGAGAGGGTGTTGGTAAGGTGTGAGGAAACTAACCTTATGCTTAATTGGAAAAAATGTCATTTCATAGTTCAAGAGGGAATTGCATTGGGACACAAGATTTCAAGCTAGGGTATTGAGGTGGACCGGGCTAAGGTGGAAACCGTTGAGAAATTACCACCACTCACATCAGTCAAGGTCATTAGAAGTTTTTTAGGACATGCAGGCTTCTATCGGAGGTTCATACAAGATTTTTCTAAGATAGCTCACCCTTTAACATGATTCCTTGAGAAGGATGTTGATTTTGTATTTGATGAGGAATGTCTAAGAACTTTCACAACGCTTAATGAAAAAAATGATCCATGCTCCAATCATGGTGGCTTCCAATTGGAATTTACCTTTTGAATTGATTTGTGATGTAAGTGATTTCACAGTGGGGGTAGTCTTGGGTCAACGCAGGGAGAAGTATTTCCAGCCCATCTACATGCAAGTAAGACTCTAAATGCAGCTCAGGCCAATTACATAACTACAGAGAAAGAACTACTAGTTGTGGTTTTTGCTTTTGACAAGTTTAGATCATACCTGATTTTGTCAAAAGTGATCATTTATATGGACCATTCAGCTTTGAGGTATTTATTTGCAAAAACTGATGCAAAGCCTAGGCTAATTTGATGGGTTTTATTATTATAGGAATTTGACTTAAAGATTCAAGACAAAAAAGGAGCTAAAAATTTGGCAGCATATCACCTTTCTCGTTTGAAGAACACAACCTTGGAGAAGTTTAAAGAAGGAGGCATGTAATATCCCAAACTATACCCTAAAATTTTTGGAATGATTATTGTTGAAATTGGATTAAATGATATAAAGTATATATTTATGATTAAGATATAAGAGAGGAAAAGAGAAATGTGTATATGTTGTATATATAGAGGTATATACAACATATACAAGTCAACTTTTATTTAATGGTCAAATGAGATATTTTGGTTATTTTATAATGGGAAATTATGTGATGGTGGAAGATGATATTTATTATTTTATTATATTAAATTGCTTGGTGGAAATTAAAAGAGAGTTTGTGTGGTTAGAAGAGTTGATTATGGGTTGACTTTCATTTTCATCTTCTTATTTCTTCTCTTTGGCCGACCATCACCATAGCTAGAAGGAAAGGGATTTTTGTTGCTCTCTAATTCAAGATTGAAGGGTGTTTCAAGAGATCAAGTTGGAGTTTGAAGGGTTTTTATCACTTTTGGTAAGTTTTCAACTTGTTTCCTTGGTTTTCTTTTGAGTTTGTGTGTTGAGCTTGGTGTATGGTTGTTATTGAGATATGTATGTATAATTGTGGTGTGTTTGAGAGTGTTTGGTCTTATTGGCTTTGATTTTGGGGTTGGTTTGAAGGAAAGGTTAAGTTTGGTGATGGAAAGTAAGTGTTGTGGATTGTACGTTTGTTGAACGGTGAAAATGGTTGTGATTGTGTTTTGATGTATGTATTGAGTTGTTTTGGTGTTCATGCAAGTTTATTATGGTTTATTGATGGTTTTGGGTAAGATTGTTTGGAGTGGAAAAGGGTTAAGTAAGATGTATGTTGGATGTGGTGGTGTTGGTGTCGAAATCAGGGTTTTTGGCCTGACATGCCCATAAACACGGCCAAGTCTTTGGGTGTGTTGTTGGTTCTATTTTGTGTGGGTTACATGACCAGTGATACGCCCATGTCACTGAGCGTGCCACAGCTTCTGTGTTGGAGTAGTATTGACACGTCCAGTGACACGCCCATGTCACTGAGCATGTCATAGCTACTGTGATGTTGGTGGATTGACACGGCCAGTGACACGCCCATGTCACTGAGCGTGTCAAAGCTTCTGTGTTGTTGATTTAGGGCATGATCAAGGGCCCGCCCGTGTTGTTGAGCGTGTCATGTGTAGAGTTTGCCCTAGTTGGTTCTTGTTCTTATTTTCTTATGTGTATCACTAAGTGAGTGTGTATAATTACAATTGGATTAGGTTTTGAAGAGATTGAGTTACCCTAATCCAAGTATTAAAGGATTCTTGGAAGAGGAGGTTGTTAGATTGGTGTGAGTTGCTCTTGAGGTAAGTACAAACCTTACATGGATGCATACATTTACATGACTTTGGGACTTAACACATTTGGTTGTAAATGTGTTAAGTAATCTATTACATTGTTGATACATTTGATTAATGCTATGATTTGCATAATGTGAAAGATATAATGATCATTTAAAATGTATGTATAATGCAATTGGATATTTATACCCTAATGATGAGATGTGAAGCCATTGTTGTTGGCTGTAATGATGCAAATGAAATGATTGGGGCATGGTTGCCTAGATGATTATGAGAAAATGAGAATGGAATTGATAATGAAATAATAAAAGAATCGTGTGCATAATATGTTATTCAATTTTTAGAGTTTTGTTATTGGTGGCATGCCTAAAAGTAACACTCCCTTGAAGTTGGGTTGGGCTTGGTCCTTGAAGCCAAGTTGGGTTGATGCTTAGCTCCCCTGAAGCTTGGTTGGGCCTAGTCCTTAAAGCTTGGTTGGGCCTAGTCCTTAAAGCCTAGTTAGGATGTTACATATGAGATGTTTCTCATTGTGATAATGATTCGCCTACAGGCTTGATAATGTGATTATTGAACCAAAACAGTAACTCTGGAAGTTGAATGACATATTAGTTTCTTTTGGGCCCATGTTTGTCTTTGCTTTAATATGAACTATGAATGATGAAACAAATGAATAACATGATGAGATTTAATGTTATGAAAAATGGCATTCTTGAATATTGATTCTAATGCTTGAAAGTGTGACATTTGCATTACATTTAAAGCATATTGTTGTCATGGTTAGTACCACTAATCCATTGGCTTAGCGATTGTGGTTCATCTCACAGGTGACAGGGTAGAACCGGAGAGTTTTGATAGACCGAGATGAGTCTAGGTTTGTGACCCTTTGTGAAGTGTTGATTATTGGGCTTCAAGATCAGAGACGAACTGCCAAGCATGTATAAATTCTATATTTTTGTATTTATGGATTTTGATGTATATATATATATGTATATGCCGCTACATTTTCCGCTGCTTAACAAGCATATGTTTTATCTATTATGTTCTATAATATAACTTAAATGTTTTAAGTTTTTCTCATATTGTTAATTAGAAAAATTGGTTTGTTTCAAATAGACTGTGACATTCTTGTATCCGGTATACGTGTATTACATATTGAGAGTATATGTGGTGTACGTATATGGGGTATAGGGGTGTTATAATTGTTTTCGTATCAGAGCCTAGGTTTGAGGTTCTCAATATAGGTGAATTGTAAGAAAAAGAAAATTTTGATTTTAAAATATGGTTTTTGAATAAGATACATGCTTTGGCACTGGCAGTTTCTGATCTTTGATAAGGTATTCTGCTGTGTTTGCAGATATAGATAGTGATGGCTTCTCAGTCACGTGAGTCTATAGAAGGTAGTGCTGAGAGTGTAGCTCCTGATGAGGGTAGAGATGGAGCTAGGGTTGAGAGAGCTGGTGAGGCACCTGCTCCTGTGCCAGAGAGACCAGCTGCTAATGAGATTCCGCTGGTTTGGTTACGGCATACGGTAGAATTATTAAGGCAAGCTCCAGTGCAGCAGCCACCACCGCAACCACAACCACAAGTACCGATGAGGCAGTATGATAAATTGAGAAAGTATGTTGCTAAGGATTTCATTGGTACCACAGATCCTACAGTAGCTGAGCAGTGGTTGGATAGAGTTCAAAGGGTATTCATCCAGTTGCAAGCTACTTCTGAAGAGAATTTTGATTATGCTAGATCTCTTCTACAGAGAGATGCGTATGATTGGTGGAAGATAGTTTCACATGCGATGGATGATCCACTGACCTTGACTTATGGTGATTTTCTGTGGGAGTTTGAGCAGAAGTATAATCCGAGGGAGTGTAAGGATGCTAAGAAGGTGGAGTTTCTGAATCTGAGGTAGGATAACCGGACGGTGATAGAAAATGAGGTAGAGTTCATCCGGTTGAGTCATTATGCTGGTGGGATTATTTCAGATGATATAGACTGGTGTAGGAGATTTGAGGAGGGATTGAAGCCCTTTATTAGGTGTACTGTTGTTGGTTGCAGCTGCCAAAAGTGTTGAGAGAGCACAGGGTATTGCAGCAGCTGCTACTGAGGAGGAGACTAGAGTTAGGAGACCCTAGTTTGAGGCAGGATCTTCATCTATGAAGAGAGGCCGAGGAAGTTTTGTTTTGAGGGTCAGTAGGAGCCAGAGGCAGCCTGGTAGGTCAGTTTAGTATCAGAGGCAGAGACTGAGACCTACAGTTTCTGTGGTGACTGCTCCGACTCTAGTGATTCAGATATCCATTCCACCAACATGTGTTCATTGTGGTAGGGCACATGGGGGTGCTTGTTGGAAGATGGGTGGACCAGGAGTTTGTTTTAGATGTGGGTCACCAGGTCATTTCATCAAAGATTGCCCTGAGTTACTAGGAGATAGACAGACTGATACTGCAGCTTCTCGACCCAGTGTCAACAGAGGAGGTGGAGGGGGCAGAGGTTTTAGCAGAGGTGGTAGATCTGGGTTTAGTCAAAGAGGAGGCTCTACATCCGAAGGCAGTAGGCCAGATGAGGCTGGGCCATCTCAGCAAGTGTATGTGATGCAGAGGCAGCCTGATGCTTCAGCCGTCATTGCATGTACATTTTTTTATTTGGCATTTTAGTGCTTCTCTAATTTTTCCAAGATCTACTCATTCATACATAAGTGCATCCATCTTGCCTGTGTTTGAATTGCATTCTAAGTCCCTAGTATTTGATGTCTTGGTGACAAATACTTTAGGGCATAGTGTGGTAGTTAGCAAGGTGCATCGTAATAGTTCAGTTGTGGTGCAAGATGAGGAGTTCTTGAGTGATTTGATTGTAATGTCTTTTAAGGAGTATGATTTGATTTTGGGCATGGATTGGTTGTCTAAGCATGGGGCTGTGGTGGATTATCAGAATAAGTGTGTTACTTTGAGAACTGGTGATGGTAGAAGTGTTATGGTATCTAGTGAGCAAAAACAACTTGCATCCTTGTTTATTTCAACTGTTGCAGCTAGGAGGTTGATTCAAAAGGGATGCGAGACTTATCTTGTGCATGTTGTGGATACCAGAGTAGTGGGTTCTCAACTTGATAGTATACCCACAGTTGCTGAATTCCCAGATATGTTTCCTGAGGAGTTTCTAGGGATATCCCCTGAGAGAGAGGTTGAGTTTGGTATCGATTTGTTACCTGGTAGCACTCCCATCTCTATTACTCCCTATCAAATGGCACCTGCTGAGTTGAGAGAATTGAAGGTGCAGTTGCAGGAGTTGCTGGATAAAGGGCTTGTTCGCCTTAGCGTGTCTTTATGGTGAGCTCCTATTTTGTTTGTAAGGAAGAAGGATGGTACTTTAAGATTATGCATTGATTATAGGCAATTAAATAAGGTGACTATCAAGAATAAGTATCCTTTGCCTAGGATTGATGATCTTTTTGATCAGTTGAAGGGAGCAACAGTTTTCTCTAAGATTGATCTGAGATCAGGGTACCATCAGTTGAGAGTCAGAGCTGAAGATGTGTCTAAGATAGCTTTTCGTACAAGGTATGAGCATTATGAGTTTTTGGTGATGCCTTTTGGGTTGACGAATGCACCAGCAGCTTTTATGGATTTGATGAACAGGATGTTTAGACCCTAAATAGATCAGTTTATGGTGGTCTTTATCGATGATATTTTGGTGTATTCACATAATAAGGAGCATGATAAGCACTTGTGGATTGTATTACAAACCTTGAGAGAGAAGCAGTTGTATGCTAAGCTGTCTAAGTGTGAGTTTTGGCTTGATCAAGTGACTTTTCTCGATCATGTGGTTTCAGTAGATGGTATTAGAGTTGATCCGAGTAAAGTTGAAGCCATTTTGAATTGGAGTCCATCGAAATCAGTGACTAAAGTTAGAAGTTTTCTGGGTTTAGCAGGCTATTATCGACGGTTTGTGAAGGGTTTTTCTTTGATAGCTACTCCACTCACCAGATTACTTTGGAAGGGAGTTAGATTCATGTGGATAGATCAGTTCAAGCAAGCTTTGAGCAGTTAAAGGAGATGTTGACTCAAGCTCCTGTTCTTACCTTGCCTGTGGAAGCTAAACCATATGTGATTTACAGTGATGCTTCACATAATGGTTTAGGTTGTGTTTTGATGCAGGAGGGTACAGTCATAGCTTTTGCTTCTCGGCAGTTGAAGCCACATGAGCTGAATTATCTGACGTATGATTTGGAGTTGGCAGCCATAGTGTTTGCTTTGAAGATTTGGCGACATTATCTTTATGGGGAGAAGTGTTTCATCTATACGGATCACAAGAGTTTGAAATACTTGGGTGTCCAAAGGGAGCTGAATCTTCGGCAGAGACGGTGGTTGGAGTTGCTTAAAGATTATGACTATTTAATTGACTATAATTCTAGTAAGGCGAATGTTGTTGCTGATGCCTTAAGTCATAAGTCTCTAGCAGGTTTGACTGCTTATTTGCTCTTGTTGCTTGTTGAATTGAGACCGTTGCATGCTAGTTTTGAATCATGTGATGATGGTGCTTTATTGGCTCAGTTACAGTTGAGGCCAATCTTGTTGGATAAGATTAGAGAGGCTCAGTTGGCATATGAGAAAATTTAGAAGATTATTTTGGATTGTCAAAAAGGAGAGAGTAGAGATTTTCATGTGAGAGATGATGGTAGTTTATGGTTCAAAGATAGACTGTATGTTCCTGATGATGCAAGATTGAAAAAGATTATTTTGGAGGAAGCATATCAGTCGGCTTTTGCTATGCACCCTGGGAATACCAAGATGCTTCATGATTTGAAGCAACATTATTGGTGGTCAGGTATGAAGAGGGACATAGTGGAGTTTGTATCTAAGTGTCTCACTTATCAGAGAGTGAAAGTCGAGCACCAAATTCCAACAGGGTTGCTCCAACCCTTATCGGTGCCAGAATGGAAATGTGAGAATATAACAATGGATTTTATGATTGGTTTGCCGTTGACTTAGAAGAAGCATGATGCAATTTGGGTGATTGTTGATCGGTTGATGAAGACAGCTCATTTCCTTCAAGTTTGAATGGATTATTCTCTTGAGAAGTTGGCTGAGCTGTATATTAGTAAGATAGTAAGATTGCATGGAGTCCCAATTTCTTTGGTATCTGATCGAGATCCCCAGTTCACTTCAAGATTTTGAAAGAGTTTGCATAATGCTTTGGGTTCTCGGTTGAATTTTAGCACTGCTTTTCATCCTCAGACAGATGAGCAGTCAGAAAGGGTGATACAGATTTTAGAGGACATGTTGAGAAGTTGTGTTATTGATTTCTCTGGAAGTTGGAACAGATTTTTGCCATTAATGGAATTTGCTTACAACAATAGTCATCAATCTAGTATTAAAATGGCACCTTATGAGGCATTGTATGGTAGAAGATGCAGGACGCCTCTATGTTGGGATGAAGTTGGAGAAGGGAAATTGATTGGTCCCGATTTGATTAAAGAAATAGAAGAGAAAGTGAAGATAATTTGGGATCATTTGAAAGTAGCTTCAGATCGACAGAAATCATATTCAGATTTGAAGAGGAGCAACATAGAATTTAGTGTAGGAGATAAAGTATTTTTGAAAGTGTCTCCTTGGAAGAAGATTTTGAGATTTGGCTGCAAAGGGAAACTGAGTCCTCGTTTTATTGGACCTTATGAAGTATTGGAGAGAGTTGGACCAGTTGCCTATCGTTTAGCTTTGCCACCTGAGTTGGATAGAATTCACAATGTCTTCCATGTCTCTATGCTGTGGAGGTACAGGTCAGACCCATCTCACGTTTTGTCAGTTGAATATATTGAGGTGAGTCCGGATCTGACTTTTGAGGAAGAACCAGTAGCTATTTTGGCACATGAACTAAGAGAGATGAGAAATAAGAAAGCGCCACTTGTGAAGGTTCTTTGGAAGAATCATGCTAAGGAAGAGGCAACTTGGGAGAGCGAGCAAGTGATGCGAGACTAGTATCCCCAGCTGTTTCAGACTTAAGATCAGGTAATTTCGAGGATGAAATTTATTTATAGAGGGGGAGAATTGTAATATCCCAAACTATACCCTAAAATTTTTGGAATGATTATTGTTGAAATTGGATTAAATGATATAAAGTATATATTTATGATTAAGTGGTAAGAGAGGAAAAGAGAAGTGTGTATATGTTGTATATATAGAGATACAAGTCAACTTTTATTTAATGGTCAAATGAGATATTTTGGTTATTATATAATGGGAAATTATGTGATGGTGGAAGATGATATTTATTATTTTATTATATTAATTTGCTTGGTGTGTAACACCCCTATACCCCGTATACGTACACAGCATGCTAATACGATTGTAATATATGTATACTGAATATAAAAATGCCACATTTTTACAAATCACTCATGTTATCACTCTTATATAATGTAAACAATTAAAAACTTTTGAAAGAGTTTATAAAACCAAATAAATAGAAAGTTCATTTAAAACGCAGCGGAAAATAGAACAAATGTTTACAAATACTTATACATCAAAATCAGAATATACAAATATAAAATATATACATGACTGGTAGCTCTTCTCTGATCTTTAAGTCCAAAAGTCAACTCTTCAATGTCTAGACTCACTCGGTCTCGAAGAACTCTCGGGTTCAACTCTGTTACCTGCGCGATGAACCACAATCGCGCTGAGCTAACAGCTCAGTAGTGTAAATTGTACAACCATGATGCTTTAATGCGATGCACATGTCACCATAATACATTTCATAAACCATACATAATCATATCACATTTTATAATTATATAATAGATCTTATTATTCAATTGTTTCTTCATTCATAAATCACATATTACAACTAAGACAGACACGGGCCCAAAACACACTAATATGTTATTCAAAGTTCAGAGTTACTGCTTTGGTCCATATTGACACCTTGTGTCTAGCCCCGTAGGCAATATATATATATATATCCATGGATAATCAACTAGATTTGAGTTTACGACCTAGTCATTTCACTCAATCTAGTTCCAATAATATGTTTTTGAGGTTTACGACCCGGTCATTTCACCCCAAAAACATCACATTTCACATTTATCAACTGGATTCAGCTTACGACCCGGTCATTTCACCTATCCAGTTATTCATAGGCATGCCGCCAAACTCAGAACTCTGGAAATTGAATAGACATATTAGATACACAATGATTTCGTTTATCTCTTTATCAATTTCTTTCTCAGTTCATTTCTCATTTCATGATCCATAATCAACTAGGCAACCATGCCTTAATTATCTCATTTTCATTATCATAGCCAACAATCATGGCTTCATATCTTTCACATTATATTTCATCATCACATTAATCAATTCATTATTCACATGGATATAATTAATGGCATCAACACATATTTTACATGCTCATCACAACATTCACATATAATCAATTATGTCTCAATTCTCAATATCATATGAGTGTATGCAATAATGTATTTTGAACTATTTCAAAATGACCCACACAACTCTAAACACTTACCTTTCAAGAATCTATCACCACTAGAGTTAGGGTAAATCACCTTCTTCACAACCTATTCCAAAAGAATGAGGAAACTCTCATGAGATCATAAGGCTAAGAATCAATTAGGGCAAACTCTAGACTTGACACGCTCACACACACGGGCGTGTCCCTGACCGTGCCCTAACTCCACAACACAGAAACATTTACACGCTCAGAACCACAGACGTGTCACTGGGCGTGTAATACATTCTGTCACTCAGAAATAACGACACGTCCAACATCATGAGCGTGCTCATGGCCGTGTAAATTCTCAAAACTCACAGTAGCTATGACACGCTCAACAACACGGGCGTGTTAATGGCCGTGTCACACCTACCGCCACTCAGAACAATTGACACGCCTAAGGACCTGGACGTGCTCCTGGGCGTGTCAGGCCAAAAACCCAGATTCCGGCCAAGACAACACCACTACCAACAAAACACTTCTATCCATCAACATCCACTTCAAACAAACTTCACAAAACATACCCAAAACCATCTCAAACTTACAACAACACCACAACAAGCTAAAACACACATCAAACACAAATCACAACATCATCAAAACTCTAAACACAACCTCAACTCAATCTATCCCAACCAACTTACTCTTTTCTTCAATCCAACCCCAAAATCCAAAACCACATAAACCAAATACTCTTAAACACAACATAATCAACCCAAACACATTCTCAAACACAACTTCAACTCACAAACCCATATAACTTCAAAAACAATACAAGAAATCAAGAGAGAACTTACCAAGGATGAAGAACTCTTAGATTCCAACTAAATCTCTTGTAAACTTCTTTAATCTTGATCTTGTAAGGTCAAATCTCTCCCTCTCTCTTGTTCTCTTGCTGCTGCCGTCCAAGACAAAGAAAAGAGAAGAAAATGGAATGAAAGCCACGAAGGAAGGAGAAGGAAAGAAGAAAAGGAAAAGAAGTACAAAAGCAAAGTCAACTTCTCTTTCCTCAAAACAATCTCCTCCACACAATAAACAATATAATATTCAAAATATCTCCATCCACTCATCCTATTCCACTAACTCAATTTCAAATTAATTTCCTTTACACCCTTCACCCTTAGAATGGTATATCTTGTGTATATCACAATATAAATAACATATGCACTCTACTCTTACAACATATCTCTTTCCAATTAAACACAAATACACTTAATCCAAATAAAACAATAATTATATACCAAACTTCTAGGGTATATTTTGGGATATTACATGGTGGATATTAAAAGAGAGTTTGTGTGGTTAGAAGAGTTGATTATGGGTTGACTTTCATTTTCATCTTCTTCTTTCTTCTATTTGGTCGGCCATCACCATAGCTAGAAGGAAAGGGATTTTTGTTGCTCTCTAATTCAAGATTGAAGGGTGTTTCAAGAGTTCAAGTTGGAGCTTGAAGGGTTTTCATCACTTTTGGTAAGTTTCCAACTTGTTTCCTTGGTTTTCTTTTGAGTTTGTGTGTTGAGCTTGGTGTATGGTTGTTGTTGAGATATGTATGTATAATTGTGGTCTATTTTAGAGTGTTTGGTCTTATTGGCTTTGATTTTGGGGTTGGTTTGAAGGAAAGGTTAAGTTTGGTGATGGTAAGTAAGTGTTGTGGATTGTGCGTGTGTTGAATGGTGAAAATGGTTGTGATTGTGTTTTGATGTATGTATTGAGTTGTTTTGGTGTTCATGCAAGTTTATTATGGTTTATTGATGGTTTTGGGTAAGATTGTTTGGAGTGGAAAAGGGTTAAGTAAGATGTATGTTGGATGTGGTGTTATTGGTGTCGGAATCAAGGTTTTTGGCCTGACACGCCCATGAAAATGGCCAAGTCTTTGGACGTGTCATTGGTTCTATTTTCTGTGTGGGTGAGACGACCAGTGATACACCCATGTCATTAAGCGTGTCACAGCTTCTGTGTTGGAGTAGTATTGACACGTCCAGTGACACGCCCATGTCACTGAGCGTGTCATAGCTACTGTGATGTTGGTAGATTGACATGGCCAGTGACACGCCCATGTCACTGAGCGTGTCAAAGCTTCTATGTTGTGGATTTAGGGCACGATCAGGGGCACGCCCGTGTTGTTGAGCGTGTCATGTGTAGAGTTAGCCCTAGTTGGTTCTTGTTCTTATTTTCTTATGTGTATCACTAAGTGAGTGTGTATAATTACAATTGGATTAGGTTTTGAAGAGATTGAGTTGCCCTAATCCAAGTGTTGAAGGATTCTTGGAAGAAGAGGTTGTTAGATTGGTGTGAGTTGCTCTTGAGGTAAGTACAAACCTTACATGGATGCATACATTTACATGACTTTGGGACTTAACACATTTGGTTGTAAATGTGTTAAGTAATCTATTACACTATTGATACATTTAATTAATGCTATGATTTGCATAATGTAAAAGATATAATGATCATTTAAAATGTATGTACAATGCAATTGGATATGTATACCCTAATGATGAGATGTGAAGCCTTTGTTGTTGGCTGTAATGATGCAAATGAAATGATTGGGGCATGGTTGCCTAGATGATTATGAGAAAATGAGAATAGAATTGATAATGAAATAATAAAAGAATTGTGTCCCTAATGTGTTATTCAATTTTTAGAGTTTTGTTATTGATGGCATGCCTAAAAGTAACACTCCCTTGAAGTTGGGTTGGGCTTGGTCCTTGTAGCCAAGTTGGGTTGATGCTTAGCTCCCCTTGAAGCTTGGTTGGGCCTAGTCCTTAAAGCCTAGTTGGGATGTTACATATGAGATGTTTCTCATTGTGATAATGATTCGCCTACGGGCTTGATAATGTGATTATTGAACCAAAACAGTAACTCTGGAAGTTGAATGACATATTAGTTTCTTTTAGGCCCATGTTTGTCTTTGCTTTAATGTGAACTATGAATGATGAAACAAATGAATAACATGATGAGATTTAATGTTATGAAAAATGGCATTCTTGAATATTGATTCTAATGCTTGAAAGTGTGACATTTGCATTACATTTAAAGCATATTGTTATCATGGTTAGTACCTCTAAGCCGTTGGCTTAGAGCGATTGTGGTTCATCGCGCAGGTGACAGGGTAGAACCGAAGAGTTCTGATAGACAGAGATGAGTCTAGGTTTGTCCCTTTGTGAAGTGTTGATTATTGGGCTTCAAGATCAGAGACGAACTGCCAAGCATGTATAAATTCTATATTTTTGTATTTATGGATTTTGTTGTATATATATATATGTATATGCCGCTACATTTTTCGTTGCTTAACAAGCATATGTTTTATCTATTATGTTCTATAATATAACTTAAATGTTTTAAGTTTTTCTCATATTGTTAAATAGAAAAATTGGTTTGTTTTAAATAGACTATGTCATCCTTGTATCCGGTATATGTGTATTACATATTAACAGTATTTGTGGTGTAAGTATATGGGGTATAGGGGTGTTATAAGGCATTAATGATCATTTCCCCAATGAGCAGTTGTATACCATAGTAAGCGAGGTAAGTAGTTCAAACTTTGAAATGCCTTGGTTTGTAGATTTTGCTAATTACTTAGCTGTTAGGGAACTCCCTAAGGATCTAACTTATCAAGAAAAGAAGAAAATTTTTTCTGACTTAAAATATTACTTTTGGGAGGATCCCTTTTTATTTAAGTTATGTAAGGACCACATGATCCAGCATTGCATGTCATAGCCTAAAACAATGAATATTCTCCATCATTGCCATGCCAGACCAGCTGGTGGTCATATGGAAGACAATAGAACTGCTCAAAAGGTATTAGAACTAGGATTTTATTGGCTGACTTTGTATAGGGATAGCTATGACTTTGTGAAATGTTGTGATCATTGCCAAAGAACTGGAAACATCTCATTTCATGATGAGATGCCATAGAATGGAATTCTAGTTTGTGAAGTCTTTGATGTATGGGGAATCAACTTTATGGGACTATTTCCTAGTTCCTTTGGTAACAAATATATTCTCGTAGCTATAGATTATGTTTCTAAATGGCCTAAAGCCCAACCCTTAGCAACGAATGATGTTAAAGTAGTGATGAGGTTTTTGAAAAAATTGTTTTCTCGATTTGGTACGCTGAAAATGATCATAAGTGATAGGGGTACTCACTTTTGTAATGCTCAGCTTCAGAAAGTTTTCAAAAGGCTAGGTGTTACACATAAGGTTTCTTCTCCTTAGCACCCCCAAACTAGTGGACAGGTTAAGAACAAAAATAAGAAGATAAAAAGAATTCTTGAGAAAATTGTAGAGAGATCTCGAAAGGGTTGGTTTGAGAAATTGGACAATGCCTTATGGGCCTTTAGGATAGCATTCAAAACTCCTTTGGGTACTACGCCATTTAAGCTAGTATACAGAAAGGCTTATCATTTGCTTGTAAAAATTAAACATAATGCTTATTGGGCTATAAAACATATTAACCTCAATCTGGCTAATGCAGGTGAAAAGAGGAAATTGCAGGTCAATGAGCTGGATGAATAGAGATTGCAAGCTTACAATGATGCAAGGATGTAGAAGGAGCATACTAAGAGATAGCATAATGCTCGCTTTAAGGAACGAAAAGAGTTTCAAACTGGAGATCAGGTATTATTGTACAATTTGAGGCTTCAAAATTTTCCACGTAAGGTCAAATCTAGATGGTCTGGCACTTTCACAGTCAAGGAAGTCTTTCCCTATGGAACGATTGAAATTACTCATCCAGAAAAAGGGGATTTTAAGGTGAATGGACAAAAGCTCAAATTATACTTAGGGGGAGAATTGAATGAGCTGAAGAAGGTTTTATACCTCCAAGACTAGGGATAAATTACTCCTGAACATCCAACCAATTTGATGTTAAAGAAGTGTTGGGTGTGGACAACCCACCATTATGTTTGTTTTTAATATATGTTTCTTTAATTTTCATGTTTTTAGTTTGTTTGTTTGATTTTTATTTCTTCGCTCATTGATTGGAGGTATGTTATTCTAAGTTCATTTGAATATGTAGAGGAAAATTTTCTTTTGTTGGAAATTTGACTGAGTATTGTGAGGGGCAACTTGAGCTTGCTTTTGGACATGCCCATATCAACCTGGATGTGTCATTCAGTTTTTGAGACAATAGCTTCAACATGCCCAGTGATACACCCGTGTCACTAGATGTGTCATTTAAATTGCACCATAGTAGCTACAACATGCCAAGTGACATGCCCATGTAACTAGACGTGTAATTTAAATTGTATTCCAGTAGCTATAACATGCCCATGGACATGCCCCTGTCCCTGGTCTTGTCATTTTGGGTAAAATTTAAGGAGTTTCAGTAGCACCAACACGCTCAGTGACATGCCTGTGTCACTGGATATGTCATTTTATTTAAGTTCCAATAGCTACAACACGCTAATAGACACGGCCGTGGCTATGGGCGTGTCAAATTATTTTTAAAGAAAACACCTCATCTCAATTTAAATAGAATTTTCCCTCTTCTCTCTCTCTTTGTCAATTTTTTCTCAAACTCTTCATAATCTCACACTCAAACTTATACACCCACTCATCCTAGAGGGGATTTCAATTCCCATTCCAAGTTTTTGAGAGGATTTATGCATTTTTCCATTGATTCTGTCATAGCCTCTACACCTCCTATCAGGTACGCACCCTAACTCTTGCAATTTTATTTTGTTTCCTTCTGGATTTCTTGTGATTTTTTGAGATTATTAGGAATTCTGACTTTTAACCCTAGTTTTTAAAGATTTATTGTGCTTTACTCATCATATTTTTGGGAATTCTTTGGTTGGGTCTGTGTTTAGCATGTTTATACACTATTCATTGGTTATTTATAAACCCATTTAGCAATTTCTTTGTTTTAACTTGTTGGGCTTTGGAGACAAATAGAATTGGAGTGTTGTATTTTGTATTTCAAAAGAGATTCCTAGCATTCTACTTAGTAATTAGAGATTAATTCACTCGAGAGAGGTTTTGATCTAATTTAGAGGAATGCCAATTCAGCTCTGTTATTTAATTTAATTGAATTAATATTCATAAATATTCTTTATAGCTAGGGGGATTCAATATCTGGATAGTGTGTTTATCATCAATTCTTTTTGCATAATACTCAATCTTTCATTAATTTAATCAGCAAACAATTTGAGAGTCAAGGTAAGAAAATTAATAAAGTGATGAATCATTAGTAACTTAAAATAATATGGAATGGAAGATAAAGAAAATAAAGAGAAGAGAAGAAATAATTAAATGATTGAATCTAAGTATTGGAAATAGTATATATATATATATTGTATACTTGTTGTAGATTTAATAGCAACTCTATGGTATGATTTAAGTTAACTTGTAAATTACATACGGAAGCATTTGGAAGCTAAAATACAATGATTGTTAATAGTTGAGAGGAAGAAGAGATTATATGTGTAAAGAGAACATAATGAGATTTACTATGGGAATTGATGGAAGATTAAATCATTGGATGGAGAAATTAGATAAAAGCAAAGATTTGATGAGAAATTTGATAAATGTATTTGAACATATAGAGTGGGTGAATTTATTAAAGGAATAGATTAATATTATTTGTGTATGATTGTAAATAAAGTTTAAATATACATATTATATACCTAATATGTACTTAATGGTACTATCATTTGGTGATTTCACATAATTGATTAAGCATATATAAATAGAAGCATGGGTAAGTTAAATTATATTTATTATAAGTAATAAAAATAATATAATAATATATATATTATTGGTAAAGAAGAAAATTGTGTTATCATGAGTATTGAGGAAAAATGATATTTTAAGGATTGAGTTAAGAGTGTTAAGAGATTAAATAGTATGTTTAAAGGAAATAATAACATTTAAATGAAAAATGTATAAGATATACAATAAGAAATTGTATAGTGGACAGACAGAAAGGGGTAAAAATTTTACAGAGAATTTGTGTGATATAGGAAAATTACAATGTCTTGAATGTGGATGATGGTAAATATTCTTCACTTGATATTATTGATTATGCATAAAAATTTTTAAATAATGTATTTCAAAGAATATATTTCATTTGGAATTAATTGTTTATTCATTGTTAATACTGTTGGAGTTGAGAATTTTTTGATAATTTAGAGGTTTACGAATATGGTATTATAATGGTATAACTGTAAGTTAGTCTAGTATTGTTTGATCATATTTAAGAAGTGCATAAGGAGGATTTGATATTTTGAAACATAATGAAGGACACTATAAGCGGGAGAGTAGGGATTATATGGTTAGAAATACTGACAGATGTGGTTTTAAAGCAAATCGTGTGAGATGGACGTTATAAGGAGATGAGATTGGTAACTATTTTTGGATTGTTTTATTTACCATAATTTGTAATTTCGAGGACGAAATTACTAAAGGGAGAGAGAATTGTAACATCCACAATTTTGGACATTATGGAAGGTTAATTAAATTGTTGGAAGAAGGATTAATATAAAATATATATGTTGGGTATATGAGAAATATACCTAAAGTATAAAATAAAATTCACTAAAAGATAAAAATTAAATAGTAACAAGGGTAAAATGACAAAATGGAAGTGAAAGTAAAAAGTTAATATATAATAATTAAAATAATTTAAAATTAAAATAATTTTTTTATAGTAGAAGACGATGGTAAAAAAGTGGATATTTATTAATTATTAAATAATTAATTAAATAATATATATGTGGTTAGAATTAAAAAGAAAAATATGAAGTCAAATTCATGACCATCTTCTTCTTTTTCTCCTTCTAGTGGGCCGATTTTCTCCATGGTAGCTAAGGGGGGAATTCTTTCTTCCAATACTCAATTTTTACAAGGATTTTCAAAGGATTGAAGGAGGTTTTGGAGAAAGCACACATACTTGGTAAGCTTTCTTTGAATTTTAGAAGTTTCTTTACAATTTCTAATTATGTGAAATATGAAATTTTGAAAGAGGTTAGGATAATTGTTCAAATGGGTGTGGATGATGTTAATTTGATGTATAGACAAGGATTTTTTGGTTAAATAGTTCAAATAATTAGATTTGGTAGAAGATTGAGAGAGTTAGTGATGAATTTAGGGTTTTTGTGGAACTTTTGTAAAGAATGATTTTTAATTTGATTTAATTATTTAAATCATGTTATAATATGATTCTAATGGTGGAAATGAACTTAAAACTCAATTTGGAATTAATGGGAATAGTTTTCCAAAATTAAAGAATGTTAGGGCAAAATTTTAAGTTGGAGAGGAACGTGTTAAATTGATGTTTACTAGTTAAAATGCATAGAAATGTGATTCTAATATATTATATACATTCACATTTTGATTAGGTATTGAGTAGATAGTAATTTTCCAACCAAAGTGGTGAAGAACATTGTGAAAAAGTGGTGAGAAAGGTGTGATTTATAGCTTAGAAGTGGCTTGAGCAAAGGTTAATACATACTTTGATAGAATTATATTGAAATGCATTAGATGGCATGTTACATTGTATGTTGACATTAATGCTATGCTACTTTGATGTGTGAATTTACATATAAAGTGTATAGTTATTTGTTTAAAGGTATGAATTGCCTAATATATGAATAATTAAGCCATTTCAAGATAGCTAATGGCATTATTTAATGTGTTTGTGAAAAGAAAGTATTTATGCCAATTTAAGGGCATAATTCGGGCACAATGTATAAGTGGCAAAGAATTTGATGTTTGTGATGAAAAGGTTTGAAAATATGGTAAAATGATGGGAAAGGGTGCTAAAAGATAGAAAGTGGCATAATTGACAATGTTATAAAAAAGAATGAAATGTTGTGTAGACCCTTAATTTTTGACCCAGTCTGGTCTAATATTTTTAAAATAGTCCAAAATAATTTTTGTGGTATTTTAATTAAATAATATTTATTTTAATATTTATTATTTTTAATTTTTAATAAAAAAAGTAATATTAACAAAGTTAAAAAAAATTAAATAAAAAAATCGGCGACGAAAAATTTTCTTTGCCAAAAATGAATTGGCTTGGGCCGATTTGCTGCAGAAATTTCCTGCGGCGAATTGGCTGGCCCGCGCCCTAGCTGTTGCAATTTTCATGCTGGCCCACCTGTAGCCCACAACAATTTTCTCCAGCGCAGTTTTTTCCGAAACTGAATTCTATTTGATTTTGATTTCTTTTCCTAAATGGTTTTTATTTCCTTAGACAATTAGAATTAGGTTTTGATTTTTTTCCTATAAATACCACATTAAAACACTTCAGAAGAGGACTTTGGAAGGATAGAACTTGGATCTTTTAAAAAAAGAAATTTTGAACTAAACTTGGAACTCTTGAATTCTTTCGGCCAAAAGAAAACCCTAGCAAGCAAGGACAAATTCATGACACATCAACCAAAGGAGGCAACAAGCAATCATCTCCAGATTGCTTTGCTCAACCAAAATCAAATATGAAGTAGGCAACGACTTGGTTCAATTTCTTCAAATTTGGTGGAGCCTTTAAGCGTAGGTAAATTGCTCTAACTTCAATTTATTAAATCATAAATCAACTTCATCTTTCAAGCCATCATCACACTGCCTTAGTTATTTAATTCTTTCATTGATTTAGTTTACACAGTAGCATAAATAATCCATACAATACCTAAGATCTTAATTAAAGTAAATAATAATATCATTCAAAACACAAATCTAATTTCGTAAACCCTAAGTTATTCAAACCCTATTTCTTAATTAATTTCATTTTCAAACCTTCACAGGAGCTATTTTGTTATAACTTTATTCAGTGAGTTATTTAATCTTTCAACAATAAATTTGGCTTTCAATGTGTATTTCACCTAAAAAATACATAAGTAGTTATTACAGTCAATATTAAAATCACACTCAACTTTGATCACGAAAAAGCATCAAATTCTAAATTCAAAATCATAATCTATAGAATTGAGATTTTGTGAGCGGGGATTTTTGCCCCCACTCCCGGTGGAATGGTTATTGCGACTTTGGCACTGTTTAGGCTTGAGGCCTTAGAGAACACGAACCTAAGTCCGAAGAAAAAATGGAGTCGCCACCCGGATGGGCTGGGAAAAAGAAAGCTGTGGATGACTCGATTCCTAAGGAATCCCCAACCCCCTAATGGGTTCGGAAAGTTGGGTACATGTGGGGAAGGTGAGAAATGGCCCAACACCCTCACAATGCCCAGTTCATTGGAACCGGCCTCCTATGCAGGTCTTAATATTATAAAATTCTTAAGTATAACAATATTATCCATATTACATGCAACAATTAAAATAAAGCATCATTATATTAAAATCTAAGCAATGTTCAAACAAAGCAAATAAATAGACACCCATCCGAAGATGGAAACATGTCCTTACATCATCCATGTCTATACTAAATAGGACACCCACTGAAAGGTGGAAACATGTCCTTTACATTGATTCAAAATATAAAAGCTATTTAAATTACATGATATGTAACTAATGAGGTACCCACAAAGTGGAAACATACCTCTTGTAATATCCCAAGGTACACCCTAAAAGTTTTGGAATAATTATTGTGGTATTTGGATTTAAGGAGTATGTTTAATGGAAGGAGAAAAGAAGTGAAGGTATATATATATAACATATATAAGTTAAACTAATGAAAGTCAAAAGAAGATAAATGAATTAATTTAATACCCTATTTTGGTGTACATTGGAATGGTAGTTGTGAGAAGATATGTTGGTAAAATATGTAAGGAAAATATTATAAGAAATAGGTGTATATGAGGGATGATATATTTATGTGGTATTTGAAAAATATGGAAAATATAAAGGAAATATAAAAGAGATATACATATACCAACATATATATTACATATACATAATGTATAAAGTGGTGTAGGAAAAGTAAGTTTATATAATTAATTAATAATAATAATAATAATAATAATAATAATAATAATAAAAGAAAAAGAAGAAAGAAAAGTCAAAGGGAGAAAGTGTGTGGTGGAGGTTGAAATAATTTATTATATTATATTATTATTATTATTATTATATATATATATATGATAAACATGAAAAGAAGAAGGAAAAAGATATTTTTTCTTCTTCTTCTTCTTCTTACACGAGAGAGAGAGAGAGAGAGAGAGAGAGAGAGTTGTGATTTTGCTTATACACATCAAATCCATAGGGATTTTGAGAGAATTGAAGAGGGATGTTGAAGATTTGACATAATATTCAAGTAAGTTTTCTCTTGATTTCTCTTATTCTATTTGGAATTTTGTTTGAGTTTGATGGAGTGTTGTTGATGGTTGGAGTGTGTTTGTGTATGGTGTGTGTAAAAGTGTTGAAATGGAATTAAAGATAAGAAGTTAGGTTGGTGTGGGTGATGAAGAGTAAGAGTTGTGTTTAGTGAAATTTTTTCTGTTTTACAATTAGTAAAGGCTGTGACTTGTATGATTTTTAATTAAATATAGA
Source organism: Garcia nutans (assembly GCA_947685225.1). Classification (NCBI taxonomy): domain Eukaryota; kingdom Viridiplantae; phylum Streptophyta; class Magnoliopsida; order Malpighiales; family Euphorbiaceae; genus Garcia; species Garcia nutans. The sequence goes on along the minus strand of CANTUV010000005.1, from coordinate 33,953,240 downwards.
AAAATGTTCTTGAAGTGAATTTTTGATATGTTGTGCCTCTATGAGTCTAGAATGACTGAAAAATATGTGGATTCGATTTTGGAATGGTTATGATTTTGGAAAGATTATTTTTATTAGACCTGTTCCAGCAGGTACCTTAACTGAGACAACTATCTTTCGGGATTTTTAATAAAATGTAGAAAAATCATATTCAATTGAATTTTGGATATGTTGTTGCTTAGTGAGTCTAGTATTTGAGAAAAATAATTTGGAACCACGTTGATTGAATTTAATTTACAGAATTCACAAAGTTCAGAACTGCTGCCAGGATGCAGGGCAATTGGGGCAGTCTGGTTAGGTGAACTATTTGACCAAGATTTTGTGTTCAGTTTGATCTGAAATTTTAAAGGAATGATTTTAAGATGTAAAACTAAATTCTGTAAAAATTTTAGAATTTTTAGTCAAGTAGATTATTTTATAAAATTTTTCAAAATAAGGATAAAGTGGAGTCTAAAACCAGAATTTACTATTCATATGGTCATTTTGCTAATATTCCTTTTGGATTAGGTTGTGAAGAGGTTGAATTGCCCTAATCTAAGTGTTGAGGATTCTTGGAAGAGTAAGTGTATAGATTGGTGTGAGTTGGTTTTAAGGTAAGTACAAACTACATTATTGCATACATTCATATGATATTGAGACTTGTGACATATTTAGTTATAATGTGAATGTTGTGATGAGCATGTAAAATATGTGTTAATGCCATTGATTATATCCATTTGAATAATGAATTGATTAATGTGATTTGAAATATAATGAAATGTGAAATGTGCAAGATGTGATGATGAAATGTAATGTGAAAGATATGATGTTATGAAGAGTTGCTTCATTGCGATTTGAGATCATATGAGATATGAGGCCATGATTGTTGGCTATGATGATGCAAATGAGATGATTGAGACATGGTTGCCTAATTTGCTTATGAAATATAAAATGAATTGAGAAAGAGATTATGAAGAGATGAATGAAATGTTTGTGTGTTTAATATGTTATTCAGATTTCAGAGTTCTGGGTTTGGCGGCATGCCTATGAAATATATGAATAATAGTAACAGTCTTGCCGGGTTGAGGATCTCCTCGAGATTAGTCGGGTTGAGGTCCAAGAGACTGGGTCTGTTATACTTGTTTTGGTAACAGTCTTGTCGGGTTGAGGATCTCCTTGAGTCTAGCCAAGTAGAGGTCCAAGAGACTGGGTCTGTTACCGTATCCATGGATAGATATATATATGTGTATATCGCCTACAGGCTTGATGATTATGATTATGGACCAAAGCAGTAACTCTGAACTTTGAATAACATATTAGTGTCTTTTGGGCCCATGCTTGTCTTTGTTTAAATGTGATTCATGAAATGTGAAATGAATGAATAATGAGACCAATGATTGTTTTTGTTTAAATGTGAATTATGGAATAAGATGTAATGATATGAGATATATGATGATAATTATGAAATGAGATGATTACAATGTATAAATAAATTATTGAAGGTGAATGTAGATTGAAAAACTATGTTGAATGATGAGATCTGAAGGTACTACATGAAAATACAATATGATGAATAATATGGAGGTGGTTGTGGACATTGTGAGTATTATTTTATGAATGTTTTAATAAGTCATGGAATTGTGGGTTGTATTAATGAAATACGTGCATATGTATATAATTATGAGATTAGTAGAAATATAAATAAGGTGTAATTGAAATGGGAAAATATGATAAGAAAATAATAATATATGAAGTTAACATATAAGTATGATTGTCTGTTATGTATGTTTATAATATTTATTTGTACTACTAAGCTTTCGGGCTTAGCGCGGTTGTATATATCGCGCAGGTGAGTAGGTGGTTGATCTGGAAGTCAAACTGTTATGCCACGAGTAGGGTAAGAGTATTTCGAGACCAACTAGAAGGTGATGCATACATGTATAATTTCGTTATGATGTATTTCTGACAAGAATGTATTCATATGTATAAATGAAATTTTGGTAAAGACAAGATTATCATATATATATAAGATTATTAAAAGTATGTGATAATAATAAACATCTACTTATTTTGTATTAGAAGTGTGAACTCTTCTTGCAGGTTTGTAGTTGAGGGTATAAGGTGGATTCATTGGGAGTGTATTGAAACTGGTTGCATTTGCATTGGTCTGTGTAAAAATGTTTTCAAAAATTAAAAAAAAAATCAGTTTTGTCGACACTTGGGATCAAATTTCTAGGCGAACCTCTGGCAAAATTTCTGTAAAACCAGAACTAAAATTCGAATTAAGTAAAATTGGTAGCAACATTTGGATAGTGTGGCGCCTCTACTCGGCTTACACATGTAGGCTGGGAAGGGGTGTTACACCTCTTACAATTTAATACTAAAACTAACAAATAATAACAATAAAGAAAACATCCATCCATGATAAATTAAATAAATTAAGCATTGAAATTAAAATAAATCAACCATCAAAGCTTATAATAAACTACATAATCAAATCTAAAATTAAATAAAGCAAGTAAAGATACAAATTAGGGTTTACTATTTCTATTTAAAGTTCTTTAATTAACATTTAGGATTTTGGGATTTTAGTATTATTATTGTTATTTATTTGGGCTAGTGTAAAGATTTTGAAAAATTGGAATGACTTAGGGTTTTATAAATTTAAGAAATTAGTAAGGCTCTTTGATTGATCAAATTAGGGTTTAAGGGTAACATCATGAAATTAGGGTTTTGGAATCTTAAGACACTAGAGTTTATAATTCTTGGTTACTGGATTGTGATTTTATGTTTACTGCATTGAGTTTTAAGGGTTAGATTTATTTGTCATAAGATTTTAAGGTTTTAAGGATTAGGCTTTAGGAAAACTAGGGTTTACCGTATTAGTTTTGAGAGAATTAGGGTTTTTTTTTTGATATTTTAGAAAACATATTTGATTTTAGGATTTAAGGAAACAGTTTAGAGTTTTATAAAAATAATTATGATTTTTAGAAAACATGAAGAAGATTAGAGTTTGGAGATTTAAGAAAACATTTGGAAGTTTTGGACAAAAAGTTATGGTTCAGATGAAAATAGTTCGAGAAAAATAGTTTAGGGTTTTAAAACTTTTGGAAGCAGAAGAATATTTTTAGGGTCTTTAGGGTTTTTTTGAAAATAGAAGAGTAATTTAGGGTTTGTGAAATTTTTGGAAATAGAAGAGTAGTTTAGGGTTTTGAAGATTTTTGGAAAGAGAAGAAACACTTTTAGGGTTCTTAAGGTTTTTGGAAACAGAAGAGTAGTTTTAGGGTTCTTAAGGTTTAGATAATTGACTAATGCTACTGGAAGAATGTATGATACATTACTAAGTTTAATAATTTAGATTACTTTAGAAAAATAAACGATGGAAACATTGTAAATAACATCAAACCAAAGATTTATAATCAAATCTCCGTTCATTAGTTCCTCTACAATTTGCTTCTGGATGAACAAAGACAAAAGCAGTAATGCTGCCTTTGAATAGATTGTTGATTGCTTCTTGTTGTTAATGTCCCTTGTGCTAGGGTTTTTTTTCTCTTTTTACTCCGATCCAATCAAAGTTCAAAGTCCAAAGTTTAGTTCAGTAAAACCAATTTTTGACCTCCCGAAATTCTGAGCTTTAATGTGTTATTTCTAGGAAAAATTATAAGTCTACTTCTAATTGTTTAAGGAAACTAAAATTAATCAGGAAAAGAAACCAAAACCAAATAGAATTTGGTTTTGAAAAAACTGCGTTGGAAAATTGCGCTTGCGAAAAAACTGCTGCGGAAACTGCGAGAATTTCAAGCACTGACTGGGGCGGCTGGCCAATTCGCCGCAGGAAATTCCTATTGGCGAATTGGCCTTGGCCAATTCCACTTTCGGTGATGAATTTTTTTGTCGCCGATTTTTCCGTCGCTAATTTTTATTTTTATTTATTTATTTATTTATTATTTTTTATTATTATAAATAATTATAAATAATAAATACTAAAATAAATATTCTTTAATTAAAATATCACAAAAATTATTTTGGACTATATAAAAAATATCGGACCATGCTGGGTCAAAAATTAAGGGTCTACAGTTTGCCCCCTGCTTGAACGATCTGAGACTACAGCAAAAGAGAGTGAAAAGCAATAAGACTTAATTTTTGAGATGGCTGAGGTTTTGGGTTCTGGACCCGGTTCAAGTTATGGACTCAAGGATAATTTTAGGTTCTGGACCTAAGGGTAATTTGGGTTCTAGACCTGAGCTAAGTTCTAGACTTAAAAGAGATTTTAGGTTCTGGACCTAAAGGTAATTTGGGTTCTGGACCCGAGCTAAGTTCTGGACTTAAAAGAGATTTTAGGTTATGCACCTAAGGGTAATTTGGGTTCTGGACCCGAGCTAAGTTCTGGACTTAAAGGAGATTTTAGGTTCTAGACCTAAGGGTAATTTGGGTTCTGGACCCAATCTAAGTTCTGGACTTAAGAGAGATTTTATTGTCTGCAAAAAATAATTATAAAATTTGTAAAATATTTAGCTAATTTTTACCATGCACATGCATATATCTTCTCCTTGCCCCTGCGTGTAAAAATATTTTAAAAGTATAAAAATATTTATATACACGCAAGTATTTGAATGATTAAATTGAATAATTGAGTTTCCTATTTATTTGCTGTATAGTCACTGTTCATGTACTATTTACTATTCATAAATAGTAACATACTATTTAGAAATAGTATCCTACTATTTAGAAATAGTAACCTACTATTTATAAATAGTAAAATTTACTTTTTGAATTTTGTTTTTTCCTTTGTCGTTCCTCTATATAAACGACCGATTTCTTTATTTCATTCACAGTAAACTTCTTCATTTCATCTATAAGCCTTTCAAGATATACTTGCACATGCATATATCTTCTCCTTGCCCCCTGCGTGTAAAAATATTTTAAAAGTATAAAAATATTTATATACACGCAAGTATTTGAATGATTAAATTGAATAATTGAGTTTCCTATTTATTTACTGTGTAGTCACTGTTTATGTCCTATTTACTATTTATAAATAGTAACCTACTATTTGTAAATAGTATCCTACTATTTGTAAATAGTAACCTACAATTCATGAATAGTAAAATTTACTTTTTGAATTTTGTTTTTTCCTTTGTCGTTCCTCTATATAAACGACCGATTTCTTCATTTCATTCACAACAAACTTCTTCATTTCATCTATAAGCTTTTCAAGTTTAGCATACAGTTTTGAAAAAATGCATGCTTCAAGATCAGGAACTCAATCTAATGTTGAGTTATTGGAATTTATTCGGCGGCATGAAGATGGAAATATAGGTCTACTAGCCGGGATGCTGCTTCATCGTAGTTCAAATCAAAAGAGCAAGGTAATTATTTATTTTAATAGCAAATTATTTTGTTTTGTTTTCTTTTTCTTTTGTTTTCTTTTTTTTTTCTATTGTTTTTCTTTTTTTTTCTATTTTCTAGGAAATTTAGGAAAAATATATTAATTTAAGAATTTAAGTAGATAGAATATAAATTAATTTTGCCTAAAAATCTGTGTTATTGATATAATGATATACTTATCCCGTGTTGACTTACCTGGCTCCGTGTTAGCGTGATCGTTGCGTTATTAGGGGCGGAGGGTTTATCTACAAAGCCCGACAATGGTATGATGTAGCACCTTCTCGGGTAAGGCAGATTATCCGAGATTGCAGTTTTGAGAGTTTCATCTTATAATTACCATCCGAGGAGTATCCGATAGACCGGAGCGTGATCCAGGCAGAACGATGGTTGGACACAACTCATTCTTTTCACTTGCCCATTAGAGAGATGACAATTGGTCCGGTTGACTTTGCTGCTATAATCGTCATTTAGTATGATGGTCTTCCGGCTCCTCTGACTAATGATATTCTGACGTTTGAAGAAATTTGACTATTAATTGGTATGGAACCATCATTTAAAGGGCCTTTCAAGATAAAAATCGAGTCAATTCGTAGTTATTGGATGAACTACAAAGGACGGGTTCACAGAGACACAGCCCAACAATATGCTCGAGGATTTTTGTTGTATTTGCTTGGGTTGACCATTTTAAGAAGCACCGAATCCGCCATCCATTTGTCAATGTTAAGGGCCTTTACTTATATGAGGATGGTACCACTTCACGGCTGGGGTGAAGCTGGTCTTGCCTGTCTTTACCATGGACTTGACAAAATTTGTCGAAATAAGAATCTTTTGTTGGCTTTATGGCGGTTGTCGAGGTACTATTCTTCCACCAATGTCAATTCCATTCTTATTCTTGCATGAATTTGATTTATATTATTGTTGTAGTTATGGGCATATGAGCACAATCACTTGAGGGTGCCTGGCATTTTCCGAGAGAGAATCGAGTATCCAAGATTAAATTTTTGGTTGTCAGATCACGTAGTAGTTTTCGGCTCTCACCATGTGCATACCCAACGCTTTGTCTTGAGCTGCTTAACCTGGGACCAGGTAAAATAGCATTAGTATACTTTATGAAAGTTTACTTACCTTATGTCATTTTGTAGGTGAATTTATCTTGGTGGAACCCAGAAGAGCGGACAAACTAGACTCCCTCCATGAATGCTGCACTGCCTTTTCAACATACTCACTGAGTTATCGCCTGCCTTGTGTCTAGTGGCTGGTTTCTTGGAGAGAGAGTATATGAGTGGTTTCTTGGTCCTGAGCAGCGGAGGATTTTGATACGTTGTCCAGAGTATACCTTGAATATCACATCAATGCCGGAGGACGCATGGTGGTTGGCTCGGCACGGTTATGATGTTGAAACCTTTCTCTATCCACCGGGTGCATCTTATACTCATTTTATTCAAATAGGACTCTTGAACTTTGACGTATCTCCCATTGGCATACGGGAAAATTCTGAAGAAATGAGAATAGAGATGAAGAGGAACATCATGAAGAGGGAGGAGAGTTTATTCCACATCTCGGGGCTAGCACTTCTCAGGTAAACTTTTGCCATTTTTCCATTGCAATAGCTTCTTAACTTATTTTGACTCTTTAAATGATTATTGCAGGTTGCTGGCTCATTTGATCATGAGGCTGGACCTTCTTTTACTGCTCCTTCATTTGCTCATTGTAGTCCACCAGATATGCCATCTCATCCACAGGGCGTTGACATGAATTAACTGGTAGATTTTCTTGTTCCATGATAATTTAGGTTATATGTATGCATGATTATGTATGCTCTTACTCTTTTCCTTTCTGGCTCACAGCGAATGCTTGAAGAACAAAACAAGAAACTTCAAGAAGAGTTGGCCGCTAGTCGTCAATAGGTTTCCCATTTTGAAAATTTGTACCGTCAATTAGAGCAAAATTTTTGAGACTTTCGATTTCAAGGGATGAGAGATCCTAGTGCTTCTTCATCTAGAGGCCCTCAAACTGATGACCATGAGATCCTTTCGTCTACTTCTGATGAAGACCGTTACAGATCGAAACTCCAAGGTAATAGAGATTTCGATGCTCCTACTTCGGGCGGACTCGGGAGGGGTGGTTTGCCTCCTCCTCCAACAGGCAATGATTTTTTCAGAGCTTTATTTGATGATCTACCACCTCCTTCTTAGTGATGTATAAATATTGTGTCAATTGAGGAAACATTGTAAAATAAGTATAAAAATAATAATGATAATATATAATTTTTACTTTACTGCAACTTTTTTTTATCATCATTATTATTGCGCTACAATTTTTCCTTTTCACATTCACAGTCGCACTAATTAACTAAACCAAATGCAACATGGCAATTAAAGAACTTTCGTCGCCAATTCTTTTTCCTCATGTATCTCGATCTCATTTCTTTTTCCTTATCAATCTTAGAATAGCATAATCCTCCTATATAAATCACTTGTCACGTCAGAATTTCATACAGAAACTAAGAGATTTTCCACTTCAACGTTAAAACTCCTTTTATCAATTCTAATTTTCCTTCAGCCTTCCACGATGACCAAACACTATTTGAAGAAAATAAAAATTCTATTTAAGAATATGAATGTCATTCATTGGAAACAAATATCTTGGTCGAAGATTGATAATTTGAAATGTTTTCAAAATGCTAAATTGGACCATTCTTTTTTACATGCCATGGCTTCTTTTTGGAATGTGGATTCTAGGACATTTAAAATTAATGGCTTTGAAATATGTCCCTTGATTAAAGAATTTGAGGCCATCCTTGGATATCCAAATAATCAACAAATGGCGTTACCCATATTGATTTCCAAGACTCAACAAAAGATGCAGATGTTATTTCAAATCTAAAAGCCTGAAGTTCTACAGTTGATGAGGGGTGAGAAAATTCTGCTTGGTCCCTTAATTGACTTTTGCCTCTCTCATTTGGCTCCTACTAAGGCATGGGGATGTATGATTTGTTTGTGCTTGCTTGGCCAATTCTTGCTTGTTTCTTCTGACGGTGATATTGATCCACGAGTATTGGATATCATGGACCAAATGGAAGGAGGCTTGTCGCCGATACCCGTGATCTTAGCTGAGACTTTAGTTGGATTAGACCAACTTAAGTCAGGATTGTCAAAGAGACTGACTGGGAGTCCGTTGTTGCTTCAGGTAATTACCTAAACTGCCTTTCGGGTTTTCAATTTAGGTTTTCTCTTTCTTCCTTTTTTTATTGCTCTAATTTTTGCCTAGTCGGCCCATGCGGGTTTTCGGAACTAGCGAGCTATCCTAATTTTTGCCTAAGTCGCTCTTACAGGTTTTCAACTTAGCAGGCTCTTTTTTTTATATTGCTCTAATTTTTGCCTAGTCCGCCTATGTGGGTTTTCAGAACTAGCGAGCTATCCTAATTTTTGCCTAAGTTGCCCTTGCGGTTTTTCAACTTAGCGGACTCTTCTTCTTCTTCTTTTTTAATTTAATTTTTCCTCACAGATTTGGCTTTAGGAGCGTCTCTGCTTGCTTGATACTCTATCCATAGATTTTTCTAGATATCTGCCACGACATCATTCTGCTAGGAAGCTACTCTATCCTGCTTCTTCATATGTTGATTGGGTTGACTGGATCCACTCACGCGCTAAAGTCAACATTCGTTGGTTAGTACCTTGGTGGAAGATTTCTCGTATCACCATGCGGACATACTTGATGTATGTTTCTCTTGCTACTCTTCGTCAAGGTACTTGCTATGATCCTCGCCAACTTGGCCATTAGTATAGAGCTGAGCCTCGCGGTTCTGAATTCACTCCCTCTTTAGACACGCCTTGCTTGACTGAAGCCTACTTGGATCAGCTGAGGCAAAGTTGGCCTGCACATTACACTTATCATCTGCCATAGATTTTACATTTGCCAATTCAGAAAGTGTATTGTTAGGATGAAAAAATAATTAAAGTAATAAAAGATGCTTCTTTTCCTTTTATAATTTGTCATCACCTTTTACTATTATGTTTATTTATTTCATCCATATCTAGTAATATACTTATAACAGTGTACACAGAACAATTTTAACATTAATTCTATTTTATTAAATTGGGGAACAACCAAACATAAAGCTAGCATACACAAGATCACTCATGTTGCCAACTAGCCCTTTCGGATTTTCTAATTGACTATTTTCTCTCATTTAGCCCTAATTGTTGCCTAGCCCTCCCTTTCCGGTTTTCGGAACTAGCAGACTACTCTAACTTTTGCCTAGGCTGCCCTTTTTTGGGTTTTCAACCTAGCAAGCTCTTTTTTTTTATACATAAAACCTCTTCAACCTATCAATGTTCACTGGCTCACTAAACTCGTTCCCATCCATGTTTGATAACTTCATTGCACCTTTATTCATGACTTGTTTCACAACATATGGCCCTTCCTAGCTAGGCCTAAACTTTCCTCTTGGATCAGATACGTTAGGCTTACATTGTTTCAACACCAAATCCCTAACTTTGATTTTTTTTTTATCTTAACTCTTCTATTATAAGCGTGAGCTATCTTCCTTTGATACAATTGATGATGATATAGTGCCTTTAACCTTTTCTCCTCTAGTAAAGCTAATTGTGTGTATCTACTCACTACCCATTCCATTTCAGGTAGTTCAGCTTCCAAGACTACTCTTAACGACTTGATCTCAATTTCAATTGGCAACACTGCTTCCATCTAATAAAATAAAGAGAACGGTGTCATTCCAGTAGGTGTTCGTGCACTTGTTCTATATCCCCATAAAGCAAAAGGAAGCATCTCTGACCAATCCATGTATGTCTTGGTCATCTTGGACAAGATCTGCTTAATTGTCTTATTTGTTTCTTCTATTGCACCATTAGCCTTTGGTCTATAAGGGGAGGATCAATGATGATGGATTTGATACTTCGAAAATAAGTCCTTAACTACTCTTTGAAATTGTACCCCGAAGTCTGATATCACACTGTGCGGGACCCCATACCTGCAGATGAGGTTTTTTTCAATAAATCTAGCCATCTAACTTGCGCCCAGTTTTTTGAAGAATTCAGCTTCGACCCATTTTGAAAAATAAACTACTGCTACTACAATGAAATGGTGACCGTTTGAGGATGTCGGATGTATCTCTCCTATAATGTCGATACCCCCAAGTGGCAAAGGGCTAGGGTGAAGACATAGAATACAATTCTTCAGGAGGCATGTGATTCAAGTTACCATACATTTGACATTGTTGGTACTTCTTTACGAACTCTATACATTCTCTCTCCATGGTCAACCAGTAGTAACCTTGTCGAATTATCTTTTTAACTAGGGCCAAACCACTCATGTGCGGACCCCAACATCTCGCATGTATTTCTGACTTAATATGCTCCACTTCAAGCTTCTTCAAGAATCTCAAATGCACCCCATCAGGCCATCTTCGATATAACTCTCCATGGAAGGTGATGTATTGTAAGGACCACCGCCTTATGGCTCTTCTTTCTTTCTTTGTTGCCCCCGACGGGTATTCCCTTTCCTCCAAAAATCATCTTATAGTATCATACCACGCATCATGGTCTGTATCAATTTCCATGATTGTCCCATATTCATAGCAAGGAGTTGATGAACTGGTCAAAATCAAAGGCTTAAGGAATCAACTGACAAGATTTTCCCATACCGAAGCCAATGTGGCTAGGGCATCAGCCATCTGATTTTCTTCTCTTGATAGGTGTATAAACCTACATTCCTTAAAGTTCTTCTTTATCATGGTCAAGTAATGGTAGTATGGTTTTAATTTTTCTTTTTTCAACTCCCACTCTCCATTTACTTGGGATACTACTAGCAATGAATCGCCAAAAACTTCCACCTTATCCACCTTCATAATCATTAGGGTTTCCAAACCAAAGATACATGCTTCATATTCCACCATATTATTGGTTGCCCTCAATTTCAACTTTTTGGCTAAAGGGATAAGTTCCCCTTCAGGCGATTCTAGTATGACTCCCAAACCTGCTCCTTTCCTATTTGCTGCTCCATCAAAATACATTTTCCACCCTTGTACTTCAATGGCCTCTAAATGTTCATTGAAAATTCCAAGACTACCTCTTCACTATCCGATAATGGTTGTTGGGCCAGGAATTCTGCCACTGCTCTACCTTTGATTATTTTTCTGGTTACATACTCAATCTCAAATTCTTTTAATATTATCAACCATCGACCATACTTCCTAATCAAAGAGGGTGTCTCCCTTAAGTATTTCATTGGATCCAACCTGGAAATTGCTTGCACACTATACGATTGAAAGTAATGATCCAACTTCTCAGAAGACCAAACCACGGCTATATAGGTCTTTTCAATGATACTATACTTAATTTCATATGGTAGGAGCTTTCTGCTTAAATAGTAAACTGCATGCTCAATCCCTGACTCATTTGCTTGGGCTAGCATGGCCCCTATTGACTCTTCTTCTACTGCTAAGTATATTAATAGAGGTTTTCTGAGTTTGGGTGGTTTCAAAACAGGTAGATTTAGTAGGTACTCCTTTAATCGTTCAAAGGCCTTTTGACACTCTTCATTCCACAGGACCGGCTGATTCTTTTTAAGCAATTTGAAGATAGGCTCACAGATTGTTGTGAGCTTTGCTATAAACCTGCTAATGTATTGTAGTATACCAATGAATCCCCTAACTTCTCTCTCCGTCTTAGGGGCTGGCATATCCCTGATTGTTTTAACTTTATCAGGATCAATCTCAATGTCATTCGGGCCAATCACATGTCCCAATAATTTGCCTGAGGTAACCCCGAACACACACTTCTTCGGGTTTAATCTTAGCTTATATTTCAATGCTCTATCAAAGAATAATTCTAAGTTTTGGAATTTTTGTTCCCTTGTATCCGATTTTACAATCATATCATGAACACATACTTCAACTTCTTTGTGCATCATGTCATGAAATAGTGTGGTGGCCATCCTTTGGTAGGTTGCTCTAGCATTCTTTAAGCCGAACAATATCAACCTATAACAAAATATACCCCATGTAGTAATGAAAGTAGTTTTGGCTTTATCCTCTTGGGCCATTAACACTTGGTTGTATCCGAAAAATCCATCTACAAATGAGTGTAGCAAGTTAGAGGCTGGACTATCAATGAGAACATCTATATGAGGTAAAGGAAAATCATCTTTAGGGGAAGTCTTGTTTAAATCTCTATAGTCAACACAAACCCTTATTCTTCCATCTTTCTTTGGCACGGGTACTATGTTTGCTAGCCAATCTGGATATTCTATCACTTCAAGGAACTTCACTTGTATTTGTTTAGTGACCTCTTCTTTAACCAATTCAGCCCACTCAGGTCTTAATCGCCTAAGCTTTTGTTTGACAGGTTTCATGTGAGTGTAAATAGGAATAAGATGTTCGGCTATGTCTTGATCTATTCCAGGCATATCCTCATAAGACCAAGCAAATACTTCTTCATATTTTTTGAATATTTTTTCAAATCTCTCTCTCTCATCAGGAGTAAGGTCGGATGCTATAATAATGGTTTTAGGATTTTCAATTGTTCCTAAATTTAATGATTGTGTGTTAACAGAATTAATATTAAAGATGCTCATGTAACTGCTATTTGAATGTATGCAACCATCAGGAGAAACATCACACAAGTAAGCAAAATCAGATTTTATTGCATTCATTTTGGAAAAGAAAACATCATCATCCTAATACAAAGTAGACAAATTAAAATTAAAATCAAAATCATTGTTCTCAAAATCATAAGGTCTAATATCTTTAAACTTCTCTTCAACCAGGGCAGCAATCTCCTCAGTGGTCTTCTCGGCTTTCAGGATAGCTTCCTTCTTCTCTTTTGGATTGGACTCCTTCTTGGATTGTAGGGTGAGCTCTTTCTTCACTTGCTCCACTAGCCCGGCAACATCTGCAAAAATTTCAAAACCCGGGATCAACTTTCCCGTGAGCATGATTGGCTCGGGTTTTCCTTGGAGTGGTCCCACTTTTGGAGCTTTGACAAAGATTTTTTCAAGTGGCGAAAAGCTCATCTTCTCATTCATCTTTGGCTGGACATTGTTGGCTTCATCATATCCCAACCCCTTCTTGGAAGTTTGAGTTTTAAAGTCTAGCAGGTTTGTCAGACCGGCCTTTCCCTTTCCAAGAATAGCTCCGAGAAGGTAGTTCATGCTCTTCATCATATTTAAGACTTCGGGGTCCACTACTTCATCATCAGAAATTACGGCTACTTGGAAACCATTGAGAGCCCTGTCAATCATTAGAGCATTAACAACTTCATTATCTTCAGCCTCGATGAACACTGTCTCATCTCTGTTAGGGAACTTGATCTTTGGATGAAGGGTGGAAGGAACTCCACCAAGAGGATGAAACCATGGTCGTCCCAAGAGTAAGACAAATGTAACAGGTATGTCCAAAACAACAAATTAAACAATAGATTCAATTGGTCCAACCATAACAGTAGCTTTGAAAGTTCCTTCACCGTGTCTCTTGGTGTTGTCATAAGCCCAAATGGTTACCTCGGTTGGGTTTAGATCCCTTATTGACATGGCTAGCTTTGGCAATATTTTAAGTGGACAAACATTTATGGTGGACCCATCATCAACCATTACACATGGAGTCCTTTTCCCTTTAATTTATATTTTGATAAAGAGAGGGCGAATGGGATCTCTCCCCTCTTCCAGTAAATCCGCATCTGAGAAAGAAACTGCTTCCATATTAACTTCACTCTTCTCGTGAATATCTTCACATTTCATTGCTCCCTCAATTTTTATGAAGTTGATCAACTCCTCCGATGTTATGGAGGTGAAAATTGGCATGCTTGCCAAGGCCCTGGCCATAGTTTCTCGGTGCTTTTTAGAAGTAGCCAATAAGTCGCAAATGCTAACACTTGCTTGGGTTCTTTTCAATTGCTTGAGCATGGTATCATCTTCCTCTTCTTTGTTCCATACTTCATGTTCCTTTCCTTTATTAACTACTAACTCCTTAGGCAGTGGCCTTGAATAAGGCTTACCAGATCTAGTGTTCATTACTTTATCTTCCTCGGGCTCGGATTAGGTCCATTCTTCCTTCTTGGATACAAGATCATCATCACTATAGCTTGAATCCTAAAACACATTCACAACACAAATTGCTACTTCTTTACCCACCATAGCTTGTTTAATTTCGCCAAATACCTCTTCTTCTTTGGTTGCTTCTCCACCCACATCTTGAAAAGAAGACATGACAGAACTTTCATGCAAACCTCCTCCAATTATGAAGGTTGCCGATGGTGGTACTCTATTGAACTTCAGTAATGGGTTATCTTTGGTGTTTGGCTTGTTAGGCTCGGGCAGCTTCCCACTATCAATCAAATTTTTGATCTCATGCCTCAACCTCATACATCTATCCTTGTCGTGCCCTTGCATTTGATGAAACTGGCAAAATGCTTTAGTGTTGAAATTATGTGGGAGAGGGTTAGGCAAAGGACGAGGATTTAAGGGTTGTAACAATCCTTTCTTTGAAGCTTATTGAGAACCAAAGACATCGGTTTCCCCAATTCTGAAAATTGCCTTCTTGTTCCTTGGTTAGTAGCATTAACACCGACTGCCTTTTGCATGCTTTGGCTACCTAATTGATAGTTTCCTTTCTCATTCCTTCTTGTTGAAAAATGGTTCTTCTATCTTTCACATTCTTCAATTTGCAGACCAGCTTGGAGGAGATCTTTGAAATCATGGATGAGCATATGAGACATTCTTTCACGAAGACTAGACAACACTCCTCTCACAATCATCCTTATTTGATCAGATTCATCGAGCCTCTTCTTGAGCAAAGTGGACTTATTTCTCCATCTTTTCACATAGTCCACAAAATTCTCATTTGGCCTTTGTCTAATGGACTCAACTTCCATTAAGGTAACTTCCATTTCAACATTATATCCATATTGTTGGATGAAGGGCTTGTATAGTAGATCCCAACTCTTTTGTGTTCCATCATCTAAGGTATTGAACCAATTTTGGATAACAAGATCCAATGAGAGCATAAAGTACCTTAGAGTTTGAGCCTTAGTAGCTCGGGCATATTGCATTGCAGTGATATACTGCTTCATATGGAGGTGAGGATTTCCGGTTCCATCAAACTTTGCAAAGGATGGCATCTTGAATTTGTATGGCACTTCTTCGTCTAGCTCAAATAATTTTTCAACCTCGGACATTTCTTTTGTTTTTAGCTTCTTCTCAAATTTCTTTTCTAAATCTGCAATCATCTTTTCAACATCAGAAGTCTCGGTTTTCTCCATAGCTGATCTTTCAATAATCTTCGGTTCTTTCTTCTTGTCTTGAGGATCTTGGAAATATTGAGCCTAATCATCATCATCATCAATGATCACCTTATCATCACCAAAAACCACTTCACCAACTTTAGTCTTCCCTTTGTCCTTTGGCTTCTTAGTGCTAGCAGATGCTTTGGCATGATTTCCTAAAATCACAGCCAATTGGTTCTTCATGGTCTCAGCTAGGGCCTCTTTTATTTCTTCCATCTTGGCATTGAGGGCATCATCCACCATTCTTTGAATTTTTTCGGGCTCCATTACTTTTGGTGAGCAAGTGATTGAGTCATTGCTGGATTCTTCGTCTCCGGCATAGGTCGGATTGTCGTAAGCTTTTAAACTGTCGTAATCCAGGGCTGTGAGCTAGAAAGGATCAATGATATGTCATGTGATGCATGTATGCACAAACAAGGATAAATAGGACATTCCTTCCAACCTTATAACTTCCACACACGAATGGCGAGTCTCTTTTTCTAGGTAATATGGTTAACAAGATACCAACATGGGGTATCTTGTTTTCAAAAATTTCCTCGGATGTTTCAACCAATAGTTATATTTTCAAAAATGAAAATCAGTTCATGATAATTCCTATTAATTAGGTTTTAATCCATTCAACCAACTAAAGCAGCTTTTATGCTATATTGGATTAAAACTAAATTAAGAGATTTATTATAAATAGATTTCTCACTTGAAAAATAACTAATGATTCATGCCAAAAACAAGCCCATGATCAATTATTTCTTAGTATAAACTAGGCTTACAATTGATTTTTGGTATTTCGTAATTGACCTAAATATCTGTAAGCTCTTTTAAAGGTTAGATGAAAATAATTTTGTTTCTAAGCCCATTGTAAAAAGATTTTAGAAAAAATAGATTTTGGGGTTAGTATTTGGGTCATGAGCACAAGAATTTTTGATTTGTTTTTTAGAAAAGTTTTATGTCCAAAGAGCATTTTGAAATAGTTTTGAAAATAGCTTTAGTCTTTTAGATTTAGAGAAAAATTTATTTCGAGCTTACAAATGTACTTGGGTCATATTAGAAAAAGAACAAACCAAATAAGCCATGATTTAAACCAAGATAAACTAACCATAGTCAAACAACAAGCATTTGGGGTATAAACCTAAGGGAAGTAACTAGGCCAATTACATGAGCTTTAGTCTTTGGGTTAAAAGGCTTAGGTTTCCATAGCAAATATATACCAAATGTTACGAGGCTATGAGTGGTTATGCCATGCTCGATCTCCATACCTTGAGTGAAAGTATGGTATCCCTTACATAACACAACACGGTTAACACGGGCGTCCTAACTCACGCACACGATGCAATCTAATATGATGCAATGGATAATATCATTATAAGAAATAATAGAATAATAAAAAGACCAACAGAATCAACTTCTCTTATCCCCAGTGGAGTCAACACTGTGAGCGGGGATTTTTGCCCCCACTCCCGGTAGAATGGTTCTTGCAACTTCGGCACTATTTAGGCTTGAGGCCTTAGAGAACATGGACCTAAGTTCGGAGAAAAAAATGGAATTGCTGTAACACCCCGATACCCTATATAAGTACTATGCGTATACCTAGTATACATACAGTAAATATATAAAGTATAAGGATGTCACTTTTCGTTACCTTTTAAAATATTTATAACAGAGTTCAAACCATAATACATTAATTTAAATAACATTTACAAAATCATTATCTTTATTAAAACTTCATTTATACATATAAATACTCTCTCGTCAGAAATACATCATAATTAAAATTTATACATGTATGCATTACCCTCTAGTTGGTCTCGACAAACTTTACTCTTCTTGTGGCATAACAAAAGACTTCATATCTTCCATCTATATACCTGCGCGAATAAACACCCGCGCTAAGCCCGAGAGCTTAGTAGTCCAAATATAAAATATAAACATATAGTATAGAAGTATTGATATATAATGATACATCGATTCAATATATAATTAGTTCTTATCATATCTTCTTTTCTTTTTAATTTTATCTTTAATATATCCTAGCTAATTTCATATATGATGTATATATATATACATAATATTATCACCAACCCCAATGCATCACCAATACTCAAAACCAATATATTAATACCCCTACATTATATATATACCACACCAACCATTATTGCAATACACACTTTACATATCATACCAATTATTATTGCAATACACACATTACATATCATACACTCATTATTGCAATACACACATTACACATCATATCACTCATTATTGCAATACACAATTTACATATCATACAAATCATAAATCATATTTCCAATAAAGACAACCTTTATCATCAACCACAATTCATTTACATATTACACTTAATAACATTATATTATTCACAATTCACCAAGCATAATTCATTTTTAATACTCACAATCAATATTTCAATACTTGCATTTCACAATGACAATAAAGACAGACTCGGGCCCAAAACACTAATATGTTATTCAAAGTTCAGAGTTACTGCTTTGGTTCATAGTCACAATCATCACGCCCGTAGGCAATGTATATACATGTCTCTCTATCCATGGATAGTGTAACAGACCCAGTCACTTGGACCATCAACTCAACACATATGAGGAGATCCTCAACCCGGCAAGACTGTTACAAATCATATATCTCATATTCACAATTCTCATAGTGTAACAGACCCAGTCTCTTGGACCATCAACTCAACACATATGAGGAGATCCTCAACCCGGCAAGACTGTTACCTTTCATCATTTCTTAGGCATGCCACCCAAATCCAGAACTCTAAAACTGAATAACATATTAAACAAACAATTCATTTATTATTTCATTATCAATCTCATCATCAATTAGGCCAACATGCCTTATCTCTTTCAATTGAATTATCATAGCCAATCACAATGGCTTCATATCATATCATATCTCAATCCATATGATACATATAGCATCATTGATATCACATTTCAAAGTATATTATTCATATAATATATTGCCATACACAAGATTCACAATGCATATAACATAACATTTTCTCACTTCTCAAAACACATTAACATCATTCATTACTAGAGCATTTATCATAACAAATTGCACATACCTTAAGAATGATCCTCATTTCTTCCTACCTTTCCCATTTCATATTTCATCCTTTATATATATTCTTCATTTACATTCACAATATAATAGCTTATTTAACACTTTCATCCCAATTTGTTAATGTTCAAAGACATATAAGGATATACAATCAAATAGGGTTTATGCTTACCTTGTTAATGATCTTCACATCCTTCACATCATTCAATCATCACCTTAGTCCAATTATGTTAACAATATAATAGATCACTTAACACATTTGCAAACAAATGTGTTAAGCCTCGAATTATGTAATTAAATACAATCATATGTATTGGTACTTACCTCAAGAACTAGTCCCATCAATCTATACATTTCTTTTCTTTCCAAGAATTCTCCACATTTAGGTTAATGCAACCCAATCTCTTCAAAACCTTTGAGGGACACGGGCAGCACCACTTGAGGGACACGGTTAGGGCAATTCAACCTCTTCACAATCTAATCCAAAAGGAATATTAGCAAAATGACCATATGAATAGTACATTCTGGTTTAAGACTGCATTTTATCCTTATTTTGAAAAATTGTATAAAATAATCTACTTGACTAAAAATTCTAAAATTTTTACAGAATTTAGTTTTGTATCTTAAAATCATTACTTTAAAATTTCAGATCAAAATGAACACAAAATCTTGGTCAAATAGTTCACCTAACCAGACTGCCCAATTGCCCTGCATCCTGGCAGCAGTTCTGAACTTTGTGAATTCCATAAATCAAATTCAATCAACGTGGTTCCAAATTATTTTTCTCAAATACTAGACTCACTAAGAAACAACATATCCAAAATTCAATTGGATATGATTTTTCTACATTTTATTAAAAATCCCGAAATATAGCTGTCTCAGTTAAGGTACCTGCTGGAACAGGTCTAATAAAAATAATCTTTCTAAACTCATAACCATTCCAAAATCGAATCAACATATTTTTCAGTCATTCTAGACTCATAGAGGCACAACATATCAAAAATTCACTTTAAGAACATTTTTCTATAATTAATTAAAAATCATACAAGTCACAGCCTTTACTAATTGTAAAACAGAAAAAAAATTCACTAAACACAACTCTTACTCTTCCATCACCAACACCAACCTAGCTTCTTATCTTTAATTCCATTTCAACACTTTTACACACACCATACAAAACACACTTAATCATACTATCCATAAACCTAACTCAATCCATACACAACTTCAAAAAGAACCAAAGCAAACAAGAGAAATCTTACCAAAATGATGAAATTCCTTGAAATTCCAACTTGGTTACTTGGAATCTCTCTCAACTTTGGAGCTTAGAACATCAAACCCTGCTTTTACTCTCTTGCTTTCCTTTGTCTTAGGTGAGCCGGCCACACAAGGAAAAAGAAGAAGAAATGATGAAGAAAACACAAAGTCAATAGGCATTAAATACTCCTCCAAAAGAAAATTACTATCTTACCCTCATACACATTTTAATTCTCTTTACAAGCTCTTGCCCATTTTGGTAATTTCACATTCAACAATTTAAATATCTTCTTCCCTTGACTAAGCACTTTGACCAACATATATGTCATATATATTGCCATATACCCAACATATACACTATCTCTCTCTATACAATTCTTTCCTTTGCAAATACACATATTCATTTCTCTCAAATACTTTTACCATTCAACCAAACCCTATACAAATATACCACTTATCAATTACACATTCAAATCAATTATAACAATATTATCATAACTTCTAGGCACACTTAGGGATATTACAATTAGACATATACATATACATCACATATACATTAAATCCAAATACAACAACTCCTCCAAAACTTTTAAGGTATATCTCGGGATATTACAATTCTCTCCCCCTTAAATAATTTCGTCCTCGAAATTAACCAGTTCAATAACACTCCCTTCTTAACAATACGCCATCTTAAATCTTCATATATTATGAATAGTATTCTTATATTCTGGTTTCATCCAATCACATAATGTGTATTCTTCCTCCTAGAATCAATCATCTTTTTCAATTCCATAACTTGTCATAATATATATATCTTATTACATTTTATCCAATATTCAAAATAACTCATTACAATCCCAAATACCTTATCTATGTACAAGAATCCAATCATCTTCGTCCCATTATTACATTCAAATACTTTACCACTTCATCTCTTTATAACTATTCTCTTAATTTACACTAAAAAAAATCATTGATTCACCACCTTGGTGAAATCTAGATCATTCGATCAATTTGTCACAATATACCACATTCAATCTGGTTTGATTCAAACCAACAATTAACTTATTTAAATTTATCATTGGATTTCACAATATATATAACTTAATTCCATTAGATCCAACTTATTTCCACCTTCTAATTCCTTTAACTCCATATTCAACTTTTTGAAACTATGATCATTAATAACAAATCACTTCCAATTATCTTTCAATATACACATAATTTATCTTCTATTATCTTAGTACAATTTCCACCAAATTCGCAAGATTATCTCGTACCATATTTATTACTCATAATTCACTCATTTAAACTTTATAACCATCCACTTATTCAACTCATACCATAAACATATTCAATATAACTTTCAATCACAAATTACACTTTTTCCCATTTATCATCTCTTCACCTTTTTATAACATTACTATAATTACAATAATTGCCTTTTTATTACATTATTCATAACTCAAAATATTATCACAATTCTCTTTCCTTTCTTTACTTTTCAAAATTATAACCAAATTGTTAACACAAAAGTTATAAGATACACATTTACCAATCATAACTTTCAACCATGATACTAGAAACATAATTGTCTGTTTTACCAAAATTGTGCTACAATCAAATCATTTCAATCCAAATTCTGTGGATAACAAAGCTAACCGACCACACACATTAAACAAATCATATGGCCATAAGAGCTTAATGGTCACATTTGTAACTTATAGATCAATACTATTCCTTAATTATTCTGTTTCCAAACTTTTCAATTACACTGCTAAGTTGGATCACAAGGATTATATATCCATTCTCCAAACTTTGGCTACATCAAGATTTAGCACATTCCAACTTCACTTCAAAACACTTTGTTCTTGATTACTTGATCATTAATAGCCTAATTCATATTCAAATATGTTATCTTTAACATCTCCTATGCACAACATTTGATCATATACAATTTTTACCCAAGTTCGTTCATTACTCTATTTCCAATTTATCTCTTCTCGAAATTTCATACATTATACTTTCTTCTTCCATTACAATCTCTTTCTATACTTGTATACATAAAACATTTCCTCATACACTTACTTTAAACCTATAACCATATTACTGTCCAATATTTCCCAAATAAATTCTCATTTCATCATCATAGCATATAGATTATTGAATGCTCTCACATTTCATATACTCTTATTGATATATTCATAGCAATTTACATTATACACATATAGCATTATTCATAGGTATCAATGATATAATAGATTTCTTAACACATTTATAATCAAATGGTTTAAGGTTCAAAGTCATATGAATATATGAAATCAAATAGGGTTTTGTACTTACTATTCATAGCTTCTCAAACCATATTCATTTTATGTAATTGCTCAAGTGTTATAATCATTTCATTACATTTCTCATTTCATATGCAATTCATTACTCAATGACATTGATGCCTCAACAAACTCACCTTATGCACATCACAACATATAATACATTCATATATTAGTCTCATTTTTAAGCCTTTAGATCACAAATTACAGGTCATATCAACATTTAAGTCCCCACGGTCGTGGCCTTCAAGAGCCACGGTCGTGGCATAGAAAACTCTTCTATGCTACCAAAATGCATAAAGACACAGTCATGTTTGTAACCCCACGGTCGTGGCCCTCACTTACCACGGCCGTGGCATCCAATCCGGGACTGTTTTTCCAAGACAACTCAAGTATTTTACATTTATTTCTTCTCATTGCACAACATCATTTTTATCCCTTTTTGACATGGCTTAAGTTATTTATCAATTCCACACATATATATATCCTAACCATAATAATACTTCACAAATTCTTAGTCACCTTACCAAGATGACATCTCTCTCACCTTTATTTTGAAATGCATTTAATATATCATCTTTATATCCGTTTGTTTACCATTCAACGTATATATATATTTTACCCATATATTTATACATATGTACATTACACCCAATAATATACACATTGAGCCCAATAGCTCCTATACACTTAATTATATGCTCTCTCTTTTTTTTTTTGCAATAAAATGACTTAAAATAGCTCCTTTTCATTTGCTTATCTATTTCTCTTTTTACTTCAAAACAAATTCTCATACCATCAATCACATTACTTAAGTCATAATACTTTCATGTGCAATATTAATCATTTCACCTGGCTCAGGTATTGAATATACATTAAACCATCAATATCCAATCAATCTTTATCAAATTCTAGTAGGACTTTAACTTTTCAACTTACTACTTTGCTTAAACTTCAATTTACCAAACTCATCTTTTCTTAAAATCAACTTTAAAAACATCTCGGATATATATATATATATCTATATATAAAAAGAGAGTCTGCTAGGGTTTAGGTTTTCCTTTCTTTGGCCGTCACGGTTGGGTTTTCCGGCACTATGGCGGCGGCTCCGCCTGAGCCTGCTGCCAAATCTTATGCTTCTGCACTCTCTGGTACGAATGGTATGAAGTTTTCTTCTTCGGATTTGGATGTTTCGCGTTCGTTTGCGGCTATCATGGAGAATAAACGATTAACAGTTTCTAATTCAGGAAAATTCAAGGGCTGTCCTTCCATTACTTTCTCTGAGGATGATGTATCTAAACTTGCTCTTCCGTTTAAATTTGCTTTGATTGGATCCTTCAAATCTGGCCGACCTAGCATGGTGGCTCTAAGGAAATATTTTGATGCCGTAGGGTTCAAGGGATCTTTCTCCATGGGATTAATAGACTCTCATCATATTTTAATTAATTTTGATTGTGAAGTAGACTATCATAGATGCTGGCTCCGCCATGTTTGGCACTTTCAAGGTTTTGATATGATAGTTTCTAAATGGACTCCGTTTTTCCGTCCGGATGTGGATAGTCCTATTGTACCTATTTGGATTACTTTATAAGGTCTTCCCATTCATCTTTTTGATAAAGAGGCTCTTTTTGCCATTGCGGGCTCCATTGGTGCTCCTTTGAAACTTGATGCTGCGACGGCACTGCGAACTCGTCCCTCTGCAGCCCGAGTGTGTGTTGAACTGGATTTGACTTTAGAATTGCCGTCTAAGCTTTGGATTAATAATGGTGCAAATGGCTTCTTTCAATCTATCCTGTATGAATGCTTACCATCATATTGTTCTCATTGCGGTAAAATAGGTCATTCGTTATTACAGTGTACTGGTAGCATGGTTGACAATAATGTGGGCTCTGCTGAACCTATTGTTAAGCCTGAGAACACAATGTTGGATATCTCTGCTAAGCAAACCTTGACACAGGTTCCAAAGCAGCACAAGACTTGGGTTGTTAAGAATTCTTCTCTTCCTATATCTGAAATTAATGTCAATGCTGGAACAAATATAGAGAATGGGGAAGTTCGTGAGCAACCGGGTCCCAGTTTGCATATTCCAGAGCCTACAACCAATTCCTTAACTGTACCAGAAGTTGCTACTAATCTTACGACAGACGTTAATTTTTTGGATACTCAGCCGAGTACCAAATTTAATAACTCAGAACCAGTTGTCAGTATTATACCTGAACCGATGGTTAATGCCACTTCTATTCCAGATACTGATATATTAATTGATTGTCATTCTGATACTCCTCAATAACCAGCTTCTGATAATGTATCAGTGGGCCATGCTTCAGAAGGAGATGAAGGACTTCTTTCTTCGCCATGCTCTATTACTGAGTTGCATGTTGCCAGTGATATGATTGGAAAGAAGTTACAAGCAGCGATGGACTTGGAAGATGGTTTCATTCCTGTCATCAGGAAGAAGTCAGCTCGCAAAAAAGTAAAAATAGTTGGTCCACCAATGGAGACTCGTCGTTCTAAAAAGACTCTAACTGGTATGTCCACCCTTTCCCAATGAATTTTTTATGTTGGAATACAAGAGGGATTTCCTCTTCTATGCTTCGGCTGCAGAAACTTTGTTCAGATTATTCCATTAAAGTTTTACTGGTTATTGAGCCTATGGTTTTGCCTGAGAAGATTAATGATTTAGCTTTTCGATTGGGTTTTGATAGCTCTTCTTTTAGCTCCTCTAATAAAATTTGGGTTTTATGGCAAAGTGCTTATTTTGTGCTGACAGATTTTGTTGATGATGGTCAATTGCTTTCGTGTAAAGGACATTCTTCTATCCTGAATCTTGACTTTATGCTTACTGCTGTTTATGGGCTTCATTCACGTAGTGCGCGTTCTGTTTTATGGAATAAACTGCGTTCTATGTCTGTTTCGTCCCCTTGGCTGGTAGGAGGAGATTTCAATGCCATTAAATGTATCTCTGAATACAAGGGTAATGCATCTCCCAATTTGGCCAGTATATCTGATTTCTGTACCTGTATGGATGATTGTGGGCTGATTGATATCCCTTTTGTGGGGAATTCTTTTACCTGGTCGGGAGCTCGACGCAGTGGTAGAGTATGGGAGCGCCTTGATCGGTTTCTTGCTAATCAATCTTTTTATGATCTTTTTGATGAGGTTCAGGTGCGAAACATGGGTAAGTCAACTTCGGACCATTCTCCTATGCTTCTGACTTGCAGGAAAGTGGCCTTTAATTCCCCTAAACCTTTTAAGTTCCAGCATATGTGGTTAATGGATTCATCTTTCATGCCTATGTTGCAAGAAACTTGGTCTAACTCTTTTTATGGAGGTGGTATGTGTGGTTTGCATCTGAAACTCAAAGACCTCAAAACTAAAATTCGGCAATGGAACAAAGATAAGTTTGGGAACGTTTTCTCAAATATCCATTCTGCTGAGGTGGAGGCTGAAAATGCTGAAGTTGAGTTCATGGAGGATCCCAGTCCTAACAAGCGTGCTAAATGGCAGGAAAAACAAGCAGCTCTCATTACTAAATTGCGGTTGGAAGAGGTCTACTGGAAACAAAAATCACGGGTTAAATGGCTCTCGGATGGTGATGCCAATACAAAATTTTATCACAATTTTGTGAATATGACCAGGAAGTTTCAAAGGATTTGTACTATAAAATCCACTTCAGATACCTGGCTGACTGAACAAGCTGAGATTGGTGAAGAGGCAGTGAAGTTTTATTCAGAGCTTTTCCAGAGTGATTCGCAGGTTCAAGATATTGATAGCATGTTGGCTTACATTCCACATTTGGTTACAGATTCACAAAATGCTAGTCTTGTCGATCTCCCTTCTGATGTGGAGATCAAAAATGCAATTTGGCAGCTTGATCCATGCAGTGCTCCTGGACCGGATGGGTTTGATGGAAGATTTTATAGAGAATGTTGGACTATTATCCAGTGGGATGTATGTAGTGCGGTGAAAGAATTTTTTCTGGGTCTTCCTATTCCTACTTCATTCAGTAGCTCACAGAATATTCTCATTCCGAAGGTCAGCAATGCCATTACTTTTAGTCAATTTCGGCCCATTTGTCTGACTAATTTTATTAGTAAAGTCTGCACCCGTATCCTGGCTTCTCGTATAGCTCCAATCTTAAATGATATTATATCTCCTGAGCAAGCGGGTTTCATGAAGGGTCGATCCATTCACTCTCAGATTCTTTTGGCCAACGAGATGGCCCATGAAATGGATCGTAAAGCTAGGGGGAATAATATAGCTGTTAAACTGGACATGGCTAAAGCCTTCGATCGAGTCTCTTGGCCTTTCTTGGAAAAAGTGCTTCTGCATTTTGGCTTTGCTCCTGGTTTTGTTAATCTTATCATGTCTAACTTGGCTTCCACTCGGCTGTCGGTTTGTGTTAATGGCGCTTCATATGGTTTTTTCACTCCATCTAGAGGGGTCAAGCAAGGAGACCCACTATCGCCTCTCTTGTTCATAATAGCCTCCGAGTGTTTTTCTAGAGGTTTAAAGCAGCTTGTTTCGGATGGCAAAATTCAATCCTTCAAGCTTGCCCGTAATTGCTCTCCTATTACTCACCTTGCTTTTGCTGATGACTTGCTCATTTTTTTGAGGGGAGACATGCGAAGCATTGCCAATTTAAAGGGTTTTCTTCAATGTTATCAGAGAGCTTCGGGGCAACTTATTAATTTTGACAAAAGTTCCTTCTATGGCCCTAAAAAGATAACTGAGCAATCTATTAGGCGGATAGAACTTGCACTCTCCATCAGGCATAAAAGCTTTCCATTCACTTACCTTGGCGCACCTATATATCAAGGCATTAATCGGCTATCATATTGTGGAGACATCATTCAAAAAACAAAATCCAAGCTTCAAGGTTGGACTAAGAAACTTTTGTCTCAAGGTGGCAGGTTGTTATTGATTAAGCATGTCTTGAGTACTCTCCCTATTCACATTATGGGTGCAATGAAGCTTCCAACGAAAGTTATTTATATTCTTGAACAATTGATGGCCACGTTTTTATGGGGTAGCAATGCCGCTAAAGATAATCGCCATTGGGTCAGCTTTCGTCACTTGTGTTATCCTACCAATGAAGGTGGCTTAGGTATTCGATCTTTGTCCGATATTCAAAAAGTTTTTTCCATTAAACTGTGGTGGTCTTTCATGTGTCAAGATTCCCTTTGGTCTCATTATATGTATCAAAAATATTATCGAAAAGGGCTCATGAATTTTCAGATTATAGACTCCAATATATGGAAACGAATTTGTCTTAGCCACTCTACTGCCCAAGTAGCTCTTGAGCTGGATAGTTCACAAGAGGTCCGACCGGGTATGGAATTTAGAAAACTTGTGTTTGCTCAGATTTATGAAAAGGTACGATCCTCTCTTAGTTCTACCATATCTTTTCAAATGATCTGGGACAATTCAATCCCCATTAAGCTTTCTGTTTTCACTTGGCGATTGTTAAAAGATGTGCTGCCTCTCCCCCATAAGCTCAATCAGATGGGTATAGCTGGTCCTAGCCGATGTCCATTCTGTTGTAATGCACCAGCCTCAGTTAATCACATTTTCTTCCTGTGTTCTTATATTCGGAGAATTTGGGCTTTTTATGAATCATATTTCTTCTCCCAGATTCATGGACAGATTCAATCCTTGCGGCACAACTTGGTTCGTTGGTGGTTTGTTTCTAAACCTCGGACTATTATGGGCATTTTAAGACGCTTAATCCCGCAAGTGATTGTTTGGCATGTTTGGAAACTTTATTGTTGTTACTGCTGGGGTGCCGGCGATCAAAGAGTGTCAACATTGTCTCAGCAGATTTCCTCTTTTATTTTTAGCTGGGGAGTTGCAAACACACATCGGAAATTTGCTCGATCTCTTGATGATAGCCTCGTTGATCTGCTCCCTAATAATTTTGGAAGAATGGGACGTAAACTTACTTTGGTTAAATGGAGATGCCCGACAACAACAAGCTACAAGGTAAACATTGATGCGTCTTATACCAAAACTGGTGTTTCTGGCGGTATTATTATACGCAACTCAGCAGGTAATTTTATTGCTGGACATGGCTTTCTGTTTACAGCAACTTCTCCGTTTCAAGCTGAGTTGATTGCTCTGTTTATGGGTATAATTTGGTGTTTGAGTATGGTTCACGGTCCTTTGCATATTGAAGTGGACTCACAGAAATTGGTCTCCTTATTTCAGCAGAACTCTCCTACTATGGACTATAATGAAGCTCCCTTTATTCATTCTTTTCTGGTTTCCTCAGGCTCCTTACTTACACATATTTTTAGAGAGGGGAATCAAGTTGCCCATTCACTAGCTTTGCTGAGTCGTGTTAATAATGTTTCTTTTACTTTTTTGACATTTGATTCTCTGCCCAGATTAATCAAGGGCCTTATTATTTCTGATTGTAGTGGCTTGCCGTATTTGAGATATCAATAATAATACATATTTTTTCTGCAAAAAAAAAAAATCTATATATCACAAAGCAATATCAACACATATTTCTTCCCCAATTATTAAGCTCATTTCGAAAAATCTCAAATATCATATATTATTACCATTACCATGAGCTTTCACAATATCCAAGCATCTCACATTTCTAACCTTGAATTCACAATGTTTGCATTATAACAACAATACTAATTGATATTCTTACTTAACCAATATTATTTTATTTTTTTTTTAAACAAAACCTTAACTTTATATATATATCCTAAACTTTAAATAGTCACACTTTATCTATACTCATCAACTCATTCCATATCCCACCATACTCTTTTCATTTCAATAACATATCTTTCAATATTATCAATCCAGCAATATTTCCTCCATCTAACTAACCCAACACAACCTTATTATAAAGAGATTCAAAGTGTAGAAGAGAGAGTACATATTCTAATCTTAATTTTGTTTCCATCTCATTTTCAGCTTTATTTTCCGTTTCATTTCTTTATACTTCAACACATTCAACACTTTCCTTTACTAGCGTAAATTTCCATTTTTAATTATCAATTAGACTTATATAAATTCATATCATTTCATTTTCTAATTTTATTTTCATGTAAAACATCATTCACACATTAACATCCATTTCATATAACATAGATATACTACAAATCATATAATGCCACCTCAGAGACCAACCTAGGTGTGAATGCATATGCATGTATTACAAATTTCATTTTCAAAACTCTTCTTTTTAATTCATTTTAAACGTTTCAAAACTTTTTCTTCTTAATTTTACTTAGGCCGAGAATCTCGAACCTAAGCTCTGATACCAAAACAATTGTAACACCCCGATACCCTATATAAGTACTATGCGTATACCTAGTATACATACAGTAAATATATAAAGTATAAGGATGTCACTTTTCGTTACCTTTTAAAATATTTATAACAGAGTTCAAACCATAATACATTAATTTAAATAACATTTATAAAATCATTATCTTTATTAAAACTTCATTTATACATATAAATACTCTCTCGTCAGAAATACATCATAATTAAAATTTATACATGTATGCATTACCCTCTAGTTGGTCTCGACAAACTTTACTCTTCTTGTGGCATAACAAAAGACTTCATATCTTCCATCTATATACCTGCGCGAATAAACACCCGCGCTAAGCCCGAGAGCTTAGTAGTCCAAATATAAAATATAAACATATAGTATAGAAGTATTGATATATAATGATACATCGATTCAATATATAATTAGTTCTTATCATATCTTCTTTTCTTTTTAATTTTATCTTTAATATATCCTAGCTAATTTCATATATGATGTATATATATATACATAATATTATCACCAACCCCAATGCATCACCAATACTCAAAACCAATATATTAATACCCCTACATTATATATATACCACACCAACCATTATTGCAATACACACTTTACATATCATACCAATTATTATTGCAATACACACATTACATATCATACACTCATTATTGCAATACACACATTACACATCATATCACTCATTATTGCAATACACAATTTACATATCATACAAATCATAAATCATATTTCCAATAAAGACAACCTTTATCATCAACCACAATTCATTTACATATTACACTTAATAACATTATATTATTCACAATTCACCAAGCATAATTCATTTTTAATACTCACAATCAATATTTCAATACTTGCATTTCACATTGACAATAAAGACAGACTCGGGCCCAAAACACTAATATGTTATTCAAAGTTCAGAGTTACTGTTTTGGTTCATAGTCACAATCATCACGCCCGTAGGCAATGTATATACATGTCTCTCTATCCATGGATAGTGTAACAGACCCAGTCTCTTGGACCATCAACTCAACACATATGAGGAGATCCTCAACCCGGCAAGACTGTTACAAATCATATATCTCATATTCACAATTCTCATAGTGTAACAGACCCAGTCTCTTGGACCATCAACTCAACACATATGAGGAGATCCTCAACCCGGCAAGACTGTTACCTTTCATCATTTCTTAGGCATGCCACCCAAATCCAGAACTCTGAAACTGAATAACATATTAAACAAACAATTCATTTATTATTTCATTATCAATCTCATCATCAATTAGGCCAACATGCCTTATCTCTTTCAATTGAATTATCATAGCCAATCACAATGGCTTCATATCATATCATATCTCAATCCATATGATACATATAGCATCATTGATATCACTTTTCAAAGTATATTATTCATATAATACATTGCCATACACAAGATTCACAATGCATATAACATAACATTTTCTCACTTCTCAAAACACATTAACATCATTCATTACTAGAGCATTTATCATAACAAATTGCACATACCTTAAGAATGATCCTCATTTCTTCCTACCTTTCCCATTTCATATTTCATCCTTTATATATATTCTTCATTTACATTCACAATATAATAGCTTATTTAACACTTTCATCCCAATGTGTTAATGTTCAAAGACATATAAGGATATACAATCAAATAGGGTTTATGCTTACCTTGTTAATGATCTTCACATCCTTCACATCATTCAATCATCACCTTAGTCCAATTATGTTAACAATATAATAGATCACTTAACACATTTGCAAACAAATGTGTTAAGCCTCTAATTATGTAATTAAATACAATCATATGTATTGGTACTTACCTCAAGAACTAGTCCCATCAATCTATACATTTCTTTTCTTTCCAAGAATTCTCCACATTTAGGTTAATGCAACCCAATCTCTTCAAAACCTTTGAGGGACACGGGCAGCACCACTTGAGGGACACGGTTAGGGCAATTCAACCTCTTCACAATCTAATCCAAAAGGAATATTAGCAAAATGACCATATGAATAGTACATTCTGGTTTAAGACTCCATTTTATCCTTATTTTGAAAAATTGTATAAAATAATCTACTTGACTAAAAATTCTAAAATTTTTACATAATTTAGTTTTGTATCTTAAAATCATTCCTTTAAAATTTCAGATCAAACTGAACACAAAATCTTGGTCAAATAGTTCACCTAACCAGACTGCCCCAATTGCCCTGCATCCTGGCAGCAGTTCTGAACTTTGTGAATTCCATAAATCAAATTCAATCAACGTGGTTCCAAATTATTTTTCTCAAATACTAGACTCACTAAGAAACAACATATCCAAAATTCAATTGGATATGATTTTTCTACATTTTATTAAAAATCCCGAAATATAGCTGTCTCAGTTAAGGTACCTGCTGGAACAGGTCTAATAAAAATAATCTTTCTAAACTCATAACCATTCCAAAATCGAATCAACATATTTTTCAGTCATTCTAGACTCATAGAGGCACAACATATCAAAAATTCACTTTAAGAAAATTTTTCTATAATTAATTAAAAATCATACAAGTCACAGCCTTTACTAATTGTAAAACAGAAAAAAAATTCACTAAACACAACTCTTACTCTTCCATCACCAACACCAACCTAGCTTCTTATCTTTAATTCCATTTCAACACTTTTACACACACCATACAAAAACACACTTAATCATACTATCCATAAACCTAACTCAATCCATACACAACTTCAAAAAGAACCAAAGCAAACAAGAGAAATCTTACCAAAATGATGAAATTCCTTGAAATTCCAACTTGGTTACTTGGAATCTCTCTCAACTTTGGAGCTTAGAACATCAAACCCTGCTTTTACTCTCTTGCTTTCCTTTGTCTTAGGTGAGCCGGCCACACAAGGAAAAAGAAGAAGAAATGATGAAGAAAACACAAAGTCAATAGGCATTAAATACTCCTCCAAAAGAAAATTACTATCTTACCCTCATACACATTTTAATTCTCTTTACAAGCTCTTGCCCATTTTGGTAATTTCACATTCAACAATTTAAATATCTTCTTCCCTTGACTAAGCACTTTGACCAACATATATGTCATATATATTGCCATATACCCAACATATACACTATCTCTCTCTATACAATTCTTTCCTTTGCAAATACACATATTCATTTCTCTCAAATACTTTTACCATTCAACCAAACCCTATACAAATATACCACTTATCAATTACACATTCAAATCAATTATAACAATATTATCATAACTTCTAGGCACACTTAGGGATATTACAATTAGACATATACATATACATCACATATACATTAAATCCAAATACAACAACTCCTCCAAAACTTTTAAGGTATATCTCGGGATATTACAATTCTATCCCCCTTAAATAATTTCGTCCTCGAAATTAACCAGTTCAATAACACTCCCTTCTTAACAATACGCCATCTTAAATCTTCATATATTATGAATAGTATTCTTATATTCTGGTTTCATCCAATCACATAATGTGTATTCTTCCTCCTAGAATCAATCATCTTTTTCAATTCCATAACTTGTCATAATATATATATCTTATTACATTTTATCCAATATTCAAAATAACTCATTACAATCCCAAATACCTTATCTATGTACAAGAATCCAATCATCTTCGTCCCATTATTACATTCAAATACTTTACCACTTCATCTCTTTATAACTATTCTCTTAATTTACACTAAAAAAAATCATTGATTCACCACCTTGGTGAAATCTAGATCATTCGATCAATTTGTCACAATATACCACATTCAATCTGGTTTGATTCAAACCAACAATTAACTTATTTAAATTTATCATTGGATTTCACAATATATATAACTTAATTCCATTAGATCCAACTTATTTCCACCTTCTAATTCCTTTAACTCCATATTCAACTTTTTGAAACTATGATCATTAATAACAAATCACTTCCAATTATCTTTCAATATACACATAATTTATCTTCTATTATCTTAGTACAATTTCCACCAAATTCGCAAGATTATCTCGTACCATATTTATTACTCATAATTCACTCATTTAAACTTTATAACCATCCACTTATTCAACTCATACCATAAACATATTCAATATAACTTTCAATCACAAATTACACTTTTTCCCATTTATCATCTCTTCACCTTTTTATAACATTACTATAATTACAATAATTGCCTTTTTATTACATTATTCATAACTCAAAATATTATCACAATTCTCTTTCCTTTCTTTACTTTTCAAAATTATAACCAAATTGTTAACACAAAAGTTATAAGATACACATTTACCAATCATAACTTTCAACCATGATACTAGAAACATAATTGTCTGTTTTACCAAAATTGTGCTACAATCAAATCATTTCAATCCAAATTCTGTGGATAACAAAGCTAACCGACCACACACATTAAACAAATCATATGGCCATAAGAGCTTAATGGTCACATTTGTAACTTATAGATCAATACTATTCCTTAATTATTCTGTTTCCAAACTTTTCAATTACACTGCTAAGTTGGATCACAAGGATTATATATCCATTCTCCAAACTTTGGCTACATCAAGATTTAGCACATTCCAACTTCACTTCAAAACACTTTGTTCTTGATTACTTGATCATTAATAGCCTAATTCATATTCAAATATGTTATCTTTAACATCTCCTATGCACAACATTTGATCATATACAATTTTTACCCAAGTTCGTTCATTACTCTATTTCCAATTTATCTCTTCTCGAAATTTCATACATTATACTTTCTTCTTCCATTACAATCTCTTTCTATACTTGTATACATAAAACATTTCCTCATACACTTACTTTAAACCTATAACCATATTACTGTCCAATATTTCCCAAATAAATTCTCATTTCATCATCATAGCATATAGATTATTGAATGCTCTCACATTTCATATACTCTTATTGATATATTCATAGCAATTTACATTATACACATATAGCATTATTCATAGGTATCAATGATATAATAGATTTCTTAACACATTTATAATCAAATGGTTTAAGGTTCAAAGTCATATGAATATATGAAATCAAATAGGGTTTTGTACTTACTATTCATAGCTTCTCAAACCATATTCATTTTATGTAATTGCTCAAGTGTTATAATCATTTCATTACATTTCTCATTTCATATGCAATTCATTACTCAATGACATTGATGCCTCAACAAACTCACCTTATGCACATCACAACATATAATACATTCATATATTAGTCTCATTTTTAAGCCTTTAGATCACAAATTACAGGTCATATCAACATTTAAGTCCCCACGGTCATGGCCTTCAAGAGCCACGGTCGTGGCATAGAAAACTCTTCTATGCTACCAAAATGCATAAAGACACAGTCATGTTTGTAACCCCACGGTCGTGGCCCTCACTTACCACGGCCGTGGCATCCAATCCGGGACTGTTTTTCCAAGACAACTCAAGTATTTTACATTTATTTCTTCTCATTGCACAACATCATTTTTATCCCTTTTTGACATGGCTTAAGTTATTTATCAATTCCACACATATATATATCCTAACCATAATAATACTTCACAAATTCTTAGTCACCTTACCAAGATGACATCTCTCTCACCTTTATTTTGAAATGCATTTAATATATCATCTTTATATCCGTTTGTTTACCATTCAACGTATATATATATTTTATCCATATATTTATACATATGTACATTACACCCAATAATATACACATTGAGCCCAATAGCTCCTATACACTTAATTATATGCTCTCTCTTTTTTTTTTTTTTGCAATAAAATGACTTAAAATAGCTCCTTTTCATTTGCTTATCTATTTCTCTTTTTACTTCAAAACAAATTCTCATACCATCAATCACATTACTTAAGTCATAATACTTTCATGTGCAATATTAATCATTTCACCTGGCTCAGGTATTGAATATACATTAAACCATCAATATCCAATCAATCTTTATCAAATTCTAGTAGGACTTTAACTTTTCAACTTACTACTTTGCTTAAACTTCAATTTACCAAACTCATCTTTTCTTAAAATCAACTTTAAAAACATCTCGGATATATATATATATATATCTATATATCACAAAGCAATATCAACACATATTTCTTCCCCAATTATTAAGCTCATTTCGAAAAATCTCAAATATCATATATTATTACCATTACCATGAGCTTTCACAATATCCAAGCATCTCACATTTCTAACCTTGAATTCACAATGTTTGCATTATAACAACAATACTAATTGATATTCTTACTTAACCAATATTATTTTATTTTTTTTTAAACAAAACCTTAACTTTATATATATATCCTAAACTTTAAATAGTCACACTTTATCTATACTCATCAACTCATTCCATATCCCACCATACTCTTTTCATTTCAATAACATATCTTTCAATATTATCAATCCAGCAATATTTCCTCCATCTAACTAACCCAACACAACCTTATTATAAAGAGATTCAAAGTGTAGAAGAGAGAGTACATATTCTAATCTTAATTTTGTTTCCATCTCATTTTCAGCTTTATTTTCCGTTTCATTTCTTTATACTTCAACACATTCAACACTTTCCTTTACTAGCGTAAATTTCCATTTTTAATTATCAATTAGACTTATATAAATTCATATCATTTCATTTTCTAATTTTATTTTCATGTAAAACATCATTCACACATTAACATCCATTTCATATAACATAGATATACTACAAATCATATAATGCCACCTCAGAGACCAACCTAGGTGTGAATGCATATGCATGTATTACAAATTTCATTTTCAAAACTCTTCTTTTTAATTCATTTTAAACGTTTCAAAACTTTTTCTTTTTAATTTTACTTAGGCCGAGAATCTCGAACCTAAGCTCTGATACCAAAACAATTGTAACACCCTGATACCCTATATAAGTACTATGCGTATACCTAGTATACATACAGTAAATATATAAAGTATAAGGATGTCACTTTTCGTTACCTTTTAAAATATTTATAACAGAGTTCAAACCATAATACATTAATTTAAATAACATTTACAAAATCATTATCTTTATTAAAACTTCATTTATACATATAAATACTCTCTCGTCAGAAATACATCATAATTAAAATTTATACATGTATGCATTACCCTCTAGTTGGTCTCGACAAACTTTACTCTTCTTGTGGCATAACAAAAGACTTCATATCTTCCATCTATATACCTGCGCGAATAAACACCCGCGCTAAGCCCGAGAGCTTAGTAGTCCAAATATGAAATATAAACATATAGTATAGAAGTATTGATATATAATGATACATCGATTCAATATATAATTAGTTCTTATCATATCTTCTTTTCTTTTTAATTTTATCTTTAATATATCCTAGCTAATTTCATATATGATGTATATATATATACATAATATTATCACCAACCCCAATGCATCACCAATACTCAAAACCAATATATTTTAATACCCCTACATTATATATATACCACACCAACCATTATTGCAATACACACTTTACATATCATACCAATTATTATTGCAATACACACATTACATATCATACACTCATTATTGCAATACACACATTACACATCATATCACTCATTATTGCAATACACAATTTACATATCATACAAATCATAAATCATATTTCCAATAAAGACAACCTTTATCATCAACCACAATTCATTTACATATTACACTTAATAACATTATATTATTCACAATTCACCAAGCATAATTCATTTTTAATACTCACAATCAATATTTCAATACTTGCATTTCACATTGACAATAAAGACAGACTCGGGCCCAAAACACTAATATGTTATTCAAAGTTCAGAGTTACTGCTTTGGTTCATAGTCACAATCATCACGCCCGTAGGTAATGTATATACATGTCTCTCTATCCATGGATAGTGTAACAGACCCAGTCTCTTGGACCATCAACTCAACACATATGAGGAGATCCTCAACCCGGCAAGACTGTTACAAATCATATATCTCATATTCACAATTCTCATAGTGTAACAGACCCAGTCTCTTGGACCATCAACTCAACACATATGAGGAGATCCTCAACCCGGCAAGACTGTTACCTTCCATCATTTCTTAGGCATGCCACCCAAATCCAGAACTCTAAAACTGAATAACATATTAAACAAACAATTCATTTATTATTTCATTATCAATCTCATCATCAATTAGGCCAACATGCCTTATCTCTTTCAATTGAATTATCATAGCCAATCACAATGGCTTCATATCATATCATATCTCAATCCATATGATACATATAGCATCATTGATATCACATTTCAAAGTATATTATTCATATAATACATTGCCATACACAAGATTCACAATGCATATAACATAACATTTTCTCACTTCTCAAAACACATTAACATCATTCATTACTAGAGCATTTATCATAACAAATTGCACATACCTTAAGAATGATCCTCATTTCTTCCTACCTTTCCCATTTCATATTTCATCCTTTATATATATTCTTCATTTACATTCACAATATAATAGCTTATTTAACACTTTCATCCCAATGTGTTAATGTTCAAAGACATATAAGGATATACAATCAAATAGGGTTTATGCTTACCTTGTTAATGATCTTCACATCCTTCACATCATTCAATCATCACCTTAGTCCAATTATGTTAACAATATAATAGATCACTTAACACATTTGCAAACAAATGTGTTAAGCCTCGAATTATGTAATTAAATACAATCATATGTATTGGTACTTACCTCAAGAACTAGTCCCATCAATCTATACATTTCTTTTCTTTCCAAGAATTCTCCACATTTAGGTTAATGCAACCCAATCTCTTCAAAACCTTTGAGGGACACGGGCAGCACCACTTGAGGGACACGGTTAGGGCAATTCAACCTCTTCACAATCTAATCCAAAAGGAATATTAGCAAAATGACCATATGAATAGTACATTCTGGTTTAAGACTCCATTTTATCCTTATTTTGAAAAATTGTATAAAATAATCTACTTGACTAAAAATTCTAAAATTTTTACAGAATTTATTTTTGTATCATAAAATCATTCCTTTAAAATTTCAGATCAAACTGAACACAAAATCTTGGTCAAATAGTTCACCTAACCAGACTGCCCCAATTGCCCTGCATCCTGGCAGCAGTTCTGAACTTTGTGAATTCCATAAATCAAATTCAATCAACGTGGTTCCAAATTATTTTTCTCAAATACTAGACTCACTAAGCAACAACATATCCAAAATTCAATTGGATATGATTTTTCTACATTTTATTAAAAATCCCGAAATATAGCTGTCTCAGTTAAGGTACCTGCTGGAACAGGTCTAATAAAAATAATCTTTCTAAACTCATAACCATTCCAAAATCGAATCAACATATTTTTCAGTCATTCTAGACTCATAGAGGCACAACATATCAAAAATTCACTTTAAGAACATTTTTCTATAATTAATTAAAAATCATACAAGTCACAGCCTTTACTAATTGTAAAACAGAAAAAAAATTCACTAAACACAACTCTTACTCTTCCATCACCAACACCAACCTAGCTTCTTATCTTTAATTCCATTTCAACACTTTTACACACACCATACACAAACACACTTAATCATACTATCCATAAACCTAACTCAATCCATACACAACTTCAAAAAGAACCAAAGCAAACAAGAGAAATCTTACCAAAATGATGAAATTCCTTGAAATTCCAACTTGGTTACTTGGAATCTCTCTCAACTTTGGAGCTTAGAACATCAAACCCTGCTTTTACTCTCTTGCTTTCCTTTGTCTTAGGTGAGCCGGCCACACAAGGAAAAAGAAGAAGAAATGATGAAGAAAACACAAAGTCAATAGGCATTAAATACTCCTCCAAAAGAAAATTACTATCTTACCCTCATACACATTTTAATTCTCTTTACAAGCTCTTGCCCATTTTGGTAATTTCACATTCAACAATTTAAATATCTTCTTCCCTTGACTAAGCACTTTGACCAACATATATGTCATATATATTGCCATATACCCAACATATACACTATCTCTCTCTATACAATTCTTTCCTTTGCAAATACACATATTCATTTCTCTCAAATACTTTTACCATTCAACCAAACCCTATACAAATATACCACTTATCAATTACACATTCAAATCAATTATAACAATATTATCATAACTTCTAGGCACACTTAGGGATATTACAATTAGACATATACATGTACATCACATATACATTAAATCCAAATACAACAACTCCTCCAAAACTTTTAAGGTATATCTCGGGATATTACAATTGCCACTCGAACGGACCGGGAAAAAGAAAGGGGTGGATGACTCGATTCCTAAGGAATCCCCAACCCCCTAATGGGTTCGAAAAGTTGGGTATGTGTGGGGAAGGTGAGAAATGGCCCAGCACCCCCACAACGCCTGGTTCATTAGAACCGGCCTCCTTTGCAGGTCTTAATATTATAAAATTATCAAGTATAACAATATTATCCATATTACATGCAACAATAAAAATAAAGCATCATTATATTAAAATCTAAGCAATGTTCAAACAAAGCAAATAAATGGACACCCATCCAAAGATGGAAACATGTCCTTAAATCATCCATGTCTAAACTAAATAGGACACCCACCAAAAGGTGGAAACATGTCCTTTACATTGATTCAATATATAAAAGCTATTTAAATTATATGATATTTAACTAATGAGATACCCACAAAGTGGAAGCATACCTCTTACAATTTTAATACTAAAACAAACAAATAATAACAATAAAGAAAACATCCATCCATGATAAATTAAATAAATCAAGCATTGAAATTAAATAAATTAACCATCAAAGCATATAATAAACTACATGATCAAATCTAAAATTAAATAAAGCAAGTAAAGATACAAATTAGGGTTTATTGTTTCTATTTGAAGTTCTTTAATTAACATTTAGGGTTTTGGGATTTTAGTATTATTATTGTTATTTATTTGGGCTACTATAAAGATTTTGGAAAATTGGAATGAATTAGGGTTTTATAAATTTAAGAAATTAGTAAGGCTCTTTGATTGATCAAATTAGGGTTTAAGGGTAACATCATGAAATTAGGGTTTTGAAATCTTAAGACATTAGAGTTTATAATTCTTAGTTACTGGATTGTGATTTTAGGTTTACTGTATTGAGGTTAGATTTATTTATAATAAGATTTTAAGGTTTTAAGGATTAGGGTTTAGGAAAACTAGGGTTTACCGTATTAGTTTTGAGAAAATTAGGTTTTTTTGATATTTTAGAAAACATATTTGATTTTAGGATTTAAGAAAATAGTTTAGAGTTTTATAAAAATAATTATGATTTTTAGAAAACATGAAGAAGATTAGAGTTTGGAGATTTAAGAAAACATTTGGAAATTTTGGACAAAAAGTTATGGTTTAGATGAAAATAGTTTGGGAAAAATAGTTTAGGGTTTTAAAACTTTTGGAAGCATAAGAATAGTTTTAGGGTCTTTAGGGTTTTTTTTTTTTTGAAAAAAGAAGAGTAATTTAGGGTTTGTGAAGTTTTTGGAAATAGAAGAGTAGTTTAGGGTTTTTAAGAATTTTGGAAATAGAATAAACAATTTTAGGGTTCTTAAGGTTTTTGGAAACAGAAGAGTAGTTTTAGGGTTCTTAAGGTTTAGATAATTGACTAATGCTACTGGAAGAATGTATGATACATTACTAAGTTTAATAATTTAGATTACTTTAGAAAAATAAACGATGGAAATATTGTAAATAACATCAAACCAAAGATTTATAATCAAACCTCCGTTCGTTGGTTCCTCCACAATTTGCTTCTGGATGAACAAAAACAAAAGCAGTGTTGCTGCCTTTGAATAGATTGTTGATTGCTTCTTGTTGTTAATGTCCCTTGTGCTAGGGTTTTTTTCTGTCTCTTTTTACTCTAATCCAATCAAAGTTCGAAGTCCAAAGTTTAGTTCAGTAAAACCAATTTTTGACCTCCAAAAATTATGAGCTTTAATGTGTTATTTATAAGAAAAATTATAAGCCTACTTAAAATTGTTTAAGGAAACTAAAATTAATTATGAAAAGAAACCAAAACCAAATAGAATTTGGTTTTGAAAAAAATTGCATTGTTGGTGAAAAAACTACTACGGAAACTGCGAGAATTTCGAGTGTTGGATGGGGCGGCTGGCCAATTTTCCGTAGGAATTTCCTGCGGCGAAATGGCCCAATTGGCCTTGGCCAATTCCACTTTCTGCTACGAAAAAATTCGTCGCAGATTTTTCCGTTGCCGATTTTTATTTTTATTTATTTATTTATTTATTATTATTTTTTATTATTATTGTTTATTTATTTATTTATTATTATTATTTATTATTTTTTATTATTATAAAAAATTATAAATAATAAATACTAAAATAAATATTATTTAATTAAAATACCACAAAAATTATTTTGGACTATATAAAAAATATCAGACTAGACTAGGTTAAAAATTAAGGGTCTATAGATTCCAAACCATAAAACCCTAATATTCTAACCGTAAAACCCTAAAATTTTAATAGCCTTAAAACATGTTTTTCAAATCTGAAATCCTAATTACACATTTCTAAAAATCAAAACAACAATTTGTTGCTTAAAACCCTAACCAAGCCTATTTTTTAAATCATAGTAGCATTATTTTTATAAAAACATCCAAAACTCTAAATCTTTAAAACATCCAGTAGCTATGTTATTTCTTTAAAATATTTCTCAACTAATTAAACTAGTATATGCAAAACCCTAGTTATTAAACATAAAACCCTAAAAATCCTAATTAATGCATAAACCCCTAAAGTTAATATATTTACTGTTTTATTTAAATTGGATGAATGTTTATTATATATTTTGATTGATGTTTGATGTCTTTGATGAATGATTTATTTATGATGAATGGTTGTTTACTTTTATTGATTTATTTTGATTTCAAAATATTGTAAGAGGTATGTTTCCATATTTTTGGGTACCTCATGTCATGAGCATCATGTAATTTATTTTATTTTAAAGTTTTTGGACCAATGTAAAGGATATGTTTTCACCTTTCGATGGGTGTCCTATTTAGTTTTAGACATGGACAATGTAAGGACATGTTTCCATCCTTGGATGGGTGTCCATTTATTTATTTTGTTTGGACATTGCTTTGATTTTAATATAATGATACTTTATTTTAATTTTTGCATGTAGTATGGATAATATTATTATACTTAAGAATTTTATAATATTAATACCTGCAAAGTAGGCCAGTTCTAATGAACCAGGCGTTGTGGGGGTGCTGGGCCGTTTCTCACCTTCCCCACACGTACCCAACTTTCCAAACCCATTAGGGGGTTGGGGATTCCTTAGGAATCGAGTCATCCACCCCTTTCTTTTTTCCGGCCTATCCGGGTGGTAACTCCATTTTCTCCTGGCTTAGGCCCGTGTTCTCTAAGGTCCTGAGCCTAAATAGTGCCAAAGTCGCAAGAACAATTCCACAGGGAGTGGGGTCAAAAATCTCCGCTCACAGTGGCGACTCCACTGGGGATAAGAGAAGTTGATTCCGTTGGTCTTTTTATTATTCTATTATTTCTTATAATGATATTATCCATTACATCATATTAGATTGCATCGTGTGCGTGAGTTAGGACACCCGTGTTAACCGTGTTGTGTTATGTAAGGGATACCATACTTTCACACAAGGTATGCAGATCAAGCATGGCATAACCACTCATAGCCTCATACCATTTGGTATATACTTGCTATGGGAACCTAAGCCTTTTAACTCAAAGACTAAAGCTCATGTAATTAGCCTAGTTACTTTCCTTAGGTTTATACCCCAAATGCTTGTTGTTTGACTATGGTTAATTTATCTTATCTTAAATCATGGCTTATTTGGTTTGTTCTTTTTTTAATATGGCCTAAGTATATTGTAAGCTCAAAATAAATTTTTCTTTAAAGTCCAAAAGACCAAAGCTATTTTCAAAACTTTTTAAAATGGTCTTTGGACATAAAACTTTTCTAAAAAAACAAATCAAAAATACTTTTCTAATGATCCAAATACAAAGCCCAAAATATGTTTTTTTCTAAAATCTTTTCACAATGTGCTTAGAAATAAAATTATTTTTATAACCTCTTAAAAGAGCTTACAAGCTATTTAGGTCAATTATGAAAATATCAAAAATTAATTGTGAGCCTAGTTTATACTAAGAATTATTGATCATGGACTTATTTTTGGCATGAATCATTAGTTACTTTTTTAAGTGAGAAATCTATTTATAATAAACCTCTTAATTTAGTTTTAATCCAATACAGCATAAAAGCTACTTTAGTTGGTTAAATGGAT
Organism: Garcia nutans; assembly: GCA_947685225.1. Lineage (NCBI taxonomy): Eukaryota > Viridiplantae > Streptophyta > Magnoliopsida > Malpighiales > Euphorbiaceae > Garcia > Garcia nutans. The sequence goes on along the minus strand of CANTUV010000005.1, from coordinate 33,909,085 downwards.
TAAAACCTAATTAAAGGGAATTATCATGAACTGATTTCCATTTTTCAAAATATAACTATTGATTGAAAGATCTGAGGAAATTATTCGAAAAACAAGATACTCCATGTTGTTATTTTGTTAACCATATTACCTAGGAAAAGAGACTCGCCATTCGTGTGTGGATGTTATAAGGTTGAAAGGGACATTCTACTTATCTTTGTTTATTGTTTATGCATACATGCATACATACATTTCCATCTCATATCATTAATCCTTTCTGGCTCACAGCCCTGGATTACGACAGTTTAAAAGCTTACGACAATCCTATCTACACCGGAGATGAAGAATCTAGTAGCAACTCAATCACTTGCTTGCCAAAAGCAATGGAGCCCAAACAAATTCAAAGAATGGTGGACGACGCCCTCAACGCCAAGATGGAAGAAATAAAAGAGGCCTTGGTTGAGACCATGAAGAACCAATTGGCTACAATTTTGGGAAATAATGCCAAAGCATTTGCTAGCACTAAGAAGACAAAGGATAAGGGGAAGGCTAAAGTTGGTGAAGTGGTTTTTGATGATGATAAGGTGATCATTGATGATGATGATGATTGGGCTCAATACTTCTAAGATCTTCAAGAGAAGAAGAAAGAACCAAAGATTGTTGAAAGATTAGTTATGGAGAAAACCAAAACGTCTGATGTTGAAAAGATGATTGCGGACTTGGAAAAGAAATTTGAAAAGCTGGAAATCAAAGAAATGTTCGAAGTTGATAAATTATTTGAGCTAGACGAAGAGTTTCATACAAATTCAAGATGCCATCCTTCTCAAAGTTTGATGAAATCGAAAATCCTCACCTCCATATGAAGCAGTATATCACTGCTATGCAGTCTGTCCAAGCTACTAAGAAGGAAGAGAAGAAGGAAGCTATCCTGAAAGCAGAGAAGACTCCATATGAGATTGCTGCCTTAATCGAAGAAAAATTTGAAGATATTCTACTTTATGATTTTGATTTTAATTTTTCTGCTTTGTATGAGGATGATGATGTTTTCTTTTCCAAAATGAATGCAATAAAGTCTGATTTTACTTACTTGTGTGATGTTTCTCCTAATGGTTACATACATCAAATAGTGGTTACATGAGCATCTTTAATATTAACTTTGTTGATACATAGTCATTAAATTTGGGAACAACCAAAAATCCTAAAAACATTAGAATAGCATCCGACCTTACTCCTGATGAGAGAGAGAGATTTAAAAAATATTTAAAAAATATGAAGAAGTATTTACTTGGTCTTATGAGGATATGCCTGGAATAGATCGAGACATAGCCGAACATCTCATTCCTACTCACACTCATATGAAGCCTATCAAACAAAAGCTTAGGCGTTTGAGGCTGGAATGGGCTGAATTGGTTAAAGAAGAGGTCACTAAACAAATACAAGTAAAGTTCCTTGAAGTGATAGAATATCCAGATTGGCTAGCCAACATAATACTTGTGCCAAAGAAAGGTGGAAGAATTAAGGTCTGCGTGGACTATAGAGATTTAAACAAGGCTTCCCCTAAAGATGATTTTCCTTTACCCCATTTAGATGTCCTCATTGATAGTGCAGCCTCTAGCGTGCTACACTCATTTGTAGATGGATTTTTCGGATACAACCAAGTGTTAATGGCCCAAGAGGATAAAGCCAAGACTTCTTTCATTACTACATGGGGTATATTTTGTTATAGGGTGATGCCATTCGGATTAAAGAATGCTAGAGCATCCTACCAAAGGGTGGCCACCACATTATTTCATGACATGATGCATAAAAAAGTCAAAGTATATGTTGATGATATGATGGTGAAATCAAATTCAAGGGAACAACACTTCCAAAACTTAAAATTATTCTTTGATAGAGCATTGAAATATAAGCAAAGATTAAATCTGACGAAGTGTGTGTTCGGGGTTACCTCGGGCAAATTATTAGGACATGTGATTGGTCCAAATGGCATTGAGAATGATCCTGACAAAGTTAAAGCAATCAGGGATATGCCAACCCCTAAGACAGAGAGAGAAGTTCGGGGATTCATTGGTAAATTACAATACATTAGCAGGTTTATAGCAAAGCTCACCATAATATGTGAACCTATCTTCAAATTGCTTAAAAAGAATCAGTCGGTCCTGTGGAATGAAGAATGTCAAAGGGCCTTTGAACGAATAAAAGAGTATTTGCTGAATTCTCCTATTTTGAAACCACCTAAAACAGATAAACCCCGATTACTATACTTAGCAGTAGAAGAAGAGTCAGTAGGAGCCATGCTAGCCCAAGCAGATGAATCAGGAATTAAGCACGCAATCTACTATTTAAGTAGAAAGCTCCTTCCTTACAAAATTAAGTATAGTATCATCAAAAAGACCAGTATAGATGTGGTTTGGTCTTCTAAAAAGTTATAGCATTACTTTTAATCTTATAGTGTGCAAGCAATTTCCAGGTTGGATCCAATGAAGTACTTAAGGGAGACACCCTCTTTGATTGGGAAGTATGGGCAATGGTTGATAATATTGGAAGAATTTGAGATTGAGTATGTAACTAGGAAAACAATCAAAGGTAGAGCAGTGGCAGAATTTCTGGCCCAACAACCATTACCAGATAGTGAAGAGGTAGTCTTGGAATTTCTAGATGAACATTTAGAGGCCATTGAAGTACAAGGATGGAAAATGTATTTTGACGGAGCAGTGAATAGGAAAGGAGCAGGTTTGAGAGTCATACTAGAATCACCCGAAGGGGAACTTATCCCCTTAGCCAAAAAGTTGAAATTCATGGCAACCAATAATATGGTGGAGTACGAAGCATGTATATTTGGTTTGGAAACTCTAATAATTATGAAGGTGGATAAAGTGGAAGTTTTTGGCGATTCATTACTAGTAGTATCCCAAGTAAATGGAGAGTGGGAGTTGAAAGAAGAAAAATTAAAACCACACCACCATTACTTGACCATGCTGAAGAATAACTTTAAGGAGTGCAGGTTTATACACCTACCAAGAGAAGAAAACTAGATGATTGATGCCTTAGCCACATTGAAAATCGGGTGTTTACCCTTGAAACATGGATCTTTATCCATTGGAAATCGGGTCTTTACCCTTGAAACATGGATCATTATCCATTGAAAATCGGGTCTTTACCCTTGAAATATGGATCGTTATCCATTGAAAATCGGGTCTTTACCCTTGAAACATGGATCTTTATCCTTTGGACTTTGGGCCTTTACCCTTGAAATATGAATCTTTATCCATTGGAAATTGGGTCTTTACCCTTTGAAATATAAATCTTTATCCATTGAAAATCGGGTCTTTACCCTTGAAACATGGATCTTTATCCATTGGAAATCGGGTCTTTACCCTTGAAATATGGATCTTTTATCCATTAGAGATCGGGTCTTTACCCTTGAAACATGGATCTTTATCCATTGAAAATCGGGTCTTTACCCTTGAAACATGGATCTTTATCCACTGGAAATCAGGTCTTTATCCTTGAAAAATGGATCTTTATCCATTGAAAATCGGGTCTTTACCCTTTGAAATATGGATCTTTATCCATTGGAAATCAGATCTTTACCCTTGAAATATGGATCTTTATCCATTGGAAATTAGGTCTTTACCCTTGAAAAATGGATCTTTATCCATTAGAAATCGGGTCTTTACCCTTGAGACATGGATCTTTATCCATTGGAAATCGGGTCTTTACCCTTGAAATATGGATTTTTATCCCTTGAGATCGGGTCTTCACCCTTGAGAAAATGGATCTTTATCCATTGAAAATTGGGTCTTTACCCTTGAAACATGGATCTTTATCCATTAGAGATTGGGTCTTTACCCTGGCTTCAGCTCTTTTAGCTGGACTGACCTCTTATCTTTTGTATCTTCATTCTTTTGAGAATTCTAATTTTCTTCTTTTCTTTGTTTCTTTTTTTTTTTGTCATTCTTTTTTGTTCTTCCTTTGCACTTTTGCAAAAAATTCAGCCCTTTTTAGCTAGCCTTCATATCCTCTCCTTGCCCCCCTGTGTAATATCCCAAAATGTACCCTAGAAGTTTTGGTATTATTGTTATAATTGGATTTTATGTATATGTTTCTTTGGTAAGAGAAAAGAATTATATAGAGAATGTATATGTTGTGTATATGAAAATATATACAACATATACACAAGTCAAAGTCAAAGAAGGTTAGTGGAAGAAGATATTTTGTTATTTTAATTAATTAAGTTAATTAGTGGAAATGGGAAATTAAATGAATGGAAGAGATTAATTTGGATTATTTTAATATTATAATTGCTTGGATGAGAGGGTTTTAAGAAAAGTTTGACTTTGATTTCTTTGGTTTCTTTCTTTCTCTCTTTCTTCATCGTGGTTCTCTTTCCTTTTCTTTCTTTTTCCTTTTGTTGTCCGACCATCAAAGAAGCAAGAGAGCAAGAAGAGTTTTGATCTTCCAAGTTTGAGATTGAAGGAAGTTTTAAAGAGATCAAGTTGGAGATTTAAGAGTTTCCTCATTCTTGGTAAGTCTTTCCACTTGATTCTTTGATTTGTTTGGGTTTGTGAGTTGAAGTTGTGTTTGAGAATGTGTTTGTTTTATTTTGGGTGTGTTTAAGAGTGTCTGGTTCTATTGATTTTTGGATTTTGGGGTTGGATGGAAGGAAAGAGTAAGTTTGTTGGTCTAGAAGTGTTGTGGTTGTGTTTAGGGTGGTGATGATATTTTAGATTGTGTTTGATGTATATTTTGGGTTGTTTTGATGTTTTGCTAGTTTGATATGGTTTTGGGTATGTTTGGCTAAGTTGGTTTGAAGTGGATGATGGTGGTAAGAAGAAAAATGTTGGTTGTGAGGTTGTTGTGGCCGGAATCTGGGTTTTTGGTCTGACACGCCCATGAGCACGTCCAGGTCTTTAGGCGTGTCAATTGTTCTGTGTGGCATTAGGTTTGACACGGCCAGTAACATGCCCGTGTTATTGAACGTGTCATAGCCACTGTGTTATTGGGGAATTGACACGGCCATGAGCACGCTCATGTTGTTGGACGTGTCAATATTTTTGAGAGACATAATGTATTACACGCCCAGTGACACGCCCGTGGTTCTGAGCTTGTAAATGCTTCTGTGTTGTAGAGTTAGGGCACGGTCAGGGACACGCCCGTGTGGTTGAGCGTGTCATGTTTAGAGTTTGCCCTAGTTGGTTCTTAGCCTTATGATCTCATGTGGGTTTCATCATTCTTTTGGAATAGGTTGTGAAGAAGGTGATTTGCCATAATTTAAGAAGTGAAGGATTTTGGAGAGGAAGTCAATAGAGTTGTGTGAGTTGTTTTGAGGTAAGTACAAACCTTGCATTATTGCATACATTCATGTGATTTTGGAACTTATACATTTGAGTATGAATGTACTAAGGAATCTTATTGCATTGTTGATATATATAAATAATGTTATGTTTTATACAATGTGAACTTTGTGAAATGCAATATGATATATGTATATTGATTATGAGTATTTGAATATGAATTGAAATAGAATGAAATGTGAAGCCATTGTGGTTGGCTATGATATTATAAATGATGTTGGAGGCATGATTGCCTAATTGTTTATAAGACATGAATTGAGAAAGAGAATAGTAAAGAGGTAAATGAATTGATTGTATGCCTAATATGTTATTCAATTTTCAGAGTGCTGGGTTTGGTGGCATGCCTGTGAAAGGTAACAGTCTTTCCGGGTTGAGGATCTCTTCACTTTGAGTTGAATTGAGGTCCAAGAGACTGGGTCTGTTACACTATATGAATTATGAATATGAAATATATGAAAAGTAACAGTCTTGCCGGGTTGAGGATCTCCTCGATTTCAATCGGGTTGATGGTCCAAGAGACTGGGTCTGTTACACTATCCATGGATAGAGATATGAGATATATTGCCTACGGGCTTGATCATTGTGATTATAGACAAAAGCAGTAACTCTGAACTTTGAATATCATATTAAATACTTGTTGGGCCCATGTGTGTCTATGTTATTATTATTGAATGTATGACATTGATATTGACATTGCATAATATCATTATGGTTTGTACCACTAAGCCGTTGGCTTAGCGCGATTGTGATGTATCGCGCAGGTGATAGGGTTGAGATGGAAGATTCCTCTAGACCTAGTTGAGTTTATGCTTGAAGAGTTGGCCTAGAGCGTAAAGATCAGAGAGTCAAGCTGCCAATCATGTATATATTTCATGTTTTGTAAACTTTAATTTTTAATGTATGTATACTTGTAAGTATTTGTTATAATTTCCGCTGCGTATTAATAAACGTTTTTATCTATTATGTTTTATGAATTTCTTCTAAACCTTTGATATTTGTTTTATTTCTTTTCGAGTTATGACTTGTGTATTTTATAAACTGTGGCATTTTCTATATTCAGTATACGTATATTACGATCGTATAAGCATGCTGTGTACGTATACGGGTTATAGGGGTGTTATAATTATTTTGGTATCAGAGCCTAGGTTTGAGATTCTCAACCTAGGTCAATTGTAAGAAAAAGAGTATTTTGATTTTAAAAAGTGGGTTTTTGAATAAAATACATGTTTGGTATTGGCAATCTCTGATCTTTAATGAGGTGTATTCTGCTGTGTTTACAGATATAGGTTGTAATGGATTCTCATTCACGTCAGTCTGTTGAGGGTAGTGCGGAGAGTTTAGCTCCTGAAGAGAGTAGAGATGGAGCTAGAGTGGATAGAGCTGGAGAGGTACCTGTTTCTGTGTCTGGGAGACCAGTTGGTGAGGAGGCTCCGCCGGGTTGGCTTAGACATGTGATAGAATTTTTTAGGCAAGCCCGAGTACAGCTGCCACCACCCCCACAGCCATTGGTACCAGTGAGACATTTCGATAAATTAAGAAAGTATGGAGTAGAAGATTTTTTGGGTACTATTGATCCAGCAGTAGCTGAACAATGGTTAGATAGAATACATAGGATATTCATTCAGTTGCAAGCCACTCCAGAAGAAAAATTTGATTATGCTAGATCACTGTTACAGAAGGATGCAAATGATTGGTGGAAAACAGTTCCTCATGCCATGGATGATCCACCTACATTGTCCTACAGTGATTTTCTACTGGAGTTTGAGCTGAAATATACTCCGAGGGAATATAAAGATGTGAAAAAGATGGAGTTTCTGAATTTGAAGCAAGACAGCCGGACTGTAACAGAATATGAGGTCGAGTTCATCCGGTTGAGTCACTATGCTGGGGGAATTATTTCAGACGAGATAGACCGGTGCAGAAGATTTGAGGAGGGATTGAGGCCCTCTATCATGTGTCTTGTGGCTGGTTCTAGATACCAGGATTTTTCCCAGCTTGTTGCAGCAGCTAGGAGTGTGGAGAGAGCTCAGGGTATTGCAACAGCTGCGACCGAGGAGGAGACCAGGGTTAGGAGACCCCAGTTTGAGGCAGGGTCTTCATCTGTGAAGAGAGGTAGAGGAAATTTTGTTCCCAGGATCAGTAGGAGTCAGAGGCAGGCTGGTAGGTCAGTTCAGTTTCAGAGACAGAGATCGAGACCTACAGTTTCAGTAGCGAGTGCTCCGACTCCAGTAGTTCAGAGATCTACTCTACCTATATGTGCTCAGTGTGGGGGTTCTCATAGAGGTGTTTGTTGGAAGAATAGTGGACCAGCTGTATGCTTCAGATGTGGATCTCCTGATCATTTTATTAGAGAGTGTCCTGAGATGCAGGAGCAGAGGCCGGCAGATTCTGCAGTTTCTTGACCTAGTGTCAGAGGTGGTCGAGGGGGCAGAGGTTTCAGCAGAGGGGGTAGACCTGGAGTTAGTCAGAGAGGAGGATCTTCATCCAGGGTTAGTACACCAGATGAGGCTGGGCCTTCTCAACGAGTATATGTGATGCAAAGACAACCAGATGCTTCAGCAGTCATCGCGGGTACTTTCTCTTTATTTGGCATTCCAGTTCTTGCTTTGATTGATCCAGGATCTACTCATTCGTATATAAGTGCATTCATATTGCCTGTGTCTGAATTGCATTCTGAGTCCCTAGGATTTGATGTTTTGGTGACAAATCCTTTAGGGCATAGTGTGATTGTTAGCCAGGTGCACCGAGATAGTGCAGTTGTGGTGCAAGGTGAGGAGTTTTGTGGAGATTTGATTGAAATGCCTTTTGAAGAATATGATTTGATTTTGGGCATGGACTGGTTGTCTAGACACGGAGCTGTGGTAGATTGTCAACAAAAGTGTGTTACTTTGAGAACTAATGATGGTAGAATTATGTTGGTATCTAGTGAGCAGAAACAGCTTGCATCCTTGTTTGTATCAGCTGTAACCGCTACAAGGTTGATTAGAAAAGGGTGTGACGCTTATCTTGCTCATGTCGTGGATACTAGAGTAGTGGGTTCTCAACTTGATATTATAACCTCAGTTGCAGATTTTCCAGATGTGTTTCCAGAGGAGTTGCCAGGGTTGCCCCCTGAGAGAGAGGTTGAGTTTGGTATCGATTTGTTGCTTGGTGCCACTCCCATCTCTATCACTCCTTATCGCATGGCACCTGCTGAATTGAGAGAGTTGAAAGTGCAGTTACAGGAGTTGTTGGATAAAGGGTTTATTCGCCCCAGTGTTTCTCCTTGGGGAGCTCCTGTGTTGTTTGTGAAGAAAAAAAGATGGTACCATGAGGTTATGTATTGATTATAGGCAATTGAACAAAGTGACTATTAAGAATAAATACCCTTTGCCTAGGATTGATGATCTCTTTGATCAATTAAAGGGAGCAGCAGTGTTTTCCAAGATTGATTTGAGATCTGGATACCATCAATTGAAGGTTAGAGCTGAAGATGTTTCTAAGACAGCTTTCCGCACCAGGTATGGGCATTATGAGTTTTTAGTAATGCCTTTTGGGTTGACGAATGCACCTGCAGTTTTTATGGATTTGATGAATAGGGTATTTAGGCCCTATCTGGATCAGTTTGTGGTAGTTTTTATTGATGATATTTTGGTATATTCGCGTAATAAAGAGGAGCATGACAAGCATTTGCGGATTGTGTTGCAGATCTTGAGAGAGAAGCAATTGTATGCTAAGCTGTCGAAGTATGAGTTTTGGCTTGATCAAGTGACTTTTCTCGCTCATATAATTTCAGCAGATGGTATTAGAGTTGATCCGAGTAAAATTGAGGCTATTATGAATTGGAGTTCACCCAAATCTGTGACCGAAGTTTGAAGTTTTCTGGGTTTGGCAGGCTATTATCGACGCTTTGTGAAAGGATTTTCTTTGATAGCTACTCCACTTACCAGATTACTTCGAAAGGGAGTTAGATTTGTGTGGACAGATCAGTGTTAGGCTAGCTTTGAATAGTTAAAAGAGATGTTAACTCAAGCACCTGTTCTTACTTTACTCGTAGAAGATAAACCATATGTAATTTACAGTGATGCTTCACATAATGGTTTAGGATGTGTATTGATGCAAGAGGGTAAAGTCATAGCTTATGCTTCTCGACAGTTGAAGCCGCATGAGCTTAATTATCCAACCCATGATTTGGAGTTAGCAGCCATAGTGTTTGCTTTGAAGATTTGGCGACATTATTTATATGGGGAGAAATGCTTTATTTATACGGATCATAAAAGTTTGAAATATTTGGAGGTTCAGAGAGAGCTCAATCTTCGGCAGAGACGATGGTTGGAGTTGATCAAAGACTACGACTGTTTAATTGATTATCATCCTGGTAAGGCAAATGTTGTTGCTGACGCCTTGAGTCAGAAGTCTTTGGCAGGTTTGGCTGTTTACTCGCTCTCGTTGCTTGTTGAGTTGAGAGCGTTACATGCTAGTTTTGAAGCATGTGATGATGGTGCATTATTGGTTCAGTTGCAGTTGAGACCAGTGTTGTTAGATCGGATAAAGGAGGCCCAATTGGTGGATGAGAAAATTCAGAAGATTGTATCAGATTGCCGAAATGGAGAGAGCCGAAATTTTCATGTGAAAAATGATGGTAGTCTTTGGTTCAAGGATAGATTGTGTGTTTCTGATGATGATAGTTTGAAAAGGATCATTTTGGAAGAAGCACATCAATCAGTGTTTGCTATGCATCCAGGAAGTACAAAGATGTACCATGATTTAAGACAGCATTATTGGTGGTTTGGTATGAAGAGAGACAGTGGAATTTGTGTCCAAATGTCTCACTTGTCAGAGGGTAAAAGCAGAGCATCAAGTTACAACAGGGTTGCTTCAACCTTTAACAGTGCCTGAATGGAAATGGGAGAGGGTGACAATGGATTTTGTTTCTGGTTTGCCATTAACTCAGAGGAAACATGATGCTATTTGGGTGATTATTGATAGATTGGCAAAGACAGCTCATTTTCTTCCGGTTCGGATGGATTATTCTCTTGAGAAGTTGGCTGAGCTGTATATCCATGAGATTGTAAAGTTACATGGAGTCCCAATTTCTTTAGTGTCGGATCGAGATCCCCGGTTCACTTCGAGGTTCTGGAAGAGTTTACATGGGGCTTTGGGTTCTCGATTGCATTTTAGCACTGCTTTTCATCCGCAGACAGATGGGCAGTCAGAGAGAGTGATACAGATTATTGAGGATATGTTAAGAAGCTATGTCATTGATTTTTCTGGAAGTTGGGACAAATTCTTACCACTTGTGGAATTTGCTTACAACAACAGTCATCAATCCAGTATTGGAATGGCACCATTTGAGGCATTGTATGGTAGAAGATGTAGAAAACCTTTATGTTGGAATGAAATCGGAGAGGGAAAGTTAATTGGTCCTGATTTGGTTAAAGAAACAGAAGAGAAAGTAAAGATGATTCGGGATAGGTTGAAAGTAGCTTCAGATCGGCAGAAATCTTATTCAAATTTAAAGAGGAGAGACATTGAGTATAATGTGGGAGATAAAGTATTTTTGAAAGTGTCTCCTTGGAAAAAGATATTGAGATTTGGTCGAAAAGGGAAACTAAGTCCTCGTTTTATTGGACCTTACGAGGTATTGGAAAGAATTGGGCCAGTTGCTTATCGGCTTGCTTTGCCGCCTGAGTTGGATAGAATCCATAATGTCTTCCATGTTTCTATGTTGCGGAGGTACAGATCAGATCCATCTCATGTCTTGTCTGTTGAATCTATTGAGGTGAATTCGGATCTGACTTTTGAAGAAGAACCAGTGGCTATTTTAGCATATGGGATGAAAGAGTTGAGACATAAGAAAGTACCAATTGTAAAGGTTCTTTGGAAGAATCATGGTAGAGAAGAATCAACTTGGGAGAATGAGCAAACGATGCTAGACCAATATCCTCAACTTTCTCAGACTTGATATCAGGTAATTTCGAGGACGAAATTTCTTTTAGAGGGGGAGAATTGTAATATCCCAAAATGTACCCTAGAAGTTTTGGTATTATTGTTATAATTGGATTTTATGTATATTTTCTTTGGTAAGAGAAAAGAATTATATAGAGAATGTATATGTTGTGTATATGAAAATATATACAACATATACACAAGTCAAAGTCAAAGAAGGTTAGTGGAAGAAGATATTTAGCTATTTTAATCAATTAAGTTAATTAGTGGAAATGGGAAATTAAATGAATGGAAGAGATTAATTTAGATTATTTTAATATTATAATTGCTTGGATGAGAGGGTTTTAAGAAAAGTTTGACTTTGATTTCTTTGGTTTCTTTCTTTCTCTCTTTCTTCATCGTGGTTCTCTTTCCTTTTCTTTCTTTTTCCTTTTGTTGTCCGACCATCAAAGAAGCAAGAGAGCAAGAAGAGTTTTGATCTTCCAAGTTTGAGATTGAAGGAAGTTTTCAAGAGATAAAGTTGGAGATTTAAGAGTTTCCTCATTCTTGGTAAGTCTTTCCACTTGATTCTTTGATTTGTTTGGGTTTGTGAGTTGAAGTTGTGTTTGAGAATGTGTTTGTTTGATTTTGGGTGTGTTTAAGAGTGTCTGGTTCTATTGATTTTTGGATTTTGGGGTTGGATGGAAGGAAAGAGTAAGTTTGTTGGTCTAGAAGTGTTATGGTTGTGTTTAGGGTGGTGATGATATTTTGTATTGTGTTTGATGTATATTTTGGGTTGTTTTGTTGTTTTGATAGTTTGATATGGTTTTGGGTATGTTTGGCTAAGTTGGTTTGAAGTGGATGATGGTGGTAAGAAGAAAAATGTTGGTTGTGAGGTTGTTGTGGCCGGAATCTAGGTTTTTGGTCTGACACGCCCACGAGCACGTCCAGGACTTTAGGCGTGTCAATTGTTCTGTGTGGCAGTAGGTTTGACACGGCCAGTAACATGCCCGTGTTATTGAACATGTCATAGCCACTGTGTTATTGGGGAATTGACACGGCCATGAGCACGCTCATGTTGTTGGACGTGTCAATATTTTTGAGAGACATAATGTATTACACGCACGTGGTTCTGAGCGTGTCAATGCTTCTGTGTTGTAGAGTTAGGGCACGGTCAGGGACATGGCCGTGTGGTTGAGCGTGTCATGTTTAGAGTTTGCCCTAGTTGGTTCTTAGCCTTATGATCTCATGTGGGTTTCATCATTCTTTTGGAATAGGTTGTGAAGAAGGTGATTTGCCATAATTTAAGAAGTGAAGGATTTTGGAAGAGGAAGTCAATAGAGTTGTGTGAGTTGTTTTGAGGTAAGTACAAACCTTGCATTATTGCATACATTCATGTGATTTTGGAACTTATACATTTGAGTATGAATGTACTAAGGAATCTTATTGCATTGTTGATATATATAAATAATGTTATGTTTTATACAATGTGAACTTTGTGAAATGCAATATGATATATGTATATTGATTATGAGTATTTGAATATGAATTGAAATAGAATGAAATGTGAAGCCATTGTGGTTGGCTATGATATTATAAATGATGTTGGAGGCATGATTGCCTAATTGTTTATAAGACATGAATTGAGAAAGAGAATAGTAAAGAGGTAAATGAATTGAATGTATGCCTAATATGTTATTCAATTTTCAGAGTGCTGGGTTTGGTGGCATGTCTATGAAAGGTAACAGTCTTGCCGGGTTAAGGATCTCTTCACTTTGAGTTGAATTGAGGTCCAAGAGACTGGGTCTGTTACACTATATGAATTATGAATATGAAATATATGAAAAGTAACAGTCTTGCCGGGTTGAGGATCTCCTCGATTTCAATCGGGTTGATGGTCCAAGAGACTGGGTCTGTTACTAGTAACAGTCTTGCCGGGTTGAGGATCTCCTCAAGGTTATTGTGTTGATGGTCCAAGAGACTGGGTCTGTTACACTATCCATGGATAGAGATATGAGATATATTGCCTATGGGCTTGATCATTGTGATTATAGACAAAAGCAGTAACTCTGAACTTTGAATATCATATTAAATACTTGTTGGGCCCATGTGTGTCTATGTTATTATTATTGAATGTATGACATTGATATTGACATTGCATAATATCATTATGGTTTGTACCACTAAGCCGTTGGCTTAGCGCGATTGTGATGTATCGCGCAAGTGATAGGGTTGAGACGGAAGATTCCTCTAGACCTAGTTGAGTTTATGCTTGAAGAGTTGGCCTAGAGCTTAAAGATCAGAGAGTCAAGCTGCCAATCATGTATATATTTCATGTTTTGTAAACTTTGATTTTTAATGTATGTGTACTTGTAAGTATTTGTTATAATTTCCGCTGCGTATAAACGTTTTTATCTATTATGTTTTATGAATTTCTTCTTAACCTTTGATATTTGTTTTATTTCTTTTCGAGTTATGACTTGTGTATTTTATAAACTGTGGCATTTTCTATATTCAGTATACGTATATTACGATCGTATAAGCATGCTGTGTACGTATACAGGGTATAGGGGGTGTTACACCCTATGTGGTAAAATATTAGTAGTGAGTCAAAATGTTTTGTTCATGCATAGACTTAGAAAAATGAAAAGAAGAAACATTGCCCCTGTGTAGGCTCAAACCCATGATTTTTCTATGCAGGCTTTGATTGATGTTTTTATCATTTAGTTCTTCGCACAAGCACGTATTTCTTCTTTTGAAAAACGGCTGGAGCTTCCACAAGCAAATATCTTCTTTTGATTCTTTACTTCGCAGGGTGTTTGCTGTTCATTTTGACAAGGAATAAATAATACAAGACAAGAAAGTGCGATGTGATATGCTCATGTATGCATGATATGCATGAATAATACTTACAGTCGTTCCGTCGACTCACAGACCGAGATGATCAGCAGAAGTGTTCTCATTGACTCCTTTGAGATGCTTGTTTAGTCCTTGCTTCGAAATGACAGGATGCTTCACATTTATGGCTTTTATCTTTGGGATATTGAAAATATGAGTAATGGAGGCCCCAAACAGTAGAGATACATCCATTTTAAATTATGATTTAGTGTGTCAGTTGGTAGCTTCTTCATGACCTTACCATTAATCATTTTCTTTGCCCAATGTGTTCTTTGAGATTTGATAGTTCAACATACTCCCCTTAACTTGAAGGCTTCATGTGACAAAAACATTTTTTATTTTTTTGAATTTTGATTTTGAAATTAAGTGTTGGCTTTGTCAAAATAGATGTCAATGTACCTCAGGACTTGATTTTTCAAATTAACATATCTATAACATGACAACTCTAGTTACCGTACTAAACTTGGGAATCATTTCTATTTAAGCAAGAACTGTTGCACTTCAAATAGGCACATACACATTACTTGGCCAAAGGTCTTATTGAGTTTAAATATTGTCTATCTCATATGCATGCTTATTCAAACTATCTCCACTAATAGACTCTACCTACCAAGAGAGATCAACAGGTCTTTGATAGGCTTGAAATGGGGTCTATAAGGGACACAGGTTAAATGAAAGTCATTTGTAAGTTGGAGCCGATGTGATACAATGGACAAACCTTCACACTACAAATTTCCTGTTGGAATTTTAAACAGTTGGGAGTAATCTTGCTAGACTCTAAATTCTTTCTATCTTCTTGGCATTAATCTTGATCTTGATTAGGACAATCTTTGCCCTTGCATAAAGTTTGTTACCCAAATTCATTTATTTTCTTCTTCTCCCTTTTCTTTCTTTTTTATTTTTCTTGCTCTTCCCTTTCTTTGATCATTTTGTCCTTCTTCCTTTTAGGACTGTCAAGTACAGAACTTTCAAGAACTGGATGGTCTTCCTCCTTTTTTCTCCAATTTTGATTGAATCTTTGGTTGGGTTGGACCAATTTAAATCAAACTGTCTTTGGAAGCCTTTTACTGCTTTAGGTAAAAGAGAACTCAGTTGGCTTTCTGAGCCGCCTTTTTAGGTTTTATTTTTCTTCTTTTTTTCTTATTGTTTTTGTTTTTTTTTCTCTTTTCTTTTCTTCTTTTTTCTTCTTTTTTTCTTTTCTTTTGTCCTTTTTTCTTTTCTTTTTCTTCTTTTTTCTCGTCTCTCTCTCTCTCTCTTTTTTTTTGGTTCTAGCTCTAAAAGAGTTGTTTTGTTTGTACTAACTTGGGCTTCTAATAATGGATGAGTCGAGTGACATAAATCTTCTTTAATAGGGATAAATCATTTGTTACTCTGATGTTGTCTTGATATATTGGAGATATTAAGAAAACTTCAACTGCCCTTATGGTCTTGAGAACTTTAACCACCCTTATGGTCTTGAGAACTTCAACTATCTTCATGGTATTCATTTCTTTCTTTGATCTTCTTGCCTCTTCATCTTAGTGATCATAGGACTTGTCAAAAGTATCACAATAGCTCAAGGTAGGTTGTTGGGCTTATAAGTCAATTAAAAGAAAGCTAAAAATTTTATGAAGGCTCAAAGGGACAAATAGGAATTGATATTTAATAGGGTGGATACTAGTTGTTGGCTAACCAAACAATGCCTAGATCATTTCTCTCTTAAATAAGCAGAGTTCAATTTCGCCTCGAAAATTTGTCAAAGCATGTTCTAAGACTAACTAGGACCTAGACAAAGGTAATTATGCAGGAGCCCTCTCTAAGTAAGCATACACAACTCAATGCTATAGAGCAATTTCCTCATCTAGTAAAGTCATTCAAGTCATAATGCATAAATATATTAATTCATGAATTATCAAGCTAGGTTCCTAATTGGTTGAGCACCAAAATGAGCAAAGACCAACAAAAATTTTAATGAAAGTAATTTATTCAAACAAATTTAAATTTGAAAAACATGATTGTTCCAATTAAATATTAAAGAAAGTAAAATTGAAAAGCAATATTTAAGCTAAGGAAAGTTCGTTGAGTTTAAGCTTCTTTTCCTTTCATATCTTCAATATTTCCATCTTGAAAGGATGATAAAACAAAATCTTCTTCCAATCCTTTTCCCACCATGAAGGTTGCCAGTGGAGGTACTCTTCCAAATTTAGGCAAAGGATTGTTCTTGGTATTGGGCTTGTCCGGCTCTGGTAGGTTACCACTATCGATTAGATCTTGGATCTCATGCTTCAATTGAGTACATATATCAGTCTCATGTACTTGAGTCTGATGGAATTTACAAACAGCCTTAGTATCAAATTTTGGGGGTAAAGGATTTGGCAAAGATCAAGGGGTCAAGGGTTGTAACAATCCCTTCTATTGTAGCTTATTGAGAACCCAAGACAGTGGCTTCCCTAATTTTGAAAACAGCCTCATTCCTCCTTGACTAGTGGCATTAATATTAGCTTTCTTTTGTGTACTTTGATTGGTAGGCTGATAATTCCCTTTCTCATTCCTTCTTGCCAAAAAGCAATTTTTATCCCTTTCCCACTCTTCAATTTGTAGACCAGCTTGGAGAAGATCTTTGAAATCCCTTGTAAGGGTGTGAGACATCCTTTCACAAAGACTAGGTAACACCCCTCTCACAATCATTCTTATTTGATCGGACTCATCAAACCTCTTCTTGAAACTTTCTCCATCTTTTCACATAGTCTACGAAATTTTCATTTGGTTGTTGCCTAATGGATTCCACCTCCATTAAGGTTACTTCCATCTCGACATTGTACCCATATTGTTTGATGAAGGCCTTGTATAGCAGATCCCAACTCTTTTGTGTTCTTTCTTCTAAGGTATTGAACCAATTTTGGATAACAGGATCCAATGAGAGCATAAAGTACCTTAGAGTTTGAGCCTTAGTAGCTCGGGCAGACTGTATAGTAGTGATATATTGCTTCACATGGTGGTGAGGATTTTCGGTTCCATCAAACTTCGCAAAAGATGGCATCTTGAATATGTATGAAACTTCCTCATCTAGCTCAAATAATTTGTTAACTTCGGACATTTCTTCGGTTTTCAGTTTCTTCTCAAATTTCCTTTCTAAATCAGCGATCATCTTCTCAACATCAGACATCTCGATCTTTTCAATAGTTGCCTTCTCAACAACTTTTGGGTCCTTTTTGTCTTGAGGATCTTGGTAGTATTGAGCCCAATCATTATCATCAATGATCACCTTATCATCATCAAAAGCTATTTCACCAATTTTAGCCTTCCCTTTATCCTTTGGCTTCTTGGAGCTAGCAGACGCTTCAACATTATTTCCTAAAACTGCAGCCAATTGGTTCTTCACGGTCTCGGCCATGGCCTCTTTTATTTTTTCCATCTTGGCATTGAGGGCTTCATCCACCATTCTTTGAATTTTTTCGGGCTCCATTGCTTTTGGTGAGCAAGTGATTGAGTCATTGCTAGATTCTTTGCTTTCGGTGTAGGTTAAGTTGTCGTAAGCTTTTGAACTATCATAATATAGGGCTGTGAGCCAAAAAGGATCAATGATATGAGATGCAAATGTATGCATGTATGCACAAACAATCAACAAACAAGGATAAATAGGATGTTCCTTCCAACCTTATAACATCCACACACGAATGGCGAGTCTCTTTTCCTAGGTATATGATTAACAAAATACCAACATGGGGTATCGTGTTTTCAAAAAATTCCCTCGGACATTTCAACCAATAGTTATATTTTTAAAAATGGAAATCAATTTATAATAATTCCCATTAATTAGGTTTTAATCCATTCAACCAACTATAGTAGCTATATTGGATTAAAACTAAATTAAGAGGTTTATTACAAATAGATTTCTCACTTGAAAAAGTAACTAATGATTCATGCCAAAAACAAGCCCATGATTAATAACTCTTAGTATAAACTAGGCTCACAATTGATTTTTGGTATTTTCATAATTGACCTAATTAATTTGCAAGCTCTTTGTAAAATAGGTTGGATGAAAATAATTTTGTTTCAAAGCTCATTGTAAAAAGATTTTAGAAAAAATGGATTTTGGGCTTAGTATTTGGGTCATGAAAAAAGTATTTTTGATTTGTTTTTTAGAAAAGTTTTATGTCCAAAGACCATTTTAAAAAGTTTTAAAAATTGCTTTGGTCTTTTGGATTTTAAATAAAAATTTGTTTTGAGCTTACAATGTACTTATGTCATATTAGAAAAGAACAAACCAAATAAGCCATAATTTAAGCCAAGACAAATTAACCATAGTCAAACAACATGCATTTGGGGTAAAGTCCTAAGAAAAGTAACTAGGCCAATTACATGAGCTTTAGTCTTTGGGTTAAAAGGCGTAGGTTCCCATAGAAAGTATATACCAAAAGGTACGAGGCTATGAGTGGTTATGTCATGCTCGATCTTCATACCTTGAAAGTATGGTACCCCTTACATAATACAACATGGGTAACACGTGCATCCTAACTCATGCACACGATGTAAACTAATGTGATGCAATGGATAATATCATTATAAGAAAGAATAGAATAATATAAAGACCAATGGAATCAACTTCTCTTATCCCCAGTGGAGTAACCACTGTGAGCGGGGATTGTCGCCCCCACTCTCGGTGGAATAGTTCTTGCGACTTCGGCACTATTTAGGCTCTAGGCCTTAGAGAATACGGACCTAAGTCCGGAGAAAATGGAGTCCCCACTCGGACAGGCTAGGAAAAAGAAAGAGGTGGATGACTCGATTCCTAAGGAATCTCCAACCCCCTAATGGGTTTGGAAAGTTGGGTACGTGTGGGGAATGTGAGAAATGACCCAGCACCCCCACAACGCCCGGTTCATTGGAACCAGTCTCCTTTACAGGTCTTAATATTATAAAATTCTTAAATATAACAATATTATCCATATTACACACAATTGAAATAAAGCATCATTATATTAAAAATCAAAGCAATGTCCAAACAAAGCAAATAAATGGACACCCATTCGAGGATGGAAACATGCCCTTACATCATCCATGTCTAAACTAATAGGACATCCACCAAAAGGTAGAAACATGTTCTTTATATTGGTCTAAAATATAAAAGCAATTTAAATTACAATAGAACTTAATTAATGAGGTATCCACAAAGTGGAAACATACCTCTTACAACATTTGGAAATCTAAAATAAATTGATAGAAGTAAATAATCATTCATCATAAATAAGTCATTCATCAAAGATATTAAACATCATTTAAAATAGAAAGTAAACATCCATCCATGATAAATTAAATAAATCAAGCATTGAAATTAAATAAATCAAAGCATATAATAAACTACATAATTAAATAAAGCAAGTAAAGACATAAATTAGGGTTACTATTTCTATTTAAAATTCTTTAATTAATATATTAGAGTTTTGGAATTTTAATTCTTAGCTACTGTAAGTTTTTAAGAGAATTCAAATGGATTAGGGTTTTATAATTTAAGAAATTAGTAAGTTTCTTTGATTGATCAAATTAGGGTTTGAAGGGTAAAACTATGAAACTAGGGTTTGGATGCTTTAAAACATTTAGCTTTATGACTCACGATTACTGGATTGTTGTTTTTAGGCTTACTGTGTTGAATTTTAATATTTAGGTTCAAAAGGTTTTAAGGTTTTAAGGATTAGGGTTTAGGAAAATTAGGGTTTGCGGTTTTGGTTTTGAGAGAATTAGGGTTTTTTGTGTTTTGGAAAACATGTTTTGGTTTTAGGATTTGAGAAAACAGTTTAGAGTTTTATAAAGTTTTTGGAAATAGGCAAGACGATTTAAGGTTTTTGGAAACAGAAAGTATTTTTTTTAGGGTTTTTGGAAATAGAAGGAATAGATTAGGGTTCTTAGGTTTTAGAAGAAATAGAAAAGTAATTTTAGGGTTTTTGAAAATAGAGAAATGAATTAAGGTTTTTAGGATCAAAAGAAACAATTTAATGATTGAAGCTACTGTAAGAAAATAAAACAAAAAGAGATTAGAAACTCAAACCTCCGTTCGTTGGTTCCACCAAAAATTTCTTCTTGGATGAAAAAGGACAAAGGCAAGATTGCTTCCTTTGATGGCTTGATTGCTTGCTTGCTTATCCCTCTCAAATATGAAGTTTCACAGTTCAAGTATAAATCCAAAGTTTTTTTTTTCCAAATCCAGTCCGATCCTCAAAGTTTTTTTCTCCCCTTAAAGTGTTTTTAATGTTATTTATAGGAGATTTTTGAAGATTAATTCCAATTGTTTATGAAAACTATAATTAATTAGGAAAAGGAAACCGAAACCAAATAAAATTTGGTTTCGAAAAAAGTTGTGTCGGAAAAATTTTGCTGGCAAAAACTGCGACGGGCTGCGAGAGCTGGGCGCTTGGCGTGGAAAATTGTGAGAGTTGGCGTGCTGGGCATTTCGCCCGCAAGACTTTCCCGCGGGAGAAATGGCCCAAGGCCATTTCGTCCAACCTTTTTGGCGACAAAATTTTTCATTGCCGATTTTTATTTTTATTTTTATTTTGGTTTATTTATTTATTATTATTTTTTTATTTTATTAAAACTTATAAAAAATAAATACTAAAATAAATATTATTTAATTAAAATACCACAAAAATTATTTTGGACTATAAAAAATAATGGACCGGACTAGGTCAAAAATTAAGGGTCTGCACACCCTCACAAGATTATGCTTATATGCCCATATCTACAACAATAATAAAAATCAAATTCATGTAAGAGTAAGAATGAAATTTACATTGGTGGAAGAAGAGTACCTCAACAACCACCATAAAGCCAACAAAAGACTTCTTATTTCTGCAAATCTTATCAAGTCCATGATAAAGA
Organism: Garcia nutans; assembly: GCA_947685225.1. Taxonomy (NCBI): domain Eukaryota; kingdom Viridiplantae; phylum Streptophyta; class Magnoliopsida; order Malpighiales; family Euphorbiaceae; genus Garcia; species Garcia nutans. Next base: position 33,888,089 of record CANTUV010000005.1, on the reverse strand, counting down.
TAGGCAAGGCCAGCTTCACCCCAGCCGTAAAGCGGTACCATACTCATATCAGTAAGGGCCCTCAACACCGAAAAATGGATGGCAGATTTGGTGCTGCATAAAATGGTCGACTCGAGCAAATACAGTAAAAATCCTCAAGCATATTGTTTGGCCATTTCCTTATGAACCCATCCTTCGTAGTTCATCCAATAGCTCTGAATCGACTCAATTTTTATCTTGAAAGGCCCTTTAAATGATGGTTTCATACCGATTAACTGTTGGACTTCTTCGAATGTTAGAATAACATTGGTAAGAGGGACTGGAAGGTCATAGTACCAGATACAAATTATGATTTTATAATCGACTGGGCCAATGGTCATTTCTCCTATTGGTAGGTGAAAAGTATGCGTTGCGTCCATCCGCCGCTCTAACAATGCTTAAACTACACTCCTGCCTATCGGACACTCCTCGGATGGTAATTGCAAGATAAAACTTTCAAAACTGCAAACTAGGATAATCCATTTTACCCGAGAAGGTGCTGCATCATACCAATATCGGGCTTTATAGACATACCCTGCGCCTTGGATAATGCAACGATCACGCTAACACAGAGCCGGGTAACACAAGGTAAGTATATCATCATATCAATACCATTGATTTTTAGGCTAAATTTATTTATGTTCTATTTTTAGTCTTGTCTGTTAAATTCTTAAATATAGTCATCTAATTAATTTCTTTTTCCTAAATCTTAAAAAAAACACACAAAAATAAAAAATAATTTGCTGTTAAAATAAATAATTGAATTATTACCTTGGTTTTTTTTTACTTGAACTACGATGAAGCTGCATTCCGACTGTTAGACTTATAGTTTCATTTTCATGCCGCTGAATAAAGTCCAATAACTCAACATTAGATCGAGTTCATGATCTTGAAGAATGCATTTTCTCCTCAACTTTCTCTATGCTAAACTCTCTGCTATTAAAATTTGTATAAATGTGGATGAAAAGAAGAGATGAGCCGAGGTTTATATAGATAAATTGCAAAGGAAGAAGACAAAAATAAAAAAGAGAGAAACAGTATTCTTGAGAAAAAAAAAGAAAAAAATTCAAAAGTAAATGTTACTATTGATAAATACTAAATAAATAGTTTGCGAATAGTGCATAAATAGTAACTATACAGTGAATAAATAGGAAACTCAATTATTCAATTTAATCATTCAGATATTTGCGTGTATATAAATATTTTTTCACTTTTAAAATATTTTTACACGCAGGGGGCAAGAAGATATGGGCATGGTAAAAATTAGCTAAATTTTTTGCAAATTCCTTTAGTATCCCACTAACTACAATTATTTTTTGCAGATAATCAAATCTCTCTTAGCTTAGGTCCAGAACCTAAATTCTCTCTTAAGTCCAGAACTTACCTTGGGTTCAGAACCCAAATTATTTTTAAATCTATAACTTAGTTTAGGTCCAGAACCCAAATTATCCTTAAGTTCAAAACTTAGCTCTGGTCCAGAACCTAAATTATTTTTTAAGTCCAAAACTTAGCTTAGGTCCAGAACCTAAATTCTCTCTTGAGTCCAGCACTTAGCTCGGGTCCAGAACCCAAATCTCTCTTAAGTCCAGAACTTAGCTCGAGTCCAGAACCCAAATCTCTCTTAAGTCCAGGACTTAGCTCGGGTCTAGAACCCAAATTACCCTTAATTCCAGAACTTAGATCGGGTCTAGAATCCAAATTATCCCTAAGTCCAGAACTTACCCCGGGTCCAGAACCCAAATCCTAAATCTAGCTCGGGTCCAGAACCCAAATTTTTTTTTAGTCCGGAGCTCAAACCAACCTTAGGAGTCTATTATAGCTCTAAATTCAGTCAAAAATCACATTGATCTTCACTCTCTTTTGCCGTAGTTTCAGATCGCTCAAGCAGGGGGCAAACTGTAAACTCTTAATTTTTTACCCAGTCTGGTCCAATATTTTTAAAATAGTAAAAAATAATTTGTGGTATTTTAATTAAATAATATTTATTTTAATATTTATTATTTATAATAAAAAAAGGTAATATTAGTAAAGTTAAAAAATAAATAAATAAAAGAATCGGCGACAAAAAAATTTTCTCTCCAAAAATGAATTGGCTTGGGCCAATTCACCGCATAAATTTCCTACGGCTAATTGGACACAAGCTAATTCGCTGCAGGAAATTCCTGTGGTGAATTGGTTGGCTCATGCCCCAGCTCTAGCAATTTTCGTGTTGGCCCATCCATAGCCCGCAGTAATTTTTGCTAGCGTAATTTTTACCAGCCCAGTTTTTTATGAAACCGAATTCTATTTGGTTTTGATTTCTTTTCCTAAATGGTTTTTATTTCCTTAGACAATTAAAATTAGGTTTTGATTTTTTCCTATAAATACCACATTAAAAAACTTCAGAAAAGGCCTTTGGAAGGACGGAACTTGGATCTTTTAAAAAAAGAAATTTTGAACCAAACTTGGGACTCTTGAATACTTGATTCAGCCCCATTAAGAGTAGGCCTAGCAAACTCTTGCATCGTCCTTGGCTCATTTTCAGGCATTTCTTCTTCTAGGATGGGATCTTCAAAGTTCTGTTCCGTCTCTGCCAGAACTATTTCCTCTTCTTCCTTTCGCCTTCTTCTCAATGTTCTCTCTAACTCTTGATCTAATTCAAAAAGTTGGGAAGAGTTAGCTCGGGTCATAAACAGGAAGAAGTCTTAGAATGACAGTCAAAAAGCAAGAACTTATGTTAAAACAAAATAAAATAAAAACTAAACCAACAGTCTTAATTACATTACTAATACTGAAAACCGTTGTCCCCCAGCAGTGGCGCCAAAAACTTGACAGCTGGTCCTATGCTATTGCAATACCACAGGTGCACGGGTCGCTCAAATAATAAAGTAGTAGTGAGTTATCATTCCACTGAGGACAAGGCTAAGTGCTAGTGCAAATTTTAACCGTTGTTTAGCAACTCAATAGTTTTGTGAAGTTTTGTAATTAAAGATAATTAGCTTAATAAATGAAAATAGAAAGAAATTTAGAGTTGAATAAATTGATTGATTGATGATGATACTATCCAGATATTGAATCCCCCTAGCCACTATTATATTTATGAAAATCAATTCAATTAAACCAAATGAAGGAGTTGAATTGGTATTCCTCTAAATTAGACTAAAACCTTTCTCAAGCGAATTAATCCCTAATCACTAAGTAGAATGCCGGAATCTCTTCTCAAACATAATTAAATAGATCTTACATTAAGAATAAGGAATTATAAACCAAAGGATCTTGTAAGTCTATCTCTAGTACCCCAATCAATCATCAATCCTTATGAGTATTCAATTCATATCAAGCTTTCTCAAGTCAATAATATGAAAATTGCAACCAATCAATAAGCATACTATTATCAATTGGAAATAAATCATTAAGCATCATAAGAATAAAACAACTCAATCAAATGATTTAATTAAATAAAATTATTCAATCCATACAATAAAGATAGGGTTCATCAATATCTAGCTAGAAAATAAGTTAGTTCATGTTCAAAATTAGAAAACCAGAACAAGGGAAATAAGAAAAAGAATCCAAACAATCCATTGCGAATAATTCGTATATCTTCACTTGAATCCTTGAATCTTGGTTTAGATCTTGTTTAGAGTATGTCTTCACCCTCAATCTCAGCTCCAAAACTCTCCTCTTTGCTTTAGAAGTCGGCTCTAGGTTATATAATATGGAATTCGGATCCCTAATTTGTGCTTCAGCGCAGCTTTTATAGTGCCGATAATTTTGCCTGACACGCCCATGTCACTGGGCGTGTCATTGCCACTGGGATTTTAAATATAAAGCACGTCCACTGACACGTCCATGTCACTGGGCGTGTCACAGCTACTATAAGTCATTGAAAAAGGCACGCTCGGTGACACACCCATGTCTCTGGGCGTGTAAATGCTTCTGTATGCAGCATCAAGGGCACATTTCTAACATTAACTTGAGCTTTATAAGCACTTAAGCATATCACATTTCTAACATTAAAATCACAATGTTTGCATTAAAACAACAATGCAAACAACACCATTATATCTTCTTACTTTAACCAACATCATCCCTTTTTTTAAAAAAAAACCTGAACTTTACATACCCAAACCTTAAATTGTCACACTTTGTCTATACCAATCAACTCACTCAATATTCCACCTCCTTTTAATATCATATCTATCCATTTTGACAATTGAACAATATTTCCTCTCTCTAGCAATCCCAACATAATCTTTATGAGAAAGAGATCCAAATTTTAGAGAAAAGAGTACTTCAATTTTTTTTTCATATCATTTCTTTCTCTAATTTTACTTTCATGTAGAACCTCATTCACACACTATCATCCATCTCATGTAATTCAAATACATCAAAAATCACATAATGCCACATCCCAGACCAACCTAGGTGTTAAAGCATATGCATGTATCTCAAATTTCACTTTTCAAAAATTTTCCTTTTTTCTTTTTAATTCTACTTAGGCTGAGAATCTCAAACCTAAGCTCTGATACCAAAATAATTGTAACACCCCTATACCCTATATAAGTACTATACATATACCTTGTATACATACAGTACGTATATAAAATATAAGAATGTCACTTTTTATTACAGATTAAAACATTTACCTTAGTTCAAAACAATAATACATTTTATTTAAAGAACATTTACAAAATCATTATACTTTTGATGATATCACCTATATATAGATTATCTTGTCTTTTCCAAAATTCATTAAGTATATGTATACATTTTTATTAAAATACAACATAATTAAATTATACATGTATGTACCACCTTCTAGTTGGTCTCAAAATACTCTTACCCTTCTCGTGGCATACCATTTTGACTTTCGGATCAATCATCTATTCAACTGCGTGATTTACACAACCGCGCTAAGCTCGAAAGCTTAGTAGTACAAATAAAGATTATAAACATACATTACAGAAATTCATACTCATATACTAACTTTAAAAACATCATTTTCTTATCATATTTTCTATTTTCAATACACTTTTCATATATTTCCACTAATCTCATAATTTATATACATATACACATATATCATTAAAACAAACCCTCTTCTCCTCTAGAGTTTGCGTTTCTTGCTCGTCACGGCTGATCCTCCGTCGGTGACGGTTCCTTTGGAGCCCGCCTCTGCTGTTGTACGCTCCTTTGCTGACATTCTAAAACATGGTAATAAAGTTACAGCTATCAATCGTTCTTTTGTTCCTGCTTTGGCTAAAACACCGGCTATGGCTTTGAAAATTCCTTGTATGTACAAGGGTGTGCCGGTTGTTTCATTTACTTCGGATGAATCAAATTATCTCGTTCAGTCCTTTAAATTTGCTTTGATTGGAACATTTAATTCTGGAAGACCTTCAATCAAAACTCTGAAGAAACTTATGGTTCAAGTAGGGTTCAATGGTGTTTTTCACCTTGGATTATTGGATAATAATCATGTTCTCTTAAGATTTGATAATGAGGAGGACTTTCATAGATGTTGGCTCAAACAAACTTGGTATTTTGACAGTTTTGCAATGCGAATGTCAAAATGGACAAAAAAATTTCGTCCTAATATAGATAGTCCCATCGTTCCTGCATGGATATCTTTTGAAGGACTCCTGGTACATTTATTTGATAAATCTGCGTTGTTCCCAATTGCTAATTTAGTTGGTTTTCCATCAAAGGTTGATGTCGCAACAGCTTTACTTACACGGCCTTCGGTTGCGAGGGTTTGTGTAGAATTAGATTTATTGAAGGAATTACCTTCAAAGGTTTGGATAGATAATGATGGTATTGGTTTTTTTCAAACTGTCAGTTATGAGAATATACCATCTTACTGTTCTGGATGTTGTCGGTTGGGGCATAAAGTGATTTCTTGTCCTTTGGGTATTAATTCTCATCATGGCAATACAGGGGATCCGAAAGTTGTTGATGTTAAAAAAGATGATGTTGCAAAAATTTGGAGACCAAAGGAAATTCAACGCTCACAGGAGGCTATAGTTTCTAATGATAATGTTGTTCTCTCCAATCAGGCATCTGTTCAGGGTACTGCTAATACTGTTGTTTTGGATTCTAGTATGGATGACACTAAAGCATCTGATCTGGGCACTGGTCAGGATGTTGTTAATGGGAAAACGTTGAATGCTTCAGACCTAGGTCATAATAGAGATGATATTACCACTGATTTTTTGAATTCTTCTGATTCGAATAATGGTCAAGGTGTTTTTAATGCTATTTCTTCCTCTGATTTGCTTGGTCAGGGTTTGAAATCATCAGAGCAGATGCATTCTGTCACTTCGAAGCAACTTCCTTCGGGAATATCATCTTCTGATAAGCAATCTGTTCCATCTCCTTTAGTTGATTTTTCTGAACAATCTGGTAATGTCCCTTTAAGATTCCACTCTGATTTTGAGAAAGGAAATGACTTGGATGAGGACCCAATGCAACATAATTCAGACTCTAATTTGCCTTTGGAAATTGATGTTATGAATGCTGCTGATTTGATTTCTTCGGGTACTATTATTGCAAGTAAATTGAAAGCTGTTTCTTCTCTGCTGAATGTTGCTGATGGGGACAATCAATTTACTTTGCTTCAACGCAAAAATGTACAGAAGAAACGCGGCAGAAAGGCTAAGAAGGGAGTTCCATCAATAGCTGATCTAAATTCTTCTCCTCAATGAATATTTTACAATGGAATCTTCGAAGTTTAGACTCTTCCTCCTCTAGATTATTTCAGTTATGTTCTAACTTTCAGATTTCTATTGTTGTTATTATTGAGCCCATGGTTGCGGTTTCTAAGAGTTTGTTGTTTATGAATAAGTTGGGTTTTACCAATGTGTAATATCCCAAAATATACCCTAGATGTTTTGGGTTTTATTATTATTATAATTGGATTTATTGTATATGTTTTATTGTTAGAAAAAGGGGTTTTTAAAGGAAGTGTATATGTGATGTATATTAGGATATATATAACATATACCTAAGTCATGGAAAGTCAAAATTTTGAGTTAGTGGAAGAAGATATTTGTTGTGTTTTTGAATTTGTTATTAATTAATTAATAAGGATTTGAATGTGTGGAAGAGGTTGAAAGAGATTAGTTTAATATTTTAAATTGCTTGGTTGAGAGGGTTTTAAGGAAAAGAGGGGTTTGACTTTGGATTTCTCTTTCTTCCTTCTTCTTTCTTTCTCATTGCCGTGGATCACTTTCTCCTTCTCCTTCCTTTGCTTTGTTTGGCCGGTTAACACAAGAAACAAGAGAGCAAAGAAGAGATTTGAACCTCTAACTCAAGATCTAAGGAAGCTTTCAAGAGTTCAAGTGGAAAGTTAAGAGATTTCTTCATCTTTGGTAAGTTCTTCACTTGACTCTTTGATTTCTTTGAGTTTTTGAGTTGAGTTGTGATTGGTATGTGATTATGTTGTTTAAGATGGGTTTAAGAGTGCTTGGGTAACTGATTTCTTGTTTTTGGGGATGGATTGGAGGAAAGAGTAAGTTGTTGGAAGTGATTGTTTTGAGGTTGTGTTTTAGGTTTGTGTTGATGATTTTTGATTTGAGATTTGAGAAATGCTTTAGTTGTTTTGGTGTTTTTGTGAGTTTGTTATGGTTTTTGGGTATGTTGAGATGACTTTGGTTGAAGTGGTTTTTGGTGAAAGAAAGAGTTTTGTTGGTTGTGTTGTTGTTTTGGCCGGAATCTGGGTTTTTGGCCTGACACGCCCTAGGGCACGTCCAGGATTTTGGGCGTGTCGATAGCTCTGTATTTTGGGTTGAGTGGCACGACCAGTAACACGCCCATGTTATTGAGCGTGTCATAGCCACTGTGTTTTTGGGGAATTGACACGGCCATGAGCACGTTCTTGATATTGGACGTGTCAATATTGTTGTGAGGCAGAAGGTATTACACGCCCAGTAACACGCCCGTGTTATTGAGCGTGTAAAAGCTTCTGTGATGTGGAGTTAGGGCACGGTCAGGGACACGCCCGTGTGGGTGAGCGTGTCATGGTTAGAGTTTGCCCTAGTTGGTTCTTAGCCTTATGTTCTTATAAGGGTTTCATCTTCCTTTGGATTAGGTTGTGAAGAAGGTGAATTACTCTAATTCAAGAAGTGAAAGATTGTTGGAAAGAGAGGTGTTAATATTGTGTGGGTTGCATTTAAGGTAAGTATAAACTACATTATTGCATACATCCATATGATGTTGAAATTTAACATACATTTCATGATATTGATGATGCTTATGAATAATGTTATGTTGTGTATAATGTGGAATATGATGTGAACATTTATAATGATATGACAGATATGATAATGTGATGAATTGTATTTATGTGATGAGAAGCCATGATTGTTGGCTATGATGATGAAATAAATTACAATTGAGGCAAGGTTGCCTATTGCGTGAAATGATTTTGTGTAAAGTGTGTTATTCAACCTTCAGAGTTCTGATTTTGGCAGGCATGCCTATTGTAGTAACAGTCTATCCGGGTTGAGGATCTCCTCAAGTTGTTGAGTTGATGGTCCAAGAGACTGGGTCTGTTACTTTATAAATGTGAAATGATAAATGTAAATTGAAGTAACAGTCTAGCCGGGTTGAGGATCTCCTCGATTTAGTCGGGTTGATGGTCCAAGAGACTGGGTCTGTTACAGGTAACATTCTAGCCGGGTTGAGGATCTCCTCAAGTTGTTGAGTTGATGGTCCAAGAGACTGGGTCTGTTACCCTATCCATGGATAGAGAGATATGTATATTGCCTACGGGCTTGATTATTGTGATATTGGACCGAAACAGCAACTCTGAACTTTGAATAACAAATTAGTGTCTTGTGGGCCCATAGGTGTCTTTGTTGAATGAGTATAATGGATGATGATATGATTATTGAAATTATGAAATGTAACCTTCATATATATATATGATTATTATTGATTGAATGTATGATATTGATATTGACATTTCATATTATCATGATGGTTTGTACTACTGAGTTTTGGCTCAGCGCGATTGTGGTTCATCGCGCAGGTGGTAGAGTTGATAGGGTTGAGACTGAGGATTCCTCTAGACCTAGTTGAGCTTTACTTGAAGAGTTGGATTAGAGCTTAAAGATCAGAGAGTCAAGCTGCCAATCATGTATCTATTCTATGCCGTATATATTTTTGACGTTTATGTATTTTAAACTTGTAAAAATTTGTAATAACTTCCGCTGTGACTTTATAAATGTTTTTATACATAGTGTCTTTTGAATTTCCTTTAAACATTCGAGTTATGAGTTATGTATTTTAAACAGTGGCATGTTCTATATTCAGTATACGTATTATACGATCGTATAAGCATGCTTGGTACGTATACGGGATATAGGGGTGTTACACAATGTGTTTTGCTCAAATGATAATAAGGTTTGGTTGCTGTGGAAAGATCATATTGCTCATTTATCTGATTTCCATGATGATCCTCAGATTTTAACATGTTCTGTTACTTATTATTCCTTGAATTTCACTTTTACTTTGTCTGCTGTTTATGGTAAACATTCACGTAATATCAGACAAATATTATGGGATACTATGTTAAACATGGGAAATTCAGTCTCCGGTGCATGGATGGTTGGTGGCGATTTTAATGTTATCAAGACTCTTGCCGAATATAAAGGTAATTTGATACCTTGTTTATCGAGTATGCAAGATTTTGTGACTTGTTCAGAAGATTGTGGTTTAATTGATGTTCCGTATAGAGGATGTGATTATACTTGGACTGGAGTTCGATCTTCAGATAGGGTATGGGAGCGTTTGGATAGGATAATGGCCAATATTTCTTTCTTTGATTTCTTTTCTAATCTTTCCGTTCAGCATCTGGGCAAAGCTACATCAGATCATTCTCCACTTCTTCTTCAATGTAAGCAAGTTCAGGCTCCGATTGTCAAGCCGTTCAAGCTCCAACATATGTGGTTTTTGAATGACTCTTTTGTTCCCATGATCAAGCAACAATGGTCTGCCATTTTTTTTTTGGGGGGGGGGGGGGAATGCAAGGTCTCTTTAAAAAGCTTCATTTGCTTAAGAATGCTATTAGGAGATGGAATCGTGATATTTTTGGTAATGTGTTTCAAGAAGTCAAGCAAGCTGAAATAGCTGCTTCTGATGCAGAATTGAAATATTTAGAGGATCCTTCTCATGAAAATCAGAAGGCTTGGCAATTCACTCAAGCTTCTTTAATTCAAAAGTATAAAATTGAAGAGACATTCTGGAAGCAGAAGGCTCATGTCAAATGGCTTGCTGAGGGAGATGCTAACACCAAATTTTATCACAATTATGTTAAGATGAAAAGGAAGTTGCACAGGATTTCGGCGATTAAAAATGCTGATGGGGTCTTGATTTCGGAGCAACAAGATATTGGTGCTGAAGCTGTTAAATTTTATCATAATTTATTTTGTGCGGATGATCAAGTTGATTTTCATGTTATGTTAGAATCTATCCCCAAGCTTGTGGATAGGCATCATAATCAATTACTTGAAAAAGTTCCAAATGAGGTGGAAATTAAACAGGCTGTTTGGAATCTAGACTCTTAAAGTGCCCCTGGCTCGGATGGCTTTGATGGGATGTTTTTTAAAACTTGCTGGGATATTATATGCTGGGATGTCTGCAGTGCTGTCAAGGAGTTCTTTCTTGGAGTGCCAATTCCAAAGGCTTTTGGAGCGACTAATATTATTCTTCTTCCCAAAACAAACAGCCCATCTTCTTTCAGTCAATATAGACCCATATGTCTTTCAACTTTTATTAGCAAAGTTTGTACTCGAATTTTAGCTAATCGATTGTCTTCTATTCTTCAGATCATCATTTCATAGGAACAAGCTGGTTTCTTGAAAGGCAGGTCTATTCATGATCACATTCTGATTGCTAATGAGCTTATACATGATATTGACAGGAGGACTCGGGGTCACAATCTAGCTATTAAGCTTGATATGGCCAAAGCTTTTGATAGAGTTTCTTGGGCTTATTTGGAGGCAGTCTTGAGACAATTTGGCTTTTTAGATAAATTTGTTGCTCTTGTTATGTCTCATCTTAGAGCTACTCACCTATCAATCATTGTTAATGGTGTGAGTTATGGGTTCCTTCGGCCTCAGCGGGGTGTAAAACAAGGAGATCCTCTTTCGCCGCTTTTATTCATAATTGCTTCTGAAGGCTTTTCAAGAGGTTTAAATAGGATGTTTCACATGGGTAGAATTATTCCTTATAAAACTGCTAGAGTGCGAGGTAATCACTCACCTTGCCTTTGCCGATGATTTATTAGTTTTTCTTAATGGTGATGTGCGAAGTGTTAAGCAATTCATGGTTTTTCTTAAGATTTATCAAAAAGGTTCAGGACAATTAATTAATTTTGATAAATCTGCTTTCTACTGCTCTAAGAAAGTTGCTCCAAGTTACATTGAGAAGATTAGTCAGTTGCTTTCTATAAGCAAACATTCTTTGCCGTTTACATATTTGGGAGCTCCAATATATCAAGGCATTAATAGGGCAGAATATTGCCATCATATATTGCAGAAAGTGGATTCCCGTATGCTTGGTTGGACTAAGAAATTATTGACTAATGGCGGTCGATTGCTTCTTATAAAGCATGTCCTTTCCTCTATTCCCATTCACATGTTGGGAGCCATGGCTTTTCCAAAGCTAATTATAAATGCATTGGAGCGGAGATTTGCGGATTTCTTCTGGAACGTTGGGATTGAAAAACATTACCACTGGATTGCTTACATCAAAGCTTGTTTTCCAACGAGTGAAGGTGGCTTGGGTTTACGCTTTTTGGAGACTTTGCAAGAAGCATATTCTCTTAAACTTTGGTGGAAATATCATTTGGAAAATTCTATGTGGACTAGATTAATGAGAAAGAAATATCACCGCAAAGGTAACATGACTTTCCACCAGATTGATTCGTGTACGTGGAAGCAGCTTTGTAAAATTTCCTCAAAAGCTTCATCGTTAGTTGATATTGAAGAAGCTGGTCCAGTTTGGAGATTCTCTAATGCCAAAAGTTTCTCTCTTTCTGAAGCCTATGAAGCGGTTTGGCAATGGAAGTCCAGGTTATTATCTTTCTCTATGCTTTGGGACTCCATTATTCCTATTAAATTCTCTATCTTTTCTTGGAGATTATTGCATAATGTTGTTCCCCTTCCTGCTCATTTGCAAATGATGGGTATTTCCTTAGCCTCTTGCTGCCCATTCTGTCTCTCTGCGGCAGCCGATGTGAATCATGTTTTTTATAGGTGTGAAATATCCAAATCAATTTGGCTGTTCTTCAAAAACTCTTTACTGACCTGTGTTTCAGCTGATGCAGCTCATTTTAGACAGGAATTAATGTTATGGTGGCTTGAGTCTTCGCCTACTTCTACTCTTGGAAGATTGTTAAAGCTGGTTCCACAGGTTATCATGTATAATTTATGGCTAGCTTACTATAAGGTAGTTTGGGGGAATGAAAAGATTTATGCTCCTCATATTATTCGTAATATTCAAATGTCTATTTATAGTTGGGGGGTAGCTCATGCTTCAGATAAATTTGCTAAGTAAATCGCAAGATTTCAAAATCTGCTTCCCGCCAACTTCGGCAAAGGGCATAAGCTTCGGCCTTCTCTGGTATGGTGGAATAAACTTGTTCAACAGTTCAAGATGAACACAGATGCCTCATACACTCCAATGGCTTCTTCGGGCGGAGCGATTATAAGGAATTCTCAAGGGTCTTTTGTAGAGGTATTGGTTTCCTGTTAAGAGCAAACTCTGCAGCTGATGCAGAAATTCAAGCTATCGTTCATGCTCTGCAATGGTGTAAACAGCAAGGTTTTTATCCTCTTACAGTGGAAGCCAACGCATATTTTGTGGTGGAGGAGATTCTTTCTGGTTCTCATTCTGTTTTAGCGTCTAAAGCAAGACAGTTGCTGCATGATACTTCTTCTTCTATCGGCCATGATTTCTGTGAGGCTAACCAAGACGCTAACTTCATTACTATTAATAGTAGGCTTCAGAACACTGCTGCTGTGTATTTGGATTTTAGCTCTTTGCCTTCCATGCTCAAGGGCATTGTAATTTCTGATAGTTTAGGCATGCCTTATTTGAGATTTAATTGACATATCTTGCCCTCTCTATAAGGGTATTGTATAGTTTTTTGGTATGGTTTGCCATACTTTTTATTTTATCAATAAAAATTGTGGTGGTGTCGTCCACCTTTCTAAAAAAAAATCGTTAAAACAAACCATAATTCAATGACTTATTAGAACATTCATAAAATAATACCCACAATGTCCACATCCATATACATATTACACATCATATTGTATTTTCATAATCTCATCATTCAACATAGTTTCTCAAGCCACATTCATTTCCAGTAATTTTCTCATGTATTATGATCATATCATACCATAATTATCATCATATATCTCATAACATTATATCTTATTCCATAATTCACATTAAGCAAAGACAAGCATGGGCCCAAAGAAACTAATATGCCATTCAACTTTCAAAGTTAATGTTTTGGTTCAATTATCACATTTATCATCCCAACTAGGCTTCAAGGACTAGGCCCAACCAAGCTTCAAGGGGAGCGAAGCATGCTAAGCATCAACCCAACTTAGCTTCAAGGACTAAGCCCAACCCAGCTTCAAGGGTTTGTAACATCCCAACTAGGCTTCAAGGACTAAGCCCAACCAAGCTTCAAGGGGAGTTAATCATGCTAAACTTCAACCCAACTTGGCTTCAAGGACTAAGCCCAACCCGACTTCAAGGGATTGTTACTTTTAGGCATGCCACCAACAACAAAACTCTGAAAATTGAATAACATACTAGGCACACAAATCTTCCATTATATCATTATCAATTCCATTCTCATTTTCTCATAATCATCTAGGCAAACATGCCCCAATTATTTCATTTGCATCATTTTAGCCAACAACAATGGCTTCACATCTCATCATTAGGGTATACATAACCAATTGCATTGTACATACATTTTGAATGCTCATTATATCTTTCATATTTCATATTTCACCTTTATATCCATTAACAACAGTTTCATATTTCATCATTGAGATATACATATATTTAGAATCTTCAACATACATTCCACATAGTACACATAATACAAACCATAGCACATTTCTCACACATCAACAATATAATAAATAACTTAACACATTTTCCAATCAAATGTGTTAAGTCCCATATTCATGCAAATATATACAATCATATAGGGTTTATACTTACCTCTAAGAGCAACTCACATCAATTCCAAACTCCTCTTCCAAGAATCCTTTAACATTTGGATTAGGGCACTCAAATCTCTTCAAAACCTAATCCAAAGGTGATTATACACACTCACTTAGTGATACACATAAGAAAATAAGAATAAAAACTAACTAGGGCAAACTCTACACATGACAAGCTCAACAACACGGGCGTGTCCCTGATCGTGCCTTAAACCAACAACACAGAAGCTTTGACACGCTCAGTGAATGGGTGAGTCACTGGCCGTGCCAATCCTTCCTTAACACAGTGGCTATGACATGCTCAGTGACATGGATGTGTCACTGGACGTGTCATTCATTCTGCCTAAAAAAATATTGACACGTTTAACAACACGGGCTATTCATGGCCGTGTCAATTAATTTATCTCACAGTAGCTATGACATGTCCAATGACATGGCCGTGTTAATGGTTGTGTCACCAACGTTAAGCTCAACACTGTTGACACTGTAACACCCCTATATCCCGTATACGCACACTACTTACTACCACAACTGTAATATACGTATACCGAATATAGGAATGCTACGGTTTACTAACCAAACCAATCATTCCTTTATACAATAACATGAGCAAACTTAAAACATTTAAGTTATATCATAAAATACAGTAAGTAAAACGTTCATTCAATACACAGTGGAAAATGTAGAGGTATTTACAAATACATAAATATAAAAATCAAATTTTACAAAATATAAAATTTATACATGTTTGGCAGTCAGTCTTTGATCTTTAAGCTCACAATCAACACTTCAAAATCTAGACTCGACTCGGTCTAGATGAACTCTCTGGCTCAACCCTGTCACCTGCGCGATGAACCACAATCGCGCTAAGCCAATGACTTAGTGATACAAACCCCAATGATAATATGTTTCAATGCAATGCCAATACCAAATGTTCAAACATTATAAACAATACATGTCATATGTTCAAACATTATAAACCATACATAAGAATATCACATTTCAAAGTCTTACATTGAATCTCATTATTCATTTGTTTCACCATTCATGAATCACATTTAAACAAAGACAAGCATGGGCCCAAAAGACACTAATATGCCATTCAACTTTCAGAGTTAATGTTTTGGTTCAATTATCATATTTATCATTATCATTATCCCAACTAGGCTTCAAGGATTAGGTTCAACCAAGCTTCAAGGGGAACAAAGCATGCTAAGTATCAACCCAACTTGGCTTCAAGAACCAAACCCAACCTAGCTTCAAGGGTTGTAACATCTCAACTAGGCTTCAAGGACTAGACCCAACCAAGCTTCAAGGGGAGTTAAGCATGCTAAACTTCAACCCAACTTGGCTTCAAGGATCAAATCCAACCTAGCTTCAAGAGATTGTTACCATTAGGCATGCCACCAACAACAAAACTCTGAAAATGGAATAACACATTAGACACACAATTCATTCATTATTTCATTATCAATTTCATTCTCATTTTCTCGTCATTATTTAGGCAACCATGCCTCAATTATCTCATTTGCATCATTATAGCCAACAACAATGGCTTCACATCTCATCAATAGAGTATACATAACCAATTACATTGGACATACATTTTAAATTCATCATCATCTAGGCAAACATGCCCCACTTATTTCATTTAAATC
The DNA here is from genome assembly GCA_947685225.1 of Garcia nutans. NCBI lineage: Eukaryota > Viridiplantae > Streptophyta > Magnoliopsida > Malpighiales > Euphorbiaceae > Garcia > Garcia nutans. Next base: position 33,872,176 of record CANTUV010000005.1, on the reverse strand, counting down.
ATTATAGCCAACCACAATGGCATCACATCTCATCATATCACAATTCACATTAAAGCAATTCATAGCATTAATCAAATGTATCAACAATATAATAGATTACTTAACACATTTACAACCAAATGTGTTAAGTCTCAAAATCATGTAAATGTATGCAACCATGTAAATGTATGCAACCATGTAAGTTTGTACTTACCTCAAGAACAACTTACACCAATCTATACACTTCCTCTTCCAAGAATCCTCAACACTTAGGTTAGGACAATTCAACCTCTTCACAACCTAATCCAAAAGGAATAATACACACTTAATTACAAATTCACATGAATTCCAATATAATTATTCACCTATTAGTATCATACTAGACCCATAGATCATAAATTACAAACCAACATCTCTCTCTAGGACCCCACGATCGTGGCCTCCCAACCCCCACGGGCGTGGGTTAGCAAATGGATATGCCTCCCTTGCTCAAAACCCCCACAACCATGGCTTCCAATGGCCACAGTTGTGGCAGCCAAAGGCCACGGGCGTGGCATCCAAAATGCTTCTGTTTCAGACCAAACTCATGTATTCTATGCTTCTAACTTCATTAAACACCAATATCATGAAAATCTACAAGAATAATTAACCAAACTCAACATCTACAACAATCACCAATTCACAACCCTAACACAAACACAACTCATACACTTCCAACACCAACACCAACCTAACTTCTTATCTTTAATTCAATTTCAACACTTTCAAACACACCACAATCAAACATAATCATACTATCAAATATCAACAATCAAACTCAATTACAACTCAAAATAAAACAAGGAAATCAAGAGGAAACTTACCAAAGTTGATGAAACTTCTTAAATTTCCAACTTAATCACTTGAAACTTCCTTCAATTTTGAGCTTGGAAATCAAAACCTCTCTTTCTCTCGATTGCCTTTTGTGAGCCGGCCAACAAGGAAAAGGAAAGAAAAGAAGAAGAAAATGAAGATGCCAAGTCAAACACTCTTCTCTTTAAAACCTCCACCAAGTATTTTAATAATAAAATAATCAATTTTCTCTCTTCCACTTATTTTAATTTCCTTTTAATTTATTTAATTAATTTAAAAACAATTAATTATCTTCTTTTGACTTCCTTTAATTTGACTTGTATATGTTGTATATATCACCATATATACAACATATACACTCTTCCCTTCCCAAACAAACACATACAATTAATCCAAATACAACAATAAATATTCCAAAACTTTTAGGGTATACTTTGGGATATTACAGACATGCCCAATACATGGCCGTGTCAGGCAACAATTATGCATTTTGAACTCTCATCCATGTAAACACATCACTCCAAAATCCATACTACAACACCCTTAATCAACATCTTAGTTTATATTCATAAATCACTTATCAATTCAACACTTATATAACTTCAACATATCATAATAATAATCATTATATACATCATCCATGTATCAATTTATTCAATTTCCCAACTTATTTATACTAAACTCTTACTAAACAATTTCAACAACTCATCATCATCCTCACAAATACAAATATTATCATCATCTAAATACCAATTCAACACATATGTATATATACTTCAATCTTTCATTATCATCACCTTCACACACTAACCATATCAAATATAAACTCAATCTACAGAAATCAACACAAAGAAATGAACACTTACTTGAATTGTTTGCCAAATCTTCAATATCCACCTTCAATTCTCTTAAAGCCCTTATGAATTTGATGTGTATGCCAACAAAAACACACCTTTCTCTCTCTCTCTCTCTCTCTCTCTCTCCCACATTCTAGAGGAAGAAGAAGAATAAGAAAGAAAGAAAGAAAATCTTTTCTTCCCTTTTCAAACTTATCTTATATATATATAATAATAATATAATTAAATACCCCATAAATATTATCCACCATAATATTTGTCCTTCCCTTTGACTTTCTTTTCTTCTTTTTCTCTTGTCACTATTATCATTATTATTATTATTATTAATTAATTAATTAGTTACAATTTACTTTTCCTACACCAATATATATAGCATGTATATGTGATGTATATGTTGATATATGTATATGTCTTATATATTGTATTTATATTTCCCATATTTTTCAAATACAATATATATACATATCATCCTTCATATTCATCATCTCTTATAATATTTTCTTTACATATTTCACCAACTTACTCTCTCACAACTACTATTCCAAAGTACATCAAAAATCGGGGTATTATAGAGATCTTCAAGAAGAAATTTATATAGAACCCCCTCCTTGCCTTTCATATGATTCTAGATATGTTTATAAGCTTAAGAAAACATTATATGGTCTCAAACAAGCACTTCATGCCTGGTATGAGAAATTTTTTGTTAGGATTTATTCCCTTGAATTTGCTTCAAGTAGTTATTGCACTATACTTAATGCTACTACAAAGCGACTCTCGTAAATATACGAGGTTATTGTAGTAACGATGATCACCCCAAGGTCATCTCGCAAGGAAGGTGTTTGTTTGTAATAATTTGATTAAAACAATATATTAAAGTTTGAGTGTATGTTGTTGAAATGTATAAGAAATCTAAGATTACAAGTAAAATAAATAACGGTTGCACAAAATTGATCAAAACTTTCAAAAGGATACCTAGGATTTACAATTCAATTTAATCAAATGTTTAATTCTCAGATTATCCATTAATATAACCTTGTAATCTAATTTGTTTCTTATGATTAATTAGCAATTATCAATTCATTAGTTCTCTCATTCATGAATTAACAACAACCAATTATTTTGATTTTGCATATTAAGAAAAACCTAGAACTTATATTTCTAATGTGTTCTTAGGGTGGTTGAATACATAGTTTCAATATCAAATTTCACATCTCGGTTCTTCATTCAATATCTTGAGATTAGTAGGTGGCCAATCTATCAACCTAACATTCAATCTAATGTAATCAACTCACATAACAAGGTAAATTAATGGAAATACTTAAATTAATTCATCCAATCAAATCTATTGCAAATCCTAGGCATGGATAATTTAGCTTATCATCTTCAAATCAAAACACATACTCATCTCAATAAAAATTAAATCACAAATATCCATTGAAAATTAATGTTCCTAATAAATCAACGAAAATCTGGAAATGAATCAATTGAACTAATTCAAGAATAAAAAAACCTGGTTTGAAGAAGACTAGAGTTGATTTTCTCTTGTTATTCCTCCAATCTTGCTTGAGTTTGATAAAGAATCCCCAAACCTCCTTTCAAAGCTTTGCAAAACAATCTTGTGTAAAGAATGGCTATTGGTACGTTGATGGTGATTAATGGTGAATGATGATAGGTCAATTGATTTGTAACAAGAACAAGAAGAATATAATGGAAAGAAAAATGGTCCTCCTTCCCCAACGTTTATCCACAAAATGAAGATGATCCATACTTTTTAATCAAAAGCTTGTCTCCTTTTTTAATTAAAAACCAATTATATTTCAAGTGCCATTATCAATTGTCTCCCATTCTTTCAAAAAGAAACATCTAAAAATCACAATTCTTCTTATTCTAATGTTCCATGATTATTTGTCTCACTTTACAGCTCACTTAGTTGGCTTCATTAATTGAGTGACATATCCAAGACATGGATTACTTGGTCGTGTCTATCAATTTTACCTTGGACATAACCAAGTCACATGCCTGTGTCCTTCACTACCTTTCAATGTATGTTTCTTGTGGAGAGTGACACGGTCAATGACATGGCCGTGTCACCTGACCGTGTCTTCTTCTGCCTCTCTTTGTTATTTTACTCTTTAGGTTGGACACAGCCAAGTCAGTGGGTGTGTCATGTGACACGGCTAGTGACTTAGCCATGTCATCTCCATGTGCCTGCTTTTGTCTTCATTCTTTCCTTAATAAAGGGACACGGCCAAGTCAAGTTTGTCCTGGCCATGTCATGTGACACTACCAAGTCACTTGGGTGTGTCACAGTCTGCCAAATTTTCCTTCTTTTCATGAGGGACACGGCCAGGTTGCTGAATGTGTCCACTTTTTCCAACTCTTTGATGAGGGACACACCAAGTCATGAATGACTTGGTCGTGTTCAATGCCTTTTCCTCCAAATTTGGATCCAACAAGTAAATTAAAGCTCCATTTTTGCACTTCAACCTAAATTATAACACTTCAAGAAAACTTAAGCACAAATTTAAAGAAAAATTAATCAAAAGCCAATAAAATTACCCTAAAAGCATACACATAAATGATCATAACAGTAGTCATGACTCTACTCTTTTTGTTATGTGCATTGATACAGGTTGTATCATTCGGTCTTCATATGTTAATGATATGATTATTATTGGTTATGATATTGAAGGTATGGAAATTTTGAAGATAGAATTAGCTAGACAGTTTGAATGATGGATTTGTGTTCTCTTCAATATTTCTTCGGTATTAAGGTAGCCTACTCACCCAAAGGTTATCTTCTTTCTGAATCGAAATATGTTAAGATATTCATAAGTAGGCTAGACTTACTGATGATAGACTATAGATACTTCATTGAGGTTAATACAAAGTATTCTTCTTTTGATTGTTTACCTTTGTCATATCCTACTTTGTATTGTACCATTGTTAGGAGCTTGGTATATTTCACTATTACTAGTCCATATATTGCATGTCTTGTTCATGTTGTTAGTCAGTTTGTTACTTCACCTACTACAATTCATTAGGCAATTTTTTAATGTATAATTTGCAGTATCTTCTTAGTATAGACTTCAGAGTCTTTTATTTCCATCCATTTCTTCCTAGGAGCTGTGTGCATGCTCTGATGCTGATCATCGCATTGATGCCATTGATCACAAATTTATTATTGGTTTCTGTATTTTCTTAGATGATTCTCTCTTTTCTTAGAAGAGCAAGAAACGATCTGTTGTCTCTCAATCTTCAATTGAAGCACATTAATATTTTTTGCTATGGCATCTACTACAAGAGAGATTGTTTGGTTACATTGGTTACTTATAGAAATGGATGATTCTCTTTCTCATCACACCCCTATGTATTGTGATAACAAGAGTTCTATTCAGATTACTCACAACTCAATTTTTCATGAATGAACTAAGCACATTGAAATTGATTGTCACCTTACCCATCATCACCTCAAGCAAGGCACCATTACTTTACCATTTGTTCCTTCTTATTTGCAGATTACATATTCTTTGCCAAGTCACATTCTATTTTCTAATTTCATTTTCTAGTTGGTAAACTCTCGATAGAAACGTTATTATGAGTTTAAGGGGAGATATTAAGAATATGGTTATTTTTTTAAGAGTAGAGTAGTCTTTTCAGTTTTCTTTATTTAGCTATATGTATATAGTCTCTTTGTATGTAAATTATACTTAATCTTTTTGTATTTTAAAATATACTATGAAACCCTAGCCTCCTCCTTTGTTACTTTTGTTTTTCTTTTTCATTTCTTTGAATTGTTTAACAATTACAACTTAATCTTTATATATATATATATATATATATTTAAACGAGCTTATAATATTATTACAAATACTTTATTTATGATTCTTATTAAAAAAAACTTCATTATTAATCCATATTGTAATAATAAAACTCTAATTGAAAGTTGAAACTTAGAAAACGGATATTTTTATAAAAAGAGATTTTATGAATTTTCTTTTTATTGTTAAAATCTCAAATCATATGTTTCAAATGTAATTGGATATAATTAAGAAGTATTTAGATATCATATTAAACATTCAATTGATATTTTTTAAAAAAGTTTCACTTTTTAAATATAAATTTTAATTTTTTTATTTAATATACCCTTATGTCCTTGATGAATTTCTTTTAATTTAATTCAATAATCAATAGATATTTAAATAAAAACTTTTGTAAATGTATCTTAATGAATTAGATCAAAATTAATATACCATTGATGATGTAGGGGAATTCGAAATTGCCAATAACGAGGGTTATATTGATGATTTCGACTTCAATAGTTCCAAAATTAGTGATAGCATTAGCCTATGGACAAACAACTTGTCTCGGTATTGGTACTTTGATCTTAAACTTTAAAGATTGGCATCTTTATTTTTTATTTTTTGAAAAAAGACTTAGTTTATTGTCAAAAACTGTATAAGTCTTAGATTTTATCTAAATCCAAGGAAACTTTGGCAAAATGAAAATCAAGCAACTAAGTATAAAAGGATTGCAAGGGGTCTACACTAATCCTTCCCTTGCAGTTTTCATTATTATTAGCATTATTTGGTAAGTAAAGTAATAATAAATAAGTTGAGAAAATGGTAGTTTCATTTAGAAGAAGAGAAGAAGGTTTCCAATCAATGCAAAGGTGTTACAGTGGCAGCCAGAAATCACTAAAAGAAGCTCTGATTAGGCAACAATCTCCAAATACTACTCCACATGGAGTCATTGTTATGGATGCTCTTAAAGAATTCTCTATTGAACCTCTTCGATGGGCTCTTGAGAATATTACGGTTGCTGGTGGTGTTCTCACTCTTCTTGGAATTATGCCATGGCTTAACATTCCATGTGAGTTCCTAATTGTCTATTTAATCTCATTTAATTTCAATATATCCCCTGTGTCTAAATTTATTCAAAATTCCTTTTTTTTTTTAATAATATAAACTAAACATTCATTATGAAATTTAAAATAAATAACGTGGTGTATATTTGGTCTTTAGTATCGTCAAAGACCCAAGAAGTTTGGGCAGTTGAGTTTGAAGAATTATGTATGGCAGAAGAGACAAGTGATCCAAAGATGGAGACTAAATATCTAAAGCTTCAACAAGTGGTAAATCTTTGCAAAAGATTTGGGGTATGTAAATTATGAATTTTTCTATATTTCTAATAGTTAAATCCTAAATCAATGCACGTGTAATTCAGGTTGTGCTGCAAAAGGAAGTTGTAATGGGATTTCCCTTGAGATTGATGGTGGTTGAAAAGATCACAAGCTTTCATGCCACATGGGTGGTTTTTGATAGGTGATTAATGAAAAATGAATCAAAACAAATAAAATTTTTAGAAAAATTAAGTAAAATTTTTATGTTTGGTAAGTGCAGACATCAGAAAAGTAACAGAGAATTCTTTGCAAAGAGAATACCATGTAATATGGTTATGATGAATGAAAAGGGAGAAGCAGATATGATAAGAGGGCAACCCATGATTGATAATGGAGAATTCACTCCAAGTGAATCACCAGCCTCTTTGATACCAACTCCACAGCTTATGATTTCTGATGGATGGAAACACTTTCTTAATGACTAAATTATCCATTTACTTATCTACTTTCATTTCTTCTCTTGCAATAACATTAACCCCTAATGAGTTTGTCACTTTTCAAGCTTTTACATATGTAATTGTTTCTCATGTAATAAAATTAAGCTTTTGCAAAAAATCTAATTTATGGTGCATTTATCATTTTAAAAAAAAAATTTACACTATATTAATTTATCCGACATTGTCATATTTATTTTTTTTTGCCACATGTCTCACTTGAATTTTTTATGCATTAAATGATGGAATAATTAAAATTTATTACGTTTATTTATTTTCTATGAAAATTAAATTTTAAGCATATTAATTTTTTTTTTCAAATTAAAAATCTTTATATTTCTTGTGAATATTAACTTTCTATATTCATTAAATTAAAAATCAATATGTTTCTTGTGCAATTTAAATTCTTTTATTTATCAAATTAAAAATGTTGACATTTCTTAGGAAAATTAGAATTTTTATTTATTAAATTAAAACAATGAAGGATTAAAATTTATTATCTTTATTTATTTCTTGTATAAATTAAATTTTCTATTCAAATTAATTTTTTTATTTATTAAGTTGAAAATCTTCATATTTTCTATACAGACTAAATTTCTTTATTTATATTATTATAAGTAATATATTAATGATTCTATTAGAGCTTCGAGCTCTGCATGTAACTTCTTTGCGTTATTTTTTTAAAATTTTTGAGTATTTTCTTATTGTCGATAAATAATTAGAATTATTGAAATAAAAATACTGAAACTATCATTTTAATATTTACATGTATTTTTTCCTCAAAAAAAAAAAAGAAAAAGTTATACGTATTTTTTCTCTGCCCTTTGAAAAAGTTAAATCAATTAATGGTTCAAAATTATTCACGTAATAATCAAGGAATCACATATAACTTTTTTTTTTCTTATTCAATTTTATTTTAGCTTTAGCTTTATATTTATTTTTTTTTTCTTGCATGATTTGTTTTTGAAGAAATTTCTCAATGATATTATAAAAGAATTCTCATAATGTGCTTAAATCTCAAAGATACCATATTATAATAATTCTAAGTTAAAAATAGAGACGGAGTCAGGATTGCACATCGAAGAGAGCCAAAATCATGTACCAATAATTTTAATTTTTTTCATAATTAATTTTTTAATTTCATTAAGAATTTTGACCGACAAAATGAAATACAATACATTTTTTTGAAAAAACAAATGTTAAATTGTTATTATTTTTTTATTATTCATTTAGTTACAAAAATAATATAAAAACTCAAGTTTATATCATAAATAATCCCATCTTATTTTAAAATTTCGACCAACCATGCAAAATCACCATAATTAATTAAAAACTCACACTGAAATAATTAATTACAATATCTAGATAAGTAATTAATTAATTCAAGTTTATATCATAATTAATTCCATCCTATTTTCATTCAATATTTTGGACCAGTCTTGCAAATCACCTAAGTTAATTAAAAACTCATGCTTAAATAATTAATTACAACACCTAAATATGTATAATCCAAAAAAAATCCAATGAGAGTGAAAGAATTATTTAAGAACTTAACATTGAAAAATTTAGGAATTCAAGTTTGATAATCTAATGAATTTTTAGCAAAATTGTTTACATTAAAATAATGATTTACCTTTATTAGAACTTAATTCTACAAATAAAATTAAAAAATATATATTTGAATCAAATATAAACTCAAGATTTTTAAAAGGAAAAAGAAAATAAATCAAAGCAATTCACTTACTAATTATAAATACCTCAATTAATTATTGTTGATGCCTAGAAGTCTTATTTTCTTTAAAATTGTTTTGAATTTGATGAAAAAAAATATAGAAAATGAATAAAATGAGACGATACAAAGAATGAGAAGAAATGTGGATGAAATAAAAATGAGGGGGGGGGGGGGGGGGGGGGGATGGGATCAAATTATTTCTAATTCCCTAAAAAATAATATATAGTATATTACAGTAAAATAATAAAAAAAATTCCTTCAGGACCAGAGACAAGGGTGGGCAGAGGCAGAGCCACGGCACCCTCAAAATTTAAAAAAAAAATTAAATACATATAAAATTTATATTCAGATATAACTTATAGTATATAGTATATATGTCGAATCCCCTAAAGAATTAATTAAATCTTGACTTTATAAGTTCTCAATTTTTTAAAAAGACCAATGAATTAATTAAATATCTAAAATGTTATTTTTAAAAAAGAGAATATTTAATTGGTGTGTAAAGACTACTACCTTAATAAATTAATAAAAGGATTAATGATCTAATTAATCATATAAATATCAGATTTTCTTAGTACAATGGCCAATTTTAATTTTTGCTAATTAGTGACTAACCTTTATAATTTTTATCTAAATTATTCCATATAAGTTTGGATACCAAGCAAGCCTATGTGGATGCATGAGCTAGTGGGCTCGATTGGAAAAAAGGCTTTTTGACTTAAAACACACTATTTGGCTTATATTTCTTCCCCTAATTTTTCTCTAAAACGTTGTCGTTTTAGAGAAAAACCAATTTCTTAAATGTTCATTTATTGACAAACTCCGTAAGGCAAAACCACGCAAAAAACCAATTTCTTAACTGTTTATTTCTTGATTTCTTGTTTTGCTAATCAAGCAAGAATGCTATTAAAGACTCTTAACTTTTCTTTCACTCATCTTTTTTTTATCTTCGCTTGCTCCTTGTTTCGCAAATTTACTAGCCGAACCAGTATTTAGTGAAAACCAACCTCTAAAGCCAAGGGACTACTCTGTTTTCCTTTCATAGGAGTTATTTGGTGGGGTGAATGATGTGTGTGGCCGAGACCTAGACCAAAGTCGGTGCTGCCTAGTGTTGGCGGCATGGCTTTTTGCTGCTTATGCCGTACACTCTTCAAATACCAACAGACCCATTAAAATAGCAAAATTGACTATCAAATAAAGATGAAAATTGATGATGAGGATGATTATATAAAGATAAAGGAGCTATAGAATATGTTTTAAGTACATCTTTAAGAAGCATATTCGTCCTTTGAGGTACTGCCAAAGACCCAGAAAAAATGATCTCCTCCAAGCGAGTTCCCAAAAGATGAAGCCCAATTTGAAATTGTTGAAATTGTTTAGCAATTGTTGAAATTGTTCCCACCATCGCTACTTTCTTTTAGTGATCTTTTGTTTATTGTAGTTGTGGTGGTGGTAGCAGTAGTGATGAAGAAAGAGGTGAAAGTGGTTAAAGTTGTGATTGTTGTCATCTTTTGTAGGTTATTCTAAGGGGAGTTCTAATAATCCAATATTGTTTTTCATTAATATTGTTTTTCATTAATATTGATTAATCTTCAAAATCTCCCTAAATCCTTGAAAAATCTTATGAAGTTTGAAATAGTTAAGGAAGAAAACCTTCCTTTTGCTCTCTAATAGAAATTGGCCATGGAGGATGAAAAAGAACTCTTTTATAAATTTTACTTTCCAATTATACCCCTTTCATATATATAATTACAAAATAAATAATTAATAAAATATTATAATATTTTTAATCTTTTCATCTATAAATAATTTTTAACCTCTTTTATTTATTATTTTTTAATTATTATTATTATATTAAATTTTAACTTTTTTACATTTTACCTATGCTTTTTAGTAAAAGTGTATACCTTGAGTATACACTATATATATATTATGTATTCAATATATATATATATATATATTATATTAGGTATATACTATGCAAATTCTTCTTCCAATATATTAATTAACTCATCAAATTAGTTATTTAATTATATTTAGTAAAAATATGGGTGTAATTCAAAATATGGGTGTAGGTCTACCCATGGTTAAAAATTAATTTGATTATATAAATAGTTTGACAGCGAATACATATGATTTCTTATTTAGTTATAAAGTTTGCAAGCCTCAACCTATATTGTAAAATTTTTGAACTGCTGTCATTTAATTTTGAATTATTTACTTTTATTTTTTCATTTTGGGACTTAATTTTATAGGATTTGACTTTTTTTATTTAAGTGTGTCTATATTAACTTACTATTTTATTTTATTTTTTTGTGTAAGATATTATTTCAAAATCGAGCCGGGTAGGATTATAATTGTAGTAAAATTCTCTCTGCTAAGTTTTAATATAGTTGTATATTTAGGACTCGAACTCAAAATGTTTAGTTAAATTAGATCAATCTTTTATCAAATGATTTACATGCTCTCCATGCTAACTTGCTATTTTATTTTAGTTAAGATATAATATATTTAATATTAAGTTGTTATTTTTGAAAAGTTAGATTTTAATACTGTATCAATAGAAGGTTGTTTCTTGAATGTTGGTTTTGGTTACAACTTGAGATTGTTAAGTTGTTAATGCTCTTCAGTTTGTGGTAGCTGCCTTTTTTCGTCTTTTGCATCATATGGGTCTTTTTGGACTGTTTTGACTCTTTCCTTTGAACTCATATAGAGTCACATAGTCTTTGTTCTGGTTATTGCATATTCTGGGTATTTTTACTGAAACGAAAATTATTGTTGTTGTAGTTATTGGCTATTATTTATTATTTCATTTGTTTTTATTTTGTCTATATTTATTGATTTTATTTTGTTTTGTCTTTTTTTTTCATTGGAATTGTATTTTGTTTTTAATCAACTTTGAATCAGCATTTTTTCCCTCATTAGCAAATTAAAGAAATAATAAAAATCTTTTGAAAAATTATGTAACATGCTATAATCTAACTAATTTACCTAAAATTCTTATAATTTCTAATAATATCAAATATATTTTTAACTTTCAAAAATTTATGTATACTTTGACTAGTAATAAACCATATTTCACATATCAACGATAAATGTTCATAATTATAAATATAAATTTACAACATAAATATAAATTTTTGTTCTATATATTTTAAATAAAATAATGATTATCTATAAATCTACTAATGTTAGATATTTTAGATATTAAAATGCATCAGTATTTAATTCTCTCGTTCCTTAAAAAAAATTAATTCTCTAGTTACGTCTTTCTTATATATTAGTGATCAATGACTTGGTAATGAAATTATCTTCAATTTACTGTGTTCTATAATTTTTATAGAAAATACATATTTTTTTTATTGTTTCAGTAAACATAATTAAAGTTAGTACAAGTCTATAAGTTGAAATAATCTATCAGTGAAGTGGTATATATATTTTTTCACTAAGAATTGATACAAATTGTTGATACATAATTTAAATTTTACCATCAAATTTAAAAAATTTTAATTGAATTTTTAAATAAAACTTTTCTTGTTCAGTGAAATTTTTTTAAGATAAAATTTATTTGCATTTTGAGAAAACAAAATTTTCCAATATTAAATGTTCTGAACTTGAAGGGATTAAATTTAAAGCTTTAAACTTCCTACGCGAATCGCAATTTGCTATGGATATGAACGGCTACTCTCAAGGAATTGCACATACTATTACTAGTCAACCGCCAAGCTATGGTCATAGTTAGAATTATGCCTGGAACTATTTTATTGATGGTGTTGTGTTTACTGATATCCATCCATACTTGTGGCTTTGGTTCTTTGGTTGAAGATCAAGAAGCTGAATTTATTAAAGCTTTATCAGGTTACTTATGTTGTAATTTTGATCCAAGATTAGTTGAAGCCATAGCACTACATGAGTTTCTTTCTTGGCTGATTACATCTTTTAATCTTCCAGGGTGTATATTTACTGACTCTCAAGTTATTATTCATGTTTTAATCATGTCGACAGACGCATGTGTCGGCAGAAAGGTGTTGTTGAAGTGAATGCTACTTTCACTAAAATAACTAAATTATGTGTTTTTGTTTTAAATAATGTGGGCAATTTGTTTCACCACCTGAGCCTATGAAATAAATTGGTTGTTTTAGTTTTTATTTTTTGACTTTGAAATTTGAAAGGTCATGTTTATTGTGTTGCATTTAAATATTTTGAAAGGCCAAATTAGTGTTGTGTGAATGGGTCTTTAAAAAAGTCAAGTAGCTTATATATTTGTAAGTTTTCCTAATGAATAATAAGTCACTTTCTTTGCCTTCTTGTTGCTTTGTTTACTCACCTACCAAGAGCACTATCTTGCTATCTTTTTCTGCTATTTTTCTTCAATTTTCAGACCTTAATTTTCAACTTCTACCCTCCATCTTTTGACCTTAAGCTTTCAATTGGTATAGAGCGTGGTTCAAATCTTTGTGGGTTTGTGAAGTGAGGAAGAAAGATGGCTTCAATGCATTATTTTGCTCCTACACAACTAAATTTTAGTGGTATAAATTATGAAATTTGGTCAATTAAAATGAAGGCATATTTGCAAGCTTTTGATCTATGGGATGTTGTAGAAATAGGAAGAGATCCACCTCCTCTTACAGAAAACCCTACTTTGGCTCAAATCTAAAATCATAATGAAGAAATATCAAAAACGTTTAAAGCCTTAACAGCTATTCAATCTGCTCTTTCTGATAATGTTTTTATCAGAATTATGGCATGTATAACACCTAAAGAAGCTTGGGATAAGCTTCAAGAGGAGTTTCAAGGGAGTACAAGAACAAGGCAAATGCATGTTCTTAGTTTAAGAAGGGAATTTGAGTCCTTGAGAATGAAGGATGCCGAATCAGTGAAGGAGTTTGCTGATAGACTTCTCAATATTGTGAATCAAATTAGGATTCTCAATGAAGAATTGAGTGATAAGAGATTGGTGGAAAAGGTTTTGATTTCTTCTCCGAAAAAATTTGAGGCAAAGATTTCTTCTTTAGAGGATTCAAAAGATCTCTCTAAAATCTCACTTGCAGAATTACTTAATGCTTACCAAGCAATGAAACAAAGGAGAGCAATTAGACAAGAGGAATCTATTGTTGAGAAAGCTCTTTTGGCCAAGAACAAGGGAAAGGCTCCTTCAACTAGTGGCACTCAAAGGCAAGGAGAAAAGAAAGGAAAAGAAAAAAAGAAGAAATTTTCATCTTGTCCTCATTGCAAGAAGGACACTCATTTAGAAAAATTTTGCTGGTATAGACCAAATGTCCAATACAGGGCATGTAAACAATTTGGTCATGTTGAAAAAGTTTGCAAGAACAAGGAGGAAAAGAAGGCTCAAGAAGCTCAACTAGTGGAAGAAGATCACAAAGTTGAAGCAACTATGTTTGTGGCTCTTTGTCAAAGCTCCAGCAACAACAAAGATGTTTGGTTGTTGAACAGTGGTTGCACTCATCATATGACCTTTGAGGAACAAAATTTCAGGGTGCTTGATCAAAGCTATACCTCCGAAAGTCAGAGTTGGAAATGGATAATATGTTAAAGTGATGGGCAAAGGTCATGTTTCCATTGAGACTCCAACAGGTATTAAGCTAATTTCAGATGTTCTTTATGTGCCAGAAATTAGTCAAAACCTGTTGAGTGTTTGTCAAGTGCTTGAGAAGAACTATTCTCTTTATTTCCATGATAAAACTCTCATTATTTATGATCCAAATGAGTGTGAAATTATGAAAGTGAAAATGAGAAACAAAGGTTTTGTTGTTAATTGGAAGAAACCTAAGTTGATTACTTTGAATATAAATGTTGTTGAAGAATCACTCTTATGACACAAGCGGTTTGGTCACTTCAACTACGGTTCTTTGCATATGATGCATGTTGGGTTCTTAGCTAAGAGTATGCCTGTTGTTGATGATGTATGTGAAGTTTGTGAATTTGGAAAGCAAAAAAGGCTTCCTTTTCCTTCAAACTTAGCTTGGAGAGCAACTGAAAAGCTATAATTGATTCACATTGATTTGTGTGGAATAATGAGTGTTTCAACTCCAAATGGAAGTAGATATTTTCTAATTTTCATTGATGATTTCTCCAGAATGTGTTGGGTTTATTTTTTGAAGTTAGAAGCTGATGTTGTAAATGTGTTTATGAGATTTAAAGCTCTTATGGAAAATGAATCTAGTTGCTCCATTAAAATACTCAAGTCAGATAATGGAACTGAGTACAAGGCTGAAAAGTTTGAAGAAATTTGTAGGCATTCGGGCATTAAGCATCAATTTACAACTCTTTACACTCCTCAACAAAATGGTGCAAGTGAGAGGAAGAACAAAACCATTATGGAGATAAGTAGATGATTGCTATCTGAGAAGGATCTTCTGAAGTTCTTGTGGACTGAAGCAGTCAATACTGCTGTGTACTTATTGAATAGGCTTCCTACTAAAGCTCTTGACAAAAAAAAGCTCCAATTGAATGCTGTTATGGGTTCAAACCTTTTGTTGCTTACTTGAAAATTTTTGGGAGCATTTGTTATACACTAGTGCATGAAGGGAAAAGAGACAAGCTTGATCACAAGTCTGAACTTGGAATCTTGGTGGGTTACAGTGACTCTACAAAAGGTTATCGAGTGTATCAAGTAGAGTCCAAGAAATTGATTGTTAGCAGAGACATCAAAGTTGATGAATTTGCTAAGTGGAATTGGGAAAAGAATGAAGTAGTACCTTCCACGATGAAAATCACTAGTAATAACCTTCCCCCCAGCAAGAAGATCAAAATATTGAAGATGATGAAGATTTTGCAGTTAGAGGCACTAGACCACTTGCTGATATTTATGCAAGATGCAATTTTGTTGTGTTAGAACCATCAAGCTATGAGGAAGCAACTCAATTTGAAGAATGGAGGAAAGCTAGGAAAGAAAAAATTATGATGATTGAGAAAAATGGCACTTGGAACTTGGTAGATAAACTTGCAAACAAGAATGTTATTGGTGTTAAATGGATTTTCAGAACCAAGTACAATGCAGATGGTTCAATTCATAAACACAAAGCTAAGTTGGATGTAAAAGGGTATGCCCAGCTACTCGATCTGGATTTTGGAGCTACTTTTGCTCCTATGGCCAGACTTGATACTATTAAGCTCATTTTGGCTTTAGCAGTTGTAAAAGGGTGGAAAGTATTTCATCTTGATGTGAAGTCTGCATTTTGAATGGTGTACTTCAGGAGGAGATACATGTAAGTCAACTTGAATGATTTGAGCTAGCTGGCCATGAAGATAAAGTGTACAAGTTGAATAAAGCCCTCTATGGCCTTAAGCAGGCTCTAAGAGCCTGGTATAGCAGAGTTGATGATTATTTTTTGCAACAAGGATTCATGAGGAGCATGAATGAGCACACTCTTTATTCTAAAATAGGTTCAGATGGTAAAATACTCATCTTTTCTTTATATGTTGATGATTTATTGATTACAGGTAATGATGAGCAACTTGTTGAATCATTCAAGTCACACATCATGAATGTTTTTGAAATGTCCGACTTGGGCTTGATGAAGTTTTTCTTGGGGATGGAGGTTGAAAAATCTGAATCAAGTATTTTCTTTACTCAAAGGAAATATGCTCAACAAATTTTAAAGAAGTTTCATATGGAGAACTCCAAATTAGTGAGCACTCCGTTGGCGCATAGTGAGAAGTTAAAGAAGGAAGATAGGTCAGGAGGTGTTGATGCTACAATTTACAGAAGTTTGGTGGGTAGTTTGTTATATTTGACTACCACCAGACCTGATTTAATATGCAATTATTATTCTTTCAAGATTTATGGCTTCTCCAACACAAAATCATTTTGCTGCAGCCAAGAGAGTCCTAAGATACTTAAAAGGGACAATTGATCTTGGTGTGAAGTTTTTGAACCAAGATGATTATGCTTTGTATGGTTTTGTTGATAGTGATTGGGTTGGTGATGTAAATGATTGCAAGAGCACATCCGGTTATTTATTTTCTCTTAGCTCCGGTCCATTTTCATGGAGTACAAATAAATAAGAAGTGGTTGCTCAATCATCTGCTGAGGCTGAATATATATCAGCTGCTAATGTTACAAATTAAGTGATTTGGTTAAGAAGCTTTTTGATGATTTGAATGAAAATCAAGGCGAGGAAACTATCTTTTTTTTGTGATAGCAAATCTGCTATTGCCATTACTGAGAACCCAATTCAGCATGGAAGCACTAAGAACATATCAATAAAGTATCATGTTGTGAGAGAAGCTGAAAAAAAAATAAGTTTTGAAGCTCAAATTTTACAAATCAAATGAAAATCTTGCTAATTAGTTGACAAAAGCCTTGTCAAAAATAAAATTTGAAGCATTGAGAGATCAAATTTGTGTTTCCAAGTAAAAGTAGCAAGGAGGAGTGTTGAAGTGAATGCTACTTTCACTAAAATAACTAAATTATGTGTTTTTGTTTTAAATAATGTGGGCAGTTTGTTTCACTACCTGAGGCCATGAAATAAACAAGTTGTTTTAGTTTTTATTTTTTAAATTTAAAATTTAAAGGGTCATATTTATTGTGTTGCATTTAAATATTTTAAGAGGCTAAATTACTGCTGTTTGAATGGCTCTTTAAAAAAAACCAAGTAGCTTATATATTTGTAAGTTTTCCTAATGAATAATAAGTGACTTTCTTTGCCTTTTTTTTTGCTTTATCTACTCACCAGCCAAGAGAACTATCTTGCTTTATTTTTTTGCTATTTTTCTTCAATTTTCAGACCTTAATTTTCAACTTCTATCCTCAATCTTTTGATCTAAAGCTTTCAGGTGTGCAGAACTCACATTCTTTGAGCCTTTTAAGGCTGCTCTATTTCTTCTTCTTGATAAAAATCTTTCCTTTCATTTCTGATTAAAAGAGGTTATGAATTGCATATTAGAATTCAATATCAAAGTTTTTCATTCTTCAAGACATGGGATTGTGGTGAGTGAGTGAAATTTACTTAAAATTATTGGGTTACCCTCACTTATTCAGATTTCAGATATGAAACTGAAAAAAAAATAATAAAAGAAAAATTAGACAAAAATGTCATTATCCCAATCTCGCTAGAGGCTTCATTGCTTTCCTAGCTTCTCCCCAATGTTCTATTGAAGGCCTCCTCCCCAACGACCATTCTTCTCTTTGGGGACAATTTATCCTCTCTGGAAGCTCATCCATCTCAGGTGACTGCTCTAAATGGATGCTAAAATATTTTCAAAGCGTAGACAGGTTGAAATGCTATAATTTCCACTCACTTTAGATGGGATTCTAGTGCAGTAAAATTGTGATTATTTCCATTTGTGGCGGTAGTAATTAAAATTGAAAAATTCGGGTATGTCTTACCTATTGGGAGGTCCATAACATATTTTTTTTAGTGCAGTGCTATGTTCTCTTGAAGTGTCTGGTACGGATCAAAATTTCATGTATATTTCTACATGTTCTTTATTTTATTTGCTTTTTTTTTCTTTGAAATTTTGTTCTTGCTAATTATCTAAATTCAGATAAGGATTTCTAAGTACAAGCTTTAAGAAAAAGAGTAATCTTAAGAAAAAAAGATCTTTGAAAGGTTGAGTTTCATATTTGAATTCTCTTATGGCTTTTACCAATATTGCTAAAATTGAAGTTGTTGACTTGGTTTTGGTTCTTTGTTTTCGGTCTATATTCAATGTATCATATCTGTTTTTTTTTAAGAATGTTATTGTTCTTTGTTAGGGAGGTAAGTGAACTCTTCATAATAGAACTTTCAATATCTTCAATTGCTGAATTTGCTGATGTTCTCTATTAGGAGTAACTCTATTGATTATATTATTGGGAGTGGAACTATTGATGGTTTAATTTAGAGGTTGAATTTTATGAAAGTGAATAGGTTGTTTATAGCCCTACCCGTGCCAACCAACCATTTAACACCTCTAAATATAAATACAAACTTACAATGGGAAAATTGCAAATTTTGTGCCTTATTTTATTTTAATCTATAAATATAATTTCAACTTCTCAATGGTTTTTTTTTTTTATATATTTCAGGGTTTTCCCATTTTTCTACTGATTTAGATGATGAAAGTGCAGACAACATATGTTGATACTGAAGGCACAAACCTATGCTATTGCAATACCACAAGTGCACGGGTCGCTCAAGTAATAAAGTAGTGAGTGACTAATCATTCCACTAGGGACAAGGTCAAGTACTAGTGCAAATTTTAACTGTTGTTTAGCAAATAAATATTTTTATGAAGTGTTGTAATTAAAGACAATTAACTTAATAACTTAAAGTAAAGAGAGATTGAGTGTTGTGCAAAAAGGATTGATGATGAAAATACTATCTAGATATTAAATATCCCTAGCCATAAATATATTCATGAAAATCAATTCAATTAAATCAAATAATAGAGTTGAATTGGCGTTCCTCTAAATTAGACTAAAACCTTTCTCAAGTGAATTAATCCCTAATCAATAAGTAGAATGCTGGAATCTCTTCTCAAACATAATTAAGTAGATCTTGCATTAAGAATAAGGAATCATAAACCAAAGGATCTTGTAAGTCTATCTCTAGCACTCCAATCAATCCTCAATCCTTATGAGTATTCAATTCATATCAAGCTTTCTCAAGTCAATAATATGAAAATTGCAACCAATCAATAAGCATGCTATTATCAATTGGAAATAAATTATTAAGCATCATAAGAATAAAACAACTCAATCAAATGATTTAATTAAAAAAATATTCAATTCATACAATAAAGCTAGGGTTCATCAATATCTAGATAGAGAATGAGTTAGTTCATGTTCAAAACCAAAAAACCAGAACAAGAGAAATAAGTAAAAGAATCCAAACAATCCATGGCGAATAATTTGTATTTCTTCACTCGAATCCTTGAATCTTGGTTTAGATCTTGTATAGGATGTGTCTTCACCTTCAATCTCAGCTTCAAAACTCTCTTTTTTTCTCTAGAAGTCGGCCTAGGTTGTTAAAATATGAAAATCCCATCCTTTATTCGCGTTTAGCTCAGCTTTTATAGTGTAGATATTTTCGCCTGACACGCCCACTGACACGCCCATGTCACTGGGCGTGTCATTGGTACTGGAATTTTGAATATAAGGCACATCCAGTGACACGCCCATGTCATTGGGCGTGTCACAGCTTCTGTGAGTCATTATAATAGGCACGCTCGGTGACACGCCCATGTCACTGGGCGTGTCAATGCTTTTGTGTGGCAGTATCAAAGGCATGTCCATTGACACGCCCATGTCCATGGGCGTGTCACTTGAAGAGTTTTTCTCTTTTCCTCTGCTTCCATCCGTAATTTCCTCTAAAATGACCATAAGTCCCAAAATGCAAAGAATTCCTTAAATTGATCCTAAAAAGCACTTGAACAAACAAATTAAACTCAATTGGATAATACTCATATTAAGAAATAGGGGCAAAATATCATCAATTGTGCACTTATCAAATTCCCCCACACTCAGCCAGAATCACCGTTCAAATGGCTACTAGCACTATTCATGATTCCAACTCATTTGTTTTAATTCAAGAGTAAAAATCAGCGGAACAAGGATAAATTTTCAAAGCTCCTTTTATTAAAATTATTTATTTATTATTTTCAAGGGTCAGTAACTTAAGATATTAAAGGTGTCATACTAAGTCCGACTCAAGAATCTAAGGAATTACAACATGCTAAAAAAATATAACTAAGGTTTTAAGCTTCAGATGTATCAATTCCCATCAATCCACTATCTAATTATAGCTATTACAGTCGATCCTCAGCGATTGATCAAGATAGCCAAGTTAACCTCAACAAGAAATTGTCATTTAGAAAATCACAAATTAATTTAATATATAAAGAGGAACCATTTCAATTCACACTATTATAGCAATCTAGCTTACTTGAATCCAAAAATAATTTGCAAAACTTAATTGAGACAAATGAATCAAATAGAAAGAATGAAAAAAATAGTAACTCAATCAAGAAAGTATACCTCTCCCCCACACTTAAGACGCACATTGTCCTCAATGTGTGTGCAAAACAAGAAATAACTAAGAGAGAGGAAAAATTGCCCTTCCATGTCCATGATTGGACAAATATGAGTACGATTCCAAGAGTATGGTGAAGACAAATTTGCTTCAAAACAAAAACTAAAATACATAAACAAAGTTAAGACATAAGTAAATGAAATAAAAAAACAGATAAAACAGTTCTTAAAGAAAAATGCAATTGTCCAACAGGAATAAAAATAAAAGAAACAGAAAAAGAACAGTAAATAAGTCATGAAAATGAAATGAAATGTGGGCTAGTCAAAGATCGACGCATCACTAGAATCATCATTGCTGGTCTCATCATTGGACGCATCAACTGGAGGTGCAGGTGGCTGGTATGGTGGAGGTGGTGGTTGCGAAGGGTTAAATGCTTGATACCTCCAGAACTCTAACATGGATTATTCCAGCCATTGCCTTCTCGAGATCTCGTGATCCAACTGGGCTTGGAAGGAAGTAGTCTGTTCAAGCATGAACTGCTGCATCTGGTCCTATTGAGTTAAGATCTTATTCTGATTCAGCTCAATATTCTAATCTGACACTCTAAATCTGTGGGCTTCCTGTCATCATCCCACTTAACATTAACTGACTGGCGCCAGTCTTGGAATGTAGGGATTTGGATAAAAGATGGTCCAGCAAAAGAAGAAGATGTAGCAGTGGAAGAAGGCCCAACAGCAGTGGATGAAGGCCCAGCGGCAGTGGATGAACCCGAAAAATCTATTGGTGGAGGTGGTGGTATATTCGAAGGAGGAGCAGAAGGGGCTGCCTCTGGTATATCTGAATTCATAGGAGGTGCTTGCAGCCCAGCTACCTTCTCTCGGTTTAGTCTCTTTAATGTGTCCATACCCAATAGTTTGGGCAAACCATCCACAGTCATAGGTAGGCAGCCATCTAACAGACCCAAGCGACGAGCTAGTCGTGTGACATACATGCCACCATGCAAAGTACCTGATGCTTCCTTTTTAGACTGCTCATAAAAGAAGTGTGTGATGGCATGTGCGATATTACACCGGGTCTTCTGTACCATGCAGTGCATGAAAAATAGATCTCTTAGGCTCACCATCACTGTGCTGCTCAGCCGAGCTGTAAGAGTGTGGACTAACAGATTGTGTACCACTCGACAGGGGAAGGACGTAAAGTTGGATGCCTTAGATACCTTGGGCTAATATTTATCTATAGTGGGTGCAAAGGCCCTCCAAACCTGAGGGGGAACAACCTCATACTCGATGAAATCCACCTTGGAATTCAGATAATCGAAAGTCTGTACCTCCTTTGCAGTGTATAACCCTAGATGCACCCGAAGGTCATTAATGCTCATATGGAATCTCTGCCCTCCCAATCTAAATTTCATTGTTGGCTCAGTAATTGAAACCTTAGTCTTTTGGAACTGAAAGGTGCAGTAGAATTCCAATGTTAGCTCTCTATAGGCAGGCTCATTGATGGAGAACAGTTGGTCCCATCCTGGTTAGTTGATCAGTTCCCGAATATCTGCTGTAATGTTGGCCAGTTCCATAGCGTCCCAATCCAAAACATGAGATGGGGACCAATCCTTATTGCTAAAAAGCTCAAATTGCTTTCTTTCCTTGGCATTTGAGAATCTAAGGCATTTGTGGTTTGCCATGAACTTAGAAGTTGGTCGTGTAGCGGGATGGCTGGAACTGCCTTCCTCTCATGCACGTTTGGCGGGTAGCTGGGAGGATGATTGTTTGCGAGGGCCCATTGTCTGCAACACAAACAAGAATTCCTCAATAACAACAAAAATATATCACGATATGAAACACCGATAAAAGACCGGCATAAGGGTACCAAAATACCGGCATTATAACGATGAAGCATAATGTAAATCCCAATAAAATCAATGCCAACAGTCAATTTAAAACAAGTTTAATCAACCTATATCAATAAACACTTAACCAACAAAAGCGACAAAATTATTATCTAAGCCAATCCAACAAAAACTTCACCAACAATAGCAATGAACCAATTCGAACGACGACAATTAATTAGAATCGTAAATGAACCTTATAGCCATAACCCAATAAACAAATCAAGCAATTGATAATTCAAACGCAAACTAAATAAAAAAGAAATCAAATGCTGAATAAAAAATGGAATCAAAATCAAAACCAAAGCAAAATAAATCAATCGCCGCATAAATCTCGTTAAATCAAAATGAAGCAAAAGAAAGCAAACACAGCAAAAAATCTTACAATTCTAAGGAAAATAAGAGATAATACAAAGAATCCATAAGAAAAATGAAAGAAAATCGACAAAAATCACAAAAGTTAAAGTTCATACCTGAAAAGTGCAAAAATCGTGTGGAATCAAATGGAAAGCGAGCGAATTCGTGCAAAAAATGCAAAACGGTAGTGAAAATCCCTTCTAGAGTGAATGGGTGTGTAAGTGCGCCAGTGGGATTTGAGAGAAAATGAGAGATGAGGGAGGAAGAAAACTGTTTTTTGCATTTAAAATGGCTTCGGGTCTTATATAAAGACATCGGCATGCCAGTGTTATTGGGCATGCCCTGTGTAATGCGAGACAGTGTATTTGACACGCCCACGAACACGACTGTGTCCATGGGCATGTCATAGGTACAGGATGAGTTGTTAAATGACATGCCCATTGACACGGGCGTGTCAATGGGCGTGTCACATGTACTGTGACACCAAAAGATACGACACGCCCACTAGCCTGGGCGTGTCCTTTGGGCGTGCTGGCTCCTTTTTTTTTATTTTTTTATTTTTGAGGCACGACTAGTGACATGGTGGTGTCCCTGGGTGTGCCATAACTACTGTTTCTCATTCAAAATGACACGCTCAGTGACACGGGCGTGTTGTAGCTACTGCCTCTTAAAAATAATGACACGCCCAATGACGCGGGCGTGTCCTAAAATATGCTCAATTTACCCCTCAAAATCAAATTTCCTCTATAAATTCAAATGAATGCAAGGCAAACAAACCAACAACCAATGATAGAAGGATAAAAATAAAAAAAATCGATGACAAAAAATAAAAACACAGAAATTAAAGACATAAAAATTAAAGAATGAATAAAACGGTGGGTTGTCTCCCACCCAACACTTCTTTAACGTCATATTAGTTGGATGTTCAGGGCAAGTTTCCCTAGTCTTAGAGGTGTAAAACCTCCTTCAAGTCATGTATTCCCCCCCACCCCCAAAGTATAACTTGAGCCTGTGTCCATTTACCTTAAAATCACCTTTTTCCAAATGAGTTATTTCAACCACTCCATAGGGGAAACTTCCTTAACTGTAAAAGGACCAGACCATCAAGATTTTAACTTAGCTGGAAAGAGTCGAAGCCTCGAATTTTACAATAATACATGATCTCCAGCTTGAAACTCTTTCCGCTTCTTAATGCGAGCATCATGCCATCTCTTAGTATGCTCTTTATACATTCTTGCATTGTCATAAGCTTGCAATCTCCACTCATCCAACTCGTTTATCTATAATTTTCTCCTTTCACCTGCACTAGCTAGATCAAGGTTAATCTGTTTTATAGCCCAATAAGCATTATGTTCAATTTCTACAGGTAAATGACAAGCTTTTCCATATACCAGCCTAAATGGCACAGTGCCCAAAGGAGTTTTGAATACAGTCCTAAAATCCCATAGAGCATTGTCCAATTTCTCGGACCAATCCTCTCGAGATCGCCCTATAATTTTTTTTAGAATTATTTTTATCTCCCTGTTCGTGTTCTCAACTTGGCCACTAGTTTGGGGATGGTAACGAGTAGCAAACCCATAGATGTGTAACACCTAACCTTTTGAAAACTTTCTTGAGCTGAACGTTATAAAAGTGAGTACCCCTATCACTTATGATTGCTTTCAGTGTACAAATCAAGAGAACAACTTTTTCAAAACTTCATCACTACCATGGCATCATTGGTTGCCAAGGCTTGGGCTTCAGACAATTTAGAGGCATAGTCTATAGCTACAAGAATATATTTGTTATCAAAGGAATTTGGAAACGGTCTCATAAAATCGATCCCCCATATATCATAGACTTCACACACTAGAATTCCATTTTGAGGCATCTCATCACGAGATGAAATGTTTCCAGTCTTTCGCAATGATCACAACGGTTCACAAATTTGTAGCTATCCCTAAACAAAGTGGGCCAATAAAATCCTTATTCTAGTACCTTTTGAGCAGTCCTATTGGCTCCCATATGACCACCAGCTGGTCCAGCGTGGCATTGACTAAGAATATTCATCGTTTCGGGCCATGCCACACACCGTCAGATCATGTGATCCTTACATAATCTAAACAAAAAGGAATCCTCCCAAAAATAATATTTTAAATAAAAAAAGAATTTCTTCTTTTCCTGATAAGTTAAGTCCTTAGGAAGTTCCCTAATAGTTAAATAGTTAGCAAAATCTGCAAACCAAGGTGTTTCAAAATTTAAATTACTTACCTCACTTACCATGGCGTACAGCTGCAAATCGGGGAAATGATCATCAATGTCCCCCTCTTCAAACCTCTCCAAGGCTGGATTCTCCAAGCGAGAAAGGTGATCTGCTGCCAGATTTTTAGCTCCCTTCTTGTCTTGAATCGTCAAGTCAAATTCCTGCAATAACAAGACCCAACGAATTAGCCTAGGCTTTACATCAATTTTCGCAAAAAAAATACCTAAAATATGAATGGTCTGTATAAACAATCACGTTGGACAAGATTAGATATGATCTAAAATTGTCAAAAGCAAAAACTATAGCTAGTAGCTCTTTCTCTGTAGTTGTGTAATTATCTTGAGTTGTGTTCAAAGTCTTGCTTGCATAGTAGATAGGCTAGAAGTATTTCTCTTTGCGTTGACCCAAGACTGCTCCCACTGTAAAATCATTCGCATCGCACATTAGTTCAAATGGTAGATTCCATCTGGGAGCTACCATGATTGGAGCACGAGTCAATTTCTCCTTAAGAGTTGTGAATGCTTTAAAACATTCCTCATCAAAGACAAAATCCACATCCTTCTCAAGGAGTCTTGTCAGTGGGCGGACTATCTTAGAAAAATCTCGTATAAACCTCCGATAAAAGCCCTCATGTCCTAAAAAAGTTCTGATGGCCTTTACAGATGTGGGTGGTGGTAGCTTTTCGATAGTGTCTACCTTAGCCTGATCCACCTCAATACCTTTGCTTGAAATTTTGTGTCCCAACATGATTCCCTCTTGAACCATGAAATGACACTTTTCCTAATTAAGCACCAGGTTTGTTTCCTCACATCTAATCAAGACTCTTTCAAGATTTTCCAAACATCTTTCAAATGAGCTGCCATAGACCAAGAAATCATCCATAAACACCTCCATAATATCCTCAATAAGTTCATCAAAGATTTCCACCATGCACCTCTTAAAAGTCACAGGTGCATTGCATAACCCGAAGGGCATTCTTCGATATGCGAATGTCCCATATGGGCAGGTGAATATAGTTTTCTCTTGGCCTTTCGGGGCAATAGGAATTTGGAAATAGCCTAAAAGACCATCCAAAAAGCAGTAATACTCATGCCTGGATAACCTCTCCAACATCTGATTAATGAAGGGCAAAGGGAAATGGTCCTTCCTAGTTACATCATTCAATTTTCTGTAGTCGATGCAAACCCTCCAACCGGTAACTGTTCTTGTTGGAATCAGCTCATCATTTTCATTAGGGACCACTGTCATCCCTCCTTTCTTTGGTACTACCTAAACTGGGCTCACCCAAGAGCTATCCAAGATTGGATATATAATCCCTGCATCAAGTAGTTTTATCACTTCAGCCTTCACTACATCTTTCATCTTTGGGTTTAGTCTTCATTGTGGTTGCACTACTGGCTTGAATTCATCCTCCATCAGTATCTTGTGAGTGCAATAGGATAGACTGATACCCTTGATGTCTGCTATCTTCCAAGCTATCACTTTCTTATGCTTCTGCAACAACTGGATGAGCTTTTCCTTCTGCTCAAAAGATAGGTGGGAACTCAGAATTATTGGCAATTTCTTTTTCTCTGCCAGAAATCCATACTCAAGGTGATTTGGAAGGGGCTTAAGTTCCAAGGTGGGTGGATCAATCACTTATGGTTTTGGCTTTTCCTCCTTTGGCATCTCAATAGTTTCATATGCCAGACATTTGAATGATTTGCTTGCTTCAAGAAAAGCAAGCTGCTCCATTACTTCTCGATCCTCAATATTTTTCTGCAATAAACACAACTCAAGGGGATCCTTGGAAACAATGTTAGTAACACAATTGACGGTTTCATGCTCAATAATATCATTGCATGATTCTGCCTCATCAAGGGAAAGTGAGTGTTTCATAGCATCATGTATTCTAAAAATAACTTTTTCACTACCCATTCTCAAAGTTAATGTGCCATCATGAACATCTATAAGGGCACGGGCTGTATTTAAAAATGGCCTACCAAGAATAAGTGAAACATTCGCATCCTCATCGATATCGATGACAACAAAATCATTGGGGAAAATAAAATCCCTGACTTTTACTAACACATCTTCTATAATGCCACGAGGGTGGACTATTGACTTATCAACAAGTTGGATGGTCATAAGTATTGGTTTAGGTTTACCAATGCCTAACTCTTTAAACATTTTGTAGGGCATAACACTTATGCTAGCCCCCAAATCAGCTAATGCACGTTTAACCTCAAGGTTACCTAGCAAACATGGAATGGTGAAACTACCAGGGTCTTTTAACTTCTTTGGTAACCTGTTTTGCAAAATTGCTGAACTCTTTTCAGACAAATACACTAAAGACACTTCCTCAAGTTTCCTTTTGTTAGAAAGGATATCTTTAAAAAATTTAGCATATTTAGGCATCTATGACAAAGCTTCAGCAAATGGAATATTAATGTGCAATTGTTTAAAAAGTTCAAGGAACTTACCGAATTGAGCATCAATCTTGTTCTTATTCAACCTTGCCAGATATGGTACTCTAGGTCGGTATTCCTTCATTATGGGGCTGCTTTCTTGTGGCTGGTTCTCTTTCTCACTTTCTATTGCAGATTTCTCTCCTGAAGTGACAGTAGGATCGTCTTCTTTTTCTTTTTCTTGTACTTCAGCCCCTTTCTCTGCCACTTCTTCTCTTTTCTCAACCACATTACCCTTGATCTCTTTTTCACTCCTTAATGTAATTGCCTTAAGCTGCTCTTTAGGATTTGCCTCAGTGTTGCTAGGTAAACTCCCTTGTGGTCTCTCCTTAAGCAACTTGGCAATTTTCCCCACCTGATTTTCCAAATTATGAATAGAGGCTTGTTGATTGAAACCTGGTTTCAGAAGCTGCTATAAATTTCTCCATCATGTCCTCCAAATTGGCAGTTTGTTGATGTTGGGGCTGCTGGAATCCAGGAGGAGGTCTTGGATTATTCTGATTATTCCATGAGAAATTAGGATGATTTCTCCACCCCGGATTATATGTGTTGCTGTAGGGGTTATTCTGCTGTTTCCTTGGCATATTTCCAACATAATTTACTTACTCTTGCTTAGCAAACATGTTGCCACTTTGGCAAACTTGACTTTGATGTCTACCCCCACACCATTCACAAGACATCACCTGCATTACTTTCCCCGAAGAAGAAGAAGCTAAAGAATCAATCTTTTTGTTCATTGCTTCCAACTGTGCTATCAAAGCAACGACGACATCCAATTGATGTGAACTAGCAACCCTTAATTTCCTTTGTTCCCTTGGGGTTTGCCACTAATAATTTGTAAGGGCCATGTCTTTAATCAAATCCCTTGCTTCTTTAGGTGTTTTATTATTTATGGTACCTCCACCAGCTGCATTGATGGACTACTTACTTGCATAATTCAATCTATTATAGAAAGTTTGGATCCAAAGCCATAGCAGAAGCCCATGGTGAGGACATCTTCTCAATAAGTCCCTGAATCTTTCCCAAGCATCATAAAGGGTTTCACCATCTAGCTGGAGAAACGATGAAATATCATTTCTCAACTTGGCAGTCTTGGACGGCGAAAAATATTTCTCTAGGAATTTTTCTGCTAGTTGGCCCCATGTAGTGAAAGTGTTTGGAGGGAAAGACTTCAGCCACTTCTTTGGTCGGTCTCTGAGTGTGAATGGGAACAACCTTAGCCTAATTGCATCTTTAGAGACATTTTGTACCTTGATTATGTCACATATTTCCAGAAAAGTCTCAATGTGTGCATTAGGATCTTCGTCTGGAAACCCATCAAACTGACAAGTCTACTGCACCATTTGAATGACATTTGTCTTTATCTCGAATTTATTTGCAGCAATCACTGGTCTCTGTATGCTTGATTCAGCCCTATTAAGAGTCGGCCTAGCAAACTCTTGCATGATCCTTGGCTCATTTTCTACCATTTCTTCTTCTAAGATGAGATCTTCAAAGTTCGGTTCCGTCTATGCCAGAACTATTTCCTCTTCTTCCTTTCGCTTTCTCCTCAATGTTTTCTTTAACTCTTAATCTAATTCAATAAGTTGGGAAGAGCTAGCTCGAGTCATAAATAGGAAGAAGAACCTAGAATGACAGTAAAAAACAAGAACTTATGTTAAAACAAAATAAAATAAAAACTAAATCAACAGTCTTGATTATATTACTAATATTGAAAACCGTTGTCCCCGGCAGCGGTGCCAAAAACTTGATGGCACGAACCTATGCTATTGCAATACCGCAAGTGCACGGGTGGTGCAAGTAATAAAGTAGTGAGTGAGTTATCGTTCCACTAGGGATAAGGTCAAGTACTAGTACAAATTTTAACTGTTGTTTAGCAAATCAATAGTTTTGTGAAGTGTTGTAATTAAAGATAATTAACTTAATAACTTAAAGTAAAGAGAGATTGAGTATTGTGCAAAAAGGATTGATGATGAAAATACTATCCAGATATTGAATCCCCCTAGCCATAAATATATTCATGAAAATCAATTCAATTAAATCAAATAATAGAGTTGAATTGGCATTCCTCTAAATTAGACTAAAACCTTTCTCAAGTGAATTAATCCCTAATCACTAAGTAGAATGCTGGAATCTCTTCTCAAACATAATTAAGTAGATCTTACAATAAGAATAAAGAATCATAAACCAAAGGATCTTGTAAGTCTATCTCTAGCACTCCAATCAATCCTCAATCCTTATGAGTATTCAATTCATATCAAGTTTTCTCAAGTCAATAATATGAAAATTGCAACCAATCAATAAGCATGCTATTATCAATTGAAAATAAATTATTAAGCATCATAAGAATAAAACAACTCAATCAAATAATTTAATTAAACAAAATTATTCAATCCATACAATAAAGCTAGGGTTCATCAATATCTAGATAGAGAATGAGTTAGTTCATGTTCAAAACCAGAAAACCAGAACAAGAGAAATAAGTAAAAGAATCCAAAAAATCCATGGCGAATAATTTATATTTCTTCACTCGAATCCTTAAATCTTGGTTTAGATCTTGTATAGGATGTGTTTTCACCTTTAATCTCAGCTTCAAAACTCTCTTTTTCGCTCTAGAAGTCGGCCCTAGGTTGTAAAAATATGAAAATCCCATCCCTAATTCGCGTTTAGCTCAGCTTTTATAGTGCAGATATTTTTTCCTGACACGCCCATGTCACTGGGCGTGTCATTGGTACTGGAATTTTGAATATAAGGCACGTCCAGTGACACGCCCATGTCATTGGGCGTGTCACAGCTTCTGTGAGTCATTGTAATAGGCACGCTCAGTGACACGCCCATGTCACTGGGCGTATCAATGCTTCTGTGTGGCAGTATCAAAGGCACGTCCATTGACAAGCCCATGTCCATGGGCGTGTCACTTGAAGAGTTTTGCTCTTTTCCTCTGCTTCCATCCGTAATTTCCTCCGAAATGACCATAAGTCCCAAAATGCAAAGAATTCCTGAAATTGATCCTAAAAAGCACTTGAACAAACAAATTAAACTCAATTAGATAATAATCATATTAAGAAATAGGGGAAAAATATCATCAATTGTGCATTTATCAGATACCAATATCGATCCATACATTGCACTTCAGATGCACTAAGTGTCCGCACATATGGTGCAACATAATATTGATGCAAGTAACTTTACAGGATGTATAAACTCTTTTGATGCTAAGGTAGAACGTCCACACCATTCTTCCAAAGGAAAGGGACAATTCCAATTTCAAAAAATAATTTTTTTGAAATCATAATTCAAAATATCCCTTTTCACAATTTCTTTGCTTTTGGTTTTTTATGTTGTGTGTATCTTAAAGTTTGAATGTTTCTGAAATTGTAATCAATCTTTTTTATGAGTTTTAGATCTATGTTTTCATGGGTTTATTTGGAAATGGTTTATTTTATTTTTATTGTAAATAGGGTGTGTTTGGTTTTTGTTTTGATGGGTGGTTTTTTTTTTCGGTAGGTGAGGATTTAATTGGGTCAAGGTTCAACAGCTCAGGTGACAAAGCCCAAGCTAAAGGAGGAGGATTTTGGTGCCTTTATAAGGTTTGATTATATTATTTTAGTAAATTTTCATTGTATGAAATGTTGATCTAATTGGATAATTAAATTTAGATTTGTAGTTTTAAGATCTACATTTTATTGTAACAAGTTTGCAATTCCTTTGCTGAGTATGAAACAAGCTATAATTTTCAAAAATCGGTAAATAATTTATAGTTGTATCCTGGTGCAAACTGGGATCTCTGTTTGCAGGCTCTATACGAAACTATTTTTGGATGTCGTGGGATAGTTTAAGGATTTTATATTTGCTTGCAGTTGGAACATTTTCTGGTTTCAATCATAGATGCTGAATTATTTTCAAGTTAGACATTATTAAAGAATGTTGCAAATTAATTATAAGCATCTTCAATTTGATTGAAAAGAGACGATATATGCCAATTTTGATTAAAATATGCATCGTTGTCAAATCTGCTTTTGCTAACTATTTTCATGTCCTTTTCTCGAGCTCCATTTGCTTATTCAAAAATACTGATGCTCAAACACGAAGTGCATCAAAACAACTTAATCCTACATCTTATATAGTGGTGAGATAGTTGTGGCAATGATAAATGAAAAGGAGCGGGTTTTCCATGTTTCTTATAATGAATATGAAACTTGTGCTTCATGTTTGCTATGATATTTGTGCTAGTGGTAAATAGTGACATTTGCTAATGCTGGTAAGAACCATTGGTATTGTTATCTCAATACTGTGGATTTATCACATAAGCTTGCACCCAACACTTATGTTTTCGGGCACAAAAATTTCACAACTTGGATTTTTAACCTCTCTTTTTCTCTTTCTATCCAGCTTGCTTTATAAAACCTTTTCTTAATTTTTGGGTGTGATGCTCATCTCTAGAATTTGTTGCTTAGAAAAAGAGAGAAAAAGAGCTATTCTTTGAATCCATTAGATTGAAATATGAAAAGAGCATGAGATTGTTTGAATCCATTAGGCTGGAATAAGTGATTATTGTTTGATCTGAATTGATGCATCGAGAAAGTCAATTGTGCATTCAAAAGTGTAGCAGTTTGCCAATTTCAAAATAAACCTTTACAATTGCTTTGGGACATTCAATCTATATTATGCACATTCAGAAAAACAACACTACAAATCTAAAGATTTTTTTTCAATGGTTAGATAAGTAATATGTGCTCAGTGCTTGCAGTTTCATGAATCATAGCATACATACACATGCCTAACAAAGATGAATACAATGTGCACATCTGACACTTGAAAAGATTACATGAGAATACAAGTAAAATGAAGGATGAAATGAAAGAAATTGGTAAACTCAATATTGTAAAAGAATTGTTATCACAAGCCATACCTTGGTGAACTTATTCCAATCCCCTCATTGTAACACCCCTTGATGATTTTATTAAGAACTATCAAAAGATGTTACACAATGTCTAATTACCTTTCATTTAATTTTAGATAAATACTAAAGTTTAAGTCAATAAAAATTTTGGCAGAGTATCCTCTGTAATAATCACTACCCAAAAATTTCAACAATAAATAACATAACCTGTAGTAAAATACTTCTAACTCCCATTAATCAAATCAAACTTCAATAACTCCAATAAATTAAATATAAACCATAAATCAAATTAAACATCATAAACTTTTTAATCCATAAATATAGACATAAAATACATTTCTAGAATTAATAATCATTCATTAAAGCTTATGAATTGTAATATCCTTACACTCTACTTAAATATAGCACACACTCTCTTGAGTATGTAAAATATGTAAGTAAGGTATAAGAATGTCACCAACTTATCATTTACATAATCTTACTCACTTACAAAAGAATAATTTGACTCGTAGTTTAAAATATATAAAAACGTATATTTATGCAAAACACTGTAACTATGCATATTACAAAACCGATGAATGGTTATTGTATACAAACTTAATACTTTAGATAAGTACAATGTAAAACCAAACGTTGATTTATATGCTATTACATCATATCAAAATACACTTAACAGCAAACAACTGACAAAATAAACATTTAAATACAATGCCAGAGGTTCTAGTTTGGTGGAAAAAATGGAGCTTCAAATACCAAACCTTACAATCTAAACCTGTCCTGGTCTAGAAGGACTCTCAACTTCTTCCCTGTCACCTACGCAATAAACAAATCGCGCTAAGCTAATCGCTCAGTGGTACATACTGTGATAGTAACAACATTTATATAACCAAGATAATATAAATATGTGTCATGCTAATATCACATCATCAACATCTTTGTTTAATTAACAATATATAAACACCAAACATGCAATGGGCCCAACTATCCTTATTTATTAATCTAGTCCCAGAAACACTGCTTTGGCCTATCTTATCGATGGTGACACCCATGTGTCTCGCTAGTAGACGTAAATATATCTGTGAACACTACAAGAAAAACTGAATCAGACAACGGTCATCAGACAACGGTTAAGGAAAAAACCATTGTCTGAAAAAACAGACAACGGTTTTTTTTTCCCAAAAAAGCGTTGTCTAATTAATTTTCAGACAACTGTTTTTGGTATTTTTTTTAACCGTTGTCTATTAGGTGTTATTTTGGTCACACAAGACAATGATTTTTTAGGGACCATTGTGTAATATATGTTTAGACAACTGTTTTTCTGGTCATAAAAAACTGTTGTCTGATAAGATGTTTCAGACAACGGTTTTTTCGAAAGTGTTGTATAATTTAGCGTTTCAGACAATGGTTAAAAAAACCGTTGTCTGAAGCAAGCATACAGACAACGGTTTTTAGGGACCGTTGTGTAATATATGTTCAGACAAGTGTTTTTTTTGGTAAAAAAAAAAAAAAACCGTTGTTTGATAAGATGTTTCAGACAACGGTTATTTAAAAAGTTGTCTGATTAACTGTTTAGACCATTGTATAATATATGTTCAGACAACGGTTTTCCGTAAGAAACCGTTGTCTGATTAACTGAGTGTTAAAAAAAAATTGCCTTAAATGAAAGTAATCCCTATACACAAATCAAACCAAAAACACAAATCAAATGAAATCCTCCACTGACAAGTGTTAAACCAAATCCACCAGCAAGGTGTCAGAGCAAAAACCACATGATTCAATAAATTATATAACCAAATCTTTGAACAAAGTGTCAAATAAAGATACAAATCGAATGATAGGTACAAATGAAACTTTCAACAAATTTAAATAAGAAACACAACTTTCAACAAAGCGTCCAACCAATCTTTCATCAAATTCTGAATGATATAAACAAAACATTCTACATGCAGCAGGGAGTTGTGACAGGCATTAAGGATGTTGGACCTACAAGTATAAAGGATGGAAAAATTAATGGCAGGACATAATTTCAAAATAGAACTTAAAACAAATGAAATTATTACCATCATGATAGCTGAATCAATTCTTCTTCCTCCCGCATGTTACTACTGTTTTCTTCATCGAGTTCATCAACATATGGGAACGTTGGCAAATGTAGCTCATTCTCAAGTTCTATTTCTACAGATCCCTCATTTTCATCATCACTTTCATCATAGTACTTGTCAGGTAATTTTAAGACAACTGACCATAATTTTTCAAGAGGATCATCTATGTAACAAACTTGCTTGACATGTTTTCCTAACACAAAAGGATCGTTTAGAAAACCTAATTTGTTCAAATTAACCAATGTATATCCCAAGTCATCTACTTTAACCCCTTTGTTCATATCTACCCAATTACAATGAAAGATAGGAAACCTAAAGTGGTTATAGTCCAACTCCCAAATACTTGTAATAACTCCATAAAATGTATGTGAAGTATGCTCAATGTTTTTATCCTTACCCTTCACAAGCATTGTATCGGCATCTACACAAACACCACTGCACTAAACTTGCCGCGTATCATCACGTTCTTTGGTGCTGTAGGTAACACCGTTGATTCTATAGCCACTGAATGTAGCTACATCCTTGTTAGGCCCTGCTGCAATCCACATTATATCCTTAGTTACTGTATTCTTCTCATCAAGTAATTCTGATGCAATCTGTCCAAAAAAATTAAATTGGCCATAAGTATGATATAGCCTTTGAGAGAAGATAAATATTGTAGTATTTCAAAAGAATTCACAAGTACAGGGCATTCATTATTTTTCAGTAAAATATATAAAGAAACATGCCTATTTTTGCTGCAAATTACAGCAAAATACTTGGGCTATAAGATTTTACCTTTTTATGAAACCACTTAGGGAATGTTTCATTTTGCATGTTCTTTAGCCACTCTTCATCATTTTCATGTTGTGGATATCTTGTCATCAAAGAAGCCATATGTTCACTGCAAGTAAAATCAACTTTATTAATTTTTGAAACAAAATGCAGAAAATAAGGAAATAACAAAAACAAATTGAAGTAACTTACTCAAAATATGGGCGAACGTCATTACAATTTTGGAGAAGACACAAATGTGCTAGCAAGTCCTTCTTACTTGGCGTTATCACTGTTGCACCAGATAAGGGTCTGTATTTTGCGTCGTTCTTATCCCTACCATTTTTCGGCAATCCAACAGTTGCTTCTTCAAAGTTGACCAAACACTCAACGGCCTCTTCTGCAACATAGGCCTCAGCAATGCACCCTTCCGGACGAGCACGATTCTGTACATAACCCTTGAAAGTCTTCATATATCTCTCGAAAGGGTACATCCAACGTAGGAAGATTGGCCCACAGAGCTCAACCTCTCTCACAAGATGAATTGAGAGATGGATCATTATATCAAAGAAGGAAGGGGGGAAGTACTTTTCTAGCAAGCATATGGTCTCCACCAACTGAGCTTGCATTTTTTCCAGTTTATCCACCTCGATGACTTTACTGCAAATTGCCTTGAAGAAGAGGCAAAACCTAATAATAGTGCACCTAACCTATTTTTGTAGTACTGACCGAATTGCGATGGGAAGTAAGTGATGCAACATTGTATGGAAGTCATGAGATTTCATTCCAACAATTCGCAGATTTTCCATTGATACTAGACCCTTAATGTTTGAACAAAAACCATCAGGTAACTTCATGCCAACCAAGGATGAGTAGACAATCTTCTTTTCTTTATGCAATAAGTTCCAAGATGCCGTCGGCAACTTCTCTTTTTTTCTGGGAGTTTTTGGCCTCAGCTCCGTTCTTATTCCCATTTCAGCCATATCAAGACGGATAGACTCCTTATCTTTTGACTTCCCTGGTATATTTAATAAGGTACCAGTCAAAGCTTCACATATATTTTTCTCGATATGCATCACATCAAGGACATGCCTAACCGGCAAAAATTTCCAATACTCAAGTTGGAAAAATATAGACATCTTCTTCCAAATAGGTCGAGGTTCACCTTTATTCAATCGAGGTTGGCGTTGTGTCTTACCATAGACATGGCCCCTTAGTGGTTGTACCCTTTCAAACACCTCCTCTCCAGTTAACGGAATAGTAGCCGACAACTTCTCCACGGTGTTATCAAAGGCTAATTTTTGCCTTCGATATGGATGATAATGGGGCAACCACCTATGATGCCTCATAACCACTGTCTTATGATAATTTGCCAACCTGGTAGCTTTTGTTTTATCAACACAGACAGTACAAGCATTATACCCTTTAATGATGTTGCCCGACAAGTTGCCTAAGGCTGGATAATCACTAATTGTCCACAACAAAATTCCCCTTAGTATGAAGAACTCTTTCTTATATGCATCATACACTTGTTTCCCATTCCATAACACTTGAAGATCTTCTATAAGTGGCTGAAGGAACACATCAATATCATTTTCGGGCTGATTTGGTCTGGATATCAACAAACTTAACATAATATACTTTCTCTTCATACAAAGTCAAGGTGGTAAGTTGTAAATAAATAGCAAAACAGGCCAACATGAGTAATCAGTTGATAATCCACGGAAGGGATTGAATCCATCGGTACATAAAGCTAACCGAAGGTTTCTTGTCTCTGAAGTGAACTCAGGCCACTTTTGGTCGACATCCTTCCATGTTTGTGAGTCTGCTGGATGTCTAATTTTACCATCCTTTTGTCGCCCGGTGTCATGCCAAGTCATTTCCTTTGCAATTTGAGCTGTATTGAACAAATTCCTCAACCTTGGTATTAATGGAAAATACCATAGAACCTTAGCAGGGACCCCTTCCAATTCTTTCCTTTCTTGTCCAGCTTCCATCTAGAGGCTCCACATATGTGGCAAATTGTCTCATCTTCATCTCTCTTACCACGATATAAGAGACAATCATTCGGGCACATGTGTATTTTTTCATACTCCATACCCATAGCACATAAGGTTTTCTTGGCTTCACTGAAGGAAGAAGGGATACTATTGCCTTCTGGAAGCATTGACCCAAGCAAAAGGAGAATATCAGAGAAGCATGAATCAGAAATGCCATGCTTTGCTTTCAAGTTATATAACTTGACTAAAGCTTTCATCTTAGTATAACCTTTGCATCCCGGATAAAGGGGTTCATGTTCACCTTCAACATGGTTAATGAAATCAGAGGAATCTAATGAAATATCATCATCGTCGACATTATCATGCCCCGTTCTTATGTTTGTTTGATCAACTGATTCTGAGAAACAATCGGTTTCAGCAACTAAAGGACTCCCTTCTGGATTTGACTCTCTGTGCCATATCTAGCAAGTATAGGTTTGATCAATACCATATTGGAAAAGATGATCCCTAACAGTTTGAGCCTTCCACGATTTACTATGAGTGCATCTTAAGCATGGACAACTAATTTTTGTTTCATCAAACCCATTCTCAAACGCAAACATTAACAACTCTTCCACACCTAATTGAAACTCTCTTGTTCTTCTATCAGCCATCAACCAAGATCTATCCATCTTTTAGTTGGACCAGATCTGCAATTTGAGCAATAATTCAGTTAGTTGGACCAGTTCTGCAATTTTGACAGCAATAATTCAGTTAATAGCAAGAACCAGATACATAACACCTATGTGAACTCCACTGAATTATGGTGATGTCAAATAAAACCTGGAAGGGAAGTATAATCACCTCAGATGCGAGAGCAGATGTAGCAGCTAACTTCTATGAAGGTTTCTCGAAGACAGCTATCATATGGTTGTTGTGGTTTGAATAAAGTTGAATGAGGAAGCTTGGACTGTTATGTAATTATTCAACCTGAAGGAGAAAGAAAAAGGGTTCACATATAGAACTTAAAAGTTGTCATTGAAAAGAAAAGCTAGCACCAAGAGCAAGGAAAGGGGTATTTCTTGGTTACAAGTATGGAGTGAAAGGTTTTCTGTTTATGGATCTCACAACAAAATAAATTTTAGTCAGCATTTATTTACAGTTTCATGAGCAGTACTTTCCATATAAAACTAAACAAATACCAGTTCACACAACTGATGTTTTAACAGACATTCAACTTCAATCACAACAACCTGAATCCACAAATAATCCTCAATTCACTGACACAACTCAACATACCATTTCAACTGATAGTCATCAAACAGGGGACCAAAGACTTATAAACAAGCAGAGAAATCAGAAGCATGGAGACATACTATAGATCTTGAAATTTAAGCAGCAAATTGAAGGGACAAAACAACATTATAGTAATCTGAAAATACAATGCAACATTATAGTAATATGAAAATACAATGCAATAATTCAATTAGATTAAACAGAGGAAAGAATTTTATGGTTGTGCTGAAAATCCAATGTACCAAGTTATGTATATACATACAATAGCTTAATGAACATCGACAGCAAGGAGAGTGTAGATGGGATGATTACTTAAGGCTCATAAGAAAAAAAATAATCTTCTTTCGACTTAATTGGGATAATGCAGTTACTGACAAAGGAGATGGCCGGCAGCAAGGAGACGGCCGGCATTAATGAAGACCGCAGCAAGGAGAGTGGTGCTTAGGGTTTGGCAGCAAGAGAACCACGACTATTGAAGCTGAAAGAGGAATGAGAGATGAAGCAGAATCAGAAGATTGGACGTTTTATGGAAGTTAGATTTTCTTAGTATAAAAATATGCTAAGGATCCAGTGGCTATTTGCAATGTATGGAAGTTAGGCTTTCTTAAGCCAAACAAACTTGACTAAGTATTAAAAGCTAAGGTTTGGATTTATAAACATTTCATAAACCCATTAGAAACTTTAAAGTCCACCATTAAATAATGATTTAGATATAATATGATATTATGTAAGTAGGAATACAAGTATATATTAGTATATATATACAAGTATATACATGTATATACAAGTATATATATAAGTATATACAAGTATATATTAGTATATATACAAGTATATACATGAAGTATATATATTAGTATATATTAGTATATATACAAGTATATACAAGTAAATATTAGTATATACAAGTATATATATTAGTATATACAAGTATATACAAGTATATATATAAGTATATATTAGTATATATACAAGTATATATAAGTATATATTAGTATATACAAGTATATACAAGTATATATATCAGTATATACAAGTATATATTAGTATATATATTAGTGTATACAAGTATATATTAGTATATATATTAGTATATACAAGTATATATTACTATATACAAGTATATATTAGTGCTAGTTCTTTGATAAATTTTTGCTCATGTTCTTCTCACATCCCACTAACTCTAATGTTTCTCAATCATAATCATAATCTTCACTTCCATTTGTAAGTGTTCTTGTGGACTTGCTTATTGAACTCTTGCCTTGCAATTACGTTCTTTCTATCTAGATGGCTGCTATATGGCTAACCATGAGCATGGTTCCTGTGTATGAAATTTAATTCTCTCAGTTGGCTATACTTTTCAATATTAGTATATATATTAGTATTGTGTAATGGCTATATGGGGACAGGGAAATCCAGAGTTGGAACTAATTTCATTAATTGCTCCTATGCATTTAATAGTAATCTTGTCTATCTGTTGCATTTCACTAGATATTTCTACAAGCATATATTGGGAGTTAAAGTAACATATCACGATATCGAAGCTTTTGATCCAGATTACTTCAATCACTTTAAGTGGATGCTTAAGGTATGTATGTTGCATTTCTTCTTTTTTTTTTTACCTTAGAAAGAATCAATGTTAGACTTATTTAGTTTTTGCTCAATCTAATTTACATCAACACTAAATTTTATAATTATATAGGGTTCCATAGAAATTTATCACTACTAATTATTTAAATTGTATTGCCTTAAGCACTTATGGATGAATTATAAATTGAAATTTATAACTCATCTATATAAGTGAATTTATAAAGTTAATTTAACAAAATTTTGAAAAATCCATTTTGTTTCAAAAGAGGGATGTCAAAACTTCAAAAATTTTGAACACTTAAATTCCCCCCTTTATTTCGAAAAAAAAATTTCATTTGCCCCCATTTTTCCAAAAACACGGCCGTTTTGAAATTTAGCAATAAACCTAAACAGACCTATCTCCTCCTTCCCTCTTTCGATTTCTCTCTGTAGACCTAATTTGTTTCCATTTTCACGGGTAGAAAGCTTCAGAAACTAAAATTTCACCCCCATCTTGTAAATATTTCTACACCAAATTTTGTTCTCCTCCTTCCCTCTTTCCATTGCTAGACCTAACTTTGTTCTCTTCCTTCCCTCTTTCGAAATCTTCAGTCTTGACCTAAAAACGCACGGCACATCCAAAATTCTTCTTCCTCTTCTACCTTTCTCTCTAACCCGCCCGCCACTCACTGCGGCTCTGCATTCACTCCCTCAGTTCCAGCCTTTGAGGTTCGTTATATACTTTTGTCGCTCTGCATCTTTTTTTTTTTAATTTTTTATGTTATTATGTTATTGTATAATTTTCTTCTTCCTCTTCTTAGTTCTTAGAAGTTTGTTTTATAAACCATTTTCATGTCAGACACAGAATGGTATGAAGTCAACTCAATTTTTGATCTTTTTCTTCAATCCAACTATGCTTAGCCTGTTTTCAGAAAAATACTGTTTTTGCAGAACAGGCTTAATTTGTGTGATATGTTGTACACCTAAAACCTCCATCCAAGTTGCAATTGTTATACAAGGGGATACATTTACTGGGCTCTGTAGTTATAGTTTCTTTTTGTGGCTAATTTTCTGCAGTTGATCCCAATGTGCCATGCATATGTTACTTAACTTCTATTGGAACCGTTATGTTTGGCAGTTCCTTGTGATGACATGAAATGTTTAAATACTGAAATGTTTAATGTGTTGCTTCCATGTAGTCTTCTAGGAGTCATATGAGCTCTTCCTTGAAAATATAAAATTAAAGAAGTAGAAACAGGTGGAATAGCTCGAAAAGTAGTCTTGATGTGATGGAAAAGTTTAAAAGGGAAGGATTTGCATTTGCATTTGTACTCATGCTTCTCATACTTGCAGCTGCTTACATCAACATTCTTTTGAAATGCATTTTCACATATAATTCTTACCTGTTGGCTGATACTTCTCATACCTGCAGCTGTTTTCTGTGATTTCCAATGTTTAACCTGGATGATTTCGTACAAAATGTAACTTTTAATTTGTGAATGCAGGTGCTGATTATGGCTCCTTCGAAGAAGAAATAATCATATCAACTACCCACCCGTACTTCTCCCCGTGTATGTAAACAACAAGCCAGGTCTTCCCCAAATCCAGCCACACTGAGAGTGGTGAAGGCTATCTCCAGGACACGGTCAATGCACCCAGATAAGCCGTCGACTTCTTCCCCCGTATCTTTGAAGAGGAAGTCGATCTCTGAAAACTTGGAAAAAAGCTATCCAAGAAAAGAAAGCGAGTGGATAAGGGTAAGCCGAAATCAAACGAGGACGATGTTGAAGGGATAAAACTGCTGAAATGAGGGTGTGTCTCCATGCACCGAATTGTTAGACGGAAGATCAGTAGCCAAAAGCCTATAGTTTCATTTAATGCAAAGGGAGCACCATTTGGTAGGGCTGCTTCAGAGATAAAATCATATATCGGAGTTTTAGCAAGGTCTAAAGCCCCGATATGGCATGATTCCTGGAAGGAAGTTGCTGAAGACGTCAAAACAAAGATTTGGGATTGTGTCCAGGTTATGCAAAATCCTTCCCACATAATTAATTTATATACATTAGTTTCTCAATTGCTTTATATACGTTGGGTTTTCAGTAACTTATTCATCTAATTTTATTTTTGTGGTTTATGTATGTAGATGGCTTTCGTTGTACTGCCGACTTCCAAGAAAATGGTACTGCAATCTGCTAGTAAAAAATGGAGGGAATTCAAAAGTCGGTTGACGAGACTCTATGTTCTTCCACACCGTGATGAACCAGAGAAGCTGCGGTTTCCTCCAGCTGACTTCACATTCATTGAGCAGTCGCACTGGGACATTTTCGTTGCTGATCGTCTGGGAGTCGAGTTTACCGTAAGGAAATCTTCAATTTTCTTGTTTCTTAATTTAGTTCCAAATGGTAATCTGGATTCCTTTTTCATACTTATGATGTTTTGTTCCTTTTTGTCATAGCAAATTCATGAAGAACAACACAAGAGAGGTATGCAGAACGAGTATCCTCATCGTTTGTCTAGAAAAGGATACGCGAACTTGGAAAGTGAATGGGTTAATGTTGACTTGTGTATTTACTTTTTTTTTCTATGACTTGTGTATCATCAATATGGATTTATAATGCTTCTTAAAACATGTTTATATTACTAATAAGGTCATCCTGTATATATACATGCATACTGAATCTCATCCTGAAGGGATTTCAGAGATCGATCGATCGAAGGCTTGGATCCTTGCAAGGCAGGACAGACAAGGAAAGTTTAAAGATGAGAGAGTGAAGTACAAAGCTGAGGAAATCATAAGTTCTGATTTTCGATTCAAGTTTCAACTCAATTCAGCAACTTTTCTTGTTTCCTAATTTATTAACTACATCCATTTTGGATCTATTTTTTAGGAGTCATTAAAGGAGCAAGTTAGTTTAGGTGAAGTAGTTGAACAAGGCGCTGATGATGTGTTATCAAAGGCACTTGGTAAACCGGAGCATTTTGGAAGAGTACGTGGCCAGGGAAGGCACGTGAAGCAATCTGTCTATTTTGGTCTCCCAAGACAGAAAAAAAGCAAAGAGTATTGATGAAAAGATATGGGAGGGGGTTCAAATGGTCATGGAGGAGGAGACCAAGAAAATTATA
This sequence comes from Garcia nutans, assembly GCA_947685225.1. NCBI lineage: Eukaryota > Viridiplantae > Streptophyta > Magnoliopsida > Malpighiales > Euphorbiaceae > Garcia > Garcia nutans. The sequence continues at coordinate 33,828,506 of CANTUV010000005.1, read as the reverse complement.
GCGCAGAGAGATGCATTTTGGGCTGCTGAAATTGCCAAGATTAGAGCAGAATTTTTGTCAAAGCCTGTGTCTAGTCCAAACATCCCTTCCCAGCAAGCAAGTTGCTCCAATTCAATTCCTATTGTGAAGGATCAAGAGGCGCAAGTGCCTGTTGTGAGGAAGAATTTGAGTCCTCAATTTGATGCAAATTTTGTTGAAGCAAAAAGGAGTCTCAATTCGGATGAAGCAAAAAGGAGTCTCAATTCTGTTGATGATGAGAAGGTCCTTGCTTTGGAGAAAGTGGAGGTGCTTGATAAGGATGATGTTCATGAGGTTGCTGCTGAGCTTGTTGCAAATGTTGATGAGGTTGCTGCTGCTGAGGAGGCAGAAGGTATTGAGGTTTCTGATGATGTCAAAGGTCCCAATAATGAGGAGGTTGTTGAAATAAAAAATGATGACATCGTTAAAAAAATGATGATGATGGGTTTGATAATCAAGTGAAATTGGTGAAGCTGGCCATAGGATCACCGAGCAATATTGTTGCTTATACAAAGGTTGTTGAAGTCCCGGTTGTTGAAGGACATGAGCCGTCTCTCCATGGAGTTAAGATTGCACAAGAGAATGCAAGAGTGTCGATCACTCTTACAATTCAAGGTTTGAGGATACTACTTACTATTTATTCAAACTTCTAATGATTATATTCAAACATATAAATAAATGTAATTTTTCCATGTTTTTTATATTTACAGACGTCAATATCCCATTCCCAGTCGGCGATGAAATTGTTACTGTGGACCAAGCCGTGGGTACTTTTATAGCATGGCCGAGAAATTTGATTGTGCTGGATGGGGTGTCTAATCCAAAGGTTAAGTTTTGTGAACCTCGGTTTTCCACCCGAAAAGGATTCGGGGGAACGTTCACTTGTTGCTAGGAGTCGCCACTCAGTTTATTTTATTCGAAGGGAAAAACTAAGAAAACCCTTATTTGACTCCAATAACGCGTCCAATGTAAAGGTTTCTAATCTGCGAACCCAAGGAGGATTCGGGGACTATGTCATGCATTTGACTAACTTGCCAATAAAAGAAATAAACCTTAAAAGGGATGAAGGAAAGAAAACAAACAGATTGTTAGTAAATTATGGACTTGCTATTTGGGGTGAATCCCAAATATGCCTACATACTCTCGTTTTTATGAGAGATCAAAGCCCATGTAGTTCGGAAAAGCCTATTTAAAGGCAATGATGCATTATGCATGTGTGTGTGTATGCTTCGTGCATTGTCGGGCTTTTTGCCGAAATTGTGTGATTTTAAGCACTTGGTGCTAAATCTGATTAAATTTGGGTACTTGGTACCAAAAAGAATGCAATTTAGGCTCTGTGCCAAAAAGTTGATTGATTCATGGCTTCATGACGAAATGTTGATTAATTAGTTAATTAGGCCTTAGACCTAAAAGGATTAGGTCTTTGACTAAAAAGAAATTAAAAAGAAGGTGGAATGCTTAAGATATGTTTGAATTGAGAAAAAATGAATTGGGATATTACCTTGCTTAGGGTTTTCCCACTTCGAAGTTCCAGATCTTGATTTCTTAGAATATGATCCTTGTTCCCTGTAACACCAGGTTAGAAGTTTTTAAGCCTGTGAAAATGAAGAGCACGAGGTCTCGGGATGCCAAAAGCCAACCCCTTTTTCTGAGAATTAAGCAGCCTTTTATAGACAAAAATCGGGCTAAACGGCGGTTGGACCTCGTTGTCAGCTGGAAAACCGGGAAAAAAATGGGCGGCGGTTGGACCGCAGGTCCCGGCGGTTCATCCCCAAAACGGCACCAAAATTCGCACTTTCTCGTTCAAACCGATTTTCTGGGAGCTACAGACTTCCAAAAATTATTCTGAGACCATATCTGTGATCCTTGCCTCACTCCGAACATTTCAAGTACTATGAAGACATACTTTCGGTGAACTTTACCATGGATCTCTGGTCCGGCTCGGTCATCTGCAGTCTGAGAAAATCGGCTTTCCGAGCCTCAAAATTCGAGTATTCACAATTGCCCCCCACTGGGGTCCATAAAAATGATTTATGGGGCCCAGTGGTTGTCTGAAGAGCGAATTTTGAGCGAGGGTAAAAGACCCGCCCTTTGGCATTTCTGGATTGCTTGCAACACTTCTGATTTTGCTCTGATTGTATTCTGACTTTTCTGTACCTGCACTTTTGTTTAGCACAAACAGTACATATGTATGCATGATGTCCCCTTTTATTTTCATAAAGGTATTTATTTGCTTCTTTACAACCATTGCATGCACAACTGGACCAAGAGTCTTCAAAAGGTTGAAAGGATCAATATGGGAAGATATGGATTGAAAGCTGTTGCTACTCTTAGAGGCGTAGCTGTAGATTAGGATTTCTTGCATGCTTGTATCAGATTTTGGGATCACCCAGCTCACGTCTTCAGATCTGGTGCCCGGATGGACGAGATGTGTCCTTTTTTTGAGAAATTCTGCTCAATTATCGGATGTGACCCAAATGCCCCTCTTGTAAGGCATGAGGTTCGAGTTGGCTATGTGGGGTCTTTTCAGAGGCTTTTCAACTTTACAAGGCCTCAAGCTCAAGCTATGATTGCGGATGGGAATAAGGCGATGTTGCTTCCTTTGATTGATGCATTCCTGACTGCTAATTTTGAAGATGAGATTCAACTGAAGCATATGATGCGAGCTTTTATTTTCTGCCTGTTAGCTGGGTTTCTTTTCAGAGCTTGGTTTATAGCTGAAGTTTGGCCAATTGAAAAGCCAAGGAGGCATGCATTGTTGTAGGAGTTGAAGGGAGAGGATGTGGTTCCTCTTAACAAGGGGAAGATAGATGTTGCAGAGAGTTCCGGAACTAAGGAAGATACCGAAGACTCTGGAGACGTAGGATTTAGATCCTAGTGTTGACTCTATTGTCTGTTGTTGTTTTTTTTTTTTTGGTTGCTTGTACCTTTTTGGTTCCTTGGATGTTTAGGACTTATGGTTTGACTCTAAGGATGACTCTTTTTGTAATGAATGATGATTTTTTTTTCATTTGCTTTCCAAGCATTATCTACTTTATTTACTTGCTCTAAGCTGTCCTTTCAGATTTTCAACTTAGCGAGCTCTTACCCATTCTTGCCTAAGCCGCCCTTTGCGGGTTTTCGACTTAGCGGGCCCCGCCCTTTGTGGGTTTTCTACTTAGCGGGATTTTTCTTTCTTTTCTTTTCTTTTCTTTTCTTTTTTTTATGTTGGCAAAAGAAAAATGAATCAATGGTTTTCATTAAAATTTAGACCGTGCTCAAGGAGAGCTACCTACATATCTCGAATTAGTTTGCGAGAATCAGGTCTAATGTAGTTCCTTACAATGCATGATTATACATAATATTTCTTTAGCTGATCCAGATTGCATGGGTTTGTGAACTCCAGACCATCCAAATCAGACAAGATGACGGCTCCTCCGGAAAGTATTTTCTTTAAAATGTAGGGTCCCGCCCAATGAGGACGAAACTTCCCACGAGAATCTGTAACAGGTGTTCTGATCTCTTTCAGAACCAAACAACCTTCTTCCAACTTTCGATCTTTGACCTTTTTGTTGAAGTGTCTGGCCATTCGCTTTTGATACCCTTGAATCTGATGTAGAGCTTGAAGTCTTTTTTCATCCAAACCCAACAACTGATGATGATAATTGCTGATCCATTTAGCTTCATTTATCTGACTTTCTTGAATTATCCTCACCGATTGAACTTCCAGTTCAATGAGGAGTACTGCTTCCATTCCGTACACCAGGGAATACGGGGTTGCCCCAGTAGAAGTTCTAATTGATGTTCTATATCCCCACAAAGCCAGCGGTAACTTCTCATGCCAACGCCTATGTTCCTTGATCATTTTTTGTATGATCACCTTTATAGACTTGTTCGCTGCTTCTACAGCTCCATTTGTTTGAGGTCTATAAGGAGAGGACTTATGGTGCTGGACATTCTTATCCTTCAAGAGTTTAGCAAATTCTGCTTGGAAATGAGTTCCATTATCAGTGATAATCTCAAATGGCGTTCCGTACCGACAAAGGATGTTGGTTCGGACAAACTGTGCTGCCTTTTTGGCGTTTAATTCTGCATAGGAAGCTGCTTCAACCCACTTCGTGAAGTAATCCACCGCTACCAAGATAAAATGATGTCCATTCGAGGCTTTTGGATGTATTTTGCCAATTATATCTATTCCCCAAGTAGCAAAGGGCCATGGAGAGGTGATTGGATTCAGAGCAACGGGAGGTTGCTTCTGCAACTTAGCAAATATCTGACACTGATGGCATTCTTGCACAAATGCCACGCAGTCTACATTCATGGTGGACCAATAATATCCTAGATTGGCAATTTTTCGAGCCAAGGCGATCCCATACATGTGTGGTCCTGATTCGCCACCATCATTTCCATTATCTGCTTAGCCTCTGCTTCATTCACACACCTTAGGTGCATTCCATTCCAACTCCTCTTGTAGAGGATATCCCCATTAAGAATGTAACCTGTGGCTAGCTGCCTTATTGCCTTCTGATCAACCTTTGATGATCCCTCCGGATAACTTCCACCCTTGAGATAACTTTTGATATCCCAAAACCATGGTTTACCATCGGTCAAATGCATTACATGGGCGGGTCGTTTCTGAAGCTGAACTTTCAATGGACGAATGGCTTTCCCCTCCTTAATATTGATCATGGAAGCTAAAGTAGCCGGGGCATCAGCGAACTAATTCTTTGTTCTTGGGAGATATTCGAAGGACAGATCATCGAATTGTTGTGCCAAATGATCAAGGCGTTGTAGGTAAGGAACCAAACGCTCTTCTCTTATCTTCCATTTCCTTAAAGCTTGTGATACTATTAAAATAGAATCACCGTAGACCTTTAGGTTCTTAATCCCTAATTCCAAAGCGGTTTCAAGCCCATTAATGCAAGCTTCATATTCTGCTTCATTGTTTGTGCAGCTAAAGTCAAGTTTAACTGAAAATGGAATGTATTCTCCACAAGGAGTTTTGAACACAATCCAATTCCATTTCCATGATAATTGGATGCCCCATCAAAATACATCTCCCAAACACTTCTTTCCACATTCAAGAGGTCTTCGTCAGGGAAATTAATTTCTCGCAGCTGGTCTTTTACGGGTAATTCTGCTAACTGGTCAGCTATTGCGCCACCTTTCACAGCTTTCCTTTGAATGAATTTTAAGTCAAAGGCTGCCAATGTTGACAACCACTTAGCCATTTTGCTGTCCAAAACAGGCCTCTCTATAAGGAATTTCAAGGGACTCTGTTCTGCGACGACACAAGTAGTGTAAGAAGATAAGTAGTGTTGTAACTTTGTGCAAGCCCAATAAAATGCTAAACACAACTTCTCAATCTTGTTATACTTTAACTCATAGTCTGGCATCCTTTTGCTGAGGTAGTAAATTGCATTTTCCACCTTTGTACTTTTGGCTTCTTGAGCTAGCATTGCACCCATGGCTTCATCTATTACAGACAAATACAAGAGCAGAGGCTTTCCCATTCTAGGAGGTTGTAGAATTGGCAGACTTAACAAGTATTTTTTTTTATCTTGTCGAAGGCCTTTTGGCAGTCTTCATTCCATTCTTGTGAAGCACCTTTCCTTAGTAGCTTAAAGATTGGACCACAAGTCTCTGCCAATTGCGATATGAATCGACTGATATACTGTAATCTACCTAGCAAGCCTCGAATCTCTTTTTCTGTTCTTGGCGGAGGCATTTTCAGAATAGCCTTTGACTTTGCTGGATCAACTTCTATTCCTCTCTTGCTGACCAAATACCCCAAAAATAAGCCTGATGTTGCTCCAAATAGGCACTTTGTAGGATTAAGCTTCAAATTGTACTTGCGAAGTCTAAGGAAGAACTTCTCAAGTGCTTCAACGTGTTCTTCTGGAGACTTTGACTTAACAATCATATCATCAACATACACTTCTACTTCTTTGTGAATCATGTCATGAAAGACTGTTGTCGCCATCCTTTGGTAGGTAGCCCCTGCATTTATCAACCCAAAAGGCATAACCCTGTAGCAGAAAGTGCCCCATTCTGTAATGAAAGCTGTCTTCTCTTTATCTGGTGGGTGCACTAGGATCTGATTGTACCCAACCGCGAGGTCAGTCATGGAAACCATCATATGCCCAGCCATCCTGTCTATCAGCAAATCGATGTGTGGCAGTGGAAAATCGTCCTTAGGACAGGCCTTATTCAAATCTCTATAGTCAACACACATCCTGACCTTTCCATCTTTCTTCGGGACTGGCACGATGTTTGCTAACCAGGAAGGGTAGGCAATTGGTTCTATGAACTTATTGTCCAGTTGCTTGGCAATCTCCTCTTTAATTTTCAAAGACCATTCAGGCTTCATTCTCCTCAATTTCTGCTTAACCGGCTTCGCATCTGGGTATAGTGGAATCTTATGAACTGCTATGGCTGGGTCTATTCCCGTGACATCACTTGCCTTCCACATGAAGCAGTCGACATATCTTCTGATGCACTCAACAACCTGTTCCTTATTCACACAATCATATGCAATGTATGTATGTTCATTTTCTTTGCCAATCATTATTTTATCATTTATTTCATTTATTTCATTTTTGCTAGATAATACTTGGAAAGCAAAAGACACAGGGTAACCAAGAATTTGAAGAGTTTCATTGATAATGGCGGAGTCATTCTCCAAGATTACATTAGATTTGACATTGGGGTTCTCTAAATCTGAAACTACAGAAGACTCAGAATTAGACTCTGACTTGGTGTTTGACTCAGAATTTGACTTAGTACAAGACTCAGGCTCGGGGTATGACACATGACTAGGTTTGACTGTAGCTGCTTGTCCCTCCTCGGCATACCAGTTCATCAGTGGTCCATCTGTGGTCTTGATCAGCTTTGTGAAGTCCCTTTTGTCTTCAAAATTGGTTATCATAGCAACCTCATCAAAGAGACTAGGCCGCATGAAATCTTCCACTTGTGGGTCAGCTATAGGTTCTGGCTCTTCTTCCTTCAACACTAAAACATCAGTGAACATCTCAAAACCCGGTAACTGCTTCCCAGTCATAGGAGAATAGAATGGCTCCTGGAAACCACAGTAAGGAACTGTTTTCCCAGGTTTGCAGAAGTGACCATTCAAAGTTCTAAAGTAAGGGCGCATTTTGAGGCTTCTTGCCCCCCAATTCTTCTTTTTCTTCCTTCCATGCTCAAACTCTTCTATCTCCTCATCTGTGGGTTTGTACCCCAGGCCAAAAGTTCCCTTATTCTCAGGTTCTTCCCATGGCTGCACTACGGGTGTTTTCCTTCCAGACTTTATCATTTCCATTCCGGGCAGCAGACCTACCCTTAACATCATTCCCACCAGGCAATTGATTTGGACCTCCCCAAAATCATATAAGATAAATGGCCCTTTGGGTTTTTCTCCTTCAATGCATTGGACTGTATCATAATGGAAACCAGTCAAGGTCATGGCGGTTTTGCCAGGAACAACCTCAAAAAGAGACTGATCCATGGTTCTCTTATTGATTTCACAGGTGTCACCTTTGATAGTGATGATTTTTCCTTCAAAAGGGAACTTAAGTTTTTGATGTAATGAAGAAGGGACAACATTATTCTGATGGATCCACGGCCTTCCAAGGAGGAGATTAAAGCTCGCGGGTACATCAATGACTTGGAAGGGCACTCTCATTTCCACCGGCCCAATAGCAATTTCCAGAGTGGCAACACCCAAAATTTCTCTTCGAGTGTTATCATATGCTCTAACAATCTGATCAGAAGGTATAAGATCTGTAGCCTCCAACCCCAAATAGGCCAGCTTATAGATGCAACCCTAAGGAGACCAAGGAAATCCAAAGGCAAGTGAGTGAACTTATGGAGAAGGGGTATGTGTGCGAAAGCATGAGTCCATGTGCGGTTTTTGTATTATTGGTGCCTAAAAAGAATGGTTCATAGAGGATGTGTGTTGATTGCTGAGCCATCAACAAAATAACGGTGAAGTATAGACATCATATTCCTAGGCTAGATGATAAGTTGACGAATTGCATAGTTCTTGTGTTTTTTCTAAAATTGATTTAAAATCTGGATATCATCAAATTAGAGTGCGTGAAGGTGATGAATGGAAAACTGCTTTCAAAACTAAACATGGTTTGTATGAATGGTTAGTAATGCCCTTTGGCTTAACTAATGCATCAAGTACTTTTATCGATTAATGAATCATGTTTTGCGTGCTTTCATTGGAAAGTTTGTGGTGGTTTATTTTGATGATATTCTTATGTATAACAAATCTTTAGATGAGCATGTAACACATTTAAAGGTTGTTTTTGATATGTTAAGGCAAGAAAAGTTATATGCTAATCTTAAGAAATGCACTTTTTCCACTAATGAAATTACTTTTCTTGGATTTATTGTTAATGACAAAGGAATTCATGTTGATCAAGAAAAAGTAAAAGTAATTAGAGATTGGCCAAAACCTACTAGTGTGCATGATGTTAGGAGTTTTCATGGTCTTGCTAGCTTTTTAAGGAGATTAATTAGGGATTTTTCTACAATTGCTGCACCTTTAACTGAATGCATTAAAAAGAATGTGGGTTTTAAGTGGGGAAAAGAACAAGATGATGCTTTTAACTTGCTAAAAGACAAACTCAGTTCAACACCTTTACTTGCTTTGCCTAACTTTTCTAAAACTTTTGAGGTTGAGTGTGATGCAAGTGGAACAGGTATTGGTAGAGTCTTGATGCAAGAAGGAAGACTAATAGCATTCTTTGGTGAGAAGCTAAGTGGAGCAAGTCTAAACTACCCAACTTATGATAAGGAGTTCTACGCATTGGTGAGCATGTTAGAAAATTAGCAGCACTACTTATGGTATAAGGAATTCATAATCCACACTGATCATGAGTCCTTGAAATATCTCAAAGGACAAGGAAAGCTTAGTCGAAGACATGCTAAATGGGCAGAGTTCATTGAATTGTTTCCTTACGTCATCAAGTACAAGCAAGGTAAGGAAAATGTGGTTGCCGATGCTTTATCAAGGAGGTATGCTCTAATTTCTACACTTAATGCAAAATTATTAGGTTTTGATTTAATTAAGGATTTATATAATTCAGACCTTGATTATGCTAATGTTTATGAGACATGTGAGAAAGGGGGTTTTAGCAAGTTTTATAGGTTGGATGGTTTTCTTTTCAAAGAAAATAAGCTATGTGTGCCTCAATCTTCTTTGAGAGAGTTGCTTGTGAGGGAGGCACATGGTGGGGGTTTGATGGGGCATTTTGGTGTGAGAAAAACTTTAGATGTTTTAAGTGATCATTTCTTTTGGCCATAAATGAAAAGAGATGTTGAGAGAATTTGTGAGAGATGCATTGCTTGTAAACAAGCTAAATCCAAATTGATGCCTCATGGGTTGTATACACCACTTCCCATACCTATTGAACCTTGGGTAGACATTTCCATGGACTTTGTTTTAGGATTACCTAGGTCAAGGGGAGGGAAAGATTCTGTTTTTTGTTGTTGTTGACAGGTTTAGCAAAATGGCACATTTCATTCCATGCCATAAGACGGATGATGCAACTCATGTTGTGGGGCTGTTCTTCAAAGAAATTGTGAGATTGCATGGAGTTCCAAGGACAATTGTTAGTGATAGAGATGTCATGTTCCTTAGCCACTTTTGGAAGATACTTTGGAGCAAGTTGGGAACAAAGCTTCTATTCTCAACAACATGTCATCCACAAATGGATGGACAAATGGAGGTGTTCAATAGAACTCTTTCACAACTATTGAGGGCAATAATTCAAAGAAATATGAAGAATTGGGAAGAATGTTTGCCACATGTTGAGTTTGCCTACAATAGAAGTATTCATGCTACAATAAATTATTCACCTTTTGAGGTTGTATATGGTTTCAATCCATTAACACCTATGGATTTACTGCCATTACCCATTGAAAAAGCTAATTTGGAAGGAAAGAAAAAGGCTGAATTTGTTAAATGCTTACATGAGAGGGTGCGTGCTCAAATAGAGAAAAAAAATCAACAATATGAAAAGCAACACAACAAGGGAAGAAAGAAAGTCCATATTTGAACTAGGTGATTGGGTTTGGGTACACTTGGGGAAGGAAAGATTTCCAAGTCAAAGGAAGTCTAAGCTGATGCCAAGAGGGGATGGACCATTTCAAGTCCTATAACGAATCAATGATAATGCATACAAGCTACAATTGCCTAGTGAGTATGGCAATGTAAGTGCTACCTTTAATGTTTCTGATTTGTCTTTGTTTGATGTAGGTGATGAAGGAGTAGATTCGAGGACAAATCCTTCTGAGGAAAGGGGGAATGATGAGGAACAACAAGCTCGAGTCCATTCGCCTAATGATGAAAATGCAAAGAAAGACCCTTTAGCCATTCATGGAGGCCCAATAACAAGAGCTAGAGCCAAAAAGATGATGGAAACATTAACTTGCTTAATTGAAGACATTTGGAAGAAATAAGCTCAATGTGATGCAACTAACTTATTATGGGAGGAACAAAAGTCAAAGATTGTAAACATGATCCAAGCATGTTCAAATATGAAGACAATAGTCTAGCCCACGTTGTCTGAATCAATTCAGCCCATTGAAGAATAAAGGGCCATTCAGCCTTGATTAAGTGAGCATGGATCTTGGGCTGTCATTTTATGTAATTTATTAATTTGGGTTTATTTTATTTACTTTGTAAAATCAACTTGTTAAAGTTTGAGTTTTTGATCAGTTGTCATTTGGGAGTTGCAAATGAGTACATTTAGTTTGGGGTGTGATTAGTTGTCATTTGGGAGTTACAAAATGAATGCTTTTGATGTATAATAGCTCTTTTCAATGACAGTTAGTGGGGATTAAAGGGAAGAACGTGGAAGAGCTATAATAACAGCCATTTAGGTTTCTTTTACCTCACTTTGGCTATAAAATATCAAAGCCAAACTAATTTGTAGGAAGACCATTGATGAATGATAATCTGAATTTGCTCTTTGTGAGTGTTTTTGCTTAAGTTCTTTCATGAACTTTGAACTTATCAAACTAATTTGGTTTGTGGCATTCTCTAACAAAAAAAAAAATTCTTGTGTTTAATTCTTAACTTATCAGATCATATCTGGTTTGTGGCATTGTGGGTTGAATTCAAGTACTAGTTTCATTGGTAAACAATAACAATTGGAACTAGTTTTTCCCTAACTTCACTTGAGGAGGTCCTTGGGTTTTGGAATCATCTTGACTAGAGGGTGTTTTCTTGCATTCCATATGCATCATAACATAATAGTTATTGGGGTATATGGTTGCTAAGATGATGATTTCCTATCATCATGTTTTAACTTTAAAAACCTTAGTTTATAAATCAAAACCCCAATTTCATCATTAAAACCCTAAAAACCATAGTTTTCAAATCAAAATCCTAATTTCTAAATTAAAACCCTAAAAACCCTAATTTCAAATCAATATACTAATTTCCGAATTAAAACCCTAAAAACTCTAATTTCTAAATCAAAACCCTAATTTTCAAATTAAAACTATAAAAACCCTAATCTTATTTTCAAAACCCTAAAATCACAATTTCATCCATAAACCCTAAAATCCTAATCCTTATACTAAAACCCTAATTTTTATCTCAAAAACCCTAGTTTTATTTTTAAAAAAAATCCTAAAACACTAAATTTATCCTAAAAACCCTAATTTAATCATAAAAATCCCAAAAGCCATCGACAAGCCTTAATTTAGTATGTAAACCCTAAATTTATATATTTGATGCTTTATTTAAGATTAAAATTTAGATTTAATTATTTTATGTCTGCGATGGATAATTTACTGATGTTTTATTTATTATGGATAATTTATTCTATTTTCTATGGTGAATGTTTGAATGACTTGATTTTATCTAGTTAATTATTTAAACTTCAAGGATATAAAAGGTATGTTTCCACTTCGTGGGTACCTCATTTATTAAGTTTAATGTAATTTTATTTATTTCAAGTTTCGGGATTAATGTAAAGGGCATGTTTCCACCAAATGGTGGGTGTCCTATTTTATTTAGTTTTGGACATTAGACATTGTAAGGCCATGTTTTCATCTTTTATGGGCGCCCATTTATTGTTTTGTTTAAACTTGTTATAATTTTAATACAATGATAATTTATTTCAATAATTGCATGTAGTATGAATGATTTTATAATATTTAAGAATTTAATAATATTTAGACCTGAAAAGGAGGCCTGTTTCAATGAATCTAGCATTATGAGGGTGCTGGGTCATTCTCACATTCCCCATACGTACGTAACTTTTAGAACCCATTAGGGGGTTGGGGATTCCTTAGGAATGGAGTCATTCACCGCTTTCTTTTTTTGGCTTGTCCAGGTGGCTACTCCATTTTCTCCGAGTTTAGACCCGTGTTCTCTAAGTCCCTGAGCCTAATGGTGCTGAAGTCGTAAGAACTATTCCACATAGGAGTGCGGGTGAAAATCCTTTCTCGCAGTAGCGACTCCATTGGGGATAAGAGAAGTTAATACCATTGGTTTTTATATTATTTTATTCTTTCTTATTATGATATTGTTCATTGCATCATTTAGATTGCATTGTGTGCGTGAGTTAGGATACCCATGTAACCCGTGTTGTGTTATGTAAGGGATACCATACTTTCACTCAAGGTATGGAGATCAAGCATGGCATAACCACTCATAGCCTTGTACCTTTTGGTACATAATTGCTTTGGGAGCTTAAACTTTTCAACCCAAAGACTAAAGCTCATGTAATTGGCCTTGTTACTTTCTTTAGGTTTTTACCCAAGTGCTTGTTGATTGAATATGATTGATATATCTTGGTTTAAACCATGGCTTATTAGGTTTGTTCTTTTCTAATAAGACCTAATTATATTGTAAGCTCAAAATAATTTTGATTCCTATAAGCCCAGAAGACTAAAACAAAATTTTTAAAATTTTCAAAATGGTATTTGGACACAAAAAATAGGTCAAAGATTCTTTTCTACCTCATAGTTCAAATAGAAAGCCCAAAATTAATTTTAAGCAAACCTTTTTACAAGGGGCTTTAAAACAAAATTATTTTTCACTTCATCTAAAATTACAACTTTTTCTTAAAATAGCTTACATATTTAGGTTAATTATGGAATACCAAAAATCAATTGTGGGCTTAACTTTATACCAAGAATTGTTAGTCGTGGGCTTGTTTGTGGCATAAATCATTAGTTGTTTTTTCAAATAGGAAATCTATTTACTATAAACTCTTTAATTTTGTTGGAATGGTGTCATTTTCAGAAGTAAATTTACCAGAAGAGGGAAGAGATCACATCCTCCCACTTTTCATCAAAGTGGAAGTCAAGGGAAAAAGGACTCCATATGTCATGGTTGATGATGGATCTACCATAAATGTGTTCTCAATCAAGATCCTATCAAAGTTAGCTATGTCAATGAGAGATTTGAGCCCGACTGAGGTAACCATAAGGGCTTATGACAGTACTAAAAGGCATGCTGAGGGAACCTTTAAAGCTGTTTTGAAGGCTGGCCCAATTAAATACTTGGTGGAATTTGTATTCCTGGATATACCTGTTACTTTTGCATTGCTCTTGGGTCGACCTTGGTTCCATCCTCTTGGTGGAGTTCCTTCTACGCTCCATCGGAAGATCAAGTTCCCAAATGGAAATGAGACGGTGGTTATGGATGCTGAGGATAATGAAGTGGTAAATGCTTTGATGATTGAGAGGCCTCTCAATGGATTTTAAGTGGTTGTTCTTTCTGATAATGAGATAATAGCCTCTAGAATTTTGGCTACGATGAAGAAAATGAACTATCTACCAGGTAGTGGCCTTGGGAAGGGGAAGGTAAGTATAATAGGGCTTCCAGATTTCAAGACTCAAACTTCCAAGAAAGGGTTGGGATATGATGAAGCAAATGGAGATGTTCCACTTAAAAAGAATGAGAAGATGAGTTTTCCTCCACTTGAAGAAGTGTTCATCAACCCTCTAAATATGAGACCACTCCAAGGGAAGCCAGAGTCAATCATGTGAATGCGGAAGCTGATTCCAGATTTTGAGATCTTTGTTGATGTTGCTGAGTTGGTGGAACAAAAGGAGGAAAAGCTTATTCTGCCAGTTAACAATGAATCCAGCCCAAAAGGAAAGAAAGAAGCTACCCTAAAGATCCAGAAGACTCTATAGGAATTTGCTATTCTCATCGAAGAACAGTTTGAGAACCTCGTAGTTTATGATGATGAGAACATTGATGTTGATTATGATTTTGATTTTAATTTGTCTACTCTGTATGAGGATGATAATATTTTCTTTTCCAAAATGAATGCAATAAATTCTGATTTTGCTTACTTGTGTGATGTTTTTTCTGATGGTTGCATACATTCAAGTAGTGATTACATGGACATTTTTAATATTAACTCTGTTGATACACAATCATTAAATTTAGGAACAACTGACAATCCTAAAATCATTAGCATAGCATCCGACCTTACTTCTGATGAGAGGGAGAGATTAGAAAAAATATTTAAAATGTATGGAGAAGTCTTTGCTTGGTCTTATGAGAACATGCTTGGAATTGATTGAGATATAGCTAAGCATATGATTCCCACTTACACTCACATGAGGCCTGTCAAACAAAAGCTTAGATGGTTAAGGTTGGAATGGGCAAAGTTGATCAAAGAAGAAGTCACTAAGCAAATACAAGTGAAGTTCCTTTAAGTGATAGATTATCCAGACTGGTTAGCCAACATTGTTCCGGTACCAAAGAAAGATGGAAGAATTAGGGTTTATGTGGACTATAAAGACTTGAACAAGGCTTCCCCTAAGGATGACTTTTCTTTATCCCATATAGATATCCTTATTGATAATTCAACCTCTAGCGTGCTACACTCATTCATAGATGGATTTTGCAGATACAATTAGGTGTTAATGGCCTAAGAGGATAAAGCTAAAACTTCCTTCCTTATTGAGTGGGGTATATTTTGTTATAGAGTGATGCCAATTGGGTTAAAAAAATGCTAGAGTAACCTACCAGAGGATGGCCACCACCATGTTTCATGGCATGATGTATAAGGAAGTTGAGGTCTATATTGATGATATGATGGTGACGTCGAACATAAGAAAGCATCATTTCCAAAACCTAGAGATATTATTTGAGAGAGCAGTAAAGTATAATCTAAGGTTGAACCGAAAGAAGTGTGTGCTTAGTGTAACACCCCCACATCCAATGCACACACACTACAACCACAACAATGTAGCATAAGTGCACCAAACATAGGGATGCTACGGTTTTCTTAACATTCAAAACATTTTAAACTTGATACAATACCCTTATCGTTATATATTATAGAAAAGTAAATCATTTACTTATAAACAAAACATATTAGATATATATATACATACATTTAAATATTACACAGCGGAAGATATAAAATAGGTACATATATGAAAACATTTGAATACATATTTACAATTATACATATATTTACATTATAAACAAAAACTTTTCAAAATATAAAGAAGTAGTACATGATTGGCAAATCTCCTCTGATCTTTAAGTCCCAATATCCACTCTTCAATGTCTACTCTCACTGGGTCTCGAAGAACTCTCGGGTTCAACTCTATTACCTGCGCGATTAAACACTATCGCGCTAAGCCAAGGGCTTAGTAAGACAATTCATGCTTATGTTATGCTTTAGTGCAATGCAATGTTTCATATATATATTAACAATTCAACATCAATGGTACACACTCAATCAATAAAGATCATACTCAACAGACAATATTCCGTGAATAGTCCGTTTCATCATTTAAGTAATATTAACATTTCATTATATTAGAATATCCTTTATGATATACATAAAACCTAGACACCTATGGGCCCATCAAGTACTTAATACGATATTCAGAATTCAGAGTTACTGCTTTGGTTCATAAACATCATTATCAAGCCCGTAGGCAACATATACATATATATCTCTATCCATGGATAGCGTAACAGACCCAGTCTCTTGGATCATCAACTCATCTAACTCGAGGAGATCCTCAACCCGGCAAGACTGTTACAAATCAAATATCTCATAATATCAATTATCATTGTGTAACAGACCCAGTCTCTTGGACCTCAATTTAACTCAATTTGAAGAGATCCTCAACCCGGCAAGACTGTTACCTTTCATTAAATAGGCATGCCTCCAAAAACCAGAACTCTGAAACTGAATATCATATTAAACATACACTTATTTGATTATTCTCTTAATCAAACTCTTTCTCAATTCTCCTCATCAATTAGGCAAACATGTCATATATCATTCAATTATATCATCATAGCCACTCACAATGGCTTTACATCACATTTCACATCTCAATTCATATTTTGCATATAGCATCTCAACATACATTATTCATAACACACATTATCATTTACAAGATTCACATTACATATAACATACCATTGTTCAATCTCAACAATGCAATTAGGGTAAAGAACAATCTACATCATTCATAGCTTTGGGATCTTCCACATATGTTTGATTAGGTCATTCTTGTGTTTGAAGTATGTTTAAAGTGTTTATGTTGAGGTTTAGGAGCAATACAACCTTTGAAGAATCAAAACAATGCAATAAGAACCAAAAATAAAAACATTAACCAATACATTTGAGGGACACGGCAGCACATTTGAGGGACACGGCCAAGCTTGTGGCCGTGTCGCTCAAACCAATAATCACAGTAGCTAACACGGGCAGATGACACGGCCGTGTCTCTCAATCCAACTTAGACAGTAGCAAACACATTCAAGGGACACTGCCAAGCCAGTGGCCGTGTCACCCCAAAACTTGCCCAACACGGCCAAGATCCTTCCAACTTGGCCGTGTCACCCAAATTTCTCAAGTCTTGGCCGTGTCTCTCATTGATTCCGGCCGTGTCACTCAAAAACACAACCCAAATCAAAACCAACACTCTTCCAAATGCATTTTCACACCCTTTTGCACAACAATAACTTCATTCAATTGGTTCTAATCAATGTTATTAACACATACCATACATATTCATCACATTAACCACTTAAACAACACATAAACATTACATTAAAACATTCATCAATACCAAACCCTAAAACCAACTTCCCACTTGATCTTCCACAATCAACCTCCACATATCTAACCATATTCACAACCAAACCAGCACCAATTCCATCTTTTAACTTACAATCACTTTAAACACTTATAAACACATATCAAACACACCAAATCATCACATCAACAAATCACAATTTCATTTAGACACAACCTCAAAATTAACAAAGGAATTCAAGAGATTTCTTACCTAAGATGAAGAAATTCCACAATTCTCTTGTCAAATCCTTTGATTGCTTCTTCAATTTGCTTCTAGCACCATGAATACCTCTCTTGCTCTCTCTTCTCTTCAATGGCCGGCCTCTTCAAGAAAGAAAGAAGAAAATGCACAAGTCAAACACCTTTTCTTCTTTTAATCTCCACCATGCATTCCACTTCAAGCAATTACTCAAATACCCCTCATCATTTAACTTAGCTTTTGTCTCTTATAAGCCCAATTAAGTAATTGCACATTCCACATAAAATATCCTCTTGCATTGACCAACCCTTTTGACCAATGTATATGTTATATATATAATCATATAAACAACATATACCACTCTCTCTAAACCCTAAATTCTTTCTCAAAACACATATACACAAACATCTTTCCTCATTTCTTTCCCTTGCAATATAAAACAACAACAATAACAACAACATAACCAAGACTTCTAGGGCATATATGAGGATATTACACTTAGAGTTACTTCAGGCAAAATATTGGTTCATGTGATAGGCCTAAATGGCATTGAGATTGACCTTGACAAGGTTAAGGCAAATAGGGATATGCTAGCCCTTAAGACGAAGAAGGAAGTTTGAGGGTTTATCAAAAGGTTATAATACATTAGTAGGTTCATAGCAAGGCTTACCACAATCTGTGAACCTATCTTTAAATTACTTAAAAAGAACTAGCTGGTCAAGTAGAATGAAGAATTTCAAAAGGCCTTTGAGTGTATAAAAGGATATTTGCTGAATCCACCTGTTTTGAAACCACTTAAACCTGGTAAACTATTGTTACTATATTAGCAGTAAAAGAAGAGTCGATAGGAGCAATGCTAACCCAAACAGATGAATCAAGGGTTGAGTATGCAATCTACTATTTGAGTAGAAAGCTCCTACCTTATGAGGTTAAGTATAGTATCATTGAAAAGACCTGTATAGTTGTGATTTTGTCATCTAAGAAGTTATGGCATTACTTTCAGTCTTATAGTGTTCAAGCAATTTCCAGGTTGGATCCAATGAAATATTTAAGGGAGACATCCTCATTGATTGGGAAGTATGGTTGATGGTTGATAATTTTAGAAGAATTTGAGATTGAGTATATAACTAGAAAAACCATCAAAGGTAGAGCAGTAGCAGAATTCTTGACTTAGGAACCATAGCCGGACAATGAGGAAGTGGTTTTGGAATTACTAGATGAACATTTATAGGCCATAGAAATACAAGGATAAAAGATATATTTTGATGGAGCAGTAAATAGAAAGGGAACTAGCATTGGAGTAAATTTAGAATTGCCAGAAGAAGAGAGTATTCTTTTGGCTAAGAAGTTGAAGTTTTAGGCAACCAATAACATGGGGGAATATGAAGCATCCATTTTTGGTTTGGAAACCTTAATGATTATGAAGGTTGATAAAGTGCAAGTTTTCAGTGATTCATTGTTAGTGGTATCCCGAGTAAATGGAGAATGGGAGTTGAAAGAAGAGAAGTTAAAGCCATACCACAATTATTTAACCATGATGAAGAAGGATTTTAAAGAGTACAAATTTATACACCTACCGAGTGAAGAAAACTAGATGGCCAATGCCCTAGTCACATTGGCTTCGATGTGGGAGAATCCTATCAACTTATTTCTTAAGCCTCTGGTTTTGAGTAGTTCATCAACTCCTTACTATGAGTATGAAATCGTCATGAAAACTGATATGGACCATGATGCATGGTATGACACCATAAGAAGATTCTTGGAAAGTAGGGAATACCCGTTGGGGGTAACAAGGGAAGAGAGAAGAGCTATAAGGTGATGATCCTTGCAATACATCACCTTTTATGGAGAGTTGTATTGAAGATGGCCCAATGAAGTACACTTGAGATGCTTGAGGAAGTCTGAAGTTGAGCAAACCATGTTGAAAATACACCGCATGAATGTATTAGCCCTTGTTAAGAAGATAATTCGACAAGGTTACTGTTGTTGACCATGGAGAGAGATTGTATTGATTTTGTGAAGAGGTTGTAATATCCTCATTTATGCCCTAGAAGTTTTGATTATGTTGTTGATGTTGTTGTTATTGTTGTTGTTGGTATATATTGGAAAGTGAATGTTTGTGTATATGTGTGTTTTGGGGAAAGAAATAGGGTTTAGAGACAAATGTATATGTTGTGTATATGATGATATATATAACATATAAATTGGTCAAATATAGAGTCAATGCAAGAAGATATTTTTGTGGAATGTGCAATTACATATAAGGGCTTAGATGAGACAAAAGGTTAGTTATTTGATTGAGGGCATTTTGGTAATTACTTGGATAAAATCTCTTGGTGGAGATTTAAAGTGGGGTTGACTTTATTTCCTCCATGTATTTTCTTCTTCTTTTGCATTTTGGCTGATTTCTCGTAGACAAAGGGAAAGCAAAGAGACAAAGAGAAGACTTTGAAGAGTAAGCTCCAATTGTAGGAAGATTGAAGTGATCAAGTGTTGATTCAAGAAGTGTTATAATTTAAGGTAAGAAATCTCTTGTTTTTCCTTTGTAAGTTTTGAAGTTGGGTATAAAAGAAGTTGTGATTTGTTGATATGATGATTTGATGTGGTTGTAATGTGTTGAATTTGATTATAAGCCAAAGAGTTAATTATTAATGGTTTTGGATTGAAGATGGTAAGTAGGTGGAGATTGATTTTGAGAAAATGGGAGTGATGTTGTATTTTTAGGGTTTTGGTTTGGTATGAATTTAATGTATGGTTATTGTGATTACTAGGGTGAATATGTAAGATATGTGTTTATAACATGAATTGTATCCTTTTGAATGAGATGATTGTTGTGTAAAAAGGGTGTAAATGCTTTTAGAAGGGTGTTGGCCATTTTTAGGGTTGTGTATTTGAGTGACACGGCCAAAACAAAGGAGAGACACGGCCAAGCCAAGTGATTTTGGGCGTGTTGGATTGCTTTGAGAGAGACACGGCCGTGTCTAGTGCCCGTGTTCACTACTGGATTTTGGTGTTGGGAGACACGGCCACAAGCTTGGCCGTGTCCTATGCCCGTGTCTGCTGCTGTGATTTGTTGGTTGAGAGACACGGCCACAAGCTTGGCAGTGTCCCTTGCCCGTGTTGCCTACTGTCAATTTAGGTTGAGAGACACGGCCACAAGCTTGGCCGTGTCCCTCAAGTGGCTGCCCGTGTCCCTCAAATGTGTGGGTTATGGTTTTTATACTTTGTTCTATTTGCATTGTTTTGGTCCTTTTAAGGTAAGTTGGTACCTTAACCTGAACCTAAACACATTTAAACAATGATTGACCTAAACAAATGCATATGGAAGATCTTAAAGCTATGAATGATATAAATTATTCTTTGCCCTAATTGCATTGTTAAGATTGAACAATGTTATGTTATGCATTGTGAATGGTTATGTGTTTCATGAATAATGTATATTGAAATGTTATATATAAGATGCTATGATGATTCAAATAAGAGGTGAAATGTGATGTAAAGCCATTGTGATTGGCTATGATGATGATATGGAAAGAAAGAAGGCATGTTTGCCTAAATGTGATGAGAATTTGAGAATGGAAATGGTAACTATATAATAAATGAATTGTTTGTTTAATATGTTATTCAGTTTCAGAGTTCTGGATTTGGGTGGCATGCCTAAGAAATGATGAAAGGTAACAGTCTTGCCGGGTTGAGGATCTCCTCATATGTGTTGAGTTGATGGTCCAAGAGACTGGGTCTGTTACACTATGAGAATTGTGAATATGAGATATATGATTTGTAACAGTCTTGCCGGGTTGAGGATCTCCTCATATGTGTTGAGTTGATGGTCCAAGAGACTGGGTCTGTTACACTATCCATGGATAGAGATACATGTATATATATTGCCTACGGGCGTGATTATTGTGATTATGAACCAAAGCAGTAACTCTGAACTCTGAATATCGTATTAAATACTTGTTGGGCCCATAGGTGTCAAGGTTATATGAATGTCCTAAATAACGTTATGAGTTAATGAAATGAGATGTTGTATATTGAGTATAATTGATTAATGATGAATGTGGAAAGATGTTGAAATGTGGTATGCTCATATGACTATGATTTGTGAAATGCATAATTATGTGGTTAACTTTATATTTATGATGTTGATCTTATCAGTAACATATGTGGCATTGCATTACATTAAAGCATACCATTAGCATGTTTTATCTTACTAAGCCCTTGGCTTAGCGCGATAGTGTTTAATCGCGCAGGTGATAGAGTTGATAGAGTTGAACCTGAGGGTTCTTCAAGACCGAGTGAGAGTAGACGTTGAAGTGTTGATTTGGAACTTAAAGATCAGAAGAGACTTGCCAATCATGTATATTTCTTTTATATTTTGTAAAGTATTGGTTTTAATGTAAATATATGTATAACTATAAACATGGATTTGAAAGAGTTTATACATGTAAATATTTTATAAAATTCCGCTGCGTATTAACTAAATGTATATATATATATCTATTTGGTTTTGTATTACAACTTGATTACTTATTATCTATAATGTATATTGAGAAAGATGACAATATTATATAAAATGTTTTTTGAATGTTAAGAAAATCCGTAGCATTTCTATATTCGATACATGTATACTACATTGTGGTGTATGTAGTGTGTATGTATTGGATGTGGGGGTGTTACACTTATTTTGGTATCAGAGCCTAGGTTTGAGATTCTCAACCTAGGTAAAATGTAATAAAAAGAATATTTTTTACTTAAAAAGTGAGTTTTGAATGACATATACGTTTGAGATTGGTAGTCTCTGATCTTTAATAAGATGTAATCTGCTGTGTTTGCAGTGTTAGGTGTTGATGGATCCTCACTCAAGTCAGTCGGTTGAGGCTAGTGCTGAGAGTATTGCTCCTGATGAAGGAGCTAGGATTGTTAGTACTGGTGAGGCACCTGCTTCGGTGTCGGGTAGACCAGTAGGTGATGAGTTTCCGCCAGCCTGGTTTATGCATATGATGGAAGCTATGAGACAAGCACCAGTACAACCAATGCCACCACCCCCTCAGCCTTTGGTATCAGTGAGGCACTATGACAAATTGAGAAAGTATGGAGCCGAAGATTTTGTAGGTACTACTGATCCAGCTGTAGCAGAGCAGTGGCTTGATAAAGTACAGAGGATCTTTATTCAGTTGCAAGCCACCTCAGAGGAAAAGTTTGATTATGCAAGATCCTTGTTACAAAAGGATGCATATAGTTGGTGGAAGATAGTGCCCCATTCTATGGATGATCCACCAACTTTGTCATATGCAGATTTTCTGAGAGAGTTTGAATTGAAGTATACTCCAAGGGAGTATAAAGATGGGAAGAAAAGAGAGTTTCTAGATCTGAAGCAAGATCATCGGACCGTAACTGAATATGAGGTTGAGTTTATTCGATTGAGTCAGTATGCTGGGGGTATTATAGTTGATGAGATAGATAGATGCCGGAGGTTTGAGGAGGGATTGAGGCCCTCTATCTTGTGCTTAGTGGCTGGATCTAGATATCACGATTTCTCCCAGCTAGTGGCAGCAGCTCGAAGTATAGAGCGAGCTCAAGTTATTGCAGCTGCTTCAGAGGAAGAGGTTAGGGTTAGGAGGCCCCAGTTTGAGGCAGTGTCTTCTTCTGTTAAAAGAGGTAAATGAAGCTTTGTTCCTAGAGTTAGTAGGAGTCAGAGGTCAGCTGGTAGGTCAGTGCAGTTCCAGAGGCAGAGATTTAGACCTGCAGCTTCAGTAGCGAGTGCTCCTACTCCTGGAGTTCAGAGATCCACCTTACCTGTGTGTGATCAGTGTGGTGGAAGACATGGGGGCGTTTGTTAGAGGCATAGTAGATCAGGGGTATGTTTCAGGTGTGGATCACCTGACCACTTTGTGAGAGACTGTCCTGAGAGGCAGGAGCAGATGCCAGTTGATTCTGCTGCTTCTCGAGCTAGTGTGAGGGGAGGCAGAGGAGGCAGAGGTGCCAGCCGAGGAGGTAGACCAGGGTTCAGTTCTAGAGGAGGTGTTACATCCAGGGAGGGTAGACCAGAGGAGGTTGGATCTTCCCAGAGGATGTATGTTATGCAGAGGCAGCCAGATGCATCGGCAGTCATAGCTGGTACTTTTTCTTTATTTGATACTTCAGTACTTGCTTTGATTGATCCGGGTTCCACACATTCATATATTAGTGCATCTGTTTTGCCTGTATCTGAATTGCATGCTGAGTCCCTAGGATTTGATGTGTTAGTGACAAATCCCTTAGGGCATAGCGTGATTGTTAGTAAGGTGCACAAAGATAGTGCAGTAGTGGTGCAGGGTGAGGAGTTCCTTAGGGATTTGATTGAGATGCCATTTAAGGAATATGATGTGATCCTAGGCATGGATTGGCTATCGAGGCATGGAGCTGTGGTGGATTGTAAAAAGAAAGTTGTTACTTTGAGAACTGCTGATGGTAGAGAAGTGATAGTATCTAATGAACAGGAACAACTAGCATCTTTGTTTGTTTCAGCTGTTGCAGCCAGGAGATTGATTAGAAAGGGGTGTGAAGCCTATCTTGCTCATGTGGTAGATACTAGAGTAAGAGGTTCTCCTATTGATAGTATTGCCACAGTTGCTGAGTTCCCAGATGTTTTTCCAGAGGAGTTGCCAGGATTGCCTCCTGAGAGAGAGGTGGAGTTTGGTATCGAATTGTTGCCTGGTACCACTTCTATCTCTATTACTCCGTATAGAATGGCACCAGCAGAATTGAGGGAGTTGAAAGTACAATTACAGGAGTTGTTGGATAAAGGATTTATTCGCCCCAGTGTTTCTCCTTGGGGAGCTCCTGTGTTATTTGTGAAGAAGAAAGATGGTACTATGAGATTGTGCATTGATTATAGGCAATTGAACAAGGTGACTATTAAAAATAAATATCCTTTGCCTAGAATTGATGATCTCTTTGATCAGTTGAAGGGTGCAGCTGTGTTTTCTAAAATTGATCTGAGATCTGGGTACCATCAGCTGAGAGTCAGAGCTGAGGATGTTCCGAAGACCGCTTTTCGGACCAGGTATGGGCATTATGAGTTTTTAGTTATGCCTTTTGGTCTGACGAATGCACCTGCAGCTTTTATGGATTTGATGAATAGGGTGTTTAGGCCCTATTTGGATCAGTTTGTAGTGGTTTTCATTGATGATATATTGGTGTATTCGCGGAATGAAGAGGAACATGATATGCAACTGCGGATTGTGTTACAGATTTTGAGAGAGAGGCAGTTATTTGCCAAATTGTCGAAGTGTGAGTTCTGGTTAGATCAAGTTGCTTTTCTCGAACATATTGTTTCAGCGGAAGGCATTAGAGTTGATCCAAGTAAAGTTGAAGCTATTCTGAATTGGAGTCCACCCAAGTCTGTAACTGAAGTTAGAAGTTTTCTGGGTTTGGCAGGCTATTATCGACGGTTTGTGAAAGGATTTTCTTTGATAGCTACTCCACTCACTAGATTGCTTCGTAAGGGAGTGAGATTTGTATGGACAGATCAGTGTCAGGCTAGTTTTGAGCAGTTGAGAGATATGTTGACGCAAGCGCCTGTTCTTACTTTACCTGTGGAAGGCAAACCATATGTGATTTTCAGTGATGCTTCACATAGTGGTTTGGGGTGTGTGTTGATGCAAGAAGGTAAAGTTATAGCTTATGCATCTCGACAGTTGAAACCGCATGAGCTTAATTATCCTACTCATGATTTGGAGTTGGCAGCCATTGTGTTTGCATTGAAGATTTGGCGTCACTATCTGTTTGGGGAGAAATGTTTTATCTACACTGATCATAAGAGTTTAAAGTATTTGGGTGTTCAGAAAGAACTCAATCTTCGTCAGAGGAGATGGTTGGAATTGATTAAAGACTACGACTGTTTGATTGATTATCATCCAGGTAAAGCAAATGTTGTTGCTGATGCCTTGAGTCGGAAGTCTTTAGCAGGGTTGACTGTGTACTCGCTCTCGTTGCTTGTTGAGTTGAGAGCATTGTGTGCTAATTTTGTAGTTTGTGATGATGGTGCATTGTTGGCACAGTTACAAGTGAAATCAGTTTTGTTGGATCAGATTAGGGAGGCTCAGTTGGCTGATAAGAAGATTCAGAAGATTGTTTCAGATTGTCAGAGTGGAAAAGGTAGAGATTTTATAGTGAGAGGTGATGGGAGTCTCTGGTTTAAGAACAGATTATGTGTACCCGATGATGCTGATTTGAAGAAGATCATTTTAGAAGAAGCTCATCAGTCAATATTTGCTATGCATCCGGGTAATACCAAGATGTATCATGACTTGAGACGGCATTACTGGTGGATTGGATTGAAGAGAGACATTGCTAAGTTTGTATCGAAATGTCTCACATGTCAGAAGGTAAAAGCAGAGCATCAAGTTCCAACTGGGTTACTTCAGCCGTTGTCAGTGCCTGAATGGAAGTGGGATAGAGTGACAATGGACTTTGTGTCTGGTTTGCCTTTGACACAAAGGAAGCATGATGCTATATGGGTGATTGTGGATAGATTGACCAAGACATCTCATTTCCTTCCGGTTCGGATGGATTACTCTTTGGAGAGATTGGCTGAGTTGTATATCCATGAGATTGTGAGATTACATGGTGTTCCAACTTCTTTAGTGTCTGATCGAGATCCCAGGTTTACTTTAAGGTTTTGGAAGAGTTTGCATAGTGCTTTGGGTTCTCGACTGCACTTCAGCACTGCTTTTGATCCACAGACGGATGGGCAGTTAGAGAGGGTGATACAGATTATTGAAGACATGTTGAGAAGCTGTGTCATCGATTTCTCTGGAAGTTGGGATAGATTCTTACCTCTTGTGGAGTTTGCTTACAACAACAGTCACCAATCTAGCATTGGTATGGCACCGTTTGAAGCACTGTACGGTAGACGGTGTAGGACACCTCTTTGTTGGAGTGAACTTGGTGAAAGTAAGTTAATTGGTCCTGATTTGATTCAAGAAACTGAAGAGAAAATGAAGTTGATTCGAGGCAGGTTAAAAGCAGCTTCAGACCGACAGAAGTCTTATGCAGATCTGAAAAGGAGAGACATTGAGTTTGATGTTGGAGATAAGGTATTTTTGAAAGTATCTCCTTGGAAGAAGATATTGAGGTTCGGTCGGAAAGGGAAATTGAATACTCGATTCATTGGACCGTATGAAGTGTTGGAAAGAGTTGGGCCAGTTGCTTATCGGCTTGCTTTGCCACCTGAGTTGGATCGTATTCATAATGTATTTCATGTTTCTATGTTGAGGAGGTACAGGTCGGATCCATCTCATGTGTTGCCAGTTGAATCTATTGAAGTGAGCCCAGACTTGACATTTGAAGAGGAACCAGTTGCTATCTTGGCACGTGAAGTGAAAGAGTTGAGAAACAAGAGAGTGCCTCTTGTGAAGGTTCTATGGAAGAACCATGGGAAAGAAGAAGCAACTTGGGAAAATGAGCAAACCATGCGAGAGCAATATCCTCAGTTGTTTCAGAGCTGATTTCAGGTAATTTCGAGGACGAAATTTCTTTTTAGAGGGGGAGAATTGTAATATCCTCATTTATGCCCTAGAAGTTTTGATTATGTTGTTGATGTTGTTGTTATTGTTGTTGTTGGTATATATTGGAAAGTGAATGTTTGTGTATATGTGTGTTTTGGGGAAAGAAATAGGGTTTAGAGACAAATGTATATGTTGTGTATATGATGATATATATAACATATAAATTGGTCAAATATAGAGTCAATGCAAGAAGATATTTTTGTGGAATGTGCAATTACATATAAGGGCTTAGATGAGACAAAAGGTTAGTTATTTGATTGAGGGCATTTTGGTAATTACTTGGATAAAATCTCTTGGTGGAGATTTAAAGTGGGGTTGACTTTATTTCCTCCATGTATTTTCTTCTTCTTTTGCATTTTGGCTGATTTCTCGTAGACAAAGGGAAAGCAAAGAGACAAAGAGAAGACTTTGAAGAGTAAGCTCCAATTGTAGGAAGATTGAAGTGATCAAGTGTTGATTCAAGAAGTGTTATAATTTAAGGTAAGAAATCTCTTGTTTTTCCTTTGTAAGTTTTGAAGTTGGGTATAAAAGAAGTTGTGATTTGTTGATATGATGATTTGATGTGGTTGTAATGTGTTGAATTTGATTATAAGCCAAAGAGTTAATTATTAATGGTTTTGGATTGAAGATGGTAAGTAGGTGGAGATTGATTTTGAGAAAATGGGAGTGATGTTGTATTTTTAGGGTTTTGGTTTGGTATGAATTTAATGTATGGTTATTGTGATTACTAGGGTGAATATGTAAGATATGTGTTTATAACATGAATTGTATCCTTTTGAATGAGATGATTGTTGTGTAAAAAGGGTGTAAATGCTTTTAGAAGGGTGTTGGCCATTTTTAGGGTTGTGTATTTGAGTGACACGGCCAAAACAAAGGAGAGACACGGCCAAGCCAAGTGATTTTGGGCGTGTTGGATTGCTTTGAGAGAGACACGGCCGTGTCTAGTGCCCGTGTTCACTACTGGATTTTGGTGTTGGGAGACACGGCCACAAGCTTGGCCGTGTCCTATGCCCGTGTCTGCTGCTGTGATTTGTTGGTTGAGAGACACGGCCACAAGCTTGGCAGTGTCCCTTGCCCGTGTTGCCTACTGTCAATTTAGGTTGAGAGACACGGCCACAAGCTTGGCCGTGTCCCTCAAGTGGCTGCCCGTGTCCCTCAAATGTGTGGGTTATGGTTTTTATACTTTGTTCTATTTGCATTGTTTTGGTCCTTTTAAGGTAAGTTGGTACCTTAACCTGAACCTAAACACATTTAAACAATGATTGACCTAAACAAATGCATATGGAAGATCTTAAAGCTATGAATGATATAAATTATTCTTTGCCCTAATTGCATTGTTAAGATTGAACAATGTTATGTTATGCATTGTGAATGGTTATGTGTTTCATGAATAATGTATATTGAAATGTTATATATAAGATGCTATGATGATTCAAATAAGAGGTGAAATGTGATGTAAAGCCATTGTGATTGGCTATGATGATGATATGGAAAGAAAGAAGGCATGTTTGCCTAAATGTGATGAGAATTTGAGAATGGAAATGGTAACTATATAATAAATGAATTGTTTGTTTAATATGTTATTCAGTTTCAGAGTTCTGGATTTGGGTGGCATGCCTAAGAAATGATGAAAGGTAACAGTCTTGCCGGGTTGAGGATCTCCTCATATGTGTTGAGTTGATGGTCCAAGAGACTGGGTCTGTTACACTATGAGAATTGTGAATATGAGATATATGATTTGTAACAGTCTTGCCGGGTTGAGGATCTCCTCATATGTGTTGAGTTGATGGTCCAAGAGACTGGGTCTGTTACACTATCCATGGATAGAGATACATGTATATATATTGCCTACGGGCGTGATTATTGTGATTATGAACCAAAGCAGTAACTCTGAACTCTGAATATCGTATTAAATACTTGTTGGGCCCATAGGTGTCAAGGTTATATGAATGTCCTAAATAACGTTATGAGTTAATGAAATGAGATGTTGTATATTGAGTATAATTGATTAATGATGAATGTGGAAAGATGTTGAAATGTGGTATGCTCATATGACTATGATTTGTGAAATGCATAATTATGTGGTTAACTTTATATTTATGATGTTGATCTTATCAGTAACATATGTGGCATTGCATTACATTAAAGCATACCATTAGCATGTTTTATCTTACTAAGCCCTTGGCTTAGCGCGATAGTGTTTAATCGCGCAGGTGATAGAGTTGATAGAGTTGAACCTGAGGGTTCTTCAAGACCGAGTGAGAGTAGACGTTGAAGTGTTGATTTGGAACTTAAAGATCAGAAGAGACTTGCCAATCATGTATATTTCTTTTATATTTTGTAAAGTATTGGTTTTAATGTAAATATATGTATAACTATAAACATGGATTTGAAAGAGTTTATACATGTAAATATTTTATAAAATTCCGCTGCGTATTAACTAAATGTATATATATATATCTATTTGGTTTTGTATTACAACTTGATTACTTATTATCTATAATGTATATTGAGAAAGATGACAATATTATATAAAATGTTTTTTGAATGTTAAGAAAATCCGTAGCATTTCTATATTCGATACATGTATACTACATTGTGGTGTATGTAGTGTGTATGTATTGGATGTGGGGGTGTTACAGAGGTGACAACAATGCCAAATATACAAAAACCTAAAATCACCTACCTCCCGAAGAATTGATTCTATGTCTTCACCCTGGCCTTTTGCAACTTGGGGGATTGACATTATTAGAGAGATACATCCGACAGTTTTAAACAGTCATCGATTCATTATAGTGGCAGTGGATTATTATTCAAAATGGGTTGAAGCAAAATCTTTCAACAAGCTGGGTGAAAAGTAAATGGCTCAATTTATTGAGAAAAATCTCATCTGTAGGTATGGGGTTCCACAAAGTGTAGTATCAAACAATGGGGTGCAATTTCAAGGATCAGTCAAGGACCTATTCTTGAAGTATCAGATCTACCATTACCAGTCCTCCCCTTATAGACCAAAGGCTAATGGTGCATTAGAGGCAATGAATAAGACAACTAAAGCAGATTTTGTCCAAAATGACCAAGACATATAGGGATTGGTCAGAAATGCTCTATGGGGGGTACAAAACAAGTGTGCGAACCCCAACTGGAATGACACCATTTTCTTTAGTCTATGGAATGGAAGCAGTGTTGCTGATTGAGATTGAGATAAAGTCACTAAGAGTGATCCTAGAAGCCAAGTTGCCTAAGACAGAATGGATAGTAAGTAGATACACACAACTAGCCTTGTTAGAAGAAAGAAGGTTAAAGGCCCTGTATCATCACCAGATGTATCAAAGAAAGATAGTGCAGGCCTATAACAGAAGGGTTAATATCAGGAAGCTTAAAGTCGATGGCTTGGAGTTCAAACAATGCAAGCCCAATGTTCTTGATCTGAGAGGAAAATTTAAACCAAGTTGGGAAGGGTCGTATGTCGTGAAACAAGTCATGAACAAGGGCACAATCAAGTTATCAAACATGGATGGGAATGAGTTTAGTGAGCTAGTGAACATTGAAAGGTTGAAGTGGTTTTATGTTTAAATAAAAAAAAGGAGTTCGCTAGGTTGAAAACCCAAAAGGGCGACCTAGGCAAAATTTTAAACAGTCTGCTAGTTTTGAAAATCCAAAAGGGTGGGCTAGGCAACAATTAGGGCTAAAATGAGAGAAAATTATCAATTAGAAAACCCAAAAGGACTAGTTGGCGACATAAGTGATCTTGTGTATGTTGGCTTTATGTTTTTAGTTGTTCCCCAATTTAATAAAATAAAGTTAATAATAAAATTTTTCTATGTGCACTATTTCAAGTATCTGACCAAATATAGTAAAATAAATTACATAATAATGAAAAGTGATGAAAAAATTTAAAAGGAAAGAAAACATATTTTTATTATTATTATTATTCATCCTAACATCATTTTATAAAGAATTGACAAATGCATAATTTATGGCAGGCGATGAGTGTAACGTGTAGGCCAGCTTTGCCTTAGTCGATCCAAGTAGGCTTCTGTCAAACGGGGCATGTCCAAATCAGGAATAAACTCAAAAACTCAAGGCTCGGCACCATACTGCCAATCAAGTCAATGAGGATCATAACAAGTGCTTTGACGAAGAGCAACAAGAGAAATATAAATCAAATACATCTAAATTGTGCCATGGGTAATCTTCCACCAAGGTACCAACCAATGGATGTTGACCATAGCTTGTGACCAGATCCAATCAATCCATTCGGCATATGAAGCAGCAGGATGAAGCCAATTCCTTGCAGAGTGATGTTGGGGCAAATATCTGGTAAAAGTCATAGATGGGGTGTCGAGCAAACAGAAGCACTCCTGTAGCCAAATCTGTAAAAACAAATAATAATTCATTTAAAAAAAGCTCATTAGGTTGAAAACCCGCAAGGGCGCCCTAAGCTAAAATTGGGGCGGTTCGTTAGCTCCAAAAATCTGCAAGGGCAGTCTAGGAAAAATTAGAACCAATATATAAAAAAAATAAAAAAGAGTCCTCTAAGTTGAAAACCCGCAAGGGCGGCTTCGACAAAAATTAGGGCAACTCATTAGTTCTGAAGGGTGGACTAGGCAAACATTAGAGCAATAAAAAAATAATAAAAAGACTAAATTGAAAACTCAAAAGGGCAATTTAAGTAATTACCTGAAGCAGCAAGGGACTTCCAACTAACCTCCTCGATGAATCTGTCTTGAATTGGCCCAATCCAACCAGGGTTTCAGCCAAGATCATGGGTAAATGTAGGAATCCTCCCTCTATTTGGTTCACGATATCTAGTACTCATGGATCAATGACGACATTAAGAGAAATAAGAAAGAATTGACCAAGCAAGCATAGACAAAACATGCAACCCCATTCTTTGATGGGAACCAAATGGGAAGTACAGAAATCGATCAATGGAATAAGCAAGATCTTCTCACCTCTGGTTAATTACAGAACTTCAGATTTTGGGAGTTTAAAGAGCATCTGCATCTTTCGATGAGTCTTTGAAGTTAGTATGGGTAATGCCATTTGATGATTGCTTGGGTATCCGAGAATGGCTTCAAATTCTTCGATTATAGGACATATTCCAAAGTTGTTTATCTTAAAAGTCCTAGTTTTCAGATCCCAAAAGGAGGCTATGGCGTGTAAGAAAGAATGGTCCAACTTGACATTTTGAAAGCACTTTAAAACATTGAGTTGAGACCATGATATTTGTTCCCAATGTGTAGCCTTGATGTTCTTGAATAAATTCTTTATCTTATTTAATTTGGCTTTGGCCACTGTGAGGAGCGTGAAAATTGCAATTGATTTGAATTTATGGGGTTGTGAGAGTTGCAATTACTTTAGATTTACCTGAGCATTAATGCTTTGAATGATGAAGAAAAGAAGGTGGTTTATTGATTTATATATAAATAGGCCAAAGTTCAAGTTGTTTTAGGCAAAAGGAATATGTAATATCCTAAAATTTTAAAAATTTTTAATTTTTAGAAATTTGATAAAATAAATTATAATTTAAGTGGATAAATTAAATTAATGGTTTTAAATGAAAAATGAAGGAATTTTAAATGGAAAAAGTGGAATATATATGTGATATATATACACAACATATAAAAGTCAACATTTTAAAAGAAAAGTCAAAAGTAAAAAAGTAAAAGGGTATTTTAGTAATTAAATCTTACAAATTCAAAATTATTAAATTAATTAAAAATAAATAATTTTTGAATGGAAGATGGATTTTTGGACTTTTAATTTATTAAATAAATAATCAAATTATTAATTATTAAAATATTATAATATATATATATGGTTTAAAATAAAAGATGAAAGGAAAGAGAAATTAAAAAGTTGTCATCATTTCTTCTTCTTCTTCATCAAGGCTGAACCACCATGGGAGCATAGACCAATGTTTTGATTCTTCCATGCTCCACAAATTGAAGGATTTAACAAGTTTAAAGTGGATTTTTGGTGATTTCCATCAAATTTGGTAAGTTTCCAACTCCTTTCTTTGAATTCCATGGAAATTTTGATTATGTGAGATTTTGGATTTTTAAGTAGTATATTATAATTATTGGAATTGGCGTGTATGATGTTATTTTGGGTAGTTAACAATGATTTTCAGGTTGGATTGAAGAGATGATGGAGTTTGGATAAAGAATGATGAAGAGAGAGAATTTAGGGTTATGGATTTTTAGGGTTTGAGTAATCATGGTTTTTAATTGTGCAAATTGGTTCTAAATGAGTTATTTTGGTGCATAAACAAGTATTTTAATGTCAAATATTTTATTTAGTTGTGTTTGGTTGGAGTTTGAGAATGGAAGTGAAGATTTAGGGTTTTGGAAAAGTGATTTTCCAAAGTTGCTGGATTGTTTGATTTTATTTGTTTAAGCATGTTGTTTAGTGTTAAAAGTGATGAATATAAGCTTGAAATGATTAATGGATTATGTTGGAATGGAAAACCTTCAATGGGGGAAGTTATGCCATTTTAGGGTTTTGTGTATAAGAGTTTGATTTTGTAATGTAAATGGTTTAAATGTATTAAAATATATTTTTAATAATATAAATAAACTTAAAATACTAATTTAAATGGAATAGAATTGTATTCTAATGTTAAAGTAAGGAAAGGCTAAACTTTTTTGGAATTTGGAGGGGTGATGTTTAATTATGGTTTAATATTGAAAATGCCATTAAATGTGATACTAAATGATTATTTGCTATCACATTTGGTTTAGGCATTGAGAGAGGTTCATTTGCTTCATCCAAGTGGTGAAGGGCAAGTTGGAAGGATAAGATTGGAGGTTGTTTTAAGCTTGTTTTGGTTGCTATTTGAGGTAAGTACAAACTTTGAATACATTGGTTATGTTTGCATGACATTTGGGCTTAACACATCTTGGTTGGAAAATGTGTTAAGCTACTTGATACATTGGTTATGTATGAATAATGTTCTATGATATTTGTAATGTCATATATGAGTTAAATGCATTTTAAAAAGCCATTGATAATGGCTAAATTGTGTAAAATGTGAAATATGTGTATTATGTGAAAATGACCCAAAGTGTTTGGGTAATGCCATTTGTTGTGTATACATTAAGTGCATTGTTAAAATGCCATTGATATTGGCTAGATTAAATTAAATGTGATTAATATGTGAATTATGTTGAAATACCCAAGGTAATTAGGTAATGTGGTATAATGTAATGAGATATGTGGAAACATAATGAAATGAATTGATATTGATATAAATGAGAAATATGAATAGATTGTGTGCCTAGTATGTTATTCAATTTTCAGAGTTCTGTGTTTGACGGCATGCCTATGATTTGCCTATGGGCTAGATGTTCGGCGTTACTGTGAAAATATTTTTGAGGTGAAATGACCGGGTTGTAAGCCTCAAAAACAAGTCCTTGAAGATAGGCTGGGTGAAATGACCGGGTCGTAAGCTCAGACCTAGTTGGATTATTATATTGATTACGGGGCTAGACACATGGTGTCATTATAGTCCAAAACAGTAACTCTGGAATTTGAATAGCATATTAGTTATCTTTGGGCCCAATTTTGTGTTTGTTTTATGAGAATCGTGGATTATGAAATATTTGAGAAGTATGAGAAAATGGAATGATTTGATATCCATATGCATTGTGCATTGGCATTGCATTTGATTTTTTATTATTATCAAAGTTTGTATTACTAGGCTTTTGGCTTAGCATGATTGTTTTCATCGCACATGTGACAGGGTAGATTCGGCTGAGCCGGAGAGTTTTTCTAGACCAGGTTGGGTCTAGAACTTGTAGGGTTGATATCAAGATCAGAAACACTGTCAGCAACATGTATATATTTTATGTTGTTGTATATTTTGGGTATTATGCATAGTATATTATGTTTTTGGATTTTATGTATTGTAAACTATAAAGAATGTTTGGGTTATGTTATCTGAAATGGGAGTGTAAATGTGTTCTAAATTATATATATATCTACATATAAATGTTTGAGAAACTTGATGAAAATGAGGAGTATGGTTGAGATGGTGATTTAAAATTATTTGGGAGTGTGTTCTTTTTGCAGGTTGTGTAATTGATAAATTTTAGGATGTCCAAATTACAGACAAAACTCTAGCGAATTTTTTTCAGAGATTTTCATATAAAATTTTTTTTTTGGGTTTCTATAACAAGTAAAGAATATTTATATACTATTTAATTTTATATATTTAGTATTTGAAATTTTAAATAAAAAATGTGAAATATTTTTTTATTAAACTGGTATGTGACATTTTTGTACTGTATATGCATATTTTACATATCCTGAAAATATGTATTGTACGTATATAGGATATAAGGGTGTTACATTTATTTTGGTATCAGAGCCTAGGTTTTAGGTTCTCGACCTAGGTGGGTTGATAGAGAAAGAAAATGGGGGATTTGAAAATGGTTTTTAATTGTAATACATGCATTGGCACTGGTAGTTTCTGATCTCTGATATAGTAATTTTTGTTGTGTTTGCAGATATAGGTAGTTATGGCGTCTCGGCCACATTAGGTTGCTGAGGGTAGTGCAGAGAGTGTGGCTCCGAATGAGGGTAGAGATGGAGCTAGAGTTGTATTTGCTGGTGAGGCATTTATTTCTTTGCTTGTGAGACCAGCAGCTGATGAGATTTTGCCTGGCTGGATACGGTATATGGTTGAGCTTTTGAGGCAGGCTCCAGTTCAGCAGCCGCCGCCGCCACAGCTGCAGCCGCAGTTGCCGGTGAGGAAGTATGATAAGCTAAGAAAGTTCAGAGCTGAGGATTTTATTGGTACTATAGACCTTGCTGTAGCAGAGCAGTGGCTAGACAGGGTTCAGAGAGTGTTCATTCAGTTGTATGCTAGTCCGGAAGAGAAGTTTGATTATGCCAGATCTTTTCTGCAGAGGGATACATATGATTGGTGGAAGATGGTTCCACATGCTTTGGCTGATCCACCAGTCCAGACTTATGATGATTTCCTGCTGGAATTTGAGTAGAAGTATACTCTGAGGGAGTATAAGAATGCAAAGAAGATAGAGTTCCTAAGTCTGAGATAGGATACTAGGACAGTGACAGAGTATGAGATCGAGTTTATCCGATTGAGTCATTATGCTGGTGGGATCATTTCTGACGAGATTGACAGGTGTAGGAGATTTGAGGAGGGACTGAGACCCTCTATCATGTGTATCATAGTAGGCTCTCGGTATTAAGATTTTTCTCAGTTGGTTGCAGCTGCCAGGAGTGTAGAGAGAGCATAAAGTCTTGCAGCAGTTGCCAGGGTTGAGGAGACCAGAGCTAGGAGACCCTAGAGTGAGGCAGGGTCTTCATCAGTGAAGAGAGGCTGAGGGGATATTTTTCAGAGGTTTAGTAGGAGCCAAAGGTAGTTTGGCAGGATAGTACAGCAGCAAAGACAGAGATAGAGACCTACAGTTTCAGTGGCTAGTGCACCGACCCCAGTGGCTCAGAGGCCTGCTCTACCTACTTGTGTTCATTGTGATAAAGAACACAGAGGTGTCTGCTGGTGGAGAGGTGCTTTGGGAGTGTGTTTTAGATGTGGGTCATCAGACCATTTTATCAGAGATTGTCCAGAGCCACCAGAGGATAGACAGGTAGATATTACAGCTTCTCGACCCAATGTCAGAGGGGGTCGTGGTGGCAGAGGTTTTGGTAGAGGTGGTTGATCTGGGAATAGTCAAAGAGGAGGTTATATAGCCGGAGGTAGTAGACCAGATGAGGCAGGGCCATCACAGCGGGTTTATGTGATGCAGAGGCAGCCGGATGCTTCAGCTGTTATTGCTGGTACTTTTACTTTATTTGGTATTTCAGTTCTTGCATTATTAGACCCTAGGTCGACTCATTCTTATATCAGTGCATCCATCTTGCCTGTGAGTGATTTGCATTCTGGATCCTTAGGATTTGATATTTTGGCCACAAATCCTTTAGGGCATAGTGTTGTGGTAAGCAGGGTGCACCAAGATAGTCCAGTTATTGTTCAGGATGAGGAGTTTCTCGATGACCTGATTGAGATGCCTTTCAGGGAGTATGATTTGATTTTAGGCATGGATTGGTTATCCAAGCATGGGGCTATGGTAGACTATCAAAAGAAAAGTGTTACTTTGAGAACACGTGATGGTAGGGATGTGATGGTATCTAGTGAGCAGAGGTATCTTTCATCCATGTTTGTTTCAGCTGTTTCAGCTGGGAGGATGATTCAGAAGGGATGTGAGGCTTATCTTGCTCATGTTATATATACTAGAGTAGTGGGGTCCTAGCTTGACAGTATACCCACAGTTGTCGAGTTTCCAGATGTTTTCCCTGATGAGTTGCCAGGGGTACCTCCTGAGAGAGAAGTGGAGTTTGGTATCAATTTGCCCTAGTTCTACTCCTATCTCTATTACCCCTTATAGGATGGCACCTGCTGAGTTAAAAGAGTTGAAGATGTAGTTGCAAGAGTTGTTAGATAAAGGGTTCATCTGCCCTAGTGTGTCCCCATGGGGAGCGCCTGTGTTGTTTGTGAAGAAGAAGGATGGCACCTTGAGATTGTGTATTGATTATAGGCAGTTGAATAAGGTGACCATCAAGAACAAGTATCCTTTGCCTCGGAAAAATGATCTCTTTGATCAGTTGAAGGGAGCAGCAGTATTCTCTAAGATTGATATGAGATCAGGGTACCATCAGTTGATAGTCAGAGATGTGGATGTACCCAAGATAGCTTTTCGCAAGAGGTATGGGCATTATGAGTTTCTGGTGATGCCCTTTGGATTGATGAATGCAACAACAGATTTTATGAATTTGATGAACAGGGTGTTCAGACCATATTTAGATCAGTTTCCGGTGGTCTTCATTGATGACATTTTGGTGTATTCGCATAATGAGGAGGATTATGATAGGCATTTACGGATTGTATTACAGACTCTGAGAGAGAAGCAGTTGTATGCTAAGATGTCTAAGTGTGAGTTCTGGCTTGATCAGGTAGCTTTTCTTGGTCATGTGGTTTCAGCAGAGGGTATTATAGTTGATCTAAGTAAGGTTAAGGCTATCTTGAATTGGAGTCCACCGAAGACTGTGACAGAGGTTAGAAGTTTTCTGGGATTGGCAGGTTATTATCATCGGTTTGTGAATGGGTTTTCTATGATAGCTACACCACTCACCAGATTACTTCGAAAAGGAGTTAGATTTGTGTGGATAGATCAGTTTCAGGTGAGTTTTGAGCAGCTAAAGGAGATGTTGACTCAGGCTCCTATCCTTACTGTAGACCCTTAATTTTTTACCCAATCCGATCCAATATGCTTTATTTAGTCCAAAATGATTTTTGTTGTTTAATTGGTCCAAAATAATTTTAATTAAATAATTTTTACCTTAGTATCTAATTTTTATGAATAAAAAATGAAAATAAACAAATAAAAATTAAAATTAAAAATAAAAATAAAAATAAAAATAAAAATCAGAGTTGGAAAAAAAATCGGCAGCAAAAAGTGGTCGCACGGGCCCATATGGCCAGCGTCAGCTCGCCCGCAGGCCTGCGGGCGAGTTATTTCTCCCGCAGGTTCCTGCGGGCGACATTTTTGCCCACCGGAATTTCCTGCGGGCTGGCATGCCCACGGGTCTGGCAGCACAGTTTTCGCCATCGCAAAATTTTTCAACGCAATTTTTTGAATCCTAATCCAATTAGGTTTTAATTTCTTTTTTTTAGTAATATTACTTACCTTAATTAATTAGGAATAAACAACCTAAAAACCACTATAAATAAGGACTAATTAAATCAAATAAAGGGGAGAAAATTTCACAGTGAGTTTGGAAAATTGAATCCGAAGGTGAATTGGAAAAGCAAAAACTCAATTCAACTAATTTTTAAGGGAGAAGCACCACAAATTAAGCAATTCAAAGGCAACAAAGGCTTGTCTTTGGAGCTAGTTCATCCAAGAAGAATTGTTTTTGGAGGAATCAACAAAAGAAGGTATGTTAAACTCTTTTTGATTCATGTTTTACAGTAGCAAATCTATAAAATTTAAGTTTTTTAAATCAAAAATCTTAGAGCTTTAACTTAATTTTTCCAAGATTAAAACACTAAAACGTGACCTTCTTTTCTAAAAAGACTTAAAATTGTTGTGTTTTCTTCTTAAAAACCTTAAAACTCTAATTGAACATATTTTTCAACAAAACCAAAATCAAATTCTGTTTCTTTTAAGATTTTAAAGTAGGTTCTATTTTATTCAAAAGTCCTTAAAAAACATCTTTTCTACTTATAAAAACATCAATCCATTTGTTTAAATTCATAAAACTTCATAAAATATCAAATTGATTTCTAAAACCCTTTAAATTATTCATTACCCGAGAACCCAAATTTCAAGGCCTAAAACCAAAATTCAACTTTTAAACCAAAAATAATGAACCCTAATCCTTTTAAAACCTTAAACCCTAATTTTTATGAACCCTAATCCTTTTAAACATTAAAAAACATAAAAACATAAAAACTCAAAAATCACACAGTAGCTTAAAATTCAATAACCAAAAATCACAAATCAAAAGTATTTTAAGGTATTTAAAACCCTTGTTTCATGATTTCACAATTCAAACATTATTTTGTTTAATCAAAGTGTCTTGCCAACCCTTTAAAACATAAAACCCTACTCTATTTTAATTCCCTAAAAAGTCACAGTAGCTTAACTTTAGAATTTCCAAAACCTTAACACATGAGATAAAGAACCCTAAATAGAAATAGTAGCTATACTTGAACTTTTATTTGTTTTATTCAATTCCATATTTATTTATACCTTGATTTATTTCTTATGCTTTAATTTATTTAATTTTAATACTTGATTTATTTAATTTATCATGGATGGATGTTTGTTTTATATTTTGGTTAATAGCTTTGATGAATGATTTATTTATTATGAATGGATATTTACTTTTAACAATTTATTTAGACTTCCAAAAGTTGTAAGAGGTATGTTTCTACTTGGTGGGTACCTCATTAGTTAAACATCATGTAATTTAATTTGCTTTTCTATTTTAGAACTTATGTAAAGGGCATGTTTCTACCTTTTGGTGGGTGTCCTATCTAGGCATGTGATGTAAGGACATGTTTCCATCCTTGGATGGGTGTCCATTTATTTGATTTGTTTTGTTTGGACATTGCTTTGATTTTAATATAATGACGCTTTCTTTTTATTGTGTGTAGTATGGATAATATTGTTATATTTAAGAATTTTATAATATTAAGACCTGTAAAGGAGGCCGGTTCCAATGAACTGGGCGTTGTGGGGGTGCTGGGCCATTTCTCACCTTCCCCACACGTACCCAACTTTTCAAACCCATTAAGGGGTTGGGGATTCCTTAGGAATCGAGTCATCCACCCCTTTCTTTTTCCCGGCCCGTCCGGGTGGCGACTCCATTTTTCCGGACTTAGGTCCGTGTTCTCTAAGGCCCCGAGCCTAAACAGTGCCAAAGTCGCAAGAACCATTCCACCGGGAGTGGGGTCAAAAATCCCCGCTCACAGTGGCAACTCCACTGGGGATAAGAGAAGTTGATTTCGTTGGTCTTTATATTATTCTATTCTTTCTTATAATTATATTATCCATTGCATCATATTAGATTGCATTGTGTGCGTGAGTTAGGATGCCCATGTTACCCGTGTTATGTTATGTAAGGGATACCATACTTTCACTCAAGGTATGGAGATCGAGCATGGCATAACCACTCATAGCCTCGTACCATTTGGTATATACTTGCTATGGGAACCTAAACCTTTCTACCTAAAGACTAAAGCTCATGTAATTGGCCTAGTTACTTTCCTTAGGTTTTACCCCAAATGCATGTTGTTTGACTATGGTTAGTTTATCTTAGTCTAAATCATGGCTTATTTGGTTTGTTCTTTTTCTAATATGACCCAAGTACATTTGCAAGCTCAAAATAATTTTTTTTTTAAAATCCAAAAGAGCAAAACTATTTTCAAAACTTTTTAACATGGTCTTTGGACATAAGATTTTTTTCTAAAAAGAGGTCAAAAAAATTTTTTAGCCCATGGCCCAAATACTAAGCCCAAAATCCATTTTTCTAAAATCTTTTACAATGGGCTTAGAAACAAAACTATTTTCACCCAACCATTTTTTACAAAGAGCTTGCAAAAATATTTAGGTCAATTATGAAATACCAAAAATCAATTGTGGGCCTAGTTTACACTAAGAACAAATTAACCATGGGCTTGTTTTTGGCATGAATCATTAGTTACTTTTTCAAGTGAGAAATCTATTTATAATAAACCTCTTAATTTCGTTTTAATCCAACATAGCATAAAAGCTACTTAAGTTGGTTGAATGGATTAAAACCTAATTAATGGGAATTATCATGGATTGATTTCCATTTTCAAAAATATAACTATTGGTTGAAACGTCTGAGGGAATTATTTGAAAGCAAGGTACCCCATGTTGGTATTTTGTTAACCATATACCTAGGAAAAGAGACTCGCCATTCGTGTGTTGATGTTATAAGGTTGGAAGGAACATCCTTATTTGTTGATTGTTTGTGCATACATGCATACATGCATACATTTGCATCTCATATCATTGATCCTTTCTGGCTCATAGACCTGAGGTACAACAATTCAAGAGCATACAACGATATCACCTACAACATTGATTTTTGATTCAAGTGCTTCATTCGAAGGATGGATGCAAACCAGCTAAGGGATATAATCAATGAAGTTGTCAAAGCTAGGATGGCCAAGATCAATTGGTTAGAATTATGAAGACCCAGTTGATTCAAATTCTAGAAATCATCAACAATGCTAATGAGGCATCTCCCATTGACATAAGAAAGAAGGAAAAGGTAGCATTAACAAGGAACATGTCTACTGATAGAGGTCGAATGAAAAATGAGAGATCAATCCCTATTCTACAAGACCAACCGAACCATGTGCTATCTAAGTGGAGCAATAAGAGAGGCTATCACCCTAGTGTGCAATGTCAAAGAGAAAAAGGAGGTGTTGAGGAAAATGCAACAACTGAGCCTACAAAGAAGCATAAATTTTCAAACTTAAGGGAGCCTTTGTCAAAGATGCTAGAAAATCTAATGAAAATGGATTTGCTATAACCATTGGCACCTCGGCCTCTACATAAGCCTCTACCGCCAAATTTTGATGCCAAGGTCTTCTGTCAATTCCATCAAATGCAAGGGCATGAGACAGATAAATGTGTTCGATTAAGGCATGAAATCCAAGATTTAATTGACAGTGGAATGCTGCTTGAACCTGATAAGCCCAACACTAAGAATAGTCCTCAGCCTAAAATTGGAAGGGCATCATCGCTTACAACCTTCATGAAGAGTTTTATCTTGTGACCTTGTCATGATATGGATAGAGAAGCTGCTAAAGATGATATGCTACTAAGCAAGCTTGGACTAATTGTGGATGATGAAGCAATGATCCTTGATGATGGAAAAAATCTGTGCCCTTGAGATGTCTAAATAAATGGAGTGTCTTTGACTCCAATTCAACAAACTTTCCTTAGCTTGAATGTTGCTTTTCAATTTTGCTTTCTTTAATGTTTTGGAACTATCGTGTTTTTCAAATTTAAATTTGTTTGAATAAATTACTTTCATCATAAATTTTTGTTGGTCTTCGTTCATTTTGGTGTTCAACCAATGAGGAATTTAGCTTGATGTTTATAAATTAATGTGTCTAGGCATTATGACTCGAATGACTTTACTAGATGAGGGAGTTACTCTATAGCATTGAGTTGTGTATGCTTACTTAGAGAGGGCTCCTACATAATTATCTTTGTCTAGGTCTTAGTCAGTCTTAGAACATGCTTTGACAAACTTTCGAGGCAAAATTGAACTCTACTTATTTAAGGGAGAAATGATCTAGGCATTGTTTGATTAGCCAACAACTAGTATCCACCCAATTAAATATCAATCCCTAGTTGTCCCTTTGAGCCTTCATAAAATTTTAGCTTTCTTTTTATTAGCATACAACCCCAATAACCTACCTGAGCTATTGTGATATTTTTGACAAGCCTTATGATCACTAAGATGGAAAGCCAAGAAGATCAAAGAAAGAAATGAATAGTCAAGACTATAAAGAGAGTTGAAGTTCTCAAGACCATAAGGGTAGTTGATGTTTTCAATAAGGATAGTTGATGTTCTCAAAACCTTAAGGGTAGTTGAAGTTCCCTTAATGTCTCCAATATATCAAGACAACATCAACATTAGAGTAACAAATGATTTATCCCTGTTAAAGAAGATTTATGTTACTCCACTCATCCATTATTGGAAGCCCAAGTTGGTACAAACAAGACAACTATGTTTGAGCTGGAACCAAAAAAAAAAAGAAAAAAGAAGAAAAAAAAGAAGAAAGAAAAAAGAGAATAGAAAAAGAAAAGAATGAAAAAAGAGAATAGAAAAAGAATAAAAATAATAGAAAGAGAATAAAAAAAAAGAAGATAAAACTTAAAAAGGTGATTTAGAAAGCCAACTGAGTTCTCTTTTACCTAAGACAACAAAAGGCTTCCATTTTATGGATTAACTTGAATTGGTTCCAACACAATCAAAGATTCAATTAAAATTGGAGAAAAAGGAGAAAGACCATCCAGTTCTTGAAAGTTCTGTACTTGATAGTCCTACAAGAAAGAAGGATAAAATGATACAAGAAAGGGAAGAGTAAGGAAGAGAAAGAAAAGGGAAGAGTAAGAAAAATAAAGAGGAAAGAAAAGGGAAAAGAAGAAAAGAAATGAATTTGGGTCTTAAACTTTTTGCAAGGGCAAAGACTGTCCTAATCAAGATCCAGATTAATGCTAAGAAGGTAGAAGAAATTTGGAGTCTAGCAAGGTTGCCTCCAAGCTGCCTAAAATTCCAACAAGAAATTTGTAGTGTGAAGGTTTGTCCATTGTGTCACATCAGCCCCAACTTACAAATAGCCTTCATTTAGCCAATGTCCCTTATAGACCCCATTTCAAGCCTATCAAAGACCTGTTGATCTCCCTTGGTAGGTAGAGTCTATTAGTGGAGATAGTTTGGATAAGCATGCATATGAGATAGACAATATTTAAACTCAAATGAGACCTTTGGCCAAGTAATGTGTATGTGCCTATCTGAAGTGCAACAATTCTTGCTTAAATAGAAATGATTCCCGAGTTTAGTACGGTAACTAGGGTTGTCATGTTATAGATATGTTAATTTGGAAAATCAAGTCCTGAGGTACATTGACATTAATTTGGCAAAGCCAACATTTGATTTCAAAATCAAAATTCAAAAATTTCAAAAAAAAAAAAATGTTGTCATACAAAGCCTTCAAGTTAAGGGAAGTATGTTGAACCTCCAAATGACACATTGGGCAA
The DNA here is from genome assembly GCA_947685225.1 of Garcia nutans. Classification (NCBI taxonomy): domain Eukaryota; kingdom Viridiplantae; phylum Streptophyta; class Magnoliopsida; order Malpighiales; family Euphorbiaceae; genus Garcia; species Garcia nutans. The sequence continues at coordinate 33,784,315 of CANTUV010000005.1, read as the reverse complement.
AGGAAATTATTATTGGAAAAGTTGTGAAGAAACTACCAACTGACATGCTGAGACATAGTTCAAAATGGATGCATCCCTGACTCTGCTGCTTGGGGTCTCCACCACTCATGTTTTCATCATCTTGAAGATAAAAGCCACAAATGCAAAGCTTTCGATCATTCCAATGCAAGGCTTGAACAAGCGTCAAAACAAAATCAATAAGAACACTTCTACTGATCACCTCAACATGTGAGTCAATGGAACGGCTGTGAGTATTATCATGCATATCATGCATACATGAGCATATCACATCGCACTTTCTTGTCTTGTATTGTCTATTCTTTATCAAAGTGAACAGCAAACACTCTGTGTAATAAAGAATCAAAAGAAGATGTCAAATCAGAGGGGCATTGAAAGCCCATTGCTTGAGAAAGCTCCAGTAATCTTGCAAAGAGAAGAGATGCATGGAAGAATAAGACGGCAAAAACATCAATCAAAGCTTGCATGCATAAAATCTTTGGTTTGAGCCTACACATGGGGCAAATTTTCTCCTTTTCAATTTTTTGAGTTTATATACCAAATATTTTTAAACTCACTTACAAATATTTTGCCACACAGGGGGCAAGGAGAGGATATAAGGTCCAATTAAAAATAGCTAAATCTTTGCAAAAAGGAAGAACAAAAGAATGGAACATTAGAACTCTCAAAAGAATGAAGATGCAAAAGACAAAAGACCAATCTAGCTAAAAGAGCTGAAGCCAGGGTAAAGACCCGATCTCCAATGGATAGAGACCCATGTTTTAAGAGTAAAGACCCAATCTCAAAGGATGAAGATCCATTTGCAATGGTGAAGACCCGATGTCAAAAGATGAAGATTCATTTTTCAAGGATGAAGACCCGATCTCAAAGGATAAAGATCCATTTTGAGGGTGGAAAACCACATTGCATAAAACAGCCGGAGCAGTCAGACTACTCAAATGATAAAAGGTCAGTCAAACTCATTCTTGGGTCCAAGTACCCAAAATCAATTCAAGCTCGAGTCCAAGTACCCAATCTTGGGTCCAAGCACCCAGTCTCGGGTCCAAGTACCTAATCCCGGGTCCAAGTACCCAAAAATAATTCAATATCGAGTCCAAGTACTCAATCTTGGGTCCAAGTACCCAAATCAAATCAATCTCGGGTCCAAGTACCCAATCTCGGGTCCAAGTACCCAAAATCAATTCAAGCCCGGGTCCAAGTACCCAATCCCGGGTCCAAGTACCCAAAATCAATTCAAGTTCGGGTCCAAGTACCCAATCCCGAGTCCAAGTACTAAAATCTTGGGTCCAAGTACCCAAATCAAATCAATCTCGGGTCCAAGTACCCGGTCTTTGGTCCAAGTACCCAAGTCAAATTCAATCTTGGGTCCAAGTACCAAAAATTAGTTCAATTTCGGGTCCAAGTACCCAATCTCGGGTCCAAGTACTCAATCTTGGGTCCAAGCACCCAAATCAAATCAATCTCGGGTCCAAGTACCCAATCTCGGGTCCAAGTACCCAAAATAAATTCAAGCTCGGGTCCAAGTACCCAATCCCAGGTCCAAGTACCCAAAATCAATTCAAGCTCGGGTCCAAGTACCCAATCCCGAGTTCAAGTACTCAATCTTGGGTCCAAGTACCCAAATCAAATCAATCTCGGGTCCAAGTACCCAAGTCAAATTCAATCTTGGGTCCAAGTACCCAAAATCAGTTCAATGTCGGGTCCAAGTACCCAATTTCGGATCCAAGTACCCCATCTCGGGTCCAAGTACCCAATCTTGAGTCCAAGTGCTCAATCTTGGGTCCAAGTACCCAAATTCAATCAATCTCGGGTCCAAGTACCCGATTTTGGATCTAAGTACCCAATCTCGGATCCAAGTACCCAAAAAAAATTTAATTCGTCACCTTGAAAATTAAGTCTTATTGCTTTTCACTCTCTTTCACTAAGGTTTCAGATCATTCAAGCAGGGGGCAAACTGTAGACCCTTAATTTTTGACCCAATCCGATCCAATATGCTTTATTTAGTCCAAAATGATTTTTGTTGTTTAATTGGTCCAAAATAATTTTAATTAAATAATTTTTACCTTAGTATCTAATTTTTATGAATAAAAAATGAAAATAAACAAATAAAAATAAAAATAAAAATCTGAGTAGGAAAAAAAATTGGCAGCAAAAAGTGGTCGCGCGGGCCCATCGGGCCAGCGTCAGCTCGCCCGCAGGCCTGCGGCGAGTTATTTTGCCGGCAGAAAATTCCTGCGGGCGAAATAACTTCCCGCAGGAAATTCCTGTGGGCGAAATTTTCGCCCGCAGGACATGCCCACAGGCCTGGCAGCACAGTTTTCGCCAGCGCAAAATTTTTCAACGCAATTTTTTGAATCCTAATCCAATTAGGTTTTAATTTCTTTTTTTAGTAATATTACTTACCTTAATTAATTAGGAATAAACAAACTAAAAACCACTATAAATAAGGACTAATTAAATCAAATCAAGGGGAGAAAATTTCACAGTGAGTTTGGAAAATTGAATCGAAGGTGAATTGGAAAAGCAAAAACTCAATTCAACTAATTTTTAAGGGAGGAGCACCATGAATTAAGCAATTCAAAGGCAACAAAGAATTGTCTTTGGAGCTAGTTCATCCTAGAAGAATTGTTTTTGGAGGAATCAACAAAAGAAGGTATGTTAAACTCTTTTTGATTCATGTTTTACAGTAGCAAATCTATAAAATTTAAGTTTTTTAAATAAAAAATCTTAGAGCTTGAACTTAATTTTTCCAAGATTAAAACACTAAAATGTGACATTCTTTTCTAAAAAGACTTAAAATTGTTGTTTTTTCTTCTTAAAAACCTTAAAACTCTAATTGAACATATTTTTCAACAAAACCAAAATCAAATTCTGTTTCTTTTAAGATTTTAAAGTAGGTTCTATTTCATTCAAAAGGCCTTAAAAAACATCTTTTCTACTTATAAAAACATCTGTAATATCCTCATTTATGCCCTAGAAGTTTTGCATATTGTTGTTGTTGTTATTGTTGTTGTTATTGTTATATATTGGATTGAATGTATATGATGGGATAAGAAAAGAAATTGGGAGGAGAATGCTTGTGTATATGTGTATTGAGAAAGATTTAGGGTTTAGAGAGAATGGTATATGTTGTGTATATGATGATATATATAACATATAAATTGGTCAAATGAAGAGTCAAAGTGTTGGTTAAGTGGAAAAAGATATTTTTGTGTTAAGTGTGTAATTACATATAAGGGCTTAGATAAGACAAAAAGTTAGTAATATGATTGAGGGCATTTTGGTATTTGCTTGGATAAGAATACTTGGTGGAGATTAAAAGCAAAAATTGACTTTGTGTCTTCATCATTTTCTTCTTTCTTCATGAAGTGGCCGGCTCTCCATTAACAAAAGGGAAAGATAAGTGTTCTTGATGCTAGAAGTGAATTGAAGAAGCAATCCAAGGTTTTGACAAAGGATTGGTGGAATTTCTTCTTCTAAAGTAAGTATTCTCTTGTTTTCTTTGTTTATTTGGAAGTTTTGTTGGAAGTGAATAAGGGTTTGGTGATTTTGTGATTTGGTGGGTTTGAGATGTGTTGTGTTGTGTTTTCAAGTGTTTAATTGATTTTAAGTTATGAGTTTAATTAGAGGTTGTTGTTGGAAATGGTGGAGATGTTGATTTGGAAGGATGGAGAAGAGTGTTGATTTTAGGGTTTTGAGATGATATGTGTTTAATTGTTATATTATTGTGTTGTGAAGTAATTCTTGTGATGGAAATGTGTTAGAACATTGATTTTGTTCACTTGAAACATGTTATATGATGAATATTGTGTTTGAGTGAAATTGAGAAAGTGTTGGTTTTAGTTAAGGTTGTGTTGATGGGTGACACGGCCATATGCATTGGAGAGACACGGGCGTGTCCATCAAAGGTGATGGGCGTGTCAATTGTTTGAATTGGCTACTGCCTCTTTTGTTGTTAGTGACACGGGCGTGTTCCATCAAGTGGTTGGGCGTGTCAATTGTTTGAATTGGCTACTGCCTCTTTTGTTGTTAGTGACACGGGCGTGTTCCATCAAGTTGTTGGGCGTGTCCTACAAATGAATTACATATTGCTTTTTACTTTGTTTCTTTTTACATTGTTTTGATTCTTTAAAGGTTCCATTGTTTCTAAACTTACATATGAACATTATAAACATGTTTCAAACACAAGAATGATCTAATCAAATGAATGTGGAAGATCATAAAGCTATGAATCATATCAATTGTGTTTTGCCCTAATTGCATTATTGAGATTTAGCAATGTTGTTATGCACTTTGAATGGTAATGTGTTTCATGAGTAATGTATATTGAAATGTTGTATCAAAGATGAAATGATAATTCAAATAAGACATGATATGAGACAATGCCATTGTGTTTGGCTATGATGAATGATGCTTTATGAGATATAATGTGATCATGGATGAGATAAATATACCCTTGAATAATGAAGTGTTATATTGTGAAATGAAATGTGAAGCCATTGTTATTGGCTAATGTGATTCAATGGAAATAAATGAGGCATGTTTGCCTAAATGATAATGAGAATTGAGAATGAAATCTAAATGAATTGTGTGGCTAATGTGTTATTCCATTTTCAGAGTTTGTTGTTGGTGGCATGCCTAATAAGTGTAACAATCTCTTAAAGTTAGGTTGGATTGGATCCTTGAAGCCTAATAGAGATGTTACCACCCTTGAAGCTAGGTTGGATTAGTTCTTGAAGCCAAGTTGGGTAGAAGCTTAGCATGCTTTGCTCCCCTTGAAGCTTGGTTGAACTTGATCCTTGAAGCCTAGTTGGGTATATGATATGATAAATGTGATAACAAACCAAAGCATTAACTCTGAAAATTGAATGGCATATTAGTGTGTTTTGGGCCCATATGTGTGTGTTTGTTTAGATGTAATTGTTGAATGGTGAAATGTTTGAATAATGAGACCATGCTTGTCTTTGTTTAGTGTTGATTATGAATGATTAAATGGATACAAATGAAGTATATGGAAAGATATTGAAATGTGATTTTGTAATGTGAAAGTATGTGGTTAGTTTTGTATATATGATGTTACATGTATAATATGGATTGAGAAATGACATTGCATTGCACTAAGTCATATCATTTGCATGATTATCTTACTAAGCCGTTGGCTTAGCGCGATAGTGTTTAATCGCGCAGGTAATAGAGTTGATAGAGTTGAACCTGAGAGCTCTACGAGACCGAGTGAGAGTAGACCTTGAAGATTTGATTTTTGGGAGCTTAAAGATCAGAGCAAACTTGCCAATCATGTATACTTCTTTATATTTTGTAAAGATATGTTTAATATGTAAATATGCACATATTTTATAACTTCCGCTGTGTAATACCTAAATGTATTTACATATCTATTTTGTTTATATTACCAATTGATTACTTACTATCTATAATGTATATTGATAAAGATGATAACATCATTTAAAGTGTTTTAAATGTTAAGAAAACCGTAGCATCCCTATATTTGGTGCACTTATGCTACATAGTTGTGGTTGTAGTGTGTGTGCATTGGATATGGGGGTGTTACAATTGTTTTGGTATCAGAGCCTAGGTTTGAGATTCTCAACCTAGGTAAAATGTAATAAAAAAAATAAAATAAAATAAAATATTTTGATTTTAAAAAGTGGTTTTTGAATAAAAATACATATTTGGGATTGGCAATCTCTGATCTTTAATAAAGTGTGTCCTTTTGTGTTTGCAGTGTTAGGTGTTGATGGATCCTCATTTGAGACAGTCAGTTGAGGGTAGTGAGGAGAGCGTTGCTCCTGATGATGGAGCTAGGGTTGATAGTGTTGAGGAGGCACCTGCTTCGGTGTCGGGTAGACCAGTAGGTGATGAGGTTCCGCCAGCTTGGTTTAGGCATATGATGGAAGCTATGAGACAAGCACCTGTGCAACCACAACCATCACCCCCTCAGCCTTCAGTATCAGTGAGGCACTATGATAAGCTAAGGAAATATGGAGCAGAGGATTTCTTTGGTACAGTTGATCCAGTTGTGGCAGAACAGTGGCTTGATAGAGTTCAGAGGGTATTTGTTCAGTTGCAAGCCACCCCTGAGGAAAAGTTTGACTATGCAAGATCTTTGCTACAAAAGGATGCATATAGTTGGTGGAAAACAGTGCCCCATTCTATGGATGATCCACCAACTTTGTCATATGCTGACTTTTTGAGAGAATTTGAATTGAAGTATACTCCAAGGGAGTATAAAGATGGGAAGAAAAGAGAGTTTTTAGATTTGAGGCAGAATCACCGGACCGTGACAGAGTATGAGGTTGAATTTATCCGGTTGAGTGAGTATGCTGGGGGAATTATAGTTGATGAGATTGATAGATGCAGGAGATTTGAGGAGGGATTGCGGCCTTCTCTTATGTGTCATGTGGCTGGTTCAAGATATACTGATTTTTCCCAGCTTGTGGCAGCAGCTCGCAGTGTGGAGAGAGCTCAAGTTGTTGCAGCTGCTTCAGAGGAAGAGACTAGAGTTAGGAGGCCCCAGTTCGAGGCAGGGTCTTCTTCTGCGAAGAGAGGAAAGGGGAGTTTTATTCCTCGGGTTGGTAGGAGTCAGAGGCCTACTGGTAGGTCAGTACAGTCTCAGAGGCAGTGATTTAGACCTGCAGCTTCAGTGGCTAGTGCTCCAACTCCAATGACTCAGAGATCTACTTACCCCATCTGCATTCATTGTGGGAGGCCACATGGTGGTCCTTGTTGGAAAGCAGGGGTAGCGGGAGTTTGTTTCAGGTGTGGGTCACCTGATCACTTTGTGAGAGATTGCCTTGAGAGGCAAGAGCAGGTGTCAGTTGATACTGCAGCTTCTCGGCCCAGTGTGAGGGGAGGTCGAGGAAGCAGGGGCTTTGGCAGAGGAGGCAGAGTTGGGTTCAGTTCCAGAGGAGGTTCTGCATCCAGAGAGAATAGACCAGAGGAGGTGGGATCTTCTCAGAGGATTTATGTGATGCAGAGGCAGCCTGATGCATCGGCAGTCATAGCTGGTACTTTTTCTTTATTTGATACTCCAGTACTTGCTTTGATTGATCCGGGTTCCACCCATTCTTATATTAGTGCATCTATTTTGCTTGTTTTTGATGTGCATGCTGAGTCCCTAGGATTTGATGTGTTAGTGACAAATCCGTTAGGGCATAGTGTGGTTGTGAGTAAGGTGCACCGAGATAGTGCAGTAAGGGTGCAAGGTGAGGAGTTCCTTGGAGACTTGATTGAGATGCCATTTAAGGAATATGATGTGATCTTAGGAATGGATTGGCTATCTCGGCATGGAGCTGTGGTGGATTGTAAAAAGAAAATTGTTTCTTTGAGGACTGTTGATGGTAGAGAAGTGTTAGTATCTAATGAGCAGGAACAGCTAGCCTCCCTATTTGTTTCAGCTGTTGCAGCTAGGAGATTGATTAGGAAGGGGTGTGAAGCCTATCTTGCTCATGTGGTGGATACTAGAGTGAAGGGTTCTCCCATTGATAGCATTGCCATAGTTGCTGAGTTTCCGGATGTTTTTCCATATGAGTTGCCAGGATTGCCTCCTGAGAGAGAGGTGGAGTTCGGTATCGAATTGTTGCCTGGTACCACTCCTATCTCGATTACTCCTTACAGAATGGCACCAGCAGAATTAAGGGAGTTGAAAGTACAATTACAGGAGTTATTGGACAAAGGATTTATTCGCCCCAGTGTTTCTCCTTGGGGAGCTCCTGTGCTATTTGTGAAGAAGAAAGATGGTACCATGAGGTTGTGTATCGATTATAGGCAATTGAATAAGGTGACTATTAAAAATAAATATCCTTTGCCTAGAATTGATGATCTCTTTGATCAGTTGAAGGGTGCAGCTGTGTTTTCTAAAATTGATCTGAGATCTGGGTACCATCAGCTAAGAGTCAGAGCTGAGGATGTTCCGAAGACAGCTTTTTGGACCAGGTATGGGCATTATGAGTTTTTAGTTATGCCTTTTGGTCTGACGAATGCACCTGCAGCTTTTATGGATTTGATGAATAGGGTGTTTAGGCCCTATTTGGATCAGTTTGTAGTGGTCTTCATCGATGACATTCTGGTGTATTCGCGGAATGAAGAGGAACATGATAAGCATCTGCGGATTGTGTTGCAGATTTTGAGAGAGAAGCAGTTGTTTGCCAAGTTGTCGAAGTGTGAGTTCTGGTTGGATCAAGTAGCTTTTCTCGGACATATAGTTTCAGCAGAAGGCATTAGAGTTGATCCGAGCAAAGTTGAAGCCATTTTGAATTGGAGTCCACCCAAGTCAGTGACAGAGGTTAGAAGTTTTCTGGGTTTGGCAGGCTATTACCGGAGGTTTGTGAAAGGGTTTTCTTTGATAGCTACTCCACTCACCAGATTGCTTCGTAAGGGAGTGAGATTTGTGTGGACTGATCAGTGTCAGGCTAGCTTTGAGCAGTTGAGAGAAATGTTAACTCAAGCGCCTGTTCTTACTTTACCTATAGAAGGCAAACCATATGTGATTTTCAGTGATGCGTCACATAGTGGTTTGGGGTGTGTTCTTATGCAGGAAGGTAAAGTTATAGCTTATGCATCTCGTCAGTTAAAATCACATGAGCTTAACTATCCTACCCATGATTTGGAGTTGGCAGCTATTATGTTTGCATTGAAGATTTGGCGCCATTATCTGTTTGGGGAGAAATGTTTTATTTACACTGATCACAAAAGCTTGAAGTATTTGGGTGTCCAGAAAGAACTTAATCTTCGACAGAGGAGATGGTTGGAATTGATTAAAGACTACGACTGTTTGATTGATTATCATCCAGGTAAAGCAAATGTTGTTGCTGATGCCTTGAGTCGGAAGTCTTTAGCAGGTTTGACAGTTTACTCGCTCTCGTTGCTTGTTGAGTTGAGAGCATTGTGTGCCAGTTTTGTATCTTGTGATGATGGTGCATTGTTGGCACAGTTGCATTTGAAACCGGTTTTGTTAGATCAGATCAAAGAAGCTCAGTTGGCTGATAAGAAGATACAGAAGATTGTTTCAGATTGTCAGAGTGGAAAAGGTAGAGATTTTATTGTGAAGAGTGATGGGAGTCTTTGGTTCAAGAGCAGATTGTGTGTACCCGATGATGCTGATTTAAAAAGGGTTATTTTGGAAGAAGCTCATCAGTCGATGTTTGCTATGCATCCGGGTAATACCAAGATGTATCATGATTTAAGACAACATTACTGGTGGATTGGGTTGAAGAGAGACATTGCTGGGTTTGTATCGAAATGTCTCACTTGTCAGAAGGTTAAAGCAGAGCATCAAGTTCCAACCGGGTTGCTTCAGCCGTTGTCAGTGCCTGAATGGAAGTGGGAAAGAGTGACAATGGACTTTGTGTCTGGATTGCCATTGACACAAAGGAAACATGATGCCATATGGGTGATTGTGGATAGATTAACTAAGACAGCTCATTTCCTTCCGGTTCGGATGGATTATTCTTTGGAGAGGTTAGCTGAGCTGTATATCCATGAGATTGTGAAACTGCATGGTGTTCCAACTTCTTTAGTCTCTGATCGAGATCCCAGGTTTACTTCAAGATTTTGGAAGAGTTTACATGGTGCTTTGGGTTCTCGACTGCACTTTAGTACTGCTTTTCATCCACAGACAGATGGGCAGTCAGAGAGGGTGATACAGATTATTGAAGACATGTTAAGGAGCTGTGTCATCGATTTCTCTGGAAGTTGGGACAAATTTCTACCGCTTGTGGAGTTTGCTTACAACAACAGTCACCAATCCAGCATTGGTATGGCACCATTTGAAGCATTGTATGGTAGACGGTGCAGGACACCTCTTTGTTGGAGTGAACTTGGTGAAGGTAAAATAATTGGCCCTGATTTGATTCAAGAAACGGAAGAGAAAGTAAAGTTGATTCGAGGCAGATTAAAAGCAGCTTCAGACCGACAGAAGTCTTATGCAGATCTGAAAAGGAGAGACATAGAGTTTAATGTTGGAGATAAGGTATTTTTGAAAGTATCTCCTTGGAAGAAGATTTTGAGGTTCGGTCGGAAAGGGAAATTGAGTCCTCGATTCATTGGGCCGTATGAAGTGTTAGAAAGAGTTGGGCCAGTGGCGTATCGACTTGCTTTGCCACCTGAGTTGGATCGTATTCATAATGTGTTTCATGTTTCTATGTTGAGGAGATATAGGTCGGATCCATCTCATGTGTTGCCATTTGAATCTATTGAAGTGAGCCCAGACTTGACTTTTGAAGAGGAACCAGTTGCTATCTTGGCACGAGAAGTGAAAGAGTTGAGGAACAAGAGTGTACCATTGGTGAAAGTGCTATGGAAGAATCATGGAAAAGAAGAAGCAACTTGGGAAAGTGAGCAATTTATGCAAGAGCAGTATCCGCAGTTGTTTCAGCTTTGATATCAGGTAATTTCGAGGACGAAATTTCTTTTTAGAGGGGGAGAATTGTAATATCCTCATTTATGCCCTAGAAGTTTTGCATATTGTTGTTGTTGTTATTGTTGTTGTTATTGTTATATATTGGATTGAATGTATATGATGGGATAAGAAAAGAAATTGGGAGGAGAATGCTTGTGTATATGTGTATTGAGAAAGATTTAGGGTTTAGAGAGAATGGTATATGTTGTGTATATGATGATATATATAACATATAAATTGGTCAAATGAAGAGTCAAAGTGTTGGTTAAGTGGAAAAAGATATTTTTGTGTTAAGTGTGAAATTACATATAAGGGCTTAGATAAGACAAAAAGTTAGTAATATGATTGAGGGCATTTTGGTATTTGCTTGGATAAGAATACTTGGTGGAGATTAAAAGCAAAAATTGACTTTGTGTCTTCATCATTTTCTTCTTTCTTCATGAAGTGGCCGGCTCTCCATTAACAAAAGGGAAAGATAAGTGTTCTTGATGCTAGAAGTGAATTGAAGAAGCAATCCAAGGTTTTGACAAAGGATTGGTGGAATTTCTTCTTCTAAAGTAAGTATTCTCTTGTTTTCTTTGTTTATTTGGAAGTTTTGTTGGAAGTGAATAAGGGTTTGGTGATTTTGTGATTTGGTGGGTTTGAGATGTGTTGTGTTGTGTTTTCAAGTGTTTAATTGATTTTAAGTTATGAGTTTAATTAGAGGTTGTTGTTGGAAATGGTGGAGATGTTGATTTGGAAGGATGGAGAAGAGTGTTGATTTTAGGGTTTTGAGATGATATGTGTTTAATTGTTATATTATTGTGTTGTGAAGTAATTCTTGTGATGGAAATGTGTTAGAACATTGATTTTGTTCACTTGAAACATGTTATATGATGAATATTGTGTTTGAGTGAAATTGAGAAAGTGTTGGTTTTAGTTAAGGTTGTGTTGATGGGTGACACGGCCATATGCATTGGAGAGACACGGGCGTGTCCATCAAAGGTGATGGGCGTGTCAATTGTTTGAATTGGCTACTGCCTCTTTTGTTGTTAGTGACACGGGCGTGTTCCATCAAGTGGTTGGGCGTGTCAATTGTTTGAATTGGCTACTGCCTCTTTTGTTGTTAGTGACACGGGCGTGTTCCATCAAGTGGTTGGGCGTGTCCTACAAATGAATTACATATTGCTTTTTACTTTGTTTCTTTTTACATTGTTTTGATTCTTTAAAGGTTCCATTGTTTCTAAACTTACATATGAACATTATAAACATGTTTCAAACACAAGAATGATCTAATCAAATGAATGTGGAAGATCATAAAGCTATGAATCATATCAATTGTGTTTTGCCCTAATTGCATTATTGAGATTTAGCAATGTTGTTATGCACTTTGAATGGTAATGTGTTTCATGAGTAATGTATATTGAAATGTTGTATCAAAGATGAAATGATAATTCAAATAAGACATGATATGAGACAATGCCATTGTGTTTGGCTATGATGAATGATGCTTTATGAGATATAATGTGATCATGGATGAGATAAATATACCCTTGAATAATGAAGTGTTATATTGTGAAATGAAATGTGAAGCCATTGTTATTGGCTAATGTGATTCAATGGAAATAAATGAGGCATGTTTGCCTAAATGATAATGAGAATTGAGAATGAAATCTAAATGAATTGTGTGGCTAATGTGTTATTCCATTTTCAGAGTTTGTTGTTGGTGGCATGCCTAATAAGTGTAACAATCTCTTGAAGTTAGGTTGGATTGGATCCTTGAAGCCTAATAGAGATGTTACCACCCTTGAAGCTAGGTTGGATTAGTTCTTGAAGCCAAGTTGGGTAGAAGCTTAGCATGCTTTGCTCCCCTTGAAGCTTGGTTGAACTTGATCCTTGAAGCCTAGTTGGGTATATGATATGATAAATGTGATAACAAACCAAAGCATTAACTCTGAAAATTGAATGGCATATTAGTGTGTTTTGGGCCCATATGTGTGTGTTTGTTTAGATGTAATTGTTGAATGGTGAAATGTTTGAATAATGAGACCATGCTTGTCTTTGTTTAGTGTTGATTATGAATGATTAAATGGATACAAATGAAGTATATGGAAAGATATTGAAATGTGATTTTGTAATGTGAAAGTATGTGGTTAGTTTTGTATATATGATGTTACATGTATAATATGGATTGAGAAATGACATTGCATTGCACTAAGTCATATCATTTGCATGATTATCTTACTAAGCCGTTGGCTTAGCGCGATAGTGTTTAATCGCGCAGGTAATAGAGTTGATAGAGTTGAACCTGAGAGCTCTACGAGACCGAGTGAGAGTAGACCTTGAAGATTTGATTTTTGGGAGCTTAAAGATCAGAGCAAACTTGCCAATCATGTATACTTCTTTATATTTTGTAAAGATATGTTTAATATGTAAATATGCACATATTTTATAACTTCCGCTGTGTAATACCTAAATGTATTTACATATCTATTTTGTTTATATTACCAATTGATTACTTACTATCTATAATGTATATTGATAAAGATGATAACATCATTTAAAGTGTTTTAAATGTTAAGAAAACCGTAGCATCCCTATATTTGGTGCACTTATGCTACATAGTTGTGGTTGTAGTGTGTGTGCATTGGATATGGGGGTGTTACAACATCAATCCATTTGTTTAAATTCATAAAACTTCATAAAATATCAAATTGATTTCTAAAACCCTTTAAATTATTCATTACCCGAGAACCCAAATTTCAAGGCCTAAAACCAAAATTCAACTTTTAAACCAAAAATAATGAACCCTAATCCTTTTAAAACCTTAAACCCTAATTTTTATGAACCCTAATCCTTTTAAACATTAAAAAACATAAAAACATAAAAACTCAAAAATCACACAGTAGCTTAAAATTCAATAACCAAAAATCACAAATCAAAAGTATTTTAAGGTATTTAAAACCCTTGTTTCATGATGTCACCATTCAAACCTTAATTTGTTTAATCAAAGTGTCTTGCCAACCCTTTAAAACATAAAACCCTACTCTATTTTAATTCCCTAAAAAGTCACAGTAGCTTAACTTTAGAATTTCCAAAACCTTAACACATGAGATAAAGAACCCTAAATAGAAATAGTAGCTATACTTGAACTTTTATTTGTTTTATTCAATTCCATATTTATTTATACCTTGATTTATTTCTTATGCTTTAATTTATTTAATTTTAATACTTGATTTATTTATTTTATCATGGATGCATGTTTGTTTTATATTTTGGTTAATAGCTTTGATGAATGATTTATTTATTATGAATGGATATTTACTTTTAACAATTTATTTAGACTTCCAAAAGTTGTAAGAGGTATGTTTCCACTTGGTGGGTACCTCATTAGTTAAACATCATGTAATTTAATTTGCTTTTCTATTTTAGAACTTATGTAAAGGGCATGTTTCTACCTTTTGGTGGGTGTCCTATCTAGGCATGTGATGTAAGGACATGTTTCCATCCTTGGATGGGTGTCCATTTATTTGATTTGTTTTGTTTGGACATTGCTTTGATTTTAATATAATGATGCTTTCTTTTTATTGTGTGTAGTATGGATAATATTGTTATATTTAAGAATTTTATAATGTTAAGACCTGTAAAGGAGGCCGGATCCAATGAACCGGGCGTTGTGGGGGTGCTGGGCCATTTCTTACCTTCCCCACACGTACCCAACTTTCTGAACCAATTAAGGGGTTGGGGATTCCTTAGGAATTGAGTCATCCACTGCTTTCTTTTTCCCGTCCCGTCCGGGTGGCGACTCCATTTTATCCGGACTTAGGTCCGTGTTCTCTAAGGCCCCGGGCCTAAGCAGTGCCTAAATCGCAAGAACCATTCCACCGGGAGTGGGGGCGAAAATCCCCGCTCACACTTACCTTGCCTGTGGAAGGTAAACCATATGTGATATACAATGATGCTTTATATAGTGCTTTAGGTTGTGTTCTGATGCAGGAGGATAGAAACATTGCTTATGGCTCTCGACAGTTGAAGCCACATGAGCTGAATTACCTGACGCATGATTTAGAATTAGCAGCCATAGTTTTTGCCTTGAAGATTTGGGAGCATTACTTGTATGGGGAAAAGTTTTTTATTTATATGGATCACAAGAGTTTGAAATAACTGGGTGTTAAGAGAGAGCTGAATCTTCGACAGAGACGGTGGTTAGAGTTGATTAAAGACTATGACTATTTGATTGATTATCATCCTGGTAAGGCTAATGTTGTTGCTGATGCCTTGAGTTGGAAGTCTTTGGCAGGTTTGACTGCTTATTTGCTCTCGCTGCTTGTTGAGTTGAGAGCATTGCATGCTAGATTTGAGTCTTGTGATGATGGTGCTTTGATGTATCAGTTGTAGTTGAGGCCAGTCTTGTTGGATCATATTATGAAGGCTCAGTTGTCATATGAGAGAATACAGAAAATTGTGTTGGTTTGTCAAAAGGGGGAGAGTCGAGACTTTTATGTGAGGGATGATGGAAGTCTATGGTACAGAGATAGGTTGTGTATTCCTGATGATGTAAAATTGAAAAGGATGATATTAGAGGAAGCACATCAGTCACTTTATGCTATGCGCCCTGAGAGTACCAAGATATATCAGGACTTGAAGCGACATTATTGGTGGTTAGGTATGAAGAGGGGCATAGTAGAGTTTGTATCCAGATGTCTCACTTGCCAGAGAGTGAAAGCTGAGTACCAGGTTCCTTCAGGATTGCTCCAACCTTTATCAGTTCCAGAGTGGAAATGGGAGCGAGTGACAATGGATTTTGTGACTGGACTGCCTTTGACCCAGAAGAAGCATGATGCAATCTGGGTGATAGTTGATCAGATGACAAAGATAGCTCATTTTCTTCCAGTTTGGATGGATTATTCTCTTAAAAGGTTGGTTGAGTTGTGTATCAATGAGATAGTGAGGTTGCATGGAGTCCCAGTTTATTTAGTGTCGGATTGAGATCCTCGGTTTACTTTGAGGTTTTGGAAGAGTTTGCAGATGCTTTGGGTTCTTAGTTGCATTTTTGTACTGCTTTCCATCTTCAGACAGATGGACAATCAGAAAGAGTGATACAGATTCTAAAGGATATGTTGAGGAGCTGTATCATTGATTTTACCTGAAATTGGGACAGATTTTTGCCACTAATTGAGTTTGCTTATAACAACAGTCATCAGTCCAGTATTGGGATGGCTCCTTATGAGGCCTTGTATGGAAGGAGATGCAGGACACCTTTGTGTTGGGATGAGGTTGGAGAAGGTAAACTGGTCGATCCCAATTTGAATAAGAAAACAAAAGAGAAAGTGAAGGTGATTCGGGGTCGTTTGAAAGAAGCTTCAGAACGAAAAAAATCCTATTCAGATTTAAAGAGAAGACATGTAGAGTTCAGTGTGGGAGATAAAGTATTTCTGAAGGTGTCTCCATGGAAAAAGATTCTGAGGTTTAGTTGAAAAGAAAAGTTGAGTCCTAGTTTCATAGGACCATATGAGGTGTTAGAGAGAGTTGGTCCAGTGGCTTATAGATTAGCTTTGCCGCCAGAGTTGGATCAAATTCATAATGTCTTCCATGCTTAATGCTTCAAAGATACAGGTCTAACCCATTTCATATCATATTAGTGGAGTCTATTGAGGTAAGTCTAGATCTAACTTACGAGGAAGAACCAATGGCGATTTTGGCACGAGAGGTTAAAGTATTGAGGAATAAGAGGGTACCACTTATGAAAGTCCTTTGAAGGAATCATGCCACTGAGGAGGTGACATGGGAGAGTGAGCACGTGATGCAGAGTCAATTTTCCCAATTGTTCTAGACTTGAGAATAGGTAATTTCGAGGATGAAATTTGTTTTAGGGGGAGAGAATTGTAATATCCCAAATTTTTGAAAATTTCTAATTTTTGGAAATTTGATAAAATAAATTATAATTTAAATGGATAAGTTAAATTAATGGTTTTAAATGAAAAATGAAGGAATTTTAAATGGAAAAAGTGGAATATATATATGTGATATATATATACAACATATATACAACATATAAAAGTCAACATTTTAAAAGAAAAGTCAAAAGTAAAAAGTAAAAGGGTATTTTTGTAATTAAATCTTACAAATTCAAAATTATTAAATTAATTCAAAAATAAATAATTTTTGAATGGAAGATGAATTTTTGTACTTTTAATTTATTAAATAAATAATTAAATAATTAATTATTAAAATATTATAATATATATATGGTTTAAAATAAAAGATGAAAGGAAAGAGAAATTAAAAAGTTATCTTCATTTCTTCTTCTTCTTCATCATGGCTGAACCACCATGGGAGCATAGACCAATGTTTTGATTCTTCCATGTTCCACAAATTGAAGGATTTAACAAGTTTAAAGTGGATTTTTGGTGATTTCCATCAAATTTGGTAAGTTTCCAACTCCTTTCTTTGAATTCCATGGAAATTTTGATTATGTGAGATTTTGGATTTTTAAGTAGTATATTATAATTATTGGAATTGGCGTGTATGATGTTATTTTGGGTACTTAACAATGATTTTCAGGTTGGATTGAAGAGATGATGGAGTTTGGATAAAGAATGATGAATAGAGAGAATTTAGGGTTATGGATTTTTAGGGTTTGAGTAATCATGGTTTTTAATTGTGCAAATTGGTTCTAAATGAGTTGTTTTGGTGCATAAACAAGTATTTTAAAGTCAAATATTGGATTTGGTTGTGTTTGGTTGGAGTTTGAAAATGGAAGTGGAGATTTAGGGGTTTGGAAAAGTGATTTTTCAAAGTTATTGGATTGTTTGATTTTATTTGTTTAAGCATGTTGTTTAGTGTTAAAAGTGATGAATATAAGCTAGAAATGATTAATGGATTGTGTTGGAATGAAAAACCTTCAATGGGGGAAGGTTATGCCATTTTAGGGTCTTGTGTATAAGAGTGTATTTTTGTAATGTAAATGGTTTAAATGTATTAAAATATCTTTTTAATAATATAAATAAACATAAAACACTAATTTAAATATGGTTTAATATTGAAAATGCCATTAAATGTGATGCTAAATGATTATTTGCTATCACATTTGGTTTAGGCATTGAGGGAGGTTGATTTGCTTCATCCAAATGGTGAAGGGAAAGTTGGAAGGATAAGATTGGAGATTTTTTTAAGCTTGTTTTGGTTGCTATTTGAGGTAAGTACAAACTTTGAATACATTGGTTATGTTTGCATGACATTTGGGCTTAACACATTTTGGTTGGAAAATGTGTTAAGCTACTTGATACATTGGTTATGTATGAATAATGTGCTATGACATTTGTAATGTCGTATATTAGTTAAATGCCTTGTGAAAAGCCATTGATAATGGCTAAATTGTGTAAAATATGAAATATGTGTATTATGTGAAAATGACCAAAAGTGTTTGGATAATGCCATTTGTTGTGTATGCATTAAGTGCATTGTTAAAAAGCCATTGGTATTGGCTAGATTACGTTAAATGTGATTAATATATGAATTATGTTGAAATACCAAAGGTAATTGGGTAATGTTGTATAATGTAATGAGTTATGTGGAAACATAATGAAATGAATTGATATCGATATAAATGAGAAATATGAATAAATTGTGTGACTAGTATGTTATTCAATTTTTAGAGTTCTGTGTTTGGCGACATGCCTATGATTTGCCTATGGGCTAGACTTTGGGCGTCACTATGAAAATATTTTTGAGGTGAAATGACCGGGTCCTAAGCCTCAAAATTAAGTCCTTGAAGCTAGGCTGGGTGAAATGAACGGGTCGTAATCTCAGACCTAGTTGGATTATTATATTGATAAATTGCCTACGGGCTAGACACATGGTATCATTATAGACCAAAACAATAACTCTGGAATTTGAATAGCATATTAGTTATCTTTGGGCCCATGTTTGTGTTTGTTTTATGAGAATTGTGGATTGTGAAATATTTGAAAAGTATGAGAAAATGGAATGATGTGATATCCATTTGCATTGTGCATTGGCATTGCATTTGATTTTTTATTATTATCAAAGTTTGTATTACTAGGATTTTGGCTTAGAACGATTGTTTACATCGCGCAGGTGACAGGATAGATTCAGCTAAGCTAGAGAGTTCTTCTAGACCAGGTCAGGTCTAGACTTGTGTTTGTGCTTGTGGAGTTGATATCAAGATCAGAAACACTGTCAGCAACATGTATATATTTAATGTTATTGTATATTTTGGGTATTATGCATAATATATTATGTTTTTGGATTTTATGTATTATAAACTATAAAGAATATTTGGGTTAAGTTATTTGAAATGGGAGTGTAAGTGTGTTCTAAATTATATATATATCTATATATAAATGTTTAAGAAACTTGATGAAAATGAGGAGTATGATTGAGATGGTGATTTGAAATTATTTGGGAGTGTGTTTCTTTTTACAGGTTGTGTAATTGATATATTTTGGGATGTCTAAATTACAGACAAAATTCTGGCAAATTTTTTTCAGAGATTTTCATATAAAATATTTTTTGGGGTTTCTATTACAAGTAAAGAATATTTATATAGTATTTAATTTTATATATTTAGTATTTGAAATTTTAAATAAAAAATGTGAAATATTTTTTTATTAAATCGATCTATGATATTTTTGTACCGTATATGCTTATTTTACGTATGCTGGAAATATATATTGTACGTATATAGGGTATAAGGGTGTTATAGAATCCATGTCGAATTAGGTTTGAATTTGGAACACCGAATTCACTATGATATTGGAAACTTTTATACTTAATCCTCATGGGTATTGGTACTCTTGATTTAATTAATCCATGTCAAATTCATTTTGAATGAATTCGTCATGGTAGTAGATCTATATGTATATATGTAAAAGAAAAAATCAAAGTGATTTTTAAAAAAAAAATGGTCTAGAAGCCAAAAAAAGGGGTTTAAAAATCAAAATATTTAATTTTATTCTAAACATTTAATACAAGCTTTTATTATGTGTATAATAAAACTAATACAAATTTTTAAAATATGGTACAAGACAATCACTGTGATGGGGGAGGTGGTCTATAATCAAATAAAGCTCTAAGAAATTCATCACCTATTGGAAGTAGAGGCATATCATCTGTCCAGTTTCCTCTCGAAGAAGAAGCACCCGGATCCCGATTATCCTGAAAATCTGTCATGTCATAGTCAATGCCTGAGAAGGGAGGTGGCACATCATGGTCATCAGTCTAGGGCCTCCTTGATGAAGACGTACTAAAATTCCTATGGCCTTGAAATCTAAAGTCCTAAAAGTTTCAATCAAGGTAATCTGTAAGCCAATGACTAGCAGCTAATTCCTCCTGTAGCTTCCAATTATGTTCTTCAAGCATCCGCTATGATCCAAAAAAGGAAAAGTTAGGTTCATACATTTTCATGCATACATTTAGAATATATCAATATAAAATAGGGATTACAAATCAGATAGTTTAGATCAAAGCCTTGAAACCCAAAAGATAGATCAGCATAGGGCGCTACGGGCTAAACATCTGGCTACAGTGCAGCTACATGAGATGGACCATCTCCATCATGACTAGGACCACCTGGTTGTTCCATCGCCTGTAAAAATTCAAGTTAAAAGAGTACAATGAAAAGGCAATTCTAGGATTTACAAAAGATTATGTTTGATTAACCTGAGAGGAGGGAACCATACCATCATCATGGGCAGCATCCCCTGTACCATCCTTCTCTTCATCTTCATCACCCTCCCCTTCATCACCATCTTCCTCATCATACTCATCCTCATTTTCTTCGTCACCTTCTTCTCCCATACTTTCATCACCTCCTCCATCTTCTTCTTCTTCATCTCCCTGTGCCACTATACCTTCAATGCCATTAGGAAAGACTTCAAAGTGCAGAAGCTGGTCCCTTATGAACTAAGCATATGTCAACTCTGGTCGGAGCAAGAAAGCATTGACATCAAATTTGTTCCTGACACATATCCAGGAGTCCTCTGACATAGATGTATAAATCAGCACAACAACATATATTAGCTGGCGCTCGCCTATGATTAGAGCCAAGGAACCAGTTATGTACCCTCTCACCAAGGAACCAACCACTGGAAACCAGCACGATAATGATCTGACTAGAATTCTGCAAGGGTAATGCATTTTTCATTGTAGTGGTCCAATTCTCCCTCTCATCCGCTCTCCACCAAGCAATGTCCACCTGCAAAATGACTAGACAAGTAAGTTATTTCTCTTATAGATTTTAACAATTACACTAATTCCATCTTTTTGCCTTATCTTAGGTCAGGCAACTCAGCTAATAGTGTTGGGTATGCACATGATGACTACTAGGCACCTCCATTCATTTCGACAGCCAAGGGCTAAGCCTCGAGTATCCAACTCGTCTCCCATATTTGCCATGGGCCTTCACAAGGTTATGTTCGTATGCCCGCACATATCAAGGAAAAATAATAAAGACCAAGCTCATATATACACATCATCTTTATTTGACAAAGGACAAAATCATACTTGGCAATGACCATAAAATCGGTGAACGATCTCTTATCCCTATAAATTTTATCAAAACCATGGTAAAGGTATGCAAGGCCAACTTTTCCCTAGGCATAAAATGGAAAGAGATCAAAATCAACTAGAGCAGGCAAAATCGATACGTGAATGGCTGCCTCAGTACTGCATAAGATTGTCATAGCTAGCAGATATAATAAGAATCCATCATTGTATCATTCCGCCCATTCACCATGTATTTGTCGAGTCTGTCTCATCCAATACTGTCATATATATTCATATTTTATTTTGTACGCTCCTTTATATTGAGGCCTTAGACCAATCAGCTATCGAAGTTCATCCTGTGTCAATATGTCATTGGTTAAAGGAATGGGGATCCCATCACATCTCAAGCCCATGATTGCAGTAAAATTTACTGGACTGATGATCATCTCCTCGATAGGCAAGTGAAAAGTATGGGTGGTGTCCATCCACCACTTAGTAAGCACCTGAATTACAATTCTGTCAATCTAGTAAACCTTTGTATGAGCTACAGCACAAATTTCTCAAATCCACATTCTCAAATGATCCTCCAAACTAGAGGTGGTACTTGCTCATACCACTGGCGAGCCTTATGGACATTCCTGCCACCTTAGATCACACAATTATCATATTGCCGTAATAAAGGAAAGTCAAGCCAGGGAAGTATGTCAGCCCTACTCATAATTCTAATAATAATAATAATATTATTATTATTATGAAATGTGCATAAAAATTATTTTCAGCACCCCAATACTTTTGCTTTTTTTAATAAACTCTAAAAATTTATTTTTGGCATTTTTTTGTGTCATGACTAACATTCTGTTTAAATTATTTTGTATTCAGGTATAAAGCCATTTTTTAAATTAATTTTTCTACCACTAGTATTAATTTTTTCTATTTTCTTAATTACTTCATTTATTTTTTCTCAAATGTTTGCTAAGTCCTCACAAATTAATTTTCATGACTAATTCTAGCTACTACAGTAATAAAAGTGTAGTAAAAATAAAATAAAATAGAAAGGAAAACTTACTTGTGATTTTTGTTCTGAACTACGATGGAGATGCATTCCCGTTAGAAGGGGAACCCGATCCACTCTGTTGTTTCTAAGGTATGTAATTAACTTGGCATTCACATGGGGCCAAGTCCTAGATGCGTGTTGATTGGCCTCCATTTTTATATATGCTGAAAGTTGATAATTTTCAAATGCACAAAGAAACTCAAATTGTTTGCTCGAATGATTGTAATTTTGACTGAAGTTTTGAATGACCTTCTCAACATGAAATGCTACATATTTATAAAGAATGGGTTTACAACATAAGATCAAGGCTAAAGCACCATTTACGTGCTTTACTTCAAAGTCAGAGAAGGGACATGCACAAAATAAACAAATTTGAAAAAAGGATAAAGCAACACAAAGACAAAAGTTATAAGCTGCATCATATCAATTATTTAGATCAATAATTCATGTCTCCTTTTAGTAAATGCCTCCCTTTAATAATTCATGCCTCCTTTTAATAATTCATGTTTCCTTTAAATAATTCATATCTTAGCTCACATACAGCACAAGCACACAATAAGTTCCTTTCAAAAATTCACATTTCAGCTCACATACAGCACATGAGCACACAATAAGTTGATATTTATTATGGGTTATAATTTTTGTGTGTCTAAAAAATATTATTTGTGCTCACAAATATTTTTTTCACGCAGGGGGCAAGAGTATATAGGTATCTATATACAGTAAAAAATATCCAAATTTTTCGTAAACCCTCTACTGACTACTGAAATTAATTTTTTGCAGATGCCTCGGGTCCAGAATCCAACCAACCTCGGGTCTAGAATCCAACCAATCCAGTTTTGGGTCCAGAACCCAACTAATCTAGTTTCAAGTCTTGAACCCAACTAACTTGGGGTCCAGAACCCAACCATTCTAGTTTCGGGTCGAGAACCCAACCAACCTCGGATCCAGAACCCAACAATTCTAATTTTGGGTCCAGAACCTGTAATATCCTCATGTATACCTTAAAAGTTTTGATTATATTATTGTTATATATTGGATTGAATATATGTGTTAAATTACAAGAGAAAAGAAGTTGGGAAAAGAATGTATAGGTATTTGTGTTTTGAGAAGAAAAGAGGGTGTAGAGAGAAGTGTATATGTTGTTTATATGGTTGTATAACTAACATATACATTGGTCAAAAGGGTTGGTCAATACAAGATGATATTTATTTGTGGCATGTGAAATTATATATATGGGTATATATGAGACAAAAGATTAATTAAATGGATGAAGGGCATGGAGGTAATTTTCTTTGGTTAAGTTGCATGGTGGAGATTAAAAGAAGAAAAGTGGTTGACTTGTTGGTATTTTCTTCTTTCTTTCTTGAAGAGGCCGGCCATTGAAGAAGAGAAAGAGCTAGGGAGGTGTTTGAAGTTCTATAATTAAATTGAAGAAGGAATCAAGGGTTTTGGTTAGAGATTTGTGGAATTTCTTCATTTAAGGTAAGTTTTCTCTTGATTTCTCTTGTTCTATTTGGAATTTTGTTTGAGTTTGATGGAGTGTGTTTGTGTATGGTGTGTGTAAAAGTGTTGAAATGGAATTAAAGATAAGAAGCTAGGTTGGTGTTGGTGATGGAAGAGTAAGAGTTGTGTTTAGTGAATTTTTTTCTGTTTTACAATTAGTAAAGGCTGTGACTTGTATGATTTTTAATTAATTATAGAAAAATGTTCTTGAAGTGAATTTTTGATATGTTGTGCCTCTATGAGTCTAGAATGACTGAAAAATATGTTGATTCGATTTTGGAATGGTTATGAGTTTAGAAAGATTATTTTTATTAGACCTGTTCCAGCAGGTACCTTAACTGAGACAGCTATATTTCGGGATTTTTAATAAAATGTAGAAAAATCATATCCAATTGAATTTTGGATATGTTTTTTCTTAGTGAGTCTAGTATTTGAGAAAAATAATTTGGAACCACGTTGATTGAATTTGATTTATGGAATTCACAAAGTTCAGAACTGCTGCCAGGATGCAGGGCAATTGGGGCAGTCTGGTTAGGTGAACTATTTGACCAAGATTTTGTGTTCAGTTTGATCTGAAATTTTAAAGGAATGATTTTAAGATACAAAAATAAATTCTGTAAAAATTTTAGAATTTTTAGTCAAGTAGATTATTTTATACAATTTTTCAAAATAAGGATAAAATGGAGTCTTAAACCAGAATGTACTATTCATATGGTCATTTTGCTAATATTCCTTTTGGATTAGATTGTGAAGAGGTTGAATTGCCCTAACCGTGTCCCTCAAGTGGTGCTGCCCGTGTCCCTCAAAGGTTTTGAAGAGATTGGGTTGCATTAACCTAAATGTGGAGAATTCTTGGAAAGAAAAGAAATGTATAGATTGATGGGACTAGTTCTTGAGGTAAGTACCAATACATATTATTGTATTTAATTACATAATTTGAGGCTTAACACATTTGTTTGCAAATGTGTTAAGTGATCTATTATATTGTTAACATAATTGGACTAAGGTGATGATTGAATGATGTGAAGGATGTGAAGATCATTAACAAGGTAAGCATAAACCCTATTTGATTGTATATCCTTATATGTCTTTGAACATTAACACATTGGGATGAAAGTGTTAAATAAGCTATTATATTGTGAATGTAAATGAAGAATATATATAAAGGATGAAATATGAAATGGGAAAGGTAGGAAGAAATGAGGATCATTCTTAAGGTATGTGCAATTTGTTATGATAAATGCTCTAGTAATGAATGATGTTAATGTGTTTTGAGAAGTGAGAAAATGTTATGTTATATGCATTGTGAATCTTGTGTATGGCAATGTATTATATGAATAATATACTTTGAAATGTGATATCAATGATGCTATATGTATCATATGGATTGAGATATGATATGATATGAAGCCATTGTGATTGGCTATGATAATTCAATTGAAAGAGATAAGGCATGTTGGCCTAATTGATGATGAGATTGATAATGAAATAATAAATGAATTGTTTGTTTAATATGTTATTCAGTTTCAGAGTTCTGGATTTGGGTGGCATGCCTAAGAAATGATGAAAGGTAACAGTCTTGCCGGGTTGAGGATCTCCTCATATGTGTTGAGTTGATGGTCCAAGAGACTGGGTCTGTTACACTATGAGAATTGTGAATATGAGATATATGATTTGTAACAGTCTTGCCGGGTTGAGGATCTCCTCATATGTGTTGAGTTGATGGTCCAAGAGACTGGATCTGTTACACTATCCATGGATAGAGATACATGTATATACATTGCCTACGGGCGTGATGATTGTGACTATGAACCAAAGCAGTAACTCTGAACTTTGAATAACATATTAGTGTTTTGGGCCCGAGTCTGTCTTTATTGTCAATGTGAAATGCAAGTATTGAAATACTGATTGTGAGTATTAATAATGAATTATGCTTGGTGAATTGTGAATAATATAATGTTATTAAGTGTAATATGTAAATGAATTGTGGTTGATGATAAAGGTTGTCTTTATTGGAAATATGATTTATGATTTATATGATATGTAAATTGTGTATTGCAATAATGAGTGATATGATGTGTAATGTGTGTATTGCAATAATGAGTGTATGATATGTAATGTGTGTATTGCAATAATAATTGGTATGATATGTAAAGTGTGTATTGCAATAATGGTTGGTGTGGTATATATATAATGTAGGGGTATTAATATATTGGTTTTGAGTATTGGTGATGCATTGGGGTTGGTGATAATATTATGTATATATATACATCATATATGAAATTAGCTAGGATATATTAAAGATAAAATTAAAAAGAAAAGAAGATATGATAAGAACTAATTATATATTGAATCGATGTATCATTATATATCAATACTTCTATACTATATGTTTATATTTTATATTTGGACTACTAAGCTCTCGGGCTTAGCGCGGGTGTTTATTCGCGCAGGTATATAGATGGAAGATATGAAGTCTTTGTTATGCCACAAGAAGAGTAAAGTTTGTCGAGACCAACTAGAGGGTAACGCATACATGTATAAATTTTAATTATGATGTATTTCTGACGAGAGAGTATTTATATGTATAAATGAAGTTTTAATAAAGATAATGATTTTGTAAATGTTATTTAAATTAATGTATTATGGTTTGAACTCTGTTACAGGTTTTTAAAAGGTAACGAAAAGTGACATCCTTATACTTTATATATTTACTGTATGTATACTAGGTATACGCATAGTACTTATATAGGGTATCGGGGTGTTACAGAACCCAACCAATCCAGTTTTGGGTCCAGATTCCAACCATTCTAGTTTCGAGTCCAAAACCAAACTAATCCAGTTTTGGGTCTAGAACATAACCAATCAAGTTTTGGGTCCAGAACCCAACCAACCTCGGGTCTAAAACCCAATCAGTCCAATCTCGAGTCCAGAACCTAACCAACCTTGGGTCCAGAACCCAACAAATCAATTTCCTGGGTCTAGAACCCATCCTTAACAAAAATTAGCCCAAAGTCATGTTGCTTGTCACTCTCTGACTGAATTTAAGATTGTTCAAGCAGGGGGCAAACTGTAGACCCTTAATTTTGATCTTAAACTAGTCCGGTCCTAATTAAAGAGGGCCAAAGTCATGATTGGTCCATTCTAAATAGCTTAAATCTATTTTAAGCTTTTAATTAGATTGTTCTATTTTTGTGAGGCCTAAAATAAGCTAGTTCAGCCTTTAATGCCTTAAAATGGTCTATTCCAAAATTTGACTGGGTTTAAATGGGTTTGGGCTAGGCCATTTTAATATGGGCAGCATCCATATTGAATTGGAGGCCATCCAATTCTATATGGAGGCCTCCAATTCGATATGGATGGCTCCATATCAAATTGGAAGCCATCCAATTCAATATGGAGGCTCCATATCGAATTGCAATGCATCCAATTTGATATGGACACCATCCATATCGAATTGGATGCAAACAAATTCGATATGGTTGGCCCATATCAAATTAAACAAGGTTTAATTCAATATGTCCTCAGTTTCATGTTGAGTTTATTTTGTTTTAATATGATATGGTTACGGGTTTGTGAATTATGAATTTGCAAATCCGAATTAGGCTCGAGTGGACCTATTTTAACCTAGGTTGTTTCCTATAAATAGGTGATTAACAATTAAATAGAGGGACATCAATTTTGATTAATGAGCTAGCGGCCAAAAATAATTAACAAATAGGAGAGAAAAGCATATGAAAAACACAATTAACACACATCAATTGAGAAGGCAGTGACCATTGACCATTGTCTCAAGTTTGCTTTATCCAACCAAAGCCAAAAATTGGTAAAAGCCGAAGGCTTGAATCAATATACTCTCAGTTTTGGCGGAATTTATAAATGGCGGTTTGTCTTTGTAACTTAATTCATTTAAATTTGCAGTAAGTTAACTTATTATTACTTCATCTATCGAATTGCCTTTGTTTAAGTAGTTCATTCTTTTACCTTTTGATTTATATACAAATATATAGTAGCTTCTTTTCATTGTTTGCAAAGTTACCATATCTTAATTCATTCAATATTGTTTCTAGACTTAGTTACCAATTTTCAAAACCTTAACATCTTGTTTTAACTTTAAAAAGCTTAGTTTTTAAATCAAAACCCCAATTTCATCATTGAAACCCCAAAAATCATAGCTTTCAAATCAAAACCCTAATTTGTAAATTAAAATCCTAAAAATCCTAATTTCAAATCAAAATCCTAATTTCTGAATTAAAATCCCCAAAACTCTAATATCTAAATCAAAACCCTAATTTTTATCTCAAAAACCCTAATTTTATTTTTAAAAAACCCTAAAACACTATTTTTATCCTAAAAACCCCAATTTAATCATAAAAATCCCAAAAGCCATCTATAAGCCCTAATTTAGTATGTAAACCCTAAATTTATATTTTTGATGCTTTATTTGAGATTAAAATTTAGATTTAATTATTTTATGTCTACAATGAATAATTTACTCATGTTTTATTTATCATGGATAATTTTTTCTATTTTCTATGGTGAATGTTTGAATGACTTGATTTTATCTGGTTAATTATTTAAACTTCAAGGATGTAAGATGTATGTTTCCACTTTGTGAGTACCTCATTTATTAAGTTCAATATAATTTTATTTATTTCTAATTTTAGGATTAATATAAAGGGCATATTTCCACCAAATGGTGGGTGTCTTATTTTATTTAGTTTTTGACATTGGACATTATAAGACCATGTTTCCATCTTGTATGGGTGCCCATTTATTATTTTGTTTGAACTTATTTTAATTTTAATACAATGATAATTTATTTCAATAATTGCATGTATTATGGATGATTGTATGATATTTAAGAATTTAATAATATTTAGACATGAAAAGGAGGTTGGTTCCAATGAACCGGGCATTATTGGGTGCTGGGTCATTCTCACCTTCCCCACACGTACCTAACTTTCCGAACCCATTAGGGGTTAGGGATTCCTTAGGAATCGAGTCGTCCACCCCTTTCTTTTTCCTGGCCAGTTTGGGTGGCAACTCTATTTTCTCTGAGTTTAGGCCTGTGTTGTCTAAGGCCCTGAGCCTAACAGTGCTGAAGTTACAAGAACCATTCCACATGGGAGTGGGGTCAAAAATCCCCACTCACACGAAGATTTAACTCTTTTTGTACACCTAAATACTTGAAACTTTTATGATCTGTATAAATAGAACATTTCTCTCTATACAAAGAATGTTGCCAAATCTTCAATGCAAAATCAATAGTTACTAACTCCAAATCATGAGTTGGGTAATTTAACTCATGAGACTTCAACTGCCTTAAGGCATAAGCAACAACCCTAACTTCTTGCATCAATGCACACCCCAAGCCATTATGGGAAGCATCACTATATTTCACATATGGCTTATCTTCTGTTGGTAGAGTAAAGACAGGAGCCTGAGTGTGAGCGGGGATTTTAGCTCCCACTCCCGGTGGAATGGCTCTTGCGACTTTGGCACTGTTTAGGCTCGGGGCCTTAGAGAACACGAGCCTAAGCCCAAAGAAAATGGAGTCGCCACCTGGACAGACCAAGAAAAAGAAAGGGGTGGATGACTGAATTCCTAAGGAACCCCCAATCCCTTAATGGGTGCAGAAAGTTGGGTACGGGTGGGAAGGTGAGAAACGGCTCAGCACCCCCACAACACCCGATTCATTGGAACCGTCCTCCTTTGCAGGTCTTAATATTATAAAATTCTTAAGTATAATAATATTATCTAAATTACGTGCAACAATTAAAATAAAGAATCATTATATTAAAATCAAAGCAATGTCCAAACAAAACAAATAAATGGACACCCATCCAAGGATGGAAACATGTCCTTACATCGCCCATGTCTAAAACTAAATGGGACACCCTCCGAAAGGTGGAAATATGTTCTTTACATTAGTCCAAAAACTTTAAAATAATTTAAATTACATAATATTTAACTAATGAGGTACCCACAAAGTGGAAACATACCTCTTACAATTTTAGAACTAAGGCAAATAAAAGAATATTCAATTATCTAATTATAAATAAAAGAAAACCATTCATAAAATAAAATAAACCATTCATCATTAACACATAACAAATCACATAATCAAATAAATAAATAAAATTAGAATTTAATCCATTAAATAAACAAAGTTAAGGTTTAAGATTTAGGATTTAAGAAATTAGGGTTCTGGGATTTAAAGTTTTAGAGTTTTTGGTTTTATTTATGGCTTTAGGCTACTGGGGGTACTAGATGTTGTTTTTATGATTTCTAAATTTTAGTTTTGAAGAATTAAGGTTTTGGCATTTAGAATTTGTGTTTTAAAGAATTAAGGATTGTGAAAAAGGATTTAGGATTTTTGTCAAAACATGATTATAAAACTCTAAGACTATTTTAAAATGGATTTTTGATAAATACTTATATATAATATAACTACTGGACGTTTAAAACATTATTTGAATAATCTAATACTATAGTGATTTAACGGAATAGGCTACTGTGATGATAATAAATAATAATTGATCAAGGTTTTAACTAAATAAGTTAGGGTTTAATTTAAATTAGAATTAGGGTTTCTAAGAAAACTATCAATATCATATTCAAATTTGAAAGATGGGGCTACTATGAAGATTTTGAAAAATTGATTTGATTAGGGTTTTTAAGAAAATAGATTATTATAGTTTTTAGAAAAGTGTAATTAGGGTTTGTGATTTCAAAAATATGTGTTACGGGCATTAAGGCATTAGGGTTTTGGAAAAACTCTTTCTAGGATTTTTAAATAAAGTTTGGATAATAAGCATAACCATTGATCAAGTAACAAAAATATGCATGCTTGAACAATTTATCAAATTGTATAATGAAGTTACTGTGAATATAAGCAAAGAAATAAAGATTCAAACCTCTGTTGTTGGTTCCACCACAATCTTTGAATTCTGGTTGAGCAATAATAAAGACAGTGTAGGCTGCCTTTGATGGATTGGTGTTGCTTCCTCACTACCTCTTGCTTCTTCAAGGTTTTCTTTTGGCCGAAAGAATTCAAGAGTCCCAAATCCGGTTAAAAATTTCAGCTCTAGAATTTCCTCCTCCTTTTTAAAAGATCCCCTCCCTTTCTGTGTGTTTTAATGTGGTATTTATAGGAAAAATAAAAAACCTACTTCTAATTGTCTCAAGAAATAAAAACCATTTAAGAAAAGAAATAAAAAACAAATAGAATTGGGTTTCGACAAAAGCTGCATTGGCAAAAATTGCGCTGGCAAAAATTGCTGCAGGCTACTGGCGGGCCAGCTACGAGAATCTGCGAGAATTGCGTGCGAGCTATAGGTGCAGGCTAGCCAATTTGCCGTAGGAATTTCCTACAGCGAATTGGCCTATGGCCATTTTGCCGCAGAAATTTCCTATGGCGAATTGGCTTGTGGCTAATTTGCCACAGGTTTTTCCTACTGTGAATTGACTCAAGCCAATACATCTTCGGTGATGAAAATTTTTTATCGCCGATTCTTCCGTCGTCGATTTTTATTTATTTATTTATTATCATTTTTTACTTTTACATTTTTATTTTATTAAAAATAAATATTATACGTAATAAATATTAAAATAAATATTATTTAATTAGAATGCCAGAAAAATTATTTTGGACTGTTTTAAAAAATATTGGATTGAACTAGGTCAAAAATTAAAGGTCTACAGTTTGCCCCCTGCTTGAGCGATCTGAGACTACAATAAAAGAGAGCGAAAAGCAATGTGATTTTTTAATGGATTTAGAGCCATACTGGACTCCACACCCAAGGTCAGTTTGAACTCTGGACTAAAAAATAGTTTGGGTTCTAGGCCCAAGATAAACTTAGGGGTAAGTTCTAGACTTAAAAATAATTTAGGTTCCGGACCTAAGGTAAGTTTTGGACTTAATTTGGGTTCTGGACTTGTGGTAAGTTCTGGACTTAAAAATAATTTGGGTTTTGGACCTGAGGTAAGTTTTGGACATAATTTCAGTTTTGGACCAGAGGTAAGTTTTGGAATTAAAAAATAATTTGGGTTCTGGACCCCAGCTAAGTTCTGGACTTAAGAGTAATTTGAGTTTTGGACCCGAGCTAAGTTCTGGACTTAAGAGTAATTTGGGTTTTGGACCTGAGCTAAGTTCTAGACTTAGGGGTAATTTGTGTTCTGGACTTAAGAGTAATTTAGGTTATGGACCCGAGGTAAGATCTAAACTTAAAAGTAATTTGATTATCTGCAAAAAATAATTATAGTCAGTAGGATACTAAAGAAATTTGCAAAAAATTTAGCTATTTTTTACTATGCCTATATCTTCTTGCCCTTTGTGTGTAAAAATATTTTAAAAGTGCAAAAATATTTATATACACTCAAATATCTAAATAATTAAATTGAATAATTGAGTTTACTATTTATTCATTGTGTAGTCACTATTTATGTACTATTCACTAACTATTCATTTACTATTTATCAATAGTAATATTTACTTTTTTTTCTTTTTTTTCTTTTTTTCTTCACGAGAATACTATTTTTTCTTTTTTCTTTTGTCTTTTTTCTTTGCAATTTTTCTATATAAACCTTGGCTCATCTCTTCTTTTCATCCACACTCACACATATTTTGATAGTGAAATCAGAGAGTTTAGTAGAAAGTTGATGAGAAAATGCATTTTTTGAGATCAGGAACTCAATCTAATGCTGAATTATTATAATTTATTCGATGGCATGCTGCTAGCTGGGATGCAGCTTCATCGTAGTTCAAGTAAAAAAACTAAGGTAACAATGCAATTTAATATTTATTATTTTAACAGAACAAATATGTATATACTTTTTGTTTTTGTTTTTGCTTTTGTTTTTGTTTTTCTAAAGATTTAGGAAAAATAAATTAATTAGATGACTATATTGAAGAATTTAATAGACAAATATATAGATAGATTAAAATAGAACATAATGAATAAATTTAGTCTATAAATCAGTGGTATTGATATGATGATATACTTACCTTGTGTTAACTTACCTGGCTCCGTGTTAGCACGATCGTTGTGTTATCTGGGGTGGAGGGTGTGTCTATAAAGCCCAATAATGGTATAATGTAGCATCTTCTTTGGTAAAATGGATTATCCGATATTGCAGTTTTGAAAGCTTTATCTTGCAATTACCATCCGAGGAGTGTCCGATAGACAAGAGTGTAGTTCAAGCATTGTCAGAGCAATGGATGGACATGACCCATGCTTTTCACCTACCTATAGGAGAGATGACCATTGGCCCAGTCGATTATATAGCCATAACTGGTATCTGGTACTACGTCCTTTCGGTCCCTCTTACCAATGATATTTTGACATTCAAATAAGTCCAACAGTTAATCGGTATAGAACCATCATTAAAAGGGCCTTTCAAGATAAAAATTGAGCCGATTCAGAGTTATTGGATGAACTATGAAGGACGGGTTCATAGGGAAACAACCAAACAATATGCTAGAGGATTTTTACTGTATTTGCTCGGGTCGACCATTTTATGCAGCACCGAATCTGCCATCCATTTGTCGGTGTTGAGGGCCCTTATTGATATGAGTATGGTATCGCTTTACGGCTGGGGTGAAGCTGGCCTTGCCTATCTCTATCATGGACTAGACAAGGTTTGCACAAATAAGAAGACTTTTATTGGCTTCATGGTGATTGTCGATGTACTCTTCTTATACCAATGTCAATTCCATTCTTATTCTTACATGAATTTGATTTTCATTATTGTTGTAGGTATGGGCATATGAGCATAATCTTGTGAGGATTCCTGGCATTTATTGAGAGAGAGTCGGGTATCCGAGATTAAATTCTTGGTTGTTGGATCGTGTAGCAGTTCCCTGCACACCCAACGCTCTCTTAAGTTGCTTAACCTAGGGCCAGGTAAGATAGTATTAGTATACTTTAAAATTTATATAAAAGTTCACTTACCTTATGTTATTTTGTAGGTCAATTTGGCTTGGTGGAACACAGAAGAGCGGATGAACTGGACTTCTTCCATGAATGTTGCATTGCCTTTTCAACATACCCACCGAGTCATTACCGGCCCTATGTCTAGTGGTTGGTTTCTCGGGGAGAGAGTGTATGAGTGGTTCCTTGGTCCCGAGTGATGAAGGATCCCGATGAGTTTCCCGGAGTATACTTTAAATATCACATCAATGCCGAAGAATGCATGATGGTTAGCTCGGCACGGTTATGATGTTGAAACCTTTCTCTATCCACCGGGTGCATCTTATATCCAATTTATTCGAGTAGGACTCTTGAACTTTGATGTATCTCCTGTTGGTGTATGGGAGATTCCTGAGGAAAATGAGGATAGTGATGAAGAGGAGAATCACGGAGAAGGAGGAGAGTCCATCCTGCATCTTGGGGCTAGCACCTCTCATGTAAACTTTTACCATTTTTCCATTGCAATTACTTCTTTCTTAACTTGTTTTGACATTTTAATGATTGTTGCAGGTTGCTGACTCATTTGGTCATGAGGCTAGACCTTCCTTTGCCGCTCCTCCGTTTGCTCATTCTAATAAACCGAAAATGCCATCTCATCCATAGGGCGTTGATATGAATTACTTGGTAGGTTTTCCTGTTCCATGATAATTTATGCTACATGTATGCATGATTATGTATTCTCTTACCTTTTTCTTTCTGGCTCACAGTGGATGCTTAAGGAACAAAACAAGCAAATTCAAGAAGAGTCATCTACTAGTCGTCAACAGGTTGCCCATTCTGAAAAATTATATCACCAGTTAGAGCAAGATTTTTGAGACTTCTGGTTTCAGAGGGAGAGAGATCCTGGTGCTTCGTCATCTAGAGGACCCCAAGCTGATGACCATGAGATCATTTTATCTACTTCGGATGAGGACTGTTACCGATCTGAATTCCAAGGTAATAGAGATTCAGGTGCTCCTTCTTCGGGTGAACTCGGATAGGTGATATGCTTCCTCCTCCAATAGGCGATGACTTCTTCAGGGCTTTGTTTGATCATGATCCACCTCCTCATTCTTAGTGATCTATCAGTATTGTATTAATTAAGAAAATATTGTATAATAAATATAATGATAAAAATAATAATGATGATATATAATTTACACTTTTATGGTAACTTTTGACATTTTTTTTACATTACAATTATTGGTCTTTCCTTTTCACATTCGAAATTTCCACAGTAGCGCTAATTTACAAAACCAAAGACAACGTGGCAACTCAAAACCTTTTCTTTGCCAATTTCCTATTCCTGCGTGTCTCGGTCTCAAGCTACTCCTTGTCAATTTTGGAATAGCCAATCATCCCATATAAATCTGTTTTTATACAGAAGCCAGAAAATTTTCCACTTGAGCATCAAAATTCCTTTTAATTAATTCTAATTTTTCTTCAATTGTCAACAATGACCAAATTCAATTTGAAGAAAATAAAAGGTCTATTTAAAAATATGAATGCCATTCATTGGAAACAAATATCTTGGTCTAAAATTGATACTTTGAAGTGTTTTCAAAATATTAAATTGGACCATTCTTTTTTACATGCCATGGCTTCTTTTTGGAATGTAAATTCTAGGACATTCGAGATTAATGGCTTTGAGATATGTCCCATGATTGAAGAATTTGAGGCCATCCTTAGATATCCAAGCAATCAACCAATGGCGTTACCTATATTGATTTTCAAGACTCAACAAAAGATGTAAATGTTATTTCAGTTTTCAAAGCCCGAAGTTCTACAGTTGACGAGAGGTGAGAAAATTCTGCTTGGTCCCTTAATTGACATTTGCCTTTCTCACTTGGCTCCTACTAAGGCATGGGGATGTATGCTTTGTCTATGCTTAATTGGCAAATTTTTTCTTGTTTCTTCTGATGGCGATATTGATCCACGAGTATTGGATATCATGGACCAAATGGAAGGAGGCTTGTCGCCGATACCTGTGATCTTAGTCGAGACTTTAGTTGGATTAGACCAACTTAAATCAGGATTGTCAAAGAGATTGGCCGGGAGTTTGTTGCTGCTTCAATTAATTACCTAAACTGCCCTCTTGGGTTTTCAATTTAGGTTTCCTTTTTTTCCTTTTTTTTACTGCCCTAATTTTTGCCTAGTCCGCCCTTGTGGGTTTTCAAAACTAGTGAGCTGTCCTAATTTTTGCCTAAGCCGCCCTTGCGGGTTTTCAACTTAGCGAACCTTCTTTTTTTATTATTTTATTATTTTATTATTTATATTTTTTTGAATTATTTTCTTGTACTTACAGATTTGGCTTCAGGAGAGTCTTTGCTTACTCGATACTCCATCTATGGATTTTGCCAGATATCTGCCGCGACATCACTCTGCTAGGAAACAACTCCACCCTGCTTCTTCATATGCCGACTGGGTTGACTGGATCCATTCTTGTGTTAAAGTCAACATCCATTGGTTAGTACCTTGGTGGAAGATTTCTCGTATCACCATTCAAACATACTTGATGTATGTTCCTCTTATTACTCTTCGTCGAGGTACTTGCTATGATCCTCGTCGGCTTGACCGTTAGTATGGAGCTGAGCCACGGGGTTTTGATTTTAATCTTGATTTGGACATGCCTTGTTTGATTGAAGCCTACTTAGATCGGCCGAAGCAAAGCTGGCCTGCATGTTACTGCCATAGATTTTACATTTGTCAATTTCTTTAGAAAGAGTTTTGTTAGGATGAAAAAATAATAAAAGTAATAATAAGAGATGTTTCTTTTCCTTTTATAATTTGTCATCACCTTTTATTATTGTGTTTATTTATTTCATCCATATCTGGTCAAATACTTACAACAGTGCTCATAGAACAATTTTAATATTAATTCTATTTTAATAAATTGGGGAACAACCAAACATAAAGCCAGCATACATAAGATCACTCTTGTTGCCAACTTCTAATTGGTGATTTTCTCTCGTTTAGCCCTAATTATTGCCTTGCCTGCCCTTTTGGGTTTTTAAAACTAGGGGACTGCTCTAACTTTTGCCTAGGCCACCCTTTTTGGGTTTTCAACCTAGCGAGCTCTTTTTCTTTTTCTCTTTTTTATACATAAAACCTCTTCAACCTATTAATATTTACTGGCTCACTAAATTTGTTCCCGTCCATGTCTGATAACTTCACTACACCCTTGTTCATGACTTGTTTCACAACATATGGCCCTTTCCAGCTAGGCCTAAATTTCCCTCTTGGATCATATACGTTAGGCTTACATTGTTCCAACACTAAATCACCAACTTTGAGCTTTCTGATTTTAACCCTTCTATTATAGGCCCGAGCTATCCTCCTTTGATGCAGTTGATGATGATACAATGCTTTTAACCTTCTCTCCTCTAGTAAAGCTAACTATATGTATTTGCTCACTACCCACTCCATCTCAGGCAGTTCAGCTTCTAAGATCACTCTTAACGACTTGATCTCAATTTCAATTGGCAATACTACTTCCATCCCGTAAACCAAAGAGAACGGTGTCATTCCAGTCGGTGTTTGCACACTTGTTCTATATCCCCACAAAGCAAAAGGAAGCATCTCTGACCAATCCCTGTATGTCTTGGTAATTTTGGACTAAATTTGCTTAATTATCTTGTTTGTTTCTTCTACTGCACCATTAGCCTTTGGTCTATAAGGAGAGGATCGGTGATGATGGATTTGGTACTTCGAGAATAAGTCATTAACTGCTCCTTGAAATTGTACCCATTATTTGATATCACACTGTGCGGGACCCCATACCTGTAGATGAGGTACTTTTCAATAAATCTAGCCATTTGACTTGCCCTCAATTTGTTGAAGGATTCGACTTTGACCCATTTTGAAAAATAATCTACTGTTACTATAATAAAATGGTGACCATTTGAGGCTATTGGATGTATATCTCCTATAATGTCAATTTCCCAAGTGGCAAAGGGCCAGGGTGAAGACATAGAATGCAATTCTTCAGGAGGCATGCACTTCAAATTACCATACATCTGACATTGCCGGCACTTCTTTGCAAACTCAATACAATCTCTCTCTATGGTCAACCAATAGTAATCTTGCCGAATTATCTTTTTTACTAGGGCTAAACCACTCATGTGTGGACCGTAACTTCCCGTGTGTATTTTTGACATGATATGCTCCACTTCAGGCTTCCTCAAGTGATTATTCACTTTCCTCCAAAAATAGTCTTATAGTATCATACCATGCATCATGGTCTGTATCAGTTTCCATGATTGTCTCACATTCATAGCAAGGAGTTGATGAATTGGTCAAGATCAGAGGCTTGAGGAATAAGTTGACAAAATTTTCCCATACCGAAGCCAATGTGGCTAGGGCATCGACCATCTTGTTTTCTTCTTTTGTTAGGTGTATAAACCTGCACTCCTTAAAGTTCTTCTTCATCATGGTCAAGTAATGGTGGTATGGTTTTAATTTCTCTTCCTTCAACTCCCACTCCCTATTTACTTGGGATGCTACTAGCATTGAATCGTCAAAAACTTCCACCTTATCCACCTTAATAATCATTAGGGTTTCTAAACCAAAGATACATGCTTCATATTCCACCATATTATTGGTTACCCTGAATTTCAACTTTTTGGCTAAAGGGATAAGTTTCCCTTCGGACGATTCTAGTATGACTCCCAAACCTACTCCTTTCCTATTCACTGCTCCATCAAAATACATTTTCCATCCTTATACTTCAATGGCCTCTAAATATTCATCCAAAAATTCCAAGACTACTTCTTCGCTATCCGGTAATGGTTGTTGGGCTAGGAATTCTGCCACTGCTCTACCTTTGATTTTTTTCCTAGTTACATACTCAATCTCAAATTCTTCCAATATTATCAACCATCGCCCATACTTCCCAATCAAAGAGGGAATCTCCCTTAAGTACTTTATTGGATCCAACCTGGAAATTGCTTGTACACTGTAAGATTAGAAATAATGTCACAACTTCTTAGAAGACCAAACCATAGCTATACAGGTCTTTTCAATGATACTATACTTAATTTCATAGGGCAGGAGCTTTCTACTCAAATAGTCAACTGCGTGCTCAATCCCTGACTCATCTGCTTGGGCTAGCATAGCTCCTATTGACTCTTCTTCTACTACTAGGTATAGTAACAGGGGTTTAGTGAGTTTAGGTAGTTTCAAAATAGGTAGATTCAACAAATACTCTTTTATTTTCTCAAAGGCCTTTTGACACTCTTCATTCCATAGGATCGGCTGATTCTTTTTAAGCAATTTGAAAATAGGCTCACAGATTGTAGTGAGCTTCGCTATAAACCTGCTAATGTATTGTAATTTACAAATGAATCCCCGAACTTCTCTCTCTGTCTTAGGGGCTGGCATATCCCTGGTTGCTTTAACTTTATCAGGGTCAATCTCAATGCCATTTGGACCAATCACATGTCCCAACAATTTGCCTGAGATAACCTCGAACACACACTTCTTCGAGTTTAATCTTAGCTTATACTTCAATGCTCTATTGAAGAATAATTCTAAGTTTTGGAAGTGTTGTTCCCTTGTATATGATTTTACCATCATATCATCAATATATACTTCGACTTCTTTGTGCATCATGTCATGAAATAATGTGGTGGCCATCCTTTGGTAAGTTGCTCCAGCATTCTTTAATCCGAATGGCATCACCCTATAATAAAATATTCCCCATGTAGTAATGAAAGAAGTTTTGGCTTTATCCTCTTGGGCCATTAACACTTGGTTGTATCCAGAAAATCCATCTACAAATAAGTGTAGCATGCTAGAGGCTGCACTATCAATGAGAATATCTATATGGGGTAAAGGAAAATCATCTTTAGGGGAAGCCTTGTTTAAGTCTCTATAGTCCACACAGACCCTAATTCTTCCATTTTTCTTTGGCATGGGTACTATATTGCCTAGCCAGTCTGGATAATCTATCACTTCAAGGAACTTTACTTGTATTTATTTAGTGACCTATTCTTTAACCAATTCAGCCCATTCAGGTATTAATCGCCTAAGCTTTTATTTGACAGGTTTCATGTGGGTGTAAGTAGGAATAAGATGTTCGGCTATGTCTCGATCTATTCCAGGCATATCCTCATAACACCAAGCAAATACTTCTTCATATTTTTTAAATATTTTTTCAAATCTCTCTCTCTCATCAAGAGTAAGGTCGGATGCTATGCTAATATTTTTAGGATTTTCAGTTGTTCCCAAATTTAATGATTGTGTATCAACGGAGTTAATACTAAAGATGCTCATGTAACCACTATTTGAATGTATGCAACCATCAGGAGAAACATCACACAAGTAAGCAAAATCAGACTTTATTGCATTCATTTTGGAAAAGAAAACATCATTATCCTCATACAAAGTACACAATCAAAATCAAAATCAAAATCATTGTTCTCAAAACCAAAAAGCAGAACATCTTCAAACTTGTCTTTAACTAGGGCAGTAATCTCCTCTGGAGTCTTATTAGCTTTTAGGACAACTTCCTTCTCCCCTTTCGAATTGGGCTCCTTATCGGCTGGCATGGTGAGCTCTTTCTTCACTTGTTCCACTAGCTAAGCAACATCATCAAAAATTTTAAAACCCGGGATCAACTTTCCCATGAACATGATTGGCTTGGGCTTTCCTTGGAGTGATCCCATGTCTGGAGCTTTGACAAAGATTTTTTCGAGTGGCGGGAAGCTCATCTTCTCATTCTTCTTTGGTTGGACATTTTTGTTGGCCTCTTCATACCCCAACCCTTTCTTAGAATTTGAGTTTTAAAATTTGGAAGCTTTGTTACACCGGCCTTGCCCTTTGTAGACTCTTAATTTTGACCCCAATTTGATATAGTCCTAATTAAAGGATGCTAAAATAAATTTGATCCGACTTTAAAATATTTAAACCTAATTTATAATTTTTAAAGAAGTCGGTCGGATTAAAGAGGCATAAATTCAATTACAAAACCCTAAAATCAATTTGAATCAACCCAAATTAAAACTTTTTGGTCCATAAGTTAAAATAGGGAAGAATAATTCGAGCCAGGCTGGCCGGGGAGATATGAGCAATTGCTCATGTCGACCTGGAGGGACCAGGTCGACATGAGCTTGCCTCATGTCAATTTGGTAGCCTAGATCGACATGAGGTTGGACTCATATCGACCTGGGCAGACCAGGTTGACATGAGGTTGGACTCATGTTGACCTGGGCAGCCTAGGTCGACATGAGGTTGGATTCATGTCGACCTAGGGCAACTAGGCAGACATGGACTTAACTCATGTCGACCTGGTTGCCCCAGATCGACATGGTTTTAATAAGTTTCCTAATTGAACTAGAATTTGTTTTAAGGAAGGATTAATATTAGGTTAAGGATTCTGAGTGAGGTGAGGGCCTATAAATAATAACGTTTCAAAATTTAGAAAGGTAGCAAGGAACATTAACAAGGATGGCAATGGACATTAACAAGGGTAGCAATTAAC
This sequence comes from Garcia nutans, assembly GCA_947685225.1. Lineage (NCBI taxonomy): Eukaryota > Viridiplantae > Streptophyta > Magnoliopsida > Malpighiales > Euphorbiaceae > Garcia > Garcia nutans. The sequence goes on along the minus strand of CANTUV010000005.1, from coordinate 33,743,399 downwards.
ATTAAGGAGGTTGAAAATTTTTTTTTTTACTAGAGTTAAACTTGGGACTTCAGATTTGAGAGGAGAAGAAGAAGCAATCAATCCATCAAAGGCAGCAACCTTGCCTTTGTTATTGTTCATCCAGAAATCAATTTTTGGTGGAACCAACGAACGGAGGTTTGAACCTCTATTTTCTTTATTTATTTCTTTACAGTAGCTTCATCATTCAAATTGGATTAATTATTTCATCAAACAATTTGATCAAAAACTTCAAAAACCCTAAATCATCCTTCTGTTTCTGAAACTTCAAAAACTCTAAATCGTTTCTTCTGTTTCCAAAAACTTTAAAACCCTAACCTAATCTCTATTCCAAAAATTTAGTAGCCTTATTTTTTTAAGCATCGAAAGCTTTAACCCTAATTAATCCTTCTTTCCAAAATCACACAGTAAGCATTATTCTTTTAAAAATAATACTAGTTTCTTCCAATTTCAAAACCCTATTTTCTAAATCTTAAACCCTAAAATCTTAATTTTCAACACCAAAACCTACAACCCTAAAAGCCAGTTTTCAAAATCTTCCGGGTGCGGCCTTAGACCCTGCAAGGGGCACTTCCCCCTTGACCCCTGTCAGCTAACCGGCTAGCGGGACCGCCGTATGGGCTTAGGTCAATATTTATTTATGTATTATAAGTCTTTATGTTTAGCTTCCTTTGTTATGATTATTCAAAATACAGTAGCTTTATTCAAAATACAAACTTAAACCCTAATTTATTCAAACCATAAATCCTAATTCTGTTTTCAAATCTTCATAATAGCTTTTTATAATTTTATTCACTAGGATATTTTAATCTTTCAAATAACTCCATTAAAGACTTTCTATATTTGTTTCATCTAAAAATATTTAAGTAGTTATTATAGTCAATATTAAAACCATGCTTAACTTTGATCACGGTAAAACATCAAATCCTAAATCATAATCTGCAAAATCAGGGTTTCAAACTATAAAACCCTAATTCATGAAGTTTGCTTAAAACCCTAACTAAACCTACCTTTTTTTAAGTCACAGTAACATTATTTCCATAAAACATCCAAAACATTAAATCTTTTAAACATCCAGTAGCTATGCTATTGCTTTAAAATATTTCTCAAAACCCTAGTTATTGAGCATAAAACTTTAGAAACCCTAATTAATGTATGGATCCCTAAAGTTAATATATTTACTGTTTTATTTACATTGGATGAATGTTGATTATATTTTTTGACTGATGTTTAATATCTTTGATAAATGATTTATTTATTATGAATGGTTATTGGATTTATTTTAATTTCCAAATGTTGTAAGAGGTATGTTTCCACTTTGTGGGTACCTTATTAATTAATTTCTATGTAATTTAAATTGCTTTTATATTTTGGACCAATGTAAAGGACATGTTTCTACCTTTCGATGGGTGTCCAATTTAGTTTAGACATGAACGATGTAAGGACATGTTTCCATCCTTGGATGGGTGTCCATTTATTTGCTTTGTTTGGACATTGCTATGATTTTTAATATAACGATGCTTTATTTCAATTGTTGAATGTAATATGGATAATATTGTTATACTTAAGAATTTTACAATATTAAGACCTGCAAAGGAGGCCGGTTCCAATGAACCAGGTGTTGTGGGTGCTGGGCCATTTCTCACCTTCCCCACACTTACCCAACTTTTTGAACTCATTAGGGGGTTGGGGATTCCTTAGGAATTGAGTCATCCACCCCTTTCTTTTTCCTGGCCTGTCCGGGTGGCTACTCCATTTTTCTCTAGGCTTAAGTTTGTGTTGTCTAAGGCCCCGAGCCTAAACAGTGCTGAAGTCGCAAGAACCATTCCACCGGGAGTGGGGGTGAAAATCCCCACTCACACCCTTTCCAATACCAGCTCCGGGAAGGTAGCTCATGTTCTTCATCATGTTCAAGACCTTAGAGTCCACTACTTCATCATCAGAAATTATAGCTACTTAGAAACCATTGAGAGGCCTCTCCACCATTAGAGCATTAATAACCTCATTATCCTTGGCCTCAATGACCACCGTCTCATCTCCATTAGGGAACTTGGCCATAGTTTCACGGTGCTTCTTAGAAGTGGCTAATAAGTCCCAAATGCTAAAACTTGCTTGGGTTCTCTTCAACTGCTTAAGCACAGTATCATCTTCCTCTTCTTTGTTTCCCACTTCGACTTCCTTTCCTTTATTAGCCTCTACCTCCTTAGGTGGTGGCCTTGCATAAGGCTTACCAGATCTTGTGTTCATTACTTTATCTTCTTCAGGCTCAGACCAGGTCCATTCCTCCTTCTTGAGTACAAGATCGTTATCACTATCGCTTGAATCCCAAAATTCATTCATGACACAAATTGCTACTTCTCTTCCAATCACAATTTGTTCAATTTTGCTAAATACCACTTCTTCCTTGGTTGCTTCTTCATCCAAATCTTGGAAAGAAGACATGACAAAACTTTGATGCAAACCTCCTCCAATCATGAAGGTCGCCGGTGGTGGTACTCTATTGAACCTCGGTAATGGATTGTCTTTGGTGTTTGGCTTGTTGGGCTCGGGCAGCTTCCCACTATCAATCAAATTTTGGATCTCATGCCTCAACCTCACACATCTATTCGTGTCGTGCCCTTGCATTTGATGAAATTGACAAAATGCTTTAGTGTCAAAATTAGGTGGGAGAGGGTTAGTCAAAGGACGAGGATTTAAGGGTTGAAACAATCCCTTCTTTTATAGCTTATTAAGGACCTAAGACAGTGGCTTCCCTAAATTTGAAAATTGCCTTCTTCCTCCTTGGCCAGCAGAATTAACATCAACTGCCTTTTGCATGCTCTGGTTACCAGACTAGTAGTTACTTTTCTCATTCCTTCTTGTTAAAAAGCGGTTCTTCTCTCTTTCCCACTCTTCAAATTGTAGACTAGCTTGTAAAAGATCCTTGAAATCCCGAATGAGTGTATGAGACATCCTTTCGCAAAGGCTAGGTAACACTCCTCTCTCAATCATTCTAATTTGATCAGATTCATCAAGACTTGTTTTGAGCAAAGCAGCCTTATTCCTCCATCTTTTCACATAGTCCACAAAATTCTCGTTTGGCTTTTGTCTAATGGACTCAACTTCCATTAAGGTAACTTCCATCTTGACATTGTATTTGTTAGCGGGGATTTTTGCCCCCACTCCCGGTGGAATGGCTTTTGTGACTTCGGCACTGTTTAGGCTCCGGGCCTTAGAGAACACGAGCCTAAGCCCGGAGAAAATGGAGTCGCCACCCGGACGAGTTGGGAAAAAGAAAGGGGTGGATGACTCGATTCCTAAGGAATCCCCAACCCCTTAATGGGTTCAAAAAGTTGGATACGTGTGGGGAAGGTGAGAAACGACCTAGAACCCCCACAACGCCTGGTTCATTGGAACCGGCCTCCTTTGCAGGTCTTAATATTATAAAATTCTTAAGTATAACAATATTATCCATATTACATGCAACAATTAAAATAAAGCATCATTATATTAAAATCAAAGCAATGTCCAAATAAAATAAATAAATGCACACCCATCCGAGGATAGAAACATGTCCTTACATTGTCCATGTCTAAAACTAAATAGGACACCCACCGAAAGGTGGAAACATGTCCTTTACATTAATTCCAAAATATAAAAACAATTTAAATTACATGAAAATTAATTAATGAGATACCCAATAATGGAAACATACCTCTTAAAATTTTAATACCAAAATAAACAAATAATAATCATAATAATAAAGAAAATATCCGTCCATGATAAATTAAATAAATCAAGTAATGAAATTAAATAAATCAATCATCAAGACATATCATAAACTACATAATCAAATCTAAAATTAAATAAAGCAATTTTAGAAACTGACTTTTAGGGTTGTAGGTTTTTGTGTTAAAAATTAAGATTTTAGGGTTTAGGATTTAGAAAATAGGGCTTTGGGGTTTTGAGGAACTAATATTATTTTTTAAAAGAATAATGCTACTGGATGTTTTAAAGATTTAGGATTTCGGATGTTTTTATGAAAATAATGCTACTGTGATTTAAAAAAAAATAGGTTTGGTAACAGATTGTTATTTTGGTTTTTAGAAAGGTGTGTTTAGGGTTTTAGATTTGAAAAACATGTTTTAAGGCTATTAAGGGTTTAGGGTTTTAACTTACTGCCTTTGAAAAACAATTTTGGATTTGGAAAAATAAATTAAAGTTTTGGAAGAATAATGAAGATTTTGGAGTTTAAAAATGAAATGGTTTAAGCTTTTGGATAAAAATAGTTTAGGGTTTTAAAGTTTTGGAAACAAAAGAACAGTTTGGGGTTTTGATAATTTAATCAATGACTTAGGCAACTGGATGAATGGAAAATTTGATTTATAAAGCATACGATTAGGGTTTAATAATTAATAATTTAGGTTACTGAAAAACTCAATATCAAAACAAATAATAGAAACATTTAAAAGAAATATAGCAATACTATCCTATGCTTAAACAATTCATGAATCAAAACATAAGAATTCTGTAAATATAAACAAATCAAAGATTTATAATCAAACCTGCATCGAGTTGGTTCCACCATAGTTGACTCTGGTTGAACAAGAACAAAGACAGCGTTGCTACCTTTGATGGATTGATGATTGATTAGTGCTATTTGTTGCTAATTTCTTTTGTTGTCTTCTGCTTTGCTATTTTAATCTCTCTTAATGTTAATTGCTGACCTCCATTAAAGTCTAAAATTGTTATTGTTTATAGGCCAAAATCTCACTCAAAAACCCTAACCCAAATATTAATCCGTCCTTAACACAAATTCTAGTTTAATTAGGAAACAAAAAATAATTGAAGAACATGTCGATTTAGTGTGCCAAGATCGACATGGACCAAGGCCATGTCGACCTGGGCAACCAGGTCGACAAGGCCTTTGGCACATGTCTATGTCGACCTAGGCATCCAGGTCGATATGAGCCAATGCTCATGTTGATCTGGAGCCAGATCGACATGAGCTAGGCTCATGCCGACCTGGGGCCTCCAGGTAAACATGAACCAAGGCTCATGTCACAGCCCTTTGAAATATTTTTGCATTTTTTTATTTTTTTGGATCGGACTGTCTAAAAAACTTGGTTTAGGATTTTGAAGTTGAGTTTGTGCCTTTTAAAATTAGACCAACTTATTAGAAGATGTAAATCAGATCAAATTTATTTTGGCATTCTTTAATTAGGATTATACCAACATAGGGCCAAAATTAAGGGTCTATAGTTTTCCCCCTGCATGACCGATATGAGACTTTCAGTAGAAGAGAGTGAAAAGTAACATGACTTTGAGTAGATTTTGGATGAGGATGGATACTTGGATTTGATTTGGGTACGCAGACGCAGGGTGAGTTCTGAAGTTAAGGGTAATTTGGGTTTTGGACCCGAACTAAGTTCTGGACTTAAGGGTAATTTGGGTTCTAGACCTGAGCTAAGTCCTGGACTTAAGGGTAATTTGGGTTCTGGACCTGAGCTAAGTTCTGGACTTAAGAGGGAATTTAGGTTCTGGACCTAAGCTAAGTTTTGGACTTAAGGGTAATTTTGGTTCTGGACCCAAGCTAAGTTCTGGACTTAAGGATAATTTGGGTTCAAGACCCGAGCTAAGTTCTGGACTTAAGAGGAAATTTAGGTTCTGGACCTAAGAGGGAATTTATGTTCTGGACCTATGCTAAGTTCTGGACTTAAGGATAATTATGGTTCTGGACCTGAGCTAAGTTCTTGACTTAAGAGGGAATTTAGGTTCTGGACTTAAGGTAAGTTCTGAACTTAAGGATAATTTGGGTTCTGGACCCGAGCTAAGTTTTGGACTTAAGAGGGAATTTAGGTTTTGGACCTAATCTAAGTTCTGGACTTAAGGATAATTTGGATTCTGGACTCGAGCTAAGTTCTGGACTTAAGAGGGAATTTGGATTCTAGACCTGAGCTAAGTTCTGGACTTAAGAGGGAATTTAGGCTCTGGACCTAAGCTAAGTTCTAGACTTAATGATAATTTGAATTCTGGACCCGAGCTAAGTTCTAAAATTAAGGGTAATTTGGGGGCTGGACCCGAGCTAAGTGTAGATCCTTAATTTTTTACCCAGTCTGGTCCGATATTTTTTATATAGTCCAAAATAATTTTTGTGTTATTTTAATTAAATAATATTTATTTTAGTATTTATAATTTATAATTTTAATAAAAATAAAAATGGTAAAGTTAAATAAAAATAAATAAATAAATAAAAATCGGCGAAGAAAAAATCTGCAACGAATTTTGTGAATCGGTCACAAGCCAATTCATCCGCAGGAATTTCTTGCGGGCGAATCGGCCATAGGCCAATTCGCTGCAGGAAATTCCTGCGGCGAAATGGCCTTGGGCCAATTCCTGCGGTGAATTGGCGCTTGGCCCAGCCAACGGCCAAGGCCTGGGCCGTGTCATGTGACACGACCAATGGCTTGGCTGTGTCTCTTGGGTGTGTCCATTTCTTCATTTCCTTCTTGACTCTTCTTTGCTTTGTTCATGGTGAGACACGGCCAAGGCCTTGGCCGTGTCATGTGACACAGCTAGTGATTTGGACGTGTCTATCCTTGCCAAAATTTCCTGCCTCTTTCCATGGATGAGGGACACGGCCAAGCCATGAAGTGTCTTGGCTGTGTCTCATGGTTTTCCACTTAATAATCCATCAATTTGAATTAAAGCTCCATTATTTTGTTCTTCAACCTGAATCAAATACTTTAAACAAACTTTAAACACAAATTAAAAGAAAAATCAATCAAAAGCCAATAAAATCACACTAAACATAAACACATAGAAGATCCAAACATGTTACTTTTGTTATCCCCCAATATACCTAAGGAAGGTTGCTTGGTAGATGCTACTTCCTATCCCAAGGTTTAATCCTAAATAATCTAAGGAGTATATGCAGAAGTGATAAATGAAAAATTTTAAATTTAATAAATGGTAAGCAAGTTTTACTTTGAAAAAAGGTTAAAGCCTATTAGCCCACTTAAAATGGTTTTCCTTTTTGAAAAATAATTAGTTTCCCTAATGGAGTCGCAAAGTTATGAGGCCCAAACATGCCTTTGTAGGCCCAGCAAGCAAAGGATGCAAAATTGGAGTGCTAGAAAATTGGCCTAAGTTTCACAAAAAGGCACCAAGGTCACTATGCCTCCATTGGCTATGCTCGGATTGATAGAAAAATGATTTTGACCTCAAATTTATTTTGGAAAAGGGAAATTTTAAGAAAAATCCTAAAAATGACTCCAACATTATCTCGTGGATAAAAATCAATAGTCTTTAATTGAAGGATTTATTTAGGGGCTAGTTTTGGGGTTTTAAGTAAAAATAGTGTGGCCTTGGATTAAATAAGAACTTACAAAATGAGTTTTATGCTATGACAATAGGGATATGAAAAGACAAATTAAACATGATTTGTAGATCTATAAAAGATCATAGAATAAAAGGCATAAATTAAATTAAATATTACATTTTAAAATAAAAAATAAGGGTATCCCAACTCTAGCCTTATGGATTCTAGGCTAAGCATACATTCCCTAACTACTATTGCAAACTTGAGGTTAAAAACTACTTGCTTTAACTGGCTCTTTAGGTGTGTTCCAGCTATGAGAAACTTCAGGTGACTTAGGTTTCCTCAAAAGATCGTTTCAATTAAGAAGCTTAGGGGGAATGTTTATTTTAGAAAGTGGACTTGATACTTGGAGTAAAATTCCAAGTAAGCCTTCATATCCATTTGAATTGGAATCAAACCCATGGAGTTCCAACCATTGATTTTTCTGCTATTACAATATTCCTTGTCATGGTATTCCAGTACCTTTCATAGATTATCCTTTAAGCTATGACCAAATTTGGCATTTGCTCGGCCTTAAACTCTCAATAAAGGAACCATCCAAGATTAAATGTGAACCAAGTTGGGATTACTGGATGGGTTATACCAGACTAGTGTTTAGAAAAAAGCTAAGCAATATACCCTTGGATTCCTACTGTATTTACTCGGAACCACTATTTTGTATAGCACTAAAACAACTATTCATTTAACAGTACTACGAGCTTTAGCAATCCTTGATCTTGTTCCATACAATAACTTGGAGGAAGCTAACCTTTCTTGCATATATCATGGTTTGGACAAATTATGTCAGAATATATGGTCATCACCATGGTATATTGACCTTGCAACTTTTTAATCAAATCAACAGGCTTTCATAATCCTGACTTTGATTAACTTTTCAAGTTTGGGCATATGAGCATTGTCTTCTAAAAATTTCCTATGTTTCTAGATGGTGAGTCAAGTACCCGAGACTAAAGTTTTGGCTGTTAGGTCATAAAGAAAAGTTTGGCTTTCATCAGGTCATAAAGACTAAAATTCCCATCACTATTGCTTAAGCAAATTAACCTAGGAGAAGGTAAAAGAAAAATTATTATTATCAAAATTTACAAAAGTCAACTTACCTCTCTTTTGGAAATTTTTGCATGTGAACACCACATGGTGGAGTGCTGATGACTAGGTTAACTGGACCACAACCATGAATGACCACTATTGCTTAAGCAAATTAACCTGGGAAAAGGTAAAAGGAAAATTATTATTATCAAAAGTTATAAAAGTTAACTTACCTCTCTTTTGGAAATTTTGCAGGTGAACACCATGTGGTGGAGTGTTGATGAGTGGGTTAATTGGACCATGGCCATGAATGAGGCATTGTCTGTGCAAAATACCCATTGAATCCTTACTAGATTAGTTTCTAGTTGTTGGTTCCTCAGTGAGCGAATATATAACTAATTCCTTGCTTCAAATCAGCAGAGGATACCTGTAGATAGTCCAAAATATATATATTGAATAGTATATCCATGTAGAAAGATGGTTTGTGGCATGCTGGGGATAGTTATAAGGTATAATCTTTTCTACTTCCATCAACCAAATCTTCATATAATAGATTTATCCAAGACCATATTTTAAACTTTTCTGTTCCCTTGACTCGTGTCTAAGGGAACTCTAATGATGAAGGAGAAGAAGAAGAGGGAGAAGGGGAAGAAGGAGAAAAAGCTAATGTGGATGATGATGATGATGGGGAGGAAGATAATGATTAAGAGGGGGGTAATGATGAAGGAGAGGAGGGGGAGGAAGAGGACGTAGAGGAAGAAGAAGGGTCTTCTTCCCATTCTCACAATAATGTTGGGGCTGGCTCATTTCAGGTCAAGTTCACACATGCAGATGTATTGTCCAGAATTGCTCTCTTTTTTTGCCTTATATGACTCCTTATGAACTTTGCATTTAATTGGACAATAAGGTAGCCTGCTATTTTCATATGTCAATTTTTCTCATGATCAAGTAGGGTCATCCCATGCAGCTCCAGTTCACATGCTCCTTTTATGGCTCATCAATTGACCTCCTTATGCTGGCTCATCATTTGGTCCTCAGGGATTTGGCCCAAATTACATTGTATGTGTTCCTGTTTCATATCTACTTATGTTATATGTATGCATGAAAATGCATGTTCTTATCTTTTCTTTTTCTGGCTCACAGAAGATGCTCGAGGAATAGAATAAAAAATTGCAAGAAGAATTGAATGCTAGTCGCCAAAATGCTGCTCGGTTTGAGATTCTGTATTATCAATCAGAGCAAAACTTTTGGGATTTTTAGTTCTAAGGCTTCGGAGATCCAGGTGCTGCTTCTTCATCAAGGGGACCCTAGGCTGATGACTATGATGTTCCTCCTCCACCTTCAAGAAATGATTTCTTTAGAGCTTTTTTTGACTATGGATCACTTCCCTCTCCCTAGTGATTTTGTAATTTGATTGTCTTGCATTAATCTTTCTGAATTTGGAGCAATACATTTGTAATATTTAATTTATGGACACATTTTCCTTTCTTTATTTTACCCTCTTTCTTTTATGAACCTATGGTGAATTGGCCATGGGTCATGGACAATTTGTCATGACCCATAGACAATTAGCGGCTCACTTTTCCTTTTCCTGCCTTGCCTTGGACTCCGATATTAATGCAAATTGTATTCCCTTTATAAAATGATCTCTAGAAATTCTCTATTTAAACCCTTCATTGCAGTCCCTAAATAAATAAAAAATCCAATCCCTAGCTTGCTTTCAAAAAATCCAAATCATTCATTTATCAAACATCATTAAAAAATATGACTAACAATTTTAAGGACGATTAGAAACCTATTTAAGAATCTTCAGACCGTGCATTAGGAACAAATATTTGGGCTAGGATTACTACTTTAAAAAGCTTCTAGAATGTTAAATTGGATCAACCCTTTTCATATACCATGGCTTCTTTTTGGAATGTAGAAATTAGGACTTTTAAAATTAGCTATTTTGAGTTGTGTCCCATGATTGAAGAATTTGAAGCCATCCTTTGATATCTAAGTGACCATTAAATAGCATTGCTCATATTGTCCTCGAGTTCTCATAAAAAAAAGCAGAGGTTATTTCAAATTTCAAAATCTAAAGTTATTCAATTAACGATAGATGAGAAAATTTTACTTGATCCTTTGATTGATTTTTTCACATCCCGTTTCGCTCCCATAAAACACATAGGGGTACATGTTCTACTTATGTTTACTTGGTCAATTCTTGCCCATCTCTTCTGATGATGATATTGACCCTTGAGTGATAAAAATTATGGACCAAATGGAAGGCAGGTTTTCACATGGTCCTTTGATTTTAGCTAAAACTAAGGTCAGGTTGGAACAATTCAAAGCCAATTATTCAAGAAGGATGACTGGAGGTGTTTTGCTTCTCTACCACCCTTTCAAGTTTTTAATTCAACTTATTATTTATTTATTACTCTAATTTTTGCCTAGGCTACCCTTTATGGTTTTTAGAACTAGCGAGCCTCTTTTATTTTTATTTTGGCCCTAATGTTTGTCTAGTTTACCCTTGTAGGTTTTCATAACTAGCGGACTATCCTAATTTTTGCTTAGGCCACCCTTGGGGGTTTTTAACCTAGTAGGCTCTTTTTTTTCACTTCTACTTTCCTTTAGATCTTGCTATATGAACAATTTTTCTTGCTTGACATCCCAGTCATATATCATGCAAAGTACCTACTATAACACCATTTTGCTAGGAGATTACTTCAAACTACTTCTTCATATGTTGACTTGGTATAGTGGATTAATTCAAGAGCTGTTATCAACATCCATTGGTTAGTGCCTTAGTGGAAAATCAGCCTCATTACTACCTGAATATATATGATGTATGTTTCACTTGCTGCCCTTCACCAAGGCACCTTTTATGATCCTCGGTGTCTTGGTCGCTATCATGGAGCTCAACCTCGAGATTTTAATTTTACAACTGACTTTGACATGCCTTTGCTGACTAAAAGCTTTCTTAAGTCACCTGACGTTGAGCTAGTCTACACCTTACACTTATCAGATTCCATAAATTCTATAATTATTAGTCTTTAAATAAAATGATGTTAGGGTGAAAAATGCAAGATATTTTTCTCTACTTTGATTTGTCATCACTTTTTACTATTTTGCAAGTTATTTTAGTCTTTTTAGTCAATATTCAAAATGGTTCACATAGAACAATTTTATTATTAACTTTGTTTCATTAAATTGGGAATGACCATAAACATATAGCTAGCATACACACAGTTACTCATGTCGCCAGCTAGCCCTTTCTAATTTTCTAATTAACAATTTTTTTTTTATCATTTTTTATCCCTAATTGTTGCCTAGCCCACCCTTTTTGGGTTTTTAAAACTAGCAGCCTAATCTAATTTTTTGCCTAGGTTACCCTTTTGGGTTTTCAACCTAGCAAACTTTATTGTTTTTGCACTTTTTATTATTTTTTTCAAACATAGAACTTCTTCTGCCTATCAATATTCACTAGTTCACTAAACTTATTCCCATCCATATCCGAAAGCTTGACAATGCCTTTCTTCATTACCTCTTTCACAACATATGGCCCTTCATAACTTAGTCTAAACTTCCCCCTTCGATCAAGGACATTTGTTTTGCATTGTTGTAACACTATATCACCAACCTTAAATATTCTAGTGTGGACTCTTTTATTATAAGCCCGAGCTATCTTTTTTTGGTATAGTTGGTGATGATACAGTGCTTTTAACCTCCTTTTTTCCAATAAAGCCAGTTGTGTGTATGTACTTAGTACCCATTATGTCTCTATCAACATAGCTTCCAAGACTACACTTAGGGATTGGATCTCAATCTTAATAGGTAGCACCACTTCCATTTTATAGACTAGAGAAAATGGCATCACCCTGGTTGGAGTTCGAACACTTGTCCTGTATCCTCATAAAGTGAAGGAAAGTATTTCTGATCCATCCTTCTATGTCTTAGTCATCTTGTAAAGGATATGCTTGATTATCTTGTTGGCTACCTCTACTGCCTCATTAGCCATTGGTTTATATGCGGCGGATCAATGATGATGGATATGATATTAACAACTCCTTGGAATTGCACCCCATTATTTGATATTATACTATATGGAACTCCATATATGCATATGAGACTTCTCTGAACCATTTGTCTTGCTCCTAGCTTATTGAAAGATTCAGCTTCGACCCACTTTGAAAAGTAGTCAATCGCCACTACTATGTATCGGTGGCCATTCAAGGCTGTTGGGTATATCTCTCCAATAATGTCTATTCTCCAAGTTACAAAAGGCCAGGGGGAATACATAGAATGCAATTCTTTAGGAGATAGATGATTTAAGTTTCCATACAACTGTCATTATTGACACTTTTAGACAAAATCAATACAATCTTTCTTCATGGTCAACTAGTAGTATCCTTGATGAATTATTTATGTAGCAGTCGCTAGCCCGTTCATGTGAGGTCCACAAGTTCCTGCATGTACTTTTGACATGATTTGTTTAACTTTAGATTTCCTTAAACATCTCAAATGCACCTCATCAAGCCATCTTTGATATAACACTCCCTGAGAAGTGATGTACTGCAAAGACCACCGCCTTATTGCTCTTTTCTCTTCTTTTGTTACCCCTAGTAGATAATGTTTATTTTTCTAAGAATTGCTTAATGGTGTCATAACATGCATCATGATCTGTACCAATATCTATGACCATTTCATATTCATAGTAAAGAGTTGATAAATTGGTCAAAACTACAGGTTTAAGGAATAATTTAACAAAATCCTCCCATATGGAAGCCAGTGTGGCTAAGGCATCCCCCATCTGGTTTTCTTCTCTAGGTAGGTGTAGGAATCTACAGTCTTTGAAATTCCTCCTTACTATAGTCAGATTATCATGGTATGGCTTTAGCTTCTCCTCTTTTAACTCACATTCTCTACTCCCATTATCATCAAGGTTTCCAAGTCAAAAAATACATGCTTCATATTCTACCATATTGTTCGTTACCTTGAATTTCAATTTCTTGGCTAAAGGGATGAGTTCTTCTTTAGGTGATTCCAATATAACTCCTAAACTAGCTCCTTTTCTGTTAACTACTCCTTCAAAGTACGCCTTCTACTCTTACACTTCTATAGCTCTCAAGTGTTCATCCGAGAATTCAAAAGTCACCTCCTCACTCTCAGGTAGTGGTTGTTGAGCTAGCAATTTTGCTAATTCTCTCCCTTTAATTCTTTTCATAGTTATGTATTCAATCTTAAATTCTTCTAGGATTATTAACCACCAACCATACTTCTTAATTAGTGTAGGCATTTATCTCAAGTATTTAACTAGATCCAACCTAGAAATTACTTGCACACTATAGAACTAAAAGTAATATCTTAGCTTCTTTGATGACAAAACCATAGCAATGCAGGTCTTTTTAATGATACTATACTTAGTTTCATAGGGCACAAGTTTTCTACTCAAGTAGTAAATTGCATGTTTGACCTCTAATTCATCTGTTTGGGATAGCATTGCCCCCTATTAATCCTTTTTCTACTGCTAGATATAGTATCAATGGCCTACCGAGTTTAGGTGGTTTCAAGATGGGTGGATTCAATAAGTATTCTTTTATGTGCTCGAAAGCCTTCTTACATTCACTGTTCCATTCGATTCGTTGGTTCTTTTTAAGCAATTTGAAGATGGTTTTACATATTATTTTAAGCCTTGCAATAAACCTGATCATATATTGTAACCTTCCAATAAATCCCTAAACTTTTTTCTCTATTTTAGGGACTAGCATATCCCTGATTGCCATTCTCAATGCCATTCAGGCTGATGATATGTTCCAACAATTTTCCTGAAGTAACCCCAAACACACACTTCTTAGGATTTAGTCTGAGGTTATACTTTACTGCTCTTTTGAAGAAATGCTCCAAATTCTAGAAATGTTGTGCTCTTCAACCCAAGTAGCATTGCCCTGTAGCGGATTATACCCCATATAGTTATGAAGGAAATTTTAGCTTTATCCTCTTAGGCTATTAACACTTGATTGTATCAGGAAAATTTGTCTACGAATGATTATAGTACACCGGAAGCTGCACTATCGATTAAAACACTATATGGGGGATAAAGGAAAATCATCTATAGGAGAAGCCTTATTTGGATCTCTGTAATTCAGACAAACCTTGATCCTCCCATCCTTCTTAGGTACAGGGATGATATTGGCCAACTAGTTAAGATATTTAATTAATTCTAGAAATTTCACCTATATCTACTTAGTGACATCTTCCTTGATCAATTCTACCCCTTTCGGTCTCAAACGCCTCAATTTTTGTAACATCCCCTGAAAATTCTCACATAAGACTATCAGAGAATGTTACTCAATACACTATTAGTAATATAATCAATTCATTGACAAAGTTTCCTTTCAAATTATTACTAACAAAATATGTCAAATAATAATTCAATCTGTATAATATAACACTTATAAATCCAACATTTAAATCAATCTCCAATATCTCTAATAAACCAAATACTAATTATAAATCAAATAACCATCATAAGTTTGTCAATCCAAAATAAATATATAATACATTACTAGATTTGGTAATCATTCACTAAAATCTAAAACTTCGTTCTCTAAAAATATATATTCCTTTCACGTTTACAAATTTGTACAATCTCTCAAATAGCCATAACTTACAATTACAATATAAAAAATATCTCTATATGCACTGTAGATAATTTCTGAGATCTTTATTTTCTCTTCTTAACTTACTCCGATGACATGATACCCGTGTGTCAGAAAAATTCTGATGCGCTAAGCTTATAGCTTAGTGGTGCTTGTATAAACATATTTTGTCACTTATTATTAAAGAAAGTACTTACAAAAATACAGTAATAACACTTAATTTTAATAAATATTTCAATATATTAAATATTGTCAATAACAAACAAACACAATATTTTCATTACACAAAATAATAATTTTTACTTTATAAAAAATCATCATGCTATACTATACGTTTGGTATTGCAACTTTTCTCTTTTCGAATCATTTCATTTATGATTTAATTCTTCATTTGTTAACATTGCTCATATTACACTTATTTTGTTTTTCAGTAAGTCTTACTTTTCAATTTCACATACAGAATAATTTCATTCAATTTATAATTTTGGCACTTTGATTTAGTACTATACTTTGGAGCACTTTGTATCTTATATCATTATTTACACTTTCAATCATTATAACACTTAGAAATTATTTGATAAATTCAATATTTTGAACATAACATTTTTATTTCGTGCATTAGAATTTTCACTTGAAATATTATTATATACATTATCAATCACTTTCATATTGTAATATAGTAAGTCGATTTTAAATAATTGACTTACATTATTATTTTTCATTTCTTCCATTATTTATAACATCATTAAATATGCCCATACAAACTGAACTCAAATCGTAGGTTTGGATAACAGGTCACTATAGCAATTTAATGTCAAATCTCAAGAATGTATAATGGCAAATATGCCCACTGTCACTGGTGACACAATGTGTCCATTAATGGCATGTTGTGCCCACTATCACTATGGATATCCTCACTCTGGCTAGCCATTCAATCCCAATCTAGATTTAAAATCAGTATGCTTTGGGTAATTCATTAGTTTTTAATTAACATTGAATTATGTATATCACTTCAATGAAACAATTCTTTGATCAACACTTGGTATTACACATATTTATCATATATTCAAAATTTATTACACTACTTGTTAGGGTTGTGTGAGCAAGGATTTTCGCCCTCACTCCCATATGGAATGGCTCTTGCGACTTCGGCACTGTTAGGCTTAGGGCCTTAGAGAACATGGGCCTAAACCCAGAGAAAATGAAGTCGCCACCCGGATGGGCCAGGAAAATAGAAAGGGATGGATGACTCGATTCCTAAGGAATCCCAACAACCTAATGGGTTCAAAAAGTTGGATATACATGGGGAAGGTGAGAATGGCCCAACACCCGCATAGCGCTCGGTTCATTGGAACCGGCCTCCTTTTTAGGTCTTAATATTATAAAATTCTTAGTTAATACGATATCATCCATACTACATGAAATCATAAGAATAAATAATCACTTTATTAAAATCACAACAAGTTCAAACAAAATAAATGAATAGGCATCCATCCATGGATGGAAACATGACTTTATTTTGGAGAAAATGGAGTCACCACCCGGATGGACTGGGAAAATAGAAAGGGGTTGATAACTCAATTCCTAAGAAATCTCCAACCCCCTAATTGGTTCGGAAAGTTGGGTATGTGTGGGAAAAATAAGAAATGGCCTAGCACCCCTACAATGCCCAGTTCATTAGAACAGACCACCTTTTCATGTCTTAATATTATAAAATTCTTAAATATAACGATATTATCCATACTACATGCAATCATAAGAATAAATAAATACTTTATTAAAAATCACAACAATGTCCAAAAAAAATAAACAAATGGGCATCCATTCATGGATGGAATCATGCCTTTTACAATTGTCCAATGTCTAAAGGAAAATAAATAAATTAGGATACCCACCAATTTGTGGAAACGTATCCTTTACATTGATCCAAAACTTGAAGTAACTTAAATTACACAATGCTCAATACATGAGGTATCCAAAACATGAAAACATACCTCTTATGATATCTTAGAACCAAAATAAATCAATAAAAATAACCAACCATTCATCATAAATAAATTATTCATCAAAGGTATAAATAAACTATCATATAATAAATATACATCTAATTTAAATAAAGTAGTAAATATATAAATTTAGGGTTTAGAGAGTTTTTGGTTTAAAACTTAAGGTTTTAGGGTTTTAGAAGTTTTATGAAAATAATATTTGAAGTTTAGTATTTAAGTAAACAAGATTGAAACTTATGAAAATAAGATTAAAACTTGGATATTTGAAAAGAATGGGCTACTGTGATGATTAAGTAGATAAGAATAACATTATTATTATTATTTAAAAGCTTCTAGCTACCGTGTCTTTTGGATAAAAAGAATTAATTAGGATTTTAGGGTTACTAAAATTTAGTCTTGAAAATTAGGTCTAGAATTTTAATGTTGGAAGAAATAAATTTACTGTGATAATTGTAACTTAAGATTTTAGGGTTTTAGAAGTTTTATGAAAATAATATTTGAAGTTTAGGATTTAAGTAAACAAGATTGAAAATTACGAAAATAAGATTAAAACTTGAATATTTGAAAAGAATGGGCTACTGTGATGATTAAGTAGATAAGAATAACATTATTATTATTATTATTTAAAAGCTTCTAGCTACTGTGTCTTTTGGATAAAAAAGAATCAATTAGGATTTTAGGGTTACTAAAATTTAGTCTTGAAAATTGGGTCTAGAATTTTATTGTTGGAAGAAATAAATTTACTGTGATAATTATAAACTTCATGTTATTGTAACATATAAAAATTAAATCATCCTGCACTAAAAAGGGGTGAATTTTAACACATCTAGCTACTGAAAATTAATTGAATAGTTGGCAAACATATTCAATGTTTAAAAACTATCAAAACATGTTATAAGCTAATTTAGAATGTACCTTCATTGTTGGCTCCACCAAAATTGTTTGAATGAGAATTCTGGCTGAGCAAGACTAAGACAATGTGTTCACTACCTTTGTATAATTCTGTCTCCTTTGTTGCTTTTGTCTTCCTAGCTTTCTTTTCTTTTTCTGATGCGGACCCTTAGCAATGATGGCAGCAAACCCAACGTATAACAATGGTAGAGAACTCCTTGAAACTTGATAATCACCTCCTAAGGAACCCAATGCCTATAAAGAGACGCGAACTCACTATGATTGAAGGATTTAGTTGGTAAGAAGAAGGAAAACACCACAACTCTTGTTGATAAGTAAACCTAATTCTTGATGCAAAGAAAGAATTAAAGAATCCACTCTAATCTCTCTCACAGGAAAATTCACAAGAAGAACTTGTAGAAGAATTTGAAAATTTTTATTAATTATTGTTTATCAAATTCGGCCTAATAGTGCCCTTAAATAAGGGTTACAAAATTCCTAATTGCATATAGAAAATTAAGACTAAAACATTCCTAATTGCATAAGGAAAACATTCCTAATTGCTTAAGGAAAACATTCCTAATTGCATAAGGAAAACATTAAGTATGGAAACAAAATCCTAATCCACTAAGGAAAATATAAAGTATGGAAACAAAAGCCTAATCCACTAAGGAAAATATAAAGTATGGAAACAACCAAACTAATCCCTTCAACATAAGAAACACCCCCACACTATTTGGGTTGTCCATGGGCCTTAAATTACTTCCCAAGGCTTTATATGAACCCCCATGGACCTTTCTTGCACATTGGACCTTTCTTTAGCTAGCCTTTAGCTTCCACACTAAGCATCATAATCAGCTTTGGTGTGCCTTCTTCAAGCTTTATCTCCATCTTCTTGAATGATAATTCTTGAAGCTCTTTGGAAATCTCTTCTTGAATATGCAAAGCCATACTAGCTTGATATCTCTTTGCCTTGCTCCTAGTGATTCGTCCACTTGCTAGCTTCAAGGGATCCTTTCTTGCATCATTCTCCCCCTCTTCAAAAAGATTTGTCCTCAAATCTGCATCATCAAAAGGAGAAAGATCACTTACATTGAAAGTAGCACTAACATTATACGTACCTGGTAAGTCGATCTTGTAGGCATTGTCATTAATCTTCTCCAGCACTTGGAATGGGCCATCTCCCCTTGCTTGCAACTTGTTCTTCCTTTGGTTAGGAAACCTCTCTTTTCGAAAATGCACCCAAACCCAATCTCCTACTTGAAACTTAATCTCACGTCTCCCTCTATTTGCAGAATCAGCATATCTCTTGTTCCTTTTCTCAATATTCGCCCTTGCTTTCTCATGCATCTCTTTCACCAATTTAGCTTTCTTCTCACCATCTAAACTATCAAGCTCATGAGAAGGTAAAGAAACAAGATCCAAAACTGTTAGTGGGTTAAAACCATAAACAAGCTCAAAAGGTGAATATCCTGTAGAAGAATGAATAGCACGATTATAAGCAAACTCAATAAATGGCAAACAATCTTCCCAAGAACTCAAATTTTTACCCACTAAAGCTCTCAACATGGTACCTAAAGTTCTGTTTACTACTTCTGTTTGTCCATCTGTTTGAGGATGACAAGTGGTGGAAAATAACAACTTGGTACCTAACTTTCCCCAAAGGACACGCCAAAAGTGAGACAAAAACTTGGTGTCTCTATCAGAAACTATGGATTTTGGTATCCCATGAATTCGAACCACCTCCCTAAAGAAGAGTTCGGCCACTAAACTAGCATCATCACTCTTATGACATGGGATAAAGTGTGCCATCTTACTAAACCTATCAACAACCACAAATATGCTATCTCTCCCCCTCTTAGTCCTTGGTAATCCTAAAACAAAGTCCATACTAATGTCCATCCAAGGAGAACTAGGAACGGGTAATGGCATATACAAACCATGAGGCATAGATTTAGACTTAGCTTGCCTACAAGCCAAACAAGCCTTACAAATCCGAATTACATCCCTTTTCATATTTGGCCAATAAAAGTGTTCATTCAGCATGTCTAAAGTCTTATCAACTCCAAAATGCCCCATTAAACCCCCACAATGTGATTCTAATACTAGTAAATCTCTCATAGAACATCTAGGCATGCATAATTTCGAACCCTTAAACAAAAACCCATCATGTCTATAGAAAGAATTAAAAGTACCATGCTCACAAGCATCATAAACATTGCCGAAATCAGAATCACCAACATATAAGTCCTTTATACATTCAAATCCAAGAAATTTAGTACTCAAAACATTAAGTAAAGTGTACCTCCTTGAAAGTGCATCTGCCACTACATTGTCTTTACCTTGCTTGTATTTGATCACATAAGGAAACTTCTCAATCTTCATAACCCATTTTGCATGTCTTTTATTCAACTTGCCTTGCCCTCTCAAATGCTTCAATGATTCATGGTCTGAATGGATCACGAATTCCTTGGGCAGCAAATAATGCTCCCATACTTCCAATGCTCTCACCAAAACATATAGCTCCTTGTCATAAGTTGAATAATTCAGCTTTGCTCCATTAATCTTTTCACTAAAGTATACAATGGGCTTCTTCTCTTGCATCAAAACAGCTCCAATACCTACACCAGAAGCATCACATTCAATTTCAAAAGTAGAATCAAAGTTAGGTAAAGCTAAAACGGGTGTAGTAGAAAGCTTCTCTTTCAAAGCATCAAATGCTTCTTGTTGCTCCTTGCCCCAAACGAATCCCACTTCTTTCTTGATTATGCTAGTCAAGGGGGCTGCCAATGTAGAGAAATTAGGGACAAATCTCCTATAGAAGCTTGCCAATCCGTGAAAACTCCTCACTTCTGTCACACTTGAAGGATTCGGCCACTCTTGGATAGCTTTCACCTTCTCTTGATCAACTTCAATTCCCTGCATACTTACAAAAAAACCAAGAAAAACAACCCTATCTAGACAAAAAGAACACTTCTTAAGCTTAGCATAAAGGTTTTACTCCCTAAGGATTTCAAGCACTTTCCTAACATGTTCAACATGTTCTTCCTCAGTTTTGCTATAAATCAGAATATCATCAAAGTAAACTACCACAAACTTACCTAAATAAGCTGTCAAAACACGGTTCATTAATCTCATGAAAGTACTAGGTGCATTAGATAAACCAAAAGGCATAACTACCATTCATACAAACCATATTTCGTTTTGAAGGCAGTCTTCCATTCATCTCCAGGCTTCATGCGAATTTGATGATAACCACTCATAAGATCAATCTTTGTGAAATATTTCGCCCCATGCAATTCGTCCAACATGTCATCAAGTCTAGGAATGGGATGTCTATACTTCACAGTAATCTTGTTCACAGCCCTAGAATCAACACACATCCTCCAAGAACCATCTTTCTTGGGTACTAATAAGACTGGAACGGCACAAGGACTAAGGCTCTCGTGAACCAAGCCTTTCTCCAAAAGTTCTTCAACTTGTCTTTGCATCTTTTTGTCTCCATAGGATTGCTCCTATATGCTGGCCGGTTTGGAATTGTAGAACCGGGTATGAAATCAATTTGATGTTCAATCCCTCTTAATGGCGGCAAACCACTAAGAAGGTCTTCAGGAAACACATCCTTAAAATCCTGCAACAAAGACACAAAACTAGAAGGTAAAGAATCAAGAGATTCTTCAATGTCAGCAAGTAACAATTCTTTATACATAATAATGAGTACAGGCTGCCCTACATCTATCTCTCTTGCTCTTGCATAAAAAGTATGTTTTGCTTTTTCTCCTTGCTTATTTTCTCTCACCAATGGGCCATTTATTTGTTTGCTTACTTTCTTTTGACTCTCGACCTCTTTTCCCTTTCTACACTCACTCACTTTATTATTTTCTCTCTCCCTACCCTTAGAATTACCCTTGGGTGTTGAAGAAACATCATTGGACGAATTTGAACCCTCTTGGTTCATGTTGGCCGAAACTTCTTTCTCCCTCTCTAGCATCCTCTTCTGATCTTCATACACCTCTTGAGGTGATAATGGTGCTTGAACAACCTTCTTTCCTTCCTAAGTAAAGGTATACTTATTAGAAAAGCCATCATGTTGTGCCCTTCTATCATGCTGCCATGGTCTTCCTAATAGCAAATGTCCAGCTTGCATTGGCACTACATCACACAAAACCTCATCTTTATACCACCCAATAGAGAATGGTACATCACACAAAACCTCATCTTTATACCACCCAATGGAGAATGGTACCAAAACTGATTTCTTCTCTTCGGTGTAGTTATGGCATTCGAAAATCTGCTCAACTTTCCTCTCCCATTCTATGAACTCTTCTGCATTGTTCTTCCCTTCAAAGGAAGGAATCTTCATCTTGATGGAAGTAAGGTCACCATCAGTGGTAGGTTGATTTCCACCTTCATCTTCATCTTCTACCCTTTCGGCTGCTTCTAGCGCTTCAAGATTTCCTTGCCCTTCTCTCCTAAGCACTCTTCTAGCTCACATTATGGGATTTGGATGTGCGGCTGGCTGCCCTTGTTGCACTTGCTGAATTTGTTGCATTTGTTGCATTTGTTGTGCTTGCCGTGCTGCATTCTCTTACAATCTAGTATCCATCATCTCCATTCGACCAAGCATTGCTGCCAAAGTCTCATTAAGCCTAGCCAAGCTTTCAGCTATAGCTCCTTCTTTGCTAGTCTCTTCTCCTTTTCCAGCCATGTTAACAAACAAACAAACTCAAAGAAAAAATGATTAGTAATAATCGAAATTCACTCAAGTGTTTAGAATTACCTCACTTTTCTTGTCTTCCTTGATTGCACTTCAGAACCAAGCTCACCAACCAACAATTGTCAAGTCGTTCAAGAAACTAGAACCTAAATCCTAGAACTAGATAGAAAACAAGACAAGTACCCGGAGGCAATGCAAGGTAATTTGCACTACACGATATAAAACCAAGTATCGACACAAGCAAATGATACTTAGCAATGTAATGGAATTAAAAGCTAGATAAAGAAATCAGAAACAATGAAGACAATAAACAAGACAAATTTGGATATAATGAATAAAAAACAACCCACACTTGGCAAGCTACTTTATGGACCTAGTCAATTCTACCCAAAATGCTAGCTTCTAGACTTTAATTCCCACCTAAAACACTCAAATAATATGAATATTAAGGTTTGATTTTCGAATTCCAAAAGCCCCTCAAAAGGTGAAATTTTTCGCCCAAAAAATTTTGTTACTTCTCACCCACCTAGATCTGATCCTTAGCACCCAAATAGCAAGAATATCAAACAATTTTTGTTGATGTGGTTTTGTACTCTTTTTTTTTTTTGCTTCCTCTCACTATCCCCTTGATTTGGGACATAATTTACTTCCAAGGACTTTTCGAAATCTGGACTTAATTCGCAACCCCAGATTCACCCAAGACCAAATCGAAATCAAACTTGAACACAAACTCTAGCTTTTGCTTTCTTTCAAGAACCCTAATTCTTGGTTTTGAAATTCTCCAAGAATCCTTTCCTAGGTTTTGTTTTCACCCTAAGAATAC
The DNA here is from genome assembly GCA_947685225.1 of Garcia nutans. Classification (NCBI taxonomy): domain Eukaryota; kingdom Viridiplantae; phylum Streptophyta; class Magnoliopsida; order Malpighiales; family Euphorbiaceae; genus Garcia; species Garcia nutans. Next base: position 33,719,914 of record CANTUV010000005.1, on the reverse strand, counting down.
CCTCCTTCAATTCGGCCTTGATCAGAATTGATATATGACTTTTTTTCGAAAATTAAAGACTAGACTCTCTAAGAACCCTAAAACGCAGAAATTTAAAAGACCTAAATTAACAAACCCTAGAAAGACAAAGTAGATAAAAATTACCTTGTAGCAAGGCTCTGATACCAAATGACGCGGACCCTTAGCAATGATGGCAGCAAACCCAACGTATAACAATGGTAGAGAACTCCTTGAAACTTGATAATCACCTCCTAAGGAACCCAACGCCTATAAAGAGACGCGAACTCACTATGATTGAAGGATTTAGTTGATAAGAAGAAGGAAAATGCCACAACTCTTGTTGATAAGTAAACCTAATTCTTGATGCAAAGAAAGAATTAAAGAATCTACTCTAATCTCTATCACATGAAAATTCACAAGAAGAACTTGTAGAAGAATTTGAAAATTTTTATTAATTGTTGTTTATCAAATTCGACCTCATAGTGCCCTTAAATAAGGGTTACAAAATTCCTAATTGCATATGGAAAATTAAGACTAAAACATTCCTAATTGCATAAGGAAAACATTCCTAATTGCATAAGGAAAACATTCCTACTTGCATAAGGAAAACATTAAGTATGGAAACAAAATCCTAATCCACTAAGAAAAATATAAAGTATGGAAACAAAATCCTAATCCACTAAGGAAAATATAAAGTATGGAAACAACCAAACTAATCCCTTCAACATAAGAAACGCCCCACACTATTTGGGCTGTCCATGGGCCTTAAATTACTTCCCAAGGCTTTATATGAACCCCTATGGACCTTTCTTGCACGTTGGACCTTTCTTTAGCTAGCCTTTAGCTTCCACACTAAGCATTATAATCAGCTTTGGTGTGCCTTCTTCAAGCTCTATCTCCATCTTCTTGAATGATAATTCTTGAAGCTCTTTGGAAATCTCTTCTTGAATATGCAAAGCCATACTAGCTTGATATCTCTTTACCTTGCTCCTATTGTTTGGTCCAATTGCTAGCTTCAAGGGATCCTTTCTTGCATCATTTTCTTCCCTATTTTTCTAGGGTTTCTGCCTCAAGTCTCATGAAAATCAAAAGCATTTGTGACATCCTAAAAAATTATCCAAAAGTCCAGTGTCTCTCTACTTTTTTATTTTTGGCCGAAAAAAGAACAAGTCCCTGAATAAAAATCTCTCCCCTCTGTGTGTTTTGTCATGCTATTTATAAGAAAAAATAAAACCTAATACTAATTGGTTAAGGAAAATAAAACAGTTAAGGAAATAAAAAATAATCCGAAGTTAAAAAGGTTTCGTGGAAAAACCTGCGTAGGCCGGAGCTGCTGAGGTGCAATTTCGCTGGGCGAGCTGGCGAGGAATGGACTGCAGCGAGAGTCACTACGGGCAAGCAACAATTTGCCATAGGCCCAGGCTACGGTGAATTGGCTGGCAGCCAATTGCTGCCTGGCAGCATTGCCGTGAATCGCTCGCCGATCCGTCCAATTTTTTATTTTTATTTTTGATTTACTTTTTTTATTTTTATTTTTATTATTAAAAATAAATATTTATAATTTTATTTTTTTTCATTTTTCTATATTAAATATTATATTATCAAAATAAGTAATAAATATTATAATAAATAATAAATACTACAAAAATTATTTTTGGACTGTTTTATAATATCGGACTGGACTTGGTCAAAAATTAAGGTCTACATGTGAATATAATATGTTGGAAGTAATTTAGACAAAGAATAAAATTCATTTAATATTTAAAAAAATCAAAATATCTTATATTGAATTGATTTAGAGCATACCGTCGTTTGTTGTCTCCACCATAATTGAACGTTGATCAAACTCTTGCTTGCAACAACTTCAAATTCTAGTTGAGCAAGACCAAGACAGTGTTTCACTGCATTTGTACGGTTGTTCTTTTGTTTTTTGATGCTTCTATATTTATTTTTTGATAATTCCTTTCCTTTTGCTTGCTAGGGTTTTTGTTGTTAATCCTTGCTGAAAGTCCAAAAGTCTCAGTCCTAAAATCCCCTCTTTTAAACTTCAAGTCTGTTATTAAGAAAATATTAAAACCGTCTGAATTAAATTAGGTTTTGGAAAAAATTACCCGTGGGCACGGCTGCAAGGGCTGTGGGCGCGGGCTTGTGAGGCTGCTGGCACATGGGCCTGCGAGGGCATTGCCACCAGGCCTGCAGCGTGTCACCTCACCAAGTTGTCAATTATCAATTTTATTTTTTATCATTATTATTATTATTAAAAATTATATTTTTATAAAATAAATATTTAAATATTTTTCCTTTTTTATTTTTTATATTATTGAAATAAATAATTAATATTATATTACTATGTGTTGAGATTTTAATATTTTACCAGACCACATTTTAGTTTGTAAAATTATTTTGGATTGTTTTGCATCTTTAGACTTGACCTAATTGCCTTTTAATTAGTGTCGGACTAGACTTGGTAAAAAAATAATAGTCGACAGTTTTCCCCCTCTTGAGCGATCTGGGACTATAGCAAAAGAGAGTGAAAATCAATATGATTTTTGACTGGGTTTAGAGCCAGACTTGCCTCCATATATACCCGAGGTTAGATTGAGTTCTGAACTCGAAAATAATTTAGATTTTGGACCCGAGGTGAGTTCTGGTCTCAAAAATAATTTTGGATTCTAGACCCGAGGTGAGTTCTGGACTAAAAAATAATTTGGGTTCTGGACCTAAGGTGAGTTCTAGACTTATAAAATAATTTAGGTTCTGTACCCTAGGATAGTTCTGGACTAAAAAATAATATGGGTTCTGGACCCGAGGTGAATTCTGGACTAAAAAATAATTTAGGTTTTGGTCCCGAGGTGAGTTTTGGACTCAAAAAATAATTTGGGTTATGGACCGAAGTTGAGTTCTGAACTAAAAAATAATTTAGGTTCTGGATCCGAGGGAAGTTCTAGGCTCAAAATAATTTGGGTTCTGGACCCACGGTGAGTTATGGACTAAAAAAAAAAATGGGTTCTGGACCCAAGGTGAGTTCTTGACTTAAAAAATAATTTGGATTCTGGACCCGAGGTGAGTTCTGGACTAAAAAATAATTTGGGTTCTAGAGCCAAGGTGAGTTTTGGATTCAAAAATAATTTCGGTTCTGGACCCGAGATCAATTTTGAACTCAAAAATAATTTGAATTTTGGACCCGAAGTGTTTGCAAAAGATAATTTTAGTCGGTAAGATATTAATAAAAAAATTTTAAAAATTTTAGCTATTTTTATCATACCTATATCCTCTTGCCCTCTGCGTGAAAATATTTTCAATGTATAAAAATATTTTTAGACACGCAAATAATTACTATTTACACGTGAATATCAGTTTCATTTTTGAATAATTTAATTTAGTAATTGAATTTACTATTTACTCACTATTCATTCATGTGATTTTTTTGTCTTTTTCCTTTCTTTTTTGCCTATATAAATGCATCAGCCCCTTACCATTTCTTTCACTTACACTTTCATTTACACTTACCTCTATAGTTTGAGAGTTTGAGCAACAAATGGAGAGGATGCATGCTTCAAGATCGGGTCCTCGATCCAATGTTGGGTTCCTAGAATTTAGTTGAGAGCACGAAAATGGAAATGTAGATCTTCTAGCTGGGATGCAGCTTCATCGCAGTTCAGGTCAAAAAACTGAGGTAATACTGCAATTTACTATTTTAACAGCACAAATATATATTTATCATTTTATTTTATTTTTTATTTTATTATTTTATTATTTTTTATATATATTTTTATTTTTTAGCTATAATTTAGTTATTAATAGTAAATTAGCGAATGAATTGTAAAAAAGATTAGGATATATTCTAATGGTAAAAATAAATTAACTAATGGACTATAACAAAAATTTAATAAGTAACCTAGTGTTAATAAATTTGAACAAAAAGTAATGAGTAACTTATGACAATATTAGACCTTAAAATAGTAGTTTTTGTGAGATAATATACTAACCTTGTATTGGCTTACCTGGTTCGATGTTAGCGTGATCGCTGTATTGTTCGGGGTGGAGGGTGTGTCTATAGAGCCCGACAATGGTATGATATAGCACCTTCTCATGTAAAATGGATCATCGAGAGTGTGGTTTCGAAAACATTATTCTTCAACTACCATCCAAGGAATATCTGATAGATAGGAGTGTAGTTTAAGCGTTATCGGAATGGTGGATGGACACTACTCATACTTTCCACCTTCCTGTGGGAGAGATGACCATTAGCCCAGTTGATTTTACAGCCATAACTGGTCTTCAATACTATGGCCTTCTAGTCCCTCTTACTAATGATATCCTGACTGTGAATAGGGATTTTCGCCCTCCACTCCTGGTGGAATGGGTCTTGCTACTTCGGCCCTTTTAGGCTTAGGGCCTTAGAGAACATGGGCCTAAGCCTAGAAAAAATGGAGTAGCCACCCGGACGGGCCGAGAAAAAAAAGGGGTGGATGGCACAATTCCTAAGGAATCCCTAACCCCCTAATGAGTTCGGAAAGTTGGATACATGTGGGGAAGATGAGAAATGGCCCAACACCCCCCACAACGCCCGGTTCAGTGGAACCAACCTCCTTTATAGGTCTTAATATTATAAATTTCTTAAATATAATGATATTATCAGTACTACATGCGATCATTAAAATAAAGCACCATTATATTAAAATCAAAGCAATATTCAAACAAAATAAATAAATGGACACCCATCCAAGGATGGAAACATGTCCTTACTTCATCCATATCTAAAACTAAATAAGACACCCATTAAAAGGTGGAAACGTGTCCTTTACATTAATTCCAAAATATGAAAATAATCTAAATTACATAAAGATTAAATAATGAGGTACTCAATCATGGAAACATGCCTCTTATAATTTTTATTACCAAAATAAAAATAATACAGAAATCATCCATCCATGATAAACAAATCAAATATCGAAATTAAATAAATCAATCATCAAAATATATAATAAACTACATAGTCAAATCTAAAACTTAAATAAAGTAAATAAAGATACATATTTAGGTTTACATCTTGAATTAGGGTTTCTAGAGTTTTTTAGGGTTTTTAGATAGGAAATTAGAGTTTCAAACATGAAATATGATTTTATAGGTATTTGGAATCAAACTAGGGTTTTGACTTGCAAAACAAATATTATTATCATTATTTTAAAAATATTAAACTACTGTGAAGGTATGGAAGATAGAATTAATTATGACTTTAGGTTTTAAGAAAACAAAATTTAGGATTAGAAGTATTAAGAAGTGATTAGGGTTTGAGAAAACAGATTATGATTTTGAAATATTAAAAAAATTACAATTAGGGTTTTAGATAAAGGCTAGGGTTTTGATTAATTAAATTAGGGTTTGGATTATTTGGAAAATAAGTTTAGGGTTTGGAAGATATAGGTTACTATAAAAAAGGATCAGGGTTTACGAAAATAGGGTTAAAGCTCTTGATGCTTGAGGAATAAACTACTGTGATAATGTTTATAAAATTAAGGCTACTGGAAAGGTTTTGGAAAAATATAATTAATTAAGGTTTTGTAGTTCAAAGAGAATAATAAGGTTTAGATTAATTAAATTAAGGTTTCAAATGATTGGATGATGAGTCTATAAGTATTTATAAAAATTGTTGCAAAATCCTATCCATGAAATATTAACACAGTAAGTTAAATGAATTAGGTGTTGAAAATAATCGATGTATTTAACTGGATGGGTTAATAAGAAAGTTACTTGTTTTATAGGCTCCACTAAATTGATGTGTTGATTCAAGCTATCTTTTCCTTTTCTGCCTAGATCAATTGATTCTTGGTTGAAGACTTTGTGATACAAAGATCAGCCATTGCCACTTTGCTTTGCTTTCTTCTTTGTTTTCAGATTGTTTTCTTCCTTGCTTGATGTTGCTCAATTGCTTTTTTATGATTCATCTTTTATCAAACTACTCCAGTCCAAGTTTCTTCATAATTGCCACCCCCGTCCGTGTATTTAATACTCTTATTTATAGGAAAATAAAAAGATCTAATCCTATTTGAATAAGAAAATACCAACTATTTAGGAAAAAATCATAAAACCATTTGAAACAGGGTTTGGTCAAAAATAGATAGCGAGGGTTAATAGCCTGCGGGCTGGGCGAACTGGGCAAGTCAGTTCGCTGCAGGTAGCTCCTGCCGCAAATTAGACAGTGCCTAGTTTGTTGCTGCTGCGAATTGGGCAGTGCCCAATTCGCCATAGATAATTATTGCGGTGAATCCCCTTGTTGCTCGGCAATGCTGCAGCGCTGCCGACCGTCGCTCTTTGATCCATTCAATTTTTTATTTTTTATTTTTTTATTATTAAAAATAACTATTAAATATTATAAATATAAATATTATAAATAGTAAATAAAATAAATACCATAAAAATTATTTTTGGACTATTTAAAAATATTGGGCTGGATTGGGTAAAAAATTAAGGGTCTACAGTTTGCCCCCTGCTTGAACGATCTGAGAATTTGATTGGAAGAGAGTGAAAAGAAATATGACTTTGAGCAGATTTTGGATGAGGATGGGTACATGGATTTGATTTGGGTACTTGGATTTGATTTGGGTATTGGAACCCGAGACTGAAATAAATTTAGGTACTTAAACCCGAGATTGGATACTTGGACCTGTGACTGAGTTGTATTTAGATACTTGGATTTGAGATTGGGTACGTGGACTTGAGATTTGGTACTTGGACCCTAGATTAGGTACTTGGACCTAAGATTGGGTACTTGGACCCAAGATTGAATCTGATTTGGGTCTTGGACCGGTGATTGGATTGGATTTAGGTACTTGGACTCGAGATTGGGTATTTGGACCTGAGACTGGATTTGATTTGGGTACTTGAACCCGAAACTGGGTACTTAGACTCAAGACTGAATTTTATTTGGGTACTTAGACCCGAGAATGGATACTTAGACCCGAAATTGGGTACTTGGACCCGAGATTGAGTACTTTGACCTGAGACTGAAATGGATTCGGGTACTTAGACCCGAGATTAGGTACTTAGACCAGAGATTAGGTACTTAGACCCATGACTAAGTTGAATTTAGATACTTGGACTTGAGATTAGGTACTTGGACTTAAGATTGGGTACTTGGGCCTGAGAATGGATTTGATTTGGGCACTTGGACCCAAAATTGGGTACTTGGACCCGAGATTGAATTTTATTTGGGTACTTGGACCTGAGACTGAATTTGATTAGGGTACTTGGACCCAAGACTGGGTACTTGGACCCGAGGCTGAATTTTATTTGGGTACTTGGACCCGAGACTGGATACTTGGACCCGAGACTGGATACTTGGACCCGTGATTAGGTACTTAGACTCGAGATTGGGTACTTGGACCCGAGACTGGATACTTGTACCCGTGATAAGGTACTTAGACCCGAGATTGGGTACTTGGACCCGAGATTGAATTGGATTTGGGTATTCAAACCTGAGACTGGGTACATAGAACTGAGATTGGGTACTTGAACACGAGACTGAATTGGATTTGGGTACTTGGACCCGAGATTGGGTACTTAGACCCAAGACTAAATTGGATTTGGGTACTTGGACTTGAGACTTGGTACTTGGACCCATGACTGAATTGGATTTAGGTACTTGGACCCGAGATTAGATACTTGGACCCGAGACTGGATTGAGTTTGGGTCCTTAGACCTGAGATTGGATTGAATTTGGGTACTTGGACACGAGACTGGGTACTTGATCCGAGATTGGGTACTTGGACCCAAGATTGGGTACTTAGACCCGAGACTAAATTGGATTTGGGTACTTGGACCCGAGACTGGGTACTTGGATTCGAGATTGGGTGCTTGGACTCGAGATTGGGTGCTTGGACCTGAGACTGAATTGGATTTGGGTACTTGGACCCGAGACTGGGTACTTGGACCCAAGATTGGATTAAATTTTGGTACTTGGACCCAAAAGAGTTTTTAACACAAAATGATTTGGGTTCTGGAGCCAAGCAAGTTCTAGACTAAAAAATGATTTGGGTTTTGGACCCGAGGTACCTATATACTCTTGCCCCCTGTGTAGGCTCAAACCAATGATTTGTTTGGGTGGTCTCTGATTGATGTTTGTATTTTTTCTGGTTCCTTGCATAAGCATGCATCTCTTCTTTCTTTTGCAAAATGACTGGAGCTTCCTCAAGCAATGGGCCTTCCATGCCCCCTGATTTCATATCTTCTTCATGTTTGCTTCATAAAGTATTGCTATTTAGTTTTGACAAAGAAAAATGCAGTGTGATATGATCATGTATGCATGATATGCATGAGTAATACTTACAGTGGTTCCATCGACTCACTGACCGAGGTGATCAGCAAAAGTGTTCTCATTGGTTCCTTTTAGATGCTCGTACAAGTCTTGCATTGGAATGACAGAAAGCTTTGCATTTTTGGCTTTTATCTTCAAGATGTTGAGAACATGAGTGGTGGAGACCCCAAGTTGCAAAGATACATCCATTTCAAATTATGATTCAGCATATCAGTTGGTATCTTCTTCATGACCTTGCCAATAATCATTTCCTTTGCCCAATGTGTCTTTTGAGATTCGACTGTTCAACATATTTCCCTTAACTTAAAGGTTTTTATAATAAGAAAATAGTTTGTTTTAAATAAAATGTTGACTTTGTCAAATCAATATCATTGTACATCAGGACTTGATTTTTAGAATTAACATATTTATAACATGACAACCCTAGTTATCATACTAAACTCTATAATCATTTCTATTTGAGCAAGAACTGTTGCACTTCAAATAGGCACATACACATTACTTGGTCAAAGGTCTCATTTGAGTTTGAATATTGTCTATCTCATATGTAGGCTTATCTAAACTATCTCCACTAATAGACTCTACCTACCAAGAGAGATCAACAGGTCTTTGATAGGCTTGAAATGGGGTCTATAAGGGACATGGGTTAAATGAAAACCATTTTGAGATTGGAGCTGATGTGACACAATGGACATACCTTCACACTACAAACTTCTTGTTGGAACTTTAGACAGTTGGGAGCATGAAAAGATAGAGCTTTGAACATTCTTCTTTCTTTTTGACATGAATCTGGATCTTGATTGGGACTGTCTTTTCCCTTATGAAAAGGTTGATACCCACATTCCTTTTCTTTCTTCTTTTCCCTTTTCTTTCTCTTTCTTTCCTTATCCCTTCTTTTCTTTGAGAATTTTATCATTTTTTCCTTCTCCCTTGTAGGACTGTCAAGTACAGGACTTTCAAGAACTGGATGAATTTTCTCCTTTTTCTTTGATTTTGATTGAATCTTTAGTTGGGTTGGACCAATTCAAGTCAAACTGTCCTTACAAACCAATTGGAAGCCTTTTGCTGCTTTAGGTAAAAGAGAACTTAGTTGGATTTCTCAACTGCCTTTTTGGGTTTCATCTTTTTTCTTTTTTTTATTCTTTTTTCCTCTTTTTTCTTTTTCTCTTTTTTATGATTACTTTTTCTTTTTTATTTTTTTTTCTTGTTCTTTTTTTTCTCTTTTTTTTTTGTTCTAGCTCTAAAAGAGTTGTCTTATTTGTACCAACTTGGGTTTCTGATAATGGATGAGTGGAATGGTATTAATTTGCTTCAGTCCTGACTTTATCTGTGATATTTGGTCCAATTCAGGTGAATTTCAACTACCCTTATGGTTTTGAGAACTTCAATTATCCTCATGGTCTTGATTATTCATTCCTTTCTTTGATCTTCTTGCCTCTTCACCTTAGTGATCATAAGACTTGTCAAAAGTATCACAACAGCTCAAGGTAGGTTGTTGGGGTTTGTAAACCAATGAAAAGAAAGTTGAAATCTTATGAAGGCTCAAAGGGACAACTAGGGATTGATATTTAATTAGGTGAATACTAGTTGTTGGCTCACCAAATAATGCCTAGATCATCTCTCCCTTAAATAAGCAGAGTACAATTTTGCCTCAAAAGTTTGTCAAAGCATGTTCTAAGACTGACTAGGACCTAGACAAAGGTAATTTTCTAAGAGCCCTCTCTAAGTAAGCATACACAACTCAATGCTATAGAGCAATTCCCTCACCTAGTAAAGTTATTCAAATCATGATGCATAGGTATATTAATTTATGATTATCATGCTAGACTCAACATTGGTTGAGCACTAAATTGAACAAAGACCAACAAAAATTTTAATGAAAGTAATTTATTCAAAAAAACATAATTAAAAAAAAAAATAATGTTCCAAATAAGTTCTAAAGAAAGTAAAATAAATAGAGCAACACTCCAAGCTAAGGGAAGTTTCTTTGAGTTAGAGTCGAAGATACTTCATTTATTTATACATACCAAGGGCAAGAATTTTTTCCATCATTAAGGGTCATTGCTTCATCATCCATAGTTAGTGTAATACTCCAATTTTTGATGTACTTTAGAATAGTAGTTATGCGAGAGTATATTGTTGAAATGGGTAAAGAAAATATAATAAGAGGTAGATGTGTATGAGGGATGTTAAATATATATATATATATATATATTGTATTTGAAATATATGGGAAATATAAATACAATATATAAGACACATACATATATCAACATATACACCATATATACATGATGTATACATTGGTGTAGGAAAAGTAAATTTTAAATAATTAATTAATAATAATAATAATGATAATAATGACAAGAGAAATAAGAAATGAAAGTCAAAAGAAGGATAAATATTATTGGTGGGAAAATTTAGGTGGCAATAATTATATTATTTTATATATATAAGATAAGGATGAAGATTTAAAAAGGGAGCTTTCTCTCTTTATTTATTTCTTCTTCTTCTTCTTCCTCTTTGAACGTGGGAATAGAGAGAGAGAGAGAGAGAGAAGAGTTTGATTTTATTAATATACACACCAAATTCATAAGAGTCTTAAGAGAATTGAAGGTGGATAATGAAGATTTGGCAAAGAATTTAAGTAAGTGCTCTTTTCTTTGAGCTAATTTTTATAGATTTTGAGTTTATATCTGATATGGTTAGTGAGAGAAAGTGATGATTAATTGAATATTATGATGATAATGAAATATTAATATATATATATATGTTGAATTGGTGCTTAGATGATGAAAATATCATTATTTGTGAGGATGATGAGTTTTTGAAATTGAGGAATAAGGGTGATAAAGAAAAAAAAATAAGGATTTAGTATAAATGAGTTGGGAATTGAGTAAATTGATACATGGATGATTGTATAAATGAATTATAATGATTATTATTATGATATGTTGGAGTTATAAAGTGTTGAATTGATGGGTGAATTATGAATATAAACTAAGATGTTGTTTAAGGGTGTTGTAGTATTGATTTTGGAATGATCGTGTTCATATTGTTGAGAGTTTAAAATGCAGAACTTTTGCTTAAACACGGCCATGTCATTGGACATGTCAACGGTGCTGAGTTTAACATTGATAACATGACCATTAACACGGCCATGTCTCTAGAAGTGTCATGGCTACTGTGAGATAAGATAATTGACACGGCAATGAACATGCCCGTGTTGTTGGGTGTGCCAATGTTTTTGTAAGGCAGAATGAATGAGACAGGTAGTGACACGCCCATTCATTGGACGTGTCAATGCTTCTGTATGAATAAGTAAATGACACGGCCATAAACACGTCCGTGTTGTTGGGCGTGTCACTTGAGAATAACTCTTTTTGTTATTTTTCATTTGTAATTCCTATTTAAATGATTTGAATGTTAAGAATGCCTTGGAATGTGATACTAAATGGTTGTTTATAATCACATTTGGTATAGAAATTGAGAGAGAGTAGTTTCCCCAACCTTAGTGTTAAAGGGCAACTTAGAAGAGAAGGTTAGAGGAAGTTTTAAAGCTTATTTTGGATTGTTTCATAAGGTCAGTACAAACTTGGAATAATTGTTTATATTTGCATGGCATTTGGACTTGTCACATTTGGTTTTAAAATGTGTTTAGTTACTACATTGTTGTTGCATGAGTAATATGTTATGATTTGTATGATGTTACAAATGCATTAGAGGTAATGTGAACTATGTGCAAAATATGATAATGACTCAAAACATATGGGTAATGTAATTTGTTATGTATACATTAAAGATGGTATGTAAAGACATTGGTGATGACTATATTGATATAAATGAGATAATTAAGGGATTGTGCCTAGCTTGATCTTGAGATAATGAGAAAGATATTGATAATGGAATTATAAAAGAATTATGTGCTTAGTATGTTATTTAATTTTCAAAGTTTTATGTTTGGTGGCATACTTAAAACGTAACAGTCCTTTGAAGTTGGGTTGGGCTTGGTCCTTGAAGCCTAGTTGTGTGTTACATGATGTATCAGACCCTTGAAGCTAGGTTGGGCCTAGTCCTTAAAGCCTAGTTGGGATGTTACATATGTGGTAATCCTCATTGTGATTATGATTTGCCTTCGGGGCTAGACACATGATATCATCTTGGACCAAAGCAGTAACTCTGGGATTTGAATAGCATATTAGATTCTTTTGGGCCCATGCTTGTGTTTGTTTATATGTGAATTGTGAATTGTGGAATAATTGAACAATGTATTAAGATATTATGTTATGAGATATGATGGTGATCATGGAATTATATGATCATAATACATAAACAAATTACTGAAAAGGAATGTGGCTTAAGAAAATATGCTAAATGATGAGAAATGAATTGTTGAAAGACTTGAGCAGAGCTAAGTCTTGATATTGAAAATGAGATTATGGAAATATAATGAGATGTGTAATATGTATATGGATGAGAAAATTGTGTGTATTTTTTCATGAGTATTATGATAAGCCATCAAATTATGACTAATGTTAAAGATATATATAAATTATGAAGTTTGTGAAAAGTTATAGAAAGTGCAATGAAAATGGAAAAAAAAACATGATAAGAATATGATGATAAATGATGTGAGTATGAATTTCTGTAATGTATGTATATAATATTTATTTGTACTACTAAGCTTTCGAGCTTAGCGCGGTTGTGTAAATCACACAAGTGAGTAGATGATTGATCTGGGAGTCAAATAGTTGTGTCACGAGAAGAGTAAAAGTATTTCAAGACCAACTAGAAGATGGTGCATATATGTACAATTTTATTATGTTGTATTTTGATAAAAATATATATATACATAAGTGAATTTTGGAAGAAAATAATGTAATTTATATATATGTAATATAATCAAAAGTATAATGGTTTTGTAAATGTTCTTTAATTAAAAATGTATCATTGTTATGGAACTAAGGTAAGGGATTTTAAAAATACTGAAATGTGACATCCTTATATTTTATATACCTATTGTATGTATACAGGGTACATGTATCGTACTTATATAGAGTATATGGGTGTATAATTATTTTGGTATTAGAGCTTAGGTTTAAGATTCTCAGTCTAAGGAGATTTTAAAAAAAAATGAAACTTGTGATACATTCATATGCATTAACATCTAGGTTGGTCTCAGATGTGGCATCATATGATTTGTGATGTGATGTATTTGAATTACATGAGTTGGATGATAGTGTGTGAATGAGGCTTTACATAAAAGTAAAGCTAGAGAAAGAAATTATATGGAAAATTTTGTATAAGTTTAATTGATAAATTAAAGAATTGGAGTTTACTTCAGTAAAACTAATTTCAAAATTATTGATTATTGAAATATGTTTGTGAAATAGGTTATAAGAGAATGAATATGAGAATAATGTTGGAAATGAGTTTAAAAAAATCAACAAGATTTAAGTAAGTACCTCTTCTCCAAAGCTTGGTTCTCTTTCTAATAAAGACTATGTTTGGATTGCTAGAGAGAGAAAACATTGTTTGATTGTTAAAATGGGTAGATATGATATTAAAATGAAGAGAGTATAGGGGAATATTGGGTTGGTTGGTTGATATGGACAAGGTGTGAAAATTTAGGGTTTAGTTATGTAAAGTTAAGGTTTTTTTTTTTTAAAATAGATGACGTTGGTTAACGTGAGGAGATATATTAGAGTTGTTTTAATGCAAATATTGTGATTTTAATGTTATAAATATGATATGCTTGAGTGTTGTTAAAGCTCATGTTAATGGTGATAATATGTGAAATTTGAATATTTGAAATGGGCTTTCATAATTATGAAAATGATGTGTTTTGATGTTATATTACTATATTAATATTTTTTTTAAAATTTACATATTAAAAACAAATGAGATTAGTATATTGAAGTTTAAGTAAAGTAGTAAGTTGAGTGTTTGGAGTTTTAATGGAATTTTAATGAGGATTACTTAGATACTGATAGTTTAATGTATATTAAGCATATGAGCTATTTTGAATGAATAATATTACTTATGAAAGTACTATGTAATGTGCAATGTGGTTGATAATATAAAAATTTGTTATGAAATAAAGAAAAATGATTAAGCAAGTGAAAATGAGTTACTTTAGGTAATTGGATTGGAAATGATGAAAATGGATATGAAGTGTATGATAAATGCATAAAAAAATGTGAAAAAGATGTCACATTGGAAATGTGACTAAGATTTATGTGAAGTGTTGAAAAAAAATAATATAACAAGGAAATTAATTAAGAGAAGGGCAATTAAAAAAAGATGTTAATTATGTTGTGGTCAGAGTGTATATATATATGTTGAGTTGATGAATAACCTAAGTCATGTCAAAAGAATGAGAAATGATAATGTTCTCTAAAATGTGATAAATGTTAAATTTGTATAGATTGTAAGTAAAAGTGGAATTAAGTATAATTGTATGATTATGTGTATACATGTATATGATATGTGAGATGAGTTTTTCAATATGAACGTAATTATAATATGTAAGAAAATGTGGAAAGTAAGTCACATTATAAATGTGACTTACGAATGTGTATGTGGATGATTAAAAAAAATGTTAGTATGTGATTGTTACCTTATACAATTACTTGTCTAGTGATATTGAGAATGATATTGCATGTATTAGTAGACCTAAGAGAGATTAGGTCTTGACATGCGCAGAGCTAGGTAATGTGATGAAATTGAGAGTGAGGATGGACTCGAGCAGCACTGGACGGTGAAATTGTTATTGTAATAACTGAACTTGATAATTGTATAATATTTAGGCCCAAAGTATATGCGTCCTGAAATATTCTATGTATATGTGTATAACAAGAGATTGTAAGGAAAAAGGGAAGTATAATGAATAAAATTTTTTGTAAGAGATAGATTAGAAATGGAGTAATAAATGGAAATTGTGTAAAATTTGCATATGAATGAATGTGTATATGTAAGAGATGTTAATGATAATATTGTTGAAACATGAGTTAGGCTAATGATGATCAAGTGATCAAGAGTAAATTGCTTTGAAACAGAGTTGAAATGTGTTAACTCTTTGTGTATGAAAAGTTTAGAGAATGAATATGTGATCTTTGCGATATGAACTTAGCACTGTGATTGGAAATGTTTGAAGAAGAATGATAGAGGGGCAGTATTGATTTATAAGCCACAGGCGTGACTATTAATATGCCATGGCCGTCTGATTTGTTTAGTATATTGGCCGATTAGTTTTGTTATCCACGGGCATGGGCCTGAGATGAAATGATCGTAGGATAGTTTTGGTGAGATTGATAGTTATGCTTCAAGAAACATGGTCAAGATTTATGGTTTGTATAGTTGTATCTTACAATTTTATGTTAGAAATTTGTTTATAATTATAGAAATTATGGAAAGAGAAGAGAATTGTGAAAATGTAATGAGTTATGGATAATGTGTTAGGAAAGTGATTATGTAAATATAGTTTGGTATGAAAATGTGAGGAGATGATAAATGGGAGAAATTACAAAATGTGACTGATAGTTATATTGAATATGTTCAAAAATGGTATAATGTGAATAAGTTGATGGAAATGATGTTTAAGTGAATGAACTATGGGTAATGAATATGGTATGAGATAATCATGAGAATTATATGAAAATTGTATTGAGATAATAGAAAAAAATATATATGAATATTGAAAAATAAATAAAAGTGATTTGTTATAAATAATCATTAATTTCATAAAGTTGAAATGATGGATCCGAAGAGACCAAAATTTGAATATAAGTTTGACCTAATAGAGTTAGGTCATATATTGAAATATAATGATAACAAATTTTAAGTAAGTTAATTGTTGGCTTGAATTGAATAAGGTTGAAGTTAATTGTTGGCTTGAATTGAATAAGGTTGCGACATTGGTATATTGTGATAGTTAGATCAATTGATCTAGATTTCGCTAAGGTTGTGAATCATTATTGAGATTTAATATGTATAGTTATATTAAGAGTGTGAGAGATATGTGATATTGTATATGATATAATATTCTGATATGTGTATGGACATGAAATGAGTTAAGGTATATTAGTTGTAAATGATTAAAAAAGGAAAAAGGTTGATTATCAGTAAAGTAAGATTAAAGGTATTATATTAATGCTAATGTTAAGTGAAGAACATGTTAAAAAAAATTATGTGTATCAGAAATAAGAAAATTGTTATCAATTCAGGTTTGATAGGTGTTTATTTGTAAATATAAGAAAGAGATAGATGACTGGATAGTCAGTGTTAAGATATAATTCAATAACCTTTAAATTTAAGGTTAAGAGAGTATATTTATAAATTGATGTAGTGATAAAATATCTTAAGCACAATAGATGGTATTTTGTTAAGGATGGATTATTACCGTACTATATAATTTCGAGGACGAAATTATTTAAGGGGGAGAGAATTGTAATACTCCAATTTTTGATGTACTTTGGAATAGTAGTTATGAGAGAGTATATCGGTGATATAGGTAAAGAAAATATAATAAGAGGTAGATGTGTATGAAGGATGTTATATATATATATATATTGTATTGGAAATATATGGAAAATATAAATACAATATATAAGACATATACATATATCAACATATACACCATATATACATGATGTATACATTGGTGTAGGAAAAGTAAATTTTAAATAATTAATTAATGATAATGATAATGATAATAATGTTAATAATGACAAGAGAAAGGAGAAATGAAAGTCAAAAGAAGGACAAATATTATTGGTGGGAAAATTTAGGTGGCAATAATTATATTATTTTATATATATAAGATAAGGATGAAGATTTAAAAAGGGAGATTTCTCTCTTTCTTTCTTTCTTTCTTCTTCTTCTTCTTCCTCTTTGAACGTGGAATAGAGAAAGTGAGAGAGAAGAGTTTGATTTTGTTTATATACACACCAAATTCATAAGAGTCTTAAGAGAATTGAAGGTGGATATTGAAGATTTGGCAAAGAATTCAAGTGCTCTTTTCTTTAAGCTAATTTTTATAGATTTTGAATTTATATGTGATATGGTTAATGAGAGAAAGTGATGATTAATTGAATATTTTGATGATAATGAAATATTTAAATGTATATATATATGTTGAATTGGTGCGTAGATGATGAAAATATGATTATTTGTGAGGATGATGATGAGTATTTGAAATTGAGGAATAAGGGTGATAAAGAAAAAAAAAAGGATTTAGTATCAATGAGTTGGGAATTGGGTAAATTGATACATGGATGATTGTATAAATGAATTATAATGATTATTATTATGATATGTTGGAGTTATATAAGTGTTGAATTGATGGGTGAATTATGAATATAAACTAAGATGCTGATTAAGGGTGTTGTAGTATTAATTTTGGAATGATTGTGTTCATATGGTTGAGAGTTTGAAATGCAGAACTTTTGCCTGACACGACCAGTGACATGGCCATGTCGTTGGGCGTGTCAACGGTGCTGAGTTTAATGTTGATGACATGACTATTAACAAGGCCATGTCTTTGAACGTGTCGTGGCTACTATGAGATAAGATAATTGACACGGCAATGAACACGCCCGTGTTGTTGGGCATGTCAATGTTTCTGTAAGGCAGAATGAATGACTCAGGCAGTGACACTCCCATGTCATTAGACGTGTCAATGCTTCTGTATGAATGAGTTAATGACATGGTCATAAACATGCCCGTGTTGTTGGACGTGTCACTTGAGAATAACTCTTTTTGTTATTTTTCATTTGTAATTCCTATTTAAATGATTTGAATGTTAATAATGCCTTAGAATGTGATACTAAATGTTTGTTTACGATCACATTTGGTATAAGCATTGAGAGAGAGTAGTTTGCCCATGCGCTGAAGGGCAACTTGGAAGAGAAGGTTAGAGGAAGTTTTAAAGCTTATTTTGGAGTGTTTCATAAGGTAAGTACAAACTTGGAATAATTGCTTATATTTGCATGGCATTTGGACTTAACACATTTGGTTGAAAAATGTGTTAAGCTACTTTCTACATTGTTGGTGCATGAGTAATATGCTATGATTTGTATGATGTTACAAATGCATTAGATGTAATGTGAACTATGTACAAAATATGATAATAACTTAAAATGTATGGGTAATGTAATTTGTTATGTATACATTAAAGATGGTATGTAAAGACATTGGTGATGACTATATTGATTTTAATGAGATAATTGAGGCATTGTGCCTAGCTTGATCTTGAGATAATGAGAAAGATATTGATAATGGAATTATAAAAGAATTGTGTGCCTAGTATGTTATTTAATTTTTAGAGTTTTGTGTTTGGCGGCATGCTTAAAATGTAACAATCCCTTGAAGCTAGGTTGGGCTTGGTCCTTGAAGCCTAGTTGAGAGTTACATGATGTAGCAGACCCTTGAAGCTGGGTTGGGCCTAGTCCTTGAAGCCTAGTTGGCATGTTACATATGAGGTAATCCTAATTGTGATTATGATTTGCCTTCGGGGCTAGACACATGATATCATCTTGGACCAAAGCAGTAACTCTGGGATTTGAATAGCATATTAGATTCTTTTGGGCCCATGCTTGTGTTTGTTTATATGTGAATTGTGAATTGTGGAATAATTGAACATTGTATTAAGATATTATGTTATGAGATATGATGGTGATCATGGAATGATATGATCATAATACACAAACAAATTACTAAAAAGGAATGTGGCTTAAGAAAATATGCTAAATGATGAGAAATGAATTGTTGAAAGACTTGAGCAGAGCTAAGTCTTGATATTAAAAATGAGATTATGGAAATATAATGAGATGTGTAATATGTATATGGATGTGGAAATTGTGTGTATTGTTTCATGAGTACTTTGATAAGCCATCAAATTATGACTATTAAAGATATATATAAATAATGAAATTTGTGAAAAGTTATGGAAAGTGCAATGAAAATGGAAAAAAACATGATAAGAATGTGATGATAAATGATGTTAGTGTGTGAGTATGAATTTCTGTAATGTATGTATATAGTATTTATTTGTACTACTAAGTTTTTGAGTTTAGCGTGGTTGTGTAAATCGCACAGGTGAGTAGATTAATGATCTGGGAGTCAAATAGTTGTGCCACGAGAAGAGTAAGAGTATTTTGAGACCAGCTAGAAGGTGATGCATACATGTACAATTTTATTATGCTGTATTTTGATAAAAAAAATGTATATATACATAAGTGAATTTTGGAAGAAAACAATGTAATTTATATATATGTAATATAATCAAAAGTAAAATGGTTTTGTAAATGTTCTTTAATTAAAAATGTATCATTGTTATGGAACTAAGGTAAGGGATTTTAATAATACTGAAATGGGACATCCTTATATTTTATATACGTATTGTATGTATACATGGTATATATATAGTACTTATATAGAGTATATGGGTGTTACAGTTAGCCCATGCTTGCTTAGTAGCACATCATCTTTAGCAGCTTCTCTATCCATATCATGATAAGATGATAGGATAAAACTCTTCATGAAGGTTGTAAGCGATGGTGCCCTTTCAAATTTGGGTGGAGGATTATTCTTATTGTTGGGCTTATCAGGCTTAGGCAGTTTTCCACTGTCAATCAAATCTTAGATTTCGTGCCTTAATCAAACACATTTATTTGTCTCATACCCTTGCATTTGATGGAATTGATATAAGACATTGGCATCAAAATTTGGTGGTTGAGGCTTATGTAGAGACTGAGGTGCCAATGGTTGTAGCAAATTCATCTTCATTAGATTCTCTAACATTTTTAGCAAAGGTTCCCCCAAGTCTGAAAATTTATGCTTCTTTGTTGGTTCAGTTATTGCATTTTTCTCAACACCTCTTCTTTTTTATGTCAATGTGAGATGCCTCATTAGCATTGTTGATGAGTTCCAAAATTTGAATCAACTGGGTCCTCATAATTTCAACCAATTGATCTCGTAGCTCGGCCATTGTAGCTTTGTCAACTTCATCGATTATGTCCCTTAGCTAGTTTTCATCCATCCTATTCGTCTGGTTTTTTATTTTTTATTATTTTTATTATTTTTATTATTAAAAATAACTATTAAATATTATAAATATAAATATTATAAATAGTAAATAAAATAAATACCATAAAAATTATTTTGAAATGTTTAAAAATATAGGGCTAGATTGGGTAAAAAATTAAGGGTCTACACCTGACACATGAAGAAATTCAACAGTTAATAGGTATGGAACTATCATTAAAAGAACCACTCAAGAAAAAAATTAAATCGATTCAAAATCATTAGATGAACTATGCTGGACAGGTTCGCCGAGAAATGGCCGAGCAATACGCTCGGGGATTTTTACTATATTTGCTCGGATCGACCATTTTATTTAGTATGAAATCTACCATCCATTTGTCGGTATTGAGGGCCCTTGAAAATATGGATCTCTTACAAATTTACAGTTGGGGTGAAGATGGCCATGCTTGTCTCTATCATGGCCTCGACAATATTTGCAGGAATAAAGTCTTTCGTTGGATTCATGGTGATTTTTGAGGGACCATCTTCCACCATTGTCAACTCCATTTATATACTTGTATTGATTTGATTTCCATTGTTATTACAGGCATGGGCTTATGAGCATAATCTCGTGAGGGTGCACGGTATTTTTTGAGAGAGAGTCGGGTATCCAAGGTTGAACTTTTGTTTGTTTGATCGCACAGCAGCTCCCGGCTGTCATCATGTGCACTATGAGCACTATCACTTGAGCCACTTAACCTGGGGCCAGGTAAAATAACATTAGTATACCTTAAAATTTATGTATAAATCCACTTACCTTTTATCATCTTACAGGTTAACTTGGCTTGGTGAAAAGCTGAAGAGCGGGCAAATTGGACTCCTTCCATGAATGCTGCACTGCCTTACCAGCACTCCCGCCAAGTCATTGATGGTCCTGTGTCTAGTGGCTGATTTCTCGAAGAGAGGGTGTATGACCGGTTCCTTAGTCCTAAGTGACAGAGAATTTCGATGAACTGTCCAGCATATACTTTGAATATTACATCAATGCCAGAGAATTCGTGGCAGCTAGCTCGGAATGGCTATGATGTTGAAACTTATCTTTATCCACTGGGTGCATCATATGTCCAATTTATTCAAGCATGACTTTTGAACTTTGATGTGTCTCCTATTGGCATCCGGGGAGTTTTAGAGGAAGAAGATAAAAGGTATGAGCAGGCCCCACTCCCATGTGGAATGGTTCTTGCCACTTCGTCACTGTTAGGCTCAAGGCCTAAGAGAACACGGGCCTAGACCTGGAGAAAAATGGAGTTGCCACCGGGATGGGCCGAGAAAAAGAAAGGGGTGGATGACTCTATTCCTATAGAATCTCCACCCCCCTATTGGATTCGAAAAGTTGGGTACATATGGGGAATGTGATATATAGCCCAGCACCCCCATAACACCCAGTTCATTGGAATCGGCCTCCTTTTCAGGTCTTATTATTATAAAATTCTTAAATATAATGATATTATCCATACTATATACAATTATTAAAATAAAAGCATTATTGTATTAAAATCAAAGTAATGTTCAAACAAAACAAATAAATAGACACCCATCTGAGGATGGAAACATGTCCTTACATCGTCCAATGTCTAAAACTAGTAAGACACCAACTAAAAGGTGGAAACGTGTCCTTTACATTAATCCCAAAATATTAAAATAATTTAAATTACATAAAGCTTTAATTAATGAGGTATCCATAAAGTGGAGATATACCTCTTACATTATTAATACCAAGATAAATAAATAATAATAATAATAATAATAATAATAAAGAAAATATCCATCCATGATAAATTAATCAAATCAAACATCGAAATCAAGTAAATCAATCATCAAAATATATAATAAACTACATAATCAAATCTAAAACTAAATAAAGCAATAAATGTATAAGTTTAGGGTTTACATTTTAAATTAGGGTTTCGGAAAACAAGGCTAGGGTTTTAAAAACTTATTTTTGTTACTGTGACATTTAAGGATTTAAAAGAAAACTATTTTAAAACTTAGTAGGACTCGAGAATTGATTTTTGAGGCTGCTCGAATTTTAAAACCGGTTTTAACAATACATTTTGGAAATTAATGAAACTGTTTAATGTAGTTTGATAAACGAACAACATAGAAACACATTCGAATGAATTATGGATTCATGGCTACTGGATATAAATGAAATAGCATGGTAAGACATGGCTACTGCATATTTGTATCAATGAAATGATGAAACAAGGCAATAACTACTAAATATTTTAATCAATGAAATAATCAAAGCAAACAATGAAACAAAAAGGAAAATAAAAAATGAAAAGAAATAATTGAATTACTGCAATCTTAAAAATAATTTAAATGAAAGATTGCAAACCTCCATTGTAGGTTCCACCAATATTTAAGCTTGTAAATCTTGGTTGAAACTAGTTGAAGATAGACATATAGCACTATCTTCTGATTTGATAGTTTCTATGTTTCTTTTCCCTGCTCTCTCGAATTGCTATGGTTTTCTGTTCTCTTTTTCTTTTTTTTAATCGCTGATACTTTTTCTTTTTATTGCCTTATGAATTGGACAGTTTATTTTGATTTTTGATTGCTAGGTTTTTTCATCGCTTTAAAAGTCTAAGACTCCTGAGTCCCCTGTTCCAAATTCCAATCCCTATTTATCTGTTTAATATTGCTATTTATAGGAAATTAAAATAAAACCTAATATGTTAAGAAAATATAATCTGTTAAGGAAATAAATTAAAACGTTCGAGCTTAATAAGGTTTAGGTAAAAATTGGCAAGCATGCCAGCTGCGAGGACGCTACTGGGCTAGTGTCGTTGGGCTGCTGGTCATTGGGGTGAGCTGGGCGAATGGGTGAGCTTGCTCGAGGATGCTGCTGGGAAAGCATCGCTGGGCTGCTGGGCGTTGTGAGGATTTCACGCGCTACGAACTACTGACACTTGCGCTGTGGGATGCTGCGAGGAATGGACCGCTATGTTGGGCGAGCTGGGTGAGCGTCACACCTGCGGCAAATTGCCCAATTCACCGCAAAGGCAAGCAGCCGCTGCTGCGCGTCGTTCGCCGATTCGTCCAATTTTTATTTTTATTTTCTTTGTATATTTTTTAATTATTATTAAAAATAAATATTATATTTAAAATAAATATTTATACTTTCTTTATATTTTATATATTATATAAATATAATATTATTAAAATAAATAATAAATGATACAAAAATTATTTTATACTATTTTAAATTTTTAGATTTTACTTCTAATTACTGTGGGACTGGACTTGGTAAAAAAATAAAGGTCTACAGTTTGCCCTATGCTTGAATGATCTAAGACTTTAGTAGAAGAGAGTGAAAAGCAACATGATTTTGAGCAGATTTTGGATGAGGATGGATTCTCGACCTTAAACTGGATTTGGATGCTCGATTTTAACCTGAATTTTGGGTGCTCAACCCTGTAGATCCTTAATTTTTTACCAAATTCAGTATGATATTTTAAAATAAGTTCAAAATAATTTTTGTGGTATTTATTATTTATTTATTTTAATGTTTATTATTTATTTTAATATTTATTTCAATAATATAAAATTTATTATATTTATTATTTATTATATTTATTCTTAATAATATAATAATATTTGTTTTTAATAAAAAATAAAATAAAAAATAAAAAAATAAAAATTGGATGGATCGGCGAGCGATGCGCGACAGGCAGCAATTGGCCTACCATAGGCCAAAGTGAATCGAGGAGTTCCCAGGCACTTGCGAGCGATTCTCGTGTGGCAGCAAGCACTCTCGCGTGGCAATAGGCCAATCCTCGCGCAGCAGCCTTTCGCGTAGCAGGCCAATTCTCGCAGCCCGCAAGCCCATTCTCCAACGGCACTGCTGATTTTTCCAAAAATCTTCTTTTGCTCGGTTTTCTAATTTACTTCCTAAATAATTTTATTTCCTTAATCAATTAGTATTAGATTAAAATAATTATAGTGGGGGGACTTTAGAATTTTTTGGGGACTAGAGATTTTATTAGGAGGGAGGCAGAAACACAAAAGAAGCAGTAGCTATTGGAGTTTTACTTGGACTTTTTCTTTTCTTCGGGCAGAAACATCAAAAACAAAAAAAAGACATAAAGAAGACTTTTGGACTTTTAATCTTTGGCAATTTTTAGCCTTGAAATGGTGAACTTTTGAACTTCTGGAATTCTTAGCAATAAGGAATCAAGAACTTGGAACTTCAGTGAGCTTGAGCAAGGGAAAAGCAACAGAAACAATAAAGGATCCATAATCAAGGCAACAAATTAGTGTTATATCAGTGAATTGATTTGCTAGAACTTTATTCCATACATTGTGGAGGAACCAACAATGAAGGTGCGTCATGAATTAAATAAATATAGTATGCTTTGATTGTTTCAAGTATTGAATATGTTCTTTCTCTACTTAAATTAATTCATAATAGATTATATATTTGAATTTTAATCCATCCGGTAACATGATAGCTTAATCTTCTTCAAGTGCATGCTTATTTAATTAATATACCACAAAACCTTCATTTATTTATTTTTTTATATTCATCACAGTAGCAACAATCTTTGAAATAATAAAAGTATTATTAGTTTTGTAAATCTAAACCTACAAAATCCTAATTTCATCCAAGAAATCCTAATTTAATATGTAAACTCTAAATTTATATATTTATCGCTTTATTTAGTTCTAGATTTAATTATGTAGTTTATTATATGTTTTGATGATCAATTTATCTTCAATGTTTAATTTATCATGGATGAATATTTTTTCTTGATTATTATTTGCTTATTAAAATTTTAAGAGGTGTGTTTCCATGATTGGGTACCTCATTAATTAATTTTCATGTAATTTAAATTATTTTTATATTTTGAGATCAATGTAAAAGACACATTTCCACCTTTTGGTGGGTGTCCTATTTAGTTTTAGACATTGGACGATGTAAGGACACATTTCCATCCTCGGATGGGTGTCCATTAATTTATTTTGTTTGAACATTCTTTGATTTTAATATAATGATGCTTTATTTTAATTATTGCATGTAGTATGGATAATATCGTTTTATTTAAGAATTTCATAATATTAAGACCTAAAATGGAGGTCGGTTTTAATGAACCAGGCGTTTTGGGGGTGATGGGCCATTTCTCACCTTCCCTACGCGTACCCAACTTTTCAAGCCCATTAGGAGATTGGGGATTCATCAGGAATCGAGTCATCCACCTCCTTCTTTTTCCCAGCCAATTCGGATGTTGACTCCATTTTCTCTAGGTTTAGGCCCGTGTTCTCTAAGGCCCCGAGCCTAATAGTGCCAAAGTCGCAAGAACCATTCCACGTGGGAGTGGGGGCAAAAATCCTCGCTTATAGTGGCGACTCCACTAGGGATAAGAGAAGTTGATTCCGTTGGTATTTATATTATTTTATTCTTTCTTATTATGATATTATCTATTGCATCATTTAGTTTGCCTTGTGTGCGTGAGTTAGAACGCCCATGTTATCCGTGTTGTGTCATGTAAGGGATACCATACTTTCACTCAAGGTATGGAGATCGATCTTGGCATAACCACTCATAGCCTAGTACCATTTGGTATATACTTGCTATGGGAGCCTACAACTTTCAACCCAAAGACTTCAACTCATGTAATTGACCTAGTTATTTTTCTTAGGTTTCTACCCTAAATGCTTATTGTTTGACTATGGTTAATTTATCTTGGTTTAAACTATGACTTATTTGGTTTGTTCTTTTTCTAATATGACCTACTTATATTGTAAGCTCAAAAATAATTCTTTTCCTTTAAGATCCAATGACCAAAACTATTTTCAAAATTTTCAAGAAAGTCTTTGGACATTAAAATCTTTCAATTATGGGTTAAAAATCTTTTTACGCCATATGGCCCAAACAAACAAAATTATTTTCCACTTCATCTAAAATACAACCTTCTCTTCAAAAGAGCTTACAAATATTTAGGTCAATGACAAAATATCAAAAATCAATTTTGAGCCTAGTTTATAACAATAATTATTAATCATGGGCTTGTTTTTGTCATAAATCATTAGTTACTTTTTCTGAATAAGAAATATATTTATGATAAACCTTTTAATTTAGTTTTAATCCAATATAGCATAAAAGCTATTTTAGTTGAGATCCAATGGATTAAAGCTTAATTAATGAAAATTATCATGGACTGACTTCTATATTAGAAATTGCAACTATTGGTTAAATCATCCGAGGGAACTTTTCAAAAATAAAATATCCCATGTTGGTATTTTGTTGACCATAAACCTAGGAAAAGAGACTCGTCATTCATGTGTGAATGTTATAAGGTTGGAAGGAACATCCTTTTTATCTTTGTTTATTTCATTTATGCATACATGCATACAAACATTACATGACATATCATTAATCCTTTCTGGCTCACAGACTTGGAGTACAGTAGCTAAAGAGCATACGACAACCCCACCTACACCAGTGACATTGAATCCAGCAGCGACTCAATTACTTTCTCATCAAGAACAATGGAGCCTGAACAAATTCAAAGAATGGTGGATGAAGCCCTCAATGCTAAGATGGAAGAACTAAAGGAAGCCTTAGCTAAGACTATGAGGAGCCAATTGGTTGCAATTTTGGGGAACACTGTCGAGGCATCTGCTAGCACCAAGAAGCCAAAAGATAAAGGGAAGGTTAAGGTCGGTGAAGTCTCCTTTGATGATGACAAGGTAATGATTGGTGATGATGACTAGGAGCAATACTGCCAACATCAACAAAAGGACAAGAAAGAAAAGAAGACTACCAAAAAGAAAGCCGAAACATCTGATATTGAGAAGCTGATATCTGATTTAGAAAAAAAATTTGAAAAAAAGTTGAAAACTAAAGAAATGTCTGAGGTCGACAAGTTGTTTGAATAAGATGAAGAGGTCCCTTATAAGTTCAAAATGCCTTCCTTCGCTAGATACAATGGTACAAGAAATCCTCACTTGCATGTTAAGCAGTACATCACCGCCATGCAGTCTGCCAGAGCTACTAAGGCTCAAACTCTGAGGTATTTTATGCTCTCATTGGATC
This sequence comes from Garcia nutans, assembly GCA_947685225.1. Lineage (NCBI taxonomy): Eukaryota > Viridiplantae > Streptophyta > Magnoliopsida > Malpighiales > Euphorbiaceae > Garcia > Garcia nutans. The sequence goes on along the minus strand of CANTUV010000005.1, from coordinate 33,692,471 downwards.
CTATTGTGCAAAATTGGTTTAATGCCTTGGAAGAAAGTACCCAAAAAGATTAGGACATCTTGTACAGAGCCTTCATTCAATACTATGGGTACAATATCGAGCTGGAAGTTACCTTAATAGAAGTTGAGTCCATTAGACAAAGGCCGAAAGAGAATTTTATGGACTATGTGAAGAGATGGAGAAATAAGGATGCACTTCTCAAAATGAGGCCTGATGAATCAGACCAAATCAGAATGATAATTAGAGGCATCCTGCCCAATCTCCATGAAAGGTTGTCTCACACCTTTATAAGGGAATTCAAAGATCTTCTCCAAGCTGGTCTGCAAATTGAAGAGTGGGAAAGGGAGAAGAATCGCTTTTTGGCAAGAAGGAATGAGAAAGGGAACTACCAGTTGGGTAATCAAAGCATGCAAAAGGAGGTTGATGTTATTGCGACCGGTCAAGGAAATAGAAGATAGTTCTCAGAGTTGGGGAAACCTCTATCTTGGGTTTTCAACAAGCTACAAAAGAAGGGATTGTTACAGCCATTAGCTCCTCGACCGCTACATAATCCTCTGCCACCAAACTTTAATGCTGAGGCCTTCTATAAATTTCACCAAATGCAAAGGCATGAGATGGATAAATGTACTCATATAAGGCACAAGATCCAAGATTTAATTGAGAATGGTAAGCTACCTGAGCCAGATAAGACCAATACCAAAAATAATCGTCTGCCTAGGTTCAACAGAGTACCTCCACCAGCAACCTTCATAGTAGGAGGAGGATTGGAGGAAGATTTTGTCTTATCCTCCTTTCAAGATGAGGGTATTGAAGATGTGAAATAAAGAAGAGAAGCTTAACTCAACAAACTTCCCTTGGCTTGTTTGGTTTTATTTTCTTTATTTATTGTTTTATGGAACAATTGTGTTTTTCAAATTTAATGTTATTTGAATTTTCATTAAATTTTTGTTGGTCTTTGCTCATTTTGGTGCTCAACCGATGATGAATTTATCTTGATATTTATAAATTAGCATACCTACACATCATGATTCGAATGACTTTACTAGGTGAGGGAATTATCCTATAGCATTGAGTTGTGTATGCTTACTTAGAGAGGGATCCTACATAATTACCTTTGTCTAGGTCCTAATCAGTCTTAGAATATGCTTTGAAAAACTTTCGAGGTGAAAATGAACTCTGCTTATTTAAGGGAGAGATGATCTATGCATTGTTTGATAAGTCAACAACTAGTACCCATCCGATTAATTATCAATCCCTAGTAGTCCCTTTGAGCCTTCATGAAATTTCAGCTTTCTCTTCATTGACTAGTAAACCCAATAACCTACCTTGAGCTGTTATGATGCTTATGACAAATCTAATGATCACTAAGGGGAAGAGGTAAGAAGATTGAAAAAAAAAATAGAATGCCTAGTCAAGACCATAAGGATAAAAAAAAGAAGAAAGAAAAGAAAAAAGAAGAAATAAAAAAAAAACCCAAAATGGTTCAGAAAGCCAATCGAATTCTCTTTTACCTAAAGCAGCAAAAGACTTTCATTTGGTTTATAAGGACAATTTGACTTGAATTGGTCCAACCCAACCAAAATTCAATCAAAATCAGAGAAAAAGGAGAAAGACTATCTAGTTTTTGAAAGTCCTATACGTAACAATCCTACAGAGGAAAAGGATGAAATGATGAAATGCAAAAAGAAAAAAAAAGAAAAGAAAAAAGAAAGGAATGTGGGTACCAAACTCTTTGCAAAGGCAAAGACTGTCCCAATCAAGATCCAGATTAATGCCAAGAAGATGGAAGGATGTTCAAGCTATATTCATGAAGCCAAAAAAAAAAAACAAGATGCCTAAAGGATGGAGATGAAGCCTAGATTTTAATGCTTATAATTCCAATAGGAAAGTTTATAGTGTGATGGTTTATCAGCAGTATCACATCAGCTCCAATCTAAAAATGGCCTTCACTTAAACCATGTCCCTTATAGACCTCGCTTCAAGCCTATTAAAGACCTTTTGATCTCTCTTGGTAGGTGGAGTCTATTAGTGGAGATAGTTTGAATAAGCATGCATATGAGATAGACAATATTCAAACTCAATGAGACCTTTTGTCTAAGTAATGTGAATGTGCCTATATGAAGTGCAACAGCTCTTTCTCAAATGGAAATAATTCTCGAGTTTAGTACAATAACTAGGGTTGTCATGTTATAGATATGTTAATTCCAAAAATTGAGCCCTGACGTATAATGACATTGACTTGACAAAGCCAAAATATGATTTTAAGATATAAAAAAAAATGTATGTTTTTGTCATATAAAACCTTCAAGTTAAGGGAATTGTGTTGCATTATCAAACCTCAAAGGAAAACAATGGGCAAAAGAGGGCTAATGAAAGAATCACTTGCAAGGTCATGTCATAAAGAAGTTATCTCCCATGTCTTTGGCTACCATGCTTGTGGCCTCGACTAATGTTTTCAACATCTTGAAGATAAAATCCATAAATGCAAAGCCTTCTGTCATTCTAATGCAAAGACTTGAACTGGCATCTCGAAGGAGTCAATGAGAACACTTCAGTTGATAACCTTTGTCTGTGAGTTGATGGAACCACTGTAAGTATTATTCATGCATATCATGCATGCATGAGCATATCACATTGCATTTTGTTATCTTGTGTTACCTATTATTTGTCAAAGTAAACAGCAAACACCCTGTAAAGTAAAGAATCAAAAGAAGATATTGAATCACAGGGCATAGAAAGCCCATTGATGGAGGAAGCTCCAGTCATTTTGCAAAAGAAGAAATGCATGCTTATGCAAGGGACAAAACAATACACAAACATCAATCAGTGTCTACATGAAAAAATTATTGGTTTGAGCCTACACAGGGGGAAAAGTTTCTCCTTTTCAAATTTTGAGTTTATGCATATATAAAATATTTTTAGACTCACTTTTAATATTTTGCCATGCAGGGGGCAAGGAGAAGATATAAGGACCAGCTAAAAAATAGCTGAATTTTTTGCAAAAGGAAGAACAAAAAGTATGGAACATTAGAACTCTCAAAAGGATGAGAATCCAATTTAGGATCGAGCATCCACATCCAGTTTAGGATCGAGTATCCAAATCCAGTTTAGGATCAAGCACCCAACTCCTGTCTCGAGTCCAAGTACCCAATCTAGTTTCAGGTTGAGTACCCAAAATCCAGTTTCTGGTTGATCACCCAAATTCAGTTTTGGATCCAACACCCAACTCTTGTCTCAGGTCCAAGTACCTAATCCAGTTTCTGGTCGAGCACCCAAAATCCAGTTTTGAGTCGAGCACCCAAAAATCCAGTCTTGGATCAAGCATCCAAATCCACTATTGGGTAGAGCATCAAAAAATCTAGTATCTGATCGAGCACCCAAAATCCAATTTCGGGTCGAGCACCCAAAAATCCAGTTTCGAATCGAGCACCCAAAATCTAGTTTTAGGTCAAGTACCCAGTCCAGTTTCGGATCGAGTATCCAAATCCAGTCTCGGGTTCTCGGGTCCAAGTACCTAATCCATTTCAATTTTAGGTCGAGCAACAAAAATTCAGTTTCGGGTTGAGTAACCAAAGGCCAGTTTCAGGTCGAGCACCCAAAAATTGAGTCTCGGGTCGAGGACCCAATCAAACCTATCCGGGTCAAGAATTCAAATTTTTTTTAATCCAGAACTCATTTCAGGTCCAGAATCCAAACCAACTTTAACCTCGGGTCGAGAACCCATCCTCATCCAAAATCTACTCAAAGTCATGTTATGTTGCTTTTCACTCTCTTCAACTGAAAAGTCTCAGATCGTTCAAGCAGGGAGCAAACTGTAAACCCTTAATTTTTTACCAAGTCCGGTCTGATATTTTAAAACAAGTCTAAAATAATTTTTGTAGTATTTATTATTTATTTTAATATTTGTTATTTATTTATTTTAATATTTAATATTTGTTTTAATATTTATTTCAATATTATTTGTTTTAATATTTATTTGTTATTTATTTTATTTTAATATTATTTATTATTTATAATATTTATTTTATTTATTTTTATTTATTATTTATTTTTAATAATATAATAATATTTGTTTTTAATAAAAAAATAAAATAAAAAGTAAAAGAAAAATCGGAAGGATCAGCAAGCAATGCGCGACAGTGTGGTGACAAGCAGCAACATGCCAATTCACCGCAAGCAAATCGAGGAGCTCCCAAGCACCTGCGAGCAATTCTCGCGTGACAGTAGGCACTCTCTTGTGGCAGAAGGTTGATCCCCACACAACAGTCTCTTATGTAGCAGGCCAATTCTCGCATCCCGCAGGTCCATTCGCCAACGACGTTGCCGATTTTGCCAAAAACTGTCTATTCCTCGGTTTTGTAATTTACTTCCTGAAAAATTTTATTTTCTTAACCAATTAGTATTAGGTTTTTATTTTTTCTTATAAATATCACATTAAAATAGTTACAGTGGGGGGACTTTAAAATTTTTTTGGGGACTGGAGATTTTATTAGGACGGGAGGCAGAAACACAAAAGAGGCAATAGCTATTGGCCTTTTACTTGGAATTTTTCTTTTCTTCGAGCAGAAACACCAAAAATAAAAAGAAGATTTAGAAGACTTTTGGACTTTTAATCTTTGGCAATTTTTAGCTTTGAAATTGTGAACTTTTGAACTCCTGGAATTCTTAGCAACAAGGAATCAAGGACTTGGAACTTCAGTGAGCTTGAGCAAGGGAAAAGCAACAGAAACAAGAGAGGATCCATAATCAAGGCAACAAATCAGTGTTGTCTTGGTGAATTATTCTGCCAGAATTTTATTCCATAAATTTTGGAGGAACCAACAATGAAGGTGCGTCATGAATTAAATAAATATAAGATGCTTTGATTATTTCAAGTATTGAATATGTTCTTTCTCTAATTAAATTAATTCATAATAGATTATATATTTGAATTTTAATCCATTCAGTAGCATGATAGCTTAATCTTCTTCAAGTGCATGCTTATTTAATTAATATACCACAGTACCTTCATTTAATTTTTTTATGTTCATCACAATAGCAACAATCTTTTAAATAATAAAAGTATTATTAGTTTTGTAAATCTAAACCTACAAAATCCTAATTTCATCTAACAAACCCTAATTTAATATGTAAATCCTAAATTTATATATTTATTACTTTATTTAGTTATATATTTAATTATGTAGTTTATTATATGTTTTGATGATAAATTTATCTTCAATGTTTAATTTATCATGGATGAATATTTTTTCTTGATTATTATTTGGTTATTAAAATTGTAAGAGGTATGTTTCCATGATTGGGTACCTCATTAATTAATTTTCATGTAATTTAAATTATTTTTATATTTTGAAATTAATGTAAAGGACACGTTTCCACCTTTTGGTGGGTGTCCTATTTAGTTTTAGATATTGGACGATGTAAGGACATGTTTCCATCATCGGATGGGTGTCCATTTATTTATTTTGTTTGAACATTCTTTGATTTTAATATAATAATGCTTTATTTTAATTATTGTATGTAGTATGGATAATATCGTTATATTTAAGAATTTCATAATATTAAGACCTGAAAAAGAAGGCCGGTTCCAATGAACCATGTATTATGGGGGTGCTAGGCCATTTCTCACATTCCCCACATGAACCTAACTTTTCAAACCCATTAGGGGGTTGAGGATTCCTTAGGAATCAAGTCATCCATCCCTTTCTTTTTTTTGGCCTGTCTAGGTGGCGACTCCATTTTCTTTGGGCTTAGGCCAATATTCTCTAAGGCCCCGAGCCTAATAGTGTTGAAGTCGCAAGAACCATTCCACACGGGAGTGGAGGCGAAAATCCTCACTCACGTACTCAAAACTGGATTTTGGGTGCTCGACCTGAAACTGGATTTTGGGTGCCTAACCCAAACTTAGATTTTGGATGCTCGACTAAAAATTGGATTTAGGGTGCTCTACCGAAAACTGGATTTGGATGCTCAATCCTAAACTGGATTTTGGGTGCTCGACTCAAAATTGGATTTGGGTTCTCGACCAGAGATTGAATTTTGGATTCTCAACCTGAAACTGGATTTGGATTCTCGATCCAAAACTGGATTTAGGGTGCTTGACCCAAAACTAAATTTTGGGTTCTTGACCTGAAACTAGATTTGGGTTCTCTGCCCAAAACTGGATTTTGGTTACTAGACCCTATGAGCGGGGATTTTTGCCTCCACTCTTATGTGGAATGGTTCTTGCAACTTCTGTACAGCTAGGCTCGGGGCCTTAGAGAACACGAGCCTAAATTTAGAGAAAATGGATTCCTAAGGAATCCTTAACTCCCTATTGGGTTTGAAAAGTTGGGTACGCGTAGAGAAGGTGAGAAATGGCCCAGCACCCCCACAGCACCCGGTTCATTGGAACCAGCCTCCTTCTAAGGTCTTAATATTATAAAATTATTAAATATAATGATGTTATCCATACACCATCCAATCATAAGAATAAACAAATACTTTATTAAAAATTATAGCAATGTTTAAACAAAACAAATAAATGGACACCCATCTGAAGATGAAAACATGTCCTTACATTGTCCAATATCTAAAACTAATAGGATACCCACAATTGGTGGAAACATATCCTTTACATTGATCCAAAACTTAAAAATAAATTGAATTACATGATACTTAACAATTGAGGTACCCAATTATAGAAACAAACCTCTTACAATTCTTAAAACCAAAATAGATCAATAAAAATAATCAATCATTCATCATAAATAAATAATTCATCGAAAATCAAACAAGAATAAATAAATCATCAAAACATATAATAAATCATGCATAATCAAATATAAAACTAAATAAAGCAATAAATGTATAAGTTTAGGGTTTACATCTTAAATTATGGTTTTAGAATTTTAATAACTAAATTAGAATTTTAAATAAACGAAGTTAAACACAAAGACTTATAATACATGAATAAATATTGACCCCTTTGATGAGCCCATACTGCGGTCCCAATGAAATCGTTTAATTTAGTTTGATGAATGAACTTATTTAAAAACTGGTTTTTAGGGTTGTAGGTTCTGGTCTTGAAAATTAAGATTTAGTGTTTTGAAAACTTATTTTTTGTTACTATGACATTTAAAGGTATAAAGAAAACTATTTTAAAACTTAAAAGAATTTGAGAATTGATTTTTTAGGCTACTGGAATTTTAAAAATGGTTTTAACAATAATTTTTGGAAATCAATGAATTTTTAATGTAGTTTGATTAATGAACAACATAGAAACATATCCGAATGAATTATGGATTCATGGCTACTGGATATTTTAATCAATGAAATAATCAAAGTAAATAATAAAACAAAAATGAAAATAAAATAATGAAAAGGAATAATTGAATTACTATAATCTTAAAAACACTTTAAATGAAAGATTGCAAACCTCCGTTGTAGGTTCCACCAATATTTAAGCTTGTAAATCTTGGTTGAAACAAGATGAAGATAGACGCATAGCACTGTCTTTTGGTTAGTGGTCTGAAGCTTTTAATTTCTTTCTTGCTCTCTGTAAACCCTTAATTTTTTACCCAATCCGGTCCAATATGTTTTATTTAGTCCTAAATGATTTTTGTTGTCTAATTGGTCCAAAATAATTTTTGTTAAATAATTTTTGCTTTAGTATCTAATTTTTATTAATAAAAAATAAAAATAAACAAATAAAAGTCAAAAAATAAAAATAAAAATAAAATTGAAGTCGAAAAAATCATCGCGCGGGCCCGTGGGCATTTCGCCTGCAGGAATTTCCTGCGGGCGACGCCCCAGCCCGCCCACTGCCGCAGTTTTCTGCTGCAGTTTTTTTTCGCCAAAAAATTTTTTCGTGCGGCAATTTTTTTCGGCAACGCAATTTTTCCGACGCAAAATTTTTGAAACCTAATTCAATTAGGTTTCGATTTTTTTTATTAATATTACTTGTCTTAACTAATTTGGAATAAACTACATCAAACCACTATAAATAAGGACCAAAGGCAATTAATTTAAGGGGGGCCGAAAACCAACAGGGACTTGAAAATTTGAAACCAAATCAAGGAAGGAAAAGGAGCAATTCAATTCAATTTTTTTCTGGAACAGCAGGGACGATTTAAGCAATTCAAAGGCAGCAATTGTCTTTGTCCTTGTTCGTCCAAGAAGAATTATTTTTGGAGAATCAACAAAAGGAGGTATGAGATTCTAATTTTTGCTTTAATTTTTCACAGTAGCATAATCTATGAAATTTTATTTTTTCAAATCAAAAACCTTAGAACTTTAATTTAGTTTTTCCCAAAGTTAAAAACACTAAAACGTTACTTTATTTTCCAAAAGACTTAAAATTGTTAATTTTTCTTCTTAAAAATCTTAAAACTCTAATTAAACATCTTTTTCAACAAAACGAAACTTTGATTCTGTTTCTTTCAAAATTTTAAACTAGGTTCTATTTCATTCAAAAAACCTTAAAAAACATCTTTTCTATTTATAAAAACTTCAATCCGTTTGTTTAAATTCATAAAACTTCATGAAATCATCAAATTGTCTTTCTAAACCCTAATTCAAATTCATTACCCGAGACCCTAATTCTAAATCCTAAAATCTAAAATTCAACTTTTAAACCTAAAATAGTAAACCCTAACCCTTTAAAACTTTAAACCCTAATTTTTCTAAGCTCTAATCCTTTAAAACATTAAAAACCATAAAAACATAAATACTTTAAATTTTACACAATAGCTTAAAATTACCATTTAAAACCATGAATCTAAAGTATTTTAAAGTGTCTAAAACCCTAGTTTCATGATTTCACCATTCAAATATTAATTTAGTTAATCAAAGAGTCTTACCAACTTTTTAAAACATAAAACCATAATCTATTTTAATTCCATAAAAAGTCACAGTAGCTATAATTAAACTTTTATTTGCTTTATTTAATTCTATACTTGATTATGCTTTGATTTATCTCTCGTGATTTAATTTATTTAATTTCAATACTTGATTTATTCAATTTATCATGGATGGATATTTATTTTCTATTTTGATTAATGGCTTTGATGAATGATTTATTTATGATGAATGATTATTTACTTTTATCAAGTAATTTAGACTTCCAAAAGTTGTAAGAGGTATGTTTCCACATGGTGGGTACCTCATTAGTTAAAAATCATGTAATTTAATTTGCTTTTATATTTTAGAACATATGTAAAGGGCATGTTTCTACCTTTTGGTGGGTGTCCTATCTAGGCATGTGATGTAAGACATGTTTCCATCCTTCGATGGGTGTCCATTTATTTGCTTTGTTTGGACATTACTTTGATTTTAATATGATGATGCTTTCTTTTAATTATTGTGTGTAATATGGATAATTTTGTTATATTTAAGAATTTTATAATATTAAGACCTGTAAAGGAGGCCGGTTCCAATGAACCGGGCGTTGTGGGGGTGCTGGGCCATTTCTCACCTTCCCCGCACGTACCTAACTTTCCGAACCCATTAGGGGGTTGGGGATTCCTTAGGAATCGAGTTATCTACCCCTTTCTTTTTCCTAGCCCGTCCGAGTGGCGATTCCATTTTCTCCAGACTTAGGTCCATGTTCTCCAAGGCCCCGAGCCTAAACAGTGCCAAAGTCGCAATAACCATTCCACCGGGAGTGGGGGTAAAAATTCCCTCTCACAGTGACGACTCCATTGAGGACAAGAGAAGTTGATTCCGTTAGTCTTTTTATTATTCTATTCTTTCTTATAATAATATTATCCATTGCATCATATTAGATGGCATCGCGTGCGTGAGTTAGGATGCCCGTGTTACTCGTGTTATGTTATGTAAGGGATACCATACTTTCACTCAAGGTATGGAGATCGAGCATGACATAACTACTCATAGCCTCATACCATTTGGTATATACTTACTATGGGAACCTAAGCCTTTTTACCCAAAGACTAAAGCTCATGTAATTGGCCTAGTTACTTTCCTTAGGTTTTACCCCAAATGCTTGTTGTTTGACTATGGTTAGTTTATCTTAGTCTAAATCATGGCTTATTTGGTTTGTTCTTTTTCTAATATGACCTAAGTATATTGTAAGCTCAAAACAAACTTTTCTTTAAAATTCAAGAGACCAAAGCTATTTTCAAAACTTTTCAAGATGGTCTTTGGACATAAGACTTTTTCTAAAAACAAATCAAAAATTCTTTGGCCCATGGCCCAAATACTAAGCCTAAAATCCATTTTTCTAAAATCTTTTACAATGGGCTTAGAAACAAAACTATTTTCACCAAACCTTTTCTTACAAAGAGCTTGCAAAAATATTTAGGTCAATTATGAAATACCAAAAATCAATTGTGAGCCTAGTTTATACTAAGAAGAAATTAACCATGGGCTTGTTTTTGGCATGAATCATTAGTTACCTTTTTCAAGTGAGAAATCTATTTATAATAAAACTCTTAATTTTGTTTTAATCCAATATAGCATAAAAGATACTATATTTGGTTGAATGGATTAAAACCTAATTAATAGGAATTATCATGGATTGATTTCCATTTTTGAAAATATAACTATTGGTTGAAACGTCCGAGGGAATTATTCGAAAGCAAGATACCCCATGTTGGTATTTTGTTAACCATATACCTAAGAAAAGAGACTCGCCATTCGTGTATGGATGTTATAAGGTTGGAAGGAACGTCCTATTTATCCTTATTTGTTGATACATGCATACATGCATACATTTGCATCTCATATCATTGATCCTCTCTGGCTCACAGCCCTTGATTATGATAGTTCTAAAGCTTACAACAATCTGACCTACATCGGAGATGAAGTATCTAGCAACAACTCAATCACTTGCTCACCTAAAATAATGGAGCTCGAACAAATTCAAAGGATGGTGGATGAGGCCCTCAATGCCAAGATGGAAGAAATCAAAGAGGCCCTAGCTGAGACCATGAAGAACCAGTTGACTGCAATCTTAGAGAACCATGCCGAGGCGTCTGCTAGCACTAAGAAACCAAAGGACAAAGGGAAGACCAAAGTTAGTGAAGTGGTTTTTGATGATGAGAAGGTGATCATTGATGATGATGATGATTGGGCTCAATACTACCAAGATGTTCAAGAAAAGAAGAAAGAATCGAAGGTTGTTGAGAAAGCGGCTATTGAAAAGACCAAGACATCCGATGTTGAAAAGATGATTGCTGATTGAGAAAAGAAATTTGAGAAGAAGCTGAAAACCGAAGAGATGTCTGAGATCGACAAACTATTTGAACAAGATGAAGAAGTTCCTTATAAATTCAAGATGCCTTCCTTTGCTAAGTAGAATGGCACCGGAAATCCTCATCTTCACGTGAAGCAATACATCACTGCCATGCAGTCTGTCTGAGCTACTAAGGCTCAAACCCTAAGGAACTTTATGCTTTCATTGGATCCTGTTGTGCAAAATTGGTTCAATACCTTTGATGATGGAACACAAAAGAGTTGGGATCTACTTTACAAAGCCTTCATCCAACAATATGGATATAATGTTGAGTTAGAAGTTACCTTAATGGAAGTGGAGTCCATTAGGAAAAGGCCGAATGAGAATTTTGTAGATTATGTCAAGAGATGGAGAAACAAGGCCGCTTTACTCAAGAAGAGGCCCAATGAATATGATCAAATAAGGATGATTGTAAGAGGAGTCCTACCCAATCTTCGTGAAAGAATGTCTCACACCCTTATAAGGGACTTCAAAGATCTTCTCCAAGCTGGTCTACAAATTGAAGAGTGGGAAAGAGAGAAGAATCGCTTTTCAATAAAAAGGAATGAGAAAGGGAACTACCAGTCGGGCAATCAAAGCATACAAAAAGAAGTTGATGTTAATGTAACCGGTCAAGGAAATAAAAGACAATTTTCAGATCTGGGGAAGCCTCTATCTTGGGTTTTTAGCAAGCTACAAAAGAAAGGCTTGTTACAACCGTTAGCTCCTCAACCTTTACATAATCCATTGCCACTAAACTTCAATGCCGAGGCCTTCTGTCAATTTCATCAAATGCGAACAGATAAATGTGCTCGTCTAAGGTATGAGATCCAAGATTTAATCAACAGTGGTAAGCTACCTGAGCCGGATAAGCCTAATACAAAGAACAACCCTTTGCTTAAGTTTGGAAGAGTACCTCCACCAACAACCTTCATGGTGGGAAAAGGATTGGAAGAAGATTTTGTTTTATCATCCTTTCAAGATGGAAATATTGAAGATATGAAGGGAAAAGAAGCTTAAACTCAATGAACTTTCCTTAGCTTGAATGTTGCTTTTCAATTTTAATTTCTTTGGAACTATCATGTTTGTCAAATTTAAACTTGCTTGAATAAATTACTTTCATCAAAATTTTTGTTGGTCTTTGTTCATTTTGGTGCTCAACCAATAAGGAATCTATAATTCATGAATTAATATATTTATGCATCATGACTCGAATGACTTTACTAGGTGAGGGAATTGCTCTATAGCATTGAGTTGTGTATGCTTACTTAGAGAAGGCTCTGCATAATTACCTTTGTCTAGGTCCTAGTCAATCTTAGAACATGCTTTGACAAGATTTCGAGGTGAAATTGAACTCTACTTATTTAAGAGAGAAATGATCTAGGCATTGTTTGGTTAGCCAACAACTAGTATCCACCCTATTAAATATCAATCCCTAGTTGTCCATTTGAGCCTTCATAAAATTTTAGCTTTCTTTTCATTGGCTTACAAACCCCAATAACCTACCCTAAGTTGTTGTGATACTTTTGACAAGTCTTATGATCACTAAAATGAAGAAACAAGAAGATCAAAGATGGCAATGATTAGTCAAGACCATGAAGATAGTTGATGTTTTCAAGACCATAAGGGGAGTTGAAGTTATCAAGACTATAAGGATAGTTGAAGTTCCCTTAATATCTCCAATATATCAAGACAACATCGGAGTAACAAATGATTTATCCATGTTAAAGAAGATTTATGTTACATAACTCATCCATTATTGGAAGCCCAAGTTGGTACAAATAAGACAACTCTTTTAGAGCTTGAACAAAAACAAAACACAAACAAAACAAAACAAACAAAACAAAACAACAAAAGAAAAAAAGAAAAAAAAGAAAAAAAAAAGAGAGATGAAAAAAAGGAAAAGAGAAAAAGAAAAGAAAAAAGAGAAAACCCAAAGGTGGTTCAAAAAGCCAATTGAGTTCTCTTTTACTTAAGACAACAAAAGGCTTCCATTTGGTTCATAAAGACAGTTTTACTTGAATTGGTCCAACCCATCCAAAGATTCAATCAAAATTGGAGAAAAGGAGAAAGACCAATTCTTGAAAGTTCTGTACTTGACAGTCCTATAAGGAAGAAGGACAAAATGATGAAATGCTCAAAGAAAGGGAAGAGTAAGAGAAATAAGGGAGAAGAAGAAAAGAAATGAATTTATGAACCAAACCTTTTTGCAAGGGCAAAAACTGTCCTAATCAAGATCCAGATTAATGCCAAGAAGATAGAAGGAATTTGGAGTTTAGCAAGATTACCTCCAAGCTGTCTAAAGTTCCAACAAGAAATTTAAAGTGTGAGGGTTTGTCCATTGTGTCACATAAGCTTCTATCTCAAAATGGCCTTCATTTAAATACATGTCCCTCATAGACCCCATTTCAAGCCTATCAAAGACCTGTTGATCTCTCTTGGTAGGTAGAGTCTATTAGTGGAGATAGCTTGAATAAGCATGCATATGAGATAAACAATATTTAAACTCAATGAGACCTTTAACCAAGTAATATGTACGTGCCTATCTGAAGTGCAACAATTCTTGCCTAAATAGAAATGATTCCCGAGTTTAGTATGGTAACTAGGGTTGTCATGTTATATATATTTTAATTTGGAAAATCAAGTCCTGAAGTACATTGATATAAATTTGGCAAAGCCAATATTTGATTTCAAAATCAAAATTAAAAAAAAAAGTGTTTTGTCATACAAAGCCTTCAAGTTAAGGGAAGTAGTTGAACCTCCAAAGGACACATTGGGCAAAGGAAATTATTATTGGCAAAGTTATGAAGAAACTACCAACCGACATGCTGAAACATAGTTTGAAAAGGATATATCTCTGACTCTGCTGCTTAGGGTCTTCACCACTCATGTTTTCAACATCTTGAAGATAAAAGCCACAAATGCAAAAGCTTTTGATCATTACAATGCAAGGCTTGAACAAGCGTCAAAAGGAGTCAATGAGAACACTTTTATTGATCACCTCGGTCTATGAGTCGATGGAACAACTTTAAGTATTATTCATACATATCATGCATACATGAGCATATTACATCGCACTTTCTTATCTTAATGAATAGCAAACACCCTGCAAATTAAAGAATCAAAAGAAGATATTGAATCAAGGGGGGCATGGAAAGCCTATTCGCTTGTGGAAGCCCCAATCACTTTGCAAAGAGAAGAAATGTGTGCTTATGCAAAGAACTAGACAAGAAAAACATCAATCAAAGCTTACATGAAAGAAAAAATCCTTAGGGGGGGCAAGGAGAGGATATAAGATCCAATCAAAATTGGAAGAAAGAAGGAAAAAGCAGTTGGAAGGGAAAAGTGGTTAAAGTACAAAAACTCCCTTGGAAGATCAAAACAAGGAAAGAAGAACATGGATCAAGCAAGACATGGCCAAGCCACTGGCCGTGTCTCACCTAAAGGGCAAAGTCAAGAAGGACCAAGCAAAGAAAGAAAAGAAACAGTAGGTGACACTGGCAGGCAACACGGCCAAGCCACTGGCCGTGTCCCATCCTAAGCCAAAAACAAAGAAGAACCAAAGAAAAGACACAGAAGCTTGCACACCCAAGAGACACGGCCAAGCCACTGGCAGTGTCACTCCCATCTTCAAAGAACAAAGAAGACCCAATCTCCAAGGATGAAGATCCATTTACAAAGGTGAAGACCCCAATTTTCAAGGATGATGATCCATTCTGAGGGTGAAGAATCACAATGCATAGAACAGCCGGAGCAGTCAGACTTCTCAAATGATAAAACGTCAGTCAAACTCAATCTCGGGTCCAAGCACCCATTCTCGAATCCAACCAACCAAAATCAATTCAAGCTCGGGTCCAAGTGCCCAATCTCGGGTCCAAGTGCCCAATCTCGGGTCCAAGTACCCAAATCAAATCAATTTAGGGTCGAGTATCCCAATCCAGTTTAGGATCAAGTATCCAAAGCCAAGTTAGGATCGAGTATCCCAATCCAATTTAGGATCGAGTATCCAAATCCAGTTAGGATCGATTATCCAAATCCAGCTTAGGATCGAGTATCCAAAATCTAGTTAGGAACGAGTATCCAAAGCCAATTTAGGATCGAGTATCCAAAGCCAAGTTAGGATCGAGTATCCCAATCCAATTTAGGATCGAGTATCTAAATCCAGTTAGGATCGAGTATCCAAATCCAGTTTTGGATCGAGTATCCAAATTCAATTAGGATCGAGTATCCAAAGCCAATTTAGGATCGAGTATCCGAATCTAGTTAGGATCGAGTATCCCAACCCTATTTAGGATCGAGTGTCCAAATCCAGTTAGGATCGAGTATCCGAACCCAATTTAGGATCTAGTATCCCAATCCAAATCCAGTTAGGATCAAGTATCCGAATCCAGTTAGGATCGAGTATTCGAGTCTAGTTTAGGATCGAGTATCCAAATCTCTCGGGTCCAGAATCCAAAATACCCTTAGGTCGAGAACCTAGAATTATCCTTGAGTCCAGAACTCGAACCGGGTCTAGAACCCAAATTTTCTTTAGGTCGAGAACCTAGAATTTATCCTTGAGTCCAGAACTCAAACTGGGTCCAGAATCCAAAACCTCAGCCATCTCAAAATTAAGTCTTATTGTTTTTCACTCTCTTTCACTAAAGTTTCAGATTTTTCAAGCAGGGGGCAAACTGTAGACCCTTAATTTTTGACCCAATCTGGTCCAATATGTTTTATTTAGTCCTAAATGATTTTTGTTGTCTAATTGGTCCAAAATAATTTTTGTTAAATAATTTTTCTTTAGTATCTAATTTTTATTAATAAAAAATAAAAATAAACAAATAAAAGTCAAAAAATAAAAATAAAAATAAAAATCGGAGTCAGAAAAATTGGCCACGAAAAAATTGTCGCGCGGGCCCGTAGGCATTTCGCCCGCAGGAAATTCCTGCAGGCGAAATAGCTTTTCTATTTCACTCGTAGGTTTTTCCTGCGAGCGAAATAGATTTTCAATTTCGCACCAGCCCATCCATTGCGGCAGTTTTTTTTCGCCGGCGTATTTTTTCCTGCGGCAATTTTTTTCGGCAGTGCAATTTTTCCGACGCAAATTTTTCGAAACCTAATTCAATTAGGTTTCGGTTTCTTTTTTTTTTGTTAATATTACTTGCCTTAACTAATTAGGAATAAACTACATCAAACCACTATAAATAAGGACCAAAGGCAATTAATTTAAGGGGGGGGGGGGGGGGGGGCAAAACCAACAGGGACTTGAAAATTTGAAACCAAATCAAGGAAGGAAAAGGAGCAATTCAATTCAATTTTTTTCTGGAACAGCAGGGATGATTTAAGCAATTCAAAGGCAGCAATTATCTTTGTTCTTGTTCATCCAAGAAGAATTATTTTTGGAGAATCAACAAAAGGAGGTATGAGATTCTAATTTTTGTTTTATTTTTTCATAGTAGCATAATCTATGAAATTTTATTTTTTCAAATAAAAAACCTTAGAACTTTAATTTAGTTTTTCCCAAAGTTAAAAACACTCGTTACATTATTTTCCAAAAGACTTAAAATTGTTATTTTTTCTTCTTAAAAATCTTAAAACTCTAATTAAACATCTTTTTCATCGAAACCAAAATTTGATTCTGTTTCTTTCAAAATTTTAAACTAGGTTCTATTTCATTCAAAAAACCTTAAAATACATCTTTTCTATTTATAAAAACTTCAATCCATTTGTTTAAATTCATAAAACTTCATGAAATCATCAAATTGTCTTTCTAAACCCTAATTCAAATTCATTACTTGAGACCCTAATTCTAAATCCTAAAATCTAAAATTCAACTTTTAAACCTAAAATAGTAAACCCTAACCCTTTAAAACTTTAAACCCTAATTTTTCTAAGCTCTAATCCTTTAAAACATTAAAAACCATAAAAACATAAATACTTTAAATTTTACACAGTAGCTTGAAATTACCATTTAAAACCATGAATCAAAAGTATTTTAAAGTGTCTAAAACCCTAGTTTCATGATTTCACCATTCAAATATTAATTTAGTTAATCAAAGAGTCTTACCAACCTTTTAAAACATAAAACCCTAATCTATTTTAATTCCATAAAATGTCATAGTAGCTATAATTGGACTTTTATTTGCTTTATTTAATTCTATACTTGATTATGCTTTGATTTATCTCTTGTGCTTTAATTTATTTAATTTCAATACTTGATTTATTTAATTTATCATAGATGGATATTTATTTTCTATTTTGATTAATAGCTTTGATGAATGATTTATTTATGATGAATGATTATTTACTTTTATCAAGTAATTTAGACTTCCAAAAGTTGTAAGAGGTATGTTTCCAGTGGGTACCTCATTAGTTAAACATCATGTAATTTAATTTGCTTTTCTATTTTAGAACATATGTAAAGGGCATGTTTCTACCTTTTGGTGGGTGTCGTATCTAGGCATGGGATGTAAGGACATGTTTACATCCTTCGATGGGTGTCCATTTATTTGCTTTTTTTGTACATTACTTTGATTTTAATATGATGATGCTTTCTTTTAATGGATTGTGGGTCTTTACCCACAATAAATGGATCTTTATCCATTGGAAATCAGGTCTTTCACCCTTCAGAATGGATCTTTATCCATTGAAAATTGAGTCTTTACTCTTAAAACATGGACCTTATTCATTAGAGATCGGGTCTTTACCCTTAACACATGGATCTTTATCCATTGGAGATTGGGTCTTTACCCTTAAAAGATGGATCTTTATCCATTAGAGATCTGGTCTTTACCCTTAAAACATGGATCTTTATCCATTGGAGATCGGGTCTTTACCATTAACACATGGATCTTTTATCTATTGGAGATCGGGTCTTTACTCTTAACACATGGATCTTTATCCGTTGGGGATTGGTTCTTTACCCTTAAAACATGGATCTTTATCCATTGGAGATCAGGTTTTTACCCTTAACACATGGATCTTTATCCATTGGAGATTGGGTCTTTACCCTTAACACATGGATCTTCATCCTTTGGACTTTTGTCCTACATTGGCTTCAGCTCTTCTAGTTGGACTAATCTTTTGTCATTTGCATCTTCATTTTTTTGAGATTATTACTTTCTTCTTGTTTTGCTCTTTTTGTTCTTCCTTTTGAAAAAAAATTCAGCTATTTTTCTAGCTGACCCTTATATCCTCTCTTTGCCCACTGCGTGGCAAAATATTGAAAGTGAGTCTGAAAATATTTTATATACGCATAAAACTCAAGAATTGAAAAGATAAAGTTTTGCCCCTTGTGTAGGATCAAACCAATGATTTTTCCCATGCGGGCTCATATTGATGTTTGTATATTGTCCGGTTCCTTACATAAGCAAGTATCTCTATTTTTAAAGTATCTGGATCTTCCTCAAGCAATGAGCCTTCCATGCTCCTTGATTCAATATCTTCTTTTGATTCTTTACTTCAAAGGGTGTTTGCTATTCACTTTGACAAATATAGGTAACACAAGATAACAAAATGCAATATGATATGTTCATGTATGCATGATGTTTTATTAGTTTTTGTCATAGAATTGTATCTTATTTATTATGATGATTATTGTTTTCTTTAGGTATTTTGGTAGTTTTAATCTGTTTATTTAGTGATTTCATCAATTTTGGTAGTTTTAATTTATTCCAGTGTTTATGTTATTTTTGTCCTAGTTTTTAGTTTTTAGTGTGGAGTTTATGTGTTGTTGGTTAATGTTTTATTTGATTCTTGTTTAAAGTTTGTTTCAATTGTTTATTTTAGGTTAATATGCAAAATATTTCCTTGGAAGAAAGAATAGCTTGAAGAAGCAAGACACGACCAAGCCACTGGCCGTGTCTCACCTTAAGGGCAAAACCAAGGAACCAAGAGAGGAAGGAAAATTTGGCAGTAGGTGACACACTCAGGTGACACGGCCAAGCCACTGTCTGTGTCACATGACACGGCCACAAGCTTGGCCGTGTCCCATACTTAGCCAAGGAAGAAGAGCAAAGAACGAAGGAACCAGTAGGTGACACACTCAGGTGACACGGCCAAGCCATTGACACGGCCAGGAGCTTGGCCGTGTCACACTCAATTTCACAGAGCAAAGATGAAAGATTACACAGAAGCTGACACATCCAGGTTACACGGCCAAGCCACTGGCTGTGTCACTCCATGGGATAAAGGGAAGAAAGAAAACGCAAATTTTGAGTGAGGTTTCGTATAAATAGGAGGATTAGGGTTTTTGAAGAGGGAGACAATTTTTCAGTCGTCAAACATAAACTTTAGAGCTTCCATTTGTTTTCTTGGAGAATTTTGATTACACTTTGATGCAAACAGTCTAGATTAAATTTGTTTTAGCCACTGCAATATTCTTCTAGCAAAGATCTGAACAGGAGATTCTTCAGAATCTAAATGAAGTTTGTAATTTGGTTTTGTTCTCAAACTTTATCTCTTGAGTTTCATTGGAATTGTATTCATGAATTCTATTATGTCTAAATTAATTTCTTTGAATTTTAATGAGATGAATCTGTTTGACAGCATTATTATGAACTAATTTGATCTAGTCTAGGGTTCGTATGGATCTACTATGATTGTATGAAATGGTTATTACTCTTAACTGAATTATTTCTTTTATCCTTAATTGAATGGATTAATGTTAATATATAATTGATTGGCCACCAATTATGTGTTTGAGGTATTTAGATGAAGGATTGAGAAATGAAGTCTAATGCTGGAACAATTCAATTAGGGACTTAGGTGAATTAGAAATATAAACCTAAGAAAAAGATCATTTCAATTGTAACAAGATTATTTGAAAGAGGTTTGAATGCGAGAGCTTATTACCTTGATTTGATTAATTAAGTTACTTGAGATCTAATCTTTGAAATTAATTTGGTTGAGAGGAATAGCCGTTCATACATATAAATTAGTAGAGAAGTGCAAACCCTAGACCTTTCTATTAAGTGAATCAATATATCAGCTCAGTTTACTTTTATTATTTTAAATTCCATTCGATCTGTCTTCATTCGTTGTTAGCAATTTAAATTTATTGATAATTTGTTATTTGCAATCTGATAATCAATTAGCTTATCTAGCTTCCTTGTGAGACGACCTTGAGGTGTTCACCAAGATACTACAGCAGCCTAGTATACTTGCGAGTGTAGTTCTAGTAGTGTTAATTAGAGCGCAACAAGTTTTTGGCGTCGCTGCCGGGGAAGCTAATTGGTGTAATTGTTTATTAAGCATAAATATTTTAAATTATTTTTCATTGTTTACATTTGATTTGATTTGTCTTTTGCTTTTAATAATTCCTTTTTTCCAGAAATTTTGTTTATGCAAGCAGGAGATCACTCGGAGGAGAGCTATACCCAGTTATTCTAGAAATTCAGAGAGTGAAAAGGAGCAGAGAAGAGTTTGAACTATATACCGGATTTGATACAGAGGAGGACACTTCTGATTTTGAGTCGGATACTGCACAAACTACCAATATGGGAGACGAAAGGCAAAGATCTATGAGGGATTTTGCTAGACCTGTCATTGGAACTTCCACCTCTTGTATAAGATTGACAGATGGAGCAAGAAATTATGAGTTGAAGAATATCCATTACAACATGCTGCCATCATTCTATGGAGTTCCAAATGAAGATCCTTTGAACTTTATTCGGGATTTCTACTCCACCCTGAACACATTTCCATTGGGAGGACTAACAGAAGACCAGTTGAGGATGAGGTGTTTTCCGTATACATTGAAGGATAGGGCAAAAAGCTGGCGTATGATGTTGCCTGAAAATTCTTTGACAACTTGAGAGCCATTTTATAACAAGTTTATGGGCAAATTTTACTCACATCAGAAGACAGCTGAATTGAGAGGGAAAATAGCTACATTCTCTCAATTTGAAGGAGAGCCATTTCATGAGGCTTGGGACAGGTTTAAGATGTTATTGATCCAGTGTCCACACCATCACTACCCACTTCAACTTCTGAATCAGTTTTTCTACGATGGTCTAACCCAGAATTTCATAACACTGTTGATAACGCAGCTGGGGGAGCTATGGGAGAAAAGACAATAGATGAAACTTATGAAATCTTTGAAATGTTGGGAGCTAATTCTCAACAGAAAAGTGTAAGAGGAAGAAGTAAAGGGGTGAATCAATTGGAAGCCAACAATGAGATGGTAAATCAGATAGCTGAATTGACAAGGCAAGTGCAGATGTTGAATATGAAGAACAATACCTCTTCATCCACTTAAGAAGTGTGTGGAATTTGTGGAACTTTCGGGCATGGAGAAAATATATGCCCCTCTGCATATGAATCTTATGGAAATGAGGCTGAGCAAGTTAATGCTATGGGGGGATATCAACCAAGGGCCCGGAATGATCCTTACTCAAATACTTACAATCCTGTTTGGCGGAATCATCCAAATTTTTCCTGGGCCACAAATAATTCTCAACAACCTTTCCATTTGCTCCAGAGACAAAACCAACCGCAGGGTCAATCTTAAAATCAAGGGCAGCCTAAGAGAGAGAGTTTGGAGGATAGTTTACAGGCCTTTTATCCAAGTCAGTGCTAAGAATCAAGAGATGAATAACAAGAGGCTTGATTCATTAGAAGCATCTTTTAAGAAAGTGGAGACCCAAGTGGGACAACTCACAACAGATGCAGATTCAACAAAAAGGGAAATTTTTGAGTCAACCTGAGCAGGCACAATCAGTGACTGTTCTTAGAAGTGGCAAGGTAATAAATAATGATGTTGAAAATAATTCTGTAAATGCAGGTGATCAAAAGAACAAAAATGAAGGAGAACCAGAGAACAAAGGTGCTGGAGAAAGATCAATGGAGAAATCCCCTTCAGCAGATTTACACAAGGCAAGTAACCCTTACCGGCCACCTATACCATTCCCCAGCAAGTTGAAGAATGATAAACAAGATAAGCAGTTTTCAGACATCTTCAACATGCTGTCTAAGGTAAGTATTAACTTACTTTTACTTGAAGCAATAAAGAACATGCCGACTTATGCCAAATTCTTCAAGGAACTGAACACCAAGAAAAAGAGGTATGAGCCAAATGAAAAGGTGATAGTGTCAGAGGTAGCTAGTGCTGTTTTGCAGCATAAACTACTTCCAAAGCTAAAGGATCCTGGTAGTTTCATAATTCAAATTACTATGGGTAATGGAAAGGGAACTGATGGCATGTGTAATTTAGGAGCCAGTGTAACTTTGATGCCTTATTCTGTGTATCTCGAATTAGAACTTGGGGAACTAAAACCTACCAAAATGGTGTTGCAATTAGCTGACAGATCTCTTAGATTCCCGAAAGGAGTTATAGAAGATGTGTTAGTTAAGGTTGGTGGGTTGATAGTGCCTGTGGATTTCATAGTTCTTGACATGGAAGGAAGTAACCCTACACCATCCGCACACACTATTCTACTGGGTAGGCCTTTTATGGCTACCACCAACACCTTGATAGATGTTTAAAATGGTAAATTGTCAATGACTGTCTTGGGACAAACGGTTGAATTTTCTATTTTTAACACTTCTCCCATTCCTACAATTGCATTATATGAGGATTGCTCTTTAATTGATTGTATTGACGCAGTTGTTTCAGATGTTTTCTTACAGACAGGTTCCTCGAATAAATTGGAGCTGGCACTGACCTTAGATCATGGTTTGTATATTTTTTATTCAGAAATAGCCAGTTGCCTTGAGACATTAGAGAGTGCTGAAATAGAGGAACTTAAGGAGGACCCAGTATTTGAACTTCCCTCCATCCAAAAGGAAGAGAAGAATCCTTCACTTGAGTTAGAGCTGAAAGAGTTACCTAAAAATCTGAAATATGTGTTTTTAGGAGATCACAACACCTTACCTGTGATAATATCTAGCGAACTTAGTGAAAGGGAAGAGATAAGGTTGGTGAGTGAGCTTAAAAGATTGAAAAGAGCAATAGGATGGGGATTGAGTGACATCAAAGGTATTAGCCCTTTAATGTGCATGCATAGAATCACCTTAGAAGAGGGAGCTAAACCTATGAGGGAGACCCAAAGGCGCCTTAACCCAAACATGAGTGAAGTGGTTAAGAAGGAAGTACTCAAATTGCTTGATGAAGGAGTGATATATCCAATAGCTAATAGTGAGTGGGTGAGCCCAGTACATGTAGTGCCTAAGAAATCAGGAATCACTATGGTAAAAAATGAAAAGAATGAATTGGTTCCTACTAGGACTACTACTGGGTGGAGAATGTGTATCGATTATAGGAAGTTGAACAATGCCCCCTCTTCCTTTTATTGATCAGATGTTGGATAAACTTTCTAGACACTCACATTATTACTTTTTGGATGGACTTTCAGGTTATTATCAGGTGTCGATATCACCGGAGGATCAATCCAAGACTACTTTTACTTGCCCTTTTGGGACTTATGCATTTCGGCATATGCCCTTTGGTTTGTGCAATGCGCCTGCAACTTTTCAGAGATGCATGATGTCTATATTCACAGACATGATAGATGATTTTATTGAGGTATTTATGGATGACTTTTCTGTTTTCGATGATTCTTTTGATAATTGCCTCAATAAACTTGTTCTTGTGCTTGAGAGATGCATTGAATGTAACCTCACTTTGAGTTGGGAAAAGAGTCATTTCATGGTTACTCAGGGCATTGTATTAGGTCATGTTGTGTCAAGTAAAGGGATTGAGGTGGATAAGGCTAAAGTAGAGTTAATTGCTAAGTTACTCCCACCTACCTCTGTTAAGGGAATAAGAAGTTTTCTAGGGCATGCAGGTTTTTACCGGAGGTTTATTAAAGATTTTTCTAAAATAAGCCAACCATTGTGTCATTTGCTTGGGAAAGATGTTCCATTTGAGTTTACTGCACAATGCATGCAAGCCTTTAATTCCCTTAAGGAAAAACTGACTAGTGCACCGATAATTGTATCTCCTGTTTGGTCTTTACCTTTTGAAATTATGTGTGATGCCTCTAATCATGCAGTAGGAGCTGTTCTTGGGCAAAGGGTTGAGAAATTTTTGAGGGTGATATATTATGCTAGCTTGACCCT
This sequence comes from Garcia nutans, assembly GCA_947685225.1. Classification (NCBI taxonomy): domain Eukaryota; kingdom Viridiplantae; phylum Streptophyta; class Magnoliopsida; order Malpighiales; family Euphorbiaceae; genus Garcia; species Garcia nutans. Next base: position 33,668,215 of record CANTUV010000005.1, on the reverse strand, counting down.
GAATAGTGCGCAAATGAATTACACAACAACTGAAAAGGAAATGTTAGCTGTTATTTTTGCCTTAGATGAGTTTAAAGCATATTTAATTGGGTCGAAAATTATTGTGCATTCTGATCATGCAGCTCTAAAATATCTTTTGACAAAACAACATGCTAAACCTCGCTTAATTAGACGGGTGTTATTATTGCAAGAATTTGATTTCCAAATCAAAGATACTAAAGAAAGTGAAAATGTTGTAGCTGATCATTTATCTAGATTACCCTTCTTTGGTGAAAATCTTGCATCCGATAGCATTCATAAAAATTTAGAAGCATTTCCTGATGAGTAGTTGTTTGTGGTAATGAATGCACCTTGGTTTGCAGATATTGCTAACTATCTTGCTTGTGGTATTTTGCGTTCTGACATGTCATTTCAGGAAAAGAAAAGGTTTTTGCATGTGAGTAAATTTTATTTTTGGGATGAACCTTACCTATTCCAGATATGCAAAGATGAGATAGTTCGCAGGTGTGTATCTGAGGAAGAACAACTAAGTGTTCTTCAATTTTGTCATGACCTTCACTGTGGTGGTCATTTTGGAGGGAGGAAGACTGCAGAAAAGGTGCTTCAAATTAGTTTTTACTGGCCTACTCTATTCAAAGATGCTCAAGAATATTGTAAGCATTGTGACCGCTGTCAAAGAGTGGGTAACATTGGGAGGAGGAATGAAATGCCCCTTCAATCGTATATTGTTGTTGAACTGTTTGATGTGTAGGGAATAGACTTTATGGGTCCTTTTCCCAAGTCTTTTGGTTATGAATATATTTTAGTTGCTATTGATTATGTTTCAAAATGGGTGGAGGCAATCCCCACCCGTACTAATGATGCTAATGTGATTGTTAAATTTGTGAAGGAATATATTCTTAGCAGATTTGGCACACCAAGAGTGATAGTTAGTGATGGGGGAAGTCATTTCTATAACAAACTTTTTGAGAAATTAATGCACAAATCTGGTGTGAAACACAAGGTGGCAACCCCATACCATCCACAGACTTCTGGACAAGTTGAGACATCCAACAAGCAAATAAAAGGATTCTAGAGAAAACAGTCAACTTATCAAGGAAGGATTGGGCGAGTAAATTGCATGATGCATTATGGGCATATTGGACTGCTTTCAAGACTCCTTTGGGTATGAGTCCATACTGATTGGTTTTTGGTAAGGCTTGTCATTTACCAGTGGAGTTGAAGCACAAAGCGTATTGGGCAATCAAGACTCTGAATTTGGACTTGGACAAGGCAAAGAGAGAACGTTTTCTGCAAATTTCAAAGTTAGATGAACTGAGGAATGAGGCATATGAGAGTTCGAGGATTTATAAGGATCGCACTAAAGCACTTCATGATAGAATTACAGTGCGAAAGACATTGAGCCCAAGTATGAAAGTTTTGCTTTTTAATTCTCGTCTCCGTCTGTTTCCAGGAAAACTCAAGTCTCGATGGAGTGGTCCTTTCGAGATAACTCAGGTATATCCTTCTGGTGCTATAGAATTGCCTAACTCTCGAACAAATGAAACTTTTAAAGTAAATGGATAGAGAGTTAAACCATATAATGAAGGGTTCCAAGAAGTAAGGATCATCGATAGCACTTTGATCTACGATCCTTAAGTCTTGCAGTAATGTCCAGCTACACGACATTAAAGAAGCGCTAAATGGGAGGCAACCCATCGGTTTGCATTTTTTTTCTTAGTTATAATTTTATATTCAGCAATTTTGATTTTATGTTTGGTTTAAATAAATGGAATGGGTGCTTTGATCGGTTTTTATTGTGTTTCAAGGTTAATCAAAGAAGAGGATTGCATTTCTTTAAGATTTGGTGACACAAAAAAATAAAAAAAATATATATATATAAAAAAGAGCCAAAATGGCAGTGAAAGACACTGCCGCTTGGCCGTGTCAAGCCAACCCAAATTCACCATTTCACACAGCCCCTGACATGGCCAACAAGCTTCTCCCCAAGTCCCTTTTTCTTTGTTTTACAATCCTTTGTTTACAGTGTCAAACACGGTCATGGGACACGGCCAAGTCACTGGCCGTGTCCCTCCAAACTCATCAAACACGGCCAAGCTCACCCAAGCTTGGCCGTGTCCCTTCAATTTTGAAGTTTAAAAATATGGTTTTAGCACTTTTCGTTCATTTCAATCCCTAGTTTTCTTTTTGTTTCCTTTCTCTCTCTCAAATTTTTCTCTCACAAAACCTCCATTGTTGTTCTTTTAAAGCTTCCAAAATCCCATTAATTCTCAATTTCCTTCACCAAAACTGAAATTAATCCGTTCAATCTTCTTCTTCTGTCATAAAAAATCAATCTAATCTGTTTAAGTTTCAAAATTTTCCAAATCTTTCATTATGCCAAGAACAAAGATGGTGTCTCACCACAAGAGGAAGCGACCTCCAACTGCAGCTGCATCTTCATCTTCTTCATCTTTAAAGAGAGCTACTCTTTTGGCTAGGGGTTTCTTTCCGACGAGATATGTCAGCGATGAATCCCTTAATGCTATTCATATTAGGGATAATTTTTATAGTTATGTTCAAAACCTTGGGTGGGAGAAACTAGTCTCCTTTCGACCTTTGCAATTTCAAGAGCTTACTTTGGAATTTTTAACAACTCTTAAGGTTGAAAGAGATGAACAAAAAATTTGCTCTAGGTTGAATTTTAAATTGCTTGGGAAATCATTTGTAGTTAGTATTGAGCAGTTGAATGTTATATTTGGTTTCCATCAACACGGTGAAAAGCCTATACCTAAGGATTTTAAACAGCAATTTGCTTGGGGAGCATTGGGCTGGGGAGCATATGTGGCCAAATCGGCCAAAGAAACTAAATTGAGTAATCCCGCTTTAAGGTATTTGCATCGCTTTATGTCCTGTGGGTTCTTTGCTCAGAAGGAAAGCCCAGGTGTAGTGGAACTTAGTGAGCTTTTTTTATTAGATTGTGCTTGTAATGCAATACCCATTAGTACAGGCTATTGGTTGGCCGATGTTTTTGATAATGTGGTAAACAAAAAGAAGGAGGCTATTTATATTGGAGGATTGGTTACCACATTGGCAACAGCCCTTCTTGATGATTTTGACCGAGTACCTGTCGTATGACTAAAATTATGGGTAATGATTCACTGGATTTGGCCACACTTGAGAAGATGCATATGGTTGTGAACAGGGGAGGGGCCTATGTGATGGCTTCAGCTAAGCCAGAAGCACTGGGGGGCAGACAAAAGAGAACACGAGTCCATGAGGAGTCCGACTCGAATTCTCTTGATTTGGATGAAGATGCTCCGATCCCAGATAATCAGAAGATACTTAATAGGATAGAGGCACTGGAGAGCAAGGTTGATCGTAACCATGTTGCGATCTAGCAACAATTGGACCAAATCAATAGCAACCTTGCTAGGATTCTGAGTTTCATCCTTTGGCTGCATCATCATCACATCCTCCTTCACCGTAGATCACATTGGCTCTAATCTTTTAAGAGAATTCCTTAATTTCTTATCTTTAGTTATAGCATATTTTTGTTGTTATTTTTCATTTTTGTTTTTAATGTTAACATTTTGGATATTTTTTTTATATATTGTATTTTGTTTTTGAACAATTGCTATTTGTGATGAAAATGTAGAGTTTGCCTCACAAGGGAACGATGGAAAATAGGTTGTACCTTCACTCTTTTTCTTTATTATCCTTGTTTCCATTGAGGACAATGTAATTTATAAGTGTGGGGTAATCTTTATAGCTTTCCTTTAATTCTTGTTTTGTTTGTCTTTGTGTGTTATATTGTGCGTTGTGCATGGCATAATTGTTGGAAACTTATTGACTTTTCTGTGATTCTAGCATTATATTTGAGACTTTAGTATCAGCATAGACATTAGCATTTGAATTCATTCAGGATCAATTTTCACATTCTGCAATTCATGACATATAAATCTTTGAGAACCCACCCTTTGTGAGTTTTGAGCCTCATAGATTGAATATTATTGTCAATTGATTTTCTTTTCTTAAGTGTGCACCTTCATGATTTTGCATCTCTAGAGCTTGCTTTTGCATGCTAATTGAACTCACATTATGATTTAATCTCAAGTTTTAAAATGATGAAGGCAAATTAGGATTATCCCTTTAGCTTAAAAAGACCTCCCTTAATTATGAATTTCTTAGTGAGCCAAGTTGAGCCTTTGACTTTTTTCTTGATTGATCAACACAATTCACAACTCAACATTTTCTTATTATCATCATACCTGCATTAAGGAATGGAGTTTCTAATGAGATGACAATAGGGTGGTTTAATTCATAAGTGTGGGGTAAGCAATTAAAAAAAATAATAGTATTGCTTTAGTAAGATTTTGGGCTGAAATGCATACTTTGCACATTGTATTTGACTAAGAGTCGATTATTCTTTTCCTCTACATTTTAATCTAGATGTTCCATGCAATTTTATATTTTGTATATATATATTAAAAAAATAATATAAAAGAAAATAAAAGAGAAGATATATACATATATATATACAAAATTCATATATTTTCTAGCATTAGTCATCAAAGAGGAATGTCGACTCATATACTTTTCTTTAAGTATGCAAGTATGTGAGATTATCAAGGGTTGGTGAATATGCCATTCGAGGGAGTTACGAGTTTCTTAGCAAGAGTATTGTCTAATTTAGATACTCCATTTCTTGATGTTCCAACTTAAATGTCTTTTCTCACACCTTCACCTTAGTCTCATTACATCCAAATAAAAGACCTTCGGATTATTTCTTGAGAAAATTAGTGAGAGAGATTGGATAATTAAGCAAGTTTATGGCAGTATGCAGTCATGAGTGGTTTGAGTGAATTAACCTTTGAAATCGAGTGAAACACTTAGATGAGAGATGAGATTTGTTATGTCTGGATTAATGAATGAGTTAAGAAAATCTTGATTGAAGTAAATTGCAATTATTTATGGCTGAGTCTTAAAGGATTTCATCTTATATACTGGAATTATAGTTAAGGTTGTTTGAGTTTTTTAATTTATGCCATGTGAATTTGCTTGAGGACAAGCAAAGTTTTAAGTGTGTGGTAGTTGTTTTATTAGTTTTTGTCATAGAATTGTATCTTATTTATTATGATGATTATTGTTTTCTTCAGGTATTTTGGTAGTTTTAATCTGTTTATTTAGTGATTTCATCAATTTTGGTAGTTTTAATTTATTCCAGTGTTTATGTTATTTTTGTCCTAGTTTTTAGTTTTTAGTGTGGTGTTTATATGTTGTTGGTTAATGTTTTATTTGATTTTTGTTTAAAATTTGTTTCAAGTGTTTGTTTTAGGTTAATATGCAAAATATTTCCTTGGAAGAAAGAATAGCTTGAAGCAGCAAGACACGGCCAAGCCACTGGCCGTGTCTCACCTTAAGGGCAAAACCAAGGAACCAAGAGAGGAAGGAAAATTTGGAGGTAGGTGACACACTCTGGTGACACGGCCAAGCCACTGGCCGTGTCACATGACACGGCCACAAGCTTGGCCATGTCCCATACTTAGCCAAGGAAGAAGACCAAAGAAAGAAGAGCAAAGAACGAAGGAACTAGTAGGTGCTGGCCGTGTCACATGACACGGCCAAGCCACTGGCCGTGTCACATGACACGGCTAGGAGCTTGGTCGTGTCACACTGAATTTCACAGAGCAAAGATGAAGGATTGCATAGAAACTGACACATCCAGGTGACACGGCCAAGCCACTGGCCGTGTCACTCCATGGGACGAAGGGAAGAAAGAAAACGCGGATTTTGAGTGAGATTTCGTATAAATAGGAGGATTATGGTTTTTGAAGAGGGAGACAATTTATCAGCCGTCAAACATAAACTTTAGAGCTTCCATTTGTTTTCTTGGAGAATTTTGATTACACTTTGATGCAAACAGTCTAGATTAAATTTGTTTTAGCCACTGCAATATTCTTCTAGCAAAGATCTGAAAAAGAGATTCTTCAGAAGCTAAAGGAAGTTTGTAATTTGTTTTTGTTCTCAAACTTTATCTCTTGAGTTTCATTGGAATTGTATTCATGAATTCTATTAAGTCTAAATTAATTTCTTTGAATTTTAATGAGATGAATCTGTTTGACAGCATTATTATGAACTAATTTGATATAGTCTAGGGTTTGTATGGATCTACTATGATTGTATGAAATGGTTATTGCTCTTAACTGAATTATTTCTTTTATCCTTAATTGAATGGATTAATGTTAATATATAATTGATTGGCCACCAATTATGTGTTTGAGGTATTTAGATGAAGGATTGAGAAATGAAGTCTAATGCTGGAACAATTCAATTAGGGACTTAGGTGAATTAGAAATATAAACCTAAGAAAAAGATCATTTCAATTGTAACAAGATTATTTGAAAGAGATTTGAATGCGAGAGCTTATTACCTTGATTCAATTAATTAAGTTACTTGAGATCTAATCTTTGAAATTAATTTGGTTGAGAGGAATAGCCATTCATACATATAAATTTGTAGAGAAGTGCAAACCCTAGACCTTTCTATTAAGTGAATCAATATATCAGCTCAGTTTACTTTTATTGTTTTAAATTCCATTCGATCTATCTTCATTAGTTGTTAGCAATTTAAATTTATTGGTAATTTGTTATTTGCAATATGATAATCAATTAGCTTATCTAGCTTGCTTGTGAGACGACCTTGAGGTGTTCACCAAGATACTACAACAGCCTCGTATACTTGCGAGTGTAGTTCTAGTAGTGTTAATTAGAGCGCAACACATGATATGCATGAATGATACTTACAGTGGTTCCATCGACTCACAGACTAAGGTGATCTATTGAGGTGTTCTCATTGGTTCCTTCCAGATGTTCGTTCAGATCTTGCATTGGAATGGCAAAAAAATTCACATTTATGGCTTTTATCTTCCAAGATGAAATCATGAGTAGTGGAGGCCCAAGCAGCATAGTCAGGGATACGTCCATTTCAAATTATGATTCAACACATCAACTGGTAGCTTCTTCATAACCTTGCCAATAATTATTTACTTTGCCTAATGTATCCTTTAAGATTCGACGGTTTAACATACTTCCCTTAACTTGAAGGCTTTGTATGACAAAAGTACATTTTTTAAAAAATCTTAAAATCATATTTTGGCTTTGGCAAATAAGTGTCATTATACCTCAGGACTCAATTTTCATAATTAACATATCTATAACATGACAACCCTAGTTACCATACTAAACTCTGGAATCATTTCTATTTAAGTAAGAACTATTGTACTTTAGATAGGCACATACATATTACTTGGCCAAATGTCTCATTGAGTTTGAATATTTTCTATCTCATATGCATGCTTATTCAAAATATCTCCACTAATAGACTCTACCTACTAAGAGAGACCAACAAGTCTTTAATAGGCTTGAAACGAGGTCTATAAGGGACACGGGCTAAATGAATGCCATTTTGAGGTTGGAGCTGATGTGACACTACTGACAAACTTTCACACCAAAATCTTCTATTGGTGCCATAGGCAGCTGGGAGCAATCTTGCTTCTATCTCCAATTTCCTTCTATCTCCTTGGAAGAAATATAGAACTGATTAATACGTTCTTCATTTTTTAATTTTGCTTTTGCATAAACTCGGGACCCATTTTTTTCTTTTTTCTATTTTCTTTTTTTTCTTTTTGCTTTTCTTTTTCTCTCTTTTTTCTTTTTATTATTGCCTTTTTCTTCTTCTTTTTCTTTTTGTTTTTTTTAGGTCCAACTTTAAGAAGATTGTTTTGTCTACACCATTCTATGCTTCTGACTATGGATGAGTGGAGTAGAGTGAGTTTGCTTTAATAAGGATAAATCATTTGTTGTCCTGATGGATTAGATATATTAGGTCTAGTATCAGACGAACTTCAACTACCCTTATGGTCTTGAGAACTTTAACTATCCTTATGGTCTTGACTATACATTTCTTTCTTTGATCTTCTTGCCTCGTCACCTTAGTTATCCTTAGATTTGTCATAAGAGTTACAACAGCTCGGGATAGGTTATCGGGCTTACAAGCCAATAAAGAGCAAGCTAAAATCCCATGAAGGCTCAAAGGGACGACTTGGGATTGACATTTAATTGGGTGGATTCTAGTTGTTGATTTACCAAACAATGCCTAGGTCATCTCTCCCTTAAATAAATAGAGTTCAATTTCACCTCGAAAATTCATCAAAGCATGTTCTAAGATTGACTAAGACCTAGACAAAGGTCATTATGCAAGAGCCCTCTCTAAGTAAGCATACACAACTCAATGCTATAGAATAATTCCCTCACTTAGTAAAGTCATTCAAATCACGATACATAGATATGCTAATTTATAAATATCAAGCTAAATTCATCATCAGTTGAGCACCAAAATGAACAAAGACCAACAAAAATTTAACGATAATAATTTATTCAAACAACTTTAAATTTCAAAAACTTAATTGTTATAAAAAACACCAAATAAAGAAAATAAAACTAAAACTAAACAAGCCAAGGGAAGTTTGTTGAGTTGTAGTAAAAAAATGCTCCATTAATTTAGACATATTGAGGGCAAGGATTTTTCCATCATCAAGGACCATTGCTTCATCATCCACAGTTAGTCAAAGCTTGCTTAGTAACACATCCACTTTAGCAGTTTCTCTATCCATGTCATGACAAGATGACAAGATAAAACTCTCCTCCAATTCTCCTTTCGTCATGAAGGTTGCAAGCGGTGTTGCCCTTCTAAATTTAGGCAGAGGATCATTTTAGTGTTGGGCTTATCAGGATCAGGCAGCTTTTCACTATCAATTAAATCTTGAATCTCATGCCTTAATCGAACACATTTATCTGTCTCATGCCCTTGCACTTGATGGAATCAACAAAAGACCTTAGCATCATAATTTGATGGCAGAGGCTTATGTAGAGGCTGAGGTGCCAATGGTTATAGCAAATCCATCTCCAATAGATTCTCCGTCACATCCGTGATTTTGGAGATATAAAATTTTAAATATACTCAATATGTATATCTAGAGTATATATAACATATACATATGGTATATTAATTGTATATGTTGGATTGATACATTACATACTTAATATATTTAATACAAATATAAGGTACATTTGATGTGTATATAAGGTATGTAATATCCCAAATTTTTTTAAAAGTTCTAATTTTGGAAATTTAATAAAATAAATTATAATTTGAATGGATAAATAAAATTAATGGTTTTAAATGAAAAATGAAGGGATTTTAAATGAAAAGTAGAATATATATCTGATATATATGTAAAATATATACAACATATAAAAGTCAACAATTTTTAAAAGAAAAGTCAAAGTAAAAGGGTATTTTGGTAATTAAATCTTAAAAATTTAAAATTAATAAAATAATTCAAAAATAAATAATTTTGGATGGAAGATAATATTTTGGGTTTTAACTAATTAAATAAATAATTAATTAATCAATTTAAAATATATTAAAATAATAATATATATAAGGTTGAAAATGTGAGTAGGAGGAAAGAGAAAATCACTTTTTTTTTATTTTCTTCTTCTCCTTTCCTTCAAGGCCGACTTTCATGGCTTCAAGAGAGGGATTTGCTTCTTCCAAACTCATTTAATTGAAATATTTATGAAGTTTCAAGTGGATTTTTAAGGTTTTCCTCTTTAATTAGTAAGTTTACTCACTTTTTCTTTGGATTTCCATGAAAGTTTGAATATGTGTGTTTTGGGTTTTCGAAGTTCTAAGATTTAATTATCTATTTGGATATGGATGAAGTTATTTTAAGTGATTAACAATGATTTTAAGGTTAGATTTAAGAAATGGTTGAATTTAAGTTGAGTTTGGTGAAGAGAGAGAATTTAGGGTTATGGAACATTTGAGTTTTTGAAATCATGAGTTTTAATTGTGCAAATTGGTTCCAAATGTGTTGTTTTGATGCATAAACAAGGATTTTAAAATCAAATGATGGATTTAGTTAAGTTTGGATAGAGTTTGAAGATGGTAGTATTGATTTAGGGTTTTGGAAAAGTGAATTTTCAAGGAATGATTAATTGTTTGATTTTAATGATTAAATCATGTTATTTAATTATATAAGTGGTGGAAATAAGATTGAAATAATAATTGGATTGAGTTGGAATGGAGATCCTTCAATGGTGAAGGTTATGCCATTTTAGGGTTTTCAACATAAGCATGTGGTTAATTAATACAATTGGTTTAAACATAAATATGTTTGTAATAATATAAATAAACCCAAAACAATAATTTAATGGGTTAATATGGATTTGCTAAATTAAAGTAAGGAAAGACTTAATTTTTGAAATTTTTTAGGAGTGTTGTTAAATTAAGGTTTGAGGTTGAGAATGCCTTAGAATGTGATATTAAATGATTGTTTATGATCACATTTGATATAGGCATTGAGGGAGGTTGATTTGCTTCATCCAAGTGGTGAAGGGCAAGTTGGAAGGATAGGATTGGAGGTTGTTTTAAGCTTACTTTGGGTTACCAGTGGAGGTAAGTAAAAATTTTGAATGACTGCATATATTTACATGACATTGAGACTTAACACATTTAGTTGAGAAATGTGTTAAGTTACTTAATATATTGTTGATGAATGTGAATTATGTTATGATATGCATAATGTGTATTATGTTGAAGTGCCAAGGTAATGTGTTGAAAATGAAAAGAAATGTGGTATAATGTGATGAGATATGTGAAAACAAAATGTAATGAATTGATTTTGATATAAAAGAGAAAAGTGAGAAAAGTGAGAAAAAGAAGATATAATAAGGCCATGTGCCTAGTTTGATCATGAGAAAATGAGAAAAGTTTTGATAAAGGAATTATGAAAGAATTTGATAATGAGAAATATAAATAAATTGTGTGCCTAGTATGTTATTCAATTTTCAGAGTTTTGGGTTTGGCGGCATGCTTGAATTGCTGGGCAGGTGAAAAGACCGGGTCATAAGCCAGGCCCAGCTGATAAATATGATATTTTTGGGATAAAAAGACCGGGTCGTAAGCCTCAAAAACAAATCCTTGAAGCTAGACTGAGTGAAAAAATTGGATCGTAAGCTCAGATCTAGTTGGATTATCCATGGATATATTACCTACGGGGCTAGACATAAGGTGTCATTATGGACCAAAGCAGTAACTCTGAAATTTGAATAGCATATTAGATCCTTTTGTGCCCATGCTTGTCTTTGCTTTAATGTGAATTATGAATTGTAATACAATTGAGCAATATAATGAGATATAATGTTATGAGTTGAGATATATATATATATATGTGTTGTGCATTGACATTACATTTGGACTATAACATCCGTGATTTTGGAGATATAAAATTGTATATACCCAATATATATATCTAGAGTATATATAACATATACATATGGTATATTAATTGATATGTTGGATTAATACATTACATACTTAATATTTAATACACATATAAGGTACAATTGATGTGTATATAAGATACATATTACTTGTGCATATGTGTAATATCCCAAATTTTTGAAAAGTTCTAATTTTTGGAAATTTGATAAAATAAATTATAATTTAAATGGATAAATTAAATTAATGGTTTTAAATGAAAAATGAAGGGGTTTTAAATGAAAAAATTGAACATATATGTCATATATATGTAAAATATACATAACATATAAAAGTCAACACTTTTTAAAAGAAAAGACAAAGTAAAAGGGTATTTTGATAATTAAATCTTAAAAATTTAAAATTAATAAAATAATTCAAAATTAAATTATTTTTGAATGGAAGAGGAAATTTATGACTTTTAATTTATTAAATAATTAATTAAATAATTAATTATTAAATTATTTTAATATATATATGGTTTAAAATAAAAGATGAAAAGAAAAAGAAAATTAAAAGTCTTCATCTTCTCCAAGCCAAATTCTCCATGGCCAAAGAGGGAGATTTTTAACTTCTTCCATCATCAAATTCTTCAAGCTTTCAAGGGAATAAGAGTAGTTTTGGTGATTTTCCAAAAGGTAAGTAAGCTTTATTTCCAAAATTATGAAGTTCTTTAAAGCTTATGAATATGTATGAATTGAGTTTTTGAAAGAGTGAGTTATAATTGTTGGAATGGGTATGGAAGATGTTCTTTTGATGAGTAAATAATGATTTTAAGGTTGGAATAAAGAAATGGTTGAGTTTGGGTAATATTGGTGAAGAGAGAGAATTTAAAGTTATGGAACATTTGAGTTTTTGAAATCATAATTTTTAATTGTGCAAATTGATTCCAAATGAGTTGTTTTGATGAAAAAACAAGTATTTTAAAGTCAAATATTGGATTTGGTTGAGTTTGGTTAGAGTTTGAAGAGGGTAGTATTGATTTAGGGTTTTGGAAAAGTGAATTTTCAAAGAATGATTAATTGTTTGATTTTAATGCTTAATCATGTTATTTAAGGATATAAGTGGTGGAAATAAGATTGAAATGATAATTGGATTGAGTTGGAATGGAGATCCTTCAATGGTGCAGGTTATGTCATTTTAGGGTTTTGGACATAAGCATGTGGTTAATTAATGTATTTGGTTTAAACATGTTAAAATATGTTTCTAATGATATTAATAAACTTAAAACACTACTTTAAATGGCTTGATATGGCTTTTCAAAGTCAAAGTGAGGTGAAGCTTAATTTTGGAATTTGGTTTAGAGTGATGTTTAATTATGGTTTGATGTTGAGAATACCTTAGAATGTGATATTAAATGATTATGTATGATCACATTTGGTATAGGCATTGAGGGAGGTTGATTTTCTTCATCCAAGTGGTGAAGGGCAAGTTGGAAGGATAGGATTGGAGGTTGTGTTAAGCTTGCTTTGGGTTGCTAGTGGAGGTATGTACAAACTTTGAATATATTGTTTATATTTGCATGACATTTGGGCTTAACACATTTTGGTTAGAAAATGTGTTAAGTTACTTGGTTCATTGATTGAGTATGAATAATGTGCTATGACATTTGTAATGTCATATATGTGTTAAATGCATTGTGAAAAGCCATAGATAATGGCTAAATTGTGTAGAATGTGAAATATGTATATTATGTGAAAATACCCAAAGTAATTGGGTAATGTGTTGTGAATGCAAAATTGAGATATGTAGAATAATGAAATGAATTGATATTGATAAAAGTGAGAAAAGTGAGAAAAATGAGAAAGTTGTGAAAAATGAGAAAAAAAAATCTGAAATAAGGCAATGTGCCTAGATTGAATATGAGACAATTAGAAAGAAATTGATAATGAGAAAAATGAATAAATGAAAAAAAAAAGTGAGAAAAAGATGATATAATAAGGCAATGTGCCTAGTTTGATCATGAGAAAATGAGAAAAGTTTTGATAAAGGAATTATGAAAGAATTTGATAATGAGAAATATGAATAAATTGTGTGCCTAGTATGTTATTCAATTTTCAGAGTTCTGGGTTTGGCGGCATGCCTATGATTGCCTACGGGCTAAATGCTGGAATGATGAAAAGACTAGGTCGTAAGCCAGGCCAGCTGATAAATATGATGTTTCTGGGGTGAATAGACTGGGTCGTAAGCCTCAAAAACTGTAGCAGTCTAGCTTGGTTGAGGACCAAGATACTGGAGCCTAAGGGTCTAGCTGGGTTGAGGTCCAAGAGACTGGGGCTGTTACATTATCCATGGATATATTGCTACGGGGCTAGACACATGGTGTCATTATGAACCAAAGCAGTAACTCTGAAATTTGAATAATATATTAGATTCTTTTTGGGCCCAGGCTTGTCTTTGTTTTAATGTGAATTATGAATTGTGATACAATTGAGCATTAATTTTATGAGTTGTGATTATGAAATATTTGAAAAATATAAGAAAGTAGAATGATGTGACATCTATATGCATTGTGCATTGGCAGTGCATTGAGTTTTATTATTATTATCAAAGTTTGTACTACTAGGCTTCGGCTTAGCGTGATTATAATTCGTCGCACAGGTGTCATGGATGATTTGGTAGAGCCGGAGAGTTCTACTAGACCTGGTCGGGTCTAGGTTTGTATTTGTTGAGCTTGAAGAGTTGTTTTTAGGTATATTAAGATCATAACCAGTTGCCAGCATGTACATATTTGATATTACAATGTATTTTGATATTATATATGTTATGATATGTTTTTTTTGAAAGTATATAATGTAAATTGTAAAGAATGGTTTCAATAATTTGTTCAAATGGGATTTTATATGTGTTGTTAATTTATATATCTATATATAAGTATTTTGAGAAATATGGAGAAATTGAGAAGTATTGGTGAAACGGTGAATTGATTTTTATTGGGAGTGTTTGTTTTATGCAGGTTATGTTTTGCTGAATTTTGGGAACGTCCAAATTACAAACAAAACTCTGGCAAATTTTTCCCTGAGATTTTCATATAAAATATTTATTTTAGATTCCTATAACAAGCAAAGAATATTTATATACTATTTATTTTGTATATTAGTATTTGAAATCTTTAAATAGAAATGTGAAATTTTTTATTAAATCGGTCTGTGATATTTTTATACCGTATATGCATATTTTACATATGCTGAAAATATGTATTGTACGTATATAGGATATAAGAGTGTTACATTTATTTTGGTATCAGAGCCTAGGTTTGAGGTTCTCGACCTAGGTGGGTTGTTAGAGAGAGAAAATTGGAATTTTAAAAAATAATTTTCAATTGTGATGCATGCATTGGCACTAGCAATTTATCTGATCCTTGATGTGGCAATGTCCATTTGTTATAATGGATATGAGTTGAGATGGCGTCTGAGTTGCATATATCAGAGTGGCGCAGTGGAAGCGTCATTATAGAGATTATGGATTAAGAATTTTTGGAAATTTTGTTTGAAATTTAAAATTCATAGCTGATTCAATTGATGAATAAGTGAAATTAGAAAAACAATCTAGGAAATGATTTAAGATATAAAAATAAAAAGTTTGAGAAATGAGCATGATAGTTATAGAAAATTCTACAGGTGTACTACAAAGTGATATTGTCTGAATTTTTGGACAAATCTAGAAATGTTGGATGAGTTTGAACATTTAATAGAAAGTTTTTCTATATGTTAGAATCCAATGTATAAAATTTTATAAATTTTAAAGATGGATCTCTAATTAAGAAAAATAGAATAACACAAATTGTTGGAGAAATTCCAGCAACTCAAAATCTGTAGAAATTGAGAAAAAATAAAAACCCAAAAAAATCTGAAAATTTACACACAATATCATATGTATTCCTATAACATATGGTTAAAATTTTATGCATTTTTATTAAGGTTTGATACCTGAAAAAAATGGACAACCAAGTGCTGCCAGAGAAATTATTAAAGAGACATATTCTCTGATTTTGAAAGATTTAATTTTTAAATATATTAAATCAGCTTGAAAAAAATCTAAAACTTTAAATATAAGTCCATATATGTTTCAAGTGCACATGGATAAAATTTTACAAGCTTTTATAAAGAATTGGTAAGGAATATAAAAATTGAAAGTGAGATTGACATGAAACTGAGAAAGTCATGTAGTTTTGTGTAAGTAAGTAATAAATTAATTTCATGAGACAAATGAATGAAGAAAATTATAAAAATTTACATGCATATGGGTATAAGTATAGAAGTACTATGGAGTTTTTAATAATTTGCAACAAAGAGTTCATAATTAAAATCAAAGAGTGAAATCATATATGATAGCGAATTATTTATTATGGAATATTGATGCGTGATTTAGGGTTGAGTGTGTAAAATTAAAGTATATAAATGGATGATGTTAATTAGTGTAATGAAATGAATTAGTGTTGTTTAAATGTAAATGTTATGATTTTAAAATTGGAAGTGTGACATGGATGAGATTTGGTGAGGTTCATGTTGTTGGTTGCAATATATGAAATCTGAATTTTTGAAATGGGTTTCCATAATTATGAAAGTGATGTGTTTTGATATTATATTAATATAAAAATAAAGTTTATAAGGTTAGCTTTTGAAAATTAGATTAATAGAATGAAGTTTAAGTAAAGTAGTAAGTTGGAAATTTAGAGTTATAAGAGAATTTTGATGAAGATTGTTTAGATGTTGATAGTTTAATGTTTAATAAGCATGGGAGTAATTTTGAATGAGTAATATTATTTATGAAAATATTATATAACATGTAATGTGGTTGATAATATATAAATTTATTATGAAATAAAAGGGAAGTGATTAAATAAGTAAAAATGAGTTACTTTAGGTAATTGAATTGGAAATGATGAAAAGGGATATGAAGGGTATGATAAATGCATAAAAAAAAATTGTGAGAGTGATGTCACATTGGAAATGTGAATGAGATTTAAGTGAGGTGTTAATATATATATATATATAATAAGAAACTTATTTAAGAGATAGGTGATTAAATAAGGAAGATGTTAATTATGTTGTGGTCAAAGTGTATATATATGTTGAATTGATGAATAACGTAAGTAATGTCAAAAGAATGAGAAATGATAATGTTCTCTGAAAAGTGATAAATGTTAACTTTGTATAAGTTTTATGCAAAAGAGGAATTGAGTATAATTGTATGATTTGTGTGATGAGATTTTTTTTTAATATGAACACAAATATGATATGTAAGAAAATGTGGAAAGTAAGTCACATTGTGATTATGACTTACGAAGGCGTATGTGGATGATTAAAAAAAGTATTATCAAGTGTTTATTAACTTATATAAATACGTGTTTGGTGATATTGAGAATGATATTGCATGTATTAATAGACCTAAGAGAGATTAGGTCTTGACCTGCGTAGAGTTAGGTCATGTGATTAATTGAGATTGAGATTGGACCTGAACAGAGCTGGACGGTGAAATTGTTATTTTAACAACCAAACTTGATGATTGTATACTGTTTTGGGCCTAAAGTATATGCGTATAAATAAGAGATTGTAAGGAAAAGAAAAGTATAATGAAGAAAGTATGGAAATGGAATATATATATATATATATGAATGAAAATTTTTATAAGAGATAGATTAGAAATGGAGTAATAAATGGAAATTGTGTAAATTAGCATATGAAAGAATGTGTATATGTAAGAGATGTTAATGATAATATTGTTGAAACATGAGTTAGGCTAATGATGATCAAGTGAACAAGAGTAAATTGCTTTGAAACAGAGCTAAAACGTGTTAACTTTTTGTGCAACAAATGATTAGAAAATGAATATGTGATTTTTACGATACGAACTTAACATTGTGATTGGAAATGTTTGAAGAAGAATGATAGAAGGACAGTATTTATTTATAAAGCCACAGACGTGACCATTATTATGACATGACCATTGGATAGTTTTAGTGAGATTGATAGTTATGCTTCAAGAAACATGGTCAGGACTTATGGTTTGCGTAGTTGGATCTTATAATTTTATGTTAGAAATTTGTTTATAATTATAGAAAATATGGAAACATAAGATAATTGTGAAAATATGATGAGCTTTAAGTGATGTGTAAGAAACGTGATTTGTGTAAATAGGGTAATTAGAAGAAATGTGAAAAAATGGTAAATGAAAGAATTATGAAATGTGAGTAAGAGTTATAATGAATGTGTTTGAAAGTGGTATGAAATGAATAAGTTGATGAAAATGATGTGTAAAGTAAACGAGAGTAGGGAAAATGAATATTATCTGTAATGATGAATTCGAAGAGAATTAAAATGTGAGAATAAATTTGACCTATTAGAATTATGTCATGAATTGAAAACAAATTGATGAATTTAAAATAAACTAAAGGTTAGTCTGAATAGAATAACGTTGTGATGGTCATATTGTGATAGTTAGATCAATTGATTCGAAATGTAATAAGTTTACAAGTATTTATTAAAATTCAATGTGTGTAGTTGTATTAAGAATATGCAAGCTATATGATAATGTGCTTAATACAACATTCCGATATGTATATGCATATGAAAGGCGCTAAGTTATGTTAGTTTCAAATAATTATAAGAGAAAAATGTTAGTTATAATATAATGGGAATGAATCTTATTAAGGAAATAAGATTTTGTTGTTGTATAATAGTGATGTCAAATTAATATGTGGTAATTGTATAAAGAGTAGGATCAAAGTGAAGATGTTTAAAATTATTGTGTTAAGATAAAAGTTATCAACATTTGAATTTAAGGTGATGAGAGTATATTTTTAAGATAATGAAGTGATCAAATATCTTGAGTGCAATAGGTGTGTGGGTGTATATATTAAAGAGATGAACTAATTTTTGTCTAATGACAATTCGATTGATGATATGATAATTTGTTGTGACTGTTTGAGTAAATAGACAGTATAATGATGTGTTAGGGAATGGTAAAAAGAAAATTAAGAATGAACCTAAGGGGGAGAATAGAAATTATGTAATTTGGTAAAATAATGATTTGGATGATTTATTACCATACTGGATAATTTCGAGGACGAAATTATTTAAGGGGGAGAAAATTGTAACATCCGTAATTTTGGAAATATAAAATTATATATACTCAATATATATATCTAGAGTATATATAACATATACATATGGTATATTAATTGTATATGTTGGATTAATACATTACATACTTAATATTTAATACACATATAAGGTACATTTGATGTGTATATAAGATAAATATTACTTGTGCATATGTGTAATATCCCTAATTTTTGAAAATTTCTAATTTTTGGAAATTTGATAAAAAAAATTATAATTTAAATGAATAAATTAAATTACTAGTTTTAAATGAAAAATGAAGGGGTTTTAAATGAAAAAGTGGAACATATATGTGATATACATGTAAAATATACATAACATATAAAAGTCAACACTTTTTAAAAGAAAAGTCAAAGTAAAAGGGTATTTTGGTAATTAAATCTTAGAAATTTAAAATTAATAAAATAATTCAAAAATAAATTATTTTTGAATGGAAGAGGGAATTTATGACTTTTAATTTATTAAATAAATGATTAAATTATTAATTATTAAATTATTTTAATATTTATATATATGGTTTAAAATAAAAGATGAAAAGAAAAAGAAAATTAAAAGTCTTCATCTTCTTTCTTCTTCTTCTCCAAGCCAAATTCTCCATGGCCAAAGAGGGAGATTTTTAGCTTCTTCCATCATCAAATTCTTCAAGCTTTCAAGGGAATAAGAGTAGTTTTGGTGATTTTCCAAAAAGTAAGTAAGCTTTATTTCCAAAATTATGAAGTTCTTTAAAGCTTATGAATATGTATGAATTGAGTTTTTGAAAGTGCAAGTTATAATTGTTGGAATGGGTATGGAAGATGTTCTTTTGATGAGTAAATAATGATTTTAAGGTTGGATTAAAGAAATGGTTGAGTTTGGGTAAGATTGGTGAAGAGAGAGAATTTAGGATTATGGAACATTTGAGCTTTTGAAATCATAATTTTTAATTGTGCAAATTGATTCCAAATGAGTTGTTTTGATGAATAAGCAAATATTTTAAAGTCAAATATTGGATTTGGTTTGGTTTGGTTAGAATTTGAAGAGGGTAGTATTGATTTAGGGTTTTGGAAAAGTGAATTTTCAAAGAATGATTAATTGTTTGATTTTAATGCTTAAATCATGTTATTTAAGGATATAAGTGGTGGAAATAAGATTGAAATGATAATTGGATTGAGTTGGAATGGAGATCCTTCAATGGTGAAGGTTATGTCATTTTAGGGTTTTGGACATAAGCATGTGGTTAATTAATGTATTTCGTTAAAACATGCTAAAATATGTTTCTAATGATATTAATAAACTTAAAACACTACTTTAAATGGCTTGATATGGTTTTTCAAAGTTAAAGTGAGGTGAAGCTTAATTTTGGGATTTGGTTAAGAGTGATGTTTAATTATGGTTTGATGTTTAGAATACCTTAGAATGTGATATTAAATGATTATATATGATCACATTTGGGATAGGCATTGAGGGAGGTTGATTTGCTTCATCCAAGTGGTGAAGGGCAAGTTGGAAGGATATAATTGGAGGTTGTGTTAAGCTTGCTTTGGGTTGCTAGTGGAGGTATGTACAAACTTTGAATATATTGCTTATATTTGCATGACATTTGGGCTTAACACATTTTGGTTGAAAAATGTGTTAAGTTACTTGGTTCATTGATTGAGTATGAATAATGTGCTATGAAATTTGTAATGTCATATACGTGTTAAATGCATTGTGAAAAGCCATTGATAATGGCTAAATTGTGTAGAATGTGAAATATGTATATTATGTGAAAATACCCAAAGTAATTGGGTAATGTGTTGTGAATGCAAAAATGAGATACGTGGAATAATGAAATGAATTGATATTGATAAAAATGAGAAAAGTGAGAAAAGTGAGAAAAATGAGAAAGATGTGAAGATGAGAAAAATGAGAAAAAAAAGTGAAAATAAGGCAATGTGCCTAGATTGAATATGTGACAATGAGAAAGAAATTGATAATGAGAAAGAAATTGATAATGAGAAAAATGAATAATTGAAAAAAAAAAGTGAGAAAAAGATGATATAATAAGGCAATGTGCCTAGTTTGATCATGAGAAAATGAGAAAAGTTTTTATAAACGAATTATGAAAGAATTTGATGATGAGAAATAAGAATAAATTGTGTGCCTAGTATGTTATTCAATTTTCAGAGTTCTGGGTTTGGCGGCATGCCTATGATTGCCTACGGGCTAAACGCTGGAATGGTAAAAAGATTGGGTCGTAAGCCAGGCCAGCTGATAAATATGATGTTTTTGGGGTGAAAAGACTGGGTCGTAAGCCTAAAAAACTGTAGCAGTCTAGCCGGGTTGAGGACCAATATACTGGGGCCTAAGGGTCTAGCTGGGTTGAGGTCCAAGAGACTGGGGCTGTCACATTATCCATGGATATATTACTTACGAGTCTAGACACATGGTGTCATTATGAACCAAAGCAGTAACTCTGAAATTTGAATAGCATATTAGATCCTTTTTGGGCCCATGCTTGTCTTTGTTTTAATGTGAATTATGAATTGTGATACAATTGAGCAATATAATGTTATGAGTTGTGATTATGAAATATTTGAAAAATATAAGAAAGTAGAATGATGTGACATCTTTATACATTGTGCATTGGCAGTGCATTGAGTTTTATTGTTATTATCAAAGTTTGTACTACTAGGCTTCGACTTAGCGTGATTATAATTCGTCGAGTAGGTTTCATGGATGATTTGATAGAGCCGGAGAGTTCTAGGTTTGTATTTGTTGAGCTTGAAGAGTTGTTTTTAGGTACATCAAGATCATAGCCAATTGCCAGCATGTAGATATTTGATATTATAATGTATTTTGATATTATATATGTTATGATATGTTTTTTTTAAAGTATATAATGTAAATAGTAAATAATATTTTGAATAATTTGTTCAAATGGGATTTTATATGTGTTGTTAATTTATATATCTATATATAAGTATTTTGAGAAAATATGGAAAAATTGAGAAGTTTTGGTGAAATGGTGAATTGATTTTTATTGGGAGTGTTTGCTTTATGTAGGTTGGGTTTTGCTAAATTTTGGGAACGTCCAAATTACAAACAAAACTTTGGCGAATTTTTCTCAGAGATTTTCATATAAAATATTTATTTTGGATTCCTATGACAAGCAAAGAATATTTATATACTATTTATTTTATATATTAGTATTTGAAATCTTTAAAAAGAAATGTGAAATTTTTTATTAAATTGGTCTGTGATATTTTTATATTGTATATGCGTATTTTACATATGCTGAAAATATGCATTATATGTATATAGGGTATAAGGGTGTTACATGGACTATATTGTTATCAAAGTTTATTCCATTAGGCTTCGGCTTGGCGCGATTATAATTCACCGCGCAGGTGTCATTTACGTTTTGGTAGAGCCGGAGAGTTCTACTAGACCTGGTCGGAGTATTAAATACATCAAGATCAGAGCCAGTTGCCAGCATGTAGATATTTTATATTACAATATATTTTGATATTATATATGCTGTGATATGTTTTTGAAGTATATAATGTAAATTGTAAAGAATGATTTGAATAATTTATTTAAGATGGGATCTTATATGTGATGTTGATATATATATATATACCTATGTATAAGTATTTTGAGAAAATGTGGAGAAATTGAGAAGTATTAGTGAAATGGTGAATTGATTTTATTTGGAGTGTTTGTTTTTATACAGGTTGTGTTTTGTTGAATTTTGGGAACATCCAAATTACAAACAAAACTCTGGCAAATTTTTTCCAGAGATTTTCATATAAAATGTTATTTCGGGTTACTATAGATAGTAAAGAATATTTAAATACTATTTAATTTTATATATTTAGTATTTGAAATTTTAAAATAGAAATGGAAAAATTTTTATTAAATCGGTTTGTGATATTTTTATACCATATATGTATATTTTACATATGATGGAAATATGTATTATACGTATATAGGGTATACGGGTGTTATATTTATTTTGGTATCAGAGCCTAGGTTTGAGGTTCTCGGCCTAGGTGAGTTGTTGGAGAGAGAAAATTGGAACATAAAAAAAATAATAGTCAATTGTGATGCATGTATTGGCACTGGCAATTTATCTGATCTCTGATGTGGCAAAGTTCATTTGATATAATGGATATTAGTTGAGATGACGTCTGGGTTATATAGATCAGAGTGGCACAATAGAAACGTTATTCTGGAGCATATGGATTAAGAATTTTTGAAACTTTTATTTGAAATTAAAATTCACAGCTGATTCAATTGATGAATAAGTAAAATTAAGAAAAATGATTTATGAAATGATTTAAGATATGAAATAAAAATTTTGAGAAATGGGCATGATAGTTATAGAAAATTTTATAGGTGTGCTGTAAAATGATATTTTTCAAATTTTTGAATAAATATAGGAATGTTGGATGAGTTTGAAAATTTAATGAAATGTTTTTCTATATGTTAGAATATAATTTATAAAATTTCATAATTTTTAAAGATGAAGTACTAATTAAGAAAGGTAGAAGAACACAGATTGTTGGAGGAGTTCCAGAAACTCAAAATCTGTAGAAACTGAGAAACATAATTAAAAGCTATAGCTAACCAACCCAGAAAAATATGAAAATTTACACCCAATATCATATGTATTCCTATAACATATGGTTAAAATTTTATAGATTTTTATTATGGTATGATAACTGAAAAAAATGGACAACCGGGTGCTGCCAGAGAAATTATTAAAGAGACAGATTCTCTGATTTTGGAAGATTTAATTTTTAAATATATTAAATAAAACTGGAGAAAATCTAAACTTTAAATATAAGTCCATATATGTGTCAAGTACACATGGATAAAAGTTTACAAGCTTTTATAAAGAATTGGTAAGTAATATAAAAATTGAAATTAAGAGTGACATGAAACTAAGGAAGTCAAACAATTTTGTGTACATGAGTAATAAATTAATTTCATGAGATACATGAATAAAAATATTTATGAAAATTTATATGCATACGGGTAGAAGTATGAAGAAGGAATATTAAGGGTCTACAGTTTGCCCCCTACTTAAACGATCTGAGACTACAACAAAAGAGAGTGAAAAGCAATGTGATAGACTTAATTTTTCTGAGATGGTTTAGGTTTTGGGTTCTGGACCGGGTTCAAGTTCTGAACTCGAAAAAGACTTGGGTTCTGGACCCGAGATGGTTTGGGTTTTAGACCCGATTCGAGTTCTAGACTCGAAAAAGGCTTGGATTTTGGACCCGAGCTAAGTTCTGGACTTAAGGGTAATTTGGGTTCTGGACCCGAGCTAAGTTCTGGACTTAAGAGAAATTCGGGTTCTGGACCCTAGCTAAGTTCTGGACTTAAGGGTAATTAGGGTTCTAGACCCGAGCTAAGTTCTGGACTTAAGGGTAATTTAGGTTCTGAACCCAAGCTAAGTTCTGGACTTAAGAGAGATTCGGGTTCTGGACCCAAGCTAAGTTTTGGACTTAAGGGTAATTAGGGTTCTGGACCCGAGCTAAGTTCTGGACTTAAGAGAAAATTTTAGATTCTGGACCTAAGCTAAGTTCTGGACTTAAGGATAATTTTAGGATCTAGACCTAAGGATAATTTGGGTTCTGGACCCGAGCTAAGTTCTGGACTTAAGAGGAAATTTAGGTTTTGGACCTAAGCTAAGTTCTGGATTTAAGGATAATTTTAGGTTCTGGACCTGAGGGTAATTTGTATTCTGGACCCGAGCTAAGTTCTGGACTTAAGAGGAAATTTAGGTTCTAAACCTAAGCTAAGTGAGATTCAATTGTCTGCAAAAAATAATTATAGTCAATAGGATACTAAAGGAATTTGCAAAAAAAATTTACGAAAAATTTAGCTAATTTTTACCATGCACATATCTTCTTGCCCCCTGCGTGTAAAAATATTTTAAAAGTGCAAAAATATTTATATACACACAAGTATCTGAATGATTGAATTGAATAATTGAGTTTCCTATTTATTTACTGTGTAGTTAATATTTATGCACTATTCACCAACTATTTATTTACTATTTATAAATAGTAATTTACTATTTATCAATAGTAAAATTTATTTTTTCTCTTATTTTTCTTTTTTTTCACGAGAATACTGTTTTCCTTTTTGATTTTTGTCTTTTTCCTTTGCCATTTCTCTATATAAACATTGCAGCTCATTTCTTCATTTCATTCATAGCATCTCATTTCTTCGTTTCATTCATAGCTATACATCTTTTATTTAAGAGAGTTTAACATAGAGTTGAGGAAAAAAAAATGCATGTTTCAAGATCAAAAACTCTATCTAATGCTAAGTTATTGGAGTTTATTAGGCGGCGGCATGAAAATGGAAATATAAGTCTACTAGCCGGGATGCCGCTTCATAGCAGTTCAAATCAAAAGAATAAGGTAATTATTTATTTTAACAGCAAATTATTTTTCATTTTTGTGTTTTTGTATTTTTGTGTTTTTTTCTTTCTTTTTTTTTCTTTTTATTATTTTTTATTTGTTGTTGTTTTTTTATTATACTTTGTTTTTTTTAAAGATTTAGGAAAAATAAATCAATTAGATGAATATATTTAAGAATTTAAGTAAATAGATAGACTAAAAATAGAATATAAATAAATTTAGCCTAAAAATTAGTGGTATTGATATGATGATATACATACCTTGTGTTAACTTACCTGGCTCCGTGTTAGCGTGATCGTTGCGTTATTCGGGGCGGAGGGTGTGTCTACAAAGCCCGATAATGGTATGATGTAGCGCCTTCTCAGGTAAGGCGGATTATCCGAGATTGCGGTTTTGAAAGCTTCATCTTGCAATTACCATCCGAGGAGTATCCAATAGACAGGAGTGTAGTTCAAGCATTGTTAGAATGGTGGATGGACACGACTCATACTTTTCACCTACCTATAGGAGAAATGACCATTGGCCCGGTCGATTATACAGCCATAACTGGTATCCGGTACTATGGCCTTTCGATCCCTCTTACCAATGATATTCTGATATTCGAAGAAATCCAACAGCTAATCAGTATGGAACCATCATTTAAAAGGCCTTTCAAGATAAAAATTGAGCCAATTCGGAGTTATTGGATGAACTACAAAGGACGGGTTCACAGAGACATAACCAAACAATATGCTCGAGGATTTTTGCTGTATTTGCTTAGGTCGACCATTTTAGGCAGCACCGAATCCACCATCCATTTGTCGATGTTAAGGGCCCTTACTGATATGAGTATGGTATCGCTTTACGACTGGGGTGAAGCTAGTCTCGCCTGTCTTTACCATGGACTTGACAAAATTTGCAGAAATAAGAAATCTTTTATTGGCTTTATGGTGGTTGTCGAGGTACTCTTCTTCCACCAATGTCAATTCCATTCTTATTTTTGCATAAATTTGATTTTTATTATTGTTGTAGGCATGGGCATATGAGCACAATCTTGTGAGGGTGCCTGGTATTTCCCGAGAGAGAGTTGGGTATCCGAGATCAAATTTTTTGTTGTCAGATCGTGTAGAAGTTCCCGGCTCTCACCATGTGCATACCCAACGCGTTATCTTGAGTTGCTTAACCTGGGGCCAGGTAAAATAATATTAGTATACTTTAAAATTTATTTAAAAGTCCACTTACCTTATGTCATTTTGTAGGTCAATTTGGCCTGGTGAAACACAGAAGAGCGGACGAACTGGACATCCTTCATGAATGCCGGACTGCCTTTTCAACATACCCGCCGAGTCATTGTGGCTCTGTGTCTAGTGGCTGGTTTCTCGGAGAGAGAGTATATGAGTGGTTTCTTGGTCCCGAGCAGTGGAGGATTCCGATGCATTGCCCAAAATATACTTTAAATATCACATCAATGCTGGAGAATGCATGGTGGTTGGCTCGGCACGGTTATGATGTTGAAACCTTTCTCTATCCACCGGGTGCATCTTATACTTAGTTTATTCAAATAGGGCTCTTAAACTTTGATGTATCCCCTATTGGTGGACGGGAGATAACCGAGGAAAATGAGGATAGAGATGAAGAGGAGTATCATGGAGAGGGAGGAGAGTTTATCTCACATCTCGGGGCTAGCACTTCTCAGGTAAACTTTTACCATTTTTCCATTACAATCGCTTCTTTTTCTTAACTTATTTTAACTTTTTTGATGATTGTTGCAGGCTGCTGGCTCATTTGGTCGTGAGGCTAAACCTTCTTTTACTGCTCCTCCATTTGCTCAATCTACTCAACTGGAGATGCCATCTTATCCATAGGGCATTGATATGAATTACTTGGTAGGTTTTCTTGTTCCATGATAATTTATGCTATATGTATGCATGATTATGTATGCTCTTACTCTTTTCCTTTCTAGCTCACAGCGGATGCTTGAAGAACAAAATAAGAAACTTCAAGAAGAGTTGGCTGCTAGTCGTCAATAGGTTTCCCATTTTGAAAAATTGTATCACCAGTCAGTGCAAGATTTTTGAGACTTCTGGTTTCAGGGGATGAGAGATCCTGGTGCTTCTTCATCTAGAGGGTCCCAAGCTGATGACCATGAGATCTTTTCATCTACTTCGGATGAGGACCGTTATAGATATGAATTCCAAGGTAATAGAGATTCAGGTGTTCCTACTTTGGGTAGACTCGGGATGGGTAATATGCCTCCTCCTCCAACAGGTGATGATTTTTTTAGAGCTTTATTTGATGATCTGCCACTCCTTCTTATTGATCTATGAGTACTGTATCAATTGAGGGAATATTGTATAATAATGATAAAAATAATAGTGATGATATTTTTATTTTTACTGAAACTCTTTTTTATCTAGCCTTTCATATCTTCTCCTTGCCCCCAATGATTTTTCTCATGCAAGCTCTAATTGATGTTTGTGTTTTCTAGTTCTTCGCACAAGCATGGATCTCTTATTTTTATAAAGTGACTGGAGCTTTTTCGAGTAATGGGCCTTCCATGCCCCCCCTAATTCAATATCTTCTTTTGATTCTTTGCTTCACATGATGTTTGAATGATTCCGTCGACTCACAGACCAAGGTGATCAGCAGAAGTGTTCTCATTGACTCCTTCCAGATGCCCATTCAAGTCTTGCTTTGGAATGACAAGATGCTTCACTTTTATGGCTTTTATCTTTGAGATATTAAAAACATGAATAATGGAGGCCCCAGGCAACAGAAATACATCCTTTCCAAACTATGTTTTGGCATGTTAGTTGGTAGCTTCTTCATAACCTTGCCAATAATCATTTCCTTTGCCTAATGTGTCCTTCGAGGTTCGATAGCTCAACATACTCCCCTTAACTTGATGTTTTGTATGACAAAAACTTTTTTTAATTTTTGACTTTTAAATTTTGATTTTGAAATCAAATGTTGGCTTTGCCAAATTAATGTCAATTTACCTTAGGACTTAATTTTTTAAATTAACATATCTATAGCATGACAACCTAGTTACCGTACTAAATTCGGGAATCATTTCTATTTAAGCAAGAATTATTGCACTTCAGATAGGCACATACACATCACTTGGGCAAAGGTCTCATTGAGTTTGAATATGATCTATCTCATATGCATGTTTATTCAAACTATCTCCACTAATAGACTCTACTTACTAAGAGAGATCAACAGGTCTTTGATAGGCTTGAAATGGGGTCTATAAGGGGCATGGGTTAAATAAAGGCCATTTTGAGATTGGAGCTGATGTGACACAATGGACAAACCTTCACACTACAAATTTCTTTGTTTGAATTTTAGGCAGCTGGGAGCAATCTTGCTAGACTCCAAATTTCTTCTATCTTCTTGGCATTAATCTGGATCTTGATTAGGACAGTCTTTGCCCTTGTAAAAAGTTTGGTACCCAAATTTGCTTCTTTTCTTCTTCTCCCTTTTCTTTCTTTTTATTTTTCTTACTCTTCCCTTTCTTCGAGCATTTTATCATTTTTTTTCATCTTCTTTATAGGACTGTCAAGTACAGAACTTTCAGGATCTGGATGGTCTTTCTCCTTTTCTCTGATTTTGATCGAATATTTGGTTGGGTTGGACCAATTCAAGTCAAACTGTCCTTATAAACCAAATGGAAGTCTTTTGCTGCTTTAGGTAAAAGAGAACTCAGTTGGCTTTCTGAACTGTCTTTTTAGGTTTTATCTTTTTTTTCTTCTTTTCTTTTTCCTTTTTTTTCTTTTTCTTATTCTTTTTCTTTTTCTTTTCTTCTTCTTTTCTTTTCTTTTTTTTTTTTGGTTCTAGCTCTAAAAGAGTTGTCTTGTTTATACCAACTTGGGTTTCTAATAATGGAGTGACATAAATCTTCTTTAACAGAGATAAATCATTTGTTACTCTGTTGTTGTCTTGATAGATTGGAGATATTAGGTGAACTTCAACTACCCTTATGGTCTCGAGAACATCAACTATCCTTATGGTCTTGATTATTCATTTCTTTCTTTGATCTTCTTGCCTCTTCATCTTAGTGATCATAAGACTTGTCAAAAGTATCACAACAGCTCAGGGCAGGTTGTTAAGGTTTGTGAGCCAATGAAAAGAAAGCTAAAATTTCATGAAGGCTCAAAGGGACAACTAGGGATTGATATTTAATAGTGTGGATACTAGTTGTTGGCTAACCAAACAATGCCTAGATCATTTCTATCTTAAATAAGCAGAGTTCAATTTTGCCTCAAAAGTTGGTCAAAGCATATTCTAAGACTGACTAGGACCTAGACAAAGGTAATTATGCAGGAGCCCTCTCTAAGTAAGCATACACAACTCAATGCTATAGAATAATTTTCTCATCTAGTAAAGTCATTCAAGGCATGATGCATAAATAGTTTAATTCATGAATTATCAAGCTAGATTCCTCATGAGGCAAAATGAACAAAGACCAACAAAAATTTTGATGAAAGTAATTTATTCAAACAAATTTAAATTTAAAAAACACGATTGTTCCAATTAAATATTAAAGAAAGTAAAATTGAAAAGCAACATTCAAGCTAAGGAGAGTTTGTTGAGTTAAGCTCCTTCTCCTTTCACATCTTCAACAGTCCCATCTTAAAAAGAGGATAAGACAAAATCTTCTTCCAATCCTTTTCCTATCATGAAGGTTGCTGGTGGTGGCACTCTATTGAACCTTGGCAAAGGATTGTCTTTTGTGCTGGGTTTATCAGACTCAGGCAGCTTACCATTGTCAATCAAATTTTGGATCTCATGTTTTAGTCGCAAGCATTTTTCTGTCTCATGTCCTTGTGTCTGATGAAACTCACAAAAGGCTTTAGTATCAAATTTTAGGGGTAAAGGATTCGGCAAAGGTCGGAGGGCCAATGGCTGTAATAGTCCCTTCTTTTGTAGCTTGTTGAAGACTTAAGACAAAGGCTTCCCCAGATCTGAAAATTACCTTCTATTTGCTTGACTAGTTGTATTAACACTAACTGCCATTTGCATGCCTTGGTTACCAGACTGATAGCTTCCTTTTCCGTTCCTTCTTATTAAAAAATGGTTCTTCTCTCTTTCCCATTCTTCAATTTGCAAACTAGCTTAGAGGAGATCTTTGAAATCGTGGATGAGTGTATGAGACATCCTTTCATGAAGACTAGGCAACACCCCTTTCACAATCATTCTTATTTGATCAGATTCATCGGGCCTCTTCTTGAGCAAAGTAGCCTTATTTCTCTATCTTTTCACATAGTTCACAAAATTCTCATTTGGCCTTTTTCTAATGGACTCCACTTCGTTAAGGTAACTTCCATCTCGATGTTGTATCCATATTGTTGGATGAAGGCCTTGTATAGTAGGTCCCAACTCTTTTGTGTGCCATCATCTAAGGTATTGAACCAGTTTTGGATAATAAGATCCAATGAGAGCATAAAGTACCTTAGAGTTTGAACCTTAGTAGCTCAGGCAGACTGCATAGCAGTGATATACTGCTTCACATGGAGGTGAGGATTTTCGGTTCCATCAAATTTTGCAAACGATGGCATCTTGAATTTGTATGGAACTTCTTCGTCTAGCTCAAATAATTTCCCAACATCGGACATTTCTTCATTTTAAGCTTCTTCTCAAATTTCTTTTCTAAATTCGCAATCATCTTTTCAACATCAAAAGTCTCAGTTTTCTCCATAGCTGATCTTTCAATAATCTTCGGTTCTTTCTTCTTGTCTTGATGATCTTGGAAGTATTGAGCCCATTCATCATCATCATCAATGATCACCTTATCATCATCAAAAACCACTTCACCAACTTTAGCCCTCCCCTTGTCCTTTGGCTTCTTAGTACTAGCAGTTGCTTTATCATTGTTTCCTAAAATTGTAGCCAATTGGTTCTTCATGGTCTCAGCCAGGGCCTCTTTTATTTCTTCCATATTGGCATTGAGGGCGTCGTCCACCATTCTTTGAATTTGTTCGGGCTCTATTGCTTTTGGTGAAAAAGAGATTGAGTCGTTGTTAGATTCTTCATCTCCTGCATAGGTCGGATTGTCGTAAGCTTTCGAACTATCATAATCCAGGGCTGTGAGCCAGAGAGGATCAATGATATGAGATGCAAATGTACATATGCATGTATGCACAAACAATAAACAAACAAGGATAATTAGGACGTTCCTTCCAGCCTTATAACATCCACACATGAATGGTGAGTCTCTTTTACTAGGTATATGGTTAACAAAATACCAACATGGGGTATCTTATTTTTGAATATTTCCCTCGGATGTTTCAACCAATAGTTATATTTTCAAAAATTGAAATCAGTTCATGATAATTCCCATTAATTAGGTTTTAATGTATTCAACCAACTAAAGTAGCTTTTATGCTATATTGGATTAAAACTAAATTAAGAGGTTTATTATAAATATATTTCTCACTTGAAAAAAGTAACTAATGGTTCATGCCAAAAACAAGCCCATGATTAATTATTTTAGTATAAACTAGGCTCACAATTGATTTTTGGTATTTCGTAATTGACCTAAATATTTGTAAGCTCTTTTGGATGAAAATAATTTTGTTTCTAAGCCTATTGTAAAAAAGATTTTAGAAAAAATAGATTTTGGGCTTAGTATTTGGGTCATGAGAAAATGAATTTTTGACTTGTTTTTAGAAAAGTTTTATGTCCAAAGACCATCTTGAAAAGTTTTAAAAATAGTTTTGGTCTTTTGGACTTTAAAGAAAAAATTTATTTTGAGCTTACAATGTACTTAGGTCATATTAGAAAAAGAACAAACCAAATAAGCCATGATTTAAACCAAGATAAACTAACCATAGTCAAACAATAATCATTTGGGGTAAAAACCAAAGGAAAGTAACCAGGCCAATTACATGAGCTTTAGTCTTTGGGTTAAAAGGCTTAAGTTCCCATAGCAAGTATATACCAAGTGGTACTAGGCTATGAGTGGTTATGCCATGCTCGATCTCCATACCTTGAGTGAAAGTATGGTATCCCTCACATAACACAACACGGGTAACACGGGCGTCCTAACTCACGCACTCGATACAATCTAAATAATGCAATGGATAATATCATTATAAGAAAGAATAGAATAATACAAAGACCAATGAAATCAACTTCTCTTATCCTCAGTGGAGTCACCAATGTGAGCGGGGATTTTTGCCCCCACTCCCGGTTGAATGGTTTTTGCGACTTCATCACTATTTAGACTCGGGACCTTAGAGAACATGGGCCTAAGCCCAGAGAAAATGGAGTCGCCACTCGGACAGGTCGGGAAAAAGAAAGGGGTGGATGACTCGATTCCTAAGGAATTCCCAACCCCCTAACAGGTTCAGAAAGTTGGGTGCATGTGGGGAAGGTGAGAAATGGCCCAGCACCCTCACAACGCTCGGTTCATTGGAATCGGCCTCCTTTGCAGGTCTTAATATTATAAAATTCTTAAATATAATAATATTATCCATATTACATGGAATAATTAAAATAAAGCATCATTATATTAAAATCAAAGCAATGTCCAAACAAAACAAATAAATGTACACCCATCCAAGGATGGAAACATGTCCTTACATCATCCGTATCTAAAACTAAATAGGACACCCACCGAAAGGTGGAAACATGCCTTTACATTGGTCCAAAATATAAAAACAATTTAAATTACATAGAAATTAATTAATGAGGTACTCACAAAGTGGAAACATACCTCTTACAATGTTTGGAAATAAAAATAAATCAATAAAAGTAAATAACCATTCATAATAAATAAATCATTCATCAAAGATATCAAACATTAATCAAAATATATAATAAACATTCATCCAATTTAAATAAAACAGCAAATATATTAACTTTAGGGGTTCATTCATTAAGTAGGGTTTCTAGGGTTTTATGTTCAATAACTAGGGTTTTGCATATACTAGTTTAATTTGTTGAGCAATACTGTAAGGTAATAACATAGCTACTGGATGTTAAAAGATTTAAGGTTTTGGATGTTTTTATGAAAATAATATTACTGTAATTTTAAAAATTAGGCTTAGTTAGGATTTTAAGCAAACATCATGGAATTAGGGTTTTTTTTAAGACATTAGGGTTTATAATTTAAAAAGACTGGGTTTTAGGTTCACTGGATTAGGGCTTTAGGTGTTAATGAACTTGTCATAAAGTTTTGATATTTTAAGAATTAGGGTTTAGGAAAACTAGGGTTTATTGGATTAGGGTTTTGAGAAAATTAGGGTTTTTGGTTTTTTGGAAAATATATTTGATCTTAGGATTTAAGAAAATAGTTTAGAGTTTTATAGAAACAATTATGATTAAAGTTTTTAGAAACTATAAAGAAGATTAGGGTTTAGAGATTTAAGAAGATATTTAGAAATTTTGGACAAAAAGTTAGAGTTTAGATGATTAAAAAAATAGTTTGGGAAAAAAATTTAGGGTTTTAAAATTTTTCGAAATAGAAGAAACAATTTAGGGTTTTAAAGTTTTGGAAGCAGAAAAGTAATTTAGGGTTTTTAAAGTTTTCGAAATAGAAGGATGATTTAGGGTTTTTAGTTTTTATAAAACGTGGAAGTGGAGTTTTGAAAACCAACTGATTAATGTATTAACCAAAGTAAATAATCAAAGTTATTGAAACAAAGATCAAATTACTACATATTTAAAGATCAAGGTACTGCGTGCATGTTCTTATTAATCAAAGAAATGAAACTATTGTGAATATATAATTTATGATTAAAGATCAAACCTGCGTAGTTGGTTCCACCAAAATTGATTTCTGGATGAACAATAACAAAGGTAATTTTGTTGCCTTTGATGGGTTGATGATTGCTTCTTGTTGCTAATGTCTCTTGCTTCTAGGGTTTTCTGTCTCTTTTTCCTCCCCAAGTCAGAAGTCCAAAGTTTCATACCTCTTAATTCTGTGTTTCAATGTGGTATTTATAGGAAAAAATAATAAACCTACTTCTAATTGCCTAAGGAAATTAAAAATAAAATATGAAAAGAAACCAAAACCAAATAGAATTTGGTTTCAGAAAAAACTACGTTAGAAAATTGCTCTGGCGAAAAAACTGCTGTGGGCGAAATTGCGAGTGAGGGCCAAGAATTGCTGCGGGCGGGCTCCAATTCGCCGCAGGCCCAAGCAGATTCACTTTCGGCGATGAAATTTTTCATCGCCGATTTTTCCTTCGCCGATTTATTTATTTATTAATTTTTATATATTTTTATATATTTTTTATTTTTTAAATTTACTAATATTACTTTTTTATTTTAATTAAAAATTAAAAATAATAAATAATAAATACTAAAATAGATATTATTTAATTAAAATACCACAAAAATTATTTTGGACTATATAAAAATATCGGACCAGAATGGGTCAAAAATTAAGGGTCTATAGGAGTAATTCTGAATAAGTAATATTATTTATGAAAGTACTAACTAAGGTGTAATGTGGTTGATAATATACAAATTTGTTATGAAATAAAGGGAAATGATTAAGCAAGTGAAAATGAGTTACTTTAGTTA
Source organism: Garcia nutans (assembly GCA_947685225.1). NCBI lineage: Eukaryota > Viridiplantae > Streptophyta > Magnoliopsida > Malpighiales > Euphorbiaceae > Garcia > Garcia nutans. The sequence continues at coordinate 33,633,813 of CANTUV010000005.1, read as the reverse complement.
ATTGAATTGGAAATGATGAAAATGGATATGAAAGGTATGATAAATGCATAAAAAAAAACAAATGTGGGAGAGATGTCACATTGGAAATGTGACTAAGATTTATGTGAAGTGTTAAAAAATTATAATAAGAAACTTATTTAAAAGATGGGCGTTTAAATAATAAAGATATTAATTATGTTGTGGTCAGAGTGTATATATATGTTAAATTGATGAATAACCTAAGTAATGTCAAAAGAATGGGAAATGATAATGTTCTCTTAAAGGTGATAAATGTTAACTTTGTATAGGTTGTATGTAAAAGAGAAATTGCGTATAATTGTATGATATGTATGATGAGATTTTTCAATATAAACACAATTGTGATATATATGAAAATGTGGAAAGTAAGTCACATTGTGAATATGACTTACAAATGTGTATGTGGATGATTAAAAAAAAATATTATCGAGTGTTTGTTACCTTATACAATTACTTGTCTAGTGATATTGAGAATGATATTGCAAGTATTAATATACCTAAGAGAGATTAGGTCTTGATTTGCGTAGATTTAGGTCATGTGATGAAATTGAGATTGAGAATGAACCCGAGCAGTGTTGGACAGTGAAATTGTTATTGTCACGACTAAACTTGATGATTGTATAGTGTTGGGCCCAAAGTATATGTGTATGAATAAGAGATTATAAGGAAAAGGAAAGTATAATGAAGAAAGTATGGAAGCGAAAAAAAAAATGAATGAAAATTTTTATAAGAGATAGATTAGAAATGGAGTAATAAATGGAAATTGTGTAAAATTAGCATATGAATGAATGTGTATATGTAAGAGATGTTAATGATAATATTGTTGAAACTTAAGTTAGGCTAATGATTATCAAGTGATTAAGAGTAAATTGTTTTGAAACAGAAGTGATCAAAAGTAAAATGCTTTGAAATAGAGCTGAAATGTGTTAACTCTTTGTGTAGCGAAAGATTAAAAAATGAATATGTGATTTTCGCGATACGAACTTAACACTGTGATTGGAAATGTTTGAAGAAGAATGATAGAGGGGCAGTATTTATTTATAAGCCACAGGCATGACCATTATTATGGCATGATCGTATGATTTGTTTAGTATATTGACCGATTAGTTTTGTTATCCACGGACATGGGCCTAAGATGACATGACCGTTGAATAGATTTGGTGAGATTGACAGTTATGCTACAAGAAACATGGTCAAGATTTATGGTTTGCATAGCTGTATCTTCTAATTTTATGTTAGAAATTTGTTTATAATTATAGAAAGTGTGGAACAGAAGAGAATTATGAAAATATGATGAGCTTTAAATGATGTGTAAGAAAAGTGATTTTTGTAAATATGGTAATTATATGAAATGTGAATAAGAGTTGTATTGAATGTGTTTGAAAGTGGTATAAAATGAATAAGCTGATGAAAATGATGTTTAAAGTGAATGAGACTAGAGGAAATGAATATTATCTGTGATGATGAATTCGAAGGGAATTAAGATTTGAGAATAAATTTGACCTAATAGAATTAGGTCATGAATGGAAAACAGATTGATGAATTTAAAATAGACTAAAGGGTTGTCATAATGGAATAAGGTTGTGATGGTCATATTGTAATAGTTAGATCAATTGATCTGAAATGTAATAAGTTTATAAGTATTTATTAAAATTCAATGCATGTAGTTGTATTAAGAATATGCAAGCTATGTGATAATGTGCATAATACAACATTTTAATATGTATATGCATATGAAAGGAGCTAAGTTATATTAGTTTCAAATAATTATAAGAAAAGTGTTAGTTTGTAATATCCCAAAGTGTGCCTTAAAAGTTGTGATAATATTGTTATTATTGAATTGAATGTGTATTTGATAAGTGGTGTATTTGAGTATGGTTTATTTGAATGTTAAAAGAATTTGAGAGAGAATGGTTATGTGTTGTTTGGAAAGAAAGCAATGTATGGAGAAAGTGTATATGTTGGGTATATGGCAATATATATAACATATATTCAAGTCAAAGTGCTTAGTCAAGGGAAGAAGATATTTAGATTGTTAAGTGTGAAATTACCAAAATGGGCAAGAAATTATAAAGAGAATTAAAATGTGTATGAGGGTATTATAGTAACTTTCTTTTGGATGAGTATTTAATGAGTGCTTGACTTTGTGTTTTCATCATCATTTCTTCTTCTTCTTCATTGTGTTGGCCGGCTCACCAAAAACAAGGGAAAGCAAAAGAGCAAAGCAAGGTTTTGAAGTTCTTAGCTTAAAGGTTGATAAAGATTTCAAGTAATCAAGTTGAAATTTCAAGGAATTTCATTATTTGGTAAGTACTCTCTTGTTTCCCTTTGTTAAATTTCAAGTTGTGTCTAAGATGAATTGTGATTTGTTGATGTGGTGATTTGGTGTGTTTGATAGGTGTTTACAAGTGGTAATATTGATTGTAAGTTAAAAGAAGGAAATTGGTGTTAGTTTGGTTATGAAGATGGTAAGATATGTGGAGGTTGAAAGTGGAAGATCAAGAGTGAATTTGGTTTTAGGGTTTTGAAGTGATGAATGATTAAATGTATGATTAATTGTGATTATTGTGTTAAACATGCAAAATAGGTGTTAATGACTTTGATTACCTCCATTTGAATGAGTTTATGTTATGTATGATGTGTTTAAATGTAACTAGAAGTGTTTTGGCCACAATTAGGGTTTTGTTCTTGAGTGACACGACCAAAATAAGAAAGGAACACTGCCAAGACTTAATGTTTTTGAGAGACACGGCCAAGTTGAGGGAAGTTTGGCCTTGTTGGTTGAGTTTAGGGAGAGACACGGCCACAGGCTTGGCCGTGTCCCTTGCCCGTGTTTGCTACTGCTTGAGTTTGGTTGAGAGACACGGCCGTGTCCCCTGCCCGTGTCTGCTTCTGCTTGAATTGGTGTTGAGAGACACGGCCACAAGCTTGGCCGTGTCCCTTAAGGGTGTTAGTTATTGTGATTGTTCTTAACTTTTCTCACATTATTTTGATTCTTCAAAGGTCTTGTTGTGCCTAAACCTAAACATAAACATTTTGAAAACAAAGAATGACTTAAACAAATATATGTGGAACATACATTTGATGATATTGATGATGTTATAGGTAAAATGGGAAAGATAGTAATTGAGTATATTAGCTTGATGGGAGTAGCTCTTGAGGTAAGTACAAATTTACCTAGACTCATTCTTTTATATGATTTTGGAACTTAAAACAATGTTAAGTAGATTATTATATTGTTATTACAATGTGAATAATGTTGTTATATATATATATAGTGTGAAAGCTATAAGGATGATCCAAAAAGATATGTGCAATGTGAGTTGTGAGGATAAATGTTTTGATAATGAATGGTGCAAATGTGCCTTGAGAAATGGTGAAATGTGATAGTATCATGGTTGCTAATAATGATCAAAATGAAATAAATGAACATATGGTTTATATGACACTGAATTTAAGATACAAGTGCAAAGTAATTGATTATGTATGCTTGGATGATAAAGTGTATAATGTGAATTGAGATAAAATATGATGTGAAGCCATTGTTATTGGCTATGATGATTCATATGAGATGTGAAGCCATTGTTATTGGCTATGATGATTCAAATGAGATATGAGTCATTGTTATTGGTTATGATAATTCAATTGTGAATAAAATTGATAAATGAGTTGTGTGACTAATATGTTATTCCATTTTCAGAGTTTGTTGTTGGTGGCATGCCTAATAAGTGTAACAATCTCTTGAAGTTAGGTTGGATTGAATCCTTGAAGCCTAATTGAGATGTTACCACCCTTGAAGCTAGGTTGGATTGGTTCTTGAAGCCAAGTTGGGTTGAAGCTTAGCATGCTTTGCTCCCCTTGAAGCTTGGTTGAACCTAATCCTTGAAGCCTAGTTGGGTCTATGATAATGATAAATGTGATGATTGAACCAAAGCATTACTCTGAAAATTGAATGGCATATTAGTATCGTTTGGGCCCGAGTCTGTCTTTGTTGTCAATATGATATACAAATTTTGAAATAAATGAGTAATGTGATATATGGTTGACTTTGTTGACAATGTGATTCATGATTGGTGAACTATGAACAAAATAATGCTATAGTGTATGTTGTGTAATGTGTGTATCGATATATTGATTGTGAGTGTTGGTGATATGTTATGGTTGGTGCATTGTGAATTAAACAATGTTATGAATTATGATGTGAAATGTGTATATTGATATGCTAAGTGTGAATATTAATAACGGATTGCGGATAATGATTCAATTGAATGATATAATGATTGCCTTTGTTGAATATGTGATTCATGAATATTGAATTGTGAGTAATGATTTAATAGAATGGTGTAATGAGATGTAAGGTTATGAAGTATGGCATGATATTATTGTATAAATGAGTTATTGAAAAGAGATTTGATTTTAAGAAGTTATGTTGAGAAATATGATTATGGAATATTATATGATATGTGATAAGTATATGAGGTAACAATGGTAAGTATTGTTTTATGAGTGTTTATGTAAATATGTATATAATCTATGAGATTAGTGGGAGTATATGAAGAATGCATTAAGAAAGGAAGAACAGGATAAGAAAACAATAAAACATGATGCTAAAAATATGAGGTACGATTCTTTTGTAAAGTATATTTTAATATTTATTTGTACTACTAAGCTCTCGGGCTTAGCGCGGATGTATAATCGCGCAGGTGTCTAGGTGGAAGATATGGAGACTTGCGTATTCCACGAGAAGAGTAAGAGTTTATCGAGACCAACTAGAGGATAATGCATACATGTATAATTCTTAATTATTATGTATTTCTGACAAGAGTGTATGTATATGTATAAATGAAGTTTTGATAAAGATAAGACTATTATATATTTATAAGATCAGTAAAAGTATAATGATTTGGTAAATGTTCTTTAAATTTATGTATTGTGTTTTGAACTATATGAAAGGTTTTAAAAATGTAAAAAAAAAATGACGTCCTTATACTTTATATATTTACTGTATGTATACCCGGTGTATGTATAGTACTTATATGGAGTATCGGGGTGTTACAATTGTTTTGGTATCAGAGCTTAGGTTCGAGATTCTCGACCTAAGTGAAATTAAAAAGAGAAAGTCTTGAAAAACTTAAAGGGAATTGAAAAGAAAAGTTTTGAAATGAAATTGATAATACATGCATATACATTTACACCTAGGTTGGTCTCGGATGTGGCATTATATGAATTTATATCTGTGTTATATGAGATGGATGTTAGTGTGTGAATGATGTTTTACATGAAAGTAAAGCTAGAGAAAGAAATGATATGAAAACTAAAATAAAAATATTGGTTAATGAAAAAAAAATGGTGTTGTTTGCATGGTTGTTTTAATGCAAACATTGTGAATCTAATGTGATAAGGTGATGTAATATGTTAGTGATCAAAGATTTAGTTGATCACTTGAAAATGTAATGTACGTATAGTATTGCATATTTGAACCTATATAATTACTTGCTTATTAAGATTGAGAATGATTACGATTGCATTGACAACTTGTGCAAAGTCAGGTCGTGTGATAAGATTGATAGTGAAAATTGGATTGAGTAACGTCGGTTCAAGAAACTGAGATTTGTGATAACTAGATTTGGAAAGTGTATAGAGGTTATTGGGCTCAATGTGTATATGATTGGATGTAATGTACATATGTATACTTATGTGAGTGATATATATATGTTGAATAGAAAACAGATGGATATGTAAAGTTAAGGTTTTGTTTAAAGGAAAAAGAGATGACATTGGTTGAGTAAGGATATAAATTGGTATTTTTATTGTAATGCAAATATTGTGAATTTAAATTTTAGAAATGTGAGATGCTTGGATATTGTGAAAGCTCATGGTAATAGTGATAATATGTGATATTTGTGATTTTCTTAGAAATGAGCTTAATAATTGGGGAAATTTTATGTTTTGATGTTGTTTTATGATATATATCTATAAGATGTTTTTAATATAATATTAAGAAAAGATGAGTTTGGCAACTTGAAGTTTAAGTGAAGTAGTAAGTTGAAAAGTTAAAGTTTTAGTGGAAATTGATAAAGATTATTTGAATGTTGATGGTTTAGTGTATATGCAATACATGAACTAGATGAAATGATTAATATTGCATATGGAAGTATTATGAATGGAGTAATGTAATTGATAGTATGAGGATTTGTCTTGAAGTAAAAAGGGAAGTGGATAAGCTATTTTAAGTCACTAATTGAGAAGGGTAAAAATGGATATGGAAATATATATTAAATGTTTTTAAAGATGGAAGTGAAAGAGATGTTACATTGGAAATGTGGCTAAGATGGATATAAAGTGCTATTATAGTCAGAAAATATATATATGTGTGTTGTGTGAATAGATACTTTGTATCATATTGGAAGAAATGGTACTGGATGAATTTCGCTGATTCTCTTAAGGGGGAGGTCAGGTGTTCGGTCCGGAGAGGCGATTTGCATTCATGTGTCTTGGGTGTAAGTCAAATAAGCGAATCCTATTGGAAGGCTGTGAGGGTAGTTTAGTACTGTAGCAGCCCAGCTAGAGGCCCTGAGGGTTTCTCCGAATAGGAATGGCTCAACAGGTGGACTGGGATGGTTGTTACAGTTATAAAGGAAAATTTGTATTGAATGTATGATAAATAAGAGCATCTAACTAAGTGTATACATGTATATGATATGTGAACTGAGTTTTCGATATGAATGAAATTATGACATATAAACAAATGGGTGAATCACATTATGAGGGTGACCCATGAAAATGTATGTGGTATTATTATGGAATTAGTGATATGAAAATGATGTTGTATGTATTAGTAGACCTAAGAGAGATTAGGTCTTGAACTGTGTAAAGCCAAATGAATTATATGATGGAAGTGAGAATGGCATAGACTTGAATAACAGTAAAAGTGGAAATTGTCATGATGAGCATTGAACTTGACGATTATGTGATATTTAGAGTTCCAAAGTATTCATATATGAAAAGTTCTATGTAAATATATATAATGGATTAGAAATGAAGTGACGAATAGAAATGATATGGGAATTGCATGTGATTGAATATGTGTATAGTAATATTGTTGAAACTTGAATTAAGTTGATTAAGATTGTATAATTGAGTGCAAATTGGGTTGAAACGGAGTTGGAATGTGTCAACTTCTGATATTGCAAAAGTGTAAAGTAGGAATATGTAATTTTTTAGATACATCTTAGCTTTGTATCTATAAAGATTGAGAATAAAATTATATAAGAATAGAAATGATTTGAAAGTTCTAGGCTTGAATATTAATCTCTTAAGGCCATGTGTTTTGTTCAATATATTTGATCGATTAATTTGTTATCAATGAATCTGGATCTTGGATAAGATGATTGTAATACAGATTTGGTGAGATTGGAATTTTGTTTGAGAAGTATAGTTAAAAGTTGTGATGGATAAGGTTGTACCTTATCGTTTTATGTTAAGAACTTGGTTATACTTATGAAGGTAAAGAGAGAAAGGAAATTATGGAAATGTGTTGAGTTATGGGTAATATGACTGAAAGTTGTACTGAATATGTTTATGGTATGAAATGAAATAAATGAATGGACTTGAGAATTAAGTGAAAGAACTATTGATAGTAAATATGGTATAAAATTATTATGAGAATTGGTGAGAATTATATTAAGATAATTTGAAATGATTTGTTATCATGATAATTTGATTAAATATGGATCAGAAGAGATCAGGAATTGTATATAAGTTTATCCTAATGGAATTAGGTTATATATAAACATATATGAATATTGTGAACTTTCATAATTAATTTGAATAAATTGATTTTTAGTGGGAATTGAACAAGATTGGAATGTGAGTATATCGTGATAGATAGATCAGTTGATCTGGTCTTGGCTAAGATTATAAATCATTATTGAGATGTAATGTGTGTAGTTGCACCAAGAGTGTAATTATTTACATGATAATGTGTTTGACGTAAAAAGTTAAAGTGTGATGGGACATAAATGAATGGAGTTATAGTAGTTATAAATCATGATGAAAAAGGGAAAAGATTTGGTTATTTGTAACATAAGTAGAAAGATAATGTATTAGAAGGCAAGTTAAATAAAAAGCATGTTAAAGAGGAGACTTTATTTGTGAGAAATAAGAATCTTGTTATCCATTGAGGTTTGACAAATGACTATTGAGACAGTGATTGTAAAGATGGGATAATTAATGCTCAGATATAAACCAATGATTTCTAAAGTTAAAGCTAAGAGAGTAATATCAAAGAGATGAAGGAACAATGTATATTAAATATAAAGATTGGATGACGTATAAGTGTGCTATAAAATGATCTGATTCTTGTATAAAAAAAATGTTGATAAGAAATGTAATGAGTTCTTTTGAATGTTTGATCAAGGAAGTGATAAGACATATAAATTATGTGATTTTATGATATAACAACTTAAGAATTTAATTAACTTCATATGGAAGTTAAGATAGTATTTTGTTAAGAATGAAGTGTTATGGTACAGATAATTTCGAGGACGAAATTTCTTTTTAGAGGGGGAGAATTGTAATATCCCAGAGTGTGCCTTAGAAGTTGTGATAATATTGTTATTATTGAATTGAATGTGTATTTGATAAGTGGTGTATTTGAGTATGGTTTATTTGAATGTTAAAAGAATTTGAGAGAGAATGGTTATGTGTTGTTTGGAAAGAAAGCAATGTATGGAGAAAGTGTATATGTTGGGTATATGGCAATATATATAACATATATTCAAGTCAAAGTGCTTAGTCAAGGGAAGAAGATATTTAGATTGTTAAGTGTGAAATTACCAAAATGGGCAAGAAATTATAAAGAGAATTAAAATGTGTATGAGGGTATTATAGTAACTTTCTTTTGGATGAGTATTTAATGAGTGCTTGACTTTGTGTTTTCATCATCATTTCTTCTTCTTCTTCATTGTGTTGGCCGGCTCACCAAAAACAAGGGAAAGCAAAAGAGCAAAGCAAGGTTTTGAAGTTCTTAGCTCAAAGGTTGATAAAGATTTCAAGTAATCAAGTTGAAATTTCAAGGAATTTCATTATTTGGTAAGTACTCTCTTGTTTCCCTTTGTTAAATTTCAAGTTGTGTCTAAGATGAATTGTGATTTGTTGATGTGGTGATTTGGTGTGTTTGATAGGTGTTTACAAGTGTTAATATTGATTGTAAGTTAAAAGAAGGAAATTGGTGTTAGTTTGGTTATGAAGATGGTAAGATATGTGGAGGTTGAAAGTGGAAGATCAAGAGTGAATTTGGTTTTAGGGTTTTGAAGTGATGAATGATTAAATGTATGGTTAATTGTGATTATTGTGTTAAACATACAAAATAGGTGTTAATGACTTTGATTACCTCCATTTGAATGAGTTTATGTTATGTATGATGTGTTTAAATGTAACTAGAAGTGTTTTGGCCACAATTAGGGTTTTGTTCTTGAGTGACACGGCCAAAATAAGAAAGGAACACGGCCAAGACTTAATGTTTTTGAGAGACACGGCCAAGTTGAGGGAAGTTTGGCCGTGTTGGTTGAGTTTAGGGAGAGACACGGCCACAGGCTTGGCCGTGTCCCTTGCCCGTGTTTGCTACTGCTTGAGTTTGGTTGAGAGACACGGCCGTGTCCCCTGCCCGTGTCTGCTTCTGCTTGAATTGGTGTTGAGAGACACGGCCACAAGCTTGGCCGTGTCCCTTAAGGGTGTTAGTTATTGTGATTGTTCTTAACTTTTCTCACATTATTTTGATTCTTCAAAGGTCTTGTTGTGCCTAAACCTAAACATAAACATTTTGAAAACAAAGAATGACTTAAACAAATATATGTGGAACATACATTTGATGATATTGATGATGTTATAGGTAAAATGGGAAAGATATGATGAAGTAATTGAGTATATTAGCTTGATGGGAGTAGCTCTTGAGGTAAGTACAAATTTACCTAGACTCATTCTTTTATATGATTTTGGAACTTAAAACAATGTTAAGTAGATTATTATATTGTTAATACAATGTGAATAATGTTGTTATATATATATATATATATAGTGTGAAAGCTATAAGGATGATCCAAAAAGATATGTGCAATGTGAGTTGTGAGGATAAATGTTTTGATAATGAATGGTGCAAATGTGCCTTGAGAAATGGTGAAATGTGATAGTATCATGGTTGTTAATAATGATCAAAATGAAATAAATGAACATATGGTTTATATGACACTGAATTTAAGATACAAGTGCAAAGTAATTGATTATGTATGCTTGGATGATAAAGTGTATAATGTGAATTGAGATAAAATATGATGTGAAGCCATTGTTATTGGCTATGATGATTCATATGAGATGTGAAGCCATTGTTATTGGCTATGATGATTCAAATGAGATGTGAGTCATTGTTATTGGTTATGATAATTCAATTGTGAATAAAATTGATAAATGAGTTGTGTGACTAATATGTTATTCCATTTTCAGAGTTTGTTGTTGGTGGCATGCCTAATAAGTGTAACAATCTCTTGAAGTTAGGTTGGATTGAATCCTTGAAGCCTAATTGAGATGTTACAACCCTTGAACCTAGGTTGGATTGGTTCTTGAAGCCAAGTTGGGTTGAAGCTTAGCATGCTTTGCTCCCCTTGAAGCTTGGTTGAACCTAATCCTTGAAGCCTAGTTGGGTCTATGATAATGATAAATGTGATGATTGAACCAAAGCATTACTCTGAAAATTGAATGGCATATTAGTATCGTTTGGGCCCGAGTCTGTCTTTGTTGTCAATATGATATACAAATTTTGAAATAAATGAGTAATGCGATATATGGTTGACTTTGTTGACAATGTGATTCATGATTGGTGAACTATGAACAAAATAATGCTATAGTGTATGTTGTGTAATGTGTGTATCGATATATTGATTGTGAGTGTTGGTGATATGTTATGGTTGGTGCATTGTGAATTAAACAATGTTATGAATTATGATGTGAAATGTGTATATTGATATGCTAAGTGTGAATATTAATAACGGATTGCGGATAATGATTCAATTGAATGATATAATGATTGCCTTTGTTGAATATGTGATTCATGAATATTGAATTGTGAGTAATGATTTAATAGAATGGTGTAATGAGATGTAAGGTTATGAAGTATGGCATGATATTATTGTATAAATGAGTTATTGAAAAGAGATTTGATTTTAAGAAGTTATGTTGAGAAATATGATTATGGAATATTATATGATATGTGATAAGTATATGAGGTAACAATGGTAAGTATTGTTTTATGAGTGTTTATGTAAATATGTATATAATCTATGAGATTAGTGGGAGTATATGAAGAATGCATTAAGAAAGGAAGAACAGGATAAGAAAACAATAAAACATGATGCTAAAAATATGAGGTACGATTCTTTTGTAAAGTATATTTTAATATTTATTTGTACTACTACGCTCTCGGGCTTAGCGCCGATGTATAATTGCGCAGGTGTCTAGGTGGAAGATATGGAGACTTGCGTATGCCACGAGAAGAGTAAGAGTTTATCGAGACCAACTAGAGGATAATGCATACATGTATAATTCTTAATTATTATGTATTTCTGACAAGAGTGTATGTATATGTATAAATGAAGTTTTGATAAAGATAAGACTATTATATATTTATAAGATCAGTAAAAGTATAATGATTTGGTAAATGTTCTTTAAATTTATGTATTGTGTTTTGAACTATATGAAAGGTTTTAAAAATGTAAAAAAAAAAATGACGTCCTTATACTTTATATATTTACTGTATGTATACCCGGTGTATGTATAGTACTTATATGGAGTATCGGGGTGTTACATAGTTATAGTATAATTGGAATGAATCTTAATAAGAAAATAAGATTTTGTTGTTGTACAATGGTGATATTAAATTAATATGTGGTAATTGTATAAAGAGTAGGATCAAAGTGAAGATGTGTAAAATTATTGTGTTAAGAAAAAATTTATTAACATTTGAATTTAAGATGATCAGAGTATTTTTTTAAAATAATGAAGTGATCAGATATCTTGAGTGCAATAGGTGTGTGGTGTATATATATTAATGAGATGAACTAATTTTGTCTAATGACAATTCGATTGAAGATATGATAATCTGTTGTGACTGTTTGAGTAAATAGACAGTATAATGATAAGTTATGAAATGGTAAAAAGGTAATTGAGAATGTACCTAAGGAGGAGAATAAAAATTATATAATTTGATGAAATAATGATTTGGATAATTTATTACCGTACTAGATAATTTCGAGGACGAAATTATTTAAGGGGGAGAAAATTATCACATCCGTGATTTTAGAGATATAAAATTTTATATATACTCAATATATATATCTAGAGTATATATAATATATACATATGGTATATTAATTGTATATGTTGGATTAATACATTACATACTTAATATATTTAATACACATATAAGGTACATTTGATATGTATATAAGATACACATTACTTGTGCATATGTGTAATATCCCAAATTTTTTGAAAAGTTCTAATTTTTGAAAATTTAATAAAATAAATTATAATTTGAATGGATAAATTAAATTAATGGTTTTAAATGAAAAATGAAGGGATTTTAAATGAAAAAGTGGAATATATATGTGATATATATGTAAAATATATACAACATATAAAAGTCAACACTTTTTAAAAGAAAAGTCAAAGTAAAAGGGTATTTTGATAATTAAATCTTAAAAATTTAAAATTAATAAAATAATTCAAAAATAATTAATTTTGGATGAAAGATAATATTTTGGGGTTTTAATTAATAAATAAATAATTAAAAATATATTAAAATAATATATATAAGGTTGAAAATGTGAGTGGGAGGAAAGAGAAAATTACTTCTTTTTTTTTCATCTTCTTCTTCTTCTTTCCTTCAAGGCCGACTTTCATGGCTTCAAGTGAAGGATTTGCTTCTTCCAAACTCATTTGATTGAAATATTTACAAAGTTTCAAGTGGATTTTTAAGATTTTCCTCTTTAATTAGTAACTTTACTCACTTTTTCTTGGATTTTCATGAAAGTTTGAATATGTGTGTTTTGGGTTTTTGAAGTTCTAAGATTTAATTATCTATTTGGATATGGATGAATTTATTTTAAGTGATTAACAATGATTTTAAGGTTAGATTTAAGAAATGGTTGAATTTAAGTTGAGTTTGGTGAAGAGAGACAATTTAGGGTTATGGAACATTTGAGTTTTTGAAATCATGAGTTTTAATTGTGAAAATTGGTTCCAAATGTGTTGTTTTGATGCATAAACAAGGATTTTAAAATCAAATGATGAATTTAGTTAAGTTTGGATAGAGTTTGAAAATGGTAGAATTGATTTAGGGTTTTGGAAAAGTGAATTTTCAAAGAATGATTAATTGTTTGATTTTTAATGCTTAAATCATGTTATTTAATGATATAAGTGGTGGAAATAAGATTGAAATGATAATTGGATTGAATTGGAATGGAGATCCTTCAATGGTGAAGGTTATGCCATTTTAGGATTTGAACATAAGCATGTGGTTAATTAATGTAATTGGTTTAAACATGTTAAAATATGTTTGTAATGATATAAATAAACTCAAAACAATAATTTAATGGGTTAATATGGATTTGCTAAGTTAAAGTAAGGAAAGTCTATTGTTAAATTAAGGTTTGATGTTGAGAATGCCTTAGAATGTGATATTAAATGATTGTTTATGATCACATTTGTTTAGGCATTGAGGGAGGTTGATTTGCTTCATCCAAGTGGTAAAGGGCAAGTAGGAAGGATAGGATTGGAGGTTGTTTTAAGCTTGCTTTGGGTTGCTAGTGGAGGTAAGTACAAACTTTGAATGACTGCATATATTTACATGACATTGGGACTTAACAAATTTAGTTGAGAAATGTGTTAAGTTACTTAATATACTGTTGATGAATGTGAATTATGTTATGATATGCATAATGTGTATTATGTTGAAGTACCAAAGTAATGTGTTGAAAATGAAAAAAAATGTGGTATAATGTGATGAGATATGTGAAAATAAAATGTAATGAATTGATTTTGATATAAAAGAGAAATGTGAGAAAAGTGAGAAAAAGATGATATAATAAGGCAATGTGCCTAGTTTGATCATGAGAAAATGAGAAAAGTTTTGATAAAGGAATTATGAAAGAATTTGATAATGAGAAATATAAATAAATTGTGTGCCTAGTATGTTATTCAATTTTCAGAGTTCTGGGTTTGGCGGCATGCCTATGAATTGCTAGGCAGGTGAAAAGACCGGGTCGTAAGCCGGGCCCAGCTGATAAATATGATATTTTTGAGGTGAAGAGTACGGGTCGTAAGCCTCAAAAATAAATCCTTGAAGCTAGACTGAGTGAAAAGACTGGGTCGTAAGCTTAGATCTAGTTATCCATGGATATATTGCCTATGGGGATAGACACAAGGTGTCAATATAGACCAAAGCAGTAACTCTGAAATTTGAATAGCATATTAGATCCTTTTGGGCCCATGCTTGTCTTTGCTTTAATGTGAATTATGAATTGTGATACAATTGTGCAATATAATGAGATATAATGTTATGAGTTGAGATATATATATGTGTTTTGCATTGACATTACACTTGGACTTTATTGTTATCAAAGTTTGTACCACTAGGCTTCGGCTTAGCGCGATTGTAATTCGACGCGCAGGTGTCATGGACGTTTTGGTAGAGCCTGAGAGTTCTACTAGACCTAGTCAGGTCTAGGTTTGTATTTTTTTTTAGCTTAAAGAGTTTTCAATACATCAAGATTAGAGCCAGTTGCCAGCATGTAGATATTTGATATTATAGCATATTTTTATATTATATATGCTATGATATATTTTTGAAGTATATAATGTAAAATGTAAAGAATGATTTGAATAATTTGTTTAAGATGGGATCTTATATGTGATGTTGATATATATATACCTATATATAAGTATTTTGAGAAAATGTGGAGAAATTGAGAAGTGTTGGTGAAATGGTGAATTGATTTTATTTGGAGTGTTTGTTTTTATGCAAGTTGTGTTTTGTTGAATTTTGGGAACGTCCAAATTACAGACAAAACTCTGGCAAATTTTTTCCAGAGATTTTCATATAAAATGTTATTTAGGTTACTATAACTAGTAAAGAATATTTGTAAACTATTTAATTTTATATATTTAGTATTTGAAATTTTAAAACAGAAATATGAAAATTTTTATTAAATCGGTTTGTGATATTTTTATACCGTATATGCATATTTTACATATGCTGGAAATATGTATTGTACGTATATAAGGTATAAGGGTGTTACATTCTCTAACATCTTTGACAAAGGTTCCCTCAACTCTAAAAATTTATGCTTCTTTGCTGCCTCAGTTGTTGTATTTTTCTCAACACCTCCTCTTTCCCTTTGACTTTTTCCACTGGGGTGGTAGCCGCCGTTATTGCTCCACTTAGACAGCATATGGTTCGACTGATCTTGTAGAATAGGGATTGACCCCTCATTTCTCATTTGATCTCTATCAGTGAACCTGTTCCTTGTTAATGTTTCCTTTTCCTTCTTTCTTATGTCAATAGGAGATACCTTGTTGTTGATGATCTCCAGAATTTCAATCAACTGCAACTGGGTCTTCATAATTTCAGCTAACTGATCCTGTAGCTCGGCCATCCTAGCTTTGACAACCTCATTGACTATATCCCATTGCTGGTTTGCATCCATCCTCCCACTGAAGCATTTGAATCAAAATCACTGTTGCAGGTGGTGTCATTGTATGCTTCTGAACTGCTGCTCTCTAGGTCTGTGAGTTAGAAAGGATCAATGCCATGTAATGTGTGTATGCATGTATTCATAAGTAACAAACAAACAAAGATAATAAGGATGTCCCTTCCAACCTTATAACTTCCACACATGAATGGTGAGTATCTTTTTCTAGGTATATGGTCAACAAAATACCAACATGGGATATCTTGTTTTTGAAAAGTTCCCTCAGACGGTTTAACCAATAGTTGCATTTTCTAGAAGTCAGTCCATGATAATTCTCATTCATTAGGTTTTAATCCATTGAATCTCAACTAAAATAGATTTTATGCTATATTGGATTAAAACTAAATTAAGAGGTTTATCATAAAAAGATTTCTTATTTGAAAATGTAACTAGTGATTCATACAAAAAACAAGCCCATGATTAATAATTCTTTGGTATAAACTAGGCTTACAATTGATTTTTGATATTTTTATAATTGAGTTAAAAATTTGTAAGCTCATTTTAGGAAAAGTTATAATGAAGTGAAACATGTTTTTGTTTCAAAGCCCATAAAAAGATTTTAGAAAAAATGAATTTTGGGCTTTGAGCTTGAGCTATGAGGTGAAAAGGAATTTTTTTATCCATTTTAAAAGTTTTTATGTCCAAAGACCATCTTGAAAGTTTTGAAAATAGTGTTGGTCTTTTGGACATTAAAGGAAAAATTATTTTGAGCTTACAATATACATAGGTCATATTAGAAAATAGAAAAAACCAAATAACCCATGATTCAAACCAAGATAAATTAACCATAGTCAAACAACAAGCCTTTGGGGTAAAAAGCCTAAGAAAAATAACTAGGTTATTTACATGAGCTTAAGCCTTTAGATTGAAAGGTTTTAGGTTCCCATAGCAAGTATATACCAAAAGGTACAAGGCTATGAGTGGTTATGCCATGCTCGATCTCCATACCTTGAGTGAAAGTATGGTATCCCTTACATGACACAACATGGGTAACACAGGCGTCTTAGCTCACGCACACAATGTAATCTAAATGATGTAATGGAAAATATCATAATAAGAAAGAATAAAATAATATAAAGACCAATGGAATCAACTTCTCTTATCCCCAGTGGAGTCGCCACTGTGAGTTGGGATTTTCGCCCCCACTCCGATGTGGAATGGTTCTTGCCACTTCAACACTGTTAGGCTTAGGGCCTTAGAGAACATGGGCCCAAACCTAGAGAAAAATGGAGTCGCCACCCGGACGGGCTAGGAAAAAAAAAAGAGGGTGGATGACTCAATTTCTAAGGAATCCCCAACCCTCTATTGGGTTTGAAAAGTTAGGTATGTATGAGGAAGGTGAGAAATGGCCCACAATAGTTTATACATGTCTGGCAGTTTGTCTCTGATCTTGAAGTCCACAATCAACACTTTACAAGCCTAGACTCAACTCGGTCTAGCTAAACTCTCCGGTTCAACCGGATCTACCCTGTCACCTGCGTGATGAACCACAATTGCGCTAAGCTATAGGCTTAGTGGTACAAACCACAATAACAATATGCTTCAATGTAATGCCAATGTCATACTTTCAAGAATTAAAAATAATACACAAGAATATCATATTTCATAACATTACATTTCATTATATTATTCAATTGTTTCATCATTCATGATTCACATTTAAGCAAAGACAAGCATGGGCCCAAAAGAAACTAATATGTCATTCAACTTCCAGAGTTACTGTTTTGGTTCAATAATCACATTTATCAAGCCCGTAGGCAATTCATTATCACAATGAGAAACATTTCATATGTAACATCCCAACTAGGCTTCAAGGACTAGGCCCAACCAAGCTTCAAGGGGAGCTCAGCATCAACCCAACTTGGCTTCAAGGACCAAGCCCAACCCAGCTTCAAGGGATTGTTCCTTTTAGGCATGCCACCAATAACAACACTCTGAAAATTGAATAACATACTAGGCACACAATTCTTTTATTATTTCATTATCAATTCAATTCTCATTTTCTCATAATCATCTAGGCACAATGCCTTAATATTTCATTTACATTATTATAGCCTACATCAATGGCTTCACATTTCATCATTTGAGTGCACATCACAACTTACATTGTTCATATATTTTGAATCCTCAACATATAATTCACATAGTTCACATTATGCAAAACATAGCATTATTGATATGCATCAACAATGTAGTGGGTTACTTAACACATTTCCATGCAAATGTGTTAATTTCCAAAGTCATGTAAATGTATGCAATCATGCAAGGTTTGTACTTACCTGTAAGAGCAACTCACACCAATTCCAAACTCCTCTTCCAAGAATCCTTCAACACTTGGATTAGGGCAACTCAAATCTCTTCAAAACCTAATTCAATTGTAATTATGCACACTCACTTTGTAATACTCATAAGGAAATAAGGATAAGATCCAACTAGGGCAAACTCTATACATGACACACTCAACAAGACGGGCGTGCCCTTGATCGTGCCCTAAACCCACAACACAGAAGCTTTGACACGCTCAGTGACATGGGCGTGTCACTGCACGTGTCAATTCTCCTCTCACACAGAAGCTATGACACGCTCAGTGACATGGTCGTGTCACTGGATGTGTCAATCCACCAACAACACAGAAGCTGTGACACGCTCAGCGACATGGGCGTGTCACTGGTCGTATCACCCATCCAGAAAATAGAACCATCGACATGCCCAAAGACTTGGCCGTGCTCATGGGCGTGTCAGGCCAAAAACCCTGATTCCGACACCAACAACACCACATTCAACAAACATCTTACTTAACCATTTTCCACTCCAAACAATCTTACCCAAAACCATCAATAAACCATACTAAACTTGCAAAAACACCAAAACAACTCAATACATACATCAAACACCAATCACAACCATAATCACAACTCAACCCACACAATCCATAACACTTACTTTCCATCACCAAACTTAACCTTTCCTTTAAACCAACCCTAAAATCAAAGCCAAATAGACAACACAATCTCAAACACATCAAATTAACCATATACCAATCTCAACAGACAAACTCAAAAGAAAACCAAAGAATCAAGATGGAAACTTACCAAAAGTGATGAAAACACTTCAAACTCCAACTTGATCTCTTGAAACACCCTTCAATCTTGAATTTGGAAGAACAAAATCTCTCTTTCCCTCTTGTCAATGATGGTGGCCGGCTAACCCAAAAGAAGAAAGAAGAAGATGAAGAAAGAAGAACAAAGTCAACCTTTAATAACCACTCAAGCTCTCTTTAAATCTCAACCAAGCAATAAAATAATAAAATATATTAATTACCCAAAATATCATCTTCCACTATCGCATAATTTCCCATTTAAAATAACCAAAATGTCTCCTTTAATCATTAAAGAAAAGTTGACTTGTATATGTTGTATATATCTCTATATATACAACATATACACACTTTTCTTTCCTCTAAATCCTTTATACACATTTCAAAATCATTTAATCCAATTATAACTATAATCATTCCAAAAATTTTAGGGTATATTTTGGGATATTACAAAGATAAATAAATAATAATAATAATAATAATAATAAAGAAAACATCCATCCATGATAAATTAATCAAATCAAGCATCAAAATCAAATAAATCAATCATCAAAACAAATAATTAACTACATAATCAAATCTAAAATTAAATAAAGTAATAAATGTATAAGTTTAGGGTTTATATTTTAAAATAGGATTTTGGAAACTAAGGCTAGGGTTTTTAGGGTTTTGAAAACTTATTTTTGCTACTGTGACATTTAATGGTTTAAAAGAAAACTATTTTAAAACTTAAGAGGACTTGAGAATTGATTTTTTTAGGCTACTGGAATTTTTAAACAGGTTTTAACAATACATTTTGGAAATTAATGAAATTGTTTAATGTAGTTTGATAAATGAACAACACAAAAACACATCCGAATGAACTATGGATTCATGGCTACTGGATATAAATGAAATAGCATGGTAGGACATGGCTACTGCATATTTGTATTAATGAAATAATGAAACAAGGCAATAACTACTGGATATTTCGATCAATGAAATAATCAAAGCAAATAATAAAACAAAATAAAATAATGAAAAGTATTAATTGAATTACTGCAATCTTAAAAATAATTTAAATGAAAGATTGTAAACCTCCATTGTAGGTTCCACCAATATTTAAGGTTGTAAATCTTGGTTGAAATAAGTTGAAGACAGATGCATAGCACTGCCTTCTGGTTTGATAGTTTCGATGCTTCTATTTCTTGCTCTCTCGAATTGCTAGGGTTTTTTGTTTGCTTTTTCTTTTTTAACTGTTGCTGCTTTTTCTTTTTGTTACCTTGTGAATTAGATAGTTTATTTTATTTTTGATTGCTAGTTTTTTTTATCATTCTAAAAGTGTAAGCCTCCTAAGTCCCCCATTCCAAATTCCAATCCCTGTTTCTATGTTTAATACTATTATTTATAGGAAATTAAAACAAAACCTAATATGTTAAGGAAATATAATTTGTTAAGGAAATAAATTAAAACATCTGAGCTTAATAAGGTTTAGGTGAAAATTGGCAAGCACGCAAGCTACGAGGACGCAGGGTGTTGGGGTGAGTTGGGCGAGTTGCGCTAATGGGCGAGCTTGCATGAGGACACTACTGGGCCAGCGTCACTAGGCTGCTGGGCATTGCAAGGATTTCTTGCATTGCGGGATGCTGACACTTAAGCTGCGGGCTGCTGTGAGGAACAGGCTGCTACATTGGGCGAGCTGGGCGAGCGTTTCATCGTAGGCATAACCTGTGGTGAATTGGCTTTGACAAGCCAATTTACCAAAGGCCTCTCGGCCTACGACGAATTATTTTCCACGCATGTAGCCATTGCTGCGCGTCATTTGCCGATTCGTTCAATTTTTAATTTTTAATTTTCTTTATATATTTATTATTATTATTATTAAAAATAAATATTATATTTAAAATAAATATTTATAATTTCTTTTTATTTTATATATTATATAAATATTATAATATTATTAAAACAAATAATAAATTATACAAAAATTATTTTATACTATTTTAAATTTTTAGATTTTACTTCTGATTAATTTTTAAAAATTTAAAATTAATAAAATAATTCAAAAATAAATTATTTTTAAATGGAAGAGAAAATTTAGGACATTTAATTTATTAAATAAATAATTAAATAATTAATTATTAAATTATTTTAATATATATATGGTTTAAAATTAAAGGGTGAAAAGAAAGAGAAATAAAAAAAATAAAGTCTTCTTCTTCTTTCCTTTAAGGACGACTTTCATGGCCAAAGAGGGAGATTTTTAGCTTCTTCCATCATCAAATTCTTCAAGCTTTCAAGGGAATAAGAGTAGTTTTGGGGATTTTCCAACAAGTAAGTAAGCTTTATTTCCAAAATTATGAAGTTCTTTAAAGCTTTTGAATATGTATGATTTGAGTTTTTGAAAGAGCATGTTATAATTGTTGGAATGGGTATGGAAGATGTTCTTTTAATGAGTAAATAATGATTTTAAGGTTGGATTAAAGAAATGGTTGAGTTTGGGCAAGATTGGTGAAGAGAGGGAATTTAGGGTTATGGAACATTTGAGTTTTTGAAATCATGATTTTTATTTTTGCAAATTGATTCCAAATGAGTTGTTTTGATGCATAAACAAGTATTTTAAAGTCAAATATTGGATTTGGTTGTGTTTGGTTGGAGTTTGAGAATGGAAGTGGAGATTTAGGGTTTTAGAAAAGTGATTTTCCAAAGTGGTTGAATTGTGTGATTTTATTTGTTCAAGCATGTTGTTTAGTGTTAAAAATGATGAATATAAGCTTGAAATGAGTAATGGATTGTGTTGGAATGGAAAACCTTCAATGGGGGAAGGTTATGCCATTTTTGAGATTTTGTGTATAAGAGTGTATTTTTTATAATGTAAATGATTTAAATGTATTAAAATATGTTTTTACTAGTATAAATAAACTTAAAACACTAATTTAATTATAGTAGAACGGAATTCTAATGTTAAAGTAAGGAAAGGCTAAATTTTTGGAAATTTGTAGGAGTGATGTTTAATTATGGTTAAATATTGGAAATGCCATTAAATGTGATACTAAATGATTATTTGCTATCACATTTGGTTTAGGCATTAAGGGAGGTTGATTTGCTTCATCCAAGTGGTGAAGGGCTAGTTGGAAAGCTAGGATTGGAGGTTGTTTTAAGCTTACTTTGGGTTGCTAGTGGAGGTATGTACAAACTTTAAATATATTGTTTATATTTGCATGACTTTTGGGCTTAGCACATTTTAGTAGAAAAATGTGTTAAGCTACTTGGTTCATTGATTGAGTATGAATAATGTGCTATGACATTTGTAATGTCATATATGTGTTAAATACATTGTGAAAAGCCATTGATAATGGCTAAATCGTGTAGAATGTGAAATATGTATATTATGTGAAAATATCCAAAGTAATTGGGTAATGTGTTGTGAATGCAAAAATGAGATATGTGGAATAATGAAATGAATTGATATTGATAAAAATGGAAAAAAAATGAGAAAAGTGAGAAAAATGAGAAAGATGTGAAAAATGAGAAAAATGAGAAAAAAAAGTGAAAATAAGGCAATAAGCCAAGTTTGATTATGAGAAATGAATTGTTAAAGTATTTGATAATGAGATAAATAAATTAATTGTGTGCCTAGTATGTTATTCAATTTTCAGAGTTCTGGGTTTGGCGGCATGCCTATGAATTGCTAGGAAGGTGAAAAGACCGGGTCATAAGCCGAGCCCAGCTGATAAATGATAAATATGAGGTTTTTAGGGTGAAAAGACTGGGTCGTAAGCCTCAAAAATAGTAGCAATCTAGCCAGGTTGAGGACCAAGATACTAGGGCCTAAGGATCTAGCCGGGTTGAGG
This sequence comes from Garcia nutans, assembly GCA_947685225.1. Lineage (NCBI taxonomy): Eukaryota > Viridiplantae > Streptophyta > Magnoliopsida > Malpighiales > Euphorbiaceae > Garcia > Garcia nutans. The sequence continues at coordinate 33,611,062 of CANTUV010000005.1, read as the reverse complement.
TCCAAGAGACTGGGGCTGTTACATTATCCATGGATATATATATTGCCTACAGGCTAGACACATGGTTTCATTATGGACCAAAGCAGTAACTCTGAAATTTGAATAGCATATTAGATCCTTTTTGGGCCCATGCTTGTCTTTGCTTTAATGTGAATTATGAATTGTGATACAATTGAGCAATATAATGCTATTAGTTGTGATTATGAAATATTTGAAAAATATAAGAAAGTAGAATGATGTGACATCTATATGCATTGTGCATTGGCATTGCATTGAGTTTTATTGTTATTATTAAAGTTTGTACTATTAGGCTTCGGCTTAGCGCGATTGTAATTTGTCGCGCAGGTGATGGACGTTTTGGAAGAGCTGGAGAGTTTTACTAGACTTAGTCGGGTCTAGGTTTGTATTTATTGAGCTTGAAGAGTTGTTTTGGGTACATCAAGATCAGAGCCAGTTGTCAGCATGTACATTTTTTTTATATTATGTATGTTATGATATATTTTTGAAGCATATATTGTAAATTGCAAAGAATGATTTGAATAATTTTGTTTAAGATGGGATTTTATATGTAATGTTGATATATATACCTATATATAAGTATTTTGAGAAAATATGAAGAAATTGAGAAGAATTGGTGAATTGATTTTATTTGGAGTGTTTGTTTTATGCATGTTGTGTTTTGTTGAATTTTGGAAACGTTCAAATTACAAACAAAACTCTGGCGAATTTTGTCCAGAAATTTTCATATAAAATATTTATTTTGGATTCCTATAATAAGCAAAGAATATTTATATACTATTTATTTTATATATTAGTATTTGAAATCTTAAAATAGAAATGTGAAAATTTTTATTAAATCGGTCTTTGACATTTTTATACCGTATATACATATTTTACATATGCTGAAAATATGTATTGTACGTATATAGGGTATAAGGGTGTTACATTTATTTTGGTATCAGAGCCTAGGTTTGAGGTTCTCGACCTAGGTGGGATGATAGAGAGAGAAAATTGGAATAAAAAAATGATTTTTTAATTGTGATGCATGCATTGGCACTGACAATTTATCTGACCCCTGATGTGGCAATGTCCATTTGATATAATCGATATGAGTTGAGATGGCGTCTGGGTTGCATAGATCATAGTGGCGCAGTAGAAGCGTCATTCTAGAGATTATGGATTAAGAATTTTTGAAAATTTTATTTGAAATTTAAAATTCATAGCTGATTCAATTGATGAATAAGTGGAATTAGAAAAAAAATAATCTAGGAAATGATTTAAGATATAAAAATAAAAAGTTTGAGAAATGAGCATGATAGTTACAGAAAATTTTATAGGTGTACTGCAAAGTGATATTATCTGAATTTTTGGACAAATCTAGAAATGTTGGATGAGTTTGAACTTTTAATAGAAAGTTTTTCTATATGTTAGAATCCAATCTATAAAATTTTATAAATTTTAAAGATGGATCTTTAATTAAGAAAAATAGAAGAACACAGATTGTTGGAGAAATTTCAGCAACTCATAATCTATAGAAATTGCAAAAACAAATAAATTTAGAAACTATGGTAAACCAACCCAGAAAAATCTAAAACTTTACACAAAATATTATATGTATTCCTATAAGATAAGGTTAAAATTTCATGAATTTTTATTAAGGTTTGATACCTGAAAAAAATGGACAACCGGGTGCTGCCAGAGAAATTATTAAAGAGACAGATTTTCTGATTTTGGAAGATTTAATTTTTAAATGTATTAAATCAATTTGGAAAAATCTAAAATTTTAAATATAAGTCCATATATGTGTCAAGTGCACATGGCTAAAATTTTACAAGCTTTTATAAAGAATTGGTAAGGAATATAAAAATTGAAAGTGAGAGTGACATGAAACTAAGGAAGTCATATAATTTTATATACATGAGTAATAAATTAATTTCATGAGACAAATGAATGAAGAAAATTATGAAAATTTATATACATATGGGTATAAGTATGAAGAAGGAATATGGAGATTTTAATAATTTTCAACAAAGAGTTCATAATTAAAATCAAAGAGCGAAATCACATATGATAGCGAATTATTTATTATAGAATAATGATGCATGATTTAGGGTTAAGTGTGTAAAATTAAAGTATCTAAATGGATGATGTTAATTAGTGTAATGAAATGAATTAGTGTTGTTTAAATGTAAATGTTATGATTTTAAGATTTGAAATGTGACATGGATGAGATTTGGTGAGGTTCATGTTGTTGGTTGCAATATATGAAATTTGAATTTTTGATATGGGTTTTCATAATTGTGAAAGTGATGTGTTTTGATATTATATTAATATAAAAATAAAGTTTATAAAGTTAGCTCTTGAAAATGAGATTAATAGAATGAAGTTTAAGTAAAGTAGTAAGTTGAAAATTTAGAGTTGTATGAGAATTTGATGAAGATTGTTTAGATGTTGACAGTTTAATGTTTAATAAGCATGGGAGTAATTTTGAATGAGTAATATTATTTATGAAAATATTATATAACATGTAATGTGGTTGATAATATAGAAATTTATTATGAAATAAAAGGGAAGTGATTAAATAAGTAAAAATGAGTTACTTTAGGTAATTGAATTGGAAATGATGAAAAGGGATATGAAGGGTATGATAAATGCATAAAAAAATGTGAGAGAGATGTCACATTGAAAATGTGACTAAGAGTTATGTGAAGTGTTAAAAAAATATAATAAGAAACTTATTTAAAAGATGGACGATTAAATAAGAAAGATGTTAATTATGTTGTAGTTAGAGTGTATATATATGTTGAATTGATGAATAACCTAATTAATGTCAAAAGAATGAGAAATGATAATGTTCTCTGAAAGGTGATAAATGTTAACTATGTATAGGTTGTATGTTAAAGAGGAATTGCGTATAATTGTATGATGTGTGATGAGATTTTTCAATATGAACAAAATTGTGATATATAAGAAAATGCGGAAAGTAAGTCATATTGTGAATATGACTTACGAAGGTATATGTGGATGATTAAAAAAATGTTATCGAGTGTTTGTTACCTTATACAATTACTTGTTTATTGATATTGAGAATGATATTGCAAGTATTAATATACCTAAGAGAGATTAGGTCTTGACCTGCGTAGAGTTAGGTTATGTGATAAAATTGAGATTGAGAATAGACCCGAGCAGCTGTGAGTACTCGAATTTTGAGGCTTGAAAAGCTGATTTCTCCAGACCGCAAAATGTTGACTCAGGCTGGGTGACTTTGGAAAAGTTCATCGGAAATATATCGATATGGTACTTGAAATGTCCGGAACGACACGTGGATCGTAGAATTGGTCTCGGAATATTTTTTGGAGGTCCATAGCTCCCGAAAAATCAGTTTGAGCAAAAATCGCGCGAGCTGATTTGTTTTTTTTTTTTGGAGGCCGAACCGCCGCATGCAGCGGTCCAACCGCCGTGCACAGCGGTTCCACCGCCGCACCAGCGGTTCGACTGCCGTGCACAGCGGTTCAACCGCCGCGGTCCAACTGCCGTGCATAGCAGTTCAACCGCCGGGTAGGGTTTCAACTGCCATTTTTTTTCTCTCCTGGCAAATTAACCGCCGTCCACGGCAGTTCAACCGCCTGGACCAGCGGTTCAACCGCCATCCAGGTTCGAATTTGGTGTATTTTCACTATAAATAGCCCCCAGAATGGTCAGAAAAAAGATCCCGGGACTTCGTGTTGACAAACTCCCTATTTTCTTATACGCTTAGGCGCTTCTCTTCTACTCTTCTTTGTATAAATCTAACCTTGTGCTACAGGAATCAACTCAAATCATGTCAAGAAAGCGAGAATCAAGAATCATAATCCAAGGTCCAAGAAAACAAGATCTGGAGCTTCAAAGTGGGAAAATCCTAAGCCAGGTAATATCCTAATTCATCCTTTGTCAATTCAAGCATGTCATAAGCATTACACCATTTTCTTAATTTCTTTTTGGTCAAAGACCTAATCCTTTTAGGTCTAAGGCCTAATTAACTAATCAATCGATCTTTCGGCATTAAGCCACGTATCAATCAACCCTTTTGGCCAAAGGCCTAAAATTTGCATCCTTTTGGTACAAAGTACCTAAATTTCACAATTTTGCACTAAGTGCTAATTAAATCTCACAATGCACAAAGCATACACACACACATGCATGAAGCATAATTCTAATCGCCTTTGAATAGGCACTATCGAACTACATGGGCTTTGATCTCCCATTCAAACGGGGGTATGTAGGCATATTTTGAGATTCACCTCAAATAGCAAGTCCACAATCCACTAACAATTTGTTCATCCTTTTCCTTGTTTTTTAGGTTTGTTTCCTTTTTGCAAGTTAATCAAATGCATGACATAGTCCCCGAATCCTCCTTGGGTTCGTAGATTAGAAACCTTTACATTGGATGCATTATTGGAGTCAAACAAGGGTTTTCTTAGTTTTACCCTTTTTTAAAAAAAAACTGAGTGGCGACTCCCAACAACAAGTGAATGTTCATTCGAATCCTTTTCGGGTGGAATTAGAGGTTCACAATTTGGCGACTACATTGGGGAATTCCTAGTAGACTACAATTGCTTATTTGACTAACTTGCCCCTCTTTAGGGTACTTTTATTTGTTTTGTAGGGTACCTTAGCAATGTTTATCCTTTCTTTAAGGATATTGGAATTGAAGATTAATAAAAGGAATCTTTTTCCTTTGATGGATCCCTTGTGTGATTAATTGTGCATTTGTTTTGTCATTCAGAGAATCTTTTTCTCTTGCATTATATGGGGGAATCCTTTTCCTCCATTGCATAAAAATTATTTTCAAATGAATTTCTTCTCTTTCTGTTCAAAGTTCTGAGTCTGGATAGCAAGTAGCACTGACCGGCAGGTCTCCTTGATTATGCCGGCGGATAGCCAAAGCGTCCTCCCTGTTACCGCAAACCATTTCAATCCTTTTGGAATGGCCCACGAGTATATCGTACACTTTGACCCACGCGAAACTCCTTGTTTCACATGTGGTAGGTATATCTTACTCGAGGTTCAAGGGTCCCTATTATAAGCCCATTCTCTATTTTTCATTCAACAATAGAACCCTCCCTTAGGTTGTATGTACCCAATGATAGTGCCACATTGCATTAAAATGAATTATGATGTGATGAGGTGCATTCATGCAACATAACAACATGGTTTTGGGGAAAACCTTTTGATATATACAAGTGGACCAAGAGTCTTCCTACCCTACACACTACCGTAATCCTTTACCCTTAACCCTTGCAGGTACCCACCATCCGTGTGCCTTCACCTACACAAACTACACCAACTCCAACTGAGCAATCACCCACAAGTTCTACTACCCCAACTTCACCAACTACTCCAATTGTTGAAATGGCTACTATTGAACAGATTAAGGCCTTGCTAGATGGACATGTTAGGGAGATTGAAGCTAGGATGCAAGAAAGAATTGATGAAGCTTTGACTGCCCAAAGGGTAGCCATCTTGGCCGAATTGGGAGAGGCTCCAAAGACGACCACTACTCCTGGAAATCTAGGGAAAGAACCTACTATGGGGCAAACTAGTACCCCCACGACTGCTCAGAATAATACCCCTGTCATCAATTTGGAGGATCCACCCTCTAAGAATGCTACTGAAACTGATGAACTGAAAAAGAAACTTGAGTTGCTTGAAAGGTCAATCACTGCCATGAAAACTCATAAAGAGGTGGTAGACATGGATTCCTTATCCTTGTTTCCCCAAGCTAGGTTGCCTCCAAAATTCAAGATGCCGGGGATCGACAGATTTGATGGGACTACTTGCCCTAAAACCCACCTGAAGATGTATGTGGGGCCTTAAGCCCTTGGGGTTTAAATGATGAACTATTTGCTCAACTATTCCAACAATCCTTGACCGGTGCTGCCCTTAAATGGTTTGTAAGCCTGGATTGTGCCAAGATCAAGACCTGGGAAGACATCTGCAATGCATTTAACACTTAATACCACTACAATATTGAGGTGGATGTCACTAGAAGGGAGCTTGAGACTACCAAGCAGAACAACAATGAACCCTTCTCCTCGTTCCTTACGAGGTGAAGGGCAAAGGCCGCCCAAATGATCAATCGCCCTTCAGAACAGGAGCAAATTGATATCATAATCAAGAATTTAAGGCCTACATATCAAGCTCAACTGCAAACCCAATACCTGCCTACTTTCAAATTGCTCATTGCGACTGCAACCAAGGTAGAGGATTTGATACAATTGGGTAAGATAATAGATGAGGGAGCTACTTTGAAGTACAAGAAACAAGGCCAAGTTGCTTCCTCAAGCAAGGTCAATGAAGTGGCCAGTATTGCCCCTGCAAATCCTTTACGTGTGGGCAATCTTGGGCAGAGAAATCAGCCAAGAAGGCAATATACCGACCTTGGGATGCCCCTTCATCTGGTGTTTAAAAAGGCCATGGAAGGAAAGTACTTGAAGCCTTTGGACCCAAGGCCTCCTCCAAACCCCATTACCCTCCAATTACAGGGTCAATGAGTACTGTGAATACCACCAAGGAAATGGGCGTAGAACAGATGCTTGCTGGACTCTGAAAAACCGCATCCAAGACCTGGTGGATAGTGGTGACATCATTCCTCTCAAGAGCCAACCAAACATTAATACTAACCCTTTGCCCAATCATTCCATCCACACCATCACTGTGGAAGAAGAGTTGTTTGATCCTTTCAAACTTCTCTTAGAGATGAATGAAGTATGTGTGCTGGATCTGAATGACCTCGCTGAAGAGGTCGATGCTTTGACAAGAAGCGGAAGGCAATATCAACCACTCGACTTGGGGGAAGCCTCTAAAACTCCAAGTCACCCCTATAAGAAGACGCCAGAACCAAAGGAAGACCCTATCCTCACTCAGCTTAAACAAACTCAAGCTAAGGTGTCAATTTGGGAGCTCCTTGCTTCCTCATTCCCACACCGTCAGGCTCTCAGCAAAGCTTTGAGTCAACTCGATACATCAGTAGACACAAGCCCAGAAGCTTTGGTGGCCACTTTGACCCAATCAACCAAGGCATTGAGTATCCGGTTTGCTGATGTAGACCTACCAGAAGATGGCAAGAAACATAATGATGCTCTATACATCACCTTACAAACTAGGGGAAAGACTATGCCCATGGTTCTCGTTGATAATGGGTCAGCCTTAAATGTATGTCCTTTGAAAGTAGCAAGCTGTCTGGGATTGGAGGCTACAGATCTTACACCTTCTGATCAAATTGTTAAAGCATATGATAACACTCGAAGAGAAATTTTGGGTGTTGCTACTCTGGAAGTTGCTATTGGACCGGTAAAAATGGGAGTACCATTCCAAGTCATTGATGTACCCACGAGCTTTAATCTCCTCCTTGGAAGGCCGTGGATTCATCAAAATAATGCCGTCCCTTCTTCATTACATCAAAAACTTAAGTTCCCTTTTGAAGGAAAAATCATCACTATCAAAGGAGACACATGTGAAATCAACAAGAAAACCACAGATTAGTCCCTCTTTGAGGTTGTTCCTGGTGAAACTACTATAGCATTGACTGGGTTCCATTATGATACTGTTCAATGCATTGAAGGAGAAAGGCCCAAAGGGCCATTCATTCTATATGACTTTAGGGAGGTCTAAGTCAATTGCCTGGTAGGAATGATGCTAAGGGTAGGGCTACTACCCGGAATGGAAATGATAAGGTCTGGGAGGAAATCATCCATAGTGTGGCCATGGGAAGAACCTGAGAATAAGGGAACTTTTGGCTTGGGGTACAAACCCACAGACGAGGAGATAGAAGAGTTTGAGCATGGGAAGAAGAAAAAGAAGACTTGGTGGGCAAAAAGCCTCAAAATGCACCCTTACTTTAGAACTCTGAATGGTCACTTCTGCAAGCCTGGAAAAGCAGTTCCTTACTGTGGTTTTCAGGAGCCATTCTATTCTCCCAAGACTGGAAAGAAGCTACCAAGTTTTGAGATGTTCGCTGATGTTTTGGCCATAAAGGAAGAAGAGCCAGAACTTATAACTGACTCACAAGTGGAGGATTTCATGAAGCCTAGTCTCTTTGATGAGGTTGCTATGATAATCAATTTCGAAGACAAAAAGGACTTCACGAAGCTGATCAAGACAATAGATAGACCGCTGACAAACTGGTACGCCGAGGAGGGACAAGCTGCTATAGTCAAACCTAGTCCTGTGTCACACCCTGAACCTGAGTCTTGTACTGAGTCAAATCCTGAGTCAAACACCGAGTCAGAGTCTAGTTCTGATTCTTCTATAGCTTCAGATTTAGAGAACCCTAATGTCAAATTTTATGTAACCTTGGAGAATGACTCTGCCATTATCAATAAAACTGCTCAAATTCTTGGTTACCCTGTGTCTTTTGCTTTCCAAGTATTATCTAGCAAAAATGAAATAAAAGAAATAAATGAAAAGATAATAATTGGCAAAGAAAATGAATATACATACATTGCATATGATTGTGTGAATAAAGAACAGGTTGTTGAGTGCATCAGAAAGTATGCTGACTGCTTCATGTGGAAGACAAGTGATGTCACGGGAATAGACCCAGCCATAGCAGTTCATAAGATTCCGCTATACCCGGATGCAAAGCCGGTTAAGCATAAGTTGAGAAGAATGAAGCCAGAATGGTCTTTGAAAATTAAAGAAGAGATTGCCAAGCAACTGGATAATAAGTTCATAGAACCAATTGCCTACCCTTCCTGGTTAGCAAACATTGTGCCAGTCCCGAAGAAAGATGGAAAGGTCAGGATGTGTGTTGACTACAGAGATTTGAATAAGGCTTGTCCCAAGGACGATTTCCTGCTACCACACATCGATTTGATAATAGACAGGATGGCTGGGCATATGATGGTTTCCATGACTGACCTTGCGGTTGGCTACAATCAGATCATGGTGCACCCACCAGACAAAGAGAAGACAACTTTCATTATAGAATGGGGCACTTTCTGCTACAGGGTTATGCCTTTTGGATTGATAAATGCAGGAGCTACCTACCAAAGGATAGCGACAACAGTCTTTCATGACATGATTCACAAAGAAGTAGAAGTGTATGTTGACGATATGATTGTCAAGTCAAAATCTCCAGAAGAGCACGTTGAAGCACTTGAGAAGTTTTTCCTTAGACTTCGCAAGTATAATTTGAAGCTTAATCCTGCAAAGTGCCTCTTTGGTGCAACATCAAGCTTATTTTTGGGATATTTGGTCAGCAAGAAAGGAATAGAAATTGATCCAGCAAAGTCAAAGGCTATTCTGGAAATGCCTCCACCAAGAACATAAAAGGAGATTCGAGGTTTGCTAGGTAGATTACAGTATATCAGTCGATTCATATCGCAGTTGGCAGAAAACTTGCGGTCCCATCTTTAAGCTACTAAGGAAAGGTGCTTCACAAGAATGGAATGAAGACTGCCAGAAGGCCTTTGACAAGATCAAAGAATACTTGTTAAGTCCGCCAATTCTGCAACCTCCTAGAATGGGAAAACCTCTACTCTTGTATTTGTCTGTAACAGATGAAGCCATGGGTGCAATGCTAACTCAAGAGGCCGAAGGTACAAAGGTAGAAAATGCAATTTACTACCTCAGCAAAAGGATGCTGGACTATGAGTTAAAGTATAACAAGATTGAGAAGTTGTGTTTAGCATTATATTGGGCTTGCATGAAGTTACAGCACTACTTGTCTTCTTACACTACTTATGTCATCACAGAACAGAGTCCCTTGAAATCCTTATGGAGAGGCCTGTTTTGGACAGCAAAATGGCAAAGTGGGTGTCAACATTGGCAGCCTTTGACTTAAAATTCATTCAAAGGAAAGCTGTGAAAGGTGGGGTAATAGCTGACCAGTTAGCATAATTACCCATAAAAGACGAGATGCGACAAAATGAATTTCCCTGACGAAGACCTCTTGAATGTGGAAAGGAGTGTTTGGGAGATGTACTTTGATGGGGCATCCAATTATCATGGAAATGGAATTGGGGTTGTGTTCAAAACTCCTTGTGGAGAATACATTCCATTTGCAGTTAAACTTGACTTTAGCTGCACAAACAATGAAGCAGAATATGAAGCTTGCATCAATGGGCTTGAAGCCGCCCTAGAATTGGGGATTAAGAACCTAAAGGTCTATGGTGATTCTATTTTAATAGTATCACAAGCTTTAAGGAAATGGAAGATAAGAGAAGAGCGTTTGGTTCCTTACCTACAATGCCTTGATCATGTGGCACAACAATTCGATGATCTATCCTTCGAATATCTCCCAAGAACAAAGAATCAGTTTGCTGATGCCCTGGCTACTTTAGCTTCCATGGTCAATATCAAGGGGGGAAAGCCATTCGTCCATTGAAAGTTCAGCTTCAGAAACAACCCGCCCATATAATGCACTTGGCTGATGGTAAGCCATGGTTTTGGGATATCAAGAGTTATCTCAAGGGTGGAAGTTATCTGGAGGGATCATCAAAGGTTGATCAAAGGACAATAAGGCAGCTAGCCACGGGTTACATTCTTAATGGAGATATCCTCTACAAAAGAAGTTGGAATGGGATGCACCTAAGGTGTGTAAATGAAGCAGAGGCTAAGCGGATAATGGAAATGGTACATGGTGGCGAATTAGGACCGCATATGTATGGGATCGCCTTGGCGTCAAAAATAGCCAATCTAGGTTATTATTGGTCCATCATGAATACAGACTGTGTGGCATTTGTGCAAGAATGCCATCAGTGTCAGGTATTTGCTAAGCTGCAGAAACAACCTCCCGTTGCCCTGAATCCAATCACTTCTCCATGGCCTTTCGCTACTTGGGGAATAGATATAATTGGCAAAATATATCCAAAAGCCTCGAATGGACATCAATTTATCTTGGTTGCAGTGGATTACTTCACAAAGTGGGTTGAAACAGCTTCTTATGCAGAATTAGACGCCAAAAAGGCAGCACAGTTTGTCCGAACCAACATCCTTTGTCGGTACGGAACGCCATTTGAGATTATCACTGATAATGGAACTCATTTCCAAGCAGAATTTGCTAAACTCTTGAAGGATAAGAAGGTCCAGCATCATAATTCCTCTCCTTATAGACCTCAAACAAATGGAGCTGTAGAAGCAGCAAATAAGTACAAAAAATGATCGAGGAACATAAGGGTTGGCATGAGAAGTTACCACTGGCCTTGTGGGGATATAGAACATCAATTAGAACTCCTACTAGAGCAACCCCGTATTCACTAGTGTACGGAATTGAAGCAGTACTCCCCATTGAATTGGAAGTTCAATCGGCGAGAATAATTCAAGAAAGTCAGATAAATGAAGTTGAATGGATCAGCAATTATCATCATCAGTTGTTGGGTCTGGATGAAAAAAGACTTCAAGCTCTACATCAGATTCAAGGGTACCAAAGGCGAATGGCTAGGCATTTCAACAAAAAGGTCAAAAATCAGAAGTTGGAAGAAGGCTGTTTGGTCCTAAAAGAAATCAGAGCACATGTTTCAGATCCTCGTGGGAAGTTTCATCCTCATTGGGCGGGACCCAACATTTTGAAGAAAATACTTTCCGGCGGAGCCGTCATCTTAACTGATTTGGATGGGTTAGAATTCACAAATCCATGTAACATGGATCAGTTAAAGTGATATTATGTATAAAGAAGCACTCAAAAAGGAACTACATTAGACTTGATTCTCGCAAACTAATTCGAGATATGTAGGCAGCTCTTCTTGAGCACAGTTTAAATTTTAATAAAAATCATTGATTCATTTTTCTTTTGCCAACATAAAAAAAAAAGAGAAAAGAAAAGAAAGAAAAATCCCGCTAAGTCAAAAACCCACAAAGGGCGGCTTAAGCAATAGTGGGGCCCGCTAAAGGGCTGCTTAGGCAAGAATGGGTAAGAGCTCGCTAAGTTGAAAATTCGAAAGGACGGCTTAAGTAAAAATTAGAGCAAGTAAATAAAGTAGATAATGCTTGGAAAGCAAATAAAAGAGTCATTCATTCCAAAAAGAGTCATTCATTCCATGAAATATCAAACCAATCAAAAGAGTCAAACCATAAGTCCAAAAACGTCAAATGAACTAAAAAGGTAAAAACAATCCAAAAAAAAAAAAGTAGACAATAGAGTCAATCCTAGGGTCTAAATCCTATGCCTCCTACGTGGGGCAGAGTCTTCGGTATCTTCCTTAGCTCCGGAGCTCTCTGCAGCATCTATCTTCTCCTCGTTAAGAGGAACCACCTCCTCTCCCTCTAGCTCCTGCAGCAATGCATGCCTCCTTGGCTTTTCAATTGGCCAAGCTTCGGCTATAAACCAAGTCCTATACTCTGGTGTAGGCTGGACAAGGGAAGGCTCTGCAAGAGGCTTGATCATCTGATGGTTCCTAACCCAAGTTTGAAGAACAGCTCGAGTAACTCCGGGCATAATAGTTGCAGCAATAGTAAGCCCAACAGGAAGAGGAACCCTCTGATCAATCCCCATCTGCCTAAGGACGTGAGAAGCACTATACCATGTACTATGAGTGAAACCGAGAAGGTAGACGTGGTTATGCATTGCATTTGCCTCCATGAAGCGATAAATTCTATACCAAGAGATGTAGCACAACAATTCTTCTGGTCCAAGCTCATACGACCAGATAATCCACCTGGTCATAGAAGGAAAAGAAACCTGGATTCTTCTAGTACGATACTGAGAAGGGTTATAAGTCAAGGCATGGGGAGCGGCAACCACTCGGAGATGGTCTCTCAACCAAACCTAAAAAAATAAAATAAAAAAAATAAAAAAAATAAGTATAGATCCTTTCTATTTACAAAAGAAAAAAATGAGAAGAAACAAAAGGTATAACAAAATTACCTGAAGAATAATCGGAGTAACAGTCCAATTTTTAAATCCAATTGCAGTTCTATCAAGACTCTAAATAGTCTCAGCCAGAATCATACCACCAATTCAGTTAAGTTCTTCCATCTGCCTAATCATGGGGAAAAGCTTTAAATCTCCAAAGCCAGGGTCACGGTTGAAAAGAAACCCAGCTAACAGGTAGAAGACAAAAGCTCGCATCCTATGGTTCAGTTGAATCTCATCTTCAAAATTAGCAGTCAGTAATTCATCAATCAAAGGAAGCAACATCGCCTTATTCCCATCTACAATCATAGTTTGAGCTTGAGGCCTTGTAAAGTTGAAAAGCCTCTGAAAAGACCCCACATAGCCAACTCGAACCTCATGCCTTACAAGAGGGGCATTTGGGTCACATCCAATAATTGAGCAGAATTCCTCAAAAAGAGGACACATCTCGTCCATTCGGGCACCAAATCTGAAGACGTGAGCTTGGGGATCCCAAAATCTGATATAAGCATGCAAGAAATCCCAATCTACAGCTACGCCTCTAAAAGTAGCAACAACTTTCAATCCATATCTTCCCATATTGATCCTTTCAACATTATGGAGGCTCTTGGTCCATTCATGCATCACATGTTTAAAAAGAGGGTTCATTGTTGAGGGTCCATATTGCACCTTGCTCAAAATTCTCGTTTCTGACGACCACTTAGCTCCATAAATCATTTTTATGGACCCCAGTGGGGAGTAATTGTTAATACTCGAATTTTGAGGCTTGAAAAGCTGATTTCTCCAGACTGCAAAATGCCGACTCAGGATGGGTGACTTTGGAAAAGTTCACCGGAAATATATCGATATGGTACTTGAAATGTCCGGAACGACACGTGGATCGTAGAAATGGTCTCGGAATATTTTTTGGAGGTCCGTAGCTCCTGAAAAATCAATTTGAGCGAAAATCGCGTGAGTTGATGTGTTTTTTTTTTGGAGGCCGAATCGCCGCATGCAGCGGTCCAACCGCCGTGCACAGCGGTTCAACCGCCGCACCAGCGGTTTGATCGCCGTGTACAGCGGTTCAACCGCCGCACACGGCAGCTCGACCGCAGGGTAGGGTTTCAACTGCCATTTTTTTTTCTCTCCTGGCAAATTAACCGCCATCCACGGCGGTTCAACCACCATCCAGGTCCGAATTTGGTCTATTTTCACTATAAATATCCCCCATAATGGTCAGAAAAAAGATCTCAGGACTTCGTGTTGACGAACTCCCTATTTTCTTATACGCTTAGGCGCTTCTCTTCTACTCTTCTTTGTATAAATCTAACCTTGTGCTGCAAGAATCAACTCAAATCATATCAAGAAAGCGGGAATCAAGAATCATAATCCAAGGTCCAAGAAAACAAGATCTGGAGCTTTGAAGTGGGAAAATCCTAAGCCAGGTAATATCCTAATTCATCCTTTGTCAATTCAAGCATGTCATAAGCATTACACCATTTTCTTAATTTCTTTTTGGTCAAAGACCTAATCCTTTTAAGTCTAAGGCCTAATTAACTAATTAATCGATCTTTCGGCATTAAGCCAAGAATCAATCAACCATTTTGGCCAAAGGCCTAAAATTTGCATCCTTTTGGTACAAAGTACCTAAATTTCACAATTTTGCACTAAGTGCTAATTAAATCTCACAATGCACAAAGCATACACACACACATGCATGAAGTATAATTCTAATCGCCTTTGAATAGGCAATATCGAACTACATGGGCTTTGATCTCCCATTCAAACGGGGGTATGTAGGCATATTTTGAGATTCACCTCAAATAGCAAGTCCACAATCCACTAACAATTTGTTTGTCCTTTTCCTTGTTTTTTAGGTTTGTTTCCTTTTTGCAAGTTAATCAAATGCATGACATAGTCCCCGAATCCTTCTTGGGTTCGTAGATTAGAAACCTTTACATTGGATGCATTATTGGAGTCAACACAAGGGTTTTCTTAGTTTTACCCTTTTTAAAAAAAAAAACTGAGTGGCGACTCCCAACAACAAGTGAATGTTCATTCGAATCCTTTTCGGGTGGAATTAGAGGTTCACAGCAACGTTGGACAATACAATTGTTATTGTAACAACTGAACTTGATGATTGTATAGTGTTGGGCCCAATGTATATGTGTATTAATAAGAGATTGTAAGGAAAAGGAAAATATAATGAAGATAGTATGGAAGTGAAAAAGAAAAAAAATGAATGAAAATTTTTATAAGAGATAGATTAGAAATGGAGTAATAAATGGAAATTGTGTAAAATTAGCATATGAACAAATGTGTATATGTAAGAGATGTTAATGATAATATTGTTGAAACTTGAGTTAGGCTAATGATGATCAAGTGATTAAGAGTAAATTTTTTAGAAATAGAAGTAATCAAAAGTAAATTGCTTTGAAACAGAGCTGAAATGTGTTAACTCTTCGTGTAGCAAAAGATTAAAAAAAATGAATGAATATGTATTTTTGAGATACGAACTTAACGTTGTGAATGGAAATATTTGAAGAAGAATGATAGAGGGGCATTATTTATTTATAAGCCATAGGCATGACCATTTTTATGTCATGGTCGTATGATTTGTTTAGTATATTGACTGATTAGTTTTGTTATCCACGGGCATGGGCATGAGATGACATGATCGTTGGATAGATTTGGTGAGATTGATAGTTATGCTACAAGAAATATGGTCGAGATTTATGGTTCGCATAGTTGTATCTTATAATTTTATGTTAGAAATTTGTTTATAATTATAGAAAGTGTGGAACAGAAGAGAATTGTGAAAATATGATGAGCTTTAAATGATGTGTATGAAAAGTGATTTGTGTAAATAAGGCAACTATAAGAAATGTGAGAA
The DNA here is from genome assembly GCA_947685225.1 of Garcia nutans. NCBI lineage: Eukaryota > Viridiplantae > Streptophyta > Magnoliopsida > Malpighiales > Euphorbiaceae > Garcia > Garcia nutans. Next base: position 33,595,355 of record CANTUV010000005.1, on the reverse strand, counting down.
AATGGTAAATGAAAGGAATTATGAAATGTGAGTAAGAGTTATAATGAATGTGTTTGAAAGTGGTATAAAATGAATAAGTTGATGAAAATGATGTGTAAAGTAAATGAGACAAGGGGAAATGAATATTATTTGTAATTTTAAAGATTTAAATGAAAAAGTGGAACATATATGTAATATATATGTAAAATATACATAACATATAAAAATCAACACTTTTTAAAAGAAAAGTCAAAGTAAAAGGGTATTTTGGTAATTAAATCTTAGAAATTTAAAATTAATAAAATAATTCAAAAATAAATTATTTTTGAATGGAAGAGGGAATTTAGGACTTTTAATTTATTAAATAAATTATAAATTATAAATTATTAAATTATTTTAATATATATATATATATATGGTTTAAAATTAAAGGGTGAAAGGAAAGAGAAATAAAAAAATAAAGTCTTCTTCTTCTTCTTCTTTCCTTCAAGGACGACTTTCATGGCCAAAGAGGGAGATTTTTAGCTTCTTCCATCTTCAAATTCTTCAAGCTTTCAAGGGAATAAGAGTAGTTTTGGAGATTTTCCAACAAGTAAGTAAGCTTTATTTCCAAAATTATGAAGTTCTTTAAAGCTTATGAATATGTATGAATTGAGTTTTTGAAAGAGCATGTTATAATTGTTGGAATGGGTATGGAAGATGTTCTTTTGATGAGTAAATAATGATTTTAAGGTTGGATTAAAGAAATGGTTGAGTTTGGGTAAGATTGGTGAAGAAAGAGAATTTAGGGATATGGAACATTTGAGTTTTTGAAATCATGAATTTTAATTTTGCAAATTGATTCCAAATGAGTTGTTATGATGCATAAACAAGTATTTTAAAGTCAAATATTGGATTTGGTTGTGTTTGGTTGGAGTTTGAGAATGGAAGTGGAGATTTAGGGTTTTGGAAAAGTGATTTTCCAAAGTGGTTGAATTGTGTGATTTTATTTGTTCAAGCATATTATTTAGTGTTAAAAATGATGAATATAAGCTTGAAATGAGTAATGAATTGTGTTGGAATAGAAAACCTTCAATGGGGGAAGGTTACGCAATTTTTGAGATTTTGTGTATAAGAGTGTATTTTTATAATGTAAATGATTTAAATGTATTAAAATATGTTTTTACTAGTACAAATAAACTTAAAACACTAATTTAATTATAGTAGAACTGTAACATCCATGATTTTGGAGAAATTAAATAAGTACTTGGAGATATAAATTGTATATATTTAAAATATATAACATATACATATGGTATATTAATTGTATATGTTGGATTAATACATTACATACTTAATATTTAATACACATATAAGGTACATTTGATGTGTATATAAGATACACATTACTTGTGTATATGTGTAATATTCCAAATTTTTGAAAAGTTCTAATTTTTAAAAATTTGATAAAATAAATTATAATTTAAATGGATAAATTAAATTAATGTTTTAAATGAAAAATGAAGGGGTTTTAAATGAAAAAGTGGATAATATATGTGATATATATAAAATATACATAACATATAAAAGTCAACACTTTTTAAAAGAAAAGTCAAAGAAAAAGGATATTTTGGTAATTAAATCTTAGAATTTAAAATTAATAATATAATTCAAAAATAAAATATTTTTGAATGGAAGAGGGAATATAGGACTTTTAATTTATTAAATAAATAATTAAATAATTAATTATTAAATTATTTTAATATATATATATGGTTTAAAATTAAAGGGTGAAAAGGAAAGAAAAAAAAAAGTCTTCTTCTTCTTCTTTCCTTCAAGGCCGAATTTCATGGCTTCAAGAGAGGGATTTGCTTCTTCCATACTCCAAAAATTGAAGAGATTTTAAGGATTCAAGTGTTTTAGAAGTTTCTTCATCAATTGGCATTGAGGGAGGTTGATTTGCTTCATCCAAGTGGTGAAGGGAAAGTTGGAATGATAGGATTGGAGGTTCTATTAAGCTTGCTTTGGGTTGCTAGTAGAGGTATGTACAAACTTTGAGTATAATGTTTATATATGCATGACATTTGGACTTAACACATTTTGGTTGAAAAATGTGTTAAGCTACTTAGTTCATTGATTGTGTATGAATAATGTGCTATGACATTTGTAATGTCATATATGTGTTAAATGCATTATGAAAAGCCATTGATAATAGCTAAATTGTGTAAAGTGTGAAATATGCATATTATGTAAAAATACCCAAAGTAATTGGATAATGTGTTGTGAATGCAAAAATGAGATATGTGGAATAATGAAATGAATTCATATTGATAAAAATGAGAAAAAAAATGAGAAAAGTGAGAAAAATGAGAAAGATGTGAAAAATGAGAAAAAAAAGTGAAAATAAGGCAATGAGCCTAGTTTGATTATGAGAAATAAAATGAGAAATGAATTGTGAAAGTATTTGATAATGAGATAAATGAATTAATTGTGTGCCTAGTATGTTATTCAATTTTCAGAGTTCTGGGTTTGGCGGCATACCTATGAATTGTTGGGCAGGTGAAAAGACCGGGTCGTAAGCTGAGCCCAGCTGATAAATGATAAATATGATGTTTTTGGGGTGAAAAGACTGGGTCGTAAGCCTCAAAAACCGTAGCAGTTTAGCCGGGTTGAGGACTAAGATACTGGGGCCTAAGAATCTAGCCGGGTTGAGGTCCAAGAGACTGGGGCTGTTACATTATCCATGTATATATATATTGCCTACGGGCTAGACACATGGTGTCATTATGGACCAAAGCAGTAACTCTGAAATTTGAATAGCATATTAGATCCTTTTTAGACCTATGCTTGTCTATGCTTTAATGTGAATTATGAATTGTGATACAATTGAGCAATATAATGTTATGAGTTGTGAGTATGAAATATTTAAAAAATATAATAAAGTGAAATGATGCGGCCTCTATATGCATTGTGCATTGGCATTACTTTACATTTTTATTATTATCAAATTTTGTACCACTAGGCTTCGGCTTAGCGCGATTGTAATTCGTCGCGTAGGTGTCATGGACGTTTTGGTAGAGCCGGAGAGTTTTACTAGGCCTGGTCGGGTCTAGGTTTGTATTTATTGAGCTTGAAGAGATGTTTTGGGTACATCAAGATCAGAGCCAGTTGCCAGCATGTACATTTTTTATATTATGTATGTTATGATATGTTTTTGAAGCATATATTGTAAATTATAAAGAATGATTTGAAAAATTTTGTTTAAGATGGGATTTTATATATAATGTTGATATATATATATATACCTATATATAAGTATTTTGAGAAAATATGGAGAAATTGTGAAGTATTGGTGAATTGATTTTATTTGGAGTGTTTGTTTTATGCAGGTTGTGTTTTTTTGAATTTTGGAAACGTTCAAATTACAAACAAAACTCTGGCGAATTTTTTCCAGACATTTTAATATAAAATATTTATTTTGGATTCCTATAACAAGCAAAGAATATTTATATACTATTTATTTTATATATATTAGTATTTAAAATCTTAAAACGGAAATGTAATTTTTTTTATTAAATCGGTCTGTGACATTTTTATACCGTATATACGTATTTTACATATGCTGAAAATATGTATTGTATGTATATAGGGTATAAGGGAGTTATATTTATTTTAGTATCAAAGCCTAGGTTTGAGGTTCTCGACCTAGGTGGGATGATAGAGAGAGAAAATTAGAATAAAAAATAATTTTTTAATTGTAATGCATGCATTGACAATGGCAATTTATCTGATCCCTGATGTGGCAATGTCCATTTGATATAATGGATATGAGTTGAGATGGTGTCTGGGTTGCATTGATCATAGTGGTGCAGTGGAAACGTCATTGTAGAGATTATGGATTAAGAATTTTTGGAATTTTTATTTGAAATTTAAAATTTATAGCTGATTCAATTGATGAATAAGTGAAATTAGAATAATTATTTAGGAAATAATTTAAGATATAAAAATAAAAAAGTTTGAGAAATGAGCATGATGTTACAGAAAATTTTATAGATGTACTGCAAAGTGATATTGTCTGAATTGTTGGACAAATCTAGAACTGTTGGATGAGTTTGAATATTTAATAGAAAGTTTTTCTATATGCTAGAATCCAAATGTATAAAATTTTATAAATTTTAAAGATGAATCTCTAATTAAAAAAAATAGAAGAACACATATTGTTGGAGAAATTTCAGCAACTCAGAATATGTAGAAATTGAAAAACAAATAAATCTAGAAACTATGGTAAAACAACCCAGAAAAATCTAAAAATTTACAAACAATATCATATGTACTCCTATAACATATGGTTTAAATTTCATGAATTTTTATTAAGGTTTGATACCTGAAAAAAATGGACAACCAAGTGCTGCCAGAGAAATTATTAAAGAGACAGATTCTCTGATTTTGGAAGATTTAATTTTTAAATATATTAAATAAACTTGGAAAAATCTAAAACTTTAAATGTAAGTCCATATATGTGTCAAGTGCTCATGGATAAAAGTTTACAAGCTTTTATAAAGAATTGATAAGGAATATAAAAATTAAAAGTGAGATTGACATGAAACTGAGGAAGTCATACAGTTTTGTGTAAGTAAATAATAAATTAATTTTATGAGACAAATGAATGAAGAAAATTATAAAACTTTATATGCATATGGGTATAAGTATAGAAGGAATATGGAGTTTTTAATAATTTTCAACAAAGAGTTCATAATTAAAATCAAAGAGTGAAATCATATATGATAGTGAATTATTTATTATGGAACAATGATGCATAATTTAGGGTTGAGTGTGTAAAATTAAAGTATCTAAATGGATGATGTTAATTAGTTAGTGTTGTTTAAAAGTAAATGTTATGATCTTAAGATTGAAAATGTGATATGGGTGAGATTTGGTGAGGTTCATGTTGTTGGTTGCATTATATGAAATTTGAATTTTTAAAATGGGTTTCCATAATTGTGAAAGTGATGTGTTTTGATATTATATTAATATAAAAATAATGTTTATAAAGTTAGCTCTTGAAAGTGAGATTAATAGAATGAAGTTTAAGTAAAATAATAAATTGGAAATTTAGAGTTGTAAGGGAATTTCAATGAGGATTGTTTAGATATTGATAGTTTAATGTTTAATAAGTATGGGAGTAATTTTGAATGAGTAATGTTACTTATAAAAGTACTAACTAAGGTGTAATGTGGTTAATAATATAGAAATTTATTATGAAATAAAGGGAAATGATTAAGTAAGTGAAAATGAGTTACTTTAGTTAATTGAATTGGAAATGATGAAAATGGATATGAAAGGTGTGATCAATGCAAAAAAAAAAAAAATGTGAGAGAGATGTCACATTGGAAACGTGACTAAGATTTATGTGAAGTGTTAGAAAAAAAATATATAATAAGAAACTTATTTAAGAGATGGGCGATTGAATGAGGAAGATGTTAATTATGTTGTGGTCAGAGTGTGTATATATGTTGAATTGATGAATAACCTAAGTAATGTCAAAAGAATGAGAAATAATAATGTTCTCTGAAAGGTAATAAATGTTAACTTTGTATAGGTTGTATGTAAAAGAGGAATTGAGTATAATTGTATGAATTGTGTGATGAGATTTTTTTTTTCTATATGAACACAAATATGATATGTAAGAAAATGTAGAAAGTAAGTCACATTGTGATTATGACTTACGAAGGTGTATGTGGATGATTAAAAAAAAGTTATCGAGTGTTTACTACCTTATACAAATATGTGTTTGGTGATATTGAGAATGATATTGCATGTATTAATAGACCTAAGAGAGATTAGGTCTTGACCTACGTAGAGTTAGGTCATGTGATCAATTGAGATTGAGAATGGACCCGAACAGAGCTGGACGGTGAAATTGTTATTTTAACAACTAAACTTCATGATTGTATAGTGTTTTGGGCCTAAAGTATATGCGTATAAATAAGAGATTGTAAGGAAAAAGTAAAGTATAATGAAGAAAGTATGGAAGTGAAAAAAAATGAATAAAATTTTTTATAAGAGATAGATTAGAAATGGAGTAATAAATGGAAATTGTGTAAATTAGCATATGAACGCATGTGCATATATAAGAGATGTTAATGATAATATTGTTGAAACATGAGTTAGGCTAATGATGATCAAGTGATCAAGAGTAAATTGCTTTGAAACAGAGCTGAAACGTGTTAACTTTTTGTGTATCAAAAGATTAGAAAATGAATATGTGATTTTTGCGATACGAACTTAACATTGTGATTGGAAATGTTTGGAGAAGAATGATAGAAGGGCAGTATTTATTTATAAACCACGGATGTGACCATTATTATGGCATGACCGTTGGATAGTTTTGGTGAGATTGATAGTTATGCTTCAAGAAACATAGTGCATAGTTGTATCTTATACTTTTATACTAGAAATTTGTTTATAATTATAGAAAGTGTGGAAACAGAAGAGAATTGTAAAAATATGATGAGCTTTAAATGAAGTATAAGAAAAGTGATTTGTGTAAATAAGGTAACTATAAGAAATGTGAGAAAATGGTAAATGAAAGGAATTATGAAATGTGAGTAAGAGTTTTAATAAATGTGTTTGAATGTGGTATAAAATGAATAAGTTGATGAAAATGATGTGTAAAGTAAACGAGACTAGGGGAAGTGAATATTATCTATAACGATGAATTCGAAGAGAATTAAAATTTGAGAATAAATTTGACCTAATAGAATTAGATCATGAATTGAAAACAGATTGATGAATTTAAAATAGACAAAAGGTTGGTCAGAATAGAATAAGGTTGTGATGGTGATATTGTGATAGTTAGATCAATTGATCTGAAATGTAATAAGTTTACAAGTATTTATTGAAATTCAATGCGTTTAGTTGTATTAAGAATATGCAAGCTATATGATAATGTGCATAATACAGTGTTTTGATATGTACATGCATATAAAAGGAGCTAAGTTATATTAGTTTCAAATAATTATAAGAGAAAAGTGTTAGTTATAGTATAATTGGAATGAATTTTAATAAGGAAATAAGATTTTGTTGTTGTATAATGGTGATATTAAATTAATATGTGGTAATTGTATAAAGAGTAGGATCAAAGTGAAGATGTGTAAAATTATTGTGTTAAGATAAAAGTTATAAACATTTGAATTTAAGGTGATGAGATTATATTTTTAAGATAATGAAGTGATCAGATATCTTGAGTGCAATAGGTGTGTGGTGTATATATATTAAGGAGATGAACTAATTTTGTCTAATGACAATTCGATTGAAGATATAATAATCTGTTGTGACTGTTTGAGTAAATAGAAAGTATAATGATGTGTTAGGGAATGGTAAAAAGAAAATTAAGAATGAACCTAAGGGGGAGAATAGAAATTATGTAATTTGGTAAAATAATGAATTGGATGATTTATTACTATACTGGATAATTTCGAGGATGAAATTATTTAAGGGGGAGAAAATTATAACATCCGTGATTTTGGAGAAATTAAATAAGTATTTGGAGATATAAATTGTATATACTCAATATATATATCTAGAGTATATATAACATATACATATGGTATATTAATTGTATATGTTGGATTAATACATTACATACTTAATATTTAATACACACATAAGGTACATTTGATGTGTATGTAAGATACACATTACTTGTGCATATGTGTAATATCCTAAATTTTTGAAAAGTTCTAATTTTTGAAAATTTGATAAAATAAATTATAATTTAAATGGATAAATTAAATTAAGGTTTTAAATGAAAAATGAAGGGGTTTTAAATGAAAAAGTGGATAATATATGTGATATATATGTAAAATATACATAACATATAAAAGTCAACACTTTTAAAAAGAAAAGTCAAAGTAAAAGGATATTTTGGTAATTAAATCTTAGAAATTTGAAATTAATAAAATAATTCAAAAATAAATTATTTTTGAATGGAAGAGGGAATTTAGGACTTTTAATTTATTAAATAAATAATTAAATAATTAAATATTAAATTATTTTAATATATATATATATATATATATATATGGTTTAAAACTAAAGGGTGAAAAGGAAAGAGAAATAAAAAAAAATAAAGTCTTCTTCTTCTTCTTTCCTTCAAGGCCAAATTTTATGGCTTCAAGAGAGGGATTTGCTTCTTCCATACTCCAAAAATTGAAGAGATTTTAAGGATTCAAGTGGAGTTTTAGAAGTTTCTTCATCAATTGGCATTGAGGGAGGTTGATTTGCTTCATCCAAGTGTTGAAGGGCAAGTTGGAATGATAGGATTGGAGGTTGTATTAAGCTTGCTTTGAGTTGCTAGTAGAGGTATGTACAAACTTTGAGTATAATGTTTATATATGCATGACATTTGGACTTAACACATTTTGGTTGAAAAATGTGTTAAGCTACTTAGTTCATTGATTGTGTATGAATAATGTGCTATGACATTTGTAATGTCATATATGTGTTAAATGCATTATGAAAAGCCATTGATAATGGCTAAATTGTGTAAAGTGTGAAATATGCATATTATGTGAAAATACCCAAAGTAATTGGATAATGTGATGTGAATGCAAAAATGAGATATGTGGAATAATGAAATGAATTGATATTGATAAAAATGAGAAAAAAAATGAGAAAAGTGAGAAAAATGAGAAAGATGTGAAAAATGAGAAAAAAAAGTGAAAATAAGGCAATGAGCCTAGTTTGATTATGAGAAATAAAATGAGAAATGAATTGTGAAAGTATTTGATAATGAGATAAATGAATTAATTGTGTGCCTAGTATGTTATTCAATTTTCAGAGTTCTGGGTTTGGCGGCATGCCTATGAATTGCTGGGCAGGCAAAAAGACCGGGTCGTAAGCCGAGCCCAGCTGATAAATGATAAATATGATGTTTTTGGGGTGAAAATACTGGGTCGTAAGCCTTAAAAACCGTAGCAGTCTAGCCGGGTTGAGGATCAAGATACTGGGCCTAAGGGTCTAGCCGGGTTGAGGTCCAAGAGACTGGGGCTGTTACATTATCCATGGATATATATATTGCCTACGGGCTAGACACATGGTGTCATTATGGACCAAAGCAGTAACTTTGAAATTTGAATAGCATATTAGATCCTTTTTGGGCCCATGCTTGTCTATGCTTTAATGTGAATTATGAATTGTGATACAATTGAGCAATATAATGTTATGAGTTGTGAGTATGAAATATTTAAAAAATATAATAAAGTGAAATGATGTGACCTCTATATGCATTGTGCATTGGCATTGCTTTACATTTTTATTATTATCAAAGTTTGTACCACTAGGCTTCGACTTAGCGCGATTGTAATTCGTTGCACAGGTGTCATGGACGTTTTGGTAGAGCCGGAGAGTTTTACTAGGCCTGGTCGGGTCTAGGTTTGTATTTATTGAGCTTGAAGAGTTGTTTTGAGTACATCAAGATCAGAGCCAGTTGCCAGCATGTACATTTTTAATATTATGTATGTTATGATCTGTTTTTGAAGCATATATTGTAAATTATAAAGAATGATTTGAATATTTTTGTTTAAGATGGGATTTTGTATATAATCTTGATATATATACCTATATATAAGTATTTTGAGAAAATATGGAGAAATTGAGAAGTATTGGTGAATTGGTGAATTGATTTTATTTAGAGTGTTTGTTTTATGCAGGTTGTCTTTTGTTGAATTTTGAAAACGTTCAAATTACAAACAAAACTCTGGCGAATTTTTTCCAGAGATTTTCATATAAAATATTTATTTTGGATTCCTATAACAAGCAAAGAATATTTATATACTATTTAATATATATATATATATTAGTATTTGAAATCTTAAAATAGAAATATGAAAATTTTTATTAAATCGGTCTTCGACATTTTTATACTGTATATGCGTATTTTACATATGCTGAAAATATGTATTGTACGTATATAGGGTATAAGGGTGTTATACTTACCCTTTCCTTTTCTAACTCACAGCTAATGCTTGAGGAGCAAAACAATAATCTGCAAGAAGAGTTAACTCCTAGCCGTCAACAGGTTGCCCATTTTGAAGGGTTTTATCAGCAGTCGGAATAAAACTATTGGGACTTTCGATTCTTGGGAATCAGTGAACCTGGTGCTTCATCTTCTAGGAGGCCCCTATTAGCGGGGATTTTTGCCCTCACTCCCATGTGGAATGGTTCTTGCGACTTCAGCACTATTAGGCTCAGGGCCTTAGAGAACACGAGCCTAAATCTTGAGAAAATAGAGTCGCCACCCGGATGGGATGGGAGAAAGAAAGGGGTGGATTACTCAATTCTTAAGTAATCCCCAACCCCCTATTGGGTTTGAAAAGTTGGGGTGGGGAAGATGAAAATGACCCACCACCCCCATATGTCACGAGATTTCTTTCTCACAAGCTCAAACTCGTGCAGCACTAGCAAACTTTGCCCAACACTTTAAAGAAAGCTAGTCAGCCTTACCCCAATAAGCGTAATGCAGAAGCTAAACAAAGTAGCTTGATCACAAGAGAAGAAGAGAGAATTGAGAGAATGCTTGAATGCTTATATTACTTGAATTTCTTATGTTGTTACAACAAATGAATCCTACATCTATTTATACTACTCCACCTCCTCAATGGACGGCTTAGATGAATTTGATCCAATGGTAGAGAATACTACTTCTAGAATTCTCTACACTAGTCTAGTATGTACAAGGAGATTCCTTATCTTTCTACATACTTCTACACTAGTCTATAAGTTTCTAGAGACTTTCACACATTTCTAGACTATTATGGAAAATTTCAGACATTTCTTTAGAGAACCTCGTGTTCTCGACAATACCACGAGCGAGTCGTGACACATAGCGCCTAGTTCATTGGAATTGACCTCCTTTTTCAGGTCTTAATATTATAAAATTCTTAAATATAATGATATTATCCATACTATTATATTATTATTATTATTATTTTATTTATTGCTATATTATTATATTACTTTTATTTTTATTATTAAAAATAAATATTATATAAGTATTTAAAATTTCTTTTTTTTCTATTAGTATATTAAATAATAAATATTGTAACATCCCAAATCCCAAATTGGTAAGAAATAGTCATAACCTATAACGTGAGCTCGAATTTCATCCAAGTTAATGACAAAATTAGAGAGTCTCAAAGAATACTTAATTGTTTACTTGTGTCTTAGCTAGATGTATAACTTGAAATTACTCAATTTAGAGTTGTACAGAATAAGATATGATGGATTTAGTAGACAATGTGCAAGCTGCCTCAGGACAACATAGTAGGCTTGACTTCGAAGGACCGTCAAAAATCAGATATAACTTTGATCGACCTGAAATTTTGACACAATGTAGCCCCGGATATCTAGTTTCAGTGGGAATAAGAATTACTTAATTTGGAGTTGTGAGTAAAAAGATATTAATAAAGAAAGACAGCAAGGTCAGGAAGGGATATCAAAAGGACCTAAGTGAAAATTTCTCAAAAGTTAGGGGTAACTATGTAAACTTAAAAATTAAGAGTCGAAAGTTCTTAATAGTGCCCATATCCGACCCTGGAAGAATATTCTAGAGATTAATCGGGTCGCAACGACGTGTAACGGTTTTTCTAGGAAATGTCCCGTTAAAGAAAAAAGAAGACATTTTGACTAGGGGCATTTTGGTCATTATCAATTAAAGTTATACATGAATTTAAAGTAGGAAATAAAAAAATGAGTATTTAGAGGATGACGAGGGGTGATATATGAAACGATCGTTAGTAGAAATGGAGCCGGAAGAAAATCCGAGCAAGGAAAGGACCTAAAGGGAATTTTGTAAAAAGTTGAGGGCTTATCGGTAATTTTTCAAAATGACTTGGAAACCTAAAATAGACCTTATAAATAGAAAGTAGAGGTCGAGAGGATCAAAACTATATGTAGTATGACTCGTGGAACTGTACGGTTTAAAAGATATGATCGATTAATCGCCGGAACGTAATGTGGGCCCGGTTTCGTGTCGGGACCGTATGGGTAACACGGGACAACTTTAGGGTATCCAATGAGAAGAGGGACAAGTGGGAAGAAGTAATGGGAAAGAAAACTATAAAAAAATCTCTTGTTGACCAATCAAAAGTAACCATTTAGCATGAGTATTAAATGAAGAAAGAGAAAGGTGGACAAGTGGTCTTAAAGGATTTATCCAACACATAAGGTGATCATCATTTCCCTTATATATATATATATATTATGAAATGAAGAACCAATTTCTCTCTTTTCCACTTACAAATTTCGGCCACAATAGGAAATACCAAAGGACTTCCAAGTTTTTTTCCAAGTTTGATTTTCAAGGTAAGTTTTAAGGTTTTCAAGTATGTAGACTTTAATTTTAGTATCAATTTTAGGTATTTATATATTTATTGGGAGATTTGAGATTAGAGTCTTTATGTGGAATTGAAAAAAAATTTAAGTAAGTGATGAGATTAATTGATTAAATGGAAGAATCAAGATGTATAAAGTTTAATAAGGTTGGATTAGGGTTTTGGTTGAAAAGAAATGGAGGATAACTTATTATTTTAAATTTCTAAGCTTTATGTTGTATCTTGAATTTATTGAAGGAGAAATAAAGAATTAAGGAAAGAGAAGAAGGAAAAGCTAAGAGGAATTAAAGAAATAAGGTTTGGTACTTTACCTTTGAATAATTAATTTTGGGTTGTTTAAATTTAATTGAAACCACATGTTTTGAGAAAATTTGGCAAGTTGATTTGGTAAGTTGTTTTGGACTTTAATTAGTTTGATTTGAGTTAAACATGCAAAAGTTATTAAAGGGAAGTGTTTGAATATTCACTTTACCATTAAAGAAGCCTTCATATTGATGTGCAAAAGAAAAAATAAACTATCCTATGTATTTCATATGTTTGGGCCGAAATGGTCCCAAAAAGACAGCTTTCTGGATTTTTTTGTGACAATTGTTTGAGGCTGCAAATGAATGAATTTTTCAACGAAATTTTACGTGTAAGTATTTAACATATGAAATAAGTTTTATGTAAAATTTCAGCCAAAAATAAGATCATTTACCTAGTCAAATGCATGACTGAAGTGGACTGAAATTTTGACGAAAAACCAGATTTTACTATTCATTTGGTCATGCCATTTTGCGTTGCCGATTTTTTTTCTCGTTGCAACACTATTCATTTGGTCAATTTGTGATCTTTTGAGGAATGCTTTGAAATGTTTGATATGTTTATTGTGGATGTTAAATATGTGAAAAAGAATAACGGATTGACCAAAGAATGTGGTGCGCGGCATAAATGGCAAAGCGCGATGGGAATTAAAATGATTTCTCGAATCATTCTAAAATGAAGTTTGAGACTTAAATTGAATCATTTTAATCTTTATGCTCTACTAGATAGTGGGAGTGGTAGATAAGGTTATGGTGCACTATACTAACTTATGCAGTACTGCCACTTATTGTGTTTGATATGCCCCGGCGGTTACCTTCGGGTATAGGCCGTGGAGCGGAGATGTTGTGAAATTGTGATTGGAATGCCCCGGTGGTTACCTTTGGGTATAGGCCGTGAAGCAGAGATGTTGTGAAATTGTGATTGGAATGCCCCGGTGGTTACCTTCGGGTATAGGCCGTGGAGCGGAGATGTTGTGAAATTGTGATTGGAATGCTCCAGCGGTTACCTACGGGTATAGGCCGTAGAGCGGAATTGGTTACAACCAGGATGGTGAGGGCCATTCCTGTGATCTGATATCGGTGGTGAGGGCCACCTATGTTACAGTGGTGAGGGCCACTGCCTTATCGCTATGGTTCCCTATATGCCAGTAGAGCCTGATCCAAAGTCTTGTTTCTTTTAAACCACGTAATGCAAAATGAGTTTGAATTATGGTTTTGACATTTGTTGGAAGCATATTTACACTGAATGTACAAAAACTTCCATTGGTTTAAGGTTGGTTGATTTATGATTTAATTATTTCATTTTGTTTCAAAGGCTTTCACGTTTTACTTATATTTTCATCGGTAAAGTACCCACTGAGCGACAACGCTCAGCGAGTTAAGTTTTCCTTGACTCGTAGGTTCGAAGCAGTAGATAAATCTTGGGGAAGCAACGACCAGACCACAGCAAATCTCAGGGGTAGATCTTTTAGTTCCATTATGAGTTAGTTAGTTGTGGCATGTATATGAATAAATATAAAAGAGAATTTCTATGTTATAATTGTATGTTAGTAGTGTGTAATAATCATAAATCTTTACTTTATGTTGTATTAGAAGTGTGAACTCTTCTTGCAGATTTGTAGTTGAGGGTATAAGGTGAATTCATAGGGAGTGTATTAAATTTGATAGTATTCACATTGGTCTGTGTAAAGTGTTTTCAAAAATCAGAAAAACAAGTTTTGTCGACACTTGGGATCCAAATTTCTAGGCGAAACTATGGCAAAATTTCTGTAAAAATCGGAACTAAAATTTGACGAAGTAAAATTGGTAGCAACGTTAGGATAGTGTGGCGCCTCTACTCGGCTTACACATGTAGGTTGGGAAGGGGTGTTACAAATAATATATTAATATAAATAATAAATATTATAAAAAATTATTTCTAACTGTTTTTAAAATATTGGACTGGACTTGGTAAAAAAATAAGGGTTTACAGTTTGTCCCCTGCTTGAACAATCTGAGACTTCAGTAGAAGAGAGTGAAAAGCAACATGTCTTTGAGTTGATTTTGGATAAGGATGGGTTCTCGACCCGGGATTAGAAATGGTTAGGTTCTCGACCCTAAACTAGATTTGGATTCTCGATCCAAGATTAGATTTTGGGTTCTCAACCTGAGACTAGATTTTGGGTTCTCGACCCGAGAGTAGATTTTGGGCTCTCGACATGAAACTAGATTTTGGATTCCTAACCGAAACTGAATTTTGGGTGCTTAGCCGAAGATTGGATTTACTTTGGGTACTTGGACTGTAACACCCCTATACCCCGTATACGCACACTACATACTACTACACCTGTAATATACGTATACCGAATACAGGAGTGCCACGGTTTATATTAGATAACCCAATTTTTCTCTTCTGCAATAATATAAGAAAACTTAAAACACTTCATATTATATTATAAACTATATTAGATAAAACATTTATTCATTATGCAGAAAATGCAGTGGTATTTACATATATAAATACATCAAAATCCATGTTTACAAAACATAAAGTTTATACATGTTTGGCAGTTTGTCTCTGATCTTTAAACCCACAATCAAATCAATCTCGGGTCCAAGTACCCAATCTCGAGTTTGAGTACCCAATCTTGGGTCCAAGTACCCAAACCAAATTCAATCCCGGGTCTAAGTACCCATATCAAATTCATTCTTAGGTCCAAGTGCCCCAATCAAATCAATCTCGGGTACAAGTACCCAATCCCGGGTCCAAGTACCCAAATTCAATCTAATCTTGGGTCCAAGTACCCAAATTCAATCTAGTCTCGGGTCCAAGTACCCAAATCAAGTTCAGTCTAGGGTCCAAGTACCCATTCTCGGTTCCAAGCACCAATTCCCGGGTCCAAGTACCCAAATCAAATCATTCTCGAGTCCAAGTACCCAAATCAAATCAATCTCGAGTCCAAGTACCCAAATCAATTCAAGCTTGGGTCCAAGTACCCAATCTCTGGTCCAAGTACCCAATCCCGAGTCCAAGTATCCAAATTCAATCTAGTCTTGGGTCTAGAACCCAAATTATCCTTAGGTCCAGAACCTACAATCTTTTCTAAGTCCAGAACTTAGCTCGGGTCCAGAACCCAAATTATTCTTAGGTCTAGAACCTAAAATTACACTTAGGTCCATAACCTAAAATTATCCTTGAGTCCAAAACTCGAACCGGGTCCAAAACCCAAAACTTCAACCATCTCAAAAATTAAGTCTTATTGCTTTTCACTCTCTTTCACTAAAGTCTCAGATCATTCAAGCAGGGGGCAAACTGTAGACCCTTAATTTTTTACCCAGTTCGGTCCAATATATTTTAATTAGTCCAAAATAATTTTGTGTTATCCAATATATTTTAATTAGTCCAAAACAATTTTTGTTATCTTAATTAAATAATATTTGCTTTAGTATTTAATTTTTATTAATAATAAATAATAATAATAATAATAAATAAAAAAAAATCGGCGATGAAAAATCGGCGACGAAAGGGTTGCGGGTGAAATTCCTTGGGCAATTTCGCCCGCAGCCCGCAGCCATCTGCGGTGGCTTTTTTCGCCGGAGTAATTTTTCCGCAGCAGTTTTTTTTCGCCAGCGAAATTTTTCAATCATAAATTTTTCCGAAACCAAATATAATTAGGTTTCGGTTTCCTTTTCTTAATTAATGTTAGATTCTATGAACTAAAATTAATCATAAAAATCTTCTATAAATAAGGACTAAAACAACACAGAAAAGGAGGTGAAATCTGGAATCGAAATTCATGAGAAAAAAAGGGACAATCGAGTGAATTGAAAAACTTTGAATCAATCGAACTTTTTGAGAAAAGCAAACAAGCAAATTTAATCCATCAAAGGAAACCATCTTGCCTTTGTTCTTGTTCATCTAAGAAACAATTTTTGGTGGAACCAACAAACGAAGGTATGAATTTCTTTATTTATTTTTCTTTACAGTAGCTTCATCACTCAAGATTAAAAAATTATTGTTTCTGTTTCTTCAAAATCTTAAAACCCTAATCTAATTTCTAACTTTTCAAAACCTTAAATCGCTTCAAGATTTACCAAAACCCTAATTTGCTTTTTAATTTTTTTCAAAACTCTAAATTGAATCTGTTTCTTTCCAAAATCCTAAAAAATATCTTTTTTGTTTCTATAAATCTTAAATCGTTTTGTTTATTTTCATAAAACTTCAAAAAACTATAAATTGCTTCTCCAAATTCTAAAATAAAATATATTCTCTGAAAACACTAAACCCTAATTCAACTTTAGAATCAAGACAGTAACCTCAAATCAATTATTCTAAACCCTAGTTTTCTTAAACCCTAATTCCCTTAAAGCCTTAAACCCTAATTTTTCTATATCCTAATCTTTAAAATCTTAAAACCTTACAAATTTAAATATTCAAATTCAAACACAGTAAGCCTAAAATAATAATCCAGTATAAATATAATGTTTTAAAGTGTCCAAACCCAAATTTCATGATTTCACTCCTCAAACACTAATTTTGTTAATCAAAGAATTTTATCAACCTCTTAAATTATAAAACTTTAATCCATTTCAATTCCTTTAAAACTCACAGTAGCTTAAACCAATAAATTCCAAAACCCTAAATATTAATTGAAGAATCTTAAATAGAAACAGTAGCCCTTTTGTGTCTTTAATTGCTTTATTTAATTTTATATTTGATTATGTAGTCTATTATATGCTTTAATTTATTTTCAATGCTTAGTTGATTTATTTAAGTTCAATGCTTGATTTATTTAATTTATCATGGATGGATGTTTACTTTCTATTGATGTTTAATATCTTCAATGAATGATTTATTTATGATGAATGGTTATTTACTTTTATCGATTTATTTAGATTTCCAAATGTTGTAAGAGGTATATTTCCACTTGGTAGGTACCTCATTAGCTAAATATCATGTAATTTAAATTGCTTTTCTATTTTAGAACCAATGTAAAGGACATATTTCTACCTTTCAGTGGGTGTCCTATTTAGGCATGGATTATGTAAGGGCATGTTTCCATCTTCGGATGGGTGTCCATTTATTTGTTTTGCTTAGACATTATTTTGATTTTTAATATATCGATGTTTTATTTCAATTATTGCGTGTAATATGGATGATATTGTTATATTTAAGACTTTTATAATATTAAGACCTGTAAAGGAGGCCGGTTCAAATGAACCGGGCGTTGTGGGGGTGCTGGGCCATTTCTCACCTTCCCCACATGTACCCAACTTTTCAAACCCATTAGGGGTTTGGGGATTCCTTAGGAATCGAGTCATCCACCCCTTTCTTTTTCCTGGCCCATCCGGGTGGTGACTACATTTTCTTCGAACTTAGGTTCGTGGTCTCTAAGGCCCCGAGCCTAAACAGTGCCGAAGTCTCAAGAACCAATCCACCGGGAGTGGGGCCAAAAATTCTCGCTCACAGAAGGGATTGTTGCAACCCTTGAATCCTCGTCCTTTGCCTAACTCTCTTCCAACTAATTTTGACACTAAGGCATTTTGCTAATTTCATCAAATACAAGGAAATGATAAATATTTAAGGTTGAGGCACGAGATTCAAAATTTGATTGACAATGGAAAGCTACCCGAGCCTAACAAGCCAAACACTAAAGACAATCCATTTCCAAGGTTCAATAGGGTACCACCACTGATGATCTTCATGATTGGAGGAGGTTTGCATGAAAATTTTATCATGTCTTCTTTCTAAGATGTGGAGAAGCAACCAAAGAAGAAGTGGTGTTTAGCAAAATTGAACAAGCCATGATTGGTAAAGAAGTAGCAATCTGTGTTATGAGCAAATTTTGGAATTCAAGTGATAGTGATGATGATCTTGAGCTCAAGAAAGAAGAATGGACCTGGTCTGAGCTTGAAGAAGATGAGGTGATGAACACTAGATTTGGTAAGCCTTATGCAAGGCCATCACCCAAGGAAGTAGAAGCTAATAAAGGAAAGGAAGTTAAAGTTGGGAACAAAGAAGAAGAAGATGACACTGTTCTTAAGTAGTTGAAGAGAACCTAAGCAAGTGTTAGTATTTGGGACCTATTGGCCACTTCTAAGAAGTACCATGAAACTATGGCCAAGGCTTTGGCTAGCATGCCAATTTCCACCTCTATAACACCGGATGAGCTGGTTAACTTTGTGAAAGTTGAAGGAGTGATAAAGTGTGAAGATATTCAAAAGACGGGCGAAGTTGATGTGGGAATGGTATCATTCTTAGATGCGGATTTTTCAAAAGAGGGGAGAGATCACATCCGCCCTCTCTTTATCAAAGTAGAAGTCAAGGGAAAAAGGACTCCATGTGTGATGGTTGATGATGGGTCCGCCATAAATGTTTGCCCACTTAAATTCTTGCCAAAGCTTGCTATGTCAACAGGGGATCTAAGCCCAACCGAGGTAACCATTAGGGCTTATGAAAACACTAAGAGACACACCAAAGGGACATTTAAAGCTGTTGTGAAGGTTGGTCCAATTAAATATATGGTTGAATTCATGGTTTTGGACATACCCATTACTTTTGCTCTACTTTTGAAGCGACCGTGGTTTCATCCTCTTAGTGGAGTTCCTTCCACCCTTCATCAAAAGATCAAGTTCCCAAATGAAAATGAGATGATGGTTATCAAGGCCGTAGATAATGAGGTGGTAAATGCTCTAATGATTGAGAGGCCTCTCAATGGTTTCCATGTAGTTGCAATTTCTGATGATGAAGTAGTGGACTCTAAGGTCTTGAATATGATGAAGAACATGAGCTACCTTCCTGGTGCTAGTCTTGGAAAGGGTAAGGCCGATGTGACAAAGCTTCCAGACTTCGAGACTCAAACTTCCAAGAAAGGGTTGGGGGGTATGAAGAAGCTATCAAAGATGTTCCGCCAAAGAAGAATGAGAAGATGAATTTCTCACCACTTGAAGAGATTTTTGTCAAAGCTCCAAACATGGGACCACTCCAAGGAAAGCTTGAGCCAATCATGTTCATGGGAAAGTTGATCCTGGGTTTTGAAATTTTTGCTATCGTTGCCAAGATAGTGGAACAAGTGAAGAAAGAGTTCACCCTGCCAGCCGACAAGGAGCGCAATCCAGAAAGGAAGAAGGAAGCTATCCTGAAAGCCGAGAAAACTCCAGAGGAGATTGCTGCCCTGGTTGAAGAGGAGTTTGAAGATGTTCTGCTTTATGATTTTGAGAACAATAATTTTGATTTTGATTTTAATTTGTCTGCTTTTTATGAGGATGATGATATTTTCTTTTCCAAAATGAATGCAATAAAGTCTGATTTTACTTACTTATGTGATGTTCGTCTTGATGGTTGCATACATTCAAATAGTGGTTACATGAGCATCTTTAATATTAACTCTGTTGATACACAATCATTAAATTTGGGAACAACCGAAAATTCTAAAAATATTAGCATAGCATTCGACCTTACTCCTGATGAGAGAGAGAGATTTGACAAGATATTTAAAAAATATGAAGAGGCTTTTGCTTGGTCTTATGAGGATATGCCTGGGATAGATCAAGACATAGCCGAGCATCTGATTCCTACCTACACTAACATGAAACCTGTCAAACAAAAGCTTAGACAGTTAAAACCAGAATGGGCTAAATTGGTTAAAGAAGAGGTCACTAAACAAATACAAGTAAAGTTCCTTGAAGTGATAGATTATCCATATTGGCTAGCCAACATAGTACCCGTACCAAAGAAAGATGGAAGAATTAGGGTCTGTGTGGACTATAGAGACTTGAACAAGGCTTCCCTTAAAGATGATTTTCCTTTACTGCATATATATGTCCTTATTGATAGTGCAACTTCTAGCTTGCTACACTCGTTTGTAGACAGATTTTTCGGATACAGCCATGTGTAAATGGCTCAAGAGGATAAATCTAAAATTGTCTTCATAACTACATGGGGTATATTCTGTTATAGGGTGATGCCATTTGGGTTAAAGAATGCTATAGTGACCTATCAGAGGATGGCCACCACCTTGTTTCATGATATGATGTATAAAGAAGTTGAAGTGTATGTTAATGATATGATGGTGAAGTCAGATACAAGGGAACAACACTTCCAAAACTTAGAATTATTTTTCGAGAGAGTAGTGAAGTATAAGCTAAGGTTAAACCCGAAGAAGTATGTGTTTGGAGTTACTTCTGGCAAGTTATTGGGACATTTGATAAGTCCAAATAACATTGAGATTGACCCTATCAAGGTTAAGGCAATCAAGGATATGCCAGCCCCTAAGATAGAGAGAGAAGTTCAGGGGTTTATTGGCAGGCTGTAATAAATTAGCAGATTCATAGAAAAGCTCACCACAATTTGTGAACCTATCTTTAAATTGCTTAAAAAGAATCAGCCAGTCAAGTGGAATGAAGAGTGTCTATCTTTAAATTACTTAAAAAGAATTAGCCAGTCAAGTGGAATGAAGTGTGTCAAAAGGCGTTTGAGCGTATAAAAGAGTATTTGCTTAATCCACCTATTCTAAAACAACCTAAACTTGATAAACCCTTGTTACTATACTTAGCAGTAGAGGAAGAGTCTATAGGAGCTATGCTAGCCCAAGCAGATAAGTCAGGGGTTAAGCACGTAGTCTACTATTTGAGTAGAAAGCTCCTACCTTATGAAATTATGTATACTATCATTGAAAAGACTTGTATAGCTATGGTTTAGTCTTCTAAGAAGTTGCGGCATTACTTTTAATCTTATAGTGTGCAAGCAATTTTGAGGTTTGATCCAGTGAAGTACTTAAGGGAGACAACCTCTTTAATCGAGAAATATGGTTGATGTTTGATAATTTTAGAAGAGTTTAAGATTGAGTATGTAACTAGGAAAATAATAAAAGGTAGAGTGGTGGCAGAATTCCTGGCACAACAACCATTACCGGTTAGTGAAGAGGTAGTCTTGGAATTTCTTGATGAGCATTTAGAGGCCATAGAAATACAAGAATGGAAGATGTATTTTGATGGAGTAGTGAATAGGAAAGGAGTAGGTTTAGGAGTCATACTAGAATCACCCAAAGGGGAACTTATCCCTTTAGCTAAGAAGTTGAAGTTCAAGGCAACCAATAATATGGTAGAGCATGAAGCGTGTATTTTGGTTTGGAAGCCCTGATGATTATGAAGGTGGATAAGGTGCAAGTCTTTGGTGATTCATTGCTAGTAGTATCCCAATTAAATGGAGAGTGGGAGTTAAAAGAAGAGAAGCTAAAATCATACCACCATTACTTGACCATGATGAAGAAGAATTTTAAGGAGTATAGGTTTATACACCTACCTAGAGAAGAAAACCAAATAGCCGATGCCCTAGCCACATTGGCTTCGGTATGGGAAAATCCTGTCAACTTATTCTTTAAGCCTCTGGTTTTGATCATTTCATCAACTCCTTGCTATGAATATGAGACAATCATGGAAACTAATACAGACCATGATGCATGGTATGACACTACAAGATAGTTTTTTGAGGATAAGGAATACCCTTTGGGGGCAACAAAGGAAGAAATAAGTGCCATAAGGCAATGGTCCTTACAATACATCACCTTTCATGGAGAGTTGTATCGAAGATGGCCTGATGGGGTTCACTTAAGATGCTTGAGGAAGCCTGAAGTTGAGCATATAATGTCTAAAATACACACGAGAAGTTGTGGTCCACACATGAGTGGTTTAGCCCTAGTTAAGAAGATAATTTGACAAGGTTACTAATGGTTGACCATGGAGAGAGATTGTATTGAGTTTGTGAAGAAGTTCCAACAATGTCAGATGTATGGTAATCTAAATCACATGCCTCCTGAAGAATCGCATTCTATGTCTTCACCCTGACCCTTTGTAACTTGGGGGATTGACATCATAGGAGAGATACATCCGATGGCTTCAAATGGTCACCATTTTATTGTAGCAGTAGTAGATTATTTTTTAAAGTGGGTCAAAGTGAAATCTTTCAACAAACTGGGGGCAAGGCAAATGGCTAGATTTATTGAAAAGAATCTCATCTGCAGGTATGGGGTCCCACACAGTGTGATATTAGACAATGGGATGCAATTTCAAGGAGCAGTTAGGAACTTATTCTCGAAATACCAAATCCATCATCATCAATCCTCCCCTTATAGACCAAAGGCTAATGGTGCAGTAGAAGCAACAAACAAGATAATTAAGCAGATTCTATCCAAGATGACCAAGACATACAGGGATTGGTCGAAGATACTTCCTTTTACTTTATGGGGATACAGAATAAGTGTATGAACACCGACTGGAATAACACCATTCTCTTTAGTTTATGGGATGGAGGCAGTGTTGCCAATTGAAATAGAGATTAAGTCATTGAGAGTGGTCTTGGAAGCTGAACTACCTAAGATGGAGTGGGTAGTAAGTAGATACACACTGTTAGCTTTGCTAGAAGAGAGGAGGTTGAAAGCACTGTATCATCACCTGCTGTATCAAAGGAAGATAGCTCAGGCCTATAATAGAAGGGTTAAGATCAAAAAGTTCAGAGTCGATGACTTAGTGTTGAAGTAATGTAAGCCTAATGTCTTTGATCCAACAGGAAAATTTAGGCCTAGTTGGGAAGGACCGTATATTGCAAAGCAAGTCATGAACAAGGATGCAATCAAGTTATTAGACATGGACGGGAACGAGTTTAGTGAGCCAGTGAACATTGATAGGTTGAAGAGGATTTACATATAAAAAAAGAGAGAGACAGAGCTCACTAGGTTGAAAACCCAAAAGGGCAGCCTAGGCAAAATTTAGAGCAGTATGCTAGTTTTGAAAACTCGAGAGGGCGGGCTAGGTAACAATTAGGGCTAAGCGAGAGAAAATTGTCAATTAGAAAACCTGAAAGGGCTAGTTGGTGACAAGAGTGATCTTGTGTATGTTGGCTTTATGTTTGGTTGTTCCCCAATTTAATAAAACAGAGTTAATATTGAAATTATTTTATGTGCACTGTTTCAAGTATTTAACAAAATATGGTAAAATAAATAACACAATAGCAAAAGGTGATGACAAATTATAAAAGGAAAAGAAACATCTCTTATTATTATTTTCATTATTTTTTCATCCTAACATTATTCTTTCTATAGAATTGACAAATTTAAAATCTATGGTAGGTGATAAGTGTAGCGTGTAGGTCAGCTTTGCTTCAGCCAATCCAAGAAGGCTTCAGTCAGACAGGACATGTCCAAGTCAGGAGTAAACTCAGAACCTCGAGGCTCGGCTCCATACTGACGGTCAAGTCGGTGAGAATCATAGCAAGTACCTCGATGAAGAGCAGCAAGAGGAACATACATCAAATACGTCTGAATGGTGATACGAGAAATCTTCCACTAAAGTACTAACTAACGGATGTTGACTGTAGCACGTGAGAAGATCTAGTCAACCCAGTTCACATACAAAGAAGCAGGATAGAGTAGTTTTCTAGCAGAATGATGTCTCAACAGATATCTGGCAAAATCCATGGATGGAGTGTCAAGCAAACAGAAACGCTCTTGAAGCCAAATATGTAAGCAGAAGAAAATAATTAAAAAAATAGCTCGTTAGGTAAAAAATCTGCAAGGGCGGCCTAAACAAAAGCTAGGGTGGTTCACTAGTTCTGAAAACCCACAAGGGCAGTCTAGGCAAGAATTAGAACCAATATTAAAAAAGGGGTACACTAAGTTGAAAACCCACAAGGGCAGCTAAGGCAAAAATTAGGACAGCTCGCTAGTTCTAAAAATCCATAAAGGCAGACTAGACAAAATTAGAGCAATAAAAAAAAGGAGGCCTAAATTGAAAACTCTAAAGGGAGGTTTAGGTAGTTACCTAAAGCAGTAACAGACTCCCAGCTAATCTCCTTGATGATCCTAATTTAAATTGGTCCAATCCAACTAAAGTCTCAGCTAAGATCACAGGTATCGGCGACAAGCCTCCGTCCATTTTGTCCGTGATATCCAATACTCATGGATCGATATTGCCATTGGAAGAAACAAGAAAGAATTGGCTAATCAAGTAGAGACAAAACATGCATCCCCAAGTTTTGGTAGGAGCCAACTGAGAAATTCAAAAGTTAATCAAGAGACCAAGCAAAATTTTCATACCTCTCATCAATTGTAGAACTTCGGGCTTTGAAAGTTGAAACAACATTTGCATCTTTTGTTGAGTTTTGGAAGTCAATATAGGCAATGCCATTGGTTGATTGCTTAGATATCCAAGGATGGCCTCAAAATCTTTAATCATGGGACATAACTCAAAGTCATTTATCTTAAATGTCCTAGAATTCACATTCCAGAAGGAAACCATGGCATGTAAAAAAGAATGGTCCAGTTTAATATTTTGAAAGCACTTCAAAGTATTGATTTGAGACTAAGATATTTGTTCCCAATGAATAGCTTTCATATTTTTAAATAAAACTTTTATGTTCTTCAAATTAAGTTTTATCATTGTTAAAGATTAAAGGAAAATTAAAATTGTTGAAAGGAATTTTGACACTGAAATTAAAATTCGTGAAGAATTTCCTGGCTTCTGTGTGAGGTCATAGCATTGAAGGAGAATTTATATAAGGAGATTGGCTATACCAAATTTGACAAGGAATGGCTTGAGATCGAGACGCTCAAGGATTGGAAATCAACGATGAAATGGTTTTTGAGTTGCCGCGTTACTTTTGGTTTTGTGAATCCGTGCTAAATTAGGATTCTTAATTGTGAGAGGAAGGACTTATGAATTGTGAGTGGGGATTTTCGCCCCCACTCCCAGTGGAATGGTTCTTATGACTTCTGCACTGTTAGGATCAGGGCCTTAGAGAACACGGACCTAAGCCTGGAGAAAATTGGAGTCACCACCCAGACAGGCTGGGAAAAAGAAAGGGGTAGATGACTCGATTCCTAAGGAATCCCCAACCCTCTAATGGGTTCATAAAGTTAGGTACATGTAGGGAAGGTGAGAAATGGCCCAGCACCCCCACAACGCTCGGTTCATTGGAACTGGCCTCCTTTTCAGGTAATAATATTACAAAATTCTTAAATATAATAACATTATCCATATTACATGCGATCATAAGAATAAATAAATACTTCATTAAAAATCATAGCAATGTTCAAACAAAAGAAATAAATGGACACCCATCCGAGGATGAAAACATGCCCTTACATCGTCTATGTCTAAGACTAAATAGGACAACCACAGAAAGGTGAAAATGTATCCTTTACATTGATCCCAAAATACAAAAATAATTTAAATTACATAAGGACTAATTAATGAGGTACCCACAAGGTAGAAACATACTTCTTACATAATGAAAAAGATAAGGTAAATCAATAAAAAAATATTCAACCATTCATTATGAAAGGAAACCATTCATTATAAGCCAAATAAAGATCAAGATATGAAGATGTAAACTAAATACATAAAGCATAATTCCAATAACAATTAAAGATTAAATACACAAGTTAGGGTTTTATGGGTCATGGTTTAAGAAACTAGGGTTTGTGGTTTGGAATTAGGGTTTGGACCTAAATTTGGAAATTGAACTTACTGGAATTAGGGTTTTAGGCTTTGGGGTTTTAGTTTTGGGAATCAGAATTTAAGGATTTTAAGGCTCTTTGACTAAGGTTTGGAACAAATTAGGTTTTAAGTCTACTAGATTACAGTTTTGGTGTTTTGGATAAAATAATTTGAAAGTAAGGTTTTTGGATGACAAGACTTAAAAGAGATTAGGGTTTTAATTTATTATTTTAGAAAAACAGTGATTTGGAGAAATTAATTAAGCTTTTGGAAAAATAATTAGGGTTTTAGGATTTAATGAAAACTGTGTAAGGTTTTGGACAAAAAAATAGTTTATGGATTTGAGTTTTAACAAAAGAATTTAGGGTTTTTGAGGTTAGCTAGCCACTGAAATATTAGGGTTTAAGGATTTTAAGGAATTAGATGAGGATTTAAGGATTTAATGAATTAGGGTTTCGGTTCATAAAAAATATAAATCAGTTTTTACAATTTTATGCTACTAGAAAATTAATATCAAAACACTTTAAGAAATGAAAAGAAAGCATGTTATGGCTACTGTGAATATAAAAAATCATTAGTGAAGATCAAAACTCTATTGTTGGTTCCACCATAATTGTATCGTTGGAATTCTCAGGAGACCTTGATCAAGACAACACAACTTGTTGCCTTGTGGATGGGAGTGTTATTTTTCCTTGACTGCTTCGGGTTACTTCAAATTAAAAGTTCAATCTTCAGTAATTTTTGTTGTCCCCTCCTTCTATGTTTTAAGACTCATATTTATAGAATTTTAAAGTAAAACCTAATATCTTCAGAAATTTCAAACCATTTAGGAAGTTTATTTGAGTTTCCGAGTAAAAATAGGATTTTAGCAAAAATTGGCCAACGTGCTAGCACGGGCTGCTGAGACACAAGCAACGGGCTGGGACATGAACAATTGGTCGAGCACCTATGAGGTGTTGCCCAATTCGTCGCAGCAGTCAACTGCGGTGACTTGGCCCAGGCCAATTCGCTGCAGCTAGTGCTTGCAGTGATTTTTGCCTGCCACGTGTTGCTCACCGATTGGTCCGCCTGATTTTTTTATTTTTTATTATTTTATATATATTAAAAAATAAGTAAAATGAATAATAAATAATAAAATAAATATTAAATAAAATAAAATAATACCACAAAAATTATTTCGGACTTATTTTAAAAATTTGGACTGGACTTGGTCAAAAATTAAGGGTTTACAGTGTGCCTCCTGCTTGAACGATCTGAGACTTTTAGTAGAAGAGAGTAAAAAGCAACATTACTTTAAGTAGATAAGGATGGGTTCTAGATCCGGTGGTGAGTTTGGGACTCAAAAAAATGATTTGGGTTCTGGTCTCGAAATGAGTTCTGGACTAAAAAATGATTTGGGTTCTGGACCAAGGATGAGTTCTGGACTCAAAAATAATTTGGGTTCTTGACCCAGTGGTGAGTTCTGAACTCAAAAATGATTTGGGTTCTAGACCTGGGATGAGTTCTGGACTAAAAAATGATTTGGGTTCTAGACCTGGGATGAGTTTTGGACTCAAATATGATTTGGGTTCTAGACCTGAAAATAATTTTGGTTCTAGACACGGGATGAGTTCTGGACTCAAAAAAAATTTGGGTTCTAGACCTAAAAATGTTTTGGGTTATGGACCCAAAATGAGTTCTAGACTAAAAAATGATTTGGGTTTTGGACTCAAAAATAATTTGGGTTCTGGACCCGGAATGAGTTTTAGACTCAAAATGATCTGGGTTCTGGACCCAGTGGTGAGTTTTGAACTCAAAAATGATTTGGGTTCTGGACCTAGGATGAGTTCTGAACTCAAAAATAATTTGGGTTCTGGACCCGGAATGAGTTCTGAACTCAAATATGATTTGGGTTCTGGACCTGAAAATGATTTGGGTTCTAGACCTGATGGTTGCAAAAATAATTCTAGTCAGTAGGGTATTAATCAAAATGCAAAAAAATTTAACTATTTTTTCCCATATCTATATCATTTTGCCTCCTACTTGAAAAATTGAAAATATTTTTTTAAAAATGCAAATAATTGAATAGAATGATTGAAATTTACTATTTAGATATTGTTCGATACTATTTGCTCACTATTCACCAATAGTTTTTTTTTTGTTCACAAAATTACTAATCATTTTTGTCTTTTTGTTTTGCTATTTGCCTATAAAAAGGCTCTCGTTTTCCTTCATTTCACTCACTTTTTATTTCAATAAGTTATATATAGATTTGAGAGAGTTTAGCTATCAAATGGAAGGAAGGTATGCTTCAAGATTCAAACCTCGATCTAATGCTGAGTTGCTAGAATTTATTTGACAATATGAATGTGGAACTATTAATCCACTAGCTGGAATGCAAATACATCGCCGTTTTCGTCTAAAGAACTGAGGTAACACTACAACTTTAGCAGCATAAATACTTATTATTTTATTTTTATTTTTATTTTTATTTTATTTAATTTGTTATTTGTTATTATAGTTTAGTATATTAGCAAATGAATAGTGACAAATGATAAAAATAATAAAATAAAATACAGTAATGAGTAATTTCAGACTTGGAAACAATAGGAGTTGTGATATTATATGCTTACCTCGTATTGGTTTATCTTATTCAATTTTAGCGTGATCATTGCATTGTCTGGGGTGGGGGGTCTGTCTATAAAGCTCGACAATGGTATGATATAGCACCTTCTCGGATAAAACGGATCATTTGAGAGTGCGATTTTGAAAGCTTTGTTTTGCAATTACCATCTGAGGAATGCCCAATAGACCATAGTGTAGTTCAAGCATTATCGGAGTAGTTGATGGACACGACCCATACCTTGCACCTACCTGTTGGAGAAATGACTATTTGCCTAGTTGATTTTTTGGCCATAACTGGTATCTGGTACCATGGCTTCCATTCCTCTTACCAATGATATCCTGGCACACGAAGAGATTCAACAATTAATCGATATGGAACCTTCACTCAAAAAGCCCTTTAAGATAAAAATGAGCTGATTCAGAGTTATTAAATGAGCTATGATTGACGTGTTCATAGAGAAATAGCCAAACAATATGCTCGGAGATTTTTGCTATATTTGCTTAGGTCAACCATTTTATGCAACACCGAATTTGCCATCCATCTGTCGGTGTTGAGGGCTCTCACTTATATGGATATGGTACAGCTTGACGGCTGGGGTGAAGCTGGCCTTGCCTGTCTTTATCATGGCCTAGACAAGATTTGTAGGAATAAGAAGTCTTACATTGGCTTCATGGTGATTGTCGAGGTACTATCTATTGCCAATGCTAATTCAACTTATATATTTGCATAAATTTGATTTTCATTGTCATTACAGGTATGGGCTTATGAGCATAATCTCATGAGGGTGCCTGATATTTCCCGAGAGATAGATAGATATCCAAGGTTAGGTTTTTGGCTATTTGACCGCACAACAGTTTTTGACTCTCACCATGTGCACACCCAGCGTTATCACTTGAGTTGCCTCACCAAGAACTAGGTAAATTAGTATTAGTATGCTTTATAGTTTATCTAAAAAGTTTACTTACCTTTTGTCATCCTGTAGGTCAACTTGGCTTTGTGTAAAGTTGAAGAGCGGGCGAGTTAGACTTCTCTTATGAATGATACATTGTCTTACCAGAACTCTCGCCGAATCATTACTAGGCCTATATCTAGTGGCTGGTTTCTTGGAGAAAGTGTGTATGATTGGTTTCTTAGTCTTGAGCAGCATAGGATCCTGATGAACTGCTAAATGTATACTTTGAATATTACATCAATGCCGAAAAATTCATGGAAGTTAGCTCAAAATGGCTATGATATTGAAGAGTATCATTGTGTACCGGGTGCATCATACACAGAATTCATTTGATCATAGCTTTTAAAATTTGATGTGTCTCCTATTGGCATTTGAGGACTTCCCGAGGAGGAAGAAGAAAATGATGAGGAAATCGGTGATGAAGAAAAGGAGAGAGAATCTATCTCTTATTCCAAGGCCGAAACCTGTCAGGTAAATTTGTGTCAATATATCATTGCAATTGCTTCTTTTTCAACTTATTTTGGCTGTCTTTATGATTATTGCAGGCTGCTGGCTCATTTTATCATGAGGTCGAACCTTCCTCTATTGTTCCTCCACTTGCTCCTTCTCATCAACCTTAAGTACCATCTCATCCTCAAGACTCTGAAAAGAGTTACCTGGTAGGTCTTCCTATTTCATGATGATTTATGCTATATGTATGCATGATCATGTATGTTCTTACCCTTTCCTTTTCTGGCTCACAATGAATGCTTGAAGAGCAAAACAAGAAATTGCAGGAAGAGTTAGCTACTAGCCGCCAATAGATCACCCATCTCGAAAGATTGTATCATCATTCGGCGCAAAACTTTCGAGACTTTCAGTTCCAAGGAATGAGGGATCCTAAGGCTTCATCTTCTAGGGGACCCCAAGCTATAGACCATGAGATTCATGTGTCTACTCTAGACGATTATTGCTATAGGCATAAATTCCAGGGTAGAGATTCAGGTGCTCCTTCTTTAGGTGGACTTGGGACAGGTGATATGCCTCCTCCAACAGGCGACGACTTTCTCAGAGCTTTATTTGATTATGGACCACCTCCTCCTTCTTAGTGATCTTTGAGAAAATATTGTTTTATAATTGATTAATAATAACAGCAATGATGATTATAATAATAATAACAATATTTTTATTTTACTGCAACTTTTGACTTCTCTTCTTTATATATATATATATATATATTTATTATTATCATTACAACATAGAAATCTGTCTCACAATTCAAAACCATAAAGCACCTGTGATTTGCAAATCCAAATGTAACGCGGCAATTGAAATTATCTTTCCTTGCGCATTTCGTCCTGAATTATTGCTCTTTCCTTATTAAACTCGGTGAACAAAGTAATCCCTATATAAGGCAGCTTCCAATGTTATAAATCCAACGAAAATCAAGAAATTCTCCACTCAATTCCATTTCAATATCAGAAATTCCTTTCATCAATTTTTAATTTTTCTTTAATTACAAAGATGACAAAACTCAATTTGAAGAAAATTAAAGGTTTATTTAAAAATATGAAAGTTATTCATTGGGAACAAAAATCTTGGTCTCAAATTAATACTTTGAAGTGCTTTCAAAATGTTAAATTAGATTATTCTTTTCTTCATGCCATGGTTTCCTGCGTGATGAATCACAATCGTGCTAAGCCAAAAGCTTAGTGATACAAACTTTGACAACAATATAGTTCAAATGCAATGCTAATGCACAACACATAAGGATATTATATTTCATACCATTATATCATTATATCTTGATAAATTGCTCAATTATTCCATAATTCATAATTCACATAAAAGCAAACACAAGCATGGGCCCAAAAGGATCTAAGATGCCATTCAAATTCTAGAGTTACTGTTTTGGTCCAAGATGACACCATATGTCTAGCCCGAAGGCAAATCATAATCACAATGAGGATTACCTCATATGTAACATCCCAACTAGGATTCAAGGACTAGGCCCAACCAACTTCAAGGATCTGCTACATCATGTAACACCCAACTAGGCTTCAAGGACCAAGCCCAACCCAGCTTCAAGGGACTGGTACGTCTTAGGCATGCCGCCAAACACAAAACTCTAAAAATTGAATAACATAATAGGTACACACTTCTTTCATAATTCCATTATCAAACCCTTTCTCATTTTCTCATGATCACACTAGGCACAATGCTTCAAATATCTCATTTATATCAATATAGCCATCACTAATGGCTTTACATACCATATTTAATTTATACATAACAAATTGCAATACCCATACGTTTCGGGCCATTATCATATTTTGCACAAAGTTCACATTACATATAATGCATTTGTAACATTATACAAATCATAACATATTTCTCATGCACTAATAATATAGTAGGTAACTTAAACATTTTCTAACCAAATGTGTTAAGTCCCAATGTCATGTAAATATAAACAATTATTCAAAGTTTGTATTTACCTCTAAAAGCAATAAACACCACTTTCAACCTCCTCTTCCAAGATATCCCTTAACAGTTGGATTGGGTAACTCAAATATCTTCAAAGCCTAAACTAAATGTGATTATAAATAATCACTTACTGATGCACTTATAGGTATAAACAAAACCTCTCAACACAAGGATAAGATACACAAAGAAAAATAAGGAAAAGAACTATCTAGGGCAAACTCTACACATGACACACTCAACAACACAGACGTGTCAATGACCGAGCCCTAAACCCATAACACAGAAGCTTTGACATGCTCAGGGACATGGGTGTGTCAATGATTGTGCCAAAACTCCTACAACACAATAGCTATGACACACTCAGTGAAATAGACATGTCACTATACGTGTCAATACTTCAATAACACAGTAGATATGACACGCTCAATGACATGGGTGTGTCACTGCACGTGTCAATATTTCAACATCATAAAAGCTATGGCATGCTCAGTGACATGGGCATGTCACTGCATGTGTCACCAACGCTGAAAACAAAACCATCAACATGCCCAAAAGCATGGCCGTGTCACCGGGTGTGTCAGGCCAAAATCCTGATATCTACACATAATTGTCACATCCACCTATTATCTTACATTAACCTTTTCAACTCCATACAAACTCAACCAAATCCATCATTATACCACATAATACTTGTATAAACATCAAAACAACTCAATGAAAAGCAAAATACACAATTACAACCATGACTTCACAACTCAAAAGTTAGACAATCCAAAACTCTTATTCTCTTCACCAAACTTTAACTTTTCTTCAATTGAACCCTAAATTTCTTAGTTAACTAGTCAAAAGAACTTCAAACATACCAATATCTACCTTTAACACATACTACACTAAACATCCAATTCACACAAATACAACTTCCAAAGGAAATCAAAGAAACAAGTTGGAAACTTACCAAATATGAAGAAAATCCTTAAAACTCCAACTTGAACACTTGAAATCCTTCAATTACTTGAGTTAGCAAGAAGCAAAATTCCTCTCTTCCTTTGATGAAGGTGGCCGGCTTCAATGGAGAAAGAAAAAAGAAGAAGAAGAAAATGATCACCAACTCCACTACCAACAATCCCTTTTAACCACACAATTATTCCTCTTTCACTCTCCACCAAGTAAAATATATTACTTAATTAATATACACTATGTCACCTTCCACTAACCATTTAATTAATATCTTAATAACTAAAATAACATTTGACCATATTAAAATGTTGACTTATATATATATGTATATCTACATATATATATATCATATACACATTTTCCTTTTTCACTTAATTATATATATACTTTTAAATCATTTATTTAATTTTCAAAAATTAATATTTTTAAAATTTTGGGATATTATAATTCTCCCCCTCAACAAATAAATTTCAACCTCAAAATTACCTGCTCTTAAGTCTGGAACAACTAGGGATACTGATTCCGCATCATCCGCTCAGTCTCCTATGTTGCCTCTTTAGTAGCGTGATTCTTCCAAAGAACTTTCATAAGTGGCACCTTCTTATTTTTCAACTCCTTCATGTGCCAAAATAAGCACTAGTTCTTCCTCATAAGTATGATCTGAACTCACCTCAATAGACTCCACTGATAAAATATGAGATGGGTCTAACCTGTACCTCCAAAGCATAAAGACATGGAAGACATTGTGAATTCGATCTAATTCAGGCGATAAAGCTAGTTTATAGGCCACTGGTCCAACTCTTTCTAGTACCTCATAAGGTCCTATGAAATGAGGACTCAACTTTCCTTTGCGGCTAAATCTCAAAATTTTCTTCCAAGGAGACACTTTCAAAAATACTTTATCTCTTACACTGAACTCTATATCTCTTCTTTTTAAATCTGAATTTGATTTATGTCGGTCTGAGGCTGATTTCAGATAATTCCTAATCACCTTTACTTTCTCTTCTGTTTCCCTAATCAAATCAGGACCAATCAACTTACCTTCTCCAACCTCATCCCAATATAGAGGTGTCCTGCATCTCCTACCATACAATGCCTTATAAGGTGCCATTCTAATACTGGACTGATGACTGTTGTTATAACCAAATTCAATCAGTGGTAAGAATCTATCCCAGCTCCCAGAAAAATCAATGATACATCTCCTCAACATGTCCTCTAAAATCTATATCACTCTCTCTGACTACTCATCTGTCTGAGGATGGAAAGCAGTGCTAAAATGTAACCGAGAGCCTAAAGCATCCTGTAAACTTCTCCATAATCTCGATGTAAATTGGGGATCTTGGTCAGATACCAAAGAAATTGGAACTCAATGTAACCTTACTATTTCACTGATATATAGCTTAGCCAAACTCTTAAGAGAATAATCCATCCGATCTGGAAGAAAATGAGCCATCTTCGTCATCCGATCAACAATCAACCAAATTGCATCATGCTTCTTCTGAGTCAAAGGCAATCCAGTCACAAAATCCATCGTCACTCGCTCCCATTTCCATTCTGGCACTGATAATCCCAAAGGAACTTGTATTCAGCCTTCACTCTATGACAAGTGAGACATCTATATACAAACTATGTTATGTCCCTCTTCATACCTGACCACCAATAATATTATTTTAAATCTTGATACATCTTGGTACTCCCAGGGTGCATCACATAAGCTGACTGATGTGCTTCCTCCAAAATTACCTTTTTTAGTCTTGCATCATTAGGAACACAACCTATCTCTGTACCACAAACTGCAATCACTTCTCACATGAAAGTCTCGACTCTCCCCCTTTTGGCAATCCAATATAGCTTTCTGGATTTTCTCATCTGCCAACTAAGTCTCCCTAATATGATCCAATAACACCAGCCTCAATTGCAACTCAGCCATCAATGCACCATCATCACAAGACTCAAATCTGGCATGCAATGCTCTCAACTCAACAAGCAACAAGTGCGAATAAGCAGTCAAACCTACCAAAGACTTCTGACTCAAGGCATCAACAACAACATTTGCCTTACTAGGATGATAAACAATTAAATAGTCATAGTCTTTAATCAACTCTAACCATTGTGTCTGCCAAAGATTTAACTCTCTCTGAACACCCAGATAATTCAAACTCTTGTGATCCGTATAAATGAAACACTTCTCCCCATACAAGTAATGTCGCCAAATCTTCAAAGCAAAAACTATAGCTGCTAACTCCCAATCATGCGTCGGGTAATTTAGCTCATGTGGCTTCAACTGTCGAGAGGCATAAGCAATGACTCTATCCTCCTGCATCAGAACACAACTTAAACCACTATATGAAGCATCACTATATATCACATATGGTTTACCTTTCAAAAGCAGGGTAAGGATAGGAGCCTGAGTCAACATCTCCCTCAGCTGCTCAAAGCTTGCCTGACACTGATCTGTCCACACGAATCTAACTCCCTTCTGAAGTAATCTGGTGAGTGGAGTAGCTATCATAGAAAATCCTTTCACAAATCATCGATAATAGCCTGCCAAACCCAAAAAACTTCTAACCTCTGTCACAGTCTTCGGTGGACTCCAATTCAAAATAGCCTCAACTTTACTCAGATCAACTCTAATACCCTATGCTAAAACCACATGATCAAGAAAAGTCACTTGTTCAAGCCAAAACTCACATTAAGACAACTTATCATACAACTACTTCTCTCTCAGAGTTTGAAATACAATCCGCAAATGCTTGTCTGATCCTCCTCATTACGTGAATACACCAAAATATCATTAATAAAAACCACCACAAATTGATCTAGATAGGATCTGAATACCCTATTCATCAAATCCATAAATGCTGCTGGTGCATTCATCAACCCAAAAGGCATCACCAAGAACTCATAAATGCCCATACCTCATACGGAAAGCTATCTTAGGTACATCTTCATCTCTATCTCTCAACTGATGGTACCTTGATCTCAAATCAATCTTAGAGAATATTGTTGCTCCTTTCAACTAATCAAAGAGATCATCTATCCTAGGCAATAGATACTTATTCTTAATGGTCACTTTATTCAACTTTCGATAATCAATGCACAATCTTAAGGTACCATCCTTCTTCTTCACAAATAAAATGGGCGCTCCCCACGGAGAAACACTAGGGCGAACGAACCCTTTATCCAATAATTCCTGCAACTTCACCTTCAGCTCTCTCAACTCAGCAGGTGCCATATGATAAGGAGTAATAGAGATGGGAGTAGTACCGGGTAACAAATCGATACCAAAACTCAGCCTCTCTCTCAGGGGGTATCCCTGGCAACTCCTTAGGAAAAACATTTGGAAACTCAACAACTGTGGATATACTATCTAGCTGGGAACCCACTACTCTGGTATCTACAACATAGCAAGATAAACTTCATATCCTTTTTGAATCATCCTCCCAGATGAAACAACTGAAACAAACATGGATGAAAGATGTCTCTGCTCACTAGATACCATCATATTCCTGCTATCACAGGTTCTCAGGGTAACACACTTTTGCTGACAATCTACCACAACCCCATGCTTAGATAACCAATCCATGCCTAAAATTAAATCATACTCCTTGAAAGGCATCTAAATGAAGTCACTAAATAAATCCTCACCCTGAACCACAACTGGACTAGTACAAAAATGACACAAACACTGGAATAAATTAAAACTACCAAAATTGATGTAATCACTGAATAAATAGATTAAAACTACCAAAATGCATGAAGAAAACAATAATCATCATAATAAATAAGTTACAATTCTATGACAAAAACTAATAAAACAACTACCCCACACTTAAAACTTTGCTTGTCCTTAAGCGAATTCACATGGCATAAATTAAAAACTCAAATAACCTTAACTATAATTCAAGTATATAAAATGAAATCCTTTAAGACTCAGCCATAAATAAATGCAATTTACTTCAATCAAGATTTTCTTAACTCATTCATTAATCCAGACATAACAAATCTCATCTCTCATCTAAGTGTTTCACTCAATTTCAAAGGTTAATTCACTCAAACAACTCATGACTGCATACTGCCATAAACTTGCTTAATTATCCAATCTCTCTCACTGATTTTCTCAAGAAATAATCCGAAGGTCTTTTTGTTTGGATGTAATGGGGCTAAGATGAAGGTGTGAGAAAAGACATTTAAGTTGGAACATCAAGAAATGGAGTATCTAAATTAGACAATACTATTGCTTAGAAACTCGTAACTCCCTCAAATGGCATATTCACCAACCCTTGATAATCTCACATACTTGCATACTTAAAGAAAAGTACATGAGTTGAAATTCCTCTTTGATGACTAATGCTAGAAAAAAATATGAATTTTGTATATATATATATATATCTTCTCTTTTATTATTTTATTATTTTTTATATATATATACAAAATATAAAATTGCATGGAACATCTAGCTCGAAA
Organism: Garcia nutans; assembly: GCA_947685225.1. Classification (NCBI taxonomy): domain Eukaryota; kingdom Viridiplantae; phylum Streptophyta; class Magnoliopsida; order Malpighiales; family Euphorbiaceae; genus Garcia; species Garcia nutans. The sequence goes on along the minus strand of CANTUV010000005.1, from coordinate 33,557,780 downwards.
TGTAGAGGAAAAGAATAATCAACTCTTAGTCAAATACAATGCGCAAAGTATGCATTTTAGCCCCAAATCTTACTAAAGCAATACTATTTTTTTTAATTAAAATTGCTTACCCCACACTTATGAATTAAACCACCCTATTGTCATATCATAAGAAACTCCATTCCTTAATGAAGGTATGATGATAATAGGAAAATGTTGTGTTGTGAATTGTGTTGATCAATCAAGAAAAAGTCAAAGGCTCAACTTGGCTCACTAAGGAATTCATAATTAAGGGAGATCTTTTTAAGCTAAAGGGGGGTAATCCTAATTTGCCTTCATCATGTTAAAACTTGAGATGAAATCATAATGTGAATTCAATTAGTATGCAAAAGCAAGTTCTAGAGATGCAAAATCATGACGGCGTACACTTAAGAAAGAAAATTGATTGACAATAATATTAAATCTATAAGGCTCAAAACTCACAAAGGGTGGGTTCTCAGAGATTTATATATCATGAATAGCAGAATGTGAAAATTGATCCTGAATGAATTCAAATGCTAATCTCTATGCTGATACTAAAGGCTCAAATATAATGCTAGAATTACAGAAAAGTCAATAAGTTTCCAACACTTATGCCATGAACAACGCACAATATAACACACAAAGATAAACACAACAAAAATTAAAGGAAAGCTTAAAGATTACCCCACACTTATGAATTACATTGTCCTCAATGGAAACAAGGATAATAAAGAAAAAGAGTTAAGGTACAACCTATTTTCCATTGTTCCCTTGTGAGGCAAATGCTACCTTTTCACCCATAAACATCAATTGTTCATAAACAAAATACAATAAATATAAAATAACCAAAATATAAAGTGTTAACATTAAAAACAAAAATGAAAAATAACAATGAAAATATGCTATAACTAAACACAAGAAAGTAAGGAATTTTCTCAAAAGATTAGAGCCAATTTGATCTACGGTGAAGGAGGATGTGATGATGATGCAACTGAAGGATGGAGGCTCAGAATCTTAGCAAGGTTGCTATTAATTTGGTCCAACTATTGCAAGACCGTAGCATGGTTACGATCGACCTTGCTTTCCATTGCCTCTATCCTATTAAGTATCTCCTGATTGTCCGAGACTAGAGCATCTTCATCCAAATCAAGAGAATCTGAGTCGGACTCCTCATGGACTTGTTTCTCTTTTGTCGGCCCCCCGGTGCATCTGGCTCAACTGAAGCCATCACCTAGGCCCCTCCTCTGTTCACAACCATATGCATCTTCTCAAGTGTGGCCAAATCTAATGAATCATTACCCGAAATTTTAGTCATACGGCAGTTACTCGGGTCAAAATCATCAAGAAGGGCTATGGCTAAAGTGGTAACCAATCCTCTAATACAAATAGCACCCTTCTTTTTGTTTGCCACATTGTCAAAAACATCGGCCAACCAATAGCCGGCACTAACGGGTATGGCATTACAAGCACAATCTAAGAAAAAGAGCTCACTAATTTCCACTACACCTGGGCTTTCCTTCCGTGCAAAGAACCCACAAGACATAAAGCGATGTAAATATCTTAAAGCGGGATTACTCAATTTTGTTGCTTTGGCCGATTTGGCCACATATGTTCCCGAGCCCAGTGCTCCCCATGCAAATTGCTGTTTAAAACCCTTAGGTATAGATTTTTCCCCTTGTTGATGGAAACCAAAGATAACATTCAATTGCTCAATACTAACTACACATGGTTTCCCAAGTAATTTAAAATTCAACCTAGTGCAAATTTTCTGTTCATCTCTTTCAACCTTAAGAGAGGTTAAAAATTCCAAAGTAAGCTCTTGAAATTGCAAAGGTCGAAGGGAGACTAATTTCTCCCACCCAAGGTTTTGAACATAGCTATAAAAATTATCCCTAATATGAAGAGCATTAAGGGATTCATCGCTTACATACCTTGTTGGAAAGAAACCCCTAGCTAAAAGAGTCGCTCTCTTTGAAGATGAAGAAGATGAAGATGGAGCTGCAGTTGGAGGTTGCCTCCTCTTGAGGTGGGACACCATCTTTATTCTAGGCATATTGGTAGATTTGGAAAAATTTGAAGCTTTAACAGATTTAATTGGTTTTTGATGAGAAAAGAAGAAGATTGAACAGGTTGATTTTGGCTTTGGTGAAGAAAAATGGAGAATTAATGGGATTTTGGAAGCTTTGAGAAAACAAAAATGGAGGTTTTGGAGAGAAAGAGTTGAGAGAGAGAGAAAGGAAAAAGGAAAACTAGGGATTTAAAATGAAAGAAAAGGGCTGAAACTATGTTTTTAAACGTGGAAATCAAGGTGACACGGCCAAGCTTGGTTTAGCTTGGCCGTGCTTGATGGGTTTGGAGGGACACAGCCAGTGACTTGGCCATGTCCCCTGAACGTGTTTAATACTGTAAAACAAAAGATTGCAAGACAAAGAAAGGGACACGGGCATAAGCTTGGCCGTGTCTTTGTGACACGGCCAAGGACATGGCCAAGCCTTTTGGTCGTGTCAGGGACTGTGTATTTTGGGTTTGCTTGACACGGCCAGTGGCTTGGCCGTGTCAAGTGGCAGTGTCCTTCACTGCCATTTTGGCTCCTCATTTTTTTTTCACCAAATCTAAAAGAAATGCAATCCTCTTCCTTGCTTAACCCTGAAACCCATTAAAAAAAATAAAAACCGATCAAAGCACCCATTCCATTTATTTAAACCAAACATGAAATTAAAATTGCTAAATATGAAATTGTAACTATGAAAAGAAATGCAAACCGATGGGTTGCCTCCCATGTAGCGCTTCTTTAATGTCGTGTAGCTAGACATTACTGCAAGACTTAAGGATCGTAGATCAAAGTACTATCGATGATCATTACTTCTTGGAACCCTTCATTATATGGTTTAACTCTCTGTCCATTTACTTTAAAAGTTTCATTCATTCGAGAGTTAAGCAATTCTATAGCACCGAAAGGATATACCTGAGTTATCTCGAAAGGACCACTCCGTCGAGACTTGAGTTTTCCTTGAAACAGTAAGAGATGAGAATTAAAAAGCAAAACTTTTATAACTAGGCTCAATGTCTTTCGCACTAAAATTCTGTCATGAAGTGATTTAGTACGGTCCTTATAAATCCTCGAACTCTCATATGCCTCATTCCTTAGTTCATCTAACTCTGAAATTTGTAGAAAACGTTCTCTCTTTGCCTTGTCCAAATCTAAATTAAGAGTCTTAATTGCCTAATACACCTTGTGCTCCAACTCCATTGGTAAATGACAAGCCTTACCGAAAACCAATCGGTATGAACTCATACCCAAAGGAGTCTTGAAAGCAGTTTGATATGCCCACAATGCATCATTCAATCTACTTGCCCAATCCATCCTTGATAAGTTGACTGTTTTTTCCAGAATTCTTTTGATTTGCTTGTTGGATGTCTCAACTTGTCCTAAAGTCTGTGGACGGTATGGGGTCGCCACCTTGTGTTTCACACCCGATTTGTGCATTAATTTCTCAAAACGTTTGTTGCAGAAATGACTTCCCCCATCACTGACTATCACTCTTGGCGTGCCAAATCTGCTAAGAATGTATTCCTTCACAAATTTAACAACCACATTAGCATCATTAGTATGGGTGGGGATTCCACCCATTTTGAAACATAATCGACAGCAACTAAAATGTATTCATAACCAAAAGACTTGGGAAAAGGACCCATGAAGTCTATTCCCCAAACATCAAACAGTTCAACAACAATATAAGATTGAAGGGGCATTTCATTCCTCCTTCCAATGTTACCTACTCTTTGATAGCAGTCACAATGCTTACAATATTCTTGAGCATCTTTGAATAGAGTAGGCCAATAAAATCCACTTTGAAGCACTTTTTTTTTGCAGTATTTCTCCCTCCAAAATGACCACCACAGTGAAGGTCATGACAAAATTGATGAACACCCAGTTGTTCTTCCTCAGATACACACCTGCGAACTATCTCATCTTTGCATATCCGGAATAGGTAAGGTTCATCCCAAAAATAGAATTTACTCATGTGCAAAAACCTTTTCTTTTCCTGAAATGACATGTTAGAATGCAAAATACCACAAGCAAGATAGTTAGCAATATCTGCAAACCAAGGTGAATTCGTTACCGCAAACAACTGCGCATCAAGAAATGCTTCTAGATTTTTATGAATGCTATCAGATGCAAGATTTTCACCAAAGAAAGGTAATCTAGATAAATGATCAGCTAAAATATTTTCACTTCCCTTAGTATCTTTGATTTGAAAATCAAAATCTTGCAATAATAACACCCATCTAATTAAATGAGGTTTAGCATGTTGTTTTGTCAAAAGATATTTTAGAGCTGCATGATCTGAATGCACAATAATTTTAGACCAATTAAATATGCTCTAAACTTATCTAAGGCAAAAACAACAGCTAGCATTTCTTTTTCAGTTGTTGTGTAATTAACTTGTGCACTATATAGGGTCAAGCTAGCATAATAAATCACTCTCAAAAATTTCTCAACCCTTTGCCCATGGATAGCTCCTACTGCATGATTGGAGGCATCACACATAATTTCAAATGGTAAAGACCAAACATGAGCTACAATTACTGGTGCACTAGTCAATTTTTCCTTAAGGGAATTAAAGGCTTGCATGCATTGTTCAGTAAACTCAAATGGAACATCTTTCCCAAGAAAATGACACAATGGTTGGCTTATTTTAGAAAAATCTTTAATAAACCTCCGGTAAAAACCTGCATGCCCTAGAAAGCTTCTTATTCCCTTAACAGAGGTAGGTGGGGGTAACTTAGCAATCAACTCTACCTTAGCTTTATCCACCTCAATCCCTTTACTAGACATAACATGGCCTAATACAATGCCCTGAGTAACCATGAAATGACTCTTTTCCCAACTCAAAGTGAGGTTACATTCAATGCATCTCTCAAGCACAAGAACAAGTTTACTGAGGCAATTATCAAAAGAGTCACTGAAAATAGAAAAATCGTCCATAAATACCTCAATAAAATCATCTATCATGTCTATGAAAACAGACATCATGCATCTCTGAAAAGTTACAGGTGCATTGCACAAGCCAAAGGGCATACGCCGAAATGCATAACTCCCAAAAGGGCAAGTAAAAGTAGTCTTGGATTGATCCTCTGGTGATATCGGCACCTGATAATAACCTGAAAGTCCATCCAAAAAGCAATAATGTGAGTGTCCAGAAAGTTTATCCAGCATCTGATCAATAAAAGGAAGAGGGAAATGATCTTTCTTTGTGGCATTATTCAACTTCCTATAATCGATACACATTCTCCACCCAGTAGTAGTCCTAGTAGGGACCAATTCATTCTTTTTATTTTTTACCATAGTGATTCCTGATTTCTTAGGCTCTACATGTACTGGGCTAACCCACTCACTATTGGCCATTGGATATATCACTCCTTCATCAAGCAATTTAAGCACTTCCTTCTTAACCACTTCACTCATGTTTGGGTTAAGGCGCCTTTGGGTCTCCCTCACCGGTTTAGCTCCCTCTTCTAAGATGATTCTATGCATGCACATTGAAGGGCTAATACCTTTGATATCACTCAACCCCCATCCTATTGCTCTTTTCAATCTTTTTAGTTCACTCGCCAACCTCATCTCTTCTTTTTCAATAAGCTAGAAATTATCATGGGTAAGGTGTTGTGATCTCCTAAAAATACATATTTCAGATTTTTAGGCAACTCTTTCAGCTCTAACTCAAGTGAAGGATTATTCTCTTCTTTTTGGATGGAGGGGAGTTCAAATGCTGGGTCCTCCTTAAGTTCCTTTATTTCAGCACTCTCTAATATCTCAAGGCAACTGGCTATTTCTGAGTCAAAAATATCCAAGCCATGATCTAAGGTCAATGCCAGCTCCAATTTATCCGAGGAACCTGTTTGCAAGAAAACATATGAAACAACTGCGTCAATACAATCAATCAAAGAACAATCCTCATATAATGCAGTTGTAGGAATGGGAGAAGTGTTAAAAATAGAAAATTCAACCGTTTGTCCCAAGACAGTCATTGACAATTTACTATTTTTAACATCTATCAAGGTGTTGGTCGTAGCCATAAAAGGCCTACCCAGTAGAATAGTGTGTGCGGATGGTGTAGGGTTATTTCCTTCCATGTCAAGAACTATAAAATCCACAGGCACTATCAACCCACCAACCTTAACTAGCACATCTTCTATAACTCCTTTCGGGAATCTAAGAGACCTGTCAGCTAATTGCAAGACCATTTTGGTAGGTTTAAGTTCCCCAATTTCTAATTCAAGATACACAGAATACGGCATCAAATTAACACTGGCTCCTAAATCACACATGCCATCAGTCCCCTTTGCATTACCCATGGTAATTTTAATTATGAAACTGCCTGGATCCTTTAGCTTCAGAGGTAGTTTATGCTGTAGAACAGCAGTAGCGACCTCTGATACTATCACCTTTTCATTTAGCTCATACCTCTTTTTCTCGGTGTTAAATTCCTTGAAGAATTTGGAATAAGCCGGCATGTTCTTTATTGCTTCAAGTAAAGGTAAGTTAATACTTACCTTAGACAGCATGTTGAAGATGTCTGAAAATTGCTTATCCTATTTATCATTCTTCAACCTACTGGGGAATGGTATAGGTGGCCGGTAAGGATTACTTGCCCTGTGTAAATCTGCTGAAGGAGATTTCTCCATTGATTTTTCTACAGCACCCTTGTCCTCTGGTTCTCCTTCCTTTTTGTTCTCTTTATCACCTGCATTCATAGAATTATTTTCAACATCATTATTTATTACCTTGCCACTTCTAAGAACAATCACTGCTTGTGCCTGCTCAGGTTGACTCAAAAATTTTCCTTTTTGTTGAATCTGCATTTGTTGTGCAAGTTGTCCCACTTGGGTCTCCACTTTCTTAAAAGATGCTTCCAATGAATCCAGCCTTTTGTTATTCATCTCTTGATTCTTGGTACTGACTTGGATAAAAGCATGTAAACTATCCTCTAAACTCTCTCTCTTAGGTTTCCCTTGATTTGAAGATTGCCCCTGCGGTTGATTTTGTCTCTAGAGCAAATGGAAAGGTTGTTAAGAATTATTTGTTGCCCAGGAAAAGTTTGGATGATTCCGCCAACCAAGATTGTAAGTGTTCGAGTAAGGATCATTTCGGGCCCTTGGTTGATATCCCCCATAGCATTAACTTGCTCAGCCTCATTTCCATAAGACTCGTATGTAGAGGGGCATATATTTGCTCCATGCCTAAAGGTTCCACAAATTCCACACACTTCTTGAGTGGATGAAGAAGTATTGTTCTTCATGTTCAGCATCTGCACTTGCCTTGTCAATTTAGCTATCTGATTGACCATATCACTGTTGGCTTCCAATTGGTTAACTCCTTTACTTCTTCCTCTTACACTTTTCTGTTGAGAATTAGCTCCCAACATTTCAAAGATTTCATAAGTCTCATCTGCTGTCTTTTCTCCCATAGCTCCCCCAGCTGCGTTATCAACAGTATTCTGAAATTGCTAAGTTAGACCATCATAGAAAAACTGATTTAGAAGTTGAAGTGGGTAGTGATGGTGTGGACACTGGATCAACAACATCTTAAACCTGTCCCAAGCCTCATGAAATGGCTCTCCTTCGAATTGAGAAAATGTAGTTATTTTTCCTCTTAATTCAGTTGTCTTCTGATGTGATGAAAATTTGCCCATAAACTTGTTATAGACTTGCTGCCAAGTTGTCAAAGAATTTTCAGGCAACATCATAAGCCAGCTCTTTGCCCTATCCTTTAATGTGTATGGAAAACACCTCATCCTCAACTGGTCTTCTGTTAAACCTCTCAATGGAAATGTGTTGAGGGTGGAGTAGAAATCCCGGATAAAATTCAAAGGATCTTCATTCGGAACTCCATAGAAAGATGGCAGCATGTTGTAATAGATATTCTTCAACTCATAATTTCTTGCTGCATCTGTCAATCTTATACAAGAGGTGGAAGTTCCAATGACAGGTCTGGCAAAATCCCTCATAGTTCTTTGCCTTTCGTCTCCCATATTGGTAGATTGTGCAGTATCCGACTCAAAATCAGAAGTTTCCTCCTCTGTATCAAACCCGGCATACAGTTCAAACTCTTCTCTGCTCCTTTTCACTCTCTAAATTTCTAGAATAACTGGGCAAAGCTCTCCACCGAGTGATCTCTTGCCTTGTAAACAAAATTTCTGGAAAAAAGGAATTATTAAAAGTAAAAGACAAATAAAATAAAATGTAAACAATGAAAAATAATTTAAAATATTTATGCCTAATAAACAATTACGCCAATTAGCCTCCCCGGCAGCGGCGCCAAAAACTTGTTTTGCTCTAATTAACACTACTAGAACTAAACTCGCAAGTATACGAGGCTGCTATAATATTTTGGTGACCCTCAAGGTCGTTTCTCAAGGAAGCTAGATAAGCTAATTGTTTATCAAATTATAAATAACAAATTATCAAATAAAATTAAATTGCTAAACAACTAATGAAAACAAAACGAATTGAATTTAGAACAATGAAAGTAAATTGAATAGATATATTGATTCACTTAATAGAAAGGTTTAGGGTTTGCACTTCTCTACTCACTTATATGTATGAACGGCTATTCCTCTCAACCAATTTAATTTCAAAGATCAGATTTCAAGCAACTTAATTAATCGAATCAAGGAAATAAGCTCTCGCATTCAAACCTCTTTCAAATAATCTTGTTACAATTGAAGTGATCTTTTTCTTAGGTTTATATTTCTAATTCACCGAAGTCCCTAATTGAATTGTTCCAACATTAGACTTCATTTCTCAATCCTTCATCAAATACCTCAAACACATAATTGGTGGCCAATCAATTATATATTAACATTAATCCATTCAATTAAGGATAAAAGAAATAATTCAGTCAAGAGCAATAACCATTTCATACAATCATAGTAGATCCATACAAACTCTAGACTAGATCAGAATTAGTTCATATTGATGCTATCAAACAAATTCATCTCATTAAAATTCAAAGAAATTATTTTAGACATTAGAGAATTCATGAATACAATTCCAATGAAACTTAAGAGATAGAGTTTGAGAACAAAACCAAATTACAAACTTCCTTTGGCTTCTGACGAATCTCTTGCTCAGATTTTTACTCAAAGAATAATGCAATGGCTAAAACTAATTTAATCTAGAGTGTTTTCATGAAAGTGTAATCAAAATTCCAAAAGAAAATGAAGAATAACTCAAAAGTTTATGTTGAACGGCTGGAAAAAATGTGTAACCCTTTCAAATACCCTAATCTTCTTATTTATACAAAACCCTCACTAAAAATCTGCGTTTCCTTTCTTTCCTTAGCTCCATGGAGTGACACGTCCAAGCTTGTGGCCTTGTCATGTGACACGCCCAGTGGCTTCGCCGTGTCACCTGGGTGTGTCAGCTTCTGTGTAATCTTTCTTCTTTGCTTCTGTGGAAATGAGTGTGACACAACCAAGCTCCTGGCCGTGTCATGTGACACGGCCAGTGGCTTGGCCGTGTCACCTGGGTGTGTCAGCTTCTGTGTAATCTTTCTTCTTTGCTCTTCTTTCTTGGCTAAATATGGGACACGGCCAAGCTTGTAGCCGTGTCATGTGACACGGCTAGTAGCTTGGCCGTGTCACCTGCCAGTGTCAACTTCTGCCAAATTTTCCTCTCTTTTCTTGGTTCCCTTGGTTTTGCCCTTTTGGTGAGACACGGCCAGTGACTTGGCCGTGTCTCCTGCCCGTGTCATGATCTGCCAAAAATTTTCTTAAGGTGACATGGCCAAGCTTGATTTGGCTTGGCCATGTCTTGCTGCTTCATGCTCTTCTTTCTTTGTTCAGGTCTTCCAAGGGGGGTTTTTTTGCATATTAACCTGAAACAAACACTTGAAACAAACTTTAAACAAGAATCAAATGAAACATTAACCAAAAACACATAAACACCACACTAAAAACTAGTACAAAAATGACATAAACACTGGAATAAATTAAAACTATCAAAATTGATGAAATCACTAAATAAACAGATTAAAACTACCAAAATGCATGAAGAAAACAATAATCATCATAATAAATAAGTTGCAATTCTATGACAAAAACTAATAAAACATGGTAGAACCTCCTCTCTGACCAGACCATGTCGGACCTCCTTTGCTAGAACCTTTGCCACAACGACCCCCTCTAACACCAGGTCGAGAAGCTGCAGTATCTGTATGTCTATCCTCTAGTGGCTCTGGGCAATCTCTGAAGAAGTGATCTAGTGACCCACATCTATAACACACTGCTGGTCCACCTGTCTTCCAGCAATCACCCCTGTGTGCCCTGCCACAATGGACACAGGTATATGGAACTGGCCTCTAAACTACTGGAGTCGAGCACTAGCTACAGAAACTATAGGTCTCAATCTCTACTGGTGCAAGAAAGGATCCCTTGAAGCTAGCAAGTGGACCAATCACTAGAAGCAAGGCAAAGAGATATCAAGCTAGTATGGCTTTGCATATTCAAGAAGAGATTTCCAAAGAGCTTCAAGAATTATCATTCAAGAAGATGGAGATAGAGCTTGAAGAAGGCACACCAAAGCTGATTATGATGCTTAGTGTGGAAGCTAAAGGCTAGCTAAAGAAAGGTCCAACGTGCAAGAAAGGTCCATGGGGGTTCATATAAAGCCTTGGGAAGTAATTTAAGGTCCATGGACAGCCCAAATAGTGTGGGGCATTTCTTATGTTGAAGGGATTAGTTTGGTTGTTTCCATACTTTATATTTTCCTTATTGGATTAGGATTTTGTTTCCATACTTTATATTTTCCTTAGTGGATTAGGATTTTGTTCCCATACTTTATATTTTCCTTAGTGGATTAGGATTTTGTTTCCATACTTTATGTTTTCCTTATGCAATTAGGAATGTTTTAGTTTTCCATATGCAATTAGGAATTTTGTAACCCTTATTTAAGGGCACTATTAGGCCGAATTTAAGACAACAACAATTAATAAAAATTTTTGAATTCTTCTACAAGTTCTTCTTGTGAATTTTCATGTGAGAGAGATTAGAGTGGATTCTTTAATTATTTCTTTGCATCAAGAATTAGGTTTACTTATCAACAAGAGTTGTGGCGTTTTCCTTCTTCATACCAACTAAATCCTTCAATCATAGTGAGTTCGCGTCTCTTTATAGGCATTGGGTTCCTTAGGAGGTGATTATCAAGTTTCAAGGAGTTCTCTACCATTGCTATACGTTGGGTTTGCTGCCATCGTTGCTAAGGGTCCGCGTCATTTGGTATCAGAGCCTTGCTGCAAGGTAATTTTTATCTACTTTGTCTTTCTAGGGTTTGTTAATTTAGGTTTCTTAAATTTCTGCGTTTTAGGGTTCTTAGAGGGTCTAGTCTTTAATTTTCGAAAAAAAAAGTCATATATCAATTCTGATCAAGGCCAAATTGAAGGAGGGTATTCATAGGGTGAAAACGAAACCTAGGAAAGGATTCTTGGAGAATTTCGAAACCAAGAATTAGGGTTCTTGAAAGAAAGCAAAAGCTAGAGTTTGTGTTCAAGTTTGATTTCGATTTGATCTTGAGTGAATCTGGGGTTGCGAATTAAGTCCAGATTTTGAAAAGTCCTTGGAAGTAAATTAAGTCCCGAATCAAGGGGATAGTGAGAGGAAGCAAAAAAAAAAAAGAGTACAAAACCACCTCAACAAAAATTGTTTAATATTCTTGCTATTTGGGTGCTAAGGATCAGATCTAGGTGGGTGAGAAGTAATAATATTTTTTGGGCGAAAAATTTCACCTTTTGAGGGGCTTTTGGAATTCGAAAATCAGACCTTAATATTCATATTATTTGAGTGTTTTAGGTGGGAATTAGAGTCTAGAAGCTAGCATTTTGGGTTGAATTGATTAGGTCCATAAAGCAGCTTGCCAAGTGTGGGTTGTTTTTGATTCATTATATCCAAATTTGTCTTGTTTATTGGCTTCATTGTTTCTGATTTCTTTATCTAGCTTTTAATTCCATTACATTGCTAAGTATCATTTGCTTGTGTCGATACTTGGTTCTATATCGTGTAGTGCAAATTACCTTGCATTGCCTCCGGATACTTGTCTTGTTTTCTATCTAGTTCTAGGATTTAGGCTCTAGTTTCTTGAACGACTTAACAATTATTGGTTGGTGAGCTTGGTTCTGAAGTGCAATCAAGGAAGACAAGAAAATTGAGGTAATTCTAAACACTTGAGTGAATTTCGATTATTACTAATCTTGTTTCTTTGAGTTTGTTTGTTTGTTAACATGGCTGGAAAAGCAGAAGAGACTAGCAAAGAAGGAGCTATGGCCGAAAGCTTGGCTAGGCTTAATGAGACTTTGGCAGCAATGCTTGGTTGAATGGAGATGATGGATACTAGATTTCAAGAGAGTGCAGCATGACAGCACAACAAATTCAGCAAGTGCAACAAGGGCAGCCAACCGCACATCCAAATCCCATAATGCGAGCTAGAAGAGTGCTTAGGAGAGAAGGGCAAGGAAATCTTGAAGCCCTAGAAGCAGCCGAAAGGGTAGAAGATGAAGATGAAGGTGGAATCAACCTACCACTGATGGTGACCTTACTTCCATCAAGATGAAGATTCCTTCCTTTGAAGGGAAGAACAATGCAGAAGAGTTCATAGAATGGGAGAGGAAAGTTGAGCAAATTTTCGAATGCCATAACTACACCGAAGAGAAGAAATCAGTTTTGGCAGCCGTAGAGTTCAAAGGGTATGCTACCTTTTGGTGGGATCAATTGAAAGCTAATAGAAGAGGGAAAGGTATGAGGCCTATTCCTGAATGGTGAACCTTGAAAGAACTAATGAGGAGCCGATTTGTACCATCTCACTACATTCGGGATTTGTACAATCGACTAGCAAGACTAGTTCAAGGTGGAAGAATTGTGGAAGAGTACCACAAAGAGATGGAGATGATCATGGCTAGGGAAAATATTGATGAAGATGAAGACAAGAAGATGTCACGATTTCTTCGGGGATTGAATTTGAACATAGCCAATGAATTGGAGATGTATGAATTCAACACAATGGAAGAGTTAGTTCAAAAGGCCATGAAGATAGAGAGAAGATTGAAGAATAAAGCTATTTCAAAAACTGGCTACTCTAAAGCTAGTGGAAAATTTTTCAAACTTCAAGGGTTCAAGTTCGAGTGGAGTTTCCTACAAAGGGGATTACAAGGGTTCTTTCGAAAAGAATTCTTCCTACAATCCTAATTTCAAGAAGTCGAATGATGGGGATGCAAAAACAGCCAAGGAAACACCTTCTAGACCTACTCCAAGTAGGGAAATTAAATGCTACAAGTGTTTGGGAAGTGGACACATTGCTTCTCAATGTCCGAATAAGAGGGTGATGATTGCTACACATGAAGGGAAAATTGAATCAGAATCAGAACATGAAGAAGAAAAGGAGGCCGAATGTGGTGATAGGGCCGAATATGATGAAGAGGCTTGGAAGAATCAAGTCTTGAATGCTGAACATGGAGAGATGCTTGTTACTAGAAGAGCCTTGAATATTCAAGTCAAGGAAGAAGGCTTGGATCAAAGGGAGAATCTTTTCCACTCTAGGTGTTTGGTGAATGGTAAGGTTTGTACACTTATCATTGATGGTGGAAGTTATACCAATGCTGCTAGTACTACAATGGTGGATAAATTGGGGTTAACTTGTTTTAAACATCCCAATCCTTACAAGTTGCAATAGTTTAATGACGCTGGGGAAGTAAAAGTGTTGAAGCAAGTCAAGGTACCATTCTCCATTGGGTGGTATAAAGATGAGGTTTTGTGTGATGTAGTACCAATGCAAGCTGGACATTTGCTATTAGGAAGACTATGGCAGCATGATAGAAGGGCACAACATGATGGCTTTTCCAATAAGTATACCTTTACTTATGAAGGAAAGAAGGTTGTTCTAGCACCATTATCACCCCAAGAGGTGTATGAAGACCAGAAGAGGATGCTAGAGAGGGGGAAAGAAGTTTCAGCCAATGTTTTATTAGTTTTTGTTATAGATTTGTGTCTTGTTTATTATGATAATTATTGTTTTATTTAGGTCTTTTGTTAGTTTTTATCGGTTTGTTTAGTGTTTTCATTAATTTTGGTAGTTTTAGTTTATTTCAGTGTTTGTGTTGTTTTTGATCTAACTTTTAGTATGTGTTTATGTTTTGATTGGTTAATGTTTATTTATTTCTTGTTTAAAGTTTTGTTACAAGTTTTGTGTTAGGTTAAAAAATGAAAGGAAACAAATTGAAGGAGAAAGGGGCAGTGGCTGACACAGGCAGAGGACACGGCCAAGTCACTGGCCATGTCCCATACCAAGTTAAAAAGGAAGAGCAAGTCACAGAGAGAGACACAAGCAAGGGACACGGCCAAGTCAGTGGCCGTGTCCCTCCAAAGAGCACTCACACGGCCAAGTCACCTTCACTTGGCCGTGTCTCACTTAGTTCCAAAGCAAAAGAGAATTACATCTTCACAGAAGCAAACACAGGCAAGGGACACGGCCAAGTCACTAGCCGTGTCCCTCCAAAATAGTCCAACACGGCCAAGTCAAGCTTCAACTGGCTGTGTCACTCAACCCAAGAAGAAAAGAAGGAATTCTGAGACAGAAGAGGACACATGCAAGGGACACGGCCAAGTCACTGGCCGTGTCCCTCCAAAGAGCACTCACACGGCCAAGTCACATGCAACTTGGCCGTGTCTCTCATGAACCAAGCCCGTAGCGGATTTTAAAGCAGACAATACATATAAAAGGAAAAGGAAGCTAGGGTTTTGAGGGTGGTTGGTGATTTTGGGAGAGAATTGAGCCGTTCAAGAGATTAGGGTTTTGTTAACTTTGTTTTTCTTTGATTTTGATTAAACTTTGGATCAAAACTAGCTTAGATTAGATTGTTCATGCCATTGATTCATTCTTCTTGCAAGATTTGAACAAGATATTCCTCAGAAGCTTCAAGGAGTTTGTAACTTGGTTTTGTTCTCGAACTTATTCTTTTTATTTTCATTGAAATTGTATTAATGGATATTATCATGTCTAATTTGATTTCTTTGAACATTAATGAGATGAGTATGTTTGATTGCATCATGAACTAATTTGATCTAGTCTAGGGTTTGTATGGATCTGCTATGATTGTATGAATTGGTTATTCTCTCAGCTAATAATTTCTTTAGCCTTGATTGAATGGAATATTTTTAATATATAATTGATTGGCCACCAATTATGGGTTTTAGGTATTAGATGATGGATTGAGAGATGAAGTCTAATACTGGAACAATTCAATTAGGGACTTAGGTGAATTAGAGATATAACCTATTAAAAAGATTGTTTCAATTATAACGAGATTAGTTGTAAGAGGTTTGAATGCGAGAGCTTATTTCCTTGACTCAATTAATTAAGTTGTTTGAGATTTAATCTTTGAAATTAAATTAGTTAAGAGGAATAACCATTCATACATATCAGTAGTAGAGAAGTGCAAACCCTAGACCTTTCTATCCAGTGAATCAATACATCAGTTTTAGTTTACTTTTAGTCGTTTTAAAAATTCAATCAATCTTCTTCATTATTTAGCCATTTAAATTTCTTTAATTACTTGTTATTTATAATCTGATAATCAATTAGCCACTTTAGCTTCCTTGTGAGACGACCTTGGGGCGATCACCTTTGCTACAGCTACCTCGTATACTTGCAAGTGACGCTTTATGGTAAAGTTAATTTGAGCGCAACAAGTTTTTGGCGCCGCTGCCGAGGATGCTAATTGGCGTAATTGTTTATTAAAAAAATATATATTTTAGATTATTTTTCACTATTTTCATTTTATTTTATTTTGTCTTTTGCTTTTAATTGTTTCTTTTTCTAGAAATTTCTGTTTATGCAAGGCAGGAGATCACTCGAAGGAGAGCTACATCCATTCATTCCAGAAATTCAGAGAGTGAAAAGGAGCAGAGAAGAGTTTGAGCTCTACATCGGATTTGATATAGAGGAGGACACTTCTGAATTTGAGTCAGATTCTGCACAATAAGTTAAAATGGCTGAAGAAAGACAAAGAACCATGAGAGATTTTGCTAGACCTGTCATTGGGACTTCCACATCTTGTATAAGGTTGACAGATGCAGCAAGGAATTATGAGTTGAAGAACATTCACTACAACATGCTGCCATCATTCTATGGAGTTCCAAATGAAGATCCTTTGAACTTTATTCAGGATTTCTACTCCACCCTCAACACTTTTCCATTGGGAGGATTAACAGAGGATCAGTTGAGGATGAAGTGTTTTCCATATACTTTGAAGGATAGGGCAAAGAGCTGGCTTATGATGTTGCCCGAAAACTCACTGACAACTTGGGAGCAAGTTTATAACAAGTTCATGGGCAAGTTCTATTCACATCAAAAGACAGCTGAGTTGAGAGGGAAGATTGCCACATTCTCTCAATTTGAAGGAGAACCATTTCATGAGGCTTGGGACAGATTTAAGATGCTATTGATCTAGTGTCCACATCATCACTACCCACTTCAACTTCTGAACCAGTTTTTTTATGATGGTCTCACCCAGCAATTTTAGAACACTGTCGATAATGCAGCTGGGGGAGCTATGGGAGAAAAGACAGCTGATGAGACTTATGAGATCTTTGAGATGTTGGGAGCTAATTCTCAACAAAAGAGTGTAAGGGGAAGAAGTAAAGGGGTGAATCAATTGGAAGCCAATAGTGAAATGGTTAGTCAAATAGCTAAATTGACAAGGCAGGTTGAGATGCTAAACATGAAGAACAATATTTCTTCATCTACTCAAGAAGTGTGTGGAATCTGTGGGACATTAGGGCATGGAGCAAACAGTTGCCCCTCTGCATATGAATCATATGGGAATGAAGCTGAGCAAGTCAATGCCATGGGGGGATTTCAACCAAGAGCTCGGAATGATCCTTATTCAAATTCATACAATCCTGGTTGGAGGAATCACCCAAATTTTTCTTGGGCAACAAATAATTCTCAGCAGCCTTTCCATTTGCTCTAGAGACAAAACCAACAGCAGGGTTAATCCTCAAATCAAGGGCAGTCTAAGATAGAGAGCTTGGAGGAAAGTTTACAAGCTTTCATCAAAGTCAGTGTTCAAAATCAAGAGATGACTAATAAGAGGATGGACTCATTAGAAGCATCCTTTAAAAAAGTGGAGACTCAAGTAGGACAACTTGCACAACAGATGCAGATTCAATAGAAGGGGAAATTCCCAAGTCAACCTGAGCAAGCACATTCAGTGACTGTTCTTAGGAGTGGTAAGGAAATTAAGAATAATGTTGAAAATGACTCTGTGAATGCAGGTGACCAAGGGAACAAGAAGGAAGGAGATCCAGAGAACAAAGGTGCTGGAGATAAATCAATGGAGAAGTCCCCTTCAGCAGATTTACATAAGGCAAGCAATCCATACCGGCCTCCTATACCATTCCCCAGCAGGTTGAAGGATGATGATAAAAAAGATAAGCAATTTTCTAACATCTTCAACATGCTGTCTAAGGTAAGTATTAACTTACCCTTACTTGAAGCAGTAAAGAACATGCCGGCTTATGCAAAATTCTTCAAAGAGCTGATCACCAAGAAAAAGAGGTATGTGCCGAATGAAAAGGTGATAGTTTCTGAGGTAGCTAGTGCTGTTTTGCAGCATAAACTACCTCCCAAACTAAAGGATCCTGGAAGCTTTATAATTCAAATTACTGTCGGGAATGGAAAGGGGACTGATGGCATGTGTGATCTAGGAGCTAGTGTGAACTTGATGCCTTACTCTGTGTATAAAGAATTAGAACTAGGGGAACTTAAACCGACAAAAATGGTGTTGCAATTAGCTGATAGGTCTTTTAGATTCCCGAAAGGGGTTATAGAAGATGTGTTAGTTAAGGTTGGAGGGTTAATAGTACCTGTGGATTTCATAGTTCTTGACATGGAAGGGAGTAACCCTGCACCATCAGCACACACTATTTTGCTGGGTAGACCTTTCATGGCTACTACCAACACCTTAATAGATGTTAAAAATGGTAAGTTGTCAATGACTGTCTTAGGACAAACTGTAGAATTTTCTATTTTTAACACTTCTCCCATGCCTACAACTGCTTTATATGAGAATTGTTCTTTAATTAATTGTGTTGATGCAGTTGTTTTAGATGATTTCTTGCATACAGGTTCCTCAGATAAAGTGGGACTGACACTGACCTTAGAAGAGGAGGCTAAACCAGTAGGGGAGACCCAAAAGTGCCTTAACCCAAAGGCATATGAGAGCTCGAGGAATTATAAGGATCACACTAAAGCACTTCATGACAGATTTATTGGGCGACAGACATTGAGTCCAGGTATGAAAGTTTTACTTTTTAATTCTCGACTCCGTCTATTTTCAGGTAAACACAAATCTCGATGGAGTGGTCCTTTCGAGGTAACTAAGGTATGTCCTTCTGGTGCCATTGAATTGCTTAACTCTAGAACTAATAAGATTTTTAAAGCAAATAGACATAGAGTTAAACCATATAAAGAAGGATTTCAGGAAGTGAGGATCAATGACAGTACTTTGATCCACGATTCCTAGTCTTGCATGATGTCCAGCTTTATGACATTAAAGAAGCGCTTAATGGGAGGCAACCCATTAGTTTGAATTTCTTTTTCATAGTTATATTTTTATATTTAGCAATTTTGATTTTATGTTTAGTTTAAATAAATGGAAACCCTTAAGCTCTCTTGTATCTTGTTTTTGACCATTTGTGTTTGTGATGAAAAGTTAGGGTTTTGCCTCACCAGGGTACAATGGAAGACAAGTTGTACTTTCTCTTTCTCTTTATTATTCTTGTTTTCCATTGAGGACAATGGAAATTCTAAAGTGTGGGGTAATCTTTTAGCTGTTCCTTAATTCTTGTTTTGTTTGTCTTGGTGTGTTTTATTGTGTTGTGCATGGCATAATTGTTGAAAATTTATTGATCTTTTCTATGATTCTAGCATTGTAGTTGAGACTTTAGTATCAACATAGAAATGAGCATTTGAATTCATTCAGTATCAATTTTCACATTCTGCAATTCATGACATATAAATCTTTATGAACCCACCTATGTGAGTTTTGAGCCTCATAATTTGATATTATTATCAGTTGATTTTCTTTTCTTAAGTGTGCACCTTCATGATTTTGCATCTCTAGAGTTTGCTTTTGCATACTAATTGAACTCACATTATGATTTAATCTCAAGTTTTAAAATGATGAAGGAAAATTAGTTTAGCCCTTTAGCTTAAAAAACCTCCCTTAATATTGATTTCCTTAGTGAGCCAAGTTGAGCCTTTGACCTTTTCTTGTTTGATCAACACAATTCACAGCTCAACTTTCTCTTATTATCATCATACCTGCATTAAGGAATGGAGTTCTTATTATTATGACAATAGGGTAGTTTATTTCAAAGTGTGGGGTAAGTAAAAAAAAAATGGTATTGCTATTTGGGGTTGAAATGCATACTTTGCACATTGTGTTGGATTAAGAGTTGATTATTCTTTTCCTCTACATTTTAAGCTAGATGTTCTATGCAAGTTTATATTTTGTATATATAAAAAAATGATGATAAAATAAAAAAAAAGAAAAAAAAAGAAGAGATATATATATACAAAATTCATATATTTTCTAGCATTAGAGGAATGTTGACTCATGTACTTTTCTTTTAGTGTGCAAGTATGTAAGATTATTAAGGATTAGTGAGTATGCCATTTGAGGGAGTTGTGAGTTTCTTAGCAAGAGTAGTGTCTAATTTAGATACTCCATTTCTTGATGCTCCAGCTTAAATGTCTTTTCTCACACCCTTACCTTAGCCCCATTACATCCAAATGAAAGACCTTCGGATTATTTCTTGAGAAAATCAGTGAGGGAGATTGGATAATTAAGCAAGTTTATGGTAGTATTCAGTCATGAGTGGTTTGAGTGATTAACCTTTGAAATCGAGTGAAACACTTAGATGAGAGATGGGATTTGTATGTCTGGATTAATGAATGAGTTAAGAAAATCCTTGATTGAAATAAATTGCAAATATTTATGGCTGACTCTTAAAGTATTCCATCTATATGCTAGAATTATAGTTAAGGTTGTTTGAGTTTTTAATTTATGCCATGTGAATTTGCTTGAGGACAAGCAAATTTTTAAGTGTGGGGTAGTTGTTTTATTAGTTTTTGTTATAGATTTGTGTCTTGTTTATTATGATAATTATTGTTTTATTTAGGTCTTTTGTTAGTTTTTATCAGTTTGTTTAGTGTTTTCATTAATTTTGGTAGTTTTAGTTTATTTTAGTGTTTATGTTGTTTTTGATCTAATTTTTAGTATGAGTTTATGTTTTGATTGGTTAATGTTTATTTATTTCTTGTTTAAAGTTTTGTTACAAGTTTTGTGTTAGGTTAAAAAAGGCAAGGAAACAAATTGAAGGAGAAAGGGGCAGTGGCTGACACAGGCAGAGGACACGACCAAGTCACTGGCCATGTCCCATACCAAGTTAAAAAGGAAGAGCAAGTCACAGAGAGAGACACAAGCAAGGGACACGGCCAAGTCAGTGGCCGTGTCCCTCCAAAGAGCACTCACACGGCCAAGTCACCTTCACTTGGCCGTGTCTCACTTAGTTCCAAAGCAAAAGAGAATTACATCTTCACAGAAGCAAACACAGGCAACAGACACGGCCAAGTCACTGGCCGTGTCCCTCCAAAATAGTCCAACACGGCCAAGTCAAGCTTCAACTGGCCATGTCACTCAACCCAAGAAGAAAAGAAGGAATTCTGAGACAGAAGCGGACATATGCAAGGGACACGGCCAGTGACTGGCCGTGTCCCTCCAAAGAGCACTCACACGGCCAAGTCACATGCAACTTGGCCGTGTCTCTCATGAACCAAGCCCGTAGCAGATTTTAAAGCGGATGATTCATATAAAAGGAAAAGGAAGCTAGGGTTTTGAGGGTGGTTGGTGATTTTGAGAGAGAATTGAGCTGTTCAAGAGATTAGGGTTTTGTTAACTTTGTTTTTCTTTGATTTTGATTAAACTTTGGATCAAAACTAGCTTAGATTAGATTGTTCATGCCATTGATTCATTCTTCTTGCAAGATTTGAACAAGAGATTCTTCAGAAGCTTCAAGGAGTTTGTAACTTGGTTTTGTTCTCGAACTTATTCTCTTTATTTTCATTGAAATTGTATTAATGGATATTATCATGTCTAATTTGATTTCTTTGAACATTAATGAGATGAGTATGTTTGATTGCATCATGAACTAATTTGATATAGTCTAGGGTTTGTATGTATCTGCTATGATTGTATGAATTGGTTATTCTCTTAGCTAATAATTTCTTTAGCCTTGATTGAATGGAATATTGTTAATATATAATTGATTGGCCACCAATTATGGGTTTTAGGTATTATATGATGGATTGAGAGATGAAGTCTAATACTGGAACAATTCAATTAGGGACATAGGTGAATTAGAGATATAACCTATTAAAAAGATTGTTTCAATTATAACGAGATTAGTTGTAAGAGGTTTGAATGCGAGAGCTTATTTCCTTGACTCAATTAATTAAGTTGTTTGAGATTTAATCTTTGAAATTAAATTAGTTAAGAGGAATAACCGTTCATACATATCAGTAGTAGAGAAGTGCAAACCCTAGACCTTTCTATCCAGTGAATCAATACATCAGTTTTAGTTTACTTTTATTCGTTTTAAAAACTTCAATCAATCTTCTTCATTATTTAGCCATTTAAATTTCTTTAATTACTTGTTATTTATAATCTGATAATCAATTAGCCACTTTAGCTTCCTTGTGAGACGACCTTGGGGCGATCACCTTTGCTACAGCTACCTCGTATACTTGCAAGTGACGCTTTGTGGTAAAGTTAATTTGAGCGCAACAGCCAACATGAACCAAGGGGGTTCAAATTTGGCCAATGATATTTCTTCAACTCCCAAGGGTAATTCTAAGGGTAGGGAGAGAGAAAATAATAAAGTGAGTGAGTGCAGAAAGGGAAAAGAAGCCGAGAGTAAAAAAAAAAGTAAGCAAACAAATAAATGGCCCATTGGTGAGAGAAAATAAGCAAGGAGAAAAAGCAAAACATACTTTTTATGAAAGAGCAAGAGAGATAGATGTAGGGCAGCCTGTACTCATTATTATGTATAAAGAATTGTTACTTGCTGACAGTGAAGAATCTCTTGATTCTTTACCTTCTAGTTTTGTGTATTTGTTGCAGGATTTTCAGGATGTGTTTCCTGAAGACCTTCCTAGTGGTTTGCCGCCATTAAGAGGGATTGAACATCAAATTGATTTCATACCCGGTTCTACAATTCCAAATCGGCCAGCATATAGGAGCAATCCTATGGAGACAAAAGAGATGCAAAGACAAGTTGAAGATGTAACACCCCCATATTCAATGCACACACACTACAACCACAACAATGTAGCATAAGTGCACCAAACATAGGGATGCTACGGTTTCCTTAACATTCAAAACATTTTAAAACTTGATACCATATCCATATCATTATATCTTATTAACAAAATAGATCATTTACTTATAAAACAAAACATATTAGTTATCTATATATATATATATACATTTATATATTACACAGCGGAAGTTATAAAATATGTATATATATGAAAACATTTGAATACATATTTACTATTATACATATATTTACATTATCAACAATACTTTACACAATATAAAAGATTTATACATGATTGGCAAGTCAGCTCTGATCTTTAAGCTCCCAAAATCAACTCTTCAATGTCTACTCTCACTCGGTCTCGAAGAGCTCTCGGGTTCGATTCTATCAGTTCTATCACCTGCGCGATTAAACACTATCGCGCTAAGCCAAGGGCTTAGTAAGATAAAACATGCAATAAACATGCTTAAATGCTATACAATGCCAATTCTAATTTATCATACATGTAACAACATAAATGCAAAGCTAACAACATACTTTTACATTTCATAACCTAACATACATATATGTATATCAGAATTCAACATCTTTGCATATATTTTATTAGTTAATCATTTAATCATTCATGAACAACACTAAGCAAAGACAAGCATGGGCCCAAGACACACTAATATGCCATTCAATTTTCAGAGTTAATGCTTTGGTTTTGTTATCACATTTATCAATATCAATATCATATACCCAACTAGGCTTCAAGGATTAAGTTCAACCAAGCTTCAAGGGGAGCAAAGCATGCTAAGCATCAACCCAACTTGGCTTCAAGAACTAACCCAACCTAGCTTCAAGGGTTGTAACATCTCAATTAGGCTTCAAGGATTCAATCCAACCTAACTTCAAGAGATTGTTACACTCATTAGGCATGCCACCAACAACAAAGTCTGAAAATGGAATAACACATTAGCCACACAATTCACTTAGATTTCCTTCTCAATTCTCATTATCATTTAGGCAAACATGCCTCATTTATCTCCATTAAATCACCTTAGCCAATAACAATGGCTCCACCTTTCATTTCACAATATAACACTTCATTATTCAAGTGTATTTTTATCTCACATAGCATCATTCATAAATATTAACATTTCATTCCACATTTCTCATAAAACACATTACCATTCAAAGTGCATAACATAACATTGTTAATTCTCAACAATGCAACTAGGGCAAAACACAATTGACATGATTCATAGCTTTAGGACCATCCACATTCATTTGATTAGATCATTCTTGTGTTTGAAACATGTTTATAATGTTCATGTTTAAGTTTAGGAACAATGGAACTTTTGAAGAATTTAAACCATGCAAAGAGAACCAAGAAATCAAACAATGTTCAAATCATTTGAAGGGCACGCCCAACTCACTTGATTGACACGCCCAACCATCTTGAGTGACACGCCCGTGTCCTTAAAAAGAAAAGAGGCAGTAGCTTCCTCAAATAAATGACACGCCCAACCAACTTGAGTGACACGCCCGTGTCCTTAAAAAGAAAAGAGGCAGTAGCTAATTCAAACAATTGACACGCCCACTCCCCTAAATTGATTTTGGCCGTGTCACCAAATCATAAAACCTTAACTAAAACCAACCCTTTCTCAATTGCACTCAAACACAATATTCATCATATAACATATTTCACATGAACATAATCAATGTTCTAAACACATATTCATCATAAAAACTACTTCACCACACATTAATATCACAATTAAACACATATTCACCACAAAACCCTAAAATCCAACATCCTTCTCCCTCCATCCAAATCAACAACCATCATTTCCAACAACAACCTTCAATTAAACTCATAACTTAAAATCAATTTAACATTTGAAAGCACAACCAAACACATCTCAAATCCACCAAATCACAAAATCATCAAACCCTACTTTACTTCCAACACAACTTCCAAATAAGTAAAGACAACAAGAAAATACTTACTTGAAAAGAAGAAATTCCACAAATCCTTTGTCAAAACCTTGGATTGCTTCATCAACTTGCTTCTATCATCAAGAACACTTCTTTTTCTCTTTTCAATTTGGAGAGCCGGCCACTTCATGAAGAAAGAAGACAATGATCAAGATACAAAGTCAAATTTTGCTTTTAATCTCCACCAAGTGTTCTTATCCAAGCAATTACTAAAACACCCTCAATCATATAACTAACCTTTGTCTCATATAAGTCCTTATATGTAATTTCATTAACAACCAAAAATATCTTCTTCCACTTAACCATCACCTTGACTCTTCATTTGACCACTTTATATGTTATATATATCATCATATACACAACATATACATTTGTCTCTAAACCCTAATTCTTCCTCCAAAACACATATGCACAAGCATTCACTTTCCAATTTCTTTTCTTACCCCATCATATGCATACAATTCAATTAAACAATAACAACAACAACAACAACAACATAATCAAAACTTCTAAGCCACATATGAGGATATTACAATTCTCCCCCTCTAAAAAGAAAATTTCGTCCTCGAAATTACCTGAAATTAACTCTGAAATAACTGAGGATATTGCTCTCGCATCGTTTGCTCATTTTCCCAAGTTGCTTCTTCTTTCCCATGGTTCTTCCAAAGAATCTTCACCAATGGCACTCTCTTGTTTCTCAAATCTTTCACATCCCTTGCCAAGATAGCAACTGGTTCCTCTTCAAAAGTCAAGTCTGGGCTCACTTCAATTGATTCAAATGGCAACACATGAGATGGATCCGACCTGTACCTCCTCAACATAGAAACATGGAATACATTATGAATACGATCCAACTCAGGTGGTAAAGCAAGTCGATAAGCAACTGGCCCAACTCTTTCTAACACTTCATACGGCCCAATGAAACGAGGACTCAATTTTCCTTTCCGACCGAACCTCAAAATCTTTTTCCAAGGAGACACTTTCAAAAATACCTTATCTCCAACATCAAACTGAATGTCTCTCCTTTTCAGATCTGCATAAGACTTCTGTCGGTCTGAAGCTGCTTTTAACCTGCTTCGAATTAACTTTACTTTCTCTTCAGTTTCTTGAATCAAATCAGGACCAACCAACTTATTATCTCCAAGCTCATTCCAACAAAGAGGTGTCCTACACCGTCTGCCATACAATGCTTCGAATGGTGCCATACCAATGCTGGATTGGTGACTGTTGTTGTAAGCAAACTCCACAAGAGGTAAAAATCTATCCCAACTTCCAGAGAAATCGATGACACAGCTTCTCAACATATCTTCAAGAATCTGTATCACCCTCTCTGACTGTCCATCCGTCTGTGGATGAAAAACAGTACTGAAGTGCAGTCGAGAACCCATAGCATAATGCAAACTCTTCCAAAATCTTGAAGTAAACCTGGGATCTCGATCAGACACTAAAGAAGTTGGAACACCATGCAGTTTCACAATCTCCTGGATATACAGCTCGGCCAATCTCTCCAAAGAGTAATCCATCCGCACCGGAAGGAAATGAGCTGTCTTAGTCAATCTATCCACAATCACCCAAATGGCATCATGTCTTCTTTGTGTCAATGGCAAACCAGACACAAAGTCCATTGTCACTCTTTCCCACTTCCATTCAGGCACTGACAACGGCTGAAGCAACCCGGTTGGAACTTGATGCTCTGCTTTAACTTTCTGACAAGTGAGACATTTCGATACAAACTCAGCAATGTCTCTCTTCAACCCAATCCACCAATAATGTTGTCTCAAATCATTATACATCTTCGTACTACCCGGATGCATAGCAAACACTGACTGATGAGCTTCTTCTAAAATAACTCTTTTCAAATCAGCATCATCGGGCACACACAATCGGTTCTTAAACCAGAGACTCCCATCATCTCTCACAAAAAAATCTCTAGTCTTCCCAATCTTGCAATCTGAAATAATCTTCTGCATCTTCATATCAACCAACTGAGCCTCTTTGATCTGATCTAACAAAACTGGCTTCAATTGCAACAGTGCCAACAATGCACCATCATCACAAGGTACAAAACTGGCATGCAATGCTCTCAACTCAACAAGCAACGAGAGCGAGTAAACTGTTAAACCAGCTAAAGACTTCCGACTCAGAGCATCAGCAACAACATTTGCTTTACCTGGATGATAGTCAATTAAGCAGTCGTAGTCTTTAATCAATTCAAACCATCTTCTCTGGCGAAGATTGAGTTCTTTCTGGACACCCAAATACTTCAAACTCTTGTGATCAGTGTAGATGAAACATTTCTCTCCAAACAGATAGTGGCGCCAAATCTTCAATGCAAACACAATGGCTGCCAATTCCAAATCATGGGTAGGATAATTAAGCTCATGCGGTTTCAACTGTCTAGATGCATAAGCTATAACTTTCCCTTCTTGCATCAAAACACACCCCAAACCTCTATGTGAAGCATCACTATAGATCACATATGGTTTGCCTTCAACAGGTAAAGTTAAAACAGGCGCTTGAGTTAACATATCTCTCAACTGCTCAAAGCTAGCCTGACACTGATCCGTCCACACAAATCTCACTCCCTTACGAAGCAATCTGGTGAGTGGAGTAGCTATCAAAGAAAACCCTTTTACAAACCGCCGGTAATAGCCTGCCAAACCCAGAAAACTTCTAATCTCTGTCACAGACTTGGGTGGACTCCAATTCAGAATAGCTTCAACTTTACTTGGATCAACTCTAATGCCTTCTGCTGAAACAATATGTCCGAGAAAAGCTACTTGATCCAACCAGAACTCACATTTCGACAATTTGGCAAACAACTGCTTCTCTCTCAAAATCTGCAACACAATCCGCAGATGCATATCATGTTCCTCTTCATTCCGCGAATACACTAGAATGTCATCGATGAAGACCACAACAAACTGATCCAGATAGGGCCTAAACACCCTATTCATCAAATCCATGAAAGCTGCAGGTGCATTCGTCAGACCAAAAGGCATAACTAAAAATTCATAGTGCCCATACCTGGTCCTGAAAGCTGTCTTCGGAACATCTTCAGCTCTGACTCTCAGCTGATGGTACCCAGATCTCAGATCAATTTTGGAAAACACAGCTGCACCCTTCAACTGATCAAAGAGATCATCGATTCTAGGCAAAGGATATTTATTCTTAATGGTCACTTTGTTCAATTGCCTATAATCGATACATAACCTCATAGTACCATCTTTCTTCTTCACAAATAGCACAGGAGCTCCCCAAGGAGAAACACTGGGGCGAATAAATCCTTTGTCCAACAACTCCTGTAATTGCACTTTTAACTCCCTCAATTCTGCTGGTGCCATTCTGTAAGGAGTAATAGAGATAGGAGTGGTACCAGGTAACAATTCAATACCAAACTCCACCTCTCTCTCTGGAGGCAATCCAGGCAACTCCTCTGGAAACACATCAGGGAACTCAGCAACTGTGGCAATGCTATCAATGGGAGAACTCTTCACTCTAGTATCTATCACATGAGCGAGATAGGCTTCACACCCCTTTCTAATCAACCTCCTGGCTGCAACAGCTGAAACAAATAAGGAGGCTAGCTGTTCCTACTCATTAGATACTAGCACTTCTCTACCATCAACGGTTCTCAAAGAAACAATTTTCTTTTTACAATCCACCACAGCTCCATGTCGAGATAGCCAATCCATACCTAAGATCACATCATATTCCTTAAATGGCATCTCAATCAAATCTCCAAAGAACTCCTCACCCTGCACCCTCACTACACTATCCCGGTGCACCTTACTCACAACCACACTATGCCCTAACGGATTTGTCACCAACACATCAAATCCTAGAGACTCAGCATGCACATCAGATACAGGCAAAACAGATATACTAACATAAGAATGCGTGGAACCCGGATCAATCAAAGCAAGTACTGGAGTATTAAATAAAGAAAAAGTACCAGCTATGACTACCGATGCATCTGGCTGCCTCTGCATAACATACATCCTCTGGGAAGAACCAACCTCCTCTGGTCTACCCTCTCTAGATGCAGCACCTCCTCTAGAACTGAACCCTGGCCTACCTCCTCGGCTGACACCTCTGCCTCCTCTACCTCCTCTCACACTAGCTCGAGAGGCAGCAGAATCAACTGGCATCTGCTCCTGCCTCTCAGGGCAATCTCTCACAAAATGGTCTGGTGATCCACACCTGAAACATACCCCTGCAACACCAGCCTTCCAACAAGGACCACCATGTGGCCTCCCACAATGGATGCAGATGGGAAGAGTGGATCTCTGAATCATCGGGGTCGGAGCACTAGCCACTGAAGCTGCAGGTCTAAATCTCTGCCTCTGGAACTGCACTGGCCTACCAGCTGATCTATGACTTCTACTACTCCGAGGAACAAAACTTCCTCTACCCCTCTTAGCAGAAGAAGACCCTGCCTCGAACTGGGGCCTTCTAACTCTAACCTCCTCTTCAGAAGCAACTGCAACTATGGCCTGGGCTCTCTGTACACTCCTAGCTGCTGCAACTAACTGGGAGAAATCCTGATACCTGGAGCCAGCCACATGACATATAATTGAGGGCCTCAATCCCTCCTCAAATCGCCGACATCGATCAATCTCATCAGCAATGATACCCCCAGCATACTGACTCAGTCGAATAAACTCTACTTCATACTCAGTAACAGTCTTGCTGTCTTGCTTCAAGCTTAAGAACTCCATCTTCTTCATGTCCTTATACTCCCTAGGAGTATACTTCAACTCAAATTCCCTCAGAAAATCAGTGTAAGACAGTGTTGGAGGATCATCCATAGAGTGTGGCACTGTCTTCCACCAGTCATATGCGTCCTTCTGCAGTAATGACCTGGCATAATCAAACTTTTCCTCAGGGGTGGCTTGTAACTAAATAAAGATTCTCTGCACTTTGCCTAACCATTGCTCAGCCACTGCTGGATCAGTGGTTCCCATAAAATCTTCCGCCCCAAACTTCCTCAATTTATCATACTGTCTCATCTGAACCTGAGGCTGGGGTGGTGGTGGAGGTGGCTGTATTGGTGCTTGCCTCATTACTTCCATCATATGCCTAAACCAGGCTGGCGAAACCTCCTCTCCAGCTGGTCTACCCGACACCGAAGCAGGTGCCTCCTCAACACTATCAACCCTAGCTCCCTCGGCAGGAGCAATGCTCTCGGCACTACCCTCAACTGACTGTCTTGAGTGAGGATCCATCAACACCTAATACTGCAAACACAGCAGATTACATCTTATTAAAGATCAGGGACTGCCAATCTCAAACGTATATGTTATTCAAAACCATTTTTTTTAAGTAAAAATATTCTTTTTATTATATTTTACCTAGATTGAGAATCTCAAACCTAGGCTCTGATACCAAAACAATTGTAACAACCCCATATTCAATGCACACACACTACAACCACAACAATGTAGCATAAGTGCACCAAACATAGGGATGCTACGGTTTCCTTAACATTCAAAACATTTTATAACTTGATACCATATCCATATCATTATATCTTATTAACAAAATAGATCATTTACTTATAAAACAAAACATATTAGTTATCTATATATATATATATATACATTTATATATTACACAGCGGAAGTTATAAAATATGTATATATATGAAAACATTTGAATACATATTTACTATTATACATATATTTACATTATCAACAATACTTTACACAATATAAAAGATTTATACATGATTGGCAAGTCAGCTCTGATCTTTAAGCTCCCAAAATCAACTCTTCAATGTCTACTCTCACTCGGTCTCGAAGATCTCTCGGGTTCGATTCTATCAGTTCTATCACCTGCGCGATTAAACACTATCGCGCTAAGCCAAGGGCTTAGTAAGATAAAACATGCAATAAACATGCTTAAATGCTATACAATGCCAATTCTAATTTATCATACATGTAACAACATAAATGCAAAGCTAACAACATACTTTTACATTTCATAACCTAACATACATATATGTATATCAGAATTCAACATCTTTGCATATATTTTATTAGTTAATCATTTAATCATTCATGAACAACACTAAGCAAAGACAAGCATGGGCCCAAGACACACTAATATGCCATTCAATTTTCAGAGTTAATGCTTTGGTTTTGTTATCACATTTATCAATATCAATATCATATATCCAACTAGGCTTCAAGGATTAAGTTCAACCAAGCTTCAAGGGGAGCAAAGCATGCTAAGCATCAACCCAACTTGGCTTCAAGAACTAACCCAACCTAGCTTCAAGGGTTGTAACATCTCAATTAGGCTTCAAGGATTCAATCCAACCTAACTTCAAGAGATTGTTACACTCATTAGGCATGCCACCAACAACAAACTCTGAAAATGGAATAACACATTAGCCACACAATTCACTTAGATTTCCTTCTCAATTCTCATTATCATTTAGGCAAACATGCCTCATTTATCTCCATTAAATCACCTTAGCCAATAACAATGGCTCCACCTTTCATTTCACAATATAACACTTCATTATTCAAGTGTATTTTTATCTCACATAGCATCATTCATAAATATTAACATTTCATTCCACATTTCTCATAAAACACATTACCATTCAAAGTGCATAACATAACATTGTTAATTCTCAACAATGCAACTAGGGCAAAACACAATTGACATGATTCATAGCTTTAGGACCATCCACATTCATTTGATTAGATCATTCTTGTGTTTGAAACATGTTTATAATGTTCATGTTTAAGTTTAGGAACAATGGAACTTTTGAAGAATTTAAACCATGCAAAGAGAACCAAGAAATCAAACAATGTTCAAACCATTTGAAGGGCACGCCCAACTCACTTGATTGACACGCCCAACCATCTTGAGTGACACGCCCGTGTCCTTAAAAAGAAAAGAGGCAGTAGCTTCCTCAAATAAATGACACGCCCAACCAACTTGAGTGACACGCCCGTGTCCTTAAAAAGAAAAGAGGCAGTAGCTAATTCAAACAATTGACACGCCCACTCCCCTAAATTGATTTTGGCCGTGTCACCAAATCATAAAACCTTAACTAAAACCAACCCTTTCTCAATTGCACTCAAACACAATATTCATCATATAACATATTTCACATGAACATAATCAATGTTCTAAACACATATTCATCATAAAAACTACTTCACCACACATTAATATCACAATTAAACACATATTCACCACAAAACCCTAAAATCCAACATCCTTCTCCCTCCATCCAAATCAACAACCATCATTTCCAACAACAACCTTCAATTAAACTCATAACTTAAAATCAATTTAACATTTGAAAGCACAACCAAACACATCTCAAATCCACCAAATCACAAAATCATCAAACCCTACTTTACTTCCAACACAACTTCCAAATAAGTAAAGACAACAAGAAAATACTTACTTGAAAAGAAGAAATTCCACAAATCCTTTGTCAAAACCTTGGATTGCTTCATCAACTTGCTTCTATCATCAAGAACACTTCTTTTTCTCTTTTCAATTTGGAGAGCCGGCCACTTCATGAAGAAAGAAGACAATGATCAAGATACAAAGTCAAATTTTGCTTTTAATCTCCACCAAGTGTTCTTATCCAAGCAATTACTAAAACACCCTCAATCATATAACTAACCTTTGTCTCATATAAGTCCTTATATGTAATTTCATTAACAACCAAAAATATCTTCTTCCACTTAACCATCACCTTGACTCTTCATTTGACCACTTTATATGTTATATATATCATCATATACATAACATATACATTTGTCTCTAAACCCTAATTCTTCCTCCAAAACACATATGCACAAGCATTCACTTTCCAATTTCTTTTCTTACCCCATCATATGCATACAATTCAATTAAACAATAACAACAACAACAACAACATAATCAAAACTTCTAAGCCACATATGAGGATATTACAGAAGAGCTTTTGGAGAAAGGCTTGGTTCGCGAGAGCCTTAGTCCTTGTGCCATTCTAGTCTTATTACTACCCAAGAAAGATGGTTCTTGGAGGATGTGTGTTGATTGTAGGGCTGTGAACAAGATTACTGTGAAGTATAGACATCCTATTCCTAGACTTGATGACATGTTGGACGAATTGCATAGGGCGAAATATTTCACAAAGATTGATCTTATGAGTGGTTATCATCAAATTCACATGAAGCCGGGAGATGAATGGAAGACTGCCTTCAAAACAAAATATGGTTTGTATGAATGGTTAGTTATTCCTTTTGGTTTATCTAATGCACCTCGTACTTTCATGAGATTAATGAACCATGTTTTGAGAGCTTATTTAGGTAAGTTTGTGGTAGTTTACTTTGATGATATTCTGATTTATAGCAAAACTGAGGAAGAACATGTTGAACATGTTAGGAAAGTGCTTGAAATCCTTAGGGAGCAAAACCTTTATGCTAAGCTTAAGATGTGTTCTTTTTGTCTAGATAGGGTTGTTTTTCTTGGTTTTGTTGTAAGTATGCAGGGAATTGAAGTTGATCAAGAGAAGGTGAAAGCTATCCAAGAGTGGCCGAATCCTTCAAGTGTGACAGAAGTAGGGAGTTTTCACGGATTGGCAAGCTTCTATAGGAGATTTGTCCCTAATTTCTCTACATTGGCAGCCCCCTTGACTAGCATAATCAAGAAAGAAGTGGGATTCGTTTGGGGCAAGGAGCAACAAGAAGCATTTGATGCTTTGAAAGAGAAGCTTTCTACTACACCCGTTTTAGCTTTACCTAACTTTGATTCTACTTTTGAAATTGAATGTGATGCTTCTGGTGTAGGTATTGGAGCTATTTTGATGCAAGAGAAGAAGCCCATTGCATACTTTAGTGAAAAGCTTAATGGAGCAAAGCTAAATTATTCAACTCATGACAAGGAGCTATATGCTTTGGTGAGAGAATTGGAAGTATGGGAGCATTATTTGCTGCCCAAGGAATTCGTGATCCATTCAGACCATGAATCATTGAAGCATTTGAGAGGGCAAGGCAAGTTGAATAAAAGACATGCAAAATGGGTTATAAAGATTGAGAAGTTTCCTTATGTGATCAAATACAAGCAAGGTAAAGACAATGTAGTGGCAGATGCACTTTCAAGGAGGTATGCTTTACTTAATGTTTTGAGTACTAAATTGCTTGGATTTGAATGTATAAAGGACTTATATGTTGTTGATTCTGATTTTGGCAATGTTTATGATGCTTGTGAGCATGGTGCTTTTAATTCTTTCTATAGACATGATGAGTTTTTATTTAAGGGTTCGAAATTATGCATGCCTAGATGTTCTATGAGAGATTTGCTAGTATTAGAATCACATTATGGGGGTTTGATGGGGCATTTTGGAGTTGATAAGACTTTAGACATGCTGAATGAACACTTTTATTGGCTAAATATGAAAAGGGATGTAATTCGGATTTGTAAGGCTTGTTTGGCTTATAGGCAAGCTAAGTCTAAATCTATGCCTCATGGTTTGTATATGCCATTACCCGTTCCTAGTTCTCCTTGGATGGACATTAGTATGGACTTTGTTTTAGGATTACCAAGGACTAAGAGGGGGAGAGATAACATATTTGTGGTTGTTGATAGGTTTAGTAAGATGGCACACTTTATCCCATGTCATAAGAGTGATGATGCTAGTTTAGTGGCTGAACTCTTCTTTAGGGAGGTGGTTTGAATTCATGGGATACCAAAATCCATAGTTTCTGATAGAGACACCAAGTTTTTGTCTCACTTTTGGCGTGTGCTTTGGGGAAAGTTAGGTACCAAGTTGTTATTTTCCACCACTTGTCATCCTCAAACGGATAGACAAACAGAAGTAATAAACAGAACTTTAGGTACCATGTTGAGAGCTTTAGTGGGTAAGAATTTGAGTTCTTGGGAAGATTGTTTGCCATTTATTGAGTTTGCTTATAATCGTGCTATTCATTCTTCTATAGGATATTCACCTTTTGAGCTTGTTTATGGTTTTAACCCACTAACAGTTTTGGATCTTGTTTCTTTACCTTCTCATGAGCTTGTTAGTGTAGATGGTGAGAAGAAAGCTAAATTGGTGAAAGAGATGCATGAGAAAGCAAGGGCGAATATTGAGAAAAGGAACAAGAGATATGCTGATTCTGCAAATAGAGGGAGACGTGAGATTAAGTTTCAAGTAGGAGATTGGGTTTGGGTGCATTTTTGAAAAGAGAGGTTTCCTAACCAAAGGAAGAATAAGTTGCAAGCAAGGGGAGATGGTCCATTCCAAGTGCTGGAGAAGATTAATGACAATGCCTACAAGATCGACTTACCAGGTACGTATAATGTTAGTGCTACTTTCAATGTAAGTGATCTTTCTTCTTTTGATGATGCAGATTTGAGGACAAATCTTTTTGAAGAGGGGGAGAATGATGCAAGAAAGGATCCCTCGAAGCTAGCAAGTGGACCAATCACTAGGAGCAAGGCAAAGAGATATCAAGCTAGTATGGCTTTGCATATTCAAGAAGAGATTTCCAAAGAGCTTCAAGAATTATCATTCAAGAAGATGGAGATAGAGCTTGAAGAAGGCACACCAAAGCTGATTATGATGCTTAGTGTGGAAGCTAAAGGCTAGCTAAAGAAAGGTCCAACGTGCAAGAAAGGTCAATGGGGGTTCATATAAAACCTTGGGAAGTAATTTAAGGCCCATGGACAGCCCAAATAGTGTGGGGCGTTTCTTATGTTGAAGGGATTAGTTTGGTTGTTTCCATACTTTATATTTTCCTTATTGGATTAGGATTTTGTTTCCATACTTTATATTTTCCTTAGTGGATTAGGATTTTGTTCCCATACTTTATATTTTCCTTAGTGGATTAGGATTTTGTTTCCATACTTTATGTTTTCCTTATGCAATTAGGAAATTAGGAATGTTTTCCTTTTGCAATTAGGAATGTTTTAGTTTTCCATATGCAATTAGGAATTTTGTAACCCTTATTTAGGGGCACTATTAGGCCGAATTTCAGACAACAACAATTAATAAAAATTTTTGAATTCTTCTACAAGTTCTTCTTGTGAATTTTTGTGTGAGAGAGATTAGAGTGGATTCTTTAATTCTTTCTTTGCATCAAGAATTAGGTTTACTTATCAACAAGAGTTGTGGCATTTTCCTTCTTCTTACCAACTAAATCCTTCAATCATAGTGAGTTTGCTTCTCTTTATAGGCGTTGGGTTCCTTAGGAGGTGATTATCAAGTTTCAAGGAGTTCTCTACCATTGTTATACATTGGGTTTGCTGCTAACGTTGCTAAGGGTCCGCGTCATCTACCTCTGCTACTGTACTGACTTATCAAACTGCCTCTGGCTCCTACTAAATCTCAAAAAATATCCTCCTCGGCCTCTCTTCACAGATGAAGATCCTGCCTCACTTTGAGGTCTTCTAGCTCTGGTCTCCTCATCTCTAGCAGTTGCTACAAGACACTCCTGGCAGCTGCAACCAACTAGGAAAAATCCTAATACCGGGAGCCTGCAATAATGCACATGATAGAGGATCTCAACCCCTCCTCAAACCTCTTACACTGATGAATCTCATCAGAAATGATCCCACCAGCATACTGACTCAGCCGAGTAAACTCTATCTCATACTCTGACATAGTCCCGGTATCCTGCCTCAATCTCAAGAACTCTATCTTCTTTTCATCTTTATACTCCCTTGGAGTATACTTCTGCTTGAGCTCTCGTACAAAATCATTGTAGGTCAAGATTGGTGGATCATCCAGGGCATGTGGAACTGTCTTCCACCAATCATATGCATCCCTCTACAAAAGAGATCTAGCATACTCAAACTTTTCTTCTGGAGTAACCTTTAGCTGGATGAACACTCTCTGCCTCAACAACTCCACCATATGCAGTACCTAGCCCGACAGAATCTCATCAACTGTTGGTCTCTCTAGATAGGAGTGGGTGCCCCTCCAGCTATCTCAACTCTAGCTCCATCTCTACCCTCAATAGGAGCCACACTCTCTGCACTAGCCTCAGTAGACTGACGTGTCTGAGATGCCATAACTACCTATATCTGCAAACACAGCAGAATTTGCCACATCAAAGATTAGAAACTGCCAGTGCCAATGCATGTATCATATTTAAAAACCATATTTAAAAATTTCTATTTTCTTTCTCTTACAACCCACCTAGGTTGAGAACCTCAATCCTAGGCTTTGATACCAAAATAAATGTAACACCATTATACCCAATATACGTACACTACATACACCCAACATATGTAATATACGAATATAGGATACAAGGATGTCACAACCCATTTTAACAAAACAACTCTTCACTTATAAAATTTGTATAAACTTAAAACATTGAACTAATATCATATAAATAATAGATGAAATATTACTTGATAAAACACATATGTATACTTCATTACCAAAGGTTTATCCAAAAAAATTTTGATAGTTTGCGGAATATACACATATATATACATCAAAATATAACATAATATACATGAAATCAATATGTACAAAAATATAAAATATATGCATGCTAGCAGTTTATCTCTGATCTTGATGTCCAACAATTAACTCTATACACAATATCTCAAACCTAGACTCGACTCACTCTAGATGAACTCTCCAGCTCAACCGGATCTACCCTTTCACCTGCATGATGAATCACAATCGTGCTAAGTCAAAAGCTTAGTGATACAAACTTTGATAACAATATAGTTCAAATGCAATGCTAATGCACAACACATAAGGATATTATATTTCATAACATTATTTCATTATATCTTGATAAACTGCTCAATTATTCCACAATTCATAATTCACATAAAAGCAAACACAAGCATGGGCCCAAAAGGATCTAATATGCCATTTAAATTTCAGAGTTACTGCTTTGGTCCAAGATGACACCATGTGTCTAGCCCAAAGGCAAATCATAATCACAATGAGGATTACCTCATATGTAAAATCCCAACTAGGCTTCAAGGACTAGGCGCAACCCAGCTTCAAGGGTCTGCTACATCATGTAACACATAACTAGGCTTCAAGGACCAAGCCCAACCAAGCGTCAAGGGTTTGCTACATCATGTAACACCCAACTAGGCTTCAAGGACCAAGCCTAACCTAGCTTCTAGGGATTTTTAAGTCTTAGGCATGCCGCCAAACACAAAACTCTGAAAATTGAATAACATACTAGGCACACAATTCTTTCATAATTCCATTATCAAATCCTTTCTCATTTTCTCATGATCAAACTAGGCACAATGCTTCAAATATCTCATTTACATTAATATAGCCATCACTAATCGCTTTACATACCATCTTTAATTTATACATAACAAATTGTAATACCCATACGTTTTGGGCCATTATCATATTTTGCACAAAGTTCACATTACATATAATGCATTTGTAACATTATACAAATCATAGCATATTTCTCATGCACCAATAATGTAGTTGGTAACTTAACACATTTTCTAACCAAATGTGTTAAGTCCTAATGTCATGTAAATATAAACAATTATTCAAAGTTTGTACTTACCTCTAAAAGCAACAAACACCACTTTCAACCTCCTCTTACAAGATATCCCTCAACACTTGGATTGGGTAACTGTGAGCGGGGATTTTCACCCCCACTCAATGTGGAATGGTTCTTGCAATTTCGGCACTGTTTAGGCTTGGGGCCTTAGAGAACACGTGCCTAACCAGGAGAAAATGGAGTCACCACCCGGACGGGCCAGGAAAAAGAAAGGGGTGGATGAATCGATTCCTAAGGAATCCCCAACCCCTAATGGGTTCGAAAAGATAGGTACGTGTAGGGAAGGTGAGAAACAGCCCAGCACCCCCCCAAAGCTCGATTTATTGGAATCGGCCTCCCTTGCAGGTCTTAATATTATAAAATTCTTAACTGTAACAATATTATCCATATTACATGCAACAATTAAAATAAAGCATCATTATATTAAAATCAAAGCAATGTCTAAACAAAGCAAATAAATGGACACCCATCCGAGGATGGAAACATGTCCTTACATTGCCCATGTCTAAAACTAAATAGGACACCCACCGAAAGGTGGAAACATGTCCTTTACATTGGTCTAAAAACATTAAAATAAAATAAATTACATGATGCTCATGACATAAGGTACCCAAAAATATGGAAACGTACCTCTTACAGTATTTTGAAATCAAAATAAATCAATAAAAGTAAACAACCATTCATCATAAATAAATCATTCATCAAAGACATCAAACATCAATCAAAATATATAATAAAAATTCATCCAATTTAATTAAAACAGTAAATATATTAACTTTAGGGGTTCATGCATCAATTAGGGTTTCTAGGGTTTTATGTTTAATAACTAGGGTTTTGCATATACTAGTTTAATTAGTTGAGAAATATTTTAAAGAAATAACATAGCTACTGGATGTTTTAAAGATTTAGGATTTTGGATGTTTTTATGAAAATAATGCTACTGTGATTTAAAAAAAAAAGGTTTGGTTAAGGTTTTAAGCAAACATATTGTTGTTTTGATTTTTAGAAAGGTGGAATTAAAATTTTAGATTTCAAAAACATGTTTTAAGGCTATTAAAGTTTTAGGATTTTACGGTTAGGATATTATGGTTTTATGATTTGAAATCTTGAATCTGTAGATTATGATTTTGAATTTAGAATTTGATGCATTTCTGTGATCAAAGTTGAATGTGCTTTTAATATTGATTGTAATAACTATTTAAGTATATTTTTTAGGTGAAACAAACTTTGAAAGCTAAATTAATTATCAAAAGATTAAAATAACTCAATGAATAAAATTATAAAACTACTGTGAAGGTTTGAAAATAGAATTAATTAAGATTTAGGATTTAAATAACTTAGGGTTTAAGAAAATATACTATTGTTTTGAATGATTATATTATTTACTTTAATTAAAACCTTAAATATTGTGTGAATTAATTTATGCTACTGCGTAAACTAAATTAAAGGAAGAATTAAATAACTAAGGTAGTGTGATGATGGCTTAAAAGAAGAAGATGATTAATGATTTAATAAACTAAAGTTAGAGCAATTTACCTACGTTTGAAGGCTCCACCAAATTTGAAGAAATTGAACCAAGCTGTTGCCTAATTCAAATTAGGTATTGGTTGAGCAAATCAATCTGGAGATGATTGCTTGTTGCCTCCTTTGGTTGCTATGTCTTGGATTTCTTCTTGCTTGCTAGGGTTTTCCTTTGGCCAAAGAATTTAAGAGTCCCAAGTCTGGTTCAAAATCTCCATTTTTAAAAGATCCCAGTTCCCTCTAAAAAGTCCCTTTCTATGTGTTTTAATGTGGTATTTATAGGAAAAAAAATAAAAATCTAATTCTAATTGTCTCAGGACATCAAAACCATTTAGGAAAAGAAACAAAAACCAAGTAGAATTAGGTTTCGAAAAAAATTGCATTGTCAAAAATTGCGCTGGCAAAAACTGCTGAGGGCGATGGGCGGGCCAACACGAGAATTGAGAGAGTTGTGCATGAGCTAGGGCGCGGGCCAGCCAATTCGCCGCAGGAAATTCCTGCGGTGAATTGGCCTAAGCCAATTTCGCCAACGATAAAATTTTTCGTCGCCGATTCTTCAGTCCCCGATTATTTATTTATTTAACTTTGCTAATATTACCTATTTTATTTTTATTAAAAATTATAAATAATAATTATTAAAATAAATATTATTTAATTAAAATAATACAAAAATTATTTTGGAATATTTTAAAAATATTAGACCAGACTGGGTCAAAAATTAAGGGTCTACAGTTTGCCCCATGCTTGAGTAATCTGAGACTACAACAAAAGAGAATGAAAAGCAATGTGATTTTTAACTAGGTGTGGAGCCATACTAGACTCCTAAGGTTGGTTTGAGCTCTGGACTCAAAAATAATTTGGGTTCTAGACCCGAGCTAGATTTAGGATTTGGGTTCTGGACCTGGGGGGTCTGGACTTAAGGGTAATTTGGGTTCTGAACCTGAGCTAAGTTCTGGACTTAAAGGTAATTTGGGTTCTGAACCCAAGCTAAGTTCTGGACTTAAGAGAGATTTGGGTTTTGGACCCGAGCTAAGTTCTGGACTTAAGAGAGAATTTATGTTATGGACCTAAGCTAATTCTAGACTTAAAAATTATTTGGGCTTTGGACCCGAGATAAGTTCTGGACTTAAGAGAGAATTTAGATTTTGGACCTAAGCTAAGTTCTGGACTTAAAAATAATTTGGGTTCTGGACCCGAGATAAGTTCTGGGCTTAAGAGAGAATTTAGGTTCTGGACCTAAGCTAAGTTCTGGACTTAAAAATAATTTGAGTTTTGGACCTGAGGTAAGTTCTGAACTTAAGAGAGAATTTAGGTTCTGGACCTAAGCTAAGTTCTAGACTTAAAAATAATTTGGGTTTTGGACCTGAGCTAAGTTTTGGACTTAAGAGAGAATTTAGGCTATGGACCTAAGCTAAGTTCTGGACTTAAAAATAATTTGGGTTCTAGACCCGAGGTAAGTATTTAGGGTCTGGACCTAAGCTAAGTTCTTGACTTAAAAATAATTTGGGTTTTGGACCCGAGGTAAGTTCTGGACTTAAGAGAGAATTTAGGTTCTGGACCTAAGCTAAGTTATGGACTTAAAAATAATTTGGGTTCTAGACCCGAGCTAAGCTCTAGACTTAAGAGAGAATTTAGGTTCTGGACCTAAGCTAAGTTCAGGACTTAAAAATAATTTAGTTTCTAGACCTAAGGTAAGTTCTAGACTTAAAAGAGAATTTAGGTTCTGGACCTAAGCTAAGTTAAAAATAATTTGGATTCTAGACCCGAGCTAAGTTCTGACTTAAGAGAGATTTAATTATCTGCAAAAAATAATTGTAGTCAATAGGATACTAAAGGAATTTGCAAAACATTTAGCTAATTTTTACCATGCCCATATCTTCTTGCCCCCTACATGTAAAAATATTTTAAAAGTACAAAAATATTTATATACTTGCAAATATCTGAATAATTGAATTGAATATTTGAGTTTCCTATTTATTCACTGTGTAGTCACTATTTACCAACTATTTATTTACTATTTATCAATAGTAATGTTTACTTTTTCTTTTTTTTTTTCCTTCTTTTTTTTACGAGAATACTGTTTTTCTCTTTTTTATTTTTGTCTTTTTCCTTTGCAATTTTTCTATATAAACCTCAGCTCATCTCTTCTTTTCGTCCACAATTACACATATTTTGATAGTGAAATAAGAGAGTTTAGCATAGAGTTGAGGAGAAAATGCATGTTTTGAGATCAGAAACTCGATCTAGTGCTGAGTTATTGGAGTTTATTCGATGGCATGAAAATGAACTATAAGTCTACTAGCCGGGATGCAGCTTCATTGTAGTTCAAGTAAAAAAACCAAGGTAATAATTCGATTATTTATTTTAACAGCAAATTTTTTTCTTGTTTTTGTTTTTTTTTATTTTTTTAAAGATTTAGGAAAAATAAATTAATTAGATGACTATATTTAAGAATTTAACAAAAAAGTAAATAGATAGACAAAAAATAGAACATAAATAAATTTAGCCTGAAAATTAGTGAAATTGATATGATGATATACTTACCTTGTGTTAACTTATCTAGCTCCATGTTAGCATGATCGTTGCATTATTCGGGGCAAAGGGTGTGTCTATAAAGCCCGACAATGGTATGATGTAGCACCTTCTCAGGTAAAATGGATTATCCAAGATTACAGTTTTGAAAGCTTTATCTTGCAATTACCATCCGAGGAGTGTCCGATAGACAGGAGTTTAGTTCAAGCATTGTCAGAGAGGCGGATGGACACGACCCATAATTTTCACCTACCTATAGGAGAGATGACCATTGGTCCAGTCGATTATACAACCATAACTGGTATCTGATACTATGGCCTTCCAGTCCCTCTTACCAATGATATTCTAACATTCGAAGAAGTCCAACAGTTAATCGATATGGAACCATCATTTAAAGGGCCTTTCAAGATAAAAATTGAGCCGATTCAGAGTTATTGGATGAACTATGAAGGACGGGTTTATAGGAAAACAACCAAACAATATGATTTAGGATTTTTACTGTATTTACTAGGGTCGACTATTTTATGCAGCATCGAATCTGCCATCCATTTGTTAGTGTTGAGGGCCCTTACTGATATGAGTATGGTACTACTTTACAGCTGGGGTAAAGCTAGCCTTGCCTGTCTTTATCATGGACTTGATAAGATTTGTAGAAATAAGAAGTCTTTTGTTGGGTTATGGTGGTTGTCGAGGTACTCTTCTTCCACCAATGTAAATTCCATTCTTATTCTTGCATGAA
Source organism: Garcia nutans (assembly GCA_947685225.1). Classification (NCBI taxonomy): domain Eukaryota; kingdom Viridiplantae; phylum Streptophyta; class Magnoliopsida; order Malpighiales; family Euphorbiaceae; genus Garcia; species Garcia nutans. Next base: position 33,515,046 of record CANTUV010000005.1, on the reverse strand, counting down.
TTTGATTTTTTTTATTGTTGTAGGTATGGACATATGAGCATAATCTTGCGAGGGTGCCTGGCATTTCCCGAGAGAGAGTCGGGTATCCGAGATTAAATTTTTGGTTGTCCGATCGTGTAGTAGTTCCTGGCTCTCACCATGTGCACACCCAACACTATCTCTTGAGTTGCTTAGCCTGGGGCCAGGTAAAATAGCATTAGTATACTTTAAAATTCATATAAAAGTTCACTTACCTTATGTTATTTTGTTGGTCAATTTGGCTTGGTGGAACACAAAAGAGAGGACGAACTGGACTTCCTCCATGAATGCCTCATTGCCTTTTCAGCATACCCGCTGAGTCATTGCCGGCCCTGTGTCTAGTGGCTGGTTTCTTGGGGAGAGAGTGTATGAGTGGTTCCTTGGTCTTGAGCAGTGAAGGATCCCAATGAATTTCCTGAAGTACACTTTAAATATCACATCAATGTTGGAGAATGCATGGTGGTTGGCTCGGCACGATTATGATGTTGAAACCTTTCTCTATCCACTGGGTGCATCATATACCCAGTTTATTCAAGTAGGACTCTTGAACTTTGATGTATCTCCTATTGGTGTACGAGAGATTCCTAAGGAAAATGAGGATAGAGATGAAGAGGAGTATCACGAAGAGGAAAGAGAGTTTGTCTCGCATCTCGGGGCTAGCACTTCTTAGGTAAACTTTTACCATTTGTCCATTGCAATTGCTTCTTTCTTAACTTGTTTTGACTTTTTTGATGATTGTTTAGGCTGCTGGCTCATTTGGTCTTGAGGCTGGACCTTCCTTTACTACTCCTCCATTTGTTCATTCTAATCAACTGGAGATCCCATCTCATCCACAGGGTGTTGATATGAATTACCTTGTAGGTTTTCTTGTTCCATGATAATTTATGCTATATGTATGCATAATTATGTATGCTCTTACTCTTTTTCTTTCTGGCTCATAGCGAATGCTTAAGGAACAAAACAAGAAACTTCAAGAAGAGTTTGCTGCTAGTCGTTAACAAGTTGCCCATTTTGAAAAATTATATCACTAGTCAGAGCAAGATTTTTGAGACTTTCGGTTTTAGGGGATGAGATATCCTGGTGCTTCATCATCTAGGGGACCCCAAGCTGATGACCATGAGGACTGTTATAGATATGAATTCCAAGGTAATAGAGATTTGAGTGCTCCTACTTTAGGTGGACTTGGGATAGATGATATGCCTCCTCCTTTAATAGGCGATGACTTCTTCAGGGCTTTGTTTGATCATAATCCACCACCTCCTTCTTAGTGATCTATTATTGTATAATAATATTGATAATTATAATTTGCACTTTTACTGTAACTTTTGACTTTTAAATAATTTTTTTCTTCTTTTTTTTATCTAGCCTTCATATCTTCTCTTTGCCCAGTGGTAAAATATTGGGAGTGAGTTTTAAAATGTTTTGTACATACATAAACACAAAAAATATTGAAAGGAGAAACTTTGCCCCCTGTGTAGGCTCAAACCCATGATTTTTTCTATGCGGCTTTGGTTGATGTTTGTATATTGTCTAGCTCATTGAACAAACATGTATTTCTTCTTTATTTTGCAAAATTACTGGAGATTTCCTTATGTAATGGGCTTTCCATGCCCCCTGATTCCATATCCACTTGTGATTCTATACTCTATAGGGTGTTTACTGTTTATTTTGGCAAAGAAATACAACACAAGAAAAATGCAATGTGATATGCTCATGCATGCATGATATGCATGAATAATACCTACAATGCTTTCGTCGACTCACAGACTAAGGTGATCAGCTAAAGTGTTCTCATTGACTCATTCTAGTTGCTCATTCAGGTCTTACAGAAGGCTTCACTTTTATGACTTTCATCTTAAAGATGTTGAGGACATGAGTGGTTGAGACTTCGAGTGATAGATTCAGAGATACATCCACTTCAAACTATGATTCAGCATGTCAATTGGTAGCTTCTTTATGACCTTGACAATAATCATTTCCTTTACCCAATGTGTTCTTTGAGGTTCGATAGTTCAACATACTCCCCTTAATTTGAAGGCTTTGTAATTTTTTTTTTAATTTTCAATTTTGAATTTTGAATTTTGAAATCAAATATTGGCTTTGTCAAATTAATGTCAATGTACCTCAAGACTTGATTTTCCAAACTAACATATCTATAACATGCCAACCCTAGTTACCATACTAAGCTCAGGAATCATTTCTATTTAAGCAAGAACTGTCGCACTTCAGATAGGCACATACACATTACTTGGCCAAAGGTCACATTGAGTTTGAATATTGTCTATCTCATATGCATGCTTATTCAAACTATCTCCACTAATAGACTCTCTCTACCAAGAGAGATCAAGAGGTCTTTGATAGGCTTGAAATGGGGTCTATAAGGGATAGGGGTTAAATAAAAGCCATTTTGAGATTGGAGCTTATGTGACACAATGGACAAATCTTCACACTATAAATTTCTTGTTGTAACTTTAGACAGTTGGAAGCAATCTTGCTAGACTCCAAATTCCTTCTATCTTCTTGGCATTAATTTAGATCATGATTAGGACAATCTTTGCCCTTGCAAAAAGTTTGGTACCCATCATCATTTCTTTTCTTCTTCTCCCTTTTCTTTCTGTTTATTTTTCTTACTCTTCCCTTTCTTTGAGCATTTTATCATTTTGTCCTTCTTCCTTGTAGGACTGTCAAGTACAAAACTTTCAAGAACTGGATGGTCTTTCTCCTTTTTCTCTGATTTTGATCGAATCTTTGATTGGGTTGGACCAATTCAAGTCAAATTGTCCTTATAAACCAAATGGAAGCCTTTTTCTGCTTTAGGTAAAAGAGAACCCAGTTGGCTTTCTGAACCGCCTTTTTAGGTTTTATCTTTCTTTTTATTTTATTTTCTTTCTTTTCTTTTTTTTGTCTTTTGTCTTTTGTCTTTTTTTTCTTTTTTCTTTTTTTTCTTTTTTTTTGCTTCTTCTTTTCTTTTCTTTTTCTTTTTTTTGGTTCTAGCTCTAAAAGAGTTGTCTTGTTTGTACCAACTTGGGTTTCTAATAATGAATGAGTGGAGTGATATTAATATGCTTCAGTCATGACTTTATTTGTGATATTTGGTCTAATTTAGATGAACTTCAACTACCCTTATGGTCTTGAGAACTTCAACTATCCGTATGATTTTGGCTATGCATTCCATTCTTTGATCTTCTTGCCTCTTCGCCTTAGTGATCATAAGACTTGTCAAAAGTGTAACAACAGCTCAGGGTAGGTCATTGGGCTTATAAGTTAATGAAAAGAAAGTTAAAATTCTATGAAGGCTCAAAGGGACAACAAGGGATTGATATTTAATTGGGTGGATACTAGTTGTTGGCTAACCAAACAATGCCTAGATCATCTCTCCCTTAAATAAGCAGAGTTCAATTTTGCCTCGAAAATTTGTCAAAGCATGTTCTAAGACTGACTAGGACCTAGACAAGGATAATTATACAAGAGCCCTCTCTAAGTAAGCATACACAACTCAATGCTATAGAGCAATTCCCTCACCTAGTAAAGTCATTCAAGTCATGATGCATAAATATATTAATTCTTGAATTATCAAGCTAGATTCCTCATTGGTTGAGCACCAAAATGAACAAAGACCAATAAAAATTTGATGAAAATAATTTATTCAAACAAACATAATTTGAAAAATATAATTGTTCCAAATAAGTACTAAAGAAAGCGAAATAAAATAAAAAGAGCAACACTTCAAGCTAAGGGAGGTTCGTTGAGTTGGAGTAAAAAATATTTCATTTATTTAGACATATCAAGGTCAAGGATTTTTTCCATCATCAAGGATCAGTGCTTCATCATCCATAGTTAGTCCAAGCACATCATTTTTAGCAGCTTCTCTATCCAATCATCATAGGATGACAAGATAAAAGTCTTTATGAAGGTTGTAAGTGGTGGCGCCCTTCCAAATTTAGACAAAGGATTATTATTAGTGTTGTGCTTATCAAGCTCAGGTAGCTTACCATTGTCGGTTAGATCTTGGATCTCATGCTTCAAGTGGGTACATATGTCGGTCTCATGTCCTTGAGTCTGATGAAACTCACAAAATGCTTTAGTATCAAATTTTAGGGGTAAAGTATTCGGCAAAGGTCGAGGGGCCAATGGCTGTAACAGAGTCTTCTTTTGTAACTTGTTGAAAACCCAGGACAAAGGCTTCCCCAGATCTAAAAATTGCCTTTTGTTTGCTTGACTAGTTGTATTAACATCAACTCCTTTTTGCGTGCTTTGATTTATAGACTGGCAGTTCCCTTTCTCATTCCTTCTTATTGAAAATCGATTCTTCTCCCTTTCCCATTCTTCAATTTGCAGACCAGCTTGGAGAAGATCATTGAAATCACGGATGAGTGTATGAGACATCTTTTCACGAAGACTAGGCAACACCCCTCTAACAATCATCCTTATTTGATCAGATTCATTGGGCCTTTTCTTGATCAAAGCAGCCATATTTCTCCATCTTTTCACATAGTCCACAAAATTCTCATTTGGCCTTAGTCTAATAGACTCAACTTCCATTAAGGTAACTTTCAGCTCGACATTGTACCCATATTGTTGAATGAAAGCCTTGTACAACATGTCCCAATCTTTTTGAGTACTTTCCTCTAAGGTGTTGAACCAATTTTGGACAATAGGGTCCAATGAGAACATAAAATACCTCAGAGTTTGAGCTTTAGTAGCTCGGGCAGACTGCATAACAGTGATGTACTGCTTCACTTGGAGATGAGGATTTCCATTACCATTAAACTTTGCAAAGGATGGCATCTTAAACTTGTACGGGACTTCTTCGTCTAGCTCAAATAATTTATCCACTTCAGACATTTCTTCAGTTTTCTACTTCTTCTCAAATTTATTTTTCTAAGTCTGCAATCATCTTTTCAATATCTGAAGTTTTAGTTTTCTCCATAGCTGATCTTTCAAAAATCTTTGCCTCTTTCTTCTTGACTTGAGGATCTTGGAAGTATTGAGCCAAATTGTCATCATCATCAATGATCACCTTATCATCATCAAAAACCACTTCACCAACTTTAGCCTTCCCCTTGTCCTTTAGCTTCTTGGTGCTAGCTGATGCTTCGGTATTGTTTTCTAAAATTGCAGCCAATTGGTTCTTCATGGTCTCAGCTAGGGCCTCTTTTATTTCTTCCATTTTAGCATTGAGGGCATCTTCCATCATTCTTTGAATTTGCTCAGTCTCCATTGTTTTTGGTGAGAAAATAATTGAGTCGTTGCTAGATTCTTTGTCTCCAGCATAGGTCGGATTGTCTTAAGCTTTTGAACTATCGTAATCCAAGGCTGTGAGCCAAAAAGGATCAATGATATGAGATGCAAATGTATGTATGTATGTATGCATGTATGCACAAACAATAAACAAAGAAGGGTAAATAGGACGTTCCTTCCAACGTTATAACTTCCACACACGGATGGTGAGTCTCTTTTTCTAGGTAATATGGTTAACAAAATACCAACATGGGGTATCTTGTTTTTGAATATTTCCCTCGGACGTTTCAACCAATAGTTATATTTTCAAAAATGGAAATCAATCCATGATAATTCCCATTGATTAGGTTTTAATCCATTCAACCAACTAAAGTAGCTTTTATGCTATATTGGATTAAAACTAAATTAAGAGGTTTATTATAAATAGATTTCTCACTTAAAAAAGTAACTGATGATTCATGCCAAAAACAAGCCCATGATTAATCATTCTTAGTATAGACTAAGCTCACAATTGATTTTTGGTATTTCGTAATTGACCTAAATAATTTGCAAGCTCTTTGTAAGAAAAGGTTGGAAGAAAATAATTTTGTTTCTAAGACCATTGTAAAAAGATTTTAGAAAAAATGGATTTTGGGCTTTGTATTTGAGTCATGGGAAAAGAATTTGTTTATGGAAAAGTTTTATATACAAAGACTATTTTGAAAAATTTTGAAAATTGATTTGGTCTTTTGGACTTAAAAAAAATTATTTTGAGCTTACAATGTACTTAGGTCATATTAGAAAAAGAACAAACAAAATAAGCCATGATTTAAGCTTAACCATAGTCAAATAACAAGCGTTTGGGGTAAAACTTAAGGAAAGTAACTAGGCCAATTACATGAGCTTTAGTCTTTGGGTTAGAAGACTTAGATTCCCATAGCAAGTATATACCAAAAGGTATAAGGCTATGAGTGGTTATGTCATGCTCGATCTCCATACCTTGAGTGAAAGTATGGTATCCCTTGCATAACACAACACGGGTAACATGAGCATCCTAACTCACGCACACGATACAATCTAATAAGATGCAATGGATAATATCATGATAAGAAAGAATAGAATAATATAAAGACCAACTTAATTAACTTCTCTTATCCCCAGTGGAGTCACCACTATGAGCGGGGATTTTTGCCCCCACTCTAGGTAGAATAGCTCTTGCAACTTCGGCACTGTTTAGGCTCGGTGCCTTAGACAACATGGGCCTAAGCCCAGATAAAATGGAGTCGCCACCCGGACGGGCTGGGAAAAAGAAGGGGGTGGATGACTTCATTCCTAAGGAATCCCCAACCCCCTAATGGGTTCGGAAAGTTAGGTACATGTAGGAAAGGAGAGAAACGGCCCAACACCCCCACAACGCCTGGTTCATTGGAACCGACCTCCTTTGCAGGTCTTAATATTATAAAATTCTTAAGTATAAAAATATTATCCATATTACATACAACAATTAAAATAAAGCATCATTATATTATAATCAAAGCAATGTCCAAACAAAGCAAATAAATGGACACCCATCCGAGGATGGAAACATGTTCTTACATTGCCTATGTCTAAAACTAAATAGGACACCCACCGAAAGGTGGAAACCTTTCCCTTACATTCGTCCAAAAACATTAAAAGAAAATAAATTACATGATGCTCACGACATGAGGTACCCAAAAATATGGAAACATACCTCTTAATATTTTGAAATCAAAATAAATCAATAAAAGTAAACAACCATTCATCATAAATAAATCATTCATCAAAGACATCAAACATCAATCAAAATATATAATAAACATTCATCCAATTTAAATAAAACATTAAATATATTAACTTTAGGGGTTCATGACTCAATTAGGGTTTTTAGGGTTTTATGTTTAATAACTAGGGTTTTGCATATACTAGTTTAATTAGTTGAGAAATATTTTAAAGAAATAACATAGCTACTAGATGTTTTAAACATTTAGGGTTTTGGATATTTTTATGAAATAATGCCATTGTAATTTAAAAAAATAGGTTTGATTAGGGTTTTAAGCAAACAAATTATTGTTTTGATTTTTAGAAAGGTGCAATTAGGATTTTAGGTTTGAAAAACATGTTTTAAGGCTATTAAAGTTTTAGGGTTTTACGGTTAGGATATTAGGGTTTTATGGTTTGAAATCTTGATTCTGTAGATTATGATTTTGAATTTAGAATTTGATGCTTTTCTGTGATCAAAGTTGAATGTGCTTTTAATATTGATTGTAATAACTATTTAAGTAATTTTTCAGGTTAAACAAATATTGAAAGCTAAATTAATTATCAAAAGATTAAAATAACTCAATGAATAAAATTATAAAAACTATTGTGAAGGTTTGTGTAACACCCCTTCCCGGCCTACATGTGTAAGTCGAGTAGAGGCGCCACACTTCCCTAATGTTGCTACCAATTTTACTTAGTCAAATTTTAGTTCCGGTTTTTACATAAATTTTGCCAGAGGTTCGCCTAGAAATTGGGTCCCAAGTGTCGACAAAACTGGTTTTTCAGATTTTTTTAAAACATTTTTACACAAGCCAATGCGAACACAATCAATTTCAATACACTCCCAATAAATCCACCTTATAACCTCAACTACAAACCTGTAAGAAGAGTTCACACTTCTAATACACCATAAAGTAGAGTTTTATTATTATTACATACTACTAACGTACAGTATAACATAGAAATTCTCAATCTTATGTATATATATAGATGCCACAACTAGCTAACTCATAATGGAACTAAGAGATCTACCTTGAGATACTGTTGGTCTAGTCGTCGCTTCCCAAGAATTGTTACTGCTCCGAACCTACGAGTCAAGGAAAACTTAACTCGCTGAGCAATGTCGCTCAGTGGGTACTTTATTAATGAAAATATAGTTAAAACATGAAAGCATTTGAATTAAAAGGAAATAATTAAATCAAAAATCAACCAACATTAAACCCATGGAAGTTATTGTACATTCAGTGTAGATATGCTTTCAACAAATGTAAAAACCATAATTCAACTCATTTTGCATTACGTAGTTTTAAAAGAAACAAGACTTTGGCTCTACTGGTATATAGGGAACCATAGCGATAAGGCAGTGGCCCTCACCACTGTAACATAGGTGTCCCTCACCACCGATATAAAATCACAGGAATGGCCCTCACCATCCTGGTTATAACCAACGCCCTCACCATTGAGTTTGGATCATAACAATTCAATCACAATATCAAGCAGTACTGCATAAGTTAGTATAGTGCACCATACCCTTATCTACCACTCCCAACTACCCAGTAGAGGATAAAGGTTAAAATGATTCAATTTAAGTCTCAAACTTCATTTTATAATGACTCGAGAAATTATTTTAATTTCCGTTGCACTCTGCCATTTACGCCGCGCACCACATTCTTTAGTCAAACCATTACCCTTTTTCACATTTTTAACATCAACAATAAACATATCAACCATTTCAAAGCATTCCTCAAAGAGTCACAAATTGACCAAATGAATAGTGTCACGGCACGTAAAATCGGCAATGCAAAATGGCATGACCAAATGAATAGTAAAATCTAGGTTTTCGTCAAAATTTCAGTCCGTTTCAGTCATACATTTGACCAAGTAAATGATCTTATTTTTAGCTGAAATTTTACAGGAAACTTATTTCATATGTTGACTAATTACATGTAAAATTTTGTTGAAACATTCCATCATTTGCTAGCTCAAACAACTGCCACTAAAAGAGTCCAGAAATCTGCCATTTTGAAACCATTTCGGCCCAAACATATGAAATACATGGGATAGTTTATTTTTCTTTTTCAAATCGATATGAAGGCTTCTTTAATGATAAAGTGAAGATTCAAACACTTCCCTTTGACAACTTTTGCATGTTTAACTTAAATCAACTAATTAAAGTTCTTCAAATCAACTTGCCAAAATTTTTCTCAAAACACTTGGGTTAAATTAAATTTAACCAACTCAATTGCCATAAGAAACCAAGAACATAACTCAAACATTTAATTTAAACTCAATCAATACATTTAAGCATCAACATCAAAAATTCCATAAGCCAAAGTTTGTAAGAAAAATAAAATTTCTTTTATGGTAAAGTACCAAACCTTGTTCTTTTAATTCCCCTTTGCTTTTCCTTCTTCTCCTTCCTTAATCTTTGTTTCCCCTTCAAGAAATTCAAGAACACAACCTTAAACATAAACCTTAGCAATTTAGAACAATAAGCTACCCTCCATTTCTTTTCAAACTAAACCCTAATCTAACCTTATTAAACCTTAGAAACCTTGATTCTTCCATTTAATTAATCAATATCATCACTACTTAAAATTTTCCCCAAATCCACCATAAGAACCCTAATTTCCAATCTTCCAATAGATATATAAATACTTAAAATTGATACTAGAATTGAAATCTACATACTTTAAAACCTTAAAACTTACCTTGAACTTGAATCGTATACCCACATTTGCGGAGTTTCCAGATGTTTTTCCTGAGGAGTTGCCAGGGTTACCCCCTGAGAGAGAGGTTGAGTTTGGTATCGATTTGTTGCCTGGTACCACTCCCATCTCTATCACTCCATATCGAATGGCACCTGCTGAATTGAGAGAGTTGAAGGTGCAGTTGCAGGAGTTGTTGGATAAAGGGTTTATTCGCCCTAGTGTTTCTCCGTGGGGAGCTCCTGTGTTGTTTGTGAAGAAAAAGGATGGTACTTTGAGATTGTGCATCGATTATAGGCAATTGAACAAAGTAACTATCAAGAATAAGTATCCTTTGCCCCAAATTGATGATCTCTTTGATCAGTTGAAGGGAGCAGCGGTGTTTTCCAAAATTGATTTGAGATCAGGGTACCATCAATTGAGGGTTAGAGCTGAAGATGTTTCTAAGACAGCTTTCCGCATAAGATATGGGCATTATGAGTTCTTGGTAATGCCTTTTGGATTGACGAATGCACCTGCAGCTTTCATGGATTTGATGAATAGGGTGTTTAGGCCCTATCTGGATCAGTTTGTGGTGGTTTTCATCGATGATATTTTGGTGTATTCACGTAATGAGGAAGAACATGACAAGCATCTGCGAATTGTGTTACAGATCTTGAGAGAGAAGCAGTTGTATGCTAAGCTGTCAAAGTGTGAGTTTTGGCTTGACCAAGTAACTTTTCTCGGTCATATAGTTTCAGCAGATGGTATAAGAGTTGATCCGAGTAAAGTTGAAGCCATTTTGAATTGGAGTCCACCAAAGTCAGTGACTGAAGTTAGAAGTTTTCTGGGTTTGGCAGGCTATTAACGAAGGTTTGTGAAAGGTTTTTCTTTGATAGCTACTCCACTCACCAGATTGCTTCGAAAGGGAGTTAGATTTGTGTGGACAGATCAGTGTCAAGCTAGTTTTGATCAGTTGAAAGAAATGTTGACTCAAGCTCCTGTTCTTACTTTGCCTGTGGAAGATAAACCATATGTGATTTACAGTGATGCTTCACATAATGGTTTAGGATGTGTTTTAATGCAAGAGGGTAAAGTTATAGCTTTTGCTTCTCGGCAGTTGAAGCCACATGAGCTTAATTATCCGACACATGATCTGGAATTGGCAGCTATAGTATTTGCTTTGAAGATTTGGCGACACTACTTGTATGGGGAGAAATGTTTTATCTATACGGATCATAAAAGTTTGAAATATTTGGGTGTCCAGAGAGAGCTAAATCTTCGGCAAAGGCGATGGTTAGAGCTGATCAAAGACTACGACTGTTTGATTGATTATCATCCTGGTAAGGCAAATGTAGTTGCTGACGCCTTGAGTCGGAAGTCTCTGGCAGGTTTGGCTGTTTATTCGCTCTCGTTGCTTGTTGAGTTGAGAGCGTTACATGCTAGTTTTGAAGCATGTGATGATGGTGCATTGTTGGCTCAGTTGCAATTGAGACCAGTATTGTTGAATCAGATTAAGGAGGCTCAATTGACAGATGAGAAAATTCAGAAGATTATTTCAGATTGCCAAAATGGGGAGAGCCGATATTTCTTTGTGAGAAGTGATGGTAGCCTTTGGTTTAAGGATAGATTGTGTGTTCCTGATAATGATAGTTTGAAAAAGGTTATTTTGGAGGAAGCACACCAATCAGTTTTTGCTATGCATCCGGGAAGTACAAAGATGTACCATGAATTGAGACAGCATTATTGGTGGTGTGGTATGAAGAGAGACATAGCAGAATTTGTGTCCAAATGTCTCACTTGTCAGAGGGTGAAAGCTGAGCATCAAGTTCCAACATGGTTGCTTCAACCTTTAACGGTGTCTGAATGGAAATGGGAGAGAATCACAATGGATTTTGTGTCTGGTTTGCCTATGACACAGAGGAAGCATGATGCCATTTGGGTGATTGTTGATAGGTTGACAAAGACAGCTCATTTTCTTCCGGTTTGGATGGACTTTTCACTTGAGAAGTTAGCTAAATTGTACATCAATGAGATAGTAAAGTTGCATGGAGTCCCAATTTCTTTAGTGTCTGATCGAGATCCTAGATTTACTTCAAGATTTTGGAAGAGTTTACATGGTGCTTTGGGTTCTCGATTGCATTTTAGCACTGCTTTTCATCCGCAGACAGATGGGCAGTCAGAGAGAGTGATACAGATTATTGAGGATATGTTGAGAAGCTGTGACATTGATTTCTCTAGAAGTTGGGACAGATTTTTGCCCCTTGTAGAATTTGCTTACAACAACAGTCATCAATCCAGTATTGGAATGGCACCATTTGAGGCATTGTATGGAAGAAAATGTAGAACACCTCTATGTTGGAATGAAGTTGGGGAAGGCAAATTGGTTGGTCCTGATCTGATTAAAGAGACTGAAGAAAAAGTGAAGATGATTCGGGATAGGTTGAAAGCAGCTTCAGACCGACAGAAGTCTTATTCAGATTTGAAGAGGAGAGACATAGAGTTTGATGTTAGAGATAAAGTATTTTTGAAAGTGTCTCCTTGGAAAAAGATATTGAGATTTGGTCGAAAAGAGAAGCTAAGTCCTCGTTTCATTAGACCGTATGAGATATTAGAAAGAGTTGGGCCAGTTGCTTATCGTCTTGCTTTGCCGCCTGAGTTGGATAGAATCCATAATGTATTCCATGTTTCTATGTTGCGGAGGTATAGATCAGATCCATCTCATATCTTGCCAGTTGAATCCATTGAAGTGAGTTCGGATTTGACACTTGAAGAAGAACCAGTTGCTATTTTGGCACATGAAGTGAAAGAGTTGAGGAATAAGAAAGTGCCATTAGTGAAGGTTCTATGGAAGAATCATGGGAGAGAAGAGGCAACTTGGGAGAGCGAGCAAGCAATGCAAGATCAGTATCCTCAACTGTTTCAGACATAATATCAAGTAATTTTGGGGACAAAATTTCTTTTTAGAGGGGGAGAATTGTAATATCCCAAAGTGTGCCCTAGGAGTTTTGATATAATTGTTGTTTTATTTGAATTAAAATGTATATGTGTAATTGGAAAGAGAAAAGAATTTAAAAGAGAGTGTATATGTTGTATATATGGAAATATATACAACATATATACAAGTCAAATGGATGGTCAAAGGAAGAAGACATTTATTTTGTTAATTATGAAATTACTAAAAAGGGCATGTAAGTGAAAGGAAGTTAAAATAAATAGATGAGGGTATTTAAGTAATTTTCTTTTTGAAATGCTTGGTGGAGGTTTAAAGAGATGAGAAGTTTGACTTTGTCTCTTTCACTTGTTCATTTTCTTCTCTTTCCCTTTTGTTGGCCGGCCATCCAAAGCAAGAGAGCAAGAGTGAGCTTTGTTTGTTCCAAACTCAAAATTGAAGGAGTTTTCAAGAGATTAAGTTGGAAATTCAAGAAGTTCATCATTTTTGGTAAGTTTTCTCTTGATTTCTCTTATTCTATTTGGAATTTTGTTTGAGTTTGATGGAGTGTTGTTGATGGTTGGAGTGTGTTTGTGTATGGTGTGTGTAAAAGTGTTGAAATGGAATTAAAGATAAGAAGTTAGGTTGGTGTTGGTGATGGAAGAGTAAGAGTTGTGTTTAGTGAAGTTGAAATTTTTCTGTTTTACAATTAGTAAATGCTGTGACTTGTATGATTTTTAATTAAATATAGAAAAATGTTCTTGAAATGAATTTTGGATATGTTGTTGCTTAGTGAGTCTAGTATTTGAGAAAAATAATTTGGAACCACGTTGATTGAATTTGATTTATGGAATTCACAAAGTTCAGAACTGCAGGGCAATTGGGGCAGTCTGGTTGGGTGAACTATTTGACCAAGATTTTGTATTCAGTTTAATCTGAAATTTTAAAGGAATGATTTTAAGATGTAAAATTAAGTTCTGTAAAAATTTTAGAGTTTTTAGTAAAGTAGATTATTTTATACAATTTTTCAAAATAAGGATAAAGTGGAGTCTAAAACCAGAATTTACTATTCATATGGTCATTTTGCTAATATTCCTTTTGGATTAGGTTGTGAAGAGGTTGAATTGCCCTAACCTAAGTGTTGAGGATTCTTGGAAGAGTAAGTGTATAGATTGGTGTGAGTTGGTTTTAAGGTAAGTACAAACTACACTATTGCATACATTCATGTGATGTTGAGACTTGACACACATTTGATTGTAAATGTGATAAGGAACCTAATGCATTGTTGATGGATATTAAAAATCACATTATGTTTGGTAATATGTGAATGTTGTGATGAGCATGTAAAATATGTGTTAATTCCATTGATTATATCCATTTGAATAATGAATTGATTAATGTGATTTGAAATATAATATGAGATGGTTGAAACATATTTGCTTATATGATGATGAAATGAAATATGGAAATGAAATATGAAAGATATGATATTATGAAGAATTGTTTTATTGTGATTTGAGATCATATGATATATGATGCCATGGTTGTTGGCTATGATGATGCAAATGAGATATATAATGGAGGCATGGTTGCCTAATTAATTATGAGAAATGAAATGAAAAGAGATTAAAAAAAAGAGATAAATAAAATGATTGTGTGCCTAATATGTTTATTCAATTTTCAGAGTTCTGGTTTTGGCGGCATGCCTATGAATCACTGGATAGGTGAAATGACCGGGTCGTAAGCCGATTCCAGTTAGAAAATGTGAAATGTGATATTTTTGGGGTGAAATGACTGGGTCGTAAACCTCAAAAACAAATTATTGAAACTAGATTGAGTGAAATGACTGGGTCGTAAGCTCAAATCTAGTTAATTATCCATGGATAAATGTATTAATGATTATGATTATGGACCAAAGCAGTAACTCTAAACTTTGAATAACATATTAGTGTATTTTGGGCCCATGCTTGTCTTTGTTTTCAATGTGAATCATGAATGTTTTGATTAATTATTAAATAATGTAAGATTGTGAAATATAATATTCTTTTGAATTGTTTATGAAACTTGATTGTGTGACATTGGCATTGCATTGAGGCATAATATTATGGTTGTTTGTATCACTAAGCCGTGGGCTTAGCGCGATTGTGGTTCATCGCACAGGTGACAGGGAAGAACCAGAGAGTTCCTCTAGGCCGAGTCGAGTTTAGATTTTGAAGTGTGAATAGTGGGCTTAAAGATCGAAGACTGACTGCCAAACATGTATAAATTTTATACGTTGTAAAACTGAAGTTTTGATGTATATGAATTTGTAAATATTGTTACTTTCCGCTGCATAGTGAACAAATATTTTATCTACTGTGTTTCATAATAAACCTTTACTTTATTTTGTACTAGAAGTGTAAATCCTTTTTGCAGGTTGTAGTTGAGGTTATAAGGGGGATTTATTGGGAGTGTACTGAGAATGATTTTGTTTACATTGGTTTGTGTAAAAATGTTTTCAAAAATCAGAAAAAAACCAGTTTTGTCGACACTTGGGATTCAATTTCTAGGCGAAACTATGGCAAAATTTCTGTAAAAATCGGAACTAAAATTTGACTAAGTAAAATTTGTAGCAACATTAGGATAGTGTGGCGCCTCTACTCCGCTTACACACGTAGGTCGGGAAGGGGTGTTACATTCTTGGCATTAATCTAGTTCTTGATTAGGACAATTTTTTGCCCTCGTAAAAAGTTTGGTACCCAAATTCATTTCTTTTCTTCTTCTCCCTTTTCTTTCTTTTTATTTTTCTTACTCTTCCTTTTCTTTGAACTTTTATCATTTTGTCCTTTTTCCAAGTACAGAATTTTTAAGAACTGGATGGTCTTCCTCCTTTTTTTTCTCCAATTTTGATTGAATCTTTAGTTGGGTTGGTGTAGACCCTTAATTTTTGACCCAATCCGGTCCAATATGTTTTATTTAGTCCAAAATGATTTTTGTTGTCTAATTGGTCCAAAATAATTTTTGTTAAATAATTTTTGCTTTAGTATCTAATTTTTATTAATAAAAAATAAAAATAAACAAATAAAAATCAAAAAATAAAAATAAAAATAAAAATCGGAGTCGGAAAAATCGGCAGCAAAAAATCGTCGGGTGGGCCCGTGGGCATGGGCCCGTTAGCATTTCGCCCACAGGAAATTCCTTCGGACGAAATCACTATGCTATTTCGCATGCAGAAATTTTCTACCTGCAAAATAGCTTACGGGCCCGCTCCGCACGCGCTGCTGCAGCTAGCCGCAGCAGATTTTTTTTGCCAGCGCAATTTTTTCGCAGCAGTTTTTTTTCGGCAGTGCAAATTTTCCGACGTAAATTTTTCAAAACCTAATCCAATTAGGTTTTGGTTTCTTTTTTTATTAATACTACTTAACTTAGCTAATTAGAAATAAACAACCTCAAACCATTATAAATAAGGACCAATGGCAATTAAAAAGGGGAGGCAAAATTTCAAGAGGAGTTTGAAAAATTTGAAACGAAATCAAGGAAGGAAAAGAAGAAATTCAATTCAACTTTTTTCTGAAACAGCAGTAGCACGATTTAGAGGATTCAAAGGCAAAAAGAGCTTTTCTTTGGAGCTAGTTCATCCAAGAAGAATTGTTTTTGGAGAAATCATCAAAAGAAGGTACGTGTTAATTAATTTTCTTTAATTGTTTTCTTTACACAGTAGCAAATCTATGAAATCAAAATTAAAAACCTTTGAACTTTAATTTAGTTTTTCTAAAGCAAAAAAAAAACCTTATTTCGTTGGTTTATCTTCCGAAAAGCTTAAAATTGTTATTTTTTCTTCTTAAAAACCTTAAAACTCTAATTGAACATATTTTTCAACAAAACTAAGATGTAAATTTTGCTTCTTTTAAAATCTTAAAGTAGGTTCTATTTCATTCAAAAAGCCTTCTAAAACATCTTTTTTACTTATAAAAACTTTAATTTATTTGTTTAAATTCATAAAATTTCAAGAAATTATCAAATTGATTTCTAAAACCCTAAAAATTATTCACCACCCGTGACCCTACTTCTAAATCCTAAAATCCAAAATTCAACTTTTAAACCCAAAATAATGAACACTAACCCTTTTAAAACCTTAAACCCTAATTTTTATGAACCCTAATCCTTTTAAAACATTAAAAAATATAAAAATATAAAAACCTAAATTTTACATAGTAGCTTAGGAACTCAATAACCAAAAATCACAAATTAAAATATTTTAAAGTGTTTAAAACCCTAATTTATTTTAATTCCACAAAAAGTCACATTACTATAATTGAACTTTTATTTGCTTTATTCAATTCTGTACTTGATTATACTTTGATTTATCTCTTATGCTTTAATTTAATTTCAATACTTGATTTATTTAATTTATCATGGATGGATGTTTATTTTATATTTTGATTAATAGCTTTGATGAATGATTTATTTATGATGAATGATTATTTACTTTTATCAATTAATTTAGATTTCCAAAAGTTGTAAGAGGTATGTTTCCACTTGGTAGGTACCTCATTAGTCAAACATCATGTAAGTTAATTTGCTTTTCTATTTTAGAACCTATGTAAAGGGCATGTTTCTACATTTTGGTGGGTGTCCTATTTAGGCATGTGATGTAAGGACATGTTTTCATCCTTGGATGGGTGTCCATTTATTTGCTTTGTTTGGACATTGCTTTGATTTTAATATATTGATGCTTTCTTTTAATTATTGTGTGTAATATGGATGATGTTATTATATTTAAGAATTTTATAATATTAAGACCTGTAAAGGAGGCCGGTTGCAATGAACCGGGCGTTGTGGGGGTGCTGGGCCATTTCTCACCTTCCCCACACGTACCCAACTTTTCGAACCCATTAAGGGGTTGGGGATTCCTTAGGAATCGAGTCATCCACCCCTTTCTTTTTCCCGGTCCATCCGGGTGGCGGCTCCATTTTTCTCTGGACTTAGGTCCGTGTTCTCTAAGGCCCCGAGCCTAAATAGTGCCGAAGTCGCAAGAACTATTCCACCGAGAGTGGGGGCAAAATTCTCCGCTCACAGTTGGACAAACTCAAGTCAAAATGTATTTATGAACCAAATGGAAGCCTTTTGCTGCTTTAGGTAAAAGAGAACTCAGTTGGCTTTCTGAACTGCCTTTCTAGGTTTTATTTTTTTTCTTTTTGTTTTCTTCTTTTGTTTTCTTCTTTTATTTTCTTCTTTTTTCTCTTTTTTCCCTTTTTTTTCTTTTCTTTTCTTTTCTTTTTTCCTTTTTCTTTTTTTGTTTGGTTTGTTTTTTTTTTTGGTTTGGTTCTAGCTCTAAAAGAGTTGTCATATTTGTACTAACTTGGGCATCCAATAATGGATGAGTGGAGTGACATAAATCTCCTTTAACAGGGATAAATCATTCGTTACTCTAATGTTATCTTGATAGATTGGAGATATTAGGTGAACTTCAACTACCCTTATGGTCTTGAAAACTTCAACTACCCTTATGGTCTTGGAAACATCAATGTGAATGGGGATTTTCGCCCCCACTCCCGGTGGAATGGTTCTTGCGACTTCGGCACTGTTTAGGCTCGGGGCATTAGAGAACTATTGCGCTCGTATTAAGTACTACTACAAGCGTCACTCGCAAGTATACGAGGTAGTTTTAGCAAAGGTGATCTCCCCAAGGTCGTTTCCCCAAGAAGGTGTGGTTCGTAATAGCTTGATTGACAAGTATTTAAATGCGGAAGTTTGTTGTGTTGGAATGGTGC
This sequence comes from Garcia nutans, assembly GCA_947685225.1. NCBI lineage: Eukaryota > Viridiplantae > Streptophyta > Magnoliopsida > Malpighiales > Euphorbiaceae > Garcia > Garcia nutans. Next base: position 33,496,654 of record CANTUV010000005.1, on the reverse strand, counting down.
GAGAATGATTTAAACCTAAGATTAAAGAGCATAGGATTGATGTGTGTGATGGGTGTACAAGATCAAATCGATTCTTGGGAAGTTACCTAGGGTTATAGGTCCATTCAATCAAAGCTCAATTCTCAATTATCCATTAACATAACCTTGTAAATTAATTTGTTCCTTAAGGTTAATTAGTCAATTACCAATCCATTAGTTCTCACATTGATGAATTAGCAATAACCAATTATTTCACATTATCAAATTAATGAAACCCTAGAACTTATATTTCTAATTCATTCATAGGGTAGTCGATTGTATAGTTCCGATATCAAATTTCACCTCTCGGTCCGTCATCCAATATTCAAAGATTAATAGGTAGCTAATCTATCAACCTAGCATTTAATACAATACAATCAACCAACAACAAGGTACATCAATGTAAATATCAAATCATAGCATCCAATCAAATATACTACAAACCCTAGGCATGCGTATTTAGCTCAACATCATCAATTTAAAACAACCATTCAACTCAATACAATAATAACAATAGAAATGAATTAAAGAGAGAATAGAAAAACCCCTTGTGAAGATGCCAAGAGTAGGATTACTAGTCTTCCTCCTAGCTTCACTTTGATGTTTGATGAAGAACTCAAGCCCTCTTCAATGGTTGATTCCCCTTTTACAATATGGAATGGAGCTTTCTCAAGTCACCAACCCTTCAATTGATTGTGCCTTTGGAAGATGGAATGGAGCTTTCTCAAGTCACCAAACCTTTCAATGAAGCTTCTTCAACCTTTAAGAGCTTGTTAACCAACTTGATCCCAAAGAACCTCAAAGATCTTGTCAATGGAAGATGGAGAAGATGTAGATGGAGGATGAAGATGAAGGGACAAGGAGAGTATCACTCTCTCCTCATCCAAAATCGTGTTTGCCCCCTCCTTCTCTTTTATTTTCTCTCTTTTTCAATCCCTAGTTGTCTCCTCTCTTTTCTTTCGAGCAAAAGAATTTATATAAATTAAGGGTGACACGGCCAAGCTTGATTTGGCTTGGCCGTGTCCCTCATTTTTCTTTGGGACACGGCCAAGCTTACTGGTCTTTTCCTTCACTGCCTTCTTCTTTCTTTCTTTCTTTTCTTTGTTCTTCAAGGAGTGACACGGCCAAACTTGTGGCCATGTCATGTGACACGGCCACTGGCTTGACAGTGTCACTTGGGTGTGTCACCTTCTGCTTCTTTTCTTTCATTCTTTGCTTGCTCCAAGTGTTCTTTGGAATCACGGCCAGTGGCTTGGCCGTGTCATTGAGTGTGTTTTCTTTTGTTTTGCACCTTGCTCTTCTTTGTTCTTTGGAGATAAGAGTGACACGGCCAAGCTTGTTGGCCGTGTCACTTGCTGCCATTTCTTTCCTTTGAGGTGACATGACCAATCTTCATTTGGCTTGGCCATGTCATGCTTGATTCATGCTCTTCTTTTTTTGTTTTGATCTTCCAAGGGTGTTTTTGCACTTAAACCTAAAACAAACACTTAAAACAAAAATCAATTAAAACATTAACTAAAAACACATAAAAATCATACTAAAAACAAGTACAAAAATGATCTAAACAAGAACACGGACCTAAGTCCGGAGAAAATGGAGTACCACCCGGACAGGCCGGGAAAAAGAAAGAGGTGGATGACTCGATTTCTAAGGAATCCCCAACCCCCTAATGGGTTCGAAAAGTTGGGTACGTGTGGGGATGGTGAGAAATGGCCCAGCACCCCCACAACTCCCGGTTCATTGGAACCGGCCTCCTTTACAGGTTTTAATATTATAAAATTCTTAAATATAACAATATTGTCCATATTACACACAATAATTAAAAGAAAGCATCATTATATTAAAATCAAAGCAATGTCCAAACAAAGCAAATAAATGGACACCCATACAAGGATGGAAACATGTCCTTACATCACATGCATAAATAGGACACCCACTAAAAGGTAGAAACATGCCCTTTACATTGGTTCTAAAATAGAAAAGCAAATTAAATTACATGATATTTAACTAATGAGGTACCCACCAAGTGGAAACATACATCTTACAACATTTGGAAATCTAAATAAATAGATAAAAGTAAATAACCATTCATAATAAATAAATCATTCATCAAAGGTACCAAATATCAATAAAAAGTAAACATCCATCCATGATAAATAAAATAAACCAAGCATTGAATTTAAATAAATTAAGGCATAAGAAATAAAACCAAGCATGATCAAATATGAAATTGAATAAGGTAAATAAAAATCCAAATTATAGCTACTGTTTCCATTTAGGGTTCTTTATCTCATGTGTTAAGGTTTTGGAATTCATAAAATTAAGCTACTGTGACTTTTTTATGGAATTAAAATAGATTAAGGTTTTATGTTTTAAAAGGTTGGTAAGACTCTTTGATTAACTAAATTAATATTTGAATGGTGAAATCATGAAACAAGGGTTTGAACACTTTGAAATACTTTTGATTTGTGGGTTACGGTTATTCATTGTGTTTTCAAGCTACAGTGTAAATTTAAAGTATTTATGTTTTTATGGTTTTTGAAATTTTAAAGAATTAAGGTTTAGAAAAAATTAAGGTTTAAAGTTTTAAAGGAGGTTAGGGTTCATTACTTTAGGTTTTGGAGTTGAATTACGTTTTTAGGCTTTTGATTTTAGGGTTTCGGGTGATTTGTTGATTTTAGGATTTGGAAAGACAATTTGATGATTTCATGAGGTTTTATTAGTTTAAACAAAGTGTAATATCCCAAGGTACACCCTAAAAGTTTGGAATAATTATGGTTGTATATGGATTTAATGTGAATGTTTAATGGAAAGAGAAAAGAAGTGAAGAGAGTGTATATGTTGTATCTATGGATATATATATATATATATAAGTTAAACTAATGAAAGTCAAAAGAAGATAAATTAATTAAAAGAAAATATTATAAGAGATAGAGGTGTATGAAGAATGATAAGTATATATATATATTGTAATTGTAAAACATGGGAAATATAAAAGCAATATATAAGAGATATACATATACATCACATATACATAAAGTATAAAGAGGTGTAGGAAAAGTAAGTTTCTACAATAATAATAATAATAATACAAATAAAAAGAAGAAAAGAAAGTCAAAGGGAAGACTAAAGTGGTGGTGGAGGATTTTTAGAAATATTAATTATATTATTATATATATATATATATATATGATAAGTATGAGAAAAAGAAGAAAATATCTTCTTTCCTTCTTCTTCTTCTTCTTCTTGAATGAGAAAGAGAGAGAGAGAGAGAGAGAGAGAGAGAGATGTGATTTTATCTACATATACATCAAATTCTTAAGGGTTTTAAGAGAATTGAAGGTGGAGATTGAAGATTTGGTAAAGAGTTCAAGTGTTCATTTCTTTGAGTTGATTCTTATTGATTGTGTTTATATTTGATTTGGGTAGTGTGTGAAGATGATGATAGTGAAAGATTAAAGTTTATAGATACGTTAAATTGGTATTTAGATGATGATAATATGGTTATTTGTGAGGATGATGATAGATTGTTGAAATTGTTTAGTAAAGGTTTAATATAAATGAGTTGGAGAATTGAATGATTGATGTATATTTGTGTTTAAGGAAGTTGAAAACATAGAATACATGAGTTTGGTCCGGAAACAGAGGCATTTTGGATGCCACGCCCGTTGCCTTTGGTTGCCACGACCGTGGCCATTGGAAGCCATGGCCGTGGGGGATGTTGAGCAAGGGAGACAGATTCATTTGCTATGCCACGGCTGTGGGGGTTAGAAGGCCACGACCGTTTATATTAGGCAGAATTGTTTGCTATGCCACCCCCGTGGGGGTTGGTAGGCCACGACAGTGGGGTCCTAGAGAGAGAGATTGATTTGTAATTTGTGACCTAAGGGTCTAGTATGAAATTAATAAGTGAATAATTGTATTGAATTCATGTGTATCTTTGAGTAAGTATGTGTTATTCCTTGTGGATTAGGTTGTGAAGAAGTTGTTTTGCCCTAATCCAAGTGTTGAGGATTATTGGGAGATGATTTTGGTGTGGTGTGATTGCTCATGAGGTAAGTAAAAACCCTATTTGAATGTATATATATTTATATGTCTTTGGACCTTAACACATTTGGTTATAAATGTGTTAAGTAATCTATTACATTGTTGATGCATATGGATAATGCTATGTTGTGCACAATGTGAATTATGTGGAATGTATGTTGAAGATTCTAAATCTATAAATAATGTAAATTGCTATGTATATATATCAATGATGAAATATGAAATGTGAAAGATGTGATGATTTGATGAAATATGTAACGTGAAAGATATGATGATCATTCTTAATATATGTTCAATGCATTTGATTGTGAGTACTTAAATGATGAATTGAGACATAATGAGATGATTGAAGCATGTTTGCCTATAGGAAATATGAAATATGAAATGTGAAAGATATGATGATATGATGAATTGTATTAATGTGATTTGAGATAATATGAGATATGAAGCCATGGTTGTTGGCTATGATGTTGATGTTTAATGCAATTGATTATGTATACTATCTTGATGAGATATGAAGCCATGGTTGTTGGCTATAATGATGCAAAAGAAATGAATTGAGAAAGAAATTTATAAAGATATAAATGAAATGAATTGTGTGTCTAATGTGTTATTCAATTTTTAGAGTTCTGGGTTTGGCGGCATGCCTATAAATCACTGGATAGGTGAACTGACCGGGTCGTAAGCCGATTCCAGTTGATAAATGTGAAATGATAAACGTGAAATGTGATGTTTTTGGGGTGAAAAGACTGGGTCGTAAACCTCAAAAACAGTAACAGCCTAGCTGGGTTGAGGATCTCCTCGAGTTTAGCCGGGTTGAGGTCCAAGAGACTGGGTCTGTTACACTATCCATGGATAGAGATATATATATAGCCTACGGGCTTGATGATTGTGATTATGGACCAAAGCAATAACTCTGAACTTTGAATAACATATTAGTGTATTTTGGGCCATTCTTGTCTTTGTTTAAATGTGATTCATGAAATGTGAAATGAATGAATAATGAGACCCATGTTTGTCTTTGCTTTAATGTGAAATGAATGAAATAAGATATAATGTTATGAGATATATGATGATAATTATGGAATGAGATGATTACAATACATAAGTAAATTATTGAAAATGAATATGGATTGAAAAACTATGTTGAATGATGAGGCATGAAAGTACAATATGATGTATAATATGGATGTGAATGTAGACATTGTGAATATTATTATATGAATATTCTAATAAGTTATGGGTTTGTGGTTTGTGTTAATGATATACGTGTATATGTATCTAATATGAAAGTAGTAGAAATATATATAAAAGGTGTAATTAAAATGGAAAAACATGATAGGAAAATAATGATATATGAAGTTAAAATATGAGTATGATTTTCTATAATGTATGTTTATAATGTTTATTTGTACTACTAAGCTTTCGAGCTTAGCGTGGTTGTGTAATCGCACAGGTGAGTAGGTGATTGATCTGAAGTCAAGTCATTATGCCACAAGAAGGGTAAGAGTAATTCGAGACCAACAAGAAGGTGATGCATACATGTACAATTTTAATTACGTTGTATTTTGGCAAAAATGTATTCATATGTATAAATGAATTTTGGTAAAGACAAGATCATTATATATATATATGTAATATCATTAAAAGTATAATGAGTTTATAAATGTTATTTAAATAAAATGTGTTACTGTTTGGAACTAAAGAAAAGGTTTTTAATCTGAAACGAAAAGTGACATTCTTATATTTTATATATGTACTGCATGTATACAAGGTATATGTATAGTATTTATATAGAGTATGGGGATGTTACAGTTATTTTGGTATCAGAGCTTAGGTCTGAGATTCTCGGCCTAAGTAGATTTAAAAAGAAAAAGAGGAAATTTTTGAAAAGTGGAATTTGTGATACATGCATATGCATTAACACCTAGGTTGGTCTCGGATGTGGCATCATGTGTATTGTAATGTATTTAAATTAGATGAGATGGATGATATTGTGTAGATGAAGTTCTACATAAAAGGAAAAATTAGAGAAAGAAATGATATGGAAAAAATTTATATAAGTTTAATTGGTAAATTAAAGAATGAGAATTTATTCAAGTAAAGTAAATTGTTAAATGTGTTTGAAGTATAAAGAAATGAATAGGAGAATAAAGTTGGAAATGAGTTAAAAATAAAATCAAGATTAAAGTATGTACTCTTTCCTCTACATTTTGAATCTCTTTCTAATAAACCTTATGTTTGGGTTACTAGAGAGAGGAAATATTGTTGGATTGTTAATATGGATAGATATGTTATTAAATTGAAGAGAGTATGGTGGAATATTAAGTGAGTTGAATGGTATAGCCAAATGTGACCATTTAAGGTTTGGGTATATAAAGTTAAGGTTTTGTTTAAAAGAAAAAGAGATGATGTTGGTTTAATAAGAAGATAAATTGGTGTTGTTTGTATTGTTATTTTAATGCAAACATTGTGATTTCAATGGTAGAAATGAGATATGCTTGAGTGTTGTTAAAGCTCATGTTAATGGTGGTAATATGTGACATTTGGATTTTGAAATGAGCTTTAATAATTGTGAAAATTATATGTTTTGATGTTGCTTTGTGGTATATATATAAGATGTTTTTAAAGTTGATATTAAGAAAAATGAGATTAGTAAATTGAAGTTTAAATAATGTAGTAAGGTGAGAGTTGGAGTTTTAATGGAATGTTGATAAAGATTATTTAGATATCGAGAGTTTAATGTATATTAAGCATATGAACTAATTTGAAGGAATATTATTGCATATGAAAATACTATGAATTGGGTAATGTGATCGATAGTATGAAAATTTGTTTGGAAATAAAAGGGAAGTGATTAAGCGTGTGAAAATGAGTTATTTTAAGTTATTTGACTGGAAAGGGTGAAAATGGATATGAAGGATATATTAAATGCTTAAAAAAAATGAAAGAGATGTCACATTAGAAATGTGACTTGAGTATATGTGAAGTGTTATTATGATTAAAGTAAATATATATGTTTAGTTGATAAATAATTTAAATCATGTTAAAAGAATGAGTATGATAATGTTTAAAGAAAAATGATAAATATTAAATTTGTATAGATTGTATGCAAAAGAGAAATTAAATATACATATATGATTATGTGTATACATGTATAGGATATGTGAGATGAGTTCTTCGATATGCAGGTAATTATAATATGTAAAGAATGTGGGAAGTGAGTCACATTATGGATGTGACCTATGAATGTGTACGTAGTATAACTACTGGTTTAGTGATATGGAAAATGATATTTCATGTTTTAGTGGACCTAAGAGAGATTAGATCTTGAACTGTGCAAAGTTAGATAGACTATGTGACGAAATTAAGAGTAAGAACGGACTCAAGTAATACTGGACAGTGAAATTGTTATGGTAATTACTAAACGTGATGATCATATGATATTTTGAGTCCCAAAGTATTTACATGTGAAAAGGTTCTATGTACATGTGTATAATAAGAAATTGTAAGGAAAAAGGGAAGTATAATGTATACAAATTTTAAAAAGAGATAGATTGGCAATGGAGTAGCACATGGAAATTATGTCAGATTTGCATATGATTGAATATGTATATGTAAGAGATGTTAATAGTAATATTATTGAAACGTGAATTAAGCTAATAATGATCATATAATTGTGTGCAAATTGAGTTGAAACGGAGTTGGAATGTGTTAACTTTTGGTGTAGCAAAAGTTTAGAGAATGAATATGTAATTCTTGTGATCTAATTTAGCTTTGTAATTGGAAAGGTTGGAAGCTGAATAATAAAGGAACAGTTATGATTTATAAGTTTCAAGCATGACCATTAATCTCCTATAATCCTATGATTTGTTTAGTATATTTTGGTTAATTAATCTTGTTATCCACAGATTTGGGACTGAGATAACATGACTATAGTATAGTTCTGATAAGATTGATAATTATGTTTTTTAGAAACATGTTCAAGAGTTATGACTGGTAAAGTTATACTTTATCATTTTATGTTAGAAATTTGGTTATAATTATGAAAAGTAAGGAAAGAAAAAAAAATGTAAAATGTTCTGAGTTATGGCTAATGTGATAGAAAGCTGATTATGTAAATATCGTAATGGTATGAAATGTGAGGAGATATTAAAAAGGGGAAATTACAAAATGTGACTGAAAGTTATACTGAATATGTTTATGGTATAAAGTGAATAAGTGAATGGACTTAAGGTTTAAGTGAGTGAACTATGGATAGAAAGTATGGTATGAGATTATCATGAGAATTGGTGGAAATTATACTAAGATAATAGAAAATAAATTATGTGTATATTGAAAGATAATTTAAAATGATTTGTTATCATGATAATTTGACTGAATATGGATTTGAAGAGATTAGGATTTGAATATCAGTTTGACCTAATGAAATTGAGTTATACATATATATATATTGTGAAATTTAATGATAAATTCAAATAAGTTAATTGTCGATTTGAATTGAACAAGATTGAAACATGGGTATATTGTGACAATTAGATCAATTGATCTAGATTCTATGAAGATTATGAATCATTATTGAAATTTAATGTGTACAGTTGTACTAGGAGCATAAGATTTAGTGATAATGTATATGATGTAATATTCTGACAAATGTATGGATGTGAATGTATTGAATTAAATCAGTTGTAAATGAAGATAAAAGGGAAAAGATTGATTACCTGTAAAGTAATTTTAACGGCATTGTACTAATATGTATGTTAAGTGAAAAGCATGCTAAAGAAGGAATTAAATGTGTGAAAATAAGGATATTGTTATTAATTAAGGTTTGATAAATGTCTATTTTGAAAGTGATTGTAATGACGGGATAATCAATATTAAGATTTAACTCAATAATTTTTAAGGGTAGAGTTAAGAGAGTAATTATAAAGAGATGAAGTGATAAAATATCTTGAATACAAAGATTGGACGAAGTATAAGTATATTATAAGATGATCTGATTCTTATATAAAGATAAATTAATTGAGACTGTAGTGAATCATTTTAATTGTTTGATTAAAAAAGTAATAAGTGATATAAAGATATATAATGATGAGTTATGAAATTTAGAGAAGATGATTGACTCTAAGGGGGAGAGTAAAAGTTATATGATTTGATGACATAATGACTTAAGAATATAGTTAACTTCATATAGAAGTTAAGATGGTATTGTATTATGAATGGATTACTATTGTACTAGATAATTTCGAGGACGAAATTATTTAAGGGGGAGAGAATTGTAATATCCCAAGGTACACCCTAAAAGTTTGGAATAATTATGGTTGTATATGGATTTAATGTGAATGTTTAATGGAAAGAGAAAAGAAGTGAAGAGAGTGTATATGTTGTATCTATGGATATATATATATATATAAGTTAAACTAATGAAAGTCAAAAGAAGATAAATTAATTAAAAGAAAATATTATAAGAGATAGAGGTGTATGAAGAATGATAAGTGTATATATATATTGTAATTGTAAAACATGGGAAATATAAAAGCAATATATAAGAGATATACATATACCCACATATACATCACATATACATAATGTATAAAGAGGTGTAGGAAAAGTAAGTTTCTATAATAATAATAATAATAATAAAAATAAAAAGGAGAAAAGAAAGTCAAAGGGAAGACTAAAGTGGTGGTGGAGGATTTTTAGAAATATTAATTATATTATTATTATTATATATATATGATAAGTATGAGAAAAAGAAGAAAATATCTTCTTTCCTTCTTCTTCTTCTTCTTCTTCTTCTTCTTCTTGAATGAGAAAGAGAGAGAGAGAGAGAGAGAGAGAGAGAGAGAGAGAGAGATGTGATTTTATCTACATATACATCAAATTCTTAAGGGTTTTAAGAGAATTGAAGGTGGAGATTGAAGATTTGGTAAAGAGTTCAAGTGTTCATTTCTTTGAGTTGATTCTTATTGATTGTGTTTATATTTGATTTGGGTAGTGTGTGAAGATGATGATAGTGAAAGATTAAAGTTTATAGATACGTTAAATTGGTATTTAGATGATGATAATATGGTTATTTGTGATGATGATGATAGATTGTTGAAATTGTTTAGTAAAGGTTTAATATAAATGAGTTGGAGAATTGAATGATTGATGTATATTTGTGTTTAAGGAAGTTGAAAACATAGAATACATGAGTTTGGTCCGGAAACAGAGGCATTTTGGATGCCACGACCGTGGCCATTGGAAGCCATGGCCGTGGGGGATGTTGAGCAAGGGAGACAGATTCATTTGCTATGCCACAGCCGTGGGGGTTAGAAGGCCACGACCGTGGGGGTTTTTAGAACAATTAGGCAGAATTGTTTGCTATGCCACGCCCGTGGGGGTTGGTAGGCCACGACCGTGGGGTCCTAGAGAGAGAGATTGATTTGTAATTTGTGACCTAAGGGTCTAGTATGAGATTAATAAGTGAATAATTGTATTGAATTCATGTGTATCTTTGAGTAAGTGTGTGTTATTCCTTTTGGATTAGGTTGTGAAGAAGTTGTTTTGCCCTAATCCAAGTGTTGAGGATTATTGGGAGACGATTTTGGTGTGGTGTGATTGCTCATGTGGTAAGTACAAACCCTATTTTATTGTATATATATTTATATGTCATTGGACCTTAACACATTTCGTTATAAATGTGTTAATTAATCTATTACATTGTTGATGCATATGAATAATGCTATGTTGTGCACAATGTGAATTATGTGGAATGTATGTTGAAGATTCTAAATCTATAAATAATGTAAATTGCTATGTATATATATCAATGATGAAATATGAAATGTGAAAGATGTGATGATTTGATGAAATATGTAACGTGAAAGATATGATGATCATTCTTAATATATGTTCAATGCATTTGATTGTGAGTACTTAAATGATGAATTGAGACATAATGAGATGATTGAAGCATGTTTGCCTATATGAAATATGAAATATGAAATGTGAAAGATATGATGATATGATGAATTGTATTAATGTGATTTGAGATAATATGAGATATGAAGCCATTGTTGTTGGCTATAATGATGCAAAAGAAATGAATTGAGAAAGAAATTTATAAAGATATAAATGAAATGAATTGTGTGTCTAATGTGTTATTCAATTTTCAGAGTTCTGGGTTTGGCGGCATGCCTATAAATCACTGGATAGGTGAACTGACAGGATCGTAAGCCGATTCCAGTTGAAAAATGTGAAATGATGAATGTGAAATGTGATGTTTTTGGGGTGAAAAGACTGGGTCGTAAACCTCAAAAACAGTAACAGTCTAGCCGGTTTGAGGTCCAAGAGACTGGATCTGTTACACTATCCATGGATAGAGATATATATATATAGCCTACGGGCTTGATGATTGTGATTATGGACCAAAGCAGTAACTCTGAACTTTGAATAACATATTAGTGTCTTTTGGGCCCATGCTTGTCTTTGTTTAAATTTGATTCATGAAATGTGAAATGAATGAATAATGAGACCCATGTTTGTCTTTGCTTTAATGTGAAATGAATGAAATAAGATATAATGTTATGAGATATATGATGATAATTATGGAATGAGATGATTACAATACATAAGTAAATTATTGAAAATGAATATGGATTGAAAAACTATGTTGAATGATGAGGCATGAAAGTACAATATGATGTATAATATGGATGTGAATGTAGACATTGTGAATATTATTATATGAATATTCTAATAAGTTATGGGTTTGTGGTTTGTGTTAATGATATACGTGTATATGTATCTAATATGAAAGTAGTAGAAATATATATGAAAGGTGTAATTGAAATGGGAAAACATGATAGGAAAATAATGATATATGAAGTTAACATATGAGTATGATTTTCTATAATGTATGTTTATAATGTTTATTTGTACTACTAAGCTTTCGAGCTTAGCGTGGTTGTGTAATCACGCAGGTGAGTAGGTGATTGATCTGAAGTCAAGTCATTTTGCCACAAGAAGGGTAAGAGTAATTCGAGACCAACTAGAAGGTGATGCATACATGTACAATTTTAATTACGTTGTATTTTGGCAAAAATGTATTCATATGTATAAATGAATTTTGGTAAAGACAAGATCATTATATATATATATGTAATATCATTAAAAGTATAATGAGTTTATAAATGTTCTTTAAATAAAATGTGTTACTGTTTGGAACTAAAGAAAAGGTTTTTAATCTGAAATGAAAAGTGACATTCTTATACTTTATATATGTACTGCATGTATACAAGGTATATGTATAGTATTTATATAGAGTATGGGGATGTTACACAAAGTGATTTGAAGTTTACATAAATAGAAAAGATATTTTTAAAGCTTTTGGAAGGAAACAGAATCACATTTTGGTTTTGTTGAAAAACATGTTCAATTAAGGTTTTAAGATTTTGAAGAGGTAAAAATAACAATTTTAAGTCTTTTTAGAAAATAAAGTAACGTATTAATTTTTTTAACTTTGGAAAAACTAAATTAAAATCCTAGGGTTTTTTATTTTGAAAGACACAATTTCATAGTTTAGCTACTATAAAAAATAAATACAACAATTAACACATACCTCTTTTTAATAGTTTCTCGAAAAATAATTCTTCTTGGATGAACAAGAACAAAGACAGTTGTTGCCTTTGAATTGCTTAAATTGTGTCCATGCTATTCCAGAAAAAATCAAATTCAATTGCTCCTTTTTCCTTCACTGATTTGGTTTCAACGTTTTCCTATCACTGTCCACTTTTTTCTGCCCTTTCGGCCTCCTCTAATTTGATTACCTTTGGTCCTTATTTATAGAGGTTTCATATGGTATATTCCTAATTAATCATGGCAAATAATATTGATAATAAAAGGAAACCAAAATCTAATTGAATTAGGTTTCGGAAAATTTGCGTCAGAAAAATTGCATTGCCAAAAAAATTGCCCAGGAAAAATTACGCTGGCGAAAAAAATTTGCCGCAGTCAACTGCGGCAGTAGGCGAGGAGCGGGCATCGCCCGCAGGAAATTCCTATGGGCGACCATTTCGCCCACAGAAAAAATCAGCGGGCGAAATACCCACGGGCTTGCACGATGATTTTTTCGTCACCGATTTTTTCTACGCCTATTTTTATTTTTATTTTTATTTTTTGACTTTTATTTGTTTATTTTTATTTTTTATTAATAAAAATTAAATATTAAAGCAAAAATTTTTTAATTAAGATAACAAAAATTATTTTGACCAAAAAAATATATTAGGCAACACAAAAATTATTTTGGACTAAATAAAATATATTGGACCGGACCGGGACAAAAATTAAGGGTCTACAGTTTGCCCCCTGCTTGAAAAATCTGAAACTTTAGTGAAAGAGAGTGAAAAGCAATAAGACTTAATTTTTGAGATGGTTGAGGTTTTGGGTTCTGGACCCGGTTTGAGTTCTGGACTCAAGGATAAATTCTAGGTTCTAGACCTAAGGAAAATTTGGGTTCTGGACCCGGTTTGAGTTCTGGACTCAAGGATAATTCTAGGTTCTTGACCTAAGGAAAATTTGGGTTCTGGACTTGGTTCGAGTTCTAGACTCAAGGATGATTCTAGGTTCTGGACCTAAGAAAAAATTTGGGTTATGGACCCGGTTCGAGTTCTGGACTCAAGGATAATTCTAGGTTTTGGACCTAAAGAAAAATTTGGGTTCTGGACCCGGTTCGATTTCTGAACTCAAGAATAATTCTAGGTTTTGGAGCTAAGAAAAATTTGGGTTCTGGACCCGAGCTAAGTTCTGGACTTAGAAATAATTCTAGGTTCTGGACCTAATGGTAAATCTGGGTTCTGGACCCGAGCTAAGTTCTGGACTTAGAAGAGATTCTAGGTTCTGGACCTAAGGGAAAAATTTGGGTTCTGGCCTAGTTCGAGTTCTGGACTCAAGGATAATTCTAAGTTCTAGACCTAAGGAAAATTTGGGTTCTGGACCCGGCTCGAATTGATTTTGATCTAATTTGGGTACTTGGGCCCGAGATTGATTTGATTTGGGTACTTGGACTCGAGATTGGGTACTTGGACCTGAAAATGAATTTGACTAACCTTTTAGTTGAGAATTCTTACTGCTCCGGCTATTCTGTGCATCGTGGTTCTTAACCCTTAGAATGGATCTTCATCCTTTGGAGGTCTAGTCTTTACCCCTGGCTTCAACTCTCTTAGCTGAACTGATCTTTTTTCTTTTGCATCTTCATTCTTTTGAGAGTTCTAATGTTCCATTCTTTTGTTCTTCCTTTTTGCGAAAATTCAGCTATCTTTAATTGGACCTCGTATCCTCTCCTTGCCCCCCCCCCCCAAGGATTTTTTTTCTTTCATGCCAGCTTTGATTGATGTTTTTCTTGTCTAGTTCTTTGCATAAGCACGCATTTCTTCTTTTGCAAAATGACTGGGGCTTCCACAAGCAAATAGGCTTTCCATGCCCCCTTGATTTGATATCTTCTTTTTAATTCTTTACTTCACAGGGTATTGATTTGAATTACCTGGTACATTCCCAATTTCATGGTAATTTATGCTATATGTATGCATGATTATGCGTGCTCTTACCTTTTTCCTTTTTGGCTCGCAGCAGATGCTCGAAGAACAGAAAAGGAAACTTCAAGAAGAGTTGACTGCAAGTCGTCAGTAGGCTTCTCATTTTGAAAGTTTATATCATCAATCCGAACAACATTTCTGAGACTTCTGATTTCAGAGGATGAGGGATCCCGACGCTTCTTTATCAAGAGGTCCCCGGCCTAATGACCATGAGATCCTTTCGTCTACTTCTGATGAGGATCATGACGGATCAGAATCTCAAGGTAATAGGGATTTTGGTGCTCCCGCTTCGGATGATCCTGGGACGAGTAATTTGCCCCCTCCTCCAATAGGTGACAATTCTTTTCAAGGCTTTATTTGATGACTTACAACCACCCTCTCAGTGATATGTAAAATATTGTACAATAATAAAAGAATACAATTTTCCTCTTTACTGTAACTCTTTTTTTTCATTATTTTTCATTATTTTTTCGTTACTGCATAATTTTTTTTTACAGTGCATCATAATTTCATAATTAATATCCACCTTATTTGCTAAACCAAATCCAACGTGGTAAAGGAAATTGTCACCAATTCCTTTAATTATGCCATATGGTCTTATCCTTCCCCATCACTTTTCCTTATCACCTTTGGAAAAGGTTTATTTTCTTCTATATAAATCACCTTGCATGCCCCTTTTAATACAAAAACCAAAATTTTTTTCCCTTTCAACGTGAAGACCCTTTTGACAATTTTGGTTCTCCTTTATTCATCAACCATGACCGAGGACCATTTAAAGAAAATAAAAATTGTATTTAAGAATATGGATGCCATCCATTGGAAGCAAATTTCATGGTCAAAGCTTGATGTTTTAAAATATTTTCAAAATGTCAAATTGGACCACTCCTTCTTACATGCCGTGGCTTCCTTTTGGGATTCGGATTCTAGGGTATTCAGAATTAATGGCTTTGAAATATGTCCCTTGATTGAAGAATTTGAGGCCATCCTTGGACATCCCAATAATCAACAAATGGAATTACCCACATTGATTTCCAAAACTCAATAGAAGATGCAGATGTTATTTCAAATTCCAAAATCCGAAGTTCTTTGGTTGATGCGTGGTGAAAAAATTCTACTTGCTCCTTTGATTGACTTTTGTTTCTCTCATTTGGCTCCTACTAAGGCATGGGGGCACATGCTTTGTCTTTGCATGCTCGGCCAATTTTTGCTTGTTTCTTCTGACGGAAATATTGATCCACGAGTATTGGATATTATGGACCAAATGGAAGAAGGCTTGTCACCGGTACCTGTGATCTTAGCCGAGACCTTAAGTTGGATTAGACCGATTTAAATCAGGATTGTCAAAGAGACTGACTAGGAGTCCTTTGCTGCTTTAGGTAATTACCTAAACTGCCCTTTCGGGTTTTCAATTTAGGTTTTCTTTTTTCTTTTTATTGCTCTAACTTTTGCCTAGTCCACCCATGCTGGTTTTCGGAATTAGCGAGCTGTCCTAATTTTTGCCTAAGCTGCCCTTATGGGTTTTCAACTTAGCGGACTCTTTTTCTCTTTTTTTTTCACAGATTTGGCTTCAGGAGCATCTTTGCTTGCTTGATACTCCATCCATGGATTTTGCCAGATACCTGCCATGTCATCATTCTGATAGGAAACTACTCCATCCTGTTTCTTCATATGTTGATTGGGTTGACTGGATCCACTCATGCACTGAAGTCAATATTCGTTGGTTGATACCTTGGTGGAAGATTTCTCATATCACCATGCAGACATACTTGATGTACGTTCCCCTTGCCGCTCTTCGTCAAGGTACATTTTATGTTCCTCGCCGACTTGGGCGTCAGTATGGAGCTGGGCTTTGTGATTCTAACTTTGCTCCCGACTTAGACATGCCTTGCTTGACTGAAGTGTACTTGGATCGGCTGAGGCAAAGCTGCCCTGCACATTACACTTATCGACTGCCATAGATTTTACATTTGTCAATTTAGAAAGTGTATTGTTAGGATGAAAAAAAAATATTAAAGTAAAAAAGGATGCTTCTTTTCCATTTATAATTTGTCATCACCTTTTGCTATTGTGTTTATTTATTTCATCCATATCTGGTCAAATACTTATAATAGTGCACATAGAACAATTTTAACATTAATTCTGTTTTATTAAATTGGGGAACAACCAAACATAAAGCCAGCATACACAAGATCACTCCTGTTGCCAATTAGCCCTTTCGGGTTTTCTAATTGACGATTTTCTCTCATTTAGCCCTAATTGTTGCCTAGCCTGCCCTTTCAGGTTTTTGAAACTAGCGGACTGCTCTAACTTTTGCCTAGGCCGCCCTTTTTGGGTTTTCAACCTAGCAAGCTCTTTCTTTTTTATTTTTCATACATAAAACTTCTTCAACCTGCCAATGTTTACTGGCTCACTAAATTCGTTCCCATCCATGTCTGACAACTTCACCGCACCTTTGTTCATGACTTGTTTCATGACATATTGCCCTTCCCAGCTAGGTCTGAACTTTCCTCTTGGATCAGATACATTAGGCTTACATTGCTTCAACACCAAATCCCCAACTCTAAATTTTCTGACCTTAACCCTTCTATTGTAGGCCCGAGCTATCTTCTTTTGATATAGTTGGTGATGATACAATGCCTTTAATCTTCTCTCTTCTAATAGAGCTAATTGTGTGTATCTGCTTGCTACCCATTCTGTTTCAGCCAATTCAACTTCCAAGACTACTCCTAATGACTTGATCTCAATTTCAATTGGCAATACCCCGTCCCATAAACCAAAGAGAACGGTGTCATTCCAGTAGGCGTTCGCACACTTGTCCTATATCCCCATAAAGCAAAGGGGAGCATCTCTGACCAATCCCTATAAGTCTTGGTCATCTTGGACAAAATTTGCTTAATTGTCTTGTTTGTTGCTTCTACTGCACCATTAGCCTTTGGTCTATAAGGAGAGGATCAATGATGATGGATTTGGTACTTTGAAAATAAACCTTTAATTGCTCCTTGAAACTGTACCCCATTGTCTGATATCACACTGTGCAGGACCATATCTGCAGATGAGTTCTTTTCGATAAACCTAGCCATTTGACTTGCACCCAGCTTGTGGAAGAATTTGGCTTCGACCCATTTTGAAAAATAATCAACTGTTACTATAATGCAACGGTGACCGTTTGAAGCCGTAGGATGTATCTCTCCTATAATGTCGATACCCCAGGTGGCAAATGGCCAGGGTGAAGACATTGAATGCAGTTCTTTAGGAGGCATGTGATTCAAGTTACCATACATCTGACATTGTTGGCACTTCTTGACAAACTCAATACAGTCTCTCTCCATGGTCAACCAATCGTAACCTTGTCGAATAACCTTCTTAACTAGGGTCAAACCACTCATGTGCGGACCGCAACTTCCCGCATGTATTTCTGACATGATGCGCTCCACTTCAGGTTTTCTTAAACATCTTAAATGCACTCCATCAGGCCATCTTCTATATAACTCTCCATGGAAGGTGATGTATTGTAGTGACCACCGCCTTACGGCTCTTCTTTCTTTCTTTGTTGCCCCCGACAGGTATTCTCTTTCCTCCAAAAATTGCCTTATAGTATCATACCACGCATCATGGTCTGTATCAATTTCCATGATTATTTCATATTTATAGCAAGGAGTTGATGAACTAGTCAATATCAGAGGCTTAAGGAATAGGCTAACAGGGTTTTCGCATACCGAAGCCAATGTGGCTAGGGCATCAGCCATCTGATTTTCTTCCCTCGATAGGTGTATAAACCTACACTCCTTAAAGTTCTTCTTCATCAAGATTAGGCAATGGTGGTATGGTTTTAATTTTTCTTTTTTCAACTCCCATTCTCCATTTACTTGGGATACAACTAGTAATGAATCGTCATAAACTTCCACCTTATCCACCTTCATAATCATTAGGGTTTCCAAACCAAAAATACAAGCTTCGTACTCCACCATATTATTGGTTGCCCTAAATTTCAATTTTTTGGCTAAAGGGATGAGTTCTCCTTCGGGCGATTCTAGTATAACTCCCAAAACTGCTCCTTTCCTATTTACTGCTCCATCAAAATACATTTTCCACCCTTGTACTTCAATTACTTCTAAATGTTCATCTGGAAATTCCAAGATTACCTCTTCACTTTCTGGTAATGGTTGTTGAGCCAGGAATTCTGCCACCGCTCTACCTTTGATTGTTTTTCTGGTTACATACTCGATCTCAAATTCTTCTAATATTATCAACTATCGACCATATTTCCCAATTAAAGAGGGTGTTTACCTTAAGTACTTCATTGGATCCAACCTAGAAATTGCTTGCACACTATATGATTGAAAGTAATGCCACAACTTCTTACAAGACCAAACCACGGCTATACATGTCTTTTCAATGATACTATACTTAATTTCATAAGGTAGGAGCTTTCTACTCAAATAGTAAACGGCATGCTCAATCCCTGACTCATCTGCTTGGACTAGCATGGCTCCTATCGACTCTTCTTCTACTGCTAAGTATAGTAATAGAGGTTTGTCGGGTTTAGGTGGTTTCAAAATAGGTGGATTTAACAAATACTCCTTTATTTGATCAAAGGCCTTTTGACATTCTTCATTCCATAAGACCGGCTAATTCTTTCTAAGCAACTTGAAGATAGGCTCACAGATTGTTGTGAGCTTTGCTATAAATCTGCTAATGTACTACAGTTTACCAATGAATCCCCGAACTTCTCTCTCCATATTTAGGGCTGGCATATCCCTAATTGCTTTGACTTTGTCAGGATCTATCTCAATACCATTCGGACCAATTACATGTCCCAATAATTTGCCTGAAGTAACACCGAATACACACTTCTTTGGGTTTAATCTTAGCTTATATTTTAAAGCTCTATCGAAGAATAATTCTAAGTTTTGGAAGTGTTGCTCCCTTGTATCCGACTTAACCATCATATCATCAACATATACTTCAACTTCTTTATACATCATGTCATGAAATAGTGTGGTGGCCATCCTTTGGTAGGTTTCTCTAGCATTCTTTAAGCCAAAACGCATCATCCTATAACAATATATACCCCATGTAGTAATGAAAGCAGTTTTGGCTTTATGCTCTTGGGCCATTAACACTTGATTGTATCCGAAAAATCCATCTACAAACGAGTGTAGCGCGCTAGAGGCTGCACTATCAATGAGAACATCTATATGAGGTAAAGGAAAATCATCCTTAGGGGAAGCCTTGTTTAAATATCTATAGTCCACACAGACCCTTATCCTCCCATCTTTCTTTGGCATAGGTACTATGTTGGCTAGCCAATCTGGGTATTCTATCACTTCAAGGAACTTCACTTGTATTTGCTTGGTGACCTCTTCTTTAACCAATTCAGCCCACTTAGGTCTTAATCACCTAAGCTTTTGTTTGACAGGCTTAATGTGAGTATAAGTAGGAATGTGATGCTCGGCTATGTCTCGATCTATCCCCGGCATATCTTCATAAGACCAAGAAAATACTTCTTCATATTTTTTGAATATTTTTTCAAATCTCTCTCTCATCAGGAGTAAGGTCATATGCTATGCTAATGTTTTTAGGATTTTCAGTTGTTCCCAAATTTAATGATTGTGTGTTAACAGAATTAATATTAAAGATGCTCATGTAACTACTATTTGAATGTATGCAACCATCAGGAGAAACATCACACAAGTAAGCAAAATTAGACTTTATTGCGTTCATTTTGGGAAAGAAAACATCATCACCCTCATACAAAGTAGACAAATTAAAATCAAAATCAAAATCGTTATTCTCAGAATCATAAAGCAGGATGTCTTCAAACTTTTCTTCAACCAGGGTGGCAATCTCTTCCGGAGTCTTCTCGGCTTTCAGGGCAGCTTCATTCTTCTCTTTTGGATTGGATTCTTTGTTGGTTGACAAGGTGAGCTCTTTCTTCACTTGCTCCACTGGCTTAGTAACATCTGCAAAAATTTCAAAACCTGGGATTAACTTACCCATGAACATGATTGGCTCAGTCCTTCCTTGGAGTGGTACCATATCTGGAGCTTTGACAAAGATCTCTTCAAGTGGTGGGAAGCTCATCTTCTCAATCTTCTTTGGCTGGACATCGTTGACTTCATCATATCCCAACCCTTTCTTGGAAGTTTGAGTTCTAAAATCTGGTAACTTTGTTAAACCGGCCTTACCCTTTCCAAGACCAGCTCCGGGAAGGTAGTTCATGTTCTTCATCATATTCAAGACTTTGGAGTCCACTACTTCATCATCAGAAATTGCAGCCACTTGAAAACCATTGAGAGGCCTCTCAACCATTAGAGCATTAACAATCTCATTATCTTCAGCTTCAATGACCACTGTCTCATTTTCGTTGGGGAATTTGATCTTTTGATGAAGGGTGGAAGGAACTCCACCAAGAGGGTGAAACCATGGTCGCCCCAAGAGCAAGGCGAAGGTAACTAGTATGTCTAAAACAACAAAGTCAACAATAGATTCAATTGGCCCAACCTTGATGGCCACTTTGAAAGTCCCTTTGGCATGCATCTTAGTGTTGTCATAAGCACGAATTGTCACCTCGGTTGGGTTTAGATCTCTTATTAACATGGCTAGCTTTGGCAATATTTTAAGTGGACAAACATTTATGGCGAACCCATCATCGACCATTACAAATGGAGTCCTCTTCCCCTTGACTTCTATTTTGATAAAGAGAGGGCAGATGTGGTCTTTCCCCTCCTCCGGTAAGTCCGCATCTGAAAAAGAAATTGCTCCCATATTAACTTCACTCTTTTCTTGGACCTCTTCACACTTCATTACTTCCCCAATTTTTATGAAGTGGATCAACTCCTCCGGTGTTGTGGAGGTAGAAATTGGCATGCTAGCTAAGGCTTTGGCCATAGTTTCTCGGTGCTTTTCAGAAGTAGCTAACAAGTCCCAAATGCTAACACTTGCTTGGGTTCTTTTCAATTGCTTGAGCACAACATCATCTTCTTCTATTTTGACTTCCTTCCCCTTGTTAGTTTCTATCTCCTTAGGTGGTGGCCTTGCATAAGGCTTACCGAATCTAATATTCATCACCTCATCTTCTTCGGGCTCGGACCAAGTCCACTCCTCCTTCTTGGGTATAATATCATCATCACTATCACTTGAATCCCAAAACCCGTTGACAACACAAATTGCTACTTCTCCACCCATCATAGCTTTTTCAAATGCCTCTTCTTCTTTGGTTGCTTCTCCACCCACATCTTGAAAAGAAGACATGACAAAGGCCTCATGCAAACCTCCTCCAATCATGAAGGTTGCCGGTGGTGGTGCCCTATTGAATTTTGGTAATGGGTTGTCTTTGGTGTTTGGCTTATTGGGCTTGGGTAGCTTCCCATTATCAATTAGATTTTGGATTTCATGTCTCAACCTCACACATGTATCTGTGTCATGTCCTTGCATTTGGTGAAATTGACAAAATGCTTTGGCGTCAAAATTAGGTGGGAGAGGGTTAGGCAAAGGACGAGGATTTAAGGGTTGTAGCAATCCTTTTCTTTGAAGCTTGTTGAGAACCCAAGACATCGGTTTTCCCAATTCCAAATATTGTCTCCTTGTTCCTTGGTTAGTAGCATTAACACCGATGGCCTTTTGCATGCTTTGGCTACCAAGTTGATAGCTCCCTTTCTCATTTCTTTTTGTTGCAAAGCGGCTCTTCTCCCTTTCCCATTCTTGAATTTGCAAACCAGCTTGGAGAAGGTCTTTGAAATCAAGAATGAGTTTATGAGATATCCTCTCACGAAGATTAGGCAACACCCCTCTCACAATCATCCTTATTTGAACGGATTTATCGGGCCTCTTCTTGAGTAAAGCGGCCTTGTTTCTCCATCTCTTGACATAATCTACAAAATTGTCATTCAGCCTTTGCCTAATGGACTACACTTCCATCAAGGTAACTTCCAACTCAACATTATATCCTGATTGTTGGATGAAGGCTTCGTAAAGTAGATCCCAATTCTTTTGTGTTCCATCATATAAGGTATTGAACCAATTTTGGACAACAGGGTCCAATGAGAGCATAAAGTACCTTAGGGTTTGAGCCTTAATAGCTCAGGCAGATTGCATGGCAGTGATGTATTGCTTCACGTGAAGATGAGGATTTTCGGTGCCATTGTACTTAGCAAAGGAAGGCATCTTGAATTTATAAGGGACCTCTTCGTCTTGTTCAGATTACATGGCAGTGATGTTTGTCGATCTCAGACATCTCTTCGGTTTTCAGCTTCTTCTCAAATTTCTTTTCTAAATCAGCAATCATCTTTTCAACATCGGATGTCTCGGTCTTTTTAATAGTTGCTTTCTCAGCAACCTTCGGTTCTTTCTTCTTCTCTTGAACATCTTGGCAGTATTAAGCTCAATCATCATCATCATCAATGATCACCTTTTCATCATCAAAAACCACTTCACTAACTTTGGTCTTCCCTTTGTCCTTTGGTTTCTTAGTGCTAGCAGACGCCTCGGCATGCTTCTCTAAGATTGCAGTCAACTGGTTCTTCATGGTCTCAGCTAGGGCCTCTTTGATTTCTTCCATCATGGCATTGAGGGCCTCATCCACCATCCTTTGAATTTGTTCAGGCTCCATTGTTTTAGGTGAGCAAGTGATTGAGTCATTGCTAGATACTTCATCTCCGGCGTAGGTCGGATTGTTGTAAGCTTTAGAACTATCATAATCTAGGGCTGTGAGCCAGAGAGGATCAATGTTATGAGATGCAGATGTATGCATGTATGCATGTATTCATAAACAATCAACAAATAAGGATAAATAGGATGTTCCTTCCAACCTTATATCATCCACACATGAATGGGCGAGTCTCTTTTCCTAGGTATATGGTTAACAAAATACCAACATGGGGTACCTTGCTTTCGAATAATTCCCTCGGATGTTTCAACCAATAGTTATATTTTCGAAAATGGAAATCAATCCATGATAATTTCCATTAATTAGGTTTTAATCCATTCAACCAACTAAAGTAGCTTTAATTGGATTAAAACTAAATTAAGAGGTTTATAATAGATAGATTTCTCACTTGAAAAGAGTAACTAATGATTCATGCCACAAACAAGCCCATGGTTAATTTAATCTTAGTATAAACTAGGCTCATAATTGACTTAAATATTTTGCAAGCTCTTTGTAAGAAAAGGTTAGGTGAAAATAATTTTGTTTCTAAGTCCATTATAAAAAGATTTTAGAAAAAATAGATTTTGGGCTTAGTATTTGGGCCATAAGCAAAAGAATTTTTGATTTTTTTTAGAAAAATTTTATATCAAAAGACCATCTTGAAAAATTTTGAAAATAGCTTTGGTCTTTTGGATTTTAAAGAAAATGTTTATTTTGAGCTCACAAAATATTTAGGTCATATTAGAAAAAGAACAAACCAAATAAGCCATGATTTAAGCCAAGATAAGTTAATCATAGTCAAACAACATGGATTTGGGGTAAAACCTAAGTAACTAGGCCAATTACATGAGCTTTAGTCTTTGGGTAAAAAGGCGTAGGTTCCCATAGCAAGTATATACCAAATGGTATGAGGCTATGAGTGGTTATGCCATGCTCGATCTCCATACCTTGAGTGAAAGTATCGTATCCCTTACATAACACAACATGGGTAACACAGGCGTCCTAACTCATGCACATGATGCAAACTAATATGATGCAATGGATAATATCATTATAAGAAAGAATATAATAATATAAAGACCAAAAGAATCAACTTCTCTTATCCCCAGTGGAGTCCCCACTGTGAGCGGGGATTTTCGCCCCCACTCCCGGTGGAATGGTTCTTGCGACTTTGGCACTATTTAGGCTCGGGGCCTTAGAGAACATGGACCTAAGTCCGGAGAAAATGGAGTCGCCACTCGGAAGGACCGAGAAAAAGAAAGAGGCGGATGACTCGATTCCTAAGGAATGCCCAACCCCCTAATGGGTTCGAAAAGTTGGGTACATGTGGGGAAG
This sequence comes from Garcia nutans, assembly GCA_947685225.1. Classification (NCBI taxonomy): domain Eukaryota; kingdom Viridiplantae; phylum Streptophyta; class Magnoliopsida; order Malpighiales; family Euphorbiaceae; genus Garcia; species Garcia nutans. Next base: position 33,472,030 of record CANTUV010000005.1, on the reverse strand, counting down.
GTGAGAAATGGCCCAACACCCCCACAACGCCCAGTTCATTGGAACCGGCCTCCTTTACAGGTCTTAATATTATAAAATTCTTAAATATAACAATATTATCGATATTACACACAATAATTAAAAGAAAGCATCATTATATTAAAATCAAAGCAATGTCCAAACAAAGTAAATAAATGGACACCCATCCAAGGATGGAAACATGTCCTTACATCACATGCCTAAATAGGACACCCACCGAAAGGTAGAAACATGCCCTTTACATTGGTTCTAAAATAGAAAAGCAAATTAAATTATATGATATTTAACTAATAAGGTACCCACCAAGTGGAAACATACCTCTTACAACATTTGGAAATCTAAATAAATTGATAAAAGTAAATAACCATTCATAATAATTAAATCATTCATCAAAGGTACCAAATATTAATAAAAAGTAAACATCCATCCATGATAAATAAAATAAACCAAGCATTGAATTTAAATAAATTAAAGCATAAGAAATAAAACCAAGCATGATCAAATATGGAATTGAATAAGGTAAATAAAAATCCAAATTATAGCTACTGTTTCCATTTAGGGTTCTTTATCTCATGTGTTAAGCTTTTGGAATTCATAAAATTAAGCTACTGTGACTTTTTTATGGAATTAAAATAGATTAAGGTTTTATGTTTTAAAAGGTTGGTAAGACTTTTTAATTAACTAAATTAATATTTGAATGGTGAAATCATGAAACTAGTGTTTGAACACTTTGAAATACTTTTGATTTATGGGTTACGGTTATTCATTGTGTTTTCAAGCTACTGTGTAAAATTAAAGTATTTATGGTTTAATGGTTTTAAAATTTTAAAGGATTAAGGTTTAGAAAAAATTAAGGTTTAAAGTTTAAATGGAGGTTAGGGTTCATTATTTTAGGTTTTAGAGTTGAATTAGGTTTTAGGCTTTTGATTTTAGGGTTTCGGGTGATTTGTTGATTTTAGGATTTGGAAAGATAATTTGATGATTTCATGATGTTTTATAAGTTTAAACAGAGTGATTTGAAGTTTACATAAATAGAAAAGATATTTTTAAAGCTTTTGGAAGGAAACAAAATCACATTTTTGTTTTGTTGAAAAACATGTTCAATTAAGGTTTTAAGATTTTGAAGAGGTAAAAATAACAATTTTAAGTCTTTTTGGAAAATAAAGTAACGTATTAGTGTTTTTAACTTTGGAAAAACTAAATTAAAATCCTAGGGTTTTTTATTTTGAAAGACTAAATTTCATAGTTTAGCTACTGCAAAAAATAAATACAACAATTAACACATACCTCTTTTTGATAGTTTCTCCAAAAATAATTCTTTTTGGATGAACAAGAACAAAGACAGTTGTTGCCTTTGAATTGCTTAAATCATGTCCCTGCTATTCCAGAAAAAATCAAATTCAATTGCTCCTTTTCCTTCACTGATTTGGTTTCAACATTTTCCTATCACTGTCCACTTTTTCTCCCCTTTCGGCCTCCTATAATTTGATTGCCTTTGGTCCTTATTTATAGAGGTTTCATATGGTTTATTCCTAATTAATCACGACAAATAATATTGATAAGAAAAGAAAACCAAAACCTAATTGAATTAAGTTTCAGAAAATTTGCGTCAGAAAAATTGCGCTGCAGAAAAAAATTACCGCAGGGAAAATTGCGCTGGCAAAAAACATCTGCCGCAGTGGGCGAGTGTGAGCGGAGATTTTTGCCTCCACTCCCGGTGGAATGGTTCTTTTGACTTCGGCACTGTTTAGGCTCAGGGCCTTAGAGAACATGGACCTAAGTCCGGAGAAAATGGAGTCGCCACCCGGACGGGCCGGGAAAAAGAAAGGGGTGGATGACTCGATTCCTAAGGAATCCCCAACCCCCTAATGGGTTCAGAAAGTTAGGTACGTGTGGGGAAGGTGAGAAATGGCCCAGCACCCCCACAACGCCCGGTTCATTGGAACCAGCCTCCTTTATAGGTCTTAATATTATAAAATTCTTAAATATAACAACATTATCCATACTACACACAATAAAAAGAAAGCATCATTTTATTAAAATCAAAGCAATGTCCAAACAAAACAAAACAAAATAAATGGACACTAATCCAAGGATGGAAACATGTCCTTACATCACATGCCTAGATAGGACACCTACCAAAAGGTAGAAACATGCCCTTTAAAAAGGTTCTAAAATAGAAAAGAAAATTAAATTACATGATATTTAACTAATGAGGTACCCACCAAGTGGAAACATACCTCTTACAACTTTTGGAAGTCTAAATTGATTGATAAAAGTAAATAATCATCCATAGTAAATAAATCATTCATTAAAAGTATTTAAATATCAATAAAATAAACATCCATCCATGATAAATTAAATAAATCAAGTATTGAAATTAAATAGATTAAAGCATAAAAGATAAATCAAGGTATAAATAAATATGGAATTGAATAAAGCAAATACAAGTTCAATTATAGCTACTGTGACTTTTTATGGAATTAAAATAGATTAGGGTTTTATGTTTTAAAAGGTTGGTAAGACTCTTTGATTAACCAAATTAAGATTTGAATGGTGAAATCATGAAACTAGGGTTTTGAATACCTTAAAATACTTAAATTTGTGATTTTTGATTATTGAATTTTAAGCTACTGTGCAATTTTTGGTTTTTCATATTTTTATGTTTTTTTTTATGTTTTAAAGGGATTAGGATTCATAAAAATTAGGGTTTAAGATTTTAAAAGGATTAGGGTTTATTATTTTAGGTTTAAAGTTGAATTTTGGATTTTAGGCTTTAAAATTAGGGTTCTCGGGTAAAAGATAATTTTTAGGGTTTTAGAAATCAATTTGATATTCTATGAAGTTTTGTGAATTTAAACAAATGAATTGAAGTTTTTATAAGTAGAAAAGATGTTTTTTAAGGTTTTTTGAATGAAATAGAACCTACTTTAAAAATTTGAAAGAAACAGAATTTGATTTTGGTTTTGTAGAAAAATATGTTCAAATAAATTTTTAAGGATTTTAAGAAGAAAAAATAACAATTTTAAGTCTTTTTAGAAAAGAAAGTCACGTTTTAGTGTTTTAACTTTGGAAGAATTAAACTAAAGTTCTAAAGTTTTTGATTTAAAGAAACCCTAATTCCATAATTTAGCTACTGTGTAACATAAATCAATTAAGGAAAATCACTTACCTTCTTTTGTTGATTCTTTCAAAAATAGTTCTTCTTGGATGAACTAGCTCCAAAGACAAGACTTTGTTGCCTTTGAATTCCTTAATTCGTGCTGCTACTCCCTTAAAAATCAGTTGAATTGAATTATTGCTTTTCCTTCCTTGATTTGGTTTCCAATCCCAAGCTCACTGTGAAATTTTTCCTCCCCCTCAATTTGGTTCTATTGGTCCTTATTTATAATGGTTTTTAGGTTGTTTATTCCTAATTACACACAGCAATTAATATTAATAAAAAAAAGAAATTAAAACCTAATTGGATTAGGTTTCTAAAAATTTTGCGCTGGCGAAAACTGCTATAGCCGGGCCCGTGGCTGGGCGTGTGGGCATGCTAGCCCGTAGGAAATTCCTGCAGGCGGCTATTTCGCCTGCAGGAAATTCCTGAGGGCGAAGGTTTTGCCCGCAGGATTTTCCTGCGGGGCAAATATAATATCCCAAAGGATACCCTAAAAGTTTTGGTATTATTGTTGTATTTGGATTTAATCTATATGTTTAAGTGGGAAGATTAAAGATGAGAAGAGAGAGTGTATATGTTGTATATATAGAAATATATATAACATACACAAGTCAAATTATTATATGGTCAAAAGAAGAAATAATTGAATTAATTAATTAGTGGAAAATGGAAAATTAAGTGAGTGGAAGAGGATATTTTAAATTATTTTTGCTTGGTGGAGGTTTAAAGAGAAGAGTTGACTTGGTTATTTTCCATTCATTTTGTTCTTTGGTTTCTTTTCTCTTTGGGTTGGCCGGCCATCAAAGAAGCAAGAGAGAAAGAGAGTTTTGTTTTCCAAGCTCAAGATTGAAGGATAAAACAAGTGATCAAGTTGGAAATTTGAGAAATTTCATTAACTTTGGTAAGTTTTCTCTTGATTCTCTTGTTTTATTTTAAGTTGTGTTTGAGTTTGGTGTTGGATTATTAAGAGCATGAATATGTTTGATTGTGGTGTGTTTGAGAGTGTTGGGTTTAATTGATTTTGATTTTGGGGGTTAAATTGAAGAGAAGGAATTAGGTTGGTGTTGGAAGAGTAAGAGTTGTGAATTGATAATTGATGTATGTTGTGAGTTTGATCAAATTATTATCTTAGATTTTCTACATGTTTGTGTTTAATTAAGTTTAAAGCATAGAATACATGAGTTTGGTCCGAAAATGAAGCATTTTGGATGCCACGCCCGTGGCCCTTGGATGCCACGACCGTGGGGGTGTTAAGCAAATTGGACAGATTCGTTTGCTAACCCACGACCGTGGGGGTTTGTGAGGCCACGACCATGGGGTTGTGAGGCCACAACCGTGGGGTTGTGAGGCCACGACCGTGGGGTCCTAGATAGTTGTGTTGGCTTATTATTTGTGATCTATGGGTCTAGTATGAGACTAATATGTGAATAATTGTATTGGAATTCATGTGTATTTGTAAATAAGTGTGTGTTATTCCTTTTGGATTAGGTTGTGAAGAGGTTGAGTTGCCCTAACCTAAGTGTGGAGAATTCTTGGAAGAGGAAGTGTATAGATTGGTGTGAGTTGCTCTTGAGGTAAGTACAAACTTACATGGTTGCATACATTTACATGATTTTGAGACTTAACACATTTGGTTGTAAATGTGTTAAGTAATCTATTATATTGTTGATACATTGGATTTATGCTATGAATTGCATGATGTGAAATATATGATGATCAAAATGTATGTGCAATGCAATTGGTTATGATGAATACTTTAATGATGAATTGCTTTAATGTGAATTGAGATATAATGAGATGTGATGCCATTGTGGTTGGCTATAATGATTCAAATGAAATAAGTGGGGGCATGTTTGCCTAGATGATGATGAATTTAAAATATATGTCCAATGCAATTGGTTATATATACTTTATTGATGAGATGTGAAGCCATTGTTGTTGGCTATAATGATGCAAATGAGATAATTGAGGCATGGTTGCCTAAATGATTATGAGAAAATGAGAATGGAATTAATAATGAAATAATGAATGAATTGTGTGTCTAATGTGTTATTCACTTTTCAGAGTTTTGTTGTTGGTGGCATGCCTAATAGTAACAATCTCTTTAAGCTAGGTTGGGCTTGATCCTTGAAGCCAAGTTGGGTTGAAGTTTAGCATGCTTAACTCCCCTTGAAGCTTGGTTGGCTCTAGTCCTTGAAGCCTAGTTGAGATGTTACAACCCTTGAAGCTAGGTTGGGTTTGGTTCTTGAAGCCAAGTTGGGTTGATACTTAGCATGCTTTGTTCCCCTTGAAGCTTGGTTGAACCTAATCCTTGAAGCCTAGTTGGGATAATGATAATGATAAATGTGATAATTGAACCAAAACATTAACTCTGAAAGTTGAATGGCATATTAGTGTCTTTTGGGCCCATGCTTGTCTTTGTTTCAATGTGATTCATGAATGGTGAAAGAATTGAATAAGATGATGAAATGTAGTGTTATGGAAAAATATTAATATTTCATTTATGAATATTGTCTTTATGGTTGAAATGTGTGACATTGGCATTGCATTGAAACATATTGTTATTGTGGTTTGTACCACTAAGCTGTTGGCTTAGCGCGATTGTGATTCATCGCACAGGTGACAGGGTAGAACCAAAGAGTTCATCTAGACCGAGTCGAGTCTAGATTCTGGAGTGTTGGTAGTGGGCTTAAAGATCAGAGATGAAATGCCAAACATGTATAAATGTTATGTTTTGAAAAATGTGATTTTGATGTTTATGTATTTGTAAATATAGCTATATTTTCCGCTGCGTATTAAATGACCATTTTTATCTATTGTGTTTTATGATATAACTTAAATGTTTAAATTTGCTCATATTATTATATAACGGAATAATTTGTTTGTTTAGTAAACTGTGACATTCCTATATTCAGTATACATATATTACGATTATGGTAGTGTGCGTATACGGGGTATAGGGGTATTACAGCAAAACTTCCTCGGGCCCGCGCGACTGTTTTTCGCTGCCGATTTTTTTCGACTCCGATTTTTATTTTTATTTTTATTTTTTGATTTTTCTTTGTTTATTTTTATTTTTTATTAATAAAAATTAGATAATAAAGCAAAAACTATTTAATTAAAATTATTTTGGACCAATTAGACAACAAAAATCATTTTGGACTAAATAAAACATATTGGATCGGATTGGGTCAAAAATTAAGGGTCTACAGTTTGCCCCCTGCTTGAATGATCTGAAACCTTAGTGAAAGAGAGTGAAAAGCAATAAGACTTAATTTTTGATATGGCGACTTGTTTTGGGTTCTGGACCCGAGGATGATTCTAGGTTCTGGACCTAAGAAAAATTTGGGTTCTGGACCCGGTTCGAGTTCTGGACTCAAGGATGACTCTAGTTTCTGGACCTAAGTAAAATTTGGGTTCTGGACCCGAGCTAAGTTCTGGACTTAGAAAATTCTAGGTTCTGGACCTAAGGAAAATTTGGGTTCTGGACCCGAGCTAAGTTCTGGACTTAGAAAAGATTCTAGGTTCTAGACCTAAGGAAAATTTGAGTTCTGGACCCGAGCTAAGTTCTGGACTTAAAAAGATTCTAGGTTCTGGACCTAAGGTGTCACATCCGCCTACCGCATTTTATGCAGTGTAGTCACGTGCATAGCGAGAGAAGGGGAAAGGAGAAGATAATTCTTGATAACAGCCCTAGATAAGGTTGTATGACCAAAGGACCTAGTTGTAATTTTCAAAAGTTTTGGGGATGTAAATGTAATTTCAAAAAAAAAAAAGTTGCACCGGATGTTCTAAATAATGCATATAACAGATTCCAAAAATGGAGTGTAGAGAAAAATTTGATCGCAACGACGTGTAACGATTTTTCCAGAAAATGTCCCGTTGAAGAAAAACGAAGACATGTTGACTAGGGGCATTTTGGTCATTATCAATTAAAGTTATACATGAATTTAAAGTAGGAAATAAAAATGTGAGTACGCAGAGAATGATGAGGGGTTAAATATGAAACGATCGTCAGTAGAAATGGAGCCGGAGAAAACCCGAGCAAAGAAAGGACCTAAAGGGAATTTTATAAAAAGTTGAGGGCTTATTGGTAATTTTTCAAAATGACTTGGAAACCTAAAATAGACCTTATAAATAGAAAGTAGAGGTCGAAAGGATCAAAACTATATGTAGTTTGACTCATGGAACTGTACGGTTTAAAAGATATGACCGATTAATAGCCGGAATGTAATGTGGGCCCGGTTTCGTGTCGGAACCGTATGGGTAACCCGTGACAACTTTAGGATATCCTATGGGAAGAGGGACAAGTGGAAAGAAGTAAAGGAAAAGAAAACTATAAAAATCTAATGTTGGCCAATCAAAAATAACCATTTAGCATGAGTAATAAATGAAGAAAGAGAAAGGTGGACAAGTGGTCTTAAAGGGTTTAACCAACACATAAGGTGATCATCATTTCCTTTGTATATAAATATATGTGATATGAAGAACAAACTCTCTCTTTTTCCACTTACAAATTTCGGCCAACAAAGGGAAACACCAAAGGACTTCCAAGTTTCTCCAAATTTGATTTTTAAGGTATGTTTTTAAGGTTTTCTAGTAAGTAGACTTTAATTTTAGTATTAATTTTAGGTAGTTATATATTTATTGGAAGATTGGAGATTAGAGTCTTTACGTGGAATTGGAAAAATATTAAGTAAGTGATGAGATTAATTGATTAAATGGAAGAATAAAGATGTATAAAGATTAATAAGGTTGGATTAGGGTTTCGGTTGGAAAAGAAATGGAGGATAACTTATTATTTTGAATTTCTAAGGTTTATGTTGTATCTTGAATTTATTGAAGGAGAAATAAAGAATTAAAGAAGGAGAAGAAGGAAAAGCTAAGAGGAATTAAAGAAATAAGGTTTGGTACTTTACCTTTGAATAATTAATTTTGATTTGGCGCTTTACCATAAAAGAAATTCTATTTGCTTACAAACTTTGGTTTATGGAAGTTTTGAAGTTGATGTTTAAATATATTGATTGAGTTTAAATTAAATATTTGAGTTATGTTCTTGTTTTCTTATGGCAATTGGGTTGTTAAATTTAATTGAAACCAAATGTTTTGAGAAAATTTGGCAAGTTGATTTGGTAAGTTGTTTGGACTTTAATTAGTTTGATTTGAGTTAAACATGCAAAAATTGTTAAAAGGAAGTGTTTGAATCTTCACTTTACTATTAAAGAAGCCTTAATATTGATTTGCAAAAGAAAAATAAACTATCCTATGCATTTCAAATGTTTGGGCCGAAATGGTCCCAAAGCGACAGCTTCTGGACTATTTTTGTGGAAATTGTTTGGGGCAGCAAACGAATGAATTTTCAACGAAATTTTACATGCAATTAGTCAACATATGAAATAAGTTTTCTGTAAAATTTCAGCCAAAAATAAGATCATTTACTTGGTCAAATGCATAACTGAAGTGGACTGAAATTTTGACGAAAACCCAGATTTTACTATTCATGTGGTCATGCCATTTTGCATTGCCGATTTTTCTCGCCGCAACACTATTCATTTGGTCAATTTGTGATCTTTTGAGGAATGCTTTGAAATGTTTGATGTGTTTATTATGGATGTTAAATATGTGAAAAAGAGTAACGGTTTGACCAAAGAAAGTGGTGCGCGGCATAAATGGCAAAGCGCAATGAGAATTTAAATTGATTTCTTGAATCATTCTAAAATGAAGTCGAGACTTAAATTGTATCATTTTAATCTTTTTGCTCTACTGGATAGTGGGAGTGGTAGATAAGGGTATGGTGCACTATACTAACGCATGCAGTACTGCTCATTATTGTGATATGATATTTTATTCAGTGGTGAGGCCACTGAAGCCAATGGGGAGGCCCATTGGTTAACCAGGATGGGGAGGCCCATTCCTGTGATCTGATATCGGTGGTGAGGGCCACCTATGTTACAGTGGGGAGGCCCACTGCCTTATCACTATGGTTCCCTATATACCAGTAGAGCCTGAATCAAAGACATATTATTTTTCGTTGAACTATATAATGCCAATGAGTTTGAATTATGATTTTACATTATTGAAAGCATATCACACTGAATGTATCACGATTTCTATTGGTATAAAGTGGGTTGATTGTTGATTTAATTATTTCCTTTGATTTTGAATACTTTCATATACTACTTTTATTTTATTGGTAAAGTACCCACTGAGCGACAACGCTCAGCAAGTTAAGTTTTTCTTGACTCGTAGGTTCGGAGCAGTAGATAAATCTTGGGGAAGTAACGACCAGACCACAGCAAATCTCAGGGGTAGATCTTTTAGTTCCATTATGAGTTAGCTAGTTGTGGCATGTATATGAATAAATATAAAAGAGAATTTCTATGTTATAACTGTATGTTATTAGTATGTAATAATCATAAATCTTTACTTTATGTTATATTAGAAGTGTGAACTCTTCGTGCAGGTTTGTAGTTGAGGGTATAAAGTGGTGGATTCATTGGGAGTACATTAAATTTGATGGTATTCTTATTCACATTGGTCTGTGTAAAATGTTTTCAAAAATCAGAAAAACAAGTTTTGTCGACACTTGGGATCCAAATTTCTAGGCGGAACTATGGCAAAATTTATGTAAAAATCAGAACTAAAATTTGACTAAGTAAATTGGTAGCAACATTAGGATAGTGTGGCGCCTCTGCTCGGCTTACACATGTAGGTTGGGAAGGGGTGTTACATAAGGGTAATTTGAGTTCTAGACCCGAGCTAAGTTTTGGACTTAGAAAATTCTAGGTTCTGGACCTAAGGAAAATTTGGGTTCTGGACCCGAGCTAAAAAGTTTAGCTAATTTTTAGGCATATGTCTTCCTATTGCCCCCTGGGTGTAAAAATATTTGTATACTCGCAATTATTTGAATGATTAAAGTGAATAATTGAAATTTTCTACTTATTTACTGTGTCGTTACTGTTCATGCACTATTCACTATTCATAAATAGCAAATTTACTATTTGCAAATAGTATCAAATAGCATTTACTATTGGAAAAAGTGATTTTACTATTCACCAATAGTAATACTATTTATAAATAGTAACATTTACTATTTATAAATAGTAATATTATTCATAAATAGTAACTTTTACTATTCATCAATACTAACACTATTTATAAATAGTGATATTTACTATTCATCAATAGTAATACTATTCATGAATAGTAAAATTCACTATTCATGCACAGTTTTGAGTTTGTTTTCATCTGCTTGCCGTTCCTCTATAAAAGGCCATCAATTCCCTATAAAATTTCAAAATTTCAATTTCAATTTTGTAATCCTTTCAAATTTCTTTTCAATTTCAGCACATATTTTTCAAAAACAATGCATGCTTCGAGGTCACGGACTCATTCTAATGCTGAATTATTGGAGTTTATTCGGCATCATGAAGACGAAAATCTAGATATACTGGCCGGGATACCGCTTCATCGCAGTTCCAATCAAAAGAGCGAGGTAATGATTTTTTTTACTTATTATTATTATTACTTATTATTATTATTATGAAAAATAAATTAATTTAAATAGATTGAATAACGCGTACTTACCTGGTATAAACTTACCTGGGTCTGTGTTAGCATGATCGTTGTGTCGTTCGGGCCGGAGGGTGTATTTACAAAGCTCGACAATGGTTTGATGTAGTGCCTTCTCGGGTAAGGCGGATTATCTGAGATTGCGGCTTTGAGCAGTTTGTCTTACAATTGCCTTTCGAAGAATATCCAATAGACCGAAGCGTGGTCCAGGCGCTGGCAGAGCGATGGCTGGATACAACTCACACTTTTCACTTGCCCATTGGGGAGATGACAATTGGTCCGGTCGATTTTACTGCCATAACCGGCCTTCGATATGATGGTGTTTCGGTTCCTCTGACCAATGAAATTTTAACCTTTGAAGAAATTCAGGAATTAATTGGTATGGAACCGTCATATAAAGGACCTTTTAAGATAAAAATTGAGCTGATTCGCAGTTATTGGATTAACTACGAAGGTCGGATTGGCAGAAATAGGGCCGAACAGTATGCTCGAGGATTTTTGTTATATCTGCTCGGATCGACCATCTTTGGCAGTACTGAATCATCCATTTACTTATCAGTGTTGAGTGCCCTTTCTTATCTCAGGATGGTACCATCTTCTGGCTGGGGTGAAGCTGGTCTCACATGTCTTTATCATGGCCTTGATAAGCTTTGTCGAAACAAGAATTCTTTTGTCGGCTTGATGGCGGTTGTCGAGGTATTCTTTCTTCCAGCAATGTCTTTTCCCTTTTTCTCTTGTGATCTTTGTTGTTATTGTAGATATGGGCATATGAACACAACCTCGTGAGAGTACCCGGCATTTCCCAAGAGAGAATCGGGTATCCGAGATTAAATTTCTGGTTGTTCGATCTTGTGAACGTTCCCAGCTCTCATCATGTGCATACTCATCACTTTATGTTGAGCCGCTTAACCTGGGATCAGGTAAAATAACATTAGTATGCTTTAAATGTTTTACAAAAGTTTTACTTACCTTATGTTATCTTGCAGGTGAATTTGGCCTGGTGGAATCCAGAAGAGCGAGCAAATTGGTCTCCTTTGATGAGGGCTGCACTGTCTTTTCAACATTCTCGGCGAATTATTGCTGGCCTAGTGTCTAACGGCTTGTTTCTTGGGGAGAGAGTTTACGAATGGTTTCTTGGCCCAGAGCAGCGGAGGTTCCCGATGCAAATCCCATAATACACTTTAAATATTATGTCGATGCCAGAGGATGCTTGGTGGTCGGCCCGATATGGTTTTAATGCCGAGTTATTTCTCGATTTACCGGGCCCATTTTATGCTCGTTTTATTCAAATGAGACTCTTGCACTTTGATGTATCTCCTATTGGTCTGCGGGACATTTCTGATGGAAATGAGGGTAGAGATGAGGAGGAACATCACGGAGATGCAGGAGAGTTTGTTCCTCATCTCAGGACCAATACTTCTCAGGTAAAACTTTTACCACTTTTTTATTGCAACTGCTTTTCTTTCTTTGATTCTTTAATGATTGTTGCAGTTTATTGGCTCGTTTGATCATGAGGCTGGACCTTCTTTTACTCCCCCTTCATTTGCTCATTCTAGCCTGCTGGATATGCCATCTCATCCGCAGGGTATTGACATGAATTACCTGGTAAGTTCCTTATTTCATAATAGTTTATGCTATATGTATGCATGATTATGTATGCTTTTTCCTTCTTGGCTCACAGTGGATGCTCGAAGAACAAAACAAGAAGCTTTAAGAAGAGTTAGCTGCAAGTCGTCAGCAGCCTTCTCATTTTGAAAATTTATATCATCAATCCGAATAAAATTTTCGTGACTTTCGATTTCAAGGAATGAGGGATCCCGGTGCTTCTTCATCGAGAGGCCCCAGGCTGATGACCATGAGATCCTTTCGTCTGCTTCTGATGAGGACCATGACAAATCAAAACTCCAAGGCAATAGGGATTTTAGTGCTTCTGCTTCGGATGATCCCGGGACGAGTAATTTGCCCCTTACTCCAACAGGCGATGACTTTTTCAAGTCTTTATTTGATGACCTACCACCACCCTCTTAGTGACATGTAAACATTATAGCAATTATACAATAATGAAAAATATGCTCTCTTTTTCTCTTCTCTCCTCTTTTTTTTTCGCTACTGCCATTTTTTTTTAGTTACCGCCAAAATTATTTTTTAATTTTTTATATATACATCATAATTAATATCCACTTCTTTTGTTAAACCAAATCCAAAATGGAAAAAGAAATTGTGACCACTTCCTTTCCTTGTGCCATATGGTCTTATCCTTTTCCATCATCTTTTCCATTTCACTTTTGGAAAAGGTTTATTTTCTTCTATATAAATCACCTTGCATGCCATATTTCAATTCATAAGCCAAGAATCTCTCTTTCAAAGTGAATACTCTCTCTTTAGCAATTTTGGTTCCCCTTTATTCATCAACCATGACCGAGCACCATTTAAAGAAAATAAAAATTCTATTTAAGAATATGGATGCCAACCATTGGAAGCAAATTTCATGGTCAAAGCTTGATGTTTTAAAATGCTTTCAAAATGTCAAATTGGACCACTCATTCTTACATGTTGTGGCTTCCCTGTGGGATACGGATTCTAGGGTATTTAGAATTAATGGCTTTGAAATGTGTCCCTTGATTGAAGAATTTGAGGCCATCCTTGGACATCCCAATAATCAACGAATGGCGTTACCCACATTGATTTCCAAAACTTAACAGAAGATGCAGATGTTATTTCAAATTCCGAAACCCGAGATTCTTCGGTTGATGAGAGGTGAAAAAATTCTACTTGCTCCTTTGATTGACTTTTGTCTTTCTCATTTGGCTCCTACTAAGGCCTGGGAATGCATGCTTTGTCTTTGCCTGCTTGGCCAATTCTTACTTATTTCTTCTAACGACGATATTGACCCACGAGTATTGGATATCATGGATCAAATGGAAGGAGGCTTGTCGTCGGTACCTGTGATCTTAGATGAGACCTTAGTTGGATTAGACCAATTTAAATCAGGATTGTCAAAGAGACTGACTGGGAGCCCATTGCTGCTTCAGGTAATTACCTAAACTGCCCTTCCGGATTTTCAATTTAGGTTTTTTTTATCGCTCTAACTTTTGCCTAGTCCGCCCATGCGGGTTTTCAAAACTAGCGAGCTGTCCTAATTTTTGCCTAAGCTGCCCTTGCGGGTTTTCAACTTAGCGGACCCTTCTTTTTTAATTCTTTCTTCACAGATTTGGCTTCAGGAGCATCTTTGTTTGCTTGATACTCCCTTCATGGATTTTTCTAGATATCTGCCATGTCATCATTCTGCTAGGAAGCTGCTCCATCCTACTTCTTCATATGCTGACTGGGTTGACTGGATCCACTCACGCTTCGAAGCCAATATCCGTTGGTTAGTACCTTGGTGGAAGATTTCTCATATTACCATGCGGACATACTTGATGTACGTTCCTCTTGCTGCACTTCGTCAAGGTACATGCTATGATCCTCACTGACTTGGGCGTCAGTATGGAGTTGAGCCTCATGATTCTGACTTTGTTCCTGACCTAGACATGCCTTGCTTGACTGAAGCCTACTTGGACCGGCTAAGGAAAAGCTGGCCTGCACGTTACACTTATCGACTGCCATAGATTTTACATTTGTCAATTTAGAAAGTGTTTTGTTAAGATGAAAAAAAATAATAACTAAAGTAATAATAGATGCTTCTTTTCCATTTATAATTTGTCATCACCTTTCGCAATTATGATTACTTATTTCATTCATGTCTGGTCATATATTCATAACAGTGCACAAAGAGCAAATTTAATTATTAATTCTGTTTTATTAAATTGGGGAACAACCAAACATAAAGCCTGCATACACAAGATTACTCTTGTTGCCAATCAGCCCTTTCGGGTTTTCTAATTGACGATTTTCTCTCATTAGCCCTAATTGTTGCCTAGCTCGCCCTTTCGGGTTTTCGGAACTAGCGGACTGCTCTAACTTTTGCCTAGGCCGCCCTTTTTGGGTTTTCAACCTAGCGAGCTCTTTCTTTTTCATTTTTCATACATAAAACCTCTTCAACCTGTCAATGTTTACTAGTTCACTAAATTCGTTCCCATCCATGTCTGATAACTTCACCGCACCTTTGCTCATGACTTGTTTCATGACATATGGTCCTTCCCAGCTAGGTCTAAACTTCCCTCTTGGATCAGATACATTAGGCTTACATTGCTCCAATACCAAATCCCCTACCCTGAATCTTCAAATTTTGACCCTTCTATTGTAGGCCCGAGCTATCTTTTTTTGACACAGTTGGTGATGATATAGTGCCTTTAGCCTTCTCTCTTCTAATAGAGCTAACTGAGTGTATCTGCTTGCTACCCATTCTATTTCAGGAAGCTCTGCTTCCAAAACTACTCTCAATGACTTGATCTCAATCTCAATTGGCAATACTGCTTCCATCCCATAAACCAAAGAGAACGGTGTCATTCCAGTAGGTGTTCGCACACTCGTCCTATATCCCCATAAAGCAAAGGGAAGCATTTCTGACCAGTCCCTGTAAGTCTTGGTCATCTTGGACGGAATTTGCTTAATTGTCTTATATAAGGAGAGGATCGGTGATAATGGACTTGGTACTTGGAGAATAAATCCTTAACTGCTCCTTGAAACTGTACCCCATTGTCTGATATCACACTGTGCGGGACCACATATCTGCAGATGAGATTTTTTTTGATAAACCTAGCCATTTGACTTGCACCCAGCTTATTGAAGGATTCGGCTTCAACCCATTTTTAAAAATAATCAACTGCTACCACAATAAAACGATGCCCGTTTAAAGCTGCCAGATGTATCTCTCCTATAATGTCGATACCCCAGGTGGCAAAGGGCCAGGGTGAAGACATTGAATGCAGTTCTAAAGGAGGCATATGATTCAAGTTACCGTACATCTGACATTGTTGGCACTTCTTGACAAACTCAATACAGTCTCTCTCCATGGTCAACCAATAGTAACCTTGTCGAACTACCTTCTTAACTAGGGCCAAACCACTCATGTGTGGACCGCAACTTCTCGCATGTATTTCTGACATGATACGCTCCACTTCGGGCTTTCTTAAACATCTCAAATGCACCCCCATCGGACCATCTTCGATATAACTCCCCATGGAATGTGGTGTATTGCAATGACCACCTCCTTATGGCTCTTCTCTCTTTCTTTGTTGCCCCCTGCGGGTATTCTCTTTCTTCCAAAAATAGCCTTATAGTATCATACCACGTATCATGGTCTGTATCAACTTCCATGATTGTCTCATATTCATAACAAGGAGTTGATGAACTGGTCAAGATCAGAGGCTTAAGGAATAGGTTAACAGGATCTTCCCATACCGAAGCCAATGTGGCTAGGGCATCAGCCATCTGATTTTCTTCTCTTGACAGGTGTACAAAACTACACTCCTTAAAATTCTTCTTTATCATGGTGAGGTAATGATGGTATGGTTTCAATTTTTCTTCTTTCAACTCCCACTCTCCATTTACTTGGGATACTACTAGCAACGAATCACCATAAACTTCCACCTTATCTATCTTCATAATCATTAGGGTTTCCAAACCAAAAATACAAGCTTCGTACTCCACCATATTATTGGTTGCCCTAAATTTCAACTTTTTGGCTAAAGGGATGAGTTCCCCTTCAGGCGATTCTAGTATAACTCCTAAACCTGCTCCTTTCCTGTTTGCTGCTCCATCAAAATACATTTTCCACCCTTGTACTTCAATTGCTTCTAAATGTTCATCTGGAAATTCCAAGATTACCTCTTCACTTTCTGGTAATGGTTATTGAGCCAGAAATTCTGCCACCGCTCTACCTTTGATTGTTTTTCTGGTTACATACTCGATCTCAAATTCTTCTAATATTATCAACCATCGACCATATTTTCCAATGAAGGAGGGTGTCTCCCTTAAGTATTTCATTGGATCCAACCTGGAAATTGCTTGCACACTATATGATTGAAAGTAATGTTGCAACTTCTTAGAAGACCAAACCACCGCTATACATGTCTATTCAATAATACTATACTTAATTTCATAAGGTAGGAGCCTTCTACTTAAGTAGTAAACGGCATGCTCAATCCCTGATTCATCTGCTTGGGCTAGAATGGCTCCTATTGACTCTTCTTCTACTGCTAAGTATAGTAATAGAGGTTTGCCGGGTTTAGGTGGTTTCAAAACAGGTGGATTCAACAAATACTCTTTTATTCGATCAAAGCCCTTTTGACATTCTTCGTTCCATACGACCGGCTGATTCTTCCTAAGCAACTTGAAGATAGGCTCATAGATTGTTATGAGCTGTGCTATAAATCTACTAATGTACTGTAGTTTACCAATGAATCCCCGAACTTCTCTCTCCGTCTTAGGGGCCGGATATCCCTGATTGCTTTGACTTTTTCAGGATCTATCCCGATGCCATTCAGGCCAATTACATGTCCCAACAATTTACCTGAGGTAACACCGAATACACACTTCTTTGGGTTTAATCTTAGCTTATACTTCAAAGCTCTATCAAAGAATAATTCTAAATTCTGGAAGTGTTGGTCCCTTGTATCCGACTTAACCATCATATCATCAACATATACTTCAACTTCTTTGTGCATCATGTCATGAAATAATGTGGTGGCCATACTTTGGTAAGTTGCTCCAGCATTCTTTAAGCCGAAAGGTATCACCCTATAACAAAATATACCCCATGTAGTAGTGAAGGCAGTTTTGGCTTTATCCTCTTGGGCCATTAACACTTGATTGTATCCGGAAAATCCATCGACAAATGAGTGCAGCACGCTAGAGGCTGCACTATCAATGAGTACATCTATATGAGGTAAAGGAAAATCATCCTTAGGGGAAGCCTTGTTTAAATCTCTATAGTCCACACAGACCCTTATCCTCCCATCTTTCTTTGGCACAGGTACTATGTTGGCTAGCCACTCTGGGTATTCTATCACTTCAAGGAACTTCACTTGTATTTGCTTAATGACCTCTTCTTTAACCAATTCAGCCCACTCAGGTCTTAGTCGCCGAAGCTTTTGTTTGACAGGTTTAATGTGAGTGTAAGTAGGAATATGATGCTCGGCTATGTCTCGATCTATCCCAGGCATATCCTCATAAGACCAAGCGAACACCTCTTCATATTTTTTGAATATTTTTTCAAATCTCTCTCTCTCATCAGGAGTAAGGTCGGATGCTATGCTAATATTTTTAGGGCTTTCAGTTGTTCCCAAATTTAATGATTGTGTGTCAACAGAATTAATATTAAAGATGCTCATGTAACTGATATTTGAATGTATGCAACCATCAGGAAAAACATCACACAAGTAAGCAAAATCAGACTTTATTGCATTCATTTTGGAAAAGAAAACATCCTCATCCTCATACAAAGCAGACAAATTAAAATTAAAATCAAAATCATTGTTCTTAGAATCATAAAGCAGGATGTCTTCAAACTTTTCTTCAACCAGGGCAGCAATCTCTTCCGGAGTTTTCTCGACTTTCAAGGTAGCTTCATTCTTCTCTTTTGGAGTGGATTCTTTGTTGGTTGATAGGGTGAGCTCTTTCTTCACTTGCTCTACTAGCTCAGCAACATCTTCAGAAATTTCAGAACCAGGGATTAACTTACCCATGAACATGATTGGCTCAGGCTTTCCTTAGAGCGGTCCCATATCTGGAGCTTTGACGAAGACTTCTTCAAGTGGTGGGAAGCTCATATTCTTCTTCTTCTTTGGTTGGACATCATAGGCTTCATCGTATCCCAAACCCTTCTTGGAAGCTTGAATTCTAAAATCTGGCAACTTTGTTAAACCAGCCTTACCCTTTCCGAGACCTGCTCCGGGAAGGTAATTCATGTTCTTCATCATATTCAAGACTTTGGAGTCTACTACTTCATCATTAGAAATTGCAGCCACTTGAAAACCATTGAGAGGCCTCTCGACCATTAGAGCATTAACAATCTCATTATCTTCAGCTTCAATGACCACTGTCTCATCTCCGTTGGGGAATTTGATCTTTTGATGAAGGGTGGAAGGAACTCCACCAAGAGGGTGAAACCATGGTCATCCCAAGAGTAAGGCAAAGGTAACTGGTATGTCTAAAACAACAAACTCCACAATAGATTCAATTGGACCAACCTTGACAGCCACTTTGAAAGTCCCTTCGGCATGCCTCTGAGTGTTGTCATAAGCACGAATTGTTACCTCGGTTGGGTTTAAATCTCTTGTTGACATGGCTAGCTTTGGTAGTATCTTAAGTGGATAAACATTTATGGCGGACACATCATCGACCATTACACAAGGAGTCCTCTTCCCCTTGACTTCTATTTTGATAAAGAGAGGGCGGATGTGGTCTCTCCCTTCCTCTGGTAAGTCCGCATCGGAAAATGAAACTGCTCCCATACTAACTTCGCTCTTCTCTTGAACCTCTTCACATTTCATTACTTCCCCAATTTTTTGAAGTTGATCAACTCCTCCGGTTTTGTGGAGGTAGAAATTTGCATGCTAGCCAAGGCTTTGGCCATAGTCTCTCGGTGCTTTTTAGAAGTAGCTAACAGGTCCCAAATGCTAACACTTGCTTGGGTTCTTTTTAATTGCTTGAGTACAGCATCATCTTTTTCCACTTCAACTTCCTTCCCCTTATTAGTTTCTACCTCCTTAGGTGGTGGCCTTGCATAAGGCTTACCGGATCTAGTATTCATCACCTCATCTTCTTCAATCCTGGACCAAGTCCACTCCTCCTTCTTGGGTATAATATCATCATCACTGTCACTTGAATCCCAAAACCTGTTTACAACACAAATTGCTACTTCTCTACCCATCATAGCTTGTTCAATTTTGACAAACACCTCTTCTTCTTTTGTTTCTTTTTCATCCACCTCTTGAAAAGAAGACATGACATAATCCTCATGTAGACCTCCTCCAATCATGAAGGTTGCCGGTGGCGGTAACCTATTAAATTTTGGCAATGGGTTATCTTTGGTGTTTGGCTTGTTGGCCTCGGGTAGCTTCCCATTATCAATTAGATTTTGAATCTCATGTCTCAACCTCACAAATTTATCCATGTCATGCCCTTGCATTTGGTGAAATTGACAAAATGCTTTGGTGTCAAAATTAGGTGGGAGAGGGTTAGGCAAAGGACGAGGATTTAAGGGTTGAAGCAATCCCTTTCTTTGAAGCTTGTTGAGAACCCAAGACATTGGTTTTCCCAATTCCAAAAATTGTCTCCTTGTTCCTTGGTTAGTAACATTAACACCGACAGCCTTTTGCATGCTTTGGTTACCAGATTGATAGCTCCCTTTCTCGTTCCTTTTTATTGCAAAGCAGCTCTTCTCCCTTTCCCATTCTTCAATTTGTAAACCAGCTTGGAGAAGGTCTTTGAAATCATAGATGAGTGTATGAGACATCCTCTAACGAAGACTAGGTAACACCCCTCTCACAATCATCCTTATTTGATCGGATTCATCGGGCCTCTTCTTGAGTAAAGCAGCCTTGTTTCTCCATCTCTTGACATAGTCTACAAAATTCTCATTCGACCTTTGTCTAATGGATTCCACTTCCATCAAGGTAACTTCCAATTCAACATTATATCCATATTGTTGGATAAAGGCTTTGTAAAGTAGATCCCAGCTCTTTTGTGTTCCATCATCTAAGGTATTGAACCAATTTTGGACAACAGGGTCCAATGAGAGCATAAAGTACCTTAGGGTTTGAGCCTTAGTAGCTCGGGCAGACTGCATGGTAGTGATATATTGCTTCACGTGGAGATGAGGATTTCCGGTGCCATTGTACTTAGCAAAGGAAGGCATTTTGAATTTATAAGGGACCTCTTCATCTTGTTCAAATAACTTGTCGACTTCGAACATCTCTTCGGTTTTCAGCTTCTTCTCAAATTTCTTTTCTAAATCAGCAATCATCTTTTCAACATCAGATGTCTCGGTCTTTTCAATAGTTGCCTTCTCAACAACCTTCGACTCCTTTTTGTCTTGAGGATCTTGGTAGTATTGGGCCCAATCATCATCATCATCAATGACCACCTTTTCATCATCAAAAGCTACTTCATTAACTTTTGTCTTCCCTTTGTCCTTTGGTTTCTTAGTGCTAGCAGATGCCTCGACCTGGTTTTCTAAGATTGCAGTCAATTGGTTCTTCATGGTCTCAGCTAGGGCCTCTTTGATTTATTCCATCTTGGCATTGAGGGCCTCATCCACCATCCTTTGAATTTGTTCGGGCTCCATTGTTTTTAGTGAGCAAGTGATTGAGTCATTGCTAGATGCTTCGTCTCTGGCGTAGGTCGGATTGTTGTAAGCTTTAGAACTATCATAATCCAGGGCTGTGAGCCAGAGAGGATTAATGAGATGAGATGCAAATGTATGCATGTATGCATGTATGCACAAACAACAAATAAGGATAAATAGGACGTTCCTTCAAACCTTATAACATCCACACACGAACGACGAGTCTCTTTTCCTAGGTATATGGTTCACCAAAATACCAACATGGGGTACCTTGCTTTCGAATAATTCCCTCGGACGTTTCAACCAATAGTTATATTTTCGAAAATGGAAATCAATCCATGATAATTCCCATTAATTAGGTTTTAATCCATTCAACCAACTAAAGTAGCTTTTATGCTATATTAGATTAAAACAAAATTAAGAGGCTTATAATAAATAGATTTCTCACTTGAAAAGAGGTAACTAGTGGTTCATGCCAAAAACAAGCCCATAGTTAATTTATTCTTAGTGTAAACTAGGCCCACAATTGATTTTTGGTATTTCATAATTGACCTAAATATTTTTGCAAGCTTTTTATAAGAAAAGGTTGGGTGAAAATAGTTTTGTTTCAAAGCCCATTGTAAAAGATTTTAGAAAAATGGATTTCGGGCTTAGTATTTGGGCAATGAGCCAAAGGATTTTTAATTTATTTTTAGCAAAGTCTTATGTCCAAAGACCATCTTAAAACGTTTTGAAAATAGTTTTGGTCTTTTGGATTTTAAAGAAAAAAAATTATTTTGAGCTTGCAAATGTACTTGGGTCATATTAGAAAAAGAACAAACCAAATAAGCCATGATTTAAACCAAGATAAATTATCCATAGTCAAACAACATGCATTTGGGGCAAAACCCTAAGGAAAGTAACTAGGCCAATTACATGAGCTTTAGTCTTTGGGTTAAAAGGCTTAGGTTCCCATAGCAAGTATATACCAAATGGTACGAGGCTATGAGTGGTTATGCCATGCTCGATCTCCATACCTTGAGTGAAAGTATGGCATCCCTTACATAACACAACACCAGTAACACGGGCATCCTAACTCATGCACACGATGCAATCTAAGATGATGCTATGGATAATATCATTATAAGAAAGAATATAATAATATAAAGACCAACGGAATCAACTTCTCTTATCCCCAGTGGAGTCGCCACTGTGAGCGGGGATTTTTACCCCCACTCCCTGTGGAATGGTTCTTGCGACTTCGGCACTGTTTAGGCTCGGGGCCTTAGAGAACATGGACCTAAGTCCGGAGAAAATGGAGTCACCACCCGGATAGGCCGGGAAAAAGAAAGGGGTGGATGACTCAATTCCTAAGGAATCCTCAAACCCCTAATGGGTTCGGAAAGTTGGGTACGTGTGGGGAAGGTGAGAAATGGCCCAGCACCCCCACAACGCCCGGTTCATTGGAACCGGCCTCCTTTACAGGTCTTAATATTATAAAATTCTTAAATATAACAATATTATCCATACTACACACAATAAAAAGAAAGCATCATTATATTAAAATCAAAGCAATGTCCAAACAAAACAAAACAAAATAAATGGACACCCATCCAAGGATGGAAACATGTCCTTACATCACATGCCTAGATAGGACACTCACAAAAAAGTAGAAACATGCCCTTTACAAAGGTTCTAAAATAGAAAAAAAAATTAAATTACATGAAATTTTAATAATGAGGTACCCACCAAGTGGAAACATACCTCTTACAACTTTTGGAAGTCTAAATTGATTGATAAAAGTAAATAATCATCCATAAAAAATAAATCATTCATTAAAAGTATTTAAATATCAATAAAATAAACATCCATCCATGATAAATTAAATAAATCAAGTATTAAAATTAAATAGATTAAAGCATAAAAGACAAATCAAGGTATAAATAAATATGGAATTGAATAAAGCAAATCAAGTTCAATTATAGCTACTGTGACTTTTTATGGAATTAAAATAGATTAGGGTTTTATGTTTTAAAAGGTTGGTAAGACTCTTTGATTAACCAAATTAAGTTTTGAATGGTGAAATCATGAAACTAGGGTTTTGAATACCTTAAAATACTTAAATTTGTGATTTTTGATTATTGAATTTTAAGCTACTGTGCAATTTTTGGGTTTTCATATTTTTATGCTTTTTTTATGTTTTAAAGGGATTAGGGTTCATAAAAATTAGGGTTTAAGATTTTAAAAGGATTAGGGTTTATTATTTTAGGTTTAAAAGTTGAATTTTGGATTTTAGGCTTTAAAATTAGGGTTCTCGGGTAAAAGATAATTTTTAGGGTTTTAGAAATCAATTTGATATTCTATGAAGTTTTGTGAATTTAAACAAATGAATTGAAGTTTTTATAAGTGGAAAATATGTTTTTTATGGTTTTTTGAATGAAATAGAACCTACTTTAAAAATTTGAAAGAAACAGAATTTGATTTTGGTTTTGTAGAAAAATATATTCAATTAAAGTTTTAAGGTTTTTTAAGAAGAAAAAATAACAATTTTAAGTCTTTTTAGAAAAGAAGGTCACGTTTTAGTGTTTTAACTTTGGTAGAATTAAACTAAAGTTCTAAAGTTTTTGATTTAAAGAAACCCTAATTCAATAATTTAGCTACTGTGTAACATAAATCAATTAAGGAAAATCACTTACTTTCTTTTGTTGATTCTTCCAAAAATAATTCTTCTTGGATGAACTAGCTCCAAAGACAAGACTTTGTTGCCTTTGAATTCCTTAATTCGTGCTGCTACTCCCTTAAAAATCAGTTGAATTGAATTATTGCTTTTCCTTCCTTGATTTGGTTTCCAATCCCAAGCTCACTGTGAAATTTTTCCTCCCCCTCAATTTGGATCTATTGGTCCTTATTTATAATGGTTTTTAGGTTGTTTATTCCTAATTATACACGACAATTAATATTAAAAAAAATTAAAACCTAATTGGATTAGGTTTCTAAAAATTTGCGTCAAAAAATTTTGCGCTGGCAAAAACTGCGGCAACCGGGCCCGTGGCTGGGCGTGTGGGCGTGCCAGCCTGCAGGAAATTCCTGCGGGCGAAATAGCTCGCCCGCAGGATTGCCCGCAGGATTTTCCTGCGGGGCAAAACTTCCTCGGGCCCGCGCGACTGTTTTTCGCTGTCAATTTTTTCCGACTCCGATTTTTATTTTTATTTTTATTTTTTGATTTTTTGTTTATTTTTATTTTTTATTAATAAAAATTAGATAATAAAGCAAAAACTATTTAATTAAAATTATTTTGGACCAATTAGACAAAAAAAATCATTTTGGACTAAGTAAGGCATATTGGATCGGATTGGGTCAAAAATTAAGGGTCTACAGCGAGGAGCGGGCGTCACCCACAGGAAATTCTTGTGGGTGACCGTTTCGCCGACAAAAAAAATCTATAGGAGAAATGGCTTTGGCCATTTCGCCCTCAGGCAACTTCTGTGGGTGAAATGCCCACAGGCCCGCACGACGATTTTTTCGACGCCGATTTTTATTTTTATTTTTTGACTTTTATTTGTTTATTTTTATTTTTTATTAATAAAAATTAAATACTAATGCAAAATTATTTAATTAAGATAACAAAAATTATTTTGGACCAAAAAAATATATTAGGCAACACAAAAATTATTTTGGACTAAATAAAATATATTGGACCGGACCGTGTCAAAAATTAAGGGTCTACAATCAACTACCCTTATGGTATTGAGAACTTCAACCACTCTTATGGTTTTGAGAAATTCAACTATCTTCATGGTATTCATTTCTTTCTTTGATCTTATTGTCTCTTCATCTTAGTGAACATAAGACTTGTCAAAAGTATCACAACAGCTCAAGGTAGGTTATTTAGGTTATATGCCAATGAAAAGAAAGCTAAAATTTTATGAAGGCTCAAAAGTACAACTAGGGATTGATATTTAATAGGGTGGATACTAGTTGTTGGCTCATCAAATAATGCCTAGATCATCTCTCCCTTAAATAAGCAGAGTTCAATTTTGCCTCGAAAGTTTGTCAAAGCATGTTCTAAGACTAACTAGGACCTAGACAAAGATAATTATGCAGGAGCCCTCTCTAAGTAAGCATACACAACTCAATGCTATAGAGCAATTCCCTCACCTAGTAAAGTCATTCAAGTCATGATGCATAAATATATTAATTCATGAATTATGAAGCTAGATTCCTCGTTGGTTGCGCACCAAAATGAACAAAGACCAGCAAAATTTTGATGAAAGTAATTTATTCAATCAAACTTGAAAAACATAATTGTTCAAATTAAATATTAAAGAAAGTAAAATCAAAAAGCAACATTCAAGCTAAGGAAAGTTCGTTGAGTTTAAGCTTCTTTTCCTTTCATATCTTTAATATTTCCATCTTGAAAAAGAGCATAAAACAAAATCTTCTTCCAATCCTTTTCCCACCATGAAGGTTGCTGGCGAAGGTACTCTTTCAAACTTAGGCAAAGGATTATTCTTGGTATTAGGCTTGTCCAGCTCCGGTAGCTTACCACTATCGATTAGATCTTGGATCTCATGCTTCAATCAGGTACATCTATCAGTCTCATGTCCATGAGTCTGATAAAATTGACAAAAAGCCTTAGTATCAAATTTTGGGGGTAATGGACTAGGCAAAGGTCGAGGAGCTAACAGTTGTAACAACCGTTACTTTTGTAGCTCGCTAAAAACCCAAGATAGAGGTTTCCTTAATTCTGAGAATTGTCTTTTATTTCCTTGACCAGTCGCATTAACATCAACTTCTTTTTGCGTGCTTTGATTGCTAGGCTGATAATTCCCTTTATCATTCCTTCTTATTGAAAAGTGATTCTTCTCCCTTTCCCACTCTTCAATTTGTAGACCAGCTTGGAGAAGATCTTTGAAATCACGGATGAGTGTATGAGACATCCTTTCATGAAGACTAGGCAACACCCCTCTCACAATTATCCTTATTTGATCGGATTCATCGGGCCTCTTCTCAGCAAAGCGGCCTTGTTACTCCATCTCTTCACATAGTCCACAAAATTTTCATTTGGTCATTGCCTAATGGACTCAACCTCCATTAAGGTAACTTCCAACTCGACATTGTATCCATATTGCTGAATGAAGGCCTTGTATAGCAAATCCCAACTCTTTTGTGTTCCATCATCTAAGGTATTAAACCAATTTTGGATAAAAGGATCCAATGAGAGCATAAAGTACCTTAGAAATTGAGCCTTAGTAGCTCGGGCAGACTGCATAGCAGTGATATACTGCTTCACATGGAGGTGAGGATTTTCGGTTCCATCAAACTTTGCAAAAGATGGCATCTTGAACTTATACGGAACTTCTTCATCTAGCTCAAATAGTTTGTCGACTTCGAACATTTCTTCGGTTTTCAGTTTCTTCTCAAATTTCTTTTCTAAATTAGCAATCATCTTCTCAACATCAGATGTCTCGGTCTTTTCAATAGTTGCCTTCTCAACAACCTTCGACTCCTTTTTGTCTTGAAGATCTTGGTAGTATTGAGCCCAATCATCATCATCAATGATCACCTTATAATCATCAAAAGCTACTTCATCAACTTTAGCCTTCCCCTTGACTTTCTTGGAGCTAGCAGATGCTTCGGTATGATTTTTTAAAATTGTAACACCCCTTCCCGACCTACGTGTGTAAGCTGAGTAGAGGCGCCACCCTATCCTAATGTTGCTACCACTTTTACTTAGTCAAATTTTTGTTCCGATTTTTATAGAAATTTTGCCATAGTTTTGCCTAAAAATTCAATCCCAAGTGTCGACAAAACTGGTTTTTTTTTTCTAATTTTTGAAAACATTTTTACACAAACCAATGCAAACAAAATCATTCTCAGTACACTTCCAATAAATCCCCCTTATAACCTCAACTACAACCTGCAAAAGGATTTACACTTCTAGTACAAAATAAAGTAAAGGTTTATTATGAAATACAGCAGATAAAATCTTTGTTCACTATGCAACGGAAAGTAACAATATTTACAAATTCATATACATCAAAACTCAAGTTTTACAACACATAAAATTTATACATGTTTGGCAGTCAGTCTTCGATCTTAAAGCCCACTATTCAATCTTCAAAATCTAGGCTCGATTCGGCCTAGAGGAACTCTCTGGTTCTTCCTTGTCACCTGCGCGAAGAATCACATTCGCGCTAAGCCAACGGCTTAGTAAGATAAAACATGCTAATGGTATGCTTTAATGTAATGCAATGCCACATATGTTATTGATAAGATCAATATCATAAATATAAAGTTAACCACATAATTATGCATTTCACAAATCATAGTCATATGAGCATACCACATTTCAACATCTTTCCACATTCAACATTAATCAATCATACTCAATAACCAACATCTCATTTCATTAACTCATAACATTATTTAGGACATTCATATAACCCTGACACCTATGGGCCCAACAAGTATTTAATACGATATTCAGAGTTCAGAGTTACTGCTTTGGTTCATAGTCACAATAATCACGCCCGTAGGCAAGTGTAACAGACCCAGTCTCTTGGATCATCAACTCAACACATATGAGGAGATCCTCAACCCGGCAAGACTGTTACAAATCATATATCTCATAGTGTAACAGACCCAGTCTCTTGGACCATCAACTCAACACCTATGAGGAGGTCCTCAACCCGGCAAGACTGTTACCTGTCATCATTTCTTAGGCATGCCACCCAAATCCAGAACTCTGAAACTGAATAACATATTAAACAAACAATTCATTTCCATTCTCAATTCTCATCACATTTAGGCAAACATGCCTTCTTTCTTTCAATTACATCATCTTAGCCAATAACAATGGCTTCACATTTCATTTCACAATATAACATCTCATTATTCAAGTATATATATATATATATCTCATCCATGATCACATTATATCTCACATAGCATCATTCATAAATATCAACATTTCATACCACATTACTCATGAAACACATTACCATTCACAATGCACAACATAACATTGTTCAATCTCAACAATGCAATTAGGGCAAAGAACAATTGATTATAACATTCATTAATTCAAGTGTGTTTAAAGTGTTTAGGGTTAGGTTTAAGGACCAACCTACCTTTGGAAAACCAAAGCAATGCAAAAAGAACAAAGAATTAAAACCCTAACCATAAATAGTACATTCTGGTTTTAAACTCCATTTTATCCTTATTTTGAAAAATTGTATAAAATAATCTACTTGACTAAAAATTCTAAAATTTTTACAGAATTTAGTTTTGTATCTTAAAATCATCCCTTTAAAATTTCAGATCAAACTGAACACAAAATCTTGGTCAAATAGTTCACCTAACCAGACTGCCCCAATTGCCCTGCATCCTGGCAGCAGTTCTGAACTTTGTGAATTCCATAAATCAAATTCAATCAACGTGGTTCCAAATTATTTTTCTCAAATACTAGACTCACTAAGCAACAACATATCCAAAATTCGATTGGATATGATTTTTCTACATTTTATTAAAAATCACGAAATATAGCTGTCCCAGTTAAGGTACCTGCTGGAACAGGTCTAATGAAAATAATCTTTCTAAACTCATAACCATTCCAAAATCGAATCAACATATTTTTCAGTCATTCTACACTCATAGAGGCACAACATATCAAAAATTCACTTCAAGAACATTTTTCTATAATTAATTAAAAATCATACAAATCACAGCCTTTACTAATTGTAAAACAGAAACAATTTCACTAAACACAACTCTTACTCAACACAATCACTTCCAACACCTTCACCAACTCAACTTCTCATCATCAAACCAACAAACCCTAATTCCTTTCTCACACCACTTCAAAAGAATTGAAGAAATTAAAGAAAAGATCTTACCTCAAATGAAGAAATCTACAAATCTTTAACCAAAACCCTTGTTTCTTTCTTCAAAATGCTTCAAACCTCAAGATCACCTCTCTTTCTCTCTTTGTCTATGGAGAATCCGGCCACTTCAAGAAAGAAAGAAGAAAATGCACAAGTCAAACACCTTTTCTTCTTTTAATCTCCACCATGCATCTTACAAGGAAAATTACCAAAACACCCTTAACCATATAACTAACTCTTTGTCTCATATAAGCCCTTTATAGTAATTTCATTAACAACCAAAAATATCTTCTTCCACTTAACCATCACCTTGACTCTTCATTTGACCAATGTATATGTTAATTATATCATCATATAAACAACATATACATTTGTCTCTAAACCCTAAATTTCTTTTCCAAAACACATATACATATACATTCTCTTCCCATTTCTTTTCTCTTACAATTTAACACATATATGCACAAACATTCACTTCCCAATATATATATCAACAACCACAATAACAACAACATACTCAAAACTTCTAGGGCATAAATGAGGATATTACAATTCTCCCCCTCTAAAAAGAAAATTTCGTCCTCGAAATTACCTGATATCAAAGCTGAAACAATTGCGGATACTGCTCTCGCATGGTATGCTCACTTTCCCAAGTCGCTTCTTCTTTTGCATGATTCTTCCAAAGAATCTTCACCAATGGCACTCTCTTGTTCCTTAACTCTTTCACTTCTCGTGCCAAGATAGCAACTGGTTCCTCTTCAAATGTCAAATCTGGGCTCACTTCAATAGACTCAAATGGCAACACATGAGATGGATCCGACCTATATCTCCTCAACATAGAAACATGGAATACATTATGAATACGATCCAACTCAGGTGGCAAAGCAAGTCGATACGCCACTGGCCCAACTCTTTCTAACACTTCATACGGCCCAATGAAACGAGGACTCAATTTTCCTTTCCGACCGAACCTCAAAATTTTCTTCCAAGGAGACACTTTCAGAAATACCTTATCTCCAACATCAAACTCTATATCTCTCCTTTTTAGATCTGCATAAGACTTCTGTCGGTCTGAAGCTGCTTTTAACCTGCCTCGAATCAACTTTACTTTATCTTCAGTTTCTTGAATCAAATCAGGACCAACCAACTTATTATCTCCAAGCTCATTCCAACAAAGAGGTGTCCTACACCGTCTGCCATACAATGCTTCAAACGGTGCCATACCAATGCTGGATTGGTGACTGTTGTTGTAAGCAAACTCCACAAGAGGTAAAAACCTATCCCAACTTCCAGAGAAATCGATGACACAGCTTCTCAACATGTCCTCAATAATCTGTATCACCCTCTCTGACTGTCCATCCGTCTGTGGATGAAAAGCAGTGCTGAAGTGCAGTCGAGAACCTAAAGCACTATGCAAACTCTTCCAAAATCTGGAAGTAAACCTGGGATCTCGATCAGACACTAAAGAAGTTGGAACACCATGCAGTTTCACAATCTCATGGATATACAGCTCAGCCAATCTCTCCAAAGAGTAATCCATTCGAACCGGAAGGAAATGAGCTGTCTTAGTCAATCTATCCACAATCACCCATATAGCATCATGCTTCTTTTGTGTCAATGGCAAACCAGACACAAAATCCATTGTCACTCTTTCCCACTTCCATTCTGGCACTGACAATGGTTGAAGCAACCCGGTTGGAACTTGATGCTCTGCTTTAACCTTCTGACAAGTGAGACATTTCGATACAAACTCAGCAATGTCTCTCTTCAAACCAATCCACCAATAATGCTGTCTCAAATCATGATACATCTTCGTATTACCCGGATGCATAGCAAACATTGACTGATGAGCTTCTTCTAAAATGACTCTTTTCAAATCAGCATCATCGGGTACACACAATCGGTTCTTAAACCAGAGACTCCCATCATCTTTCACAACAAAATCTCTAGTCTTCCCATTCTTGCAATCTGAAAAAATCTTCTGAATCTTCTTATCGGCCAACTGAGCTTCTTTGATCTGATCTAACAAAATCGGCTTTAATTGCAACTGTGCCAATAATGCACCATCAACACAAGGTACAAAACTGGCATGCAATGCTCTCAACTCAACAAGCAACGAGAGCGAGTAAACAGTTAAACCAGCTAAAGACTTCCGACTCAAGGCATCAGCAACAACATTTGCTTTACCTGGATGATAGTCAATCAAGCAGTCGTAGTCTTTAATCAATTCTAACCATCTCCTCTGACGAAGATTGAGTTCTTTCTGGACACCCAAATACTTCAAACTCTTGTGATCAGTGTAGATGAAACATTTCTCCCCAAACAGATAGTGGCGCCAAATCTTTAATGCAAACACAATGGCAGCCAATTCTAAATCATGGGTCGGATAGTTAAGCTCATGCGGTTTCAACTGTCGAGATGCATAAGCTATAACTTTCCCTTCCTGCATCAATACACACCCCAAACCTCTATGTGAAGCATCACTGTAGATCACATATGGTTTGCCTTCAACAGGTAAAGTAAGAACAGGCGCTTGAGTCAACAACTCTCTCAACTGCTCAAAACTAGCCTGACACTGATCTGTCCACACAAATCTCACTCCCTTTCGAAGTAATCTGGTGAGTGGAGTAGCTATCAAAGAAAACCCTTTCACAAACCGTCGGTAATAGCCTGCCAAACCCAGAAAACTTCTAATCTCTGTCACAGACTTGGGTGGACTCCAATTTAAAATGGCTTCAACTTTGCTCGGATCAACTCTGATGCCTTCTGCAGAAACAATATGTCCGAGAAAAGCAACTTGATCCAACCAGAACTCACACTTCGACAATTTGGCAAATAACTGATTCTCTCTCAAAATCTGCAACACAATCCGCAGATGCATATCATGCTCCTCTTCATTCCGCGAATACACCAGTATATCATCAATGAAGACCACTACAAACTGATCCAAATAGGGCCTAAACACCCTATTCATCAAATCCATAAAAGCTGCAGGTGCATTCGTTAGACCAAAAGGCATAACTAAAAACTCATAATGCCCATACCTGGTCCGAAAAGCAGTCTTAGGAACATCTTCACTTCTTACCCTCAGCTGATGGTACCCAGATCTCAAATCAATTTTGGAGAACACTAACGCTCCCTTCAACTGATCAAAGAGATCATCGATTCTAGGCAAAGGATATTTATTTTTAATAGTCACCTTGTTCAATTGCCTATAATCGATACACAACCTCATAGTACCATCTTTCTTCTTCACAAATAGCACAGGAGCTCCCCAAGGAGAAACACTGGGGCGAATGAATCCTTTGTCCAACAACTCCTGTAATTGCACTTTCAACTCCCTCAATTCTGCTGGTGCCATTCTATAAGGAGTAATAGAGATAGGAGTGGTACCAGGCAACAATTCAATACCG
Source organism: Garcia nutans (assembly GCA_947685225.1). NCBI lineage: Eukaryota > Viridiplantae > Streptophyta > Magnoliopsida > Malpighiales > Euphorbiaceae > Garcia > Garcia nutans. The sequence goes on along the minus strand of CANTUV010000005.1, from coordinate 33,439,768 downwards.
AACTCCACCTCTCTCTCAGGAGGCAACCCTGGCAACTCCTCTGGAAACACATCCGGGAACTCAGCAACTGTGGCAATGCTATCAATAGGGGAACCCTTCACTCTAGTATCCACCACATGAGCAAGATAGGCTTCACACCCCTTTCTAATCAACCTCCTGGCTGCAACAGCTGAAACAAATAAGGAGGCTAGCTGTTCCTGCTCATTAGATACTATCACCTCTCTACCATCACCCGTTCTCAAAGAAACAATTTTCTTTTTACAATCCACCACAGCTTCATGTCGAGATAGCCAATCCATACCTAAGATCACGTCATATTCCTTAAATGGCATCTCAATCAAATCCCCAAGGAACTCCTCACCCTGCACCACTACTGCACTATCTCTATGCACCTTACTCACAACCACACTATGCCCTAACGGATTTGTTACCAACACATCAAATCCTAGGGACTCAGCATGCAAATCAGATACAGGCAAAACAGATGCACTAATATATGAATGTGTGGAACCCGGATCAATCAAAGCAAGTACTGGAGTATTAAATAAAGAAAAAGTACCAGCTATGACTGCCGATGTATCTGGCTGTCTCTGCATAACATACATCCTCTGGGAAGATCCAACCTCCTCTGGTCTACCCTCCCTGGATGTAGTACCTCTTCTAGAACTGAATCCTGGTCTACCTCCCCGGCTGGCACCTCTGCCTCCTCTGCCTCCCCTCACACTAGCTCGAGAAGCAGCAGAATCAACTGGCATCTGATCCTGCCTCTCAGGACAGTCTCTCACAAAGTGGTCAGGTGATCCACACCTGAAGCATACCCCTGATCTACTATGCCTCCAACAAACGCCCCCATGTCTTCCACCACACTGGTTACACACAGGTAAGGTGGATCTCTGAACTCCAGGAGTAGGAGCACTCGCTACTGAAGCTGCAGGTCTAAATCTCTGCCTCTGGAACTGCACTGACCTACCCACTGGTCTCTGGCTCCTACTACTCCGAGGAACAAAACTTCCTCTACCCCTCTTCGCAGAAGAAGACCCTGCCTCGAACTGGGGCCTTCTAACCCTAACCTCTTCCTCTGAAGCAGCTGCAATAACTTGAGCTCGCTCTACACTTCGAGCTGCTGCCACAAGCTGTGAGAAATCCTGATATCTGGATCCAGCCACTAAGCACATGATCGAGGGCCTCAATCCCTCCTCAAATCGCCGACATCTATCAATCTCATCAGTAATGATACCCCCAGCATACTGACTCAGTCGAATAAACTCAACTTCATACTCAGTTACGGTCCGATGATCTTGCTTCAAATCTAGAAACTCTCTTTTCTTCCCATCTTTATACTCCCTAGGAGTATACTTCAACTCAAATTCTCTCAGAAAATCCGCATAAGACAAGGTTGGTGGATCATCCATAGAATGGGGCACTGTCTTCCACCAGTCGTAGGCATCCTTCTGTAGCAAAGATCTTGCATAGTCAAACTTCTCCTCTGAAGTGGCTTGCAACTGCACAAATACCCTCTGAACTCTATCAAGCCACTGTTCTGCTACAGCCGGATCAACTGTACCAAAGAAATCCTCTGCTCCATATTTCCTTAGCTTATCATAGTGCCTTACTGGTACTGAAGGCTGAGGGGGTGGTGGCGGTGGCTGTGGTTGCACAGGTGCTTGTCTCATAGCTTCCAACATAGGCCTAAACCAGGCTGGCGGAACCTCCTCCCCAGCTGGTCTACCCGACACCGAAGCAGGTGCCTCCTCAACACTATCAACCCTAGCTCCCTCAGCAGGAGCAATACTCTCGGCACTACCCTCAACAGATTGTCGTGAATGAGATGCCATCTCTACCTATATCTGCAAACACAGCAGAATATTCCTCATTAAAGATCAAAGACTGCCATACCAAAACATGTATTTTACTCAAAAACCCACTTTAAAAATCAAAATATTCTTTTTCTTACAATTGATCTAGGTTGAGAATCTCAAACCTAGGCTCTGATACCAAAAATTGTAACACCCCTTCCCGACCTACGTGTGTAAGCTGAGTAGAGGCGCCACCCTATCCTAATGTTGCTACCACTTTTACTTAGTCAAATTTTTGTTCCGATTTTTATAGAAATTTTGCCATAGTTTTGCCTAAAAATTCAATCCCAAGTGTCGACAAAACTGGTTTTTTTTTTCTAATTTTTGAAAACATTTTTACACAAACCAATGCAAACAAAATCATTCTCAGTACACTTCCAATAAATCCCCCTTATAACCTCAACTACAACCTGCAAAAGGATTTACACTTCTAGTACAAAATAAAGTAAAGGTTTATTATGAAATACAGCAGATAAAATCTTTGTTCACTATGCAACGGAAAGTAACAATATTTACAAATTCATATACATCAAAACTCAAGTTTTACAACACATAAAATTTATACATGTTTGGCAGTCAGTCTTCGATCTTAAAGCCCACTATTCAATCTTCAAAATCTAGGCTCGATTCGGCCTAGAGGAACTCTCTGGTTCTTCCTTGTCACCTGCGCGAAGAATCACATTCGCGCTAAGCCAACGGCTTAGTAAGATAAAACATGCTAATGGTATGCTTTAATGTAATGCAATGCCACATATGTTATTGATAAGATCAATATCATAAATATAAAGTTAACCACATAATTATGCATTTCACAAATCATAGTCATATGAGCATACCACATTTCAACATCTTTCCACATTCAACATTAATCAATCATACTCAATAACCAACATCTCATTTCATTAACTCATAACATTATTTAGGACATTCATATAACCCTGACACCTATGGGCCCAACAAGTATTTAATACGATATTCAGAGTTCAGAGTTACTGCTTTGGTTCATAGTCACAATAATCACGCCCGTAGGCAAGTGTAACAGACCCAGTCTCTTGGATCATCAACTCAACACATATGAGGAGATCCTCAACCCGGCAAGACTGTTACAAATCATATATCTCATAGTGTAACAGACCCAGTCTCTTGGACCATCAACTCAACACCTATGAGGAGGTCCTCAACCCGGCAAGACTGTTACCTGTCATCATTTCTTAGGCATGCCACCCAAATCCAGAACTCTGAAACTGAATAACATATTAAACAAACAATTCATTTCCATTCTCAATTCTCATCACATTTAGGCAAACATGCCTTCTTTCTTTCAATTACATCATCTTAGCCAATAACAATGGCTTCACATTTCATTTCACAATATAACATCTCATTATTCAAGTATATATATATATATATCTCATCCATGATCACATTATATCTCACATAGCATCATTCATAAATATCAACATTTCATACCACATTACTCATGAAACACATTACCATTCACAATGCACAACATAACATTGTTCAATCTCAACAATGCAATTAGGGCAAAGAACAATTGATTATAACATTCATTAATTCAAGTGTGTTTAAAGTGTTTAGGGTTAGGTTTAAGGACCAACCTACCTTTGGAAAACCAAAGCAATGCAAAAAGAACAAAGAATTAAAACCCTAACCATAAATAGTACATTCTGGTTTTAAACTCCATTTTATCCTTATTTTGAAAAATTGTATAAAATAATCTACTTGACTAAAAATTCTAAAATTTTTACAGAATTTAGTTTTGTATCTTAAAATCATCCCTTTAAAATTTCAGATCAAACTGAACACAAAATCTTGGTCAAATAGTTCACCTAACCAGACTGCCCCAATTGCCCTGCATCCTGGCAGCAGTTCTGAACTTTGTGAATTCCATAAATCAAATTCAATCAACGTGGTTCCAAATTATTTTTCTCAAATACTAGACTCACTAAGCAACAACATATCCAAAATTCGATTGGATATGATTTTTCTACATTTTATTAAAAATCACGAAATATAGCTGTCCCAGTTAAGGTACCTGCTGGAACAGGTCTAATGAAAATAATCTTTCTAAACTCATAACCATTCCAAAATCGAATCAACATATTTTTCAGTCATTCTACACTCATAGAGGCACAACATATCAAAAATTCACTTCAAGAACATTTTTCTATAATTAATTAAAAATCATACAAATCACAGCCTTTACTAATTGTAAAACAGAAACAATTTCACTAAACACAACTCTTACTCAACACAATCACTTCCAACACCTTCACCAACTCAACTTCTCATCATCAAACCAACAAACCCTAATTCCTTTCTCACACCACTTCAAAAGAATTGAAGAAATTAAAGAAAAGATCTTACCTCAAATGAAGAAATCTACAAATCTTTAACCAAAACCCTTGTTTCTTTCTTCAAAATGCTTCAAACCTCAAGATCACCTCTCTTTCTCTCTTTGTCTATGGAGAATCCGGCCACTTCAAGAAAGAAAGAAGAAAATGCACAAGTCAAACACCTTTTCTTCTTTTAATCTCCACCATGCATCTTACAAGGAAAATTACCAAAACACCCTTAACCATATAACTAACTCTTTGTCTCATATAAGCCCTTTATAGTAATTTCATTAACAACCAAAAATATCTTCTTCCACTTAACCATCACCTTGACTCTTCATTTGACCAATGTATATGTTAATTATATCATCATATAAACAACATATACATTTGTCTCTAAACCCTAAATTTCTTTTCCAAAACACATATACATATACATTCTCTTCCCATTTCTTTTCTCTTACAATTTAACACATATATGCACAAACATTCACTTCCCAATATATATATCAACAACCACAATAACAACAACATACTCAAAACTTCTAGGGCATAAATGAGGATATTACAAAAATTGCAGTCAATTGGTTCTTCATGGTCTCAGCTAGGGCCTCTTTTATTTCTTCCATCTTGGAGTTGAGGGCTTCATCCACCATTCTTTGAATTTGTTCGTGCTCCATTGCTTTTGGTGAGCAAGTAATTGAGTCGTTGCTAGATTCTTCACTTCCGGCATAGGTTGGATTGTTGTAAGCTTTTGAACTGTCGTAATCCAGGGCTGTGAGCCAAAGAGGATCAATGATATGAGATGCAAATGTATGCGTGTATGTATGGACAAACAATAAACAAACAAAGATGGCGAGTCTCTTTTCCTTGGTATATGGTTAACAAAATACCAACATGGTGTAACACCCCTATACCCCGTATACGCACACTACCACCATCGTAATATACGTATACTGAATATAGGATTGCCACAGTTTACTAAACAAACAAATCATTCCTTTATACAATAATATAAGCAAACTTAAACATTTAAGTTATATCATAAAATACAATAGATAAAACGTTCATTCGATACGCAGCGGAAAATGTAGCTGTATTTACAAATACATAAACATTAAAATCAAATTTTACAAAACATAACATTTATACATGTTTGGCAGTTCGTCTCTGATCTTTAAGTTCACACTCAATACTTGAGAATCTAGACTCGACTCGGTCTAGATGAACTCTCTAGTTCTACCCTGTCACCTGCGCGATGAATTATAATCGCGCTAAGCCAATGGCTTAGTGGTACAAACCACAATAACAATATGCTTCAATGCAATGCCAATGTCACACATTTCAACAATAAAGACAATATTCATAAATGATATATTAATATTTTTCATAACACTACATTCCATTATTTTGTTCAGTTGTTTTACCATTCATGAATCACATTGAAACAAAGACAAGCATGGGCCCAAAAGACATTAATATGCCATTCAACTTTCAAAGTTAATATTTTGGTTTAATTATCACATTTATCATTATCATTATCCCAACTAGGCTTCAAGGATTAGGTTCAACCAAGCTTCAAGGGGAACAAAGCATGCTAAGTATCAACCCAACTTGGCTTCAATAACCAAACCCAACCTAGCTTCAAGGGTTGTAACATCTCAACTAGGCTTCAAGGACTAGACCCAACCAAGCTTCAAGGGGAGTTAAGCATGCTAAACTTCAACCCAACTTGGCTTCAAGGATCAAATCCAACCTAGCTTCAAGAGATTGTTACCATTAGGCATGCCACCAACAACAAAACTCTTAAAATGGAATAACACATTAGACACACAATTCATTCATTATTTCATTATCAATTTCATTCTCATTTTCTCATCATCATTTAGGCAACCATACCTCAATTATCTCATTTGCATCATTATAGCCAACAATAATAGCTTCACATCTCATCAATAGAGTATACATAACCAATTGCATTGGACATATATTTTAAATTCATCACCATCTAGGCAAACATGCCCCACTTATTTCATTTGAATCATTATAGCCAACCATAATGGCATCACATCTCATTATATCTCAATTCACATTAAAGCAATTCATCATTAAAGTATTCATCATAACCAATTGTATTGCACATACATTTTGAATGATCATCATATCTTTCACATTATACACATCATAACATTAATCAAATTGTATTAACAATATAGTAAATTACTTAACACATTTACAACCAAATGTGTTGAGTCTCAAAATCATGTAAATATATGCAACCATGTAAGTTTGTACTTACCTCAAGAGCAACTCACACCAATCTATACACTTCCTCTTCCAAGAATTCTCAACACTTAGGTTAGGGCAACTCAACCTCTTCACAACCTAATCCAAAAGGAATAACACACACTTATTTACAAATACACATGAATTCCAATACAATTATTCACTTATTAGTTCATACTAGACCCATAGATCACAAATTACAAACCAAAACCACTTTATAAGTCCCCACGGTCGTGGCCTCACAACCCCACGGTCGTGGCCTCACAAACCCCCACGGTCGTGGGTTAGCAAACGAATCTGTCCAATTTGCTCAACATCCCCACGGTCGTGGCATCCAAAATGCTTCTGTTTCCAATCAAACTCATGTATTCTATGCTTTAAACTTAATTAAACACAAACATCTTGAAGATCTACCAAAAATAATTGATCAAACTCAATATTGACATCAATTACCAATTCCAAAACCATAACCTAAACACAACTCTTACTCTTCCATTCAACTCCAAAATCACAATCAATTAAACCCAACACTCTCAAACACACCACAATTAAACATACTCATACAATCCACAATCAATCATCAAACTCAAATACAACTTAAAATAAAACAAGGAAATCAAGTGGAAACTTACCAAAGTTGATGAAATTTCTTAGATTTCCAACTTGATCACTTGAAATCTTCTTCAATCTTGAGCTTGGAAAACAAAAACTCTCTTTCTCTCTATTGCTTTAGTGATACCCGGCCAAGAAGGAAAAGAAGAAGAGAAGAGGAAAAATAAGAAGCAAAGTCAAACACTCTTATCTACTTAAACCTCCACCAAGCAATTATAATATTAAAATAATTTAAAATATCCTCTTCCACTCACTTAATTTTCCATTTTCCACTAATTAATTAATTCATTAAATAATCATCTTTTGACCATTTTTTTTTTGACTTGTATATGTTATATATATCACCATATATATATAACATATACACTCTCTCTTTACTTCTTTTCTCTTTCCATTAAACATATACTTTAAATCCAAATACAACAATAATACCAAAACTTTTAGGGTATCCTTTGGGATATTACAATTCTCCCCTTCTAAAAAGAAATTTCGTCCTCAAAATTACCTGATATCAAGTCTGAAACAATTGAGGATACTGATCTCGCATCGCTTGCTCACTCTCTCAAGTTGCCTCTTCCTTTGCATGATTCTTCCAAAGAACCTTCACAAGTGGCACCTTCTTATTCCTTAACTCTTTCACCTCATGTGCCAAAATAGCAACTGGTTCTTCTTCAAATGTTAGATTCGAACTCACCTCAATAGATTCAATTGGTAAAACATAAGATGGGTCCTATCTATACCTCCATAACATAGAAACATGGAAGAGATTATGAATTCTATCCAACTCAGGCACCAAAGCAAGTCGATAAGCAACGAGTCCAACTCTTTCTAATATCTCATAAGGTCTAATAAAACGAGGACTTAACTTTCCTTTACGACCAAATCTCAAAATCTTCTTCCAAGGAGACACTTTCGAAAATACTTTATCTCCAATATCAAACTCTATATCTCTCCTCTTCAAATCTGAATAAGATTTCTGCTGATCTGAAGCTGTTTTCAGCCGATCCCGAATCATCTTCACTTTCTCTTCCGTTTCTTTAATCAAATTAGGACCAACCAATTTGCCTTCTCCAACTTCATTCCAACATAGAGGAGTCCTACATTTTCTACCATACAATGCCTCAAACGGTGCCATTCCAATACTGGATTGATGACTGTTGTTGTAAGCAAATTCCACAAGTGGCAAAAATCTGTCCCAACTTCCAGAGAAATCAATGACACAACTTCTCAACATATCCTCTATAATCTGTATCACTCTCTCTGACTGCCCATCTATCTATGGATGAAAAGCAGTGCTAAAGTGCAATCGAGAACCCAAAGCACCATGTAATCTCTTCCAAAACCTCAAAGTAAATCGGGGATCTCGATCAGACACTAAAGAAATTAGAACTCCATGTAACTTCACTATCTCACTGATATACAGCTCAGCTAACTTCTCCAAAGAGTAGTCCATTCTAACTGGAAGAAAATGAGCTATCTTTGTCAACCGATCAATAATCACCCAGATGGCATCATGCTTCTTCTGAGTCAACGGCAAACCAGACACAAAATCCATTGTCACTCTCTCCCATTTCCATTCAGGCACTGATAAAGGTTGAAGCAACCCTGTTGGAACTTGATGCTCAGCTTTCACCCTCTAACAAGTGAGACACTTGGATACAAACTCTGCTATATCTTATAACCAGTAATGTTGCTTCAAATTATGATACATTTTAGTACTCCCAGGGTGCATAGCAAAAACCGATTGGTGTGCTTCTTCCAAAATAATCTTTCTTAATCTAGCATCATTAGGAACACACAATCTATCCTTAAACCAAAGGCTACCATCACTTTTCACATGGAAATCTCGACTCTCCCCCTTTTTGCAATCTGATATAACTTTCTGAATTTTCTCATCAGTCAATTGAGCCTCTTTAATCTGATCCAACAACACCGGTCTCAAATGCAACTTAGCTAACAGCGTACCATCATCACATGATTCAAAACTAGCATGCAACGCTCTCAACTCAACAAGCAACAAGAGCGAATAAGCAGTCAAACCTGCTAAAGACTTCTGACTCAAAGCATCAGTAACAACATTCTCCTTACCAGGATGATAATCAATCAAACAATCATAATCTTTGATCAGCTCCAACCATCGTCTTTGCCGAAGATTAAGTTCTTTCTGAACCCCCAAATATTTCAAACTCTTATGATCTATATAAATAAAATACCTCTCCCCATACAAGTAGTGTCGCCAAATCTTCAAAGCAAACACTATAGCTGCCAACTCTAAATCATGCGTCGGATAATTAAGCTCATGCGGCTTCAACTGCCGAGAAGCATAAGCTATGACTTTACCCTCTTGCATCAAAACACAACCTAAACCATTATGTGAAGCATCACTGTAAATCACATATGGTTTATCTTCCACAGGCAATGTAAGAACTGAGCTTAAGTCAACATCTCCTTTAACTGTTCAAAACTAGTTTGACACTGATCTGTCCACACAAATCTAACTCCCTTCCGAAGTAATCTGGTGAGTGGAGTAGCTATCAAAGAAAAACCTTTCACAAAGTGTCGATAATAGCCTGCCAAACCCAGAAAACTTCTAACTTAGTTACAGACTTCGGTGGACTGCAATTTAAAATAGCTTCAACTTTACTCGAATCAACTCTTATACCATCTGTTAAAACTATATGACCAAGAAAAGTCACTTGATCAAGCCAAAACTCACACTTCGACAGCTTAGCATATAATTGCTTCTCTCTCAAGGTCTGCAACACAATCCACAAATGCTTGTCATGCTCCTCTTTATTACGCGAATACACCAAAATATCATCAATAAAGACTACCACAAACTGATCCAGATAGGGCCTAAACACCCTATTCATCAAATCCATGAAAGCTGCAGGTGCATTCGTTAACCCAAAAGGCATCACTAAGAACTCATAATGCCCATACCTTGTGCGAAAAGCTGTCTTAGGAACATCTTCAGCTCTGACTCTCAACTGATGGTACCCTGATCTCAAATCAATCATGGAAAACACTGCTGCTCCCTTTAATTGATCAAAGAGATCATCAATCCGAGGCAAAGGATACTTATTCTTGATAGTCACTTTGTTCAATTGCCTATAATCAATGCACAACCTCAAAGTACCATCCTTCTTCTTTACAAACAAAACAGGAGCTCCCCACGGAGAAACACTAGGGCGAACAAACCCTTTATCCAACAACTCCTGCAACTGCACCTTCAACTCTCTCAACTCAGCAGGTGCCATTCGATAAGGAGTAATAGAGATGGGAGTGGTACCAGGCAACAAATAGATACCAAACTCAACCTCTCTCTCAGGGGGTAACCCTGGCAACTCCTTAGGAAACACATCTGGAAATTCCGCAACTGTGGGTATACTATCAAGTTGAGAACCCACTATTCTGGTATCCACCATATGAGCAAGATAAGCATCACACCCTTTTCTAATCTACTTCGTAGCTATAAAAGCTGATACAAACAAGGATGCAAGTTGTCTCTGCTCACCAGATACCATCACACTTCTACCATCACTAGTTCTCAAAGTAACACACTTCTTTTGACAGTCTACCACAGCTCCATGCTTAGACAACCAATCCATACCAAAAATCAAATCATATTCCTTAAAAGGCATTTCAATCAAATCACCCAAAATCTCCTCACCTTGCACCACCACTGAACTATCACGATGCACCTTACTCACCACAACACTATGTCCTAAAGGATTTGTCACCAACACATCAAATCCTAAGGACTCTGAATGCAATTCAGACACAGGCAAGATAGATGCACTGATGTATGAATGAGTAGATCCTGGATCAATCAAAGCAAGAACTAAAATTCCAAATAAAGAAAATGTACCCGCAATAACTGCTGAAGCATCTGGCTGCCTCTGCATCACATACACTCTCTGAGAAGACCCAGCCTCATCTGGCCTACTGCCTTCGGATGTAGAGCCTCCTCTCTGACTAAATCCAGGTCGACCGCCTCTACTGAAACCTCTGCCCCCTCTCGACCACCTCTGCTAAAACTAGGTCGAGAAGCTGCAGTATCCGTCTATCTATCCTCCTGTAACTCAGGGCAATCTTTAACAAAATGAGCTAGTGACCCACATCTAAAGCATACTCCTGATCCACCCGTCTTCCAACAAGCACTCCCATGTGTCCTACCACAATGAACACATATAGGTGGAGTAGATCTCTGAACCACTGGAGTCGAAGCACTCGCTACAGAAACTGTAGGTCTCGATCTCTGCCTCTGATATTGAACTGACCTACCTGACTGCCTCAAGCTCCTACTGACTCTCGGAATAAAACTGCCTCAGCCTCTCTTCATAGATGAAGACCCTGCCTCAAATTGGGATCTCCTAACTCTGGTCTCCTCCTCAGTAGTAGTTGCTGCAATAGCTTGTGCTCTCTCAACACTTCTGGCTGCTACAACCAATTGAGAAAAATCCTGATACCGAGAACCAGTAACAATACACATAATAGAGGGCCTCAACCCCTCCTCAAATCTCCTACACCGGTCAATCTCATCAGAAATAATCCCCCCGGCATAGTGACTCAACCGGATGAACTCTACCTCATACTCTATCACAGTCCGGTTATCTTGTCTCAAATTCAGAAATTCCATCTTTTTGAAATCCTTATACTCCCTCGGGGTATATTTCTGCTCAAACTCCCTCAGAAAATCACCATAAGACAAAGTCGGTGGATCATCCATGGCATGAGGAATTGTCTTCCATCAATCATAAGCATCTTTCTGCAGAAGGGATCTAGCATAATCAAATTTCTCTTCAAGAGTGGCTTGCAACTGAATAAATACCCTCTGCACTCTATCCAACCACTGCTCAGCTATTACAGGATCTGTAGTACCAAAGAAATCCTCAGCCCCATACTTCCTCAATTTATCATAATGTCTCACCGGCACTTGAGGCTGTGCTGGCGGTGGCTGCTGCTGCACTGGAGCTTGCCTCAACAATTCTACCACATGCCGCAACCAACCCAGCGAACCTCATCAGCAGCTGATCTCCCTGGCACAGGAGCAGATGCCTCTCCAGCTCTATCAACCCTAGCTCCATCTCTACCCTCTGCAGGAGCTACACTCTCAGCACTACCTTCTACGGACTGACGTGACTGAGACGCCATCACTACATATATCTGCAAACACAGCAGAATATACCTCATCAAAGATTAAAGACTGCCAATACCAAAACATGTATCTTATTCAAAAACCATATTTTAAAATCAAAATTTTCTTTTTCTTATAATTTACCTAGGTTGAGAATCTCAAACCTAGGCTCTGATACCAAAATAATTGTAACACCCCTATACCCCGTATACGCACACTACCACCATCGTAATATACGTATACTGAATATGGGAATGCCACAGTTTACTAAACAAACAAATCATTCCTTTATACAATAATATAAGCAAACTTAAACATTTAAGTTATATCATAAAATACAATAGATAAAACATTCATTCGATACGCAGCGGAAAATGTAGCTGTATTTACAAATACATAAACATTAAAATCAAATTTTACAAAACATAACATTTATACATGTTTGACAGTTCGTCTCTAATCTTTAAGCCCACACTCAACACTTCAGAATCTAGACTGACTCAGTCTAGATGAACTCTCTGGTTCTACCCTGTCACCTGCGCGATGAATTACAATCGCGCTAAGCCAACGGCTTAGTGGTATAAACCACAATAACAATATGCTTCAATGCAATGCCAATGTCACACATTTCAACAATAAAGACAATATTCATAAATGATATATTAATATTTTTCATAACACTACATTCCATTATTTTATTCGATTGTTTCACCATTCATGAATCACATTGAAACAAAGACAAGCATGGGCCCAAAAGACACTAATATGCCAGTCAACTTTTAGAGTTAATGTTTTGGTTTAATTATCACATTTATCATTATCATTATCCCAACTAGGCTTCAAGGATTAGGTTCAACCAAGCTTCAAGGGGAACAAAGCATGCTAAGTATCAACCCAACTTGGCTTCAATAACCAAACCTAACCTAGCTTCAAGGGTTGTAACATCTCAACTAGGCTTCAAGGACTAGACCCAACCAAGCTTCAAGGGGAGTTAAGCATGCTAAACTTCAACCCAACTTGGCTTCAAGGATCAAATCCAACCTAGCTTCAAGAGATTGTTACCATTAGGCATGCCACCAACAACAAAACTCTTAAAATGGAATAACACATTAGACACACAATTCATTCATTATTTCATTATCAATTTCATTCCCATTTTCTCATTATCATTTAGGCAACCATGCCTCAATTATCTCATTTGCATCATTATAGCCAACAACAATGGCTTCACATCTCATCAATAGAGTATACATAACCAATGGCATTGGACATATATTTTAAATTCATCATCATCTAGGCAAACATGCCCCACTTATTTCATTTGAATCATTATAGCCAATTACAATGGCATCACATCTCATTATATCTCAATTCACATTAAAGCAATTCATCATTAAAGTATTCATCATAACCAATTGCATTGCACATACATTTTGAATGATCTTCATATCTTTCACATTATACACATCATAACATTAATCAAATTGTATTAACAATATAGTAAATTACTTAACACATTTACAACCAAATGTGTTGAGTCTCAAAATCATGTAAAGTTATGCAACCATGTAAGTTTGTACTTACCTCAAGTGCAACTCACACCAATCTATACACTTCCTCTTCTAAGAATTCTCAACACTTAGGTTAGGGCAACTCAACCTCTTCACAACCTAATCCAAAAGGAATAAACACACACTTATTTACAAATACACATGAATTCCAATACAATTATTCACCTATTAGTTCATACTAGACCCATAGATCACAAGTTACAAACCAAAACCACTTTATAAGTCCCCACGGTTGTGGCCTCACAAACCCCCACGGTCGTGGGTTAGCAAATGAATCTGTCCAATTTGCTAAACACCCCCACGGTCATGGCATCCAAGGGCCACGGTCGTGGCATCCAAAATGCTTTTGTTTCCAATCAAACTCATGTATTCTATGCTTTAAACTTAATTAGACACAAACATCTTGAAGATCTACCAAAAATAATTGATCAAACTCAATATTGACATCAATTACCAATTCCAAAACCATAACCTAAACACAACTCTTACTCTTCCATTCAACTCCAAAATCACAATCAATTAAACCCAACACTCTCAAACACACCACAATTAAACATACTCATACAATCCACAATCAATCATCAAACTCAAATACAACTTAAAATAAAATAAGGAAATCAAGTGGAAACTTACCAAAGTTGATGAAATTTCTTAGATTTCCAACGTGATCACTTGAAATCTTCTTCAATCTTGAGCTTGGAAAACAAAAACTCTCTTTCTCTCTATTGCTTTAGTGATACCCGGCCAAGAAGGAAAAGAAGAAGAGAAGAGGAAAAATAAGAAGCAAAGTCAAACACTCTTCTCTACTTAAACCTCTACCAAGCAATTATAATATTAAAATAATTTAAAATATCCTCTTCCACTCACTTAATTTTCCATTTTCCACTAATTAATTAACTCATTAAATAATCATCTTTTGACCATTTACTTTGACTTGTATATGTTATATATATCACCATATATATATAACATATACACTCTCTCTTTACTTCTTTTCTCTTTCCATTAAACATATACTTTAAATCCAAATACAACAATAATACCAAAACTTTTAGGGTATCCTTTGGGATATTAAACATGGAGTACCTTGTTTTCGAATATTTCCCTCAGATGTTTCAACCAATAGTTATATTTTCGAAAATGGAAATCCATTCATAGTAATTCCCATTAATTAGGTTTTAATCCATTCAACTAACTATAGTAGCTTTTATGCTATATTGGATTAAAACTAAATTAAGAGGTTTATTATAGATAGATTTCTCACTTGAAAACAGTAACTAATGGTTCATGCCAAAAACAAGCCCATAATTAATTATTCTTAGTATAAACTAGGCTCATAATTGATTTTTGGTATTTCTTAATTGACCTAAATAATTTGCAAGCTCTTTTTAAGAAAAGGTTGGGTGAAAATAATTTTGTTTCTAAGCCCATTGTAAAAAGATCTTAGAAAAAATGGATTTTGGGCTTTGTATTTGGGCCATGAGCAAAAGAATTTTTGATTTGTTTTTAGAAAAGTTTTGTGTCCAAAGACCATCTTGAAAAATTTTGAAAATAACTTTGGTCTTTTGGATTTTTAAAGAAAAATTTATTTTGAGCTTACAATATACTTAGGTCATATTAGAAAAAGAGCAAACCAAATAAGCTATGATTTAAGCCAAGATAAATTAACCATAGTCAAACAACATGCATTTGAAGTAAAACCTAAGGAAAGTAACTAGGTCAATTACATAAGCTATAGTCTTTAGGTTAAAAAGGCTTAGGTTCCCATAGCAAGTATATACCAAATGGTATGAGGCTATGAGTGGTTATGCCATGCTCGATCTCCATACCTTGAGTGAAAGTATGGTATCCCTTACATAACACAACACGAGTAACACGGGCGTCCTAACTCACGCACACAATGCAATCTAAGATGATGCAATGGATAATATCATTATAAGAAAGAATAGAATAATATAAAGACCAACAGAATCAACTTTTCTTATCCCCAGTGGAGTCGCCACTGTGAGCGAGGATTTTCGCCCCCACTCCCGCTAGAATGGTTCTTGAGACTTCGGCACTGTTTAGGCTCGGGGCCTTAGAGAACACGGACCTTAGTCCAGAGAAAATGGAGT
The DNA here is from genome assembly GCA_947685225.1 of Garcia nutans. Classification (NCBI taxonomy): domain Eukaryota; kingdom Viridiplantae; phylum Streptophyta; class Magnoliopsida; order Malpighiales; family Euphorbiaceae; genus Garcia; species Garcia nutans. The sequence continues at coordinate 33,423,832 of CANTUV010000005.1, read as the reverse complement.
AGCCACCAAGACGGGCTGGGAAAAAGAAAGGGATGGATGACTCGATTCCTAAGGAATCCCCAACCCCCTAATGGGTTCAGAAAGTTGGGTACATGTGGGGAAGGTGAGAAATGGCCCAGCACCCCCACAACGCCCGGTTCATTGGAACCGGCCTCCTTTACAGGTTTTAATATTATAAAATTCTTAAATATAACAATATTGTCCATATTATACATAATAATTAAAATAAAGCATCAATATATTGAAAATCAAAATAATGTCCAAACAAAATAAATAAATGGACACCCATCCGAGGATGGAAACATGTGCTTACATAATCCATGCCTAAATAGGACACCCACTGAAAGGTAGAAACATGTCCTTTACATTAGTTCTAAAATAGAAAAGCAATTTAACTTACATGATATTTAACTGATGAGGTGCCAACCAAGTGGAAACATACCTCTTACAACATTTGGAAATCAAAATAAATCAATAAAGTAAATAACCATTCATCATAAATAAATCATTCACCAAAGACATTAATCAAAATATAAAATAAACATTCATCCATGATAAACTAAATAAATCAAGCATTGAACTTAAATAAATCAACTAAGCATTGAAAATAAATTAAAGCATAATCTAGTATAAAATTGAATAAAGCAAGTAAAGATTCAAATTAGAGCTACTGTTTCTATTTGAGATTCTTCATTTAATGTGTTTAGGGTTTTGAAATTTATGGGTTAAGCTACTGTGAGTTTTAAAGGAATTTAAATGGATTAAAGTTTTATAATTTAAGAGGTTGATAAAGTTCTTTGATTAACCAAATTAGTGTTTGAGTAGTAAAATCATGAAATTAGAGTTTAAACACTTTAAAACATCGGATTTATGATTCACGGTCACTTACTGTGTAGAATTATAACATTTAGATTTATGTGGTTTTAAGGTTTTAAAAATAAAAGGGTTTACTGTTTTGGGTTTTTGGAGTTGAATTAGGATTTTAGAATTTTAGAATTAGGGTTTCGATGAATGCATTAGATTTTATAATTTAGAAAAACAATTGATAATTTTATGAAACTTTATGAAAACAAACAAAATGATTTAAAGTTTATAGAAACAGAAAAGATTTTTTTAGGGTTTGTAGAAAGAAACAGATTCAAATTTAGGATCTTGAAAGAAAAAGGTTCAATTAGGGTTTTAAGATTTTGAAAAAGCAAAAATAACAATTTTAAGATTTTTGGAAAACAAATAAACGAATTAAGGTTTCTAAGCTTTAGAAAAGGTAAATTAAAGTTCTTAGGGGTTTTTTTTTTATTTTGATGAAACAGAAACAATTATTTTTGATCTATAGTGATGAAGCTACTGTGAATTAAAGAAACAAATAAAGAAATTCATACCTTCGTTTGTTGGTTCCACCAAAAATCACTTCTTCGATGAACAAGAACAAAGACAAGCTTTGCTGCCTTTAATGGATTGAATTGTTTGTTTGCTCTCTCAAAAAAAAAAGTCTGATTGATTCCAAGTTTTCCTCCTCAATTTTGGTCTCAATTTCTCCTCCCAAAATCCAATCCAATTTTCGATCTAATTTTCGTCTCCTTTTTATGTTATTTTTAGTCCTTATTTATAGAAGATTTTTATGGTTAATTCTAGTTATTCACGGAATCTAATATTGATTAAGAAAAGGAAACCGAAGCCTAATTGTATTAGGTTTCAGAAAAATTTGCGTCGAAAAAATTTCGCTGGTGAAAAAAAACTGCTGCGGAAAAATTATTCTGGCAAAAAATCTGCCGTAGTTGGCTGCGGCAACGGCGGGCGAAATGACCCTAGCCATTTCGTTCGTAGGATTTTCCTATGAGCGAAATGGCTAATGGCCAAGCCATTTAACCCGCATAAATAAACTGCGGGCGAAGGAGGCCAGTTCTAATGAACCGGGTGTAAATAATAAATACTTAAATATAATGATAATATCCATACTACATGTAATCATAAGAAATAATAAATACTTTATTAAAAATTACAGCAATGTCCAAACAAAACAAATAAATGGATACCCATCCGAGGATGCAAATATGTCCTTACATCGTCTAATGTCTAAAACTAAATAGGACACCTACTTAAAGATGAAAATGTGTCCTTTACACTAATCCCAAAATATGAAAATAATTTAAATTGCATGAAGCTTAACTAATGAAGTATCCATAAAGTAGAAACATACCTTTTACATTATTAATACCAAGATAAACAAATAATAATAATGATAAAGAAAACATCTATCCATGATAAATTAAATAAATCAAGCATTGAAATCAAATAAATCAATCATCAAAGCATATAATAAACTACATAATCAAATCTAAAACTAAATAAAGCAATAAATGCATAAGTTTAGGGTTATAGAACTTTAATAACCAAATTAGGGTTTTTAGAGTTTTAGAAAAATAAGGCTTGGGCTTTTAATTTAGAAATTAGGGTTTTGTCTTATAGAAAACTCATATTATTATTGTTATTATTATTATTTAAAAAAAGATTATGGATATTGTATAATTTAAATTTGGGTTTAGGAAATAATTTTTATGAATATAATTACTAAGGTATAAGGTTTACTGAATTAGGGTTGGAATTTTAGCATTAGCATAATAAAGCTACTATGATAATTTCTTTTTAAAAAAATTTAAATGAACTTGCTTGTGATAATATATAAAAACTCAAAATAAGCTACTGTATGCTCAAAGAAGTTAAATTTAGAAGAAAATACCTGCGTTGAAGGCTCTACCAATTTTGAATGAATCAACTTGATTTTTTGGTTGGAAGCCTGATGTAATCCGTAGACAATTGCTTTGTTTAGCTACTACCTCTTTGGATTTCTTACTGTGTGTTTGTTACTTTTCTCTTGATAATTGCTAAGATTTTTCTAATGGTTGTTGTCTTTGAATCCTCCCCCAAAAGTCCTTTTTCAATGTGTTATTTATAAGAAAATAAAAAACCTAATACTGTTTGGTTAAGGAAATACAAACTATTAAGTAAAAAAAAATTAAAAAATTGAGTAAAATAAGGTTTTGGCAAAAATTGGCCAATGCACTAGTATGCTGGCCCGCGGGTTGTGAGTATTGGGCCAATTGCATTGGGTGAGCTATGCGAGGTTGCTGGCTACATTGGGTGAGTTGGGCATTGCTGCGTTGGACAGCGAGGATTTGCTGCACTAAATAACAAGGATAGGGGTGAGCTGGCAAGCGTCGCTCCTAATTCGCAGAAGGCAAGAGGCCTGCGGCGAATTTCTTACCGTGTAGATGCACAGCAGCGCTACCACGCATCGTTTGCCGATTCATCCAATTTTTATTTTTTATTTTATTAATTTTATTTTATTTTTATTATTAAATATTATATTTAAATTAAATATTTGTAATTTCTTTTTTCATTTTAATATAAATAATAATAAATATTATAAAAATTATTTTCAGACTATTTTAAAATATTGGACTGGACTTTGTAAAAAATAAGGGTCTATAGTTTGTCCCCTACATGAACGATCTAAGACTTCAGTAGAAGAGAGTGAAAAGCAATATGATTTTTAGCATATTTTGGATAAGGATGGGTTCTCGACCAGAGATCGAAGTTAGTTTTAGTTCTGGACTCGAAAAAAGATTTGGGTCCTGGACCCGATACTAGGTACTTGGACCCGAGACAGAATTTGATTTGGGCACTTGGACCTAAGACTGAATTGATTTTGGGTTTTGATGCTTGGACCTGAGACTAGATTTTGGTTGACTTTTTATTAGTCGAGAATTTTGGCTTCTTTCTAACTGGCCGTTCAATTCTTTAATGAATTATGGGTCTTTACCCACCAAAAATGGATCTTTATCCATTGGGAATCGGGTCTTTACCTTTGAAACATGGATCTTTATCCATTGGAAATCGGGTCTTTACCCTTAAAACATGGATCTTTATCCATTGGAGATCGAGTCTTTACCCTTGAAACATGGATCTTTATCCTTTGGAGATCTGGTCTTTACCCTTAAAATATGGATCTATATCCATTGGAGATCGGGTCTTTACCCTTAAAACATGGATCTTTATCCATTGGAGATCGGGTCTTTACCCTTAAAATATGGATCTTTATCCATTGGAGATCGGGTCTTTACCCTTAAAACATGGATCTTTGTCCATTGGAGATCGGGTTTTTATTCTTAAAACATGGATCCTTATCCATTGGACATTTGTCCTATATTGGCTTTAACTCTTCTAGCTGGACTGATCTTTTATTCATTCTTTTGAGAGTTCTAATGTTCCATTCTTTTTATTCTTCCTTTTGCAAAAAACATCATCCATTTTTTAGCTGGCCCTTATATCTTCTCCTTGCCCCCTGTGTGGCAAAATATTGAAAGTGAGTCTAAAAATATTTTATACACGTATAAACTCAAAAAATTGAAAGGAGAAACTTTGCCCCCTGTGTAGGCTCAAACCAATGATGTTTTCCATGCAGAGTCATATTGATGCTTGTGTTGTCTAGCTCCTCGCACAAGCACGCATTTCATTTTTTTTTTTTTTGCAAAATGACTGGAGCTTTCTCAAGCAATGGGCCTTCCATGCCCCCTGATTCCATACCCGCTTCATCTTTGCTTCATAGAGTATCTGTTGTTCACTTTAACAAAGAATATACAATACAACACAAGAAAATGCTATGTAATATGCTCATGTATGCATGGTTTGCATGAATAATACTTACAGTGGTTCTATCGACTTACAAACTAAGGTGATCAGCTGAAGTGTCCTTATTGGTTCCTTCCAGATGCTCATTCAGGTCTTGCATTGGAATGACAGAATGCTTCGCATTTATGGCTTTTATCTTCAAGATGTTGAAAACATGAGTAGTGAGGCCCAAGTAGCATAGTCAGGGATACATCCGTTTCAAACTATGATTCAGCATGTCAGCTGGTAGCTTCTTTATAACTTTGCCAACAATCATTTAATTTGCCCAATGTGTCCTTCAAGGTTCGATGGTTCAATATATTTCACTTAACTTAAAGGTTTTGACAACAAGAAAATAATTTTTTTAACAAAAAATCTTAAAATCATTTTTTTTGTCAAATCAATGTCATTATACCTCAGGAATCGATTTTCCAAATTAACATAACTATAACATGAAAATCCTAGTTACCATACTAAACTCGGGAATCATTTCATTTGAGCAAGAACTGTTACACTTTAGATAGGCACATACACATTACTTTCCCAAAGGTCTCATTAAGTTTGAATATTATCTATCTCATATGCATGGTTATTTAAACTATCTCCACTAATAGACTCTACTTACCAAGAGAGATCAATAGGCCTTTAATAGGCTTGAAATGGGATCTATAAGGGATACGAGTTAAATGAAGGCCATCTTTGATCTAGAGCTAATGTGGCACAATGGAGAAACCTTCACAATATAAACTTCTTGTTGGAACCATAGGCAGCTGGGAGCAATCTTGCTAGACTTCAATTTCCTTCTATCTCCTTGGAAGAAATATAGAACTGATTATGACAATCTTCATCTTTTCCTTTTGCTTTTGCATAAACTCAGGATCCGCTTTTTTATGTTTCTTTCTTTTTTCTTTTTTTCCCTTTCTTTCTCTCTTTGTTTTTGCTTTTTTTTTTCTTTTTTTTTTTGGGTCCAACTCTAAAATGATTGTTATGTCTACACCCTTAATTTTGGACCTAATCCAGTCCAAACCTAATTAAATGAAGTTAGATGAAACCTAAAGTTTTAAACCAGTCTGAAATAATTTTAATAGCCAAAAATGGTTCGGATCCAAAGACAAGTCGACTCGGCCCAAATTTTGTCGAACCGGCATGCTCGATTCTCCACAAGGCTTGCCTGTGGCAAAATTGGCCATGCCAATTTGCCACAAGCCCATGGCTGGGGCGTATTGGCATGGCCAATTCACCACATGCCCGTAATCCAACCTTAATTTGGTTTTTTAACTGTCCTAATCAAGATCAGACTCATTTTAACTGTTAGATTAGTGTATTAGGGCATAGCTTTAACTATAAATATAGAATCAACAACAAACAATAGGGTGGAGGGTAAGCATTAAAATGATCAGAAACCCTAGAAATATTAAGGATTGAGGGAGCACAGACACAGAAGGAAAAAACCATCAAACCATGAAGGCAGTGGATGACTGTCTTCATTCTGGTCAATAGAGATTTAACCTTTGGTCAAATATAGAGCTTGAATCAACATAAAATATCGGTGGACCAACAACGGAGGTTTTCAATCCCTTGCTCAGTCTGTTTTGAATTTACAGTAACTCATATATTCTTGCTTCATTATTTTATTTTGTTACTATACTTTCTGAGATATCCAATAAATTATATAAGAATCTATGCCCACAAAACTTACTTGGATTGTCCAGTAAATTGTTTTATCTAAGGTAGTATACTTAACCTATTTTCAATATCATAGTAACCTTGATTCAATATCATAGTAGCAATAGCCATTGATTTCACACTGCATTAATTTGAATTAAATATATCCGGTGATCTAAAATTCATAATTATAGCTAAAGCACTTTATTTTTCTTAAAATAAAAAAGTACCCTTGTTTTAATAAACAAAACCCTAATTTTGTTTCTCTAAAACCCTAAAATCAGTTTTCAATCATAAAACCCTAAAATCAGTTTTCAATCATAAACCCTAAAACCAATTTTTAAATCTTAAAACCCTAATATTATATCCTAAACCCTAATTTTATAAAATCCTAAAAACGTTAATTTCTTTAATTATCAAACCCAGATTACATAGAAACCCTAATTCCCCAACAAAACCATACTATATAAACTGTTTACCTTTCAGGACCGCCATAAGCTCGACCCTCATTGTCACGCCCTATATTTCTTTAATGGGATAATATTTAGATGTGTTTGTTTATCTTATTTTTAATTATTTAGTTATTTTTATATGAGTTGAATTATTTTTTCTTGCTTTATTCTTTTCCTTAGAATTATAAGTATTTTTAAAGGGAATCATAAAAGGCATGTATTCATCTAGTGTGGGTGCCCTATTTATTTAGTTTATATAATTATAATTTATTTAAAGACTTTGGGACAATTGTAGGGACACATTTTCACCTTTTGATGGGTGTCCTATTTTATTTATTTTCTTTGTGAACATTTAAAGATTGTAAGGGTATGTTTCCATCTAAGGATGGGTACCCATGTTATTTTGTGATGTATTGTTTTATCTTATTTTATGAATGAATCTATTTTATTAATAATTTCATGTAGTATGGATGATATTTTAATAAGTAAAGAATTTAATAATTTTCAGAGTTAAATAGGAGGCTGGTTCTAATGAACCAGGTGTTATGGGGGTGCTGGGTCATTTCTCACCTTCCCCATACGTACCCAACTTTCTGAACCCAATAGGGGGTTGGGGATTCCTTAGGAATCAAGTCATCCACCCCTTTCATTTTCCCAGCTCGTTTAGGCGGTGACTTCATTTTTCTCCAGGTTTAGGTTCGTGTTCTCTAAAGCCATGAGCCTAATAGTGTCGAAGTTGCAAGAACCATTCCACATGGGAGTGAGGGCAAAAAACCCAGCTCACAGTGGCGACTCCACTGAGGATAAGAGAATTTGATTCCATTGGTCTTTATATTATTCTATTCTTTCTTATTATAATACGGTCTATTGCATCATATAGATTGCATTGTGTGCATGAGTTAGGACGCTCGTGTAACTCGTGTTGTGTTATGTGAGGAATACTATACATTCACTCAAGGTATGGACATCGAGCTTGGCATAACCACTCATAGCCTTGTACCTTTTAGTATATACTTATTATGGGAACCTAAGCTTTTCAACCCAAAGACAAAAGCTCATGTAATTGGCCTAGTTACTTTCCTTAGGTTTTTTACCCAAATGCTTGTTGTTCGACTATGATTAATTTATCTTGGTTTGAACCATGGCTTATTTGGTTTATTCTTTTTCTAATATGACCTAACTATATAGTAAGCTCAAAATATTTTTCCTTTAAAATCCAAAAGATGAAAAAAAAATTTCAAAATTTTAAAAATGGACATAAAACCTTTCAAGTGTGGGTGAAAAATCTTTTTCCACCTTATGGCCCAAACTTAAATCCAAAATTACAAACTTTTTCTTTAAAAGAGCTTACAACTATTTAGGTCAATTATGGAATACCAAAAATCAATTGTGGACCTAATTTATACTAAGAATATATTAAACATGGGCTTATTTTTTACATGAATCATTAGTTGTTTCTCCAAATAGAAAGTCTATTTATGATAAACCTTTTAATTTTGTTTTAATACTTAATATTGCATAAAAGCTATTTTTAGTTGATTCAATGGATTAAAACCTAATTAGGGTTTTAGGAAAATATGATTAGGGTTTATAAAAATAGGATTGAAGTATGGGCTCGTCGAAGGGGTCAATATTTATTTGTGTATTATAAGTCTTTGTGCTTAATTTCCTTTATTTAAAACCCTAATTTAGTTATTAAAATTCTTAAAACCCTAATTTAAGATGTAAATTTTAAATTTATGCATTTATTGTTTTATTTAGTTTTAGATTTGATTATGTAATTTATTTTATGTTTTGATGATTGATTTATTTAATTTATCATGGATAATTATTTTCTTGATTATTATTTGTTTACTAAAATTGTAAGAGTTATGTTTCCATATTTTAGGTACCTCATATTGTGAGCTTCATGTAATCTAAATTATTTTTATACTTTGGGATTAATGTAAAAGATAAGTTTTCATCTTTCGGTGGGTGTCCTATTTAGTTTTAGACGTTGGACCAATGTAAGGACACATTTCCATCCTCGGATGGGTGCCTATTTGTTGGTTTTGTTTGGACCTTGCCATGATTTTTAATAAAGTATTTATTTATTTTATTGATCGCATGTAGTATGGATAATATTGTATTAATTAAGAATTTATTGTATTGAGACCTGAAAAGGATGCCGGTTCTAATGAAGCGGGTGTTGTGGGGGTGCTGGGCCATTTCTCTCCTTCCCCACACGTACCCAACTTTTTGAACCCATTAGGGGGTTGGGGATTCCTTAGGAATCGAGTCATCCACCCCTTTTTTTCCCTGCCCATCCGGGTGGCGACTCTATTTTCTTCGGGCTTCGGCCCATGTTCTCTAAGGCTCAGAGCCTAATAGTACCGATGTTGTAAGAACCATTTCACGTGGGAGTGGGGGCGAAAATCCCTGCTCATAATGGCGACTCCACGTGGGATAAGAGAAGTTAATTCTGTTGGTCTTTATATTATTTTATTCTTTCTTATTATGGTGTTGTCCATTGCATCATTAAGATTGCATTATGTGTGTGAGTTAGGATGACCGTGTTACCCATGTTAAGTCATGCAAGGGATACCATACTTTCACTCAAGGTATGGAGATCGAGCATGACATAACTACTCATAGCCTTATATCATTTAGTATATACCTGCTATGGGAACCTAAGCTTTTCAACCTAAGACTTAAGCTTATATAATTGACCTAGTTACTTTCCTTAGGTTTTACCCTAAATGCTTATTGTTTGACTATGATTGATATATCTTAGTTTGAACCACGACTTATTTGGTTTGTTCTTTTTCTAATATGACCTACCTATTTCGTAAGCTCAAAAATAATTCTTTTACTTTAAAATCCAAAAGACCAAAAACTATTTTCAATATTTTCAAGAAGGTCTTTTGACATTGAAACCTTTTAAGATGGGTCAAAAATCTTTTTACACTTTATGGCCCAAACAAACAAAGTTATTTTATACAACCTTTTCATGAAAAGAGCTTACAAATATTTAGGTCAATTACAAAATACCAAAAATTAATTGTGAGCCTAGTTTATGCCAATAATTATTAATCATATGCTTGTTTTTGGCATGAATCATTAGTTACTTTTCCAAATAAGAAATCTATTTATGATAAACCTATTAATTTTGCTTTAATCCAATATAGCATAAAAGCTGTTTTAGTTGAGATTCATTAGATTAAAGCCTAATAAATGGGAATTATCATGGACTGACTTCCATGTTAGAAAATACAACTATTGATTAAACTGTTTGAGGGAACTTTTCAAAATAAAATATCCCATGTTGGTATTTTGTTGACCATAAACCTAGGAAAAGAGACTTGCCATTCGTGTGTGGAAGTTATAAGCTTGGAAGGAACATCCTAATTATCTTTGTTTGCTTATTGTTTGTGCATACATGAATACACGCATTGCATAACATATCATTAATCTTTTCTGGCTCATAGACCTGGAGTACAATAGCTCAAGAGCATACGACAACCCACCTGTGCTAGTGACATAGAATCCAGCAGTGACACAATTACCTTCTCACCAAGAACAATAGAGCCCGAACAAATTCAAAGAATGGTGGATGATGCCTGAAAAAATATAATTGAAGGAGGTCATGGTTGAGACTATGAGGAGCCAACTAGCTACAATTTTGGAAAACACTGCCAAGGCATAGGCCAGCACTAAGAAACTGAAAGACAAGGGAAAGGATAAGGTTGGAGAAGCAGCCTTTAATGATGATGACAAAGTAACGATTGATGATAAGGACTGGCTCAATACTTCTAAGATACTCAAGATAAGAAGAAAGAGCTGAAGGTTGTGGAAAGAGCAACCTTGGAAAAGACTGAAACTTCATGTAAAACCCCTATACCCCATACACGTACACTACATTCAACCACATCTGTAATATACGTATACCGGATACAGGAATGCCATGGTCTATTTTAAAGTAAACCAATCTTTCTATTATCAATATAAGAAAACTTAAAACATTTAAGATATAATATAAAACATAATAGATAAAACATTTATTTATTAAGCAGCGGAAAATGTAGCGGCATATACATATAAATATATACATCAAAATCAATAATTACAAAAATATAGAATTATACATACTTGGCAGTTCGTCTCTGATCTTGAAGTCCAAAATCCACACTTCACAAACCTAGACTCAACTCGGTCTAGCTGAACTCTCAGGTTCTACCCTGACACCTGCGCGATGAACAACAATCGCGCTAAGCCTATGGCTTAGTGGTACAAACCATAATAACAATATGCTTTAATTTAATGCTAATGTCATACATTCAAATATTATAAACAATCCATAAGGATATCATATTTCAAAACCTTACATTAAATCTTATTATTCGTTTGTTTCACCATTTATGATTCACATTTAAACAAAGACAAGCATGGGCCTAGAAGAAACTAATATATCATTCAACTTTTAGAGTTAATGCTTTGGTTCAATTATCACATTTATGATCATCCCAACTAGGCTTCAAGGATTAGGCCCAACCAAGCTTCAAGGGGAGCGAAGCATGCTAAGCATCAACCCAACTTGGCTTCAAGGACCAAACCCAACCCAGCTTCAAGGGTTTGTAACATCCCAACTAGGCTTGAAGGACTAGACCCAACCAAGCTTCAAGGGGAGCGAAGCCTGCTAAGCATCAACCCAACTTGGCTTCAAAGACCAAACCCAACCTAGCTTCAAGGGTTGTTACTATTAGGCATGCCACCAACAACAAAACTCTGTAAAGTGAATAACACATTAGGCACACAATTCTTTCATTATTTCATTCTCAATTCCATTCTCATTTCTTCATAATCATCTAGGCAACCATGCCCTAATTATTTCATTTGCATCATTATAGCCAACAACAATGGCTTCACATCTCATCATTAGAGTATATATATAACCAATTGCATTGGACATACATTTTGAAGGATCATCATATCTTTCACATTATGCAAATCATAGCATTAATCAAATGTATCAACAATGTAATAGATTACTTAACACATTTACAACCAAATGTGTTAAGTCCCAATGTCATGTAAATGTATGCAATAATGTAGGGTTTGTACTTACCTCAAGAGCAACTCACCCAACACCAAACTCCTGTTCCAAGAATCCATCAACACTTGGATTAGGGCAACTCAATCTCTTCAAAACCTAATCCAAAAGGGATGATACACACTCACTTAGAGATATACATGAGATAATATGTAACACCCCTTCCCGACCTACGTGTGTAAGCTGAGTAGAGGCACCACACTATCCTAATGTTGCTACCACTTTTACTTAGTCAATTTTTTTGTTCCGATTTTTACAGAAATTTTGCCATAGTTTCGCCTAAAAATTCAATCCCAAGTGTCGACAAAACTGATTTTTTTTCTGATTTTTGAAAACATTTTTACACAAATCAATGCAAACAAAATCATTCTCAGTACACTTCCAATAAATCCCCCATATAACCTCAACTACAACCTGCAAAAAGGATTTACACTTCTAGTACAAAATAAAGTGAAGGTTTATTATGAAATACAGTAGATAAAATATTTGTTCACTATGCAACGGAAAGTAACAATATTTACAAATTCATATAAATAAAAACTCAAGTTTTACAACACATAAAATTTATACATGTTTGGCAGTCAGTCTTCGATCTTAAAGCCCACTATTCACTCTTCAAAATCTAGGCTCGACTCGGCCTAGAAGAACTCTCTAGTTCTTCCCTGTCACCTGCGCGAAGAATCACATTCGCGCTAAGCCAACGGCTTAGTGGTACAAACTACAGTGCTATGATGCTTTAATGCCATGCTAATGTCACACAATCAAGATTCAAGATCAATTCAAGAGAATATTATATTTCACAATCTTACATTATTTAATAATTAATCAAAACATTCATGATTCACATTGAAAACAAAGACAAGCATGGGCCCAAAAAGGATCTAATATGCTATTCAAAGTTCAGAGTTACTGCTTTGGTCCATAATCACAATCATCAAGCCCGTAGGCGATATATATATATCTCTATCCATGGATAGGGTAACAGACCCAGTCTCTTGGACCTCAACCCGGCTACCCGAGGAGATCCTCAACCCGGCAAGACTGTTACCAAAACAAATGTAACAAACCCAGTCTCTTGGACCTCAACCCGACTTAACTCGAGGAGATCCTCAACCCGGCAAGACTGTTACTATAATTCACATTTCACATTTATCAACTGGAATTGGCTTACGACCCGGTTTTTTCACCTATCCAGTACTTTATAGGCATGCCGCCAAAAACAGAACTCTGAAAATTGAATTAACACATTAGGCACACAATCATTTCATTTATCTCTTTATCAGTCTCTTTTCATTTCATTTCTCATTATTAATTAGGCAACCATGCCTCAATTTTAAATTTCATTTGCATTATCATAGCCAACAACCTTGGCCTCATATCTCATATGATCTCAAATCACAATAAAGCAACTCTTCATAACATCATATCTTTCACATTTCATTTCGTCATCACATCTTGCACATTTCACATTTCGTTATATTTCAAATCACATTAATCAATTCATTATTCAAATGGATATAATCAATGGCATTAACACATATTTTACATGCTCATCACAACATTCACATTATACCAAACATAACATTATTAATATACATCCACAATGCATTAGATTCCTTATCACATTTATAATCAAATATGTCTCAAGTCTCATTATCATATGAATGTATGCACTAATGTAGTTTGTACTTACCTTAAAACCAACTCGCACCAATTTATACACTTACTCTTCCAAGAATTCTCAACACTTAGATTAGGGCAATTCAACCTCTTCACAACCTAATCCAAAAAGGAGTATTAGCAAAATGACCATATGAATAGTAAATTCTGGTTTTGGACTAAACTTAATCCTTATTTTGAAAAATTGTATAAAATAATCTACTTGACTAAAAACTCTAAAATTTTTACAGAAATAAAATTTACATCTTAAAATCATTCCTTTAAAATTTCAGATCAAACTGAACACAAAATCTTGGTCAAATAGTTCACCCAACCAGACTGCCCCAATTGCCCTGCATCCTGGCAGCAGTTCTGAACTTTGTGAATTCCATAATTCAAATTCAATCAAAGTGGTTCCAAATTATTTTTCTCAAATACTAGACTCACTAAGCAACGACATATCCAAAATTCAATTAGATATTAATTTTCTACATTTTATTAAAAATCCCGAAAGATAGCTGTCTCAGTTAAGGTACCTGCTGGAACATGTCTAATAAAAATAATCTTTCCAAAATCATAACCATTCCAAAATCGAATCAACATATTTTTCAGTCATTCTAGACTCATAGAGGTACAACATATCAAAAATTCACTTCAAGAAAATTTTTCTATATTTAATTAAAAATCATACAAGTTACAGCCTTTACTAATTGTAAAACAGAAAAAATTTCACTAAACACAACTCTTACTCTTCCATCACCAACACCAACCTAACTTCTTATCTTTAATTCCATTTCCAACACATACAAACACACCACAAGCAATTCTAACCATATTATCAAAAACACTTCATCAAACTCAAAAATAACTTCAAAAACAACAAGAGCAATCAAGAGAGAACTTACCAAAATAATGAAATTTCTTGAATTTCTAACTTGTTTTCTTGAAATCTCCTTCAATTTTTTTGAGCTTGAGCACAAAACTCTCTCTTGCTCTCTTTTGTCTCATTAAAGTGGCTCTTTCCTTGCTCTTTTCCTCTAATTCTTGAGTTTATGGTGATTTTCTTGAAAAACCACACATAAACTATCTAATTCCCATAAAAATTTGAATTACTTCCAATGGATTCTAAGTTTCAAGTAAAGAAATGAAGGAAGATGAAGAAAGTAAAAGAAATGGTGATGGTGAAGATGGAGTCCACGTTTTATGGAAGGAAGAAGAAAAGAAAATGAAAAAAAAAAAAACAAAAAGAGACAAAGTCAAATTTATAGTCTTCAAACATTCTCCACCAAGTCTTTTAAAAATAAAATAATCAATTATTTCCTCTTCCACTCATTTATTTCTTCTAATTAATTCATTAATTCAATAATAAACAAATATCTTCTTTAGTTGACCATCCATTTTGACTTGTATATATGTTATATATATTTCCATATATACAACATATAAACTCTCTCTTAATTCTTTTTTCTTTCCAATTACACATATACATTTAATTCAAATAAAACAACAATTATATCAAAACTTCTAAAGCACACTTTGGGATATTACAATTCTCCCCCTCTAAAAAGAAATTTCGTCCTCGAAATTACCTGATATCAAGTCTGAAACAGTTGAGGATACTGATCTTGCATCACTTGCTCACTCTCCCAAGTTGCCTCTTCTCCACCATGATTCTTCCAAAGAACCTTTACAAGTGGCACTTTCTTATTTCTCAACTCTTTCACTTCATATGCCAAAATAGCAATTGGTTCTTCTTCAAATGTCAGATCCGGACTCACCTCAATAGATTCAACTGGTAAAACATGAGATGGGTCAGATCTATACCTTCGCAACATAGAAACATGGAAGACATTATGGATTCTATCCAACTCAAGCGGCAAAGCAAGACGATAAGCAACTAGCCCAACTCTTTCTAATATCTCATACAGTCCAATGAAACGAGGACTTAACTTCCCTTTTCGACCAAATCTCAATATCTTTTTCCAAGGAGACACTTGGATATAAACTCCGCTATGTCTCTTTTCATACCTGACCACCAATAATGTTGTTTCAAATCATAGTACATCTTTGTATTTCCCGGATGTAACCGACTGATGTGCTTCTTCTAAAATAATTTTTCTCAATTTAGCATCATCAGGAACACACAATCTATCATTAAACCAAAGGCTACCATCACTTCTCGCAAAGAAATCTCAGCTCTCTCCGTTTCGGCAATCTGAAACAATCTTCTGAATTTTCTCATTTGTCAATTGAGCCTCCTTAATCTGATCCAACAATACTGGTCTCAATTGCAACTGAGCCAACAATGCACCATCATCACATGCTTCAAAACTAGCATGTAACGCTCTCAACTCAACAATCAACGAGAGTGAATAAACAGCCAAACCTGCCAGAGACTTCCAACTCAAGGCATCAGCAACTATATTCGCCTTACCAGGATGGTAATCAATCAAATAATCATAGTCTTTAATCAGTTCTAGCCATCACCTTTGCCGAAGATTCAGCTCCTTCTGAACACCCAAATATTTCAAACTTTTGTGATCCATATAAATAAAACATTTCTCTCCATACAAGTAGTGTCGCCAAATCTTCAAAGTAAAACTATAGCTGCCAATTCCAGATCATGTGTTGGATAATTGAGCTCATGCGACTTCAACTGCCGAGAAGCATAAGCTACAACTTTACCCTCTTGCATCAAGACACATCCTAAACCATTATGTGAAGCATCACTATAAATCACATAAGGTTTATCTTCCACGGGTAAAGTAAGAACAGATGCTTGAGTCAACATTTCTTTCAACTGATCAAAACTAGCTTGACACTGATCTGTCCACACAAATCTAACTCCCTTTCGAAGCAATCTGGTGAGTGGAGTAGCTATCAAAGAAAAACCTTTCACAAACCTTCGATAATAGCCTGCCAAACCCAGAAAACTTCTAACTTCAGTCACTGACTTTGGTGGACTCCAATTCAAAATGGCCTCAACTTTACTCGGATCAACTCTTATACCATCTGCTGAAACTATATGACCGAGAAAAGTTACTTGGTCAAGCCAAAACTCACACTTTGACAGCTTAGCATACAACTGCTTCTCTCTCAAGATCTGTAACACGATTCGCAGATGCTTGTCATGTTCTACCTCATTACGTGAATACACCAAAATATCATCGATGAAAACCACCACAAACTGATCCAGATAGGGCCTAAACACCCTATTCATTAAATCCATGAAAGCTGCAGGTGCATTCGTCAATCCAAAAGGCATTACCAAGAACTCATAATGCCCATATCTTGTGCGGAAAGCTGTCTTAGAAACATCTTCAGCTCTAACCCTCAATTGATGGTACCTTGATCTAAAATCAATTTTGGAAAACACCGCTGCTCCCTTCAACTGATCAAAGAGATCATCACTTTGAGGCAAAGGATACTTATTCTTGATAGTTACTTTGTTCAATTGCCTATAATCGATGCACAATCTCAAGGTACCATCCTTTTTGTATACAAACAACACAGGAGCTCCCCACGGAGAAACACTAGGGCGAATAAACCCTTTATCCAACAACTCCTTCAACTGCACCTTCAACTCTCTCAATTCAGCAGGTGCCATTCGATAAGGAGTGATAGAGATGGGAGTGGTACGGACAACAAATCGATACCAAACTCAACCTCTCTCTCAGGGGGTAACCCTAGCAACTCCTCTGGAAATACATCTGAAAACTCAGCAACTGTGGGTATACTATCAAGTTGAGAACCCACTACTCTGGTATCCACAACATGAGCAAGATAAGCATCACACCCTTTTCTAATCAACTTTCTAGCTGAAACAGCTGAAACCAATAAAGATGCAAGTTGTCTCTGCTCACTAGATACCAATATACTTCTACCATCACCAGTTCTCAAAGTAACACATTTCTTTTGACAATCCACCACAGCTCCATGCTTAGACAACCAATCCATGCCTAAAATCAAATCATATTCTTTAAAAGGCATTTCAATCAAATCTCCACGAAACTCCTCACCTTGCACAACAACTGCACTATCTCGGTGCACCTTGCTAACAATCACACTATGCCCTAAAGGATTTGTCACCAACACATCAAATCCTAGGGACTCAGAATGCAATTCAGTCACAGGCAAAATAGATGCACTTATATATGAATGAGTAGATCCTGGATCAATCAAAGCAAAAACTAAAATGCCAAATAAAGAGAATGTACCCGCTATAACTGCTGAAGCATCTGGCTGCCTCTGCATCACATATACTTGTTGAGAAGGCCCAGCCTCATCTGGCCTACTGCCTGTAGGTGTAGAGCCTCCTCTCTGACTGACTCCAGATCTGCCACCACTACCAACACCTCTGCCACCTCGACCACCTCTCACACTAGGTCGAGAAACTGCAGAATCTGCCGGCCTCTGTTCCTGCATCTCAGGACACTCTCTAATAAAATGATCAGGTGATCCACATCTGAAGCACACCGCTGGTCCACTATTCTTCCAACAGACACCCCTATGTGACCCCCCACACTGAACACATATAGGTGGAGTGAACCTCTGAACCGCTGGAGTCGGAGCACTCGCTACTGAAATTGTAGGTCTCGATCTCTACCTCTGAAACTGAACTGACCTACTAGCCTACCTCTGACTCCTACTGATCCAAGGAACAAAACTGCCTCTACCTCTCTTCACAGATGAAGACCCCGCCTCAAACTGGGGTCTCCTAACCCTGGTCTCCTCCTCGGTAGCAGCTGCTGCAATGCCCTGGGCTCTCTCTACACTCCTAGATGCTGCAACAAGCTGGGAAAAATCTTGATATCTAGAACCAGCCACAAGACACATAATAGAGGGCCTCAATCCCTCCTCAAATCTTCTGCACCGGTCTATCTCGTCTAAAATAATACCTCCAGTATAGTGACTCAACCGGATGAACTCGACCTCATATTCTATCACAGTCCGGCTGTCCTGCTTCAAATTCAGAAATTCCATCTTCTTCACATCTTTATACTCCCTCGAAGTATATTTCAGCTCAAACTCCCGTAGAAAATCACTGTAGGACAATGTAGGTGGATCATCCATGGCATGAGGAACTGTCTTCCACCAATCATATGCATCCTTCTGCAACAGTGATCTAGCATAATCAAATCTTTCTTCTGGAGTTGCTTGCAACTAGATGAATATTCTCTGTATTCTATCCAACCATTGCTCAGCTACAGCTGGATCAATGGTGCCATAGAAATCTTCAGACCCGTACTTCCTCAATTTATCATAATGTCTCACTGGTACCTGAGGCTGTGGTGGGGGTAGTGGCTGCTGCACCGGAGCTCCTCTCAACAAATCTATCATGTGCCTAAACCAACCTGGCGGTACCTCATCAGCATCTGATCTCCCTGGCACAGGGGTAGGGGCCTCACTAACTCTATCTACTCTAGCTCCATCTCTATTCTCTTCAGGAGCTACACTTTCCGCACTACCCTCAACAGACTGTCGTGAATGAGACGCCATTACAACCTATATCTGCAAACACAGCAGAATATACCCCATTAAAGATCAAAGACTGCCATACCAAAACATGTATTTTACTCAAAAACCAACTTTTAAAATCAAAATATTCTTTTTCTTACAATTCACCTAGGTTGAGAATCTTAAACCTAGGCTCTGATACCAAAAATTGTAACACCCCTTCCCGACCTACGTGTGTAAGCTGAGTAAAGGCACCACACTATCCTAATGTTGCTACCACTTTTACTTAGTCAATTTTTTTGTTCCGATTTTTACAGAAATTTTGCCATAGTTTCGCCTAAAAATTCAATCCCAAGTGTCGACAAAACTGATTTTTTTTCTAATTTTTGAAAACATTTTTACACAAACCAATGCAAACAAAATCATTCTCAGTACACTTCCAATAAATCCCCCTTATAACCTCAACTACAACCTGCAAAAAGGATTTACACTTCTAATACAAAATAAAGTGAAGGTTTATTATGAAATACAGTAGATAAAATATTTGTTCACTATGCAACGGAAAGTAACAATATTTACAAATTCATATACAACAAAACTCAAGTTTTACAACACATAAAATTTATACATGTTTGGCAGTCAGTCTTCGATCTTAAAGCCCACTATTCACTCTTCAAAATCTAGGCTCGACTCGGCCTAGAGGAACTCTCTGGTTCTTCCCTATCACCTGCGCGAAGAATCACATTCGCGCTAAGCCAACGGCTTAGTGGTACAAACTACAGTGCTATGATGCTTTAATGCCATGCTAATGTCACACAATCAAGATTCAAGATCAATTCAAGAGAATATTATATTTCACAATCTTACATTATTTAATAATTAATCAAAACATTCATGATTCACATTGAAAACAAAGACAAGCATGGGCCCAAAAAGGATCTAAAATGCTATTCAAAGTTCAGAGTTACTGCTTTGGTCCATAATCACAATCATCAAGCCCATAGGCGATATATATATATCTCTATCCATGGATAGGGTAACAGACCCAGTCTCTTGGACCTCAACCCGGCTACCCGAGGAGATCCTCAACCCGGCAAGACTATTACCAAAACAAATGTAACAGACCCAGTCTCTCGGACCTCAACCCGACTTAACTCGAGGAGATCCTCAACCCGGCAAGACTGTTACTATAATTCACATTTCACATTTATCAACTGGAATCGGCTTACGACCCGGTCTTTTCACCTATCCAGTACTTTATAGGTATGCCGCCAAAAACAGAACTCTGAAAATTGAATTAACACATTAGGCACACAATCATTTCATTTATCTCTTTATCAGTCTCTTTTCATTTCATTTCTCATAATTAATTAGGCAACCATGCCTCAATTTTATATTTCATTTGCATTATCATAGCCAATAACCATGGCCTCATATCTCATATGATCTCAAATCACAATAAAGCAACTCTTCATAACATCATATCTTTCACTTTTCATTTCGTCATCACATCTTGCACATTTCACATTTCGTTATATTTCAAATCACATTAATCAATTCATTATTCAAATGGATATAATCAATGGCATTTACACATATTTTACATGCTCATCACAACATTCACATTATACCAAACATAACATTATTAATATACATCCACAATGCATTAGATTCCTTATCACATTTATAATCAAATATGTCTCAAGTCTCATTATCATATGAATGTATGCACTAATGTAGTTTGTACTTACCTTAAAACCAACTCGCACCAATTTATACACTTACTCTTCCAAGAATTCTCAACACTTAGATTAGGGCAATTCAACCTCTTCACAACCTAATCCAAAAAGGAGTATTAGCAAAATGACCATATGAATAGTAAATTCTGGTTTTGGACTAAACTTAATCATTATTTTGAAAAATTGTATAAAATAATCTACTTGACTAAAAACTCTAAACTTTTTACAGAACTAAATTTTACATCTTAAAATCATTCCATTAAAATTTCAGATCAAACTGAACACAAAATCTTGGTCAAATAGTTCACCCAACCAGACTGCCCCAATTGCCCTGCATCCTGGCAGCAGTTCTGAACTTTGTGAATTCCATAATTCAAATTCAATCAACGTGGTTCCAAATTATTTTTCTCAAATACTAGACTCACTAAGAAACAGCATATTCAAAATTCAATTAGATATTATTTTTCTACATTTTATTCAAAATCCCGAAAGATAGCTGTCTCAGTTAAGGTACCTGCTGGAACATGTCTAATAAAAATAATCTTTCCAAAATCATAACCATTCCAAAATCGAATCAACATATTTTTCAGTCATTCTAGACTCATAGAGGTACAACATATCAAAAATTCACTTCAAAAATATTTTTCTATATTTAATTAAAAATCATACAAGTTACAGCCTTTACTATTTGTAAAACAGAAAAGATTTCACTAAACACAACTCTTACTCTTCCATCACCAACACCAACCTAACTTCTTATCTTTAATTCCATTTCCAACACATACAAACACACCACAAGCAATCCTAACCATATTATCAACAACACTTCATCAAACTCAAAAATAACTTCAAAAACAACAAGAGCAATCAAGAGAGAACTTACCAAAATAATGAAATTTCTTGAATTTCTAACTTGTTTTCTTGAAATCTCCTTCAATTTTTTTGAGCTTGAGCACAAAACTCTCTCTTGCTCTCTTTTGTCTCATTAAAGTGGCTCTTTCCTTGCTCTTTTCCTCTAATTCTTAAGTTTATGGTGATTTTCTTGAAAAACCACACATAAACTATCTAATTCCCATAAAAATTTGAATTACTTCCAATGGATTCTAAGTTTCAAGTAAAGAAATGAAGGAAGATGAAGAAAGTAAAAGAAATGGTGATGGTGAAGATGGAGTCCACGTTTTATGGAAGGAAGAAGAAAAGAAAATGAAAAAAAAAACAAAAAGAGACAAAGTCAAATTTATAGTCTTCAAACATTCTCCACCAAGTCTTTTAAAAATAAAATAATCAATTATTTCTTCTTCCACTCATTTATTTCTTCTAATTAATTCATTAATTCAATAATAAACAAATATCTTCTTTAGTTGACCATCCATTTTGACTTGTATATATGTTATTTATATTTCCATATATACAACATATAAACTCTCTCTTAATTCTTTTTTCTTTCCAATTACACATATACATTTAATTCAAATAAAACAACAATTATATCAAAACTTCTAAGGCACACTTTGGGATATTACATAATAAAGCTAAGAACCAACTAGGGCAAACTCTACAATGACATGCTCAACGACATGGGCGTATCCCTGACCGTGCACTAAACTCAAAACACAGAAGCTTTGACATGCTCAGTGACATGGGCGTGTCACTGGCCGTGTCAATCCTCCCTCAATATAGTGGCTATGACATGCTCAGTGACATGGGCGTGTCACTGAACATGTCAATCCACCAACAACACAGTAGCTATGACACGCTCAGTGACATGGACGTGTCACTGGTAGTGTCAATGCTACTACAACGCAGAAGCTGTGACACGCTCAGTGACATGGGCGTGTCGCTGGTTGTGTCTCCCATCCAGAAAATAGAACCATTGACACGCCGAAAGACTTGGCCGTGTTCATGGGCATTTCCAGGCCAAAAATCCTAATTTCGGCAACAACACCACATCCAACAAACCTCTTTCTTTCACCATCTTTCACTCCAAAAAAATTTAACCAAACACATCAATAAACCATAATAACTTGCAAAAACACCAAAACAACCCAATACATACATCAAACACAAATCACAACCATCACATACACAAAACACAACACTTGCTCATCCAACACCAAACTTAACCTTTCCTTCAAACCAATCCCAAAATCAACACCAATAAGATTAAACACTCTCAAATACACCAAAATCAAATATACACATACCATCAACAATCAAACACCAAACTCAAAACACCAACTTAAAAGAAAACCAAGGAATCAAGTGGAAAACTTACCAAAAGTGATGAAAACCCTTAAATTTCCAACTTAATCACTTGAAACACCCTTCAATCTTGAGTTTGGATGAGCAAAATCTCTCTTTCCTCTCTTGTTATGGTGATAGCTGGCCAAACAAGGAAAGAAGAAGAAGAAGATGAAGAAAGAAGAGCAAAGTCAACTTGCTAACCACTCTTAACCACCCAACCTTCTCTTTAAATTTCAAACAAGCATTTTTAATAATATAATATTCATAAATATCCACCTCCACTTAACTCAAATTTCCATTTCAATTAATTCAAATAAAATTAAATATTTCTTTTGACCTTAATTAAATGTTGACTTATATATGTTGTATATATATCTCCATATATACAACATATACATACTCCTCTTTCCTTTCTTATCTTCTCACTTAAACATATATAAAATTATATACTTTATATCATTTAATCCAATGTCAACAATAATTATTCCAAAAATTTTAGGGTACAGTTTGGGATATTACACTTCAAATGTAAATTCTTCTAAAACCTTGAAGTGAATCGGGGATCTCGATCAGACACCAAAGAAATTGGGACTCCATGCAATCTCACAATCTACTAATATACAACTTAGCCAACTTCTCCGGAGAATAGTCCATTCAAACTGGAAGAAAATGAGCTATCTTTGTCAATCGATCAACAATCACCCAAATTGCATCATGCTTCTTTTGAGTCAATGGCAAACCAGTCACAAAATCCATTGTTACTCGCTCCCATTTCCATTCAGGCACTGATAAAGGTTGGTGCAACCCTATTGGAAGTTGATGCTCGGCCTTCACTCTCTGACAAGTGAGACACTTGGATTCAAATTTCACTATGTCCCTCTTCATACCTAACCACCAATAGTGCTGCTTCAAATCATGATACATCTTGGTACTCCCAGGGTGCATAGCTAAAACAGATTGATGTGCTTCCTCTAAAATAATCTTTCTCAATCTTGCATCATTAGGAACACACAATCTATCCTTAAACTAAAGGCTGCCATCATCTCTCACAAGAAAATCTCAGCTCTCTCCCTTTTGGCAATCTGACCCAACTTTCTAAATTTTCTCATCAGCGAACTGAGCCTCTTTAATCTGATCCAACAACACCGGTCTCAATTGCAACTGAGCTAACAAAGCTCTATCATTACAAGGCTTAAAACTAGAATGTAGTGCTCTCAATTCAACAAGCAACGAGAGCGAATAAGCAGTCAAACCTGCCAAAGACTTCCAACTCAAAGCATCTGCAATAACATTCGCCTTACCAGGATGATAATCAATCAAACAGTCATAGTCTTTGATCAACTCCAACCATCGTCTCTGCCGAAGATTCAGTTCTCTCTGAACCCCCAAATATTTCAAACTCTTGTGATCTGTCTAGATGAAACACTTCTCCCCATACAAGTAGTGTCGCCAAATCATCAAAGCAAACACTATAGCTGCCAACTCCAAATCATGCGTTGGATAATTCAACTCATGCTGCTTCAACTGCCTAGAAGCATAAGCTATGACTTTACCCTCTTGCATCAAAACACATCCTAAACCATTATGTGAAGCATCACTGTAAATCACATATGGTTTATCTTGCACAGGCAAAGTAAGAACAGGAGCTTGAGTCAACATCTCTTTCAACAGCTCAAAATTTGCTTGACACTGATTTGTCCACTCGAATCTAACTCCCTTTCAAAGTAATCTGGTGAGTGGAGTAGCTATCAAAGAAAAACCTTTCACAAAACTTTAATAATAGCCTGCCAAAACCAGAAAACTTCTAACTTCAGTCACTGACTTTGGTGGACACCAATTTAAAATGGCCTCAACTTTACTCGGATCAACTCTAATGCAATCTGCTGAAACTACATGACTGAGAAAAGTCACTTGATCAAGCCAAAACTCACACTTCGACAGCTTAGCATACAATTGCTTCTCTCTCAAGGTCTGCAACACAATCCGCAGATGCTTATCATGCTCCTCCTTATTATGCGAATACACTAAAATATCATCGATAAAGACCACCACAAACTGATCTAGATAAGGCCTAAACACCCTATTCATCAAATCCTTGAAAACTCCTGGTGCATTCGTTAATCCAAAAGGCATCACCAAGAACTCATAATGCCCATACCTTGTGCGGAAAGCTGTCTTAGGAACATCTTCAGCTCTGACCCTCAACTGATGGTACCCTGATCTCAAATCAATCTTGGAAAACACTGTTGCTCCCTTCAATTTATCAAAGAGGTCATCTATTCTAGGCAAAGGATACTTATTCTTGATAGTCACTTTATTCAACTGCCTATAATCAATGCACAGCCTCAAAGTACCATCCTTCTTCTTCACAAACAAAACAGGTGCTCCCTACGTAGACACACTAGGGTGAACAAACCCTTTATCCAATAACTCCTGCAACTGCACCTTCAACTCTCTCAACTCAGCAGGTGCCATTTGATAGGGAGTAATAGAGATGGGAGTGGTACCAAGCAACAAATCAATACCAAACTCAACATCTCTCTCAGGGGGTAACCCTGGCAACTCCTTAGGAAACACATTTGGAAATTCAACAACTGTGGGTATACTATCAAGCTGAGAACCCAATACCCTGGTATCTATAACATGAGCAAGATAAGCCTCACATCCCTTCCAAATCAACCTCCTAGCTGCAACAACTGAAACAAACATTGATGCAAGTTGTCTCTGCTCACTAGATACCATTACACTTCTACCATCACTGGTTTTCATGGTAACACACTTCTGTTGACAGTCTACCACAACTCCATGCTTAGACAACCAATCCATACTTAAGATCAAATCATACTCCTTAAAAGGCATTTCAATCAAATCACCAAGAAACTCCTCACCTTGCACCACAACTGAACTATCTCGGTGCACCTTGCTAACAAACACACTATGCCCTAAAGGATTTGTCACCAACACATCAAATCCTAGGGACTCAGAATGCAATTCAGTCACAGGCAAGATAGATGCACTTATGTATGAATGAGTAGATCCTGGATCAATCAAAGCAAGAACTGAAATGCCAAATAAAGAAAATGTAGACCCTTCTCCTTTTCAATTTTTGATTTTATGCGTGCATAAAATATTTTCAGACTCACTTTCAATATTTTTCCACGCAGGAGGCAAGGAGAAGATATAAGGGCCAACTAAAAAATAGCTGAAATTTTTGCAAAAGGAAGAGTAAAAAGAATGGAACATTAGAACTCTCAAAAGAATGAGGATGTAAAAGACAAAAGATTAGTCCAGCTAGAAGAGCCAAAGCCAATATAAGACCTAATCTCCAAGGATGAAGATTCAATTTCAAGGGTGAAGACCCACAATCCATTAAAGAATGAAACAACCAATTAAAAGGAAGTTAGAATTCTCAACTGATAAAAGGTCAGTCAAATTCAATCTTGGGTCTAAGTACCCAGTCTCGGGTCCAAGTACCCAAATTCAAAATCCAGTTTCAGGTCGAGAACCCAAATTCAAATCCAATTTTGGGTTGAGTAACCAGAATCCAGTTTTGGGTTGAGAATCCAAATCCAATCTCGGGTCGAGAACCCAAATCCAGTGTTGGATCGAGAATCCAAATCTAGTTTCAGGTCGAGCACCCATAATCCAAAATTGGATTCCTTGGATCGAGCAGCCAAATCCAATTTTGGATTGAGCATCCAAATCCAGTTTCAGGTCGACCACCCACAATTCAATCTTGGATCGAGCATCCAAATTCAGTTTCGGGTCGAACACCCACAATCTAGTCTTAGATCGAGCATCTAAATCCAGTTTTGAGTCAAGCACCTACAATCCAATCTCAGATCGAGCATCCAAATCCAGTTTTAGGTTGAGCATCTAGAATCCAATTTCTAGTCAAGCACCCAAAATCCAATTTAGGATCAAGCATCCAAATCTAGTTTTGGGTCGAGAACCCAAAACTCAGTCTCGGGTAGAGAACCTAAAACTCAGTCTTGGGTTGAGAACCCAAATCCAGTATAAGGTTAAGAACCCAAGTCCAGTCTCTGGTCGAGGACCCAAAATCCAATGTCAGATCGGGAACCCAAATCTAGTTTAGGGTTGAGAATCCAAAAATTCATTCTCGGGTCCAAGTACCCTGTCTCGAGTGTAAATACCCAAACCAAATCTTTTTCGAGTTTAGAACTCATTTCGGATCCAGAACCCAAAC
This sequence comes from Garcia nutans, assembly GCA_947685225.1. Taxonomy (NCBI): domain Eukaryota; kingdom Viridiplantae; phylum Streptophyta; class Magnoliopsida; order Malpighiales; family Euphorbiaceae; genus Garcia; species Garcia nutans. Next base: position 33,396,652 of record CANTUV010000005.1, on the reverse strand, counting down.
CAACTTCAACCTCTGGTAGAAAACCCATCCTAACCCAAAATCTGCTCAAGGTCATATTGCTTTTCACTCTCTTCTACTGAAAGTCTCAGATCATTCAAGCAGGGGGCAAACTGTAGACCCTTAATTTTTGACCAAGTCCACTCCAATGATTTTAATCCGCCCAAAATAATTTTTGGGGTATTTGTTATTTATTTTAATATTTGTTATCTATTCATTTTAATATTTATTATTTATTCTAATATTTATTTTAATAATATAATATATATTTTAATAATTATTATTACTTATAATATTTATTTTATTTCTTGTTTATCATTTATTTTTATAATATTTATTTTATTTATTATTTAATTTTAATGATATAATTAATTATATAATATTTATTTTTAATAATGAAAAAAAAAAGATAAAAATTAATAAAAATCGGATGGATTGGAGAGCAACGCGCGGAGAACTGGGCAGTCGCGCCCAGTAGCAGCTCGCCCCTAGCAGCCAATTCTCACCCAGCACAGTCTTGCACGCCCAGCCCGATCGTCGCGCAGCAGCGCCCAGCGCCAGTCTCACTCCTATCGACGCAGTTTTTGCCAAAACCTTATTTTACTTAGTTTTTTATTTTATTTCCAAAATAATTTTTATTTCCTTAACCGCACAATATTAGGTTTTTTAATTAATTCCCTATAAATAATACTATTTAACACTCTTGAAGAGAGGACAAAGAGATTTTTCAGAACTGGACTTTTGGACTTATTTTTTTCTAAAATCTTTTGCAAATATTTGGACTTTAGAATTTTTAAAGGACAAAAAGGACTTGGCCTTTGGAACTTTGGATGACAACAGACTTTGAAACAAGCAACTGGAGCAAACTTTTCGTCAATTTATAAATGGAACAACTTCAAACAGCAAAGAATAATCTTATAAAGGTAGTAGCATACTGCCTTTGTCTCACTCAACCAGAATTCCAACAAAAAATTGTGGTGGAGCTAACAAACGACGGTAAACTTTAAACCAATTCAATACTTCAATCCTATTTTCATAAACCCTAATCATATTTTTCTAAAACCCTAAATTTTAATTTTCAACACCAAAACCTACAACCTTAGAAACCAGTTTTCAAAATTTTTTGGGGCACTGCCTCCTTAACCCCCGCCGGCTAACCGGCTAGCAGGATCGTTCTATAGGCTCATCAAAGGGGTCAATATTTATTTGTGTATTATAAGTCTTTATATTTAATTCCCTTTATTTAAAACCCTAATTTAGTAATTAAAATTCTTAAATCCCTAATTTAAGATGTAATTTTTAAATTTATACATTTTATTATTTTATTTAGTTTTACATTTGATTATGTAATTTATTATATGTTTTGATGATTGATTTATTTAATTTCAATGTTTGATTTATTTAATTTATCATGTATAATTATTTTCTTGATTATTATTTATTTACTAAAATTGTAAGAGGTATGTTTCCATATTTTGGGTACCTCATATTGTGAGCTTCATGTAATCTAAGTTATTTTCATACTTTGGGATTAATGTAAAGGACACATTTCCACCTTTCGGTAGGTGTCCTATTTAGTTTTAGACATTGGACCAATATAAGGACATGTTTCTATCCTCAGATGGGTGCCTATTTGTTTGTTTTATTTGGACCTTGCCATGATTTTTAATAAAGTATTTATTTATTCTATTGATCGCATGTAGCATGGATAATATTGTATTAATTAAGAATTTTATAATATTGAGACCTGATAAGGAGGTCGGTTCCAATGAACCATGCATTGAAGGGGTGCTGGGCCATTTCTCATCTTCCCCACACGTACCCAACTTTCTGAATCCATTAGGGGGTTAGGGATTCCTTAGGAATTAAGTCATCCACCCCTTTCTTTTTCCCGGTCCATTTGGGTGGCGACTCCATTTTATCTGGGCTTAAGCCCGTGTTCTCTAAGGCCCCGAGCCTAACAGTGTCGAAGTCATAAGAACCATTCCACATGGGAGTGGGGGCAAAAATTCTCGCTTACACATGCATTGCACTAAATGTCATTGATCCTTTCTGGCTCACAGACCTGAAGTACAGTAGTTCAGGGACATACGACAACCCGACCTACATTAGTGACTCAGAGTTCAATGAAGATACAATTAATTTCACTCCTAAAGCAATGGATCTTGAGCAAATTTAGAAAATGGTAAATGATGCCCTCAACTCCAAAATAAAAGAATTGAAGGAGGTCCTAGCCGAGACTGTGAGAAGCCAACTCCTTTCACTATTAGAGGATAAAACAATGTTGAAGCATCTGCTAGTAACAAAAAGCAAAAGGATAAGTGAAAGGCTAAGATAGTCAAAGTGGCCTTTGATGAAGACAGAGAAGCTATGGACGATGATAACTGGGAATAATACTTCCAAGATCAACAAGAGGACAAGAAAGAAAAGAAGACTATAGAAAAGAATGCTGAATTCGTTGATGTCAAGAAGATGATGGCAGATCTAGAGAAGAAGTTTAAGAAGAAGTTGAAGGCTGAAGAAGTGTTAGAGGTGGACAACTTATTTGAACAAGATGAAGAAGTTCCTTACAAGTTCAAAATGCCTTCTTTCGCCAAGTATAATGGTACAAGAAATCCTCACTTGCATTTTAAGCAGTGCATCATAGCTATGCAATCTGCTAGAGCTACCAAGGCTCAAACTCTAAGGTATTTCATGCTCTCATTGGATCTTGTTATGCAAAACTGGTTCAACACCTTAGAGGAAAGTACCCAAAAGATTGGGATATGCGGTATAAAGCCTTCCTTCAATAATATGGATACAATGTCAAACTGAAAGTAACCCTGATAGAGGTGTAAATTAATAGACAAAAACAAAACAAGAATTTTATTGATTATTTGAAAAGGTGGGTAGTAAAGCTACTCTTCTCAAAAAGAGGCTCGATGATTCTGATTAGATCATAATGATAGTGAGAGGTGTCCTACATAATGTTCATGAGAGACTGTGTCACACCATTATTAGAGATTTTAAAGATCTTCTACAAGCTGGCTTGTAAATAGAAGAGTGGAAACGTGAGAAGAATCACTTTTTTGAAAGGAGGAATGAAAGAGGAAACTACCAATGTGGCAGTCAGAGTGCACAAAAATAAATGGATGTCAATGCAACTAATGGTCAAGGAAATAGAAGATAGTTTTCAGATCTGGGAAACCTTTGTCATGGGTATTCAATAAGTTACAAAAAAAGAGTTATTACAATCATTGGCTCCTTAACCGCTACATGATCCTCTGCTATCAAACTTTGATGCCAAGGCCTTCTATCAATTCCATCAAATGCAAGACATGAGATAGAAAAATGTGCTCGATTAAGATATGAAATCAAGATCTTATTGACAGTGATAAGCTACCTAAGCCGGATAAGTCTAATACCAAGAGCAATCCTTTGCCTAAATTTGGAAGAGTACCTCCACCAGCAACCATCATGAAGCCTGACTGGCCCATTGATACAAACTCAAGTGAAAATCACATAGAAAGGTTCACGGTGAAGAGTACTCTCAAAATCTCACCATACCAGGTTAAGTCCACTTAGACCATGTCATTGTTTGACCATACCAGTGAATGTAAATTTGGCATATTCATCCAATAAGATTCACGGCTAAAAGTCCTCCAAATTTTTTAGAGTACCATGAAAGTCCGCCAAGACTATCTCAAATTTCAATATGATCTTTGTAGAAAAAATTGTCCAAATTCAAGGGTACTTCTAGACCCTTGATTTTGGCCCTGGCTAGTCTGGTGCTAATTCTAAACCTTTGATTGGACTAATATATTGCAATAGGACTTAAAATAAGCTAATTAAACTTTTAAAACCCTAATTGGGTATGTTTTAAAAGATTTGGTTGGCTTTTACACAATACAGGTTCACTAAACCCTAAAACGGGTTTGATTCAAAGGTTTGGTTGCTTTTTCACTCAATTTAGATGGTTTTTGGTCAATAGGGGTGTCCCATATCAAATGGGGGGCCTCCCAATTCGATATGGGGCTACCCCATATCGAATTGGGGAAGCCCTAATTTGATATGGGGTTGTCCCATATCGAAATAGGGCCACATTTGGGATAGCCCCATATCAAAATGGGGAAGCCCCATTTTGATATGGGGTGGTTTATTTCAATTCCATGTTGAATCCGGATACCTACTTCAATATGGGCTCAGTTTATGTAGAAATGAAGTTATTTTAATTTGAGACGGACTCAGTCCATATCAAATTCAAGTAATTATAATTCTATATGGACTCTATTTGTGTCAAACCCTTGAATTTGACATGCATTAGAATAAACCATTCTTAAATAGGAAAACTTTCATGCTTAACCTGATAGAGTGATTATAAATACATGTTTTTAAAACCTGAAGAAGGGATCTTTTTGGACTTTGGCTTTTGGTTGGCTGTTGGAACTCTGGAAAATTGAGTATCCATCAACAAAAACCCTAAGACAGCTTCATAAACAAGAGAAACAACAAGCTTAGATGAGGAAAGACCAACAACACACCAACTCTATAAAGGCAGTGCACACACTGTCTTTGGCAAGCTCATCCAGAATTCTCATTCAAATAATTTTGGCGGAGCCAACAAATGACTGTATGCTTTAAATTAAATAAATACTATATGTTTTGATTATTTTAAACATTGAAAGAGCTCGTTCTTCATCTAATTAAGATCACAGTAGGCAATTCCTTCTAAAAACAGTTTGTGTTAGTTTATAAGAAGTGCAGATAAGTATTTTGATAAGTCATAACAAATACAACTAGTAAACTTATTTGGCATGGATTGTTTATTTGTTTTTATCTTATGGTTATTTAATCAACATGTTCCTCAGAATCATATTAAAGCTTTTCTATATAAAACCTCACAGTAGCTTTTAATACTAAGAAAAAATAATCACAGTGACTTAATTCGTATAAACTTTAAAAATTTGATTAGTTTTTCACTAACACTAAACCCTAATTGCATGGTATTAAACCTAAACCTAATTTTCAACACAAAAACCTATAACCCCACAAGGGACGCTGCCCCCTTGACCCCCACCTGCTAACCAACTAGCGGGACCGCCATATGGGCTCGTCGAAGGGGTTAATAGTTATTTGTGTATTATAAATCTGTGTGTTGAACTTTCTTTTTCAAAAACCCTAATTTTGTTATTAAGATTTTATAACCCTAATTCAAGATGTAAACCCTAAATTTATATATTTATTGCTTTAGTTAATTTTAGATTTGATTATGTAGTTTATTATGTGTTTTGATGATTTATTTATTTAATTTTAATGTTTAATTCATTTTGGATGATTATTTTCTTGATTATTATTTTCTTATTAAAATTGTAAGAGGTATGTTTTCATGATTGGGTACCTCATTAATTAATTTTCATGTAATTTAAATTATTTTTATATTTTGGGATTAATGTAAAGGACACGTTTCCATCTTTTGGTGGGTGTTCTATTTACTTTTAGACATTGGATGATGTAAGGACACATTTCCATTCTTGGATGGGTATCCACTTATTTGTTTTGTTTGAACATTACTTTGATTTTAATACAATGAAACTTTCTATTCTAATGATTGTATGTAGTATGGATAATGCCATTATAGTTAAGAATTTTATAATATTAAGACTTGAAAAGGAGGCTAGTTCCAATGAACTGAGCATTGTGGGGGTATTGAGTCATTTCTCACTTTCCTCATGCGTACCCAACTTTTTGAACGCAAAAGGGGGTAGGGAATTCTTTAGGAATTGAGTCATCTATCTCTTTCTTTTTCCCAGCCTATCCGGGCGGCGACTCCATTTTCTCTATATTTAGGCTTGTGTTCTCTAAGACCCCGAGCCTAACAGTGCTGATGTTGCAAGAAACATTCCACAATGGGAGTGGGGGAGAAAATTCACACTCATAGTACTCCCAGAATTTGAGCATACTATCATAAGTCCAATTGGACCGTATGAATTCCTGACTAGACATTTACAAACATTTCAAATCTGTAGCAGTTACTCCTCTACTCAATTAGTGGATGCCACATGGACCAACCATTGGAGGAGTGTCGGGTAGAAATTCAAAAAGTATGACCAGACTAAGAGAAGTCTAACAGGCCTTATTAAATTATTACTGGACCATATGAAGTCCAACCATGAAGTTGCTTTGGATAATAATTAAAGCGGTAGACAAGATTCAAACATGATGGCACCCACCTCAAATGGTTAATTGAAGGCTTAAAGGCTATAAATACCTTAAGAAACTTCATTTTTAAGATGTGTGATTGACATAGACAAGATAAACAACTTTCATTTCTTTGCATCAAAATCTTTATTTATATTGTTTCAGTGTTGGGCGTGAGCTTTGAAAAACTTAGGTTTTAGAGTGAGCCTGGGAAAACACTTGTTGGGTTGTGAGCAAAAGACTCAAACCATTTAAAAATTTGGTGTGAGATTGTGAAAACACTAAGTTAGAGTTGAGCTTGTAAAAACTCAAGATTAGTGGAACCTTAACAACTTGTTAAGGAAGTAGGTGTAGGATTGAGGTAATCCAAACCACTATAAATTCTTTATGTGTATTCTTCTCTACTCTACTCCTCTCTTGCTTTGTTTGATCTTAAATTTTTAATTTACCACTACTTCTTCAAAAAAAAAAAAAACAATTGAACCCCCCTTCTTGGTTGCCATCTTGGGGTCATAGTTTCATCCTCTTAGTGGAGTTCCTTCAATGCTCTATCAAAAGATCAAGTTTCCAAATAGGGATGAGGTGGTAGTAATTGAGGCAGAGGACAATGAACTGGTTAATGCTCTTATGATAGAAAGGCCTCTCAACAATTTTCAAGTGGCTGGTATTTTTGAAGATGTGATAGGAGGTGCTAAGGTTTTGACCATAATGAAGTAGATGAATTACCTACAGGGAATCGGTCTTGGGAAAGGAAAAAGAGGTGTGATGGATCTTCCAAATTTCAAAGCTCAAGAATTTAGAAAGGGGCTAGGCTATGAAGGAACAAATGAAGGCATTCTATTAAAGGGAGATAAGAAGATGTAATTCCCTCCACTGGAGATGATATTTGTTAAAACTTCAAAATTGGGAACTCTACAAGGGAATCCAGAGCCTATCATGTTCATGGAAAAGATGATTCTAGATTTTGAGATTTTTGGTGATGTTGTTTTTTGCTAAACAGGTAAAAAAGAAGCTCAAGACTTGTTGATCTTTCTTGGTAGGTATAGTTTATTAGTGGAGATAGTTTGAATAAGCATACATACGAGATAGACAATATTCAAACTCAATGAGACCTTTGGCCAAGTAATGTGTATGTGCTTATCTGAAGTGCAATGGTTCTTGCTCAAATAGAAATGAATCTCGAGTTTAGTACGATAACTAGGGTTATCATGTTATAGATATGTTAATTCTAAAAATCGAGTCCTGAGGTATAATGACACTGACTTGTAAAGCCAAAATAAGATTTTTTTTTAAAAATGTGTTTTTGTTATACAAAGCCTTCAAGTTAAGGAAAGTATGTTGAACCATCGAACCTCAAAGGACACATTGGGCAAAGTAAATGATTATTGGCAAGGTTATGAAGAAGTTACCAATTGACCTGCTAAATCATAGTTTGAAATGGATGTATATCTACTGTTTGGGGCCTCTACTACTCATATTTTCAATATCTTGAACATAAAAGTCATAAATGTGAAGCCTTCTGTCATTCCAAAGCAAGACCTTAACCAGAATCTAGAAGAAACCAATGAGAACACTTCAGTGATCACCTCAGTTTGTGAGTCGTTGGAAAAAACTGTAAGTATAATCCATGCATATCATGCATACATGAGCATATCACATTGCATTTCATTATCTTGTGTTACCTATCATTTGTCAAAGTGAACAGCAAACACCCTGTGAAGCAAAGAAGAAGAGGATATGGAATCAGGGGGCATGGAAGGCCCATTGCTTGCGGAAGCTCTAGTCAATACACAAACATCAATCAAAGCCTGCATGAGAAAAAATCATTCTTTTGAGCCTACGCATGGGGCAAAGTTTCACCTTTCAATTTTTTGAGTTTATGCGTGTACAAAAAATTTTCAGATTCACTTTTAATATTTTGCCACACAGGGGGCAAGGAGAAGATATAAAGGCCAGCTAAAAAATAGCTAAATTTTTTGCAAAAAGAAGAACAAAAAAACATAAGAACCCCAAGAAAAAATGAAGATGCAAATGACAAAAGATTAGTCCAGCTAGAAGAGCTAAAGCCAATATAGGACAAAATTCCAAAAGGATGAAGATCTAATTTAAAGGGTGAAGACCCAATGCCAAGGATGAAGATCCATTTTGAAGGGTGAAGACCCGATGCCAAGGATGAAGATCCACTTTAAGGGGGTGCAAACCCGATGCCAAGGATGAAGATCCACTTTGAAGGGTGAAGACCTGATGCCAAGGTTTAAGATCCACTTTGAAGGGTGAAGACCCGATATCCAATAGATAAAGATTCATGTTTTAAGGGTAAAAACTCGATCTCCAATGGATAAAGATCCATTTTTTGTGGGTAAAGACCCATAATTCATTAAAGAATGGAACAACTTGTTACATGGAAGACTGAATTCTCAACTGACAAAAGGTTAGTTAAATTTAGTCTCGGCTCCAAGTACCCAATCTAGTCTTGGATTGAGAATCCAAAATTTAGTTTTGGGTCGAGAATCCAAAATTCATTTTTGGGTCGAGAACCCACAATCCAGTCTAGGGTTGAGAATCCAATTTAGTCTCAGGTTAAGAACCTAAGATTCAGCTTAGGATCAAGAACCTAAATCCAGTTTTGGGTTCAAAACCCAAAATCCAGTTTCAATCAATAATCCAAAATCCAATTTCGGGTCAAGAACCCAAAATCTAATTTCAGGATGAGAACCCAAAACCAGTTTCATTTTGAGAACCCAGAACCCAAATCCAGTTTAGGGTTGAGAACCCAAAATTCAGTCTCTGATTTAAGTACCCAGTCCCAGGTCTATAACCCAAATCTTTTTCGAGTCCATAACCTAAATAAAATAAAATCTCGAGTCCAGAGTCCAATCCAACTCCAACCTCAGGTCGAGAAACAATCCCCATCCGAATCAGCTCAAAGTCATGTTGCTTTTCACTCTCTTCTACTAAAGTCTCAGATCATTCAAGCAGGGGGCAAACTGTAGTCCCTTATTTTTTTTACCAAGTCCAGTCCCACATTAATTACAAGTAAAATCTAAAGATTTAAAGTAGTATAAAATAATTTTTATATTATTTATTCTTTATTTTAATAATATTTTTATATTTATTATTTTAATAATATAATATATAAAATAAAAAGAAATTATAAATATTTATTTATAATATAATATTTATTTTTAATAAAAAATAAAATAATAATAATAATAAAAAATAAAAAATCAAACAAGCGGTTACCTGCGTGGCAAGTAAGGCCTGCGGCGAAACACTTGCCCAGCTCGCCCAACACAGCAGCTCATTCCTCGCAGCAGCCCACAGCTCAAGTGTTAGCAGCCTGTAGCGCAAGAAATCTCCACAGAAGCCCACCCACTCAGCAGCCCGTGCCAGCGATCCTCATAGCCCGCAGGCCCATGTACCAACATGCCTGCCAATTTTTGCCTAAACCTATTTTTAATCAGAAACCTCAATTTATTTCTTGAACATATTTTATTTCCTTAATAGAGTAAGTTTTTTTTTTCATATAAATAACAAGACTTTGAACGTAATGGGGGACTGGAATTTTTAATCTTGGACATGGAATTTAAGATTGGAGACTCAGGGGGAAAAACTTTTGGAGACTTTGAAATGGAGCAGCTATTAGGAACTTTCAGCAGGGAGCAAACTTTTCTTTAGGACTTTTAACTGCTCACTCTAGCAACGGAAAAAGCAACAGAGACAGAGAGCAAGAAAGAGATCAAAAGCTTGAGACCTCCAACCAGAAGGCATAATGCAACTGTCATCAATTTGTTTCAACCAAGATTTTATATAGTTTGATCCACGTAAAATATTGGTGGAACCCACAACTGAGGTTTGCAACTTTCATCTAATAGTTTTTAAGTTTACAATAATTCAATTATTCTATTTCATTGTTTAGTTTTCATTTTTGTTTCATTGTTTGCTTTTATTGTTTCATTGATCACAGTAGTCATTAGCTTATTTAGTTATTTCATGTAGTAACCATGTCCACAACTTGATGTTTCATTTATATTTAGTATCCACAAATCTATAATTCATAGGATTAAAATATAATTCATTCGGATGTCTTGGTTTCAATGTTAATTAATCAAACGACATTAAACTGTTTATTTGTTTTCCAAAATCCTAAACTATTATTTTTCAAAACCCTAATTTCATTCAAGAAACTCTAATTCAAGATCTAAACCTAAATTTCTGTCTATTGCTTTATTTAGATGCTTGATTTATTAGATGTCTTAATAAATAGTTTATTTTTCTTTAATTTTATGATGAATAAATGGATGAATATTTTCTTTATTATTATTTGTTTATTAATAATGTAAGAGGTATGTCTCCACTTTGTGAATACCATCTTATTTAAGCCTCATGTAATTTAAATTATTTTCATATTTTAAGATCAATGTAAAGGACATGTTTTCATCTTATGGTGGGTGTCCTATTAGTTTTAGACATTGGACGATGTAAGGACATATTTTCACCCTCAGATGAGTGTCCGTTTATTTATTTTATTTGAACATTGCTTTGATTTTAATACAATGATGTTTTTATTTTAATTATTTTATGCAATATGGATTATATCATAATAATTAAGGATTCTATATTAAGACCTAAAAAGGATGCCAGTTCCAATGAACTGGGCGCTGTGGGGGTGCTAGGTCATTCTCACCTTCCCCACGTATACCCAACTTTCTGAACCCAATAGGGGGTTGGGGATTCCATAGGAATTAAGTCATCGACCCCTTTCTTTTTCTCGACCCATTCGGGTAGAGACTCCATTTTTCTCTGGGCTTAGGCTCGTGTTCTCTAAGGCCCACGAGCCTAATAGTGCCAAAATCGCAAGAACTATTCCACTTGGGAGTGGGGACGAAAATTCCCACTCACAATATGTTAAGAAAATAATTAAACAAAAAAGAGTGGAAATCTATTTAGATTTCATTATTACAGTGGAAACATGGAAGTGATTTGAAAGATAAGGATTGATGAATAAATAAAATTAGTCAAACTAATTGGAAACAAATATAATGTGTATATATGTTTATAAGATAAATGTATATGAAATAATTGCTCATATCTTATAAATTTACAGTAATAAACAAACAATTTAAAAAGAAAATTTTTTATACCTGAAGATATTATGATTAAAAATAAATTGAAATAGTGAAATAAATATATTGCCTGATTATACTGATGTTAAATATAGTTTTCCAATTAGCTAAAGGGTGAATATCCATAATGACAGTGGGCACTTTGTGCCACAGTGGACACATTTTATATCCGAATGATATTGGCTTTTATGCCAACAGTGGACGCTTTACGTCATAGAGGATTTTTTATCCCATTATTTTTGCAGTGGGCATTCATGCCATAGTAGGCCTATGGCCATATCATTATAGTGGCCATGTCACTGGGCATGTCAACAATATTATTTTTCCACATTAATGACATGGCCAATGACACGGCCATGTCTCTGGGCGTGTCGTAGCTACAATAATGCAGGATTAATGACATGGGTAGTGACATGCCCATGTTATTGGGCATGTCAAAGCTTTTTATAAGGTGGGCGAATGACATGGTCATTGACACGCCTATGTCGTTGGGCATGTCGTTTGAAGAATTTGCCCTAAATAACTCTTTTCCTTGTCTTTCATCCTTGATTCCAGCTTAAATTACTATAAGGCTTCAAAGTCTAAAAGATTTTTGAAAACAACCTGTAGACCCTTTTTTTGCCAAGTCCAGTCCGACACTAATTAAAAGGCAATTAAGTCAAGTATAAAGATGTAAAACAGTCTAAAATAATTTTATAAACTAAAATATGGTCTAGTAAAATATTAAAATCTCAACATATAATAATATAATATTTATTAATTATTTTAATAATATAAAAAATAAAAAAGGAAAAAATATATATAATTGTTTATTTTATAAAAATATAATTTTTAATAATAAAAATAAAAATAAAAATAAAAATAAAAATAAAAATAAAAATGATAATTGATGAATTGGCGAGGGGATGCACTGCAGGCCTATCCTGCACGAATTGGCATGTGCCAGCACCCTCGCAGGCTCGTGTACCAGCATCCTCACAAGCCTGTGCTCGCAGTCCACGCCTATGGCCCTTGCAGCCTGCGCCCACAGGAAATTTTTGGCAAGTCCTAATTTAATTAAAGGTTTTAATATTTCCTTAATAAACAAGGATTAGGTTTTTTTGATTAATTTCCTATAAATAACGGACTTGAAGATTAAAAGAGGGAATTTTTGGACTGAGACTTTTGGACTTTCGACAAGGATTACCAGCAAAAACTATAGCAAGCAAAAAGAGAGGAATTATATAAAAAAAAAATAAACACAGAAGCATCAAGCAGCAAAAGAACAACCTTACAAAGGCAGTGAAACACTATCTTGGTCTTGCTCAACCAGAATTTGAAGTTTTGGCGAGCAGAAGTTTGATCAACGTGCAATTGTGGTGGAGCCAACAAATGACGGTATACTCTAAATCAATTCAATATAAGATGTTTTTATGGTTTTTAAATATTGAATGAATTTTATTATTTGTCTAAATTAATTCCAGCATATTATATTCACCACTTTTTATTTATATTAGTTTTATGTGAAGCATGTTTTGATGATGTTGCCTATTCTTCATAAAAAATAAATCCAGTAACCTTTTAGTTACTATAACTTGATCATAATCAATTGATGTTTTTTAATTAAATACATCAAGTGGTTATATTCTATATAAGTATTAATAAAAAATTCAATTGTTAAAATAGCCATAATTTTTACAGTAGCCATAATTTTTCCAAACCCTAAATACTTTTCCAAAATTCACCTAAACCCTAATTTATTCAAACCTTAAAAATTATAAAACCTTATTATCCAGAATCCTAATTTTCACAAACCCTAAATCTTAATTTATCTATTCTTAATTCTCCAGTAGCCAAATTCCTTTTTTTTTAATTTATACAGTAGCTCAATCCTTTTCAAAAAATATGTATAAAATGTTAGTTTTCTAAATTAAAACCCTATTTTCTAATTTTAAACCTTAAAACCTTAGTTTTAAATATAAACCATCAAAACCCTAATTTTATTCATGAAACCCTAATTGAGACGTAAACTCTACATTTATATATCTATTTCTTTACTTAAGTTTGGATTCATGCTTATTATATGTCTTAATGGATGATTTATTTTTATTTGATTTTATAATGAATGCTCAAATATTTGTTTATTGATTTGTTTGATTTATTATTCAAGGAATTGTAAGAGGTATGTTTCCACATTATGGGTACCTCATTTGTTAAGCTTAATATAATTTAATTTATTTTAATTTTTGGATCAATGTAAAGGATACGTTTCCACCAATTGGTGGGTATCCTATTTTATTTATTTTCTTTTGGACATTGAACATTTGTAAAGGTTTGTTTCCATCTATGGATGGGGGCCTAATCATTAATTTTGTTTGAACTTGTTGTGATTTTAATAAAGTGATTATTTATTCTTATGATTGCATATAGTCTGGATGATATCGGATTAACTAAGAATTTTATAATATTAAGACCTGAAAAGGAGACATGTTCCAATGAACTGGGTGTTGTGGGGGGTGCTGGGTCATTCTCACCTTCCCCATGCATACCCAACTTTCTGAACCCATTAGGAGGTTGGGGATTCCTCAGTAATCGAGTCATCCACCCCTTTCTATTTTTTCAGCCTGTCCGGGTGGTGACTTCATTTTCTCCGAGTTTAGGATTGTGTTCTCTAAGGCCCTAAACTTAACAATGTCAAAGTCGTAAGAACCATTCCACATGAGAGTGTGGGTGAAAAACCCTACTTATAGTGGCGACTCCACTGGGGATAAGAGAAGTTGATTCCGTTAGTGTTTATATTATTTTATTCTTTCTTATTATGATATTGTCCATTGCATCATTTAGATTGCATTGTGTGCATAAGTTAGGACGCCCGTGTTACCCATGTTGTGTTATGTAAGGGATACCATTCTTTCACTCAAGTATGGAGATCAAGCATAGTATAACCACTCATAACCTTATACCTTTTGGTGTATACTTGCTATGGGAGCCTAAAACCTTTCAACCCAAAGACTTAAGCTCATGTAATTGACCTAGTTATTTTTCTTAGGTTTTTTACACCAAATGCTTGTTGTTTGACTATAGTTAATATGTCTTGGTTTGAATCATGGCTTATTTGATTTGTTCTTTTTCTAATATGACCTACCAATATTGTAAGCTAAAAAAAAAACAAAAAGTAATAAATTTTCAAAAAGTTTCAAGCTAGTCTTTCAAAAATATTTCAAGATGGGTCAAAAATCTTCTTCCACCTTATTTCCCAAAACCTTCAAAGCCCAAAAAGCTTTGTAAAAAATTTATTTTTCATCAAAGATTACAAAGAGAGCTTACAAACTATTTAGGTCAATTATGAAATACCAAAAATCAATAGTGAGCCTAACTTATACTAAGAATTATTAATCATGTTCTTGTTTTTGGCATGAATCACTAGTTACTTTTTCAAATAAGAAATCTATTTATGATAAACCTCTTAATTTAGTTTTAATTCAATATAGCATAAGAGCTATTTTAATTGAGATTCAATGGGTTAAAACCTAATTATTGAGAATTATCAAGGACCGACTTCTATATTAGAAAATGCAACTACTGGTTAAATCATCCTAGGGATTTTTCAAGAAAAAAATATCACATGTTGGTATTTTGTTTATCATATACCTAGGAAAAGAGACTCGTCATTCGTGTGTGGAGGTTATAAGGTTGGAAGGAACTTCCTAATTATATTTGTTTGTTTGTTGTTTGTGCATACATGCATGCATGCATACATGCATTGCATAACATATCATTGATCCTTTCTAGCTCACAGACCTGGAGTTTAACAGTTCAAGAGCTTACGACAACCCAACATATGCCAGTGACATAGAATCTAGCAGTGACTCAATTAACTTCTCACCAAGAGCAATGGATCCTAAACAGATTCAAAGGATGGTGGACGACGCCCTCAACGCCAAGATGGAAGAACTGAAGGAAACCCTGGTTGAGACCATGAAAAGCTAACTGGCTGTAATTTTGGGGAATTCCGCTGAGGCATCTGCTAGCACTAAGAAGCCCAAGGACAAAGGGAAGGCTAAGATTGGTGAAGTAACCTTTGAAGATGACAAAGTAGTTGTTGTTGATGATGATGATGACTGGGCTCAATACTTTCAATATCCTCGAGACAAGTAGAAGGAGCCGAAGGTTGTTGAAAGATCAGCCGCGAAAAAAGGCTGAAACTTCAAATGTGGAGAAGCCGATTGCTGATTTGGAAAAGAAATTTGAAAAGAACTAAAAATTGAAGAAATGTCAGAGGTCAACAAGTTGTTTAAGCTAGATGAAGAGGTCCCATACAAGTTCAAGATGCCCTCCTTTGCAAAGTTTAATGGAAATTTGTGAAGCAATACATCACTGCTATTTAATCTGCCCGAGCTATCAAGGCTCAAACTCTAAGATACTTCATGCTCTCATTGGACCCTGTTGTCCAAAATTTGTTTAACACCTTAGAGGATGGTACTCAAAAGAGCTGGGATTTACTATATAAGGCCTTCATCCAACAATATGGGTATAATGCTGAATTGGAGGTTACTTTAATGGATGTTGAGTCCATTAGACAAAGGCCAAATGAGAACTTTGTTGACTATGTGAAGAGATGGAGGAATAAGGTTGCATTGCTCAAGAAGAAGCCTGATGAATTAGATCATATTAGGATGGCTGTGAGAGAGGTATTGCCTAGTCTTTGTGAAAGGATGTCTCATACACTCATCTAGGATTTCAAAGACATTCTGCAAGCTGGTTTGCAAATTGAAGAGTGGGAAAGGAAGAAGAACCGCTTTTCAGCAAGAAGGAATGAGAAAGAGATCTATCAGTCCAGTAATCAGAGCATAAAAAGGCAGTTGATGTTAATGAAACTGGTCAAGGAGGAAGGAGTCAATTTTTTAAAATTGGGGAAGCCGCTGTCTTGGGTTCTTAATAAGCTACAAAAGAAGGGATTGTTACAACTCTTGACTCCTTGTCCCTTACCTAATCCTCTTCCACCTAACTTTGATGCTAAGGCATTCTGCCAATTCCATCAAATGCAAGGGCACAAGATAGAAAAATGTTTGAGGTTGAGGCATGAGATTCAGAATTTGATTGATAGTGGGAAGCTACCCGAACCCAACAAGCCTAGCACCAAGGACAATCCATTGGCAATGTTTAATAGAGTGCCACCGCCAACTACTTTCATGATTGGAGGAGGTTTGTGTGAAAGTTTTGTCATGTCTTCTTTCCAAGACATAGATGGAGAGGCAACTAAAGAAGAAGTGGAGCAAAGCAAGATTGAACAAGCTATGGTTGGTAAAGAAGTAGTAATCTGTGATGTAAGTGAGTTTTGGGACTCAACTAAAAGTGATGATGATTCTGAGCCCAAGAAGGAAGAGTGGACCTGGTCCAAGGCCAAAGAAGATGAAGTTATGAACACTCGATCTGGTAAGCCTTATGCAAGGTCACCACCAAAAGAAGTAGAAGCTAATAAGGGAAAGGAAGTAGAAGCTAATAAGGGAAAGCAAGAAGAACATGACACAGTTCTTAAGCAATTGAAAAGAACCCAAGCATGTGTTAGTATTTGGGATCTATTGGCCACATCTAAGAAACATCATGAAACTATGGCCAAGGCTTTGGCTAGCATGCCAATTTCCACTTCTATAATGCTAGATGAGCTTGCTAATTTTGTGAAAGTTGAAGGAGTGATGAAGTGCGAAGATATTCAAAAGAAGAGCAAAGTTGATGTGGGAATGATATCATTTTCATATGCGAATTTACCATAAGAGGGAAGAGATCACATCTTCCCTCTCTTTATCAAGGTAGAGGTCAAAGGGAAAAGGAATCCATATGTAATGGTTGATGATGGGCTCACCATAAATGTCTGCCCACTTACGATCTTGCCAAAGCTTGCTTGTAAACAATAGATCAAAGCCCAACCAAGGAAACCATTAGGGCTTTTAACAATACCAAAAGACATGCTGAAGGGACTTTTAAAAGTCCAATTGAATCTATGGTAGAATTTGTGGTTTTGGATATCCCTGTCACTTTTGCACAACTATTGGGACGACTTTTGTTTCATCCTTTTGGTAGAGTTCCTTCTACAATCCATCAAAAGATCAAGTTCCCAAACAAGGATGAGAGAGTGGTCATCGAGACTGAGGATAATAAAGTGGTAGATGCTCTGATGATTGAGAGGCCTCTCAATGGTTTCCAAGTAGCTGCAATTTCTGATGATGAAGCAGTAGACCCCAAGGTCTTGACTATGATGAATAATATGAACTACATGTCTGGTGTTTGTCTTGGAAAGGGTTAGCCAGGTGTGATAAAATTTCCAGATTTTAAGACTCAGACTTCCAAAAAAGGGTTGTGGTATGAAGAAGCTAACAAAAATGCTCAGCCAAAGAAGAAATGAGAAGATGAGCTTCCCACCACATGAAGAGGTTTTTGTCAAAGCTCCAGACATGGAACCACTCCATGAAAAGCCCTAGTCAGTCATGTTCATGGGAAAATTGATCCCGAATTTTGAGATTTTTGTTGATGTTGTTGAACTGGTGGGACAAGTGAAGAAAGAGCTCATCCTACTAGCTGACAAGGAGCCCAATCCAAAAGGAAAGAAGTAAGCTATCCTGAAAGCCAAAAAGACTCTGGAGGAAATTGCTACTTTAATTGAAGAGAAGTTTGAAGATGTCTTGCTTTATAATTTTGAGAACAATGGTTTTGATTTTGATTTTAATTTGTCTACTTTGTATGAGGATGATGATGTTTTCTTTTCCAAGATGAATGCAATAAAGTCTGATTTTGCTTACTTGTGTGATATTTTTCCTGATGGTTGCATACATTTAAATAGTGATTACATGAGCATCTTTAATATTAACTCTATTGATACACAATCCTTAAATTTGGGAACAACCAATAAACCTAAAAACATTAGCATAGCATCCGACCTTACTCCTGATGAGAGAGAGAGTTTAAAAAAATATTTAAAAAATACGAAGAGGTTTTTGTTTGGTCTTATGAGGATATGCCTAGAACAGATCGAGACATAGCCAAACACCTGTTTCCTACTTACACTCACATGAAACCTATCAAAAAAAAGCTTAGACAATTAAGATCGGAATGGATAGAATTGATTAAAGAAAAAGTCACTAAACAAATACAAGTAAAGTTCCTTAAAGTGATAGATTATCTAGATTGGCTAGCAAACATTGTTCCCGTGTGGAAGAAAGACGAAAGAATTAGGGTTTGTGTGGACTATAGAACTTGAACAAGGCTTCCCCTAAAGATGATTTTTCTTTGCCCCATATAGATGTCCTTGTTGATAGTGCAGCCTCTAGCATGATACACTCATTTGTAGATGGATTTTCTGAATACAACCAAGTGTTAATGCCCTAGAGGATAAAGCCAAAACTGCCTTCATTACTTCGTGGGGTATATTTTGTTATATTGGGTTAGAGAATGCTAGAGCAACCTATCAAAGGATGGCCACCACTTTATTTCATGATATGATACAAAAACAAGTCGAGGTTTATGTTGATGATATGATGGTGAATTCAGATACAAAGAAGTAAAGTATAAGATAGAGTTATTCTTTGAGAGAGCAGTAAAGTATAAGCTAAGGTTAAACCCAAAGAAGTGTGTGTTTGGGGTTACTTCATGCATGTTTTTGGGACACATGATTGGTCCAAACGGCCTAACAAGGTTAAGGCAATCAAGGATATGGCAATCCCTAAGGCAGAGAAAGAAGATTAGGGGTTTATTGGCAAGTTACAATATGTTAGTAGGTTCATAGCAAAGCTCACCACCATATGTGAACCTATCTTTAAGTTACTTAAAAAGAACCAGCCAGTCAAGTGGAATAAAGAGTGTCAAAAGGCCTTTGAGTGTATAAAAGAGTATCTATTGAATCCACCTATTTTGAAACCGCCTAAACCCGATAAGCCTTTATTACTATGCTTAGCAATAGAGGAAGAGTCAATTGGAGCTATGCTAGCCCAAGCAAATGAATCAGGGGTTGAGCACGCAGTCTACTATTTGAGTAGAAAGCTCCTACCCTATGAAATTAAGTATAGTATCACTGAAAAGACTTGTATAGCTATGGCTTGGTCTTATAAGAAGTTGCGATATTACTTTTAGCCTTATATTGTGCAAGTAATTTCCAAGTTAGATCTAATGAAGTACTTGAGGGAGAAACCCTCTTTGATTGGGAAGTATGGTCGATGGTTGATAATTTTGTAAGAATTTGAGATTGAATATGTAACCAGGAAAACAATCAAAGGTAGAGCAATGGCAAAATTCCTAGCTTAGCAACCATTGTCGGATAGTGAACAGGTAGTCTTGGAATTTCATGGTGAGCATTTAGAGGCCATAGAAGTACAATGATGTAAGATGTATTTTGATGGGGAAGTGAATAGAAAAGGAGCAGGTTTGGCAGTCATACTAGAATCACCCGAAGGGGAGCTTATCCCTTTAGCTAAGGATTTGAAGTTCAGGGCAACCAATAATATGGTTGAGTATGAAGCATGTATTTTTGGTGTGGAAACCCTGATGATTATGAAGGTGGATAAGGTGCAAGTCTTTGGTGATTCATTGCTAGTAGCATCCCAAGCAAATAGAGAGTGGGAGTTAAAAGAAGAGAAGTGAAAACCATACCACCATTATTTGACCATGATGAAGAATTTTAAGGAGTGCAGATTTATACACCTACCAAAAGCAGAAACTAGATGGCCGATGCCCTAGCCACATTGGCTTCGTTATGGAAATATACTATCAACTTGTTTCTTAAGCCTTTAGTTTTGACTAGTTCATTAACTCCTTGCTACGAATATGAAACAATCATGGAAACTGATATAAACCATGATGCATGGTATGACACCATAAGATAGATTTTGAAGAATAAGGAATACTCATTGGGGGCAACAAGGGAAGAGGGAAGAGCCATAAGGCAATGGTCCTTACAATACATCACCTTTCGTGGAGAGTTGTATTGAAGATGGCCTGATGGGGTGCACTTGAGATGCTTGAGAAAGCCTAAAGTTGAGCACATCATGTTAGCAATACATGCGAGAAGTTATGGTCCACACATGAATGGTTTAGCCTTGGTTAAGAAGATAATTTGACAAGGTTACTACTGGTTGACCATAGAGTGAGCTTGTATTCAGTTTATGAAGATGCACTGGCAATTTCAAATCTATGGTAATTTGAATCACATGCCTCCTAAAGAATTGTATTTTATGTCTTCACCCTGCCCTTTTGTAACTTGGGGGATTAACATTATAGAGGAGATAAAACTGATGGCTTCAAACGATCACCGTTTTATTGTAGTAGCAGTGGATTATTTTTCAAAATGGGTTAAAGCCAAATCTTTCAACAAGCTGGGGGTAAAGCAAATGGCTAGGTTTATTGAAAAGAATCTCATCTGTAGATACAGGGTCCCACATAGTGTGATATCAGAGAATGGGGTACAATTTCAAGGAGCAGTTAGGGACCTATTCTCAAAGTGCTAAATCCATAATCATTGATCCTCCCCTTATAGACTGAAGGGTAATGGTGCAGTGGAAGCAACAAACAAGACAATTAAGCAGATTTTGTCCAAGATGACCAAGACATACAGGGATTAGTCAGAGATGCTTCCTTTTGCTTTATGAGGATATAGAATAAGTGTGCAAACCACAACTGGAATGACACTGTTTTTCTTGGTTTATGGGATGGAAGCAGTGTTGCCAATTAAGATAGAGATCAAATCATTAAGGGTTGTCCTGTAAGCTAAATTACCTAAGATGGAATGGGTAGTGAGCAGATACACAGAGTTAGCTTTATTAGAAGATAGAAGGTTAAAAGCATTGTATCATCATCAACTGTATCAAAGAAAGATAGCTCGGGCCTACAATAGAAGGGTTAAAATCAAGAAATTTAAAGTCGGTGACTTAGTGTTGAAGCAGTGTAAGACTAATTTCCCTGATCCAGGAGGAAAATTTAGACATAGTTGGGAAGGACCGTATGTTGTGAAGCAAGTCATGAACAAGGGTGCAATTAAGCTATCAGACATGGACGAAAATGAGTTTAGTGAGTTAGTGAATATTGACAGGTTAAAGAGGTTTTATATATAAAAAAAGATCGCTAGGTTGAAAACCCAAAAGGGTGGCCTAGGAAAAAGTTAGAGCAATCTGCTAGTTTCAAAAAGTCAAAAGGGTGGACTAGGCAACAATTAGGGCTAAATGAGAGCAAATTGTCAATTAGAAAACCCAAAAGGGTTGGTTGGTGACAGGAGTGATCATGTGTATGCTGGCTTTATGTTTGGTTGGTCCCTGATTTAATAAAACAGAGTTAATATTAAAATTATTCTATGTGCACTATTTCAAGTAGTTGACTAGATATGGTAAAATAAATAACACAACAGTGAAAGGTGATGACAAATTATAAAAAGAAAAAGAAACATCTTTTTATTATTTTCATTATTGTTCATCCTAGCATTATTTTTTCTAAAGAATTGACAAATGTAAAATCTATGGCACACGATAAGTGTATCGTGTAGGCCAACTTTCCTTCAGCAGATCCAAGAAGGCTTCAGTCAGATGGGGCATGTCCAAATCAGGAGAAAACTCAGAACCTCGAGGCCCGGCTCCATACTGATGATCAAGACTGTGAGGATCATATCAAGTACCTCGATGAAGAGCAAATACATCTGAATCATGACATAAGTGTTCTTCCACCAAGGTACCAACTAATGGATGTTAAATGCCGCTTGAGAGCGAATCTAATCAATCCAGTTGGCATATGAAGAAGTAGGATGGAGAAGTTTTTTGGCAAAATGATGTCGTGGCAAATATCAGGCAAAATCTAGTGATGGAATGTTGAGCAAGCAGAGGCTCTCCTGAAGCCAAATCTGTAAGCATAAGAAAACAAGTTTAAAAAATGCATGTTAGGTTGAAAACCAATAAGGGCGGCCTAAGCAAAAATTAGGGACGTTAGCTAGTTCTAAAAACCCACAAGGGCTTTCTAGGTAAAAATTAGAACCAATAAAACAAAATAAAAAATAAGAAGTCCTCTAAGTTGAACCGCAAGGGCGGCTTATGCAAAAATAAGGATGGCTCGCTAGTTCAAAAAACCCACAAGGGTGAACTAGGCAAAGATTAGAGCAATAGAATTAAAAGGCATAAATTGAAAACCTGAAAGGGCAATTTAGGTAATTACCTGTAGTAGCAAGGGACTTCTGGCCAATCTTTTTGAAGATTCTATCTTGAATTGATCCAATCCAACTAAGGTTTTAGCTAAAATCATGGGCATTTGTGACAATCCTCCTTCCATTTGGTCCACGATATCCAGTACTCATGGATCGATGCTTCCATCAGGAGAAACAAGCAAGAATTAGCCTAGCAAGCAAAGACAAAACTTGCATGCCCAAGTTTTGGTGGGACCCAAATGAGAAGTGCAAAAGTCAATCAAGGGACCAAGCAGAATTTTCTCACCTCTTGTCAACTGCAGAACTTCAGGCTTTGAAAGTTGAGACAACATTTGGATCTTTTGATGAGTTTTAGAAGTCAATATGGGCAATGCAATTGGTTGATTGCTTGGATATCCAAGGATGGCCTCAAATTCTTCGATCAAAGGACATATGTCAAAGTTATTTATCTTGAATATCCTAGATTTTACATCCCAAAAGGAAACCATGGCATGTAAAAAAATATGGTCCAATTTAACATTTTGAAAGCACTTCCAAGTGTTAATTTGAGACTAAGATATTTGTTCCAAATGAATGGCTTTCATGATTTTAAACAAACCTTTGATTTTCTTTAAATTAAGCTCTATCATACTTGAACTTAAAGAAAAACTCAGAATTGTTGAATGGGATTTTGTTGCCGTAATAAAACTCATAAAGAATTTCTTAGCTTCTGTTGAAATTATGGTATGAGTGGAAAATTGAAAGAAGGTTTATATAAGAGGTTGGCTTATATACCGAATTTGATGAGGAGTGGGTGTGAACAGGGATTTTTGCCCCCACTCCCATGTGGAATGGTTCTTACGACTTCGACACTGTTAGGCTCGGGGCCTTAGAGAAAATGGGCCTAAGCCAGGAGAAAATGGAGTTGCCACCTGGACAGGCTAAAAAAAAGAAAGGGGTGGATGACTCGATTCCTAAGGAATCCTCAACCCCCTAATGGGTTCGAAAAGTTGGGTAAGTGTGGGGAAGGTGAGAATGACCTAACACCCCCACAATGCCCTGTTCATTGGAACCAGCCTCCTTTTCAAGTCTCAATATTATAAAATTCTTAATTAATACAATATTATCTATACTACATACGATCAATAAAATTAATAAATACTTTATTAAAAATCATGGCGAGGTCCAAACAAAACAAATAAATAGGCACCCATCCATGGATGGAAACATGTCTTTATAATTGTGCAATGTCCAAAAGAAAATAAATAAAATAGGATACCCACCAATTGGTGGAAATATATCCTTTACATAGGTCCAAAGCTTAAAGATAAATTGAATTACATGATACATAACAATTGAGGTACCAAATTATGGAAACATACATCTTACAATTCCTTGAAACTAAAAATAAATCAAAGCATTCCAATATTCATCATAAGATCAAGTAAGAATAAATTATCAATTGAGACATGCAATAAATCATCCATCAACGTATATCATAAATATACATCTAAGCAATAAACATAGAAACTAGTGTTTTAGATTTCAACTAGGGTTTCTTGGGGAAATTAGGGTTTACAGAGTTCTTGTTTTAAAACTTAAGATTTTAGAGTTTTGGAAGTTTTATGAAAATAATACTAAGTTTTAGTTCTTAAGTAAATAAAATTGAAGCTTAAGAAAATAGGGTTAAAAGTGAGGTATTTGGAAAGAATATGCTACTGTGATAATTTGGAAAAACATAATTATTATTACTATTTAATGAAAGCTAAGATTACTGTAATAATTAAGTAAAAGGAGAACTAATTAGGGCTTTTTGTTTTAAGGGAATATAATTTAAGTTTTAAGAAAACACAACTTAAGATTTAGGTTTTAAAGAGTGATTAGGGTTTGAATTAAATAGATTAAAGCTTATGAAAATAAGGCTAAAAACTTAGAAGTTTGAAAAGAGTGAACTATTGTGATGATAATTAATTTTGACAAATAAAATTAAAGAGACATACCTATGTTTGAAGGCTTCACCAAAAATTATTGATGAAATTCTTAGCAGAGCTTAACACCAAGGTAGAAGATTGCTTACTGCCTTGATTACTTATTATTGCTTGTCTCCTTTAGTCCCTGAAGCAATTGCTAAGAAAAAGTTTGAATAATTCTTGAGTCAAATTCCCCCTTTCCTCTTTGTGTTTTTAATGTGGTATTTATAGGAAATTAAAAGAAAAAACCTAGTATGTTAAGGAAATTAAAAACTATTAAGAAAATAAAATTTAAACCAAGTAAAATAAGGTTTTGGCAAAAATCGGCAGCGCGCGCGAGCTGCTGGGCGAGACTGGCATGTGGGATATGCTGCTGGGCCTATGAGAATTGCCGCCGGCTGGTGAGGCTGACGTGCGGGCTGCTTGGCGTGCGAGCACTGCGGGATGGCGAGCGGGCTGGCGAGCAAGACATGCTTACTACCAAGATTCAACGGGTTGGGGTTCACCTGTAGCGAATTTGCCCAAGCCAATTCGTCACACATGCAGCTTTCATCGCCAATTATGCCATCGCCGATTTTTTATTTTTATTTATATATATTTTAAAAATAAATATAATTAATAAATATTAAATATTAAATAAAATAAATATTATCAATAAATAATAAATAATGAAATAAAACAAATAATAAATAATAAGTAAAATAAATATTATATTATTAAAATAAATAATATATACCACAAAAATTATTTCAGATAATTTTAAAATCTTTGGACTAGACTGGGTCAAAAATTAGGGGTCTACAGTTTACCCCCTACTTGAACGATCTGAGATTACAGCAAAAGAGAGTGAAAAGCAATGTGATTTTTTACTGAGTTTAGAGCTAGACTGGACTCCGTACCTGAGGTTGGTTTGAGTTCTGGACTAAAAAATAATTTGAGATTTAGACCCGGGGCGAGTTATAGACTAGAAAATATTTTGGGTTCTAGACCTGAGGTTAGTTCTTGACTCAAAAATAATTTGGGTTCTGGACCCAGGGTGAATTTTGGAAACGAAAATAATTTGGGTTCTGAACTCGGAGTAAGTTCTGGACTAAAAAATAATTTGGATTTTGGACCCTGGGTGAGTTTTGGACTCGAAAATAATTTGGATTTTGGACCCGATGTGAGTTCTAAAATAAAAAATAATTTGGGTTTTGGATCCGAAGTCAGTTCTGTACTCAAAAATAATTTGAGTTCTAGACCCGATGTGAGTTCTGGACTAAAATATAATTTAGATTCTAGACCCGAAGTGAGTTCTGGACTCAAAAATAATTTGAGTTCTGGACCCGAGGTGAGTTCTAGACTTGAAAATAATTTGAGTTCTAGACCCGAAGTGAGTTCTAGATTCAAAAATAAATTGAATTATCTACAGAAAATAATTATAGTCAGTAGGATATTAATAAAAAATTTACAAAAAATTTAACTATTTTTTACTATACCTATACGCTCTTGCTCCCTGAGTGGAAAAATATTTTAAAAGTGTAAAATATTTTTATACATGCAAATAGCTGAATAATTGAATTGAATAATTGAATTTTCTATTAAATACTATGTAAACACTATTAATAACTATTCATTCGCTATTTATCAACAATGATATTGACTCTTTTTTATCACGGATTTACTATTTCCATTTTTTTCTTTGTCTTTTCTATATTATTTGCCTATATAAATGCTCATTCTTACCATTTTCATTCGTCTCACACTTTCATAATTTCAGTTATACTTACATACTTGATATCTTGAGAGTAGAGAGAGCACAGAGCATATAGAGTTTAGTAATCAAATGAAGAAATTGCATAATTCAAGATCTGGCACTCGAACCATTGCTGACTTATTAGAATTTATCTGACAACATGAAAATAGAACTGTCACTCTACTAGCTGGAATGCAACTTCATCGTAGTTCTAATAAAAAGAGTGAGGTAACATTGGAATTTAATATTTTAGCAGTACAAATATTTATCATCAATTTTTTTTTTCATTGTTTTATTTTTATTATTTATTTTTTATTATTTATAATAAATTTGTAGGAAATATTCTTAATGCTAAATATAAATTAACTAATAGACTATTAATAATAATTGAATAAATAAATAAATATATAAAAAGTAACAAGTAAATTAGACTTTTGAAACTGTAGTATTTGTGAGATGATATACTTACCTTGTATTGGCCTACCTGGTTCGGTGTTAGCATGATCGCTGCGTTGTCCGGAGCAGAGGGTGTGTCTATAAGGCCCGGCAATGGTATGGTGTAGCACCTTCTCAGGTGAAACGAATCGTCCGAGAGTGCAGTTTTGAAAGCTTTATTTTGAAATTACCATCCGAGGAGCATCCGATAGATAAGAGTGTAGTTTAAGCATTGTTGGAGCAGTGGATGGATACGACCCATACTTTTCACCTACCTGTGGGAGAAATGACCATTGGCCCAGTCAATTTTATAGCCATAACTAGTATCTGGTACTATGGCCTTCCGGTCTCTCTTACCAATGATATCCTGACACACGAAGAAATTCAACAGTTAATCGGTATGGAATCGTCACCAAAAGAGTCCTTAAAGATAAAAATTGAGTCGATTTGGAGTTATTGGATGAGCTATGATGGAGGGGTTCATAGAGAAACAGTCGAGTATTTTCTTGGGTCGACTATTTTATGCAGTACCAAGTCTGCCATCCATTTGTCATTGTTGAGGGCCCTTACTGATATGGATATGGTACCGCTTTATAGCTGGGGTGAAGTTGGCCTTGCCTGTCTCTATCATGGCCTAGACAAGATTCGCAGGAATAAGAAGTCTTTCATTGGTTTCATTGTGATTATCGAGGTACTCTCTTCCACCATTGTCAATTCCATTCTTATACTTGTATGAATTTGATTTTCATTGTTGTTGTAGGTATGGGCATATAAGCATAATCTTGTGAGGGCGCCTGGCATTTCCTGAGAGAGAGTCAGGTATCCAAGGTTGAATTTTTGGTTTTCAGATGGTGCAGTAGTTCCTGGCTCTCACCATGTGCACACCTAGCGCTATCACTTGAGTTGCTTAACCAGGGCCAGGTAAAATAATATTAGTATACTTTAAAATTTAAATATAAAGTTTACTTACCATTTTTCATCTTGTATGCTGATTTGGCTTGGTGAAAAGTTGAAGAGTAGATGAACTAGACTCCTTCCATGAATGTTGCACTGCCTTTCAAGCTTACCCCCGAGTCATTGTTGGTCCTGTGTCTAGTGGCTGGTTTCTCGGGGAGAGGGTGTATGAGTGGTTCCTTGGTTATAAGCGATGGAAGATCCCAATGAATTGCCCGATATACTTTAAATATCACATCAATGCTAGAGAGTGCGTGGCAGTTAGCTCAGAAAGGTTATGATGTTGAAACCTTTCTCTATCCACCGGATGTGTCATATACCGCGTTTATTTGAGCAGGGCTCTTGAACTTTGACGTATCTCATGTTGATATATGGGGGATTCTCGAGGAAGATGAGGATAGTGATGAAGAGGAGTACTACAGAGAGGGAAGAAGGTTCATCTCTCATTCCGGGGCTAGCACCTCTTAGGTAAACTTTTACCATTTTTCCATTGCAATTACTCCTTTTTTCAACTTGTTTTGACTGTTTTAATGATTATTGAAGGCTACTGGATCATTTGGTCATGAGGATGGACCTTCCTCTGCCGCTCCTCCATTTGCTCTTTCTTATCAACCGAAGATGCCATCTCATCCGCAAGGCATTGATACGAGTTACCTAATAGGTCATCATGTTCCTTGATGATTTATGCTATATGTATGCATGTTTATGTATGCTCTTACCCTTTCCCTTTATGACTCATAACGGATTCTTAAGGAACAAAATAAGAAACTGCAAGAGGAGTTAGCTGCTAGTCTCTAAAAGGTTGTCCATTTTGAAAAATTGTGTCATCAGTCAGAGCAAAACTTTCGAGACTTCTGATTCTAGGGAATGAGGGATCTTGGTGCTTCATCTTATAGGGAGCCCCAAACTAATGACCATGAGATCCCTTCGTCTACTTCGGATGATGACCATTACAAATCTAAATTCCATGGTAATAGAGGTTCAGGTGCTCCTTCTTTGGGTGGACTCAGAACAAATGATATGCCTCTTCCTCCAATAGGCGATGACCTTTTTAGGGATTTGTTTGATTATGGACCACCCCCTTCTCAGTGATGCGTGAGTATTGTACTAATTGAGAAAATATTGCATTATTATTAATAATGATGATGATGATGATAATAATAATAATAATAATAATAATAATAATAATAATAATAATAATAATAATAATAATAATAATAATAAAAACAATGATGATAATAATTATAATTTGCACTTTTACTGCAACTTTTGACTTTCAATTTTTTTTATTATTTTGTATTATTATCATCATTATTATTACTACGGTATATTCTTGTAGACCCTTAATTTTTGACCAAGTCCAATCCAAAATTTTAAAATAAGTCTGAAATAATTTTTGTGGTATTTATTATTTATTTTATTTTATTTAACATTTTATTTTATTATTTATTATTCATTTTACTTATTTTTTTAAAATATATATATAAATAATAAAAAATAAAAAATTGGATGGACCAATCGATGAGTGACACATGGCAGGGCAATTCGCTGCAGGCACCAGCTGCAGCGAATTGGCCTGGGCCAATTCACTGCAGACACCAGCTACGACAAATTGGCTTGGCCTGGGCCAATTTGCCATAGTTGATTGCTGCGATGAATTGGGCAGTGTCTCGCAGGTGCTCGCCCAATTGTTCACGACCTAGCTCGTTGTTAGCGTCTCAGCAGCCCGTGCTAGAGCGTTGGCCAATTTTTGCTAAAATCCCATTTTTACTCGAAAACTCGAATAAACTTCCTAAATGGTTTGAACTTCCTGAAGATATTAGGTTTTACTTTAAAATTCTATAAATATGAGTCTTAAAACATAGGAGGGGATGGCCAAAATTACTAAAGATTGAACTTTTAATTTTAAAGCAACCTGAAGCAGCTAAGGAAAAATAACACTCCCATCCATAAGGCAACAAGTTGTGTTGTCTTGATCAAGGTCTCCCTAGAATTCCAACGGTACAATTGTGGCGGAACCAACAATGGAGGTTTGATCTTCACTAATAATTTTTTATATTCACAGTAGCCATAACATGCTTTCTTTTAATTTGTTAAAGTGTTTTGATTTTAATTTTTTAGTAGCATAAAATTGTTAAATTGATTTATATATTTTATGAACCAAAACCCTAATTCAATAAATCCTTAAACCCTCATCTAATTCCTTAAAACCCTTAAATCCTAATACTTCAGTGGCTAGCTAGCCTCAACCCTAAATTCTTTTGTTAAAACTCAAATCCGTAAACTATTTTTTTTGTCCAAAACCTTACACTGTTTTCATTAAATCCCAAAACCCTAATTGTTTTTCCAAAACCTTAATTTATTTCTCCAAATCACTATTTTTCTAAAATAATAAATTAAAACCCTAATCTATTTTAATGCTTGTTATCATAAAACCCTACTTTCAAATTATTTTACCCAAAACACCAAAACTGTAACCTAGTAGACTTAAAACCTAATTTGTTCCAGACCCTAGTCAAACAGCCTTAAAATCCTTAAACAATGATTCCCAAAACAAAAACCCCAAAACCTAAAACCCTAATTCCAATAAGTTCAATTTCCAAATTTAGGTCCAAACCCTAACTCCAAACCACAAACCCTAGTTTCTTAAACCATGACCCATAAAACCCTAACTTGTGTATTTAATCTTTAATTGTTATTGGAATTTTACTTTCTGTATTTAGTTTACATCTTCATATCTTGATCTTTATTTGGCTTATAATGAATGGTTTCCTTTCATAATGAATGGTTGAATATTTTTTATTGATTTACCTTATCTTTTTCATTATGTAAGAGGTATGTTTCCACCTTGTGGGTGCCACATTAATTAGTTCTTATATAATTTAAATTATTTTTAAATTTTGTGATCAATGTAAAGGACACGTTTCCACCTTTTGGTGGGTGTCCTATTTAGTCGTAGACATGGACAATGTAAGGACATGTATCCATTCTCAGATGGGTTTATTTTGTTTGAACATTGCTATGATTTTTAATAAAGTATTATTTATTCTTATGATCGCATGTAATATGGATAATGTCATTATATTTAAGAATTTTATAATATTAAGACTAGAAAAGGAGGTCGGTTCCAATAGACTGGGCATTGTGGGGGTGTTGGGCCATTTCTCACCTTCCCCAGACGTACCCAACTTTTTGAACCCATTAGGGGGTTGGGGATTCCTTAAGAATTGAGTCATCCACCACTTTCTTTTTTTGGGCCATCCGAGTGGCGACTCCATTTTTCTCTGGGCTTAGGCCCATGCTCTCTAAGGCCCTGAGCCTAATAGAACCAAAGTCACAAGAACCATTCCACCAGGAGTGGGGGCGAAAATCCCCGCTCACAATGGCGACTCCATTGGGGATAAGAGAAGTTGATTCCATTGGTCTTTATATTATTCTATTCTTTCTTATTATGATATTGTTCATTGCATTGTTTAGATTGCATTGCGTGTGTGAGTTAGGACGCCCGTGTAACCCATGTTGTGTTATGTGAGGGATACCATACTTTCACTCAAGGTATGGAGATCGAGCATGGCATAACCACTCATAGCCTTGTACCTTTTGGTATATACTTGCTATGGGAACCCAAGCCTTTTAACCTAAAGACTAAAGCTTATGTAATTAGCCTAGTTACTTTCCTTAGGTTTTTACTCCAAATGCTTGTTGTTTGACTATGGTTTATTTATCTTGGTTTAAATCATGGCTTATTTGATTTGTTCTTTTTCTAATATGACATACGTATATTGTAAGCTCAAAAATAATTCTTTTCCTTTAAGATCCTAAAGCCCAAAAGTATTTTGAAGAAGGTCATTAGAAATTGAAACCTTTCAAGATGGGTCAAAAATCTTTTTACACCATATGTCCCAAACAAACAAAATTATCTTTCATCTAAAAATACAACCTTTTCTTAAAGAAAGCTTACAAATATTTAGGCCAATTATTGAAATACTAAAAATCAATTGTGAGCCTAGTTTATAATAAGAATTATTAATCATAGACTTATTTTTGGAATGAATCATTAGTTACTTTTTTAATTAAGAAATCTATTTATAATAAACCCCTTAATTTAGTTTTAATCCAATATAACATAAAAGCTACTTTAGTTGATTGGATGGATTAAAGCATAATTAGTGGGAATTATCATGAATTGATTTTCATTTTTAAAAATATAACTATTGGATGAAACGTCCGTAAGAATTTTTTTAAAAACAAGATACCCCGTGTTGATATTTTGTTAACCATATACCTAGGAAAAGAGACTCGCCATCCGTGTGTGGAAGTTATAAGGTTGGAAGGGACGTTCTACTTATCTTTGTCTATTGTTTATGTACACATGCATACATGCATACATATATTTGCATCTTATATCATTGATCCTCTTTGGCTTACAGCCCTGTAGTATAGTAGCTTAAGAGCATACGGCAACCCCACTTATGCCGGTGACAAAGAATCCAGCAGCAACTCAATTACTTTTTCACCAAAAGCAATGGAGCCAAAAAAAATTCAAAGAATGGTGGACGACGCCCTCAATATTAAAATGGAAGAACTAAAGGATGCCCTGGCTGAGACCATAAAGAACCAATTGGCTATAATTTTAGGGAACAATGTCGAAGAATCTGCTATCACCAAGAAGCCAAAGGACAAAGGGAAGGCTATGGTTAATGAAGTGGCTTTTGATGATGACAAGGTAGTCATCGATGATGATGATGACTGCGCTTAATACTTCTAAGATCCTCAAGACAAGAAAAAGAAGCTGAAGGTTATTGAAAGATCAGCTGTAGAGAAAACTGAAACTTCAGATGTTGAGAAGATGGTTGTTGACCTGGAAAAGAAGTATGAAAAGAAGTTAAAAATTGAAGGAATGTCTGAGGTCAACAAGTTGTTTGAGCTAGATGAAGAGGTTTTGTACAAGTTCAAGATGCCATCCTTTGCAAAGTTTTATTGAACTGAAAATCCTCACCTCTATGTGAAGTAGTATATCACTGCTATACAGTCTGTTTGAGCTACTAAGGCTTAAACCCTAAGGTACGTCATGCTCTCATTGGATCCTATTATCCAAAATTGGTTCAATACCTTAGATGTTGGCACACAAAAGAGTTGGGATATGCTATACAAGGCCTTCATCCAACAATATTGATACAATGCTAAATTGGAAGTTACTCTAATGGAGGTGGAGTCCATTAGACAAAGGCCGAATGAGAACTTTGCGGACTATATGAAGAGGTGGAGGAATAAGGCTGCATTGCTCAAGAGAAGGCCTAATGAATTCGATCAAATAAGAATGACTATGAGAGGAGTGTTACCTAGCCTTAGTGAAAGGATGTCTCGTACACTCATGCGAGTTTTTAAGGACCTTTTACAAGCTGGTCTACAAATCTAAGATTGGGAAAAAGAGAAGAACTGCTTTTCAACAAGAAGGAACGAGAAAGGAAACTATCAGTTTAGTAACCAAAGCATGCAAAAGGAAGTTGATGTTAATGCTACTAGCCAAGGAGGAAGAAGGCAGTTTTTAGAATTGGGGAAGCTGCTGTCTTGGGTCCTTAATAACCTACAAAAGAAGGGATTATTACAAACCTTAAATCCTCATCCTTTGCCTAACCCTCTCCCACCTAATTTTGACACTAAGGCATTTTGTCAATTTCATCAAATGCAAGGGCATGACAAGGATAAATGTGTGAGATTGAGGCATGAGATCTAGAATTTGATTGACAATGGAAAGCTGCTTGAGCCCAACAAGCCAAACACCAAAGACAATCCACTGCCAAGGTTCAATAGGGTGCCACCACCGGTGACCTTCATGATTGGAGGAGGTTTGCATGAAAGTTTTGTCATGTCTTCTTTCCAAGATGTGGATGGAGAAGCAACCAAAGAATAAGTGGTGTTTAGCAAAATTGAACAAACTCTGGTCAGAAAAGAAGTAGCAATCTGTGCTGTGAATGAATTTTGGGATTCAAGCGATAGTGATGATGATCTAGAACCCAAGAAGGAGGAATGGACCTGGTCTGAGCTTGAAGAAGATGAAGTGATGAACACTAGATCTGGTAAGCCTCATGCAAGGCCTATACCCAAGGAAGTAGAATATAATAAAGGAAAGGAAGTCAAAGTTGGGAACAAAGAAGAGGAAGATAACACTATGCTTAAGCAGTTGAAGAGAACCCAATCAAGTGTCAGTATTTGGGACTTATTGGCTACTTCTAATAAGCACCATGAAACTATGGCCAAGGCCTTGGCTAGCATGCTTCCACCTCTATAACACCGGAGGAGCCGGTTAACTTTATGAAAGTTGAAGGAGTGATGAAGTGCGAAGATATTCAAAAGAAGAGCGAAGTTAATATGGGAATTGTATCTTTCTCAGATGTGGATTTATCAGAAGAGAGGAGAGATCACATCCGCCCTCTCTTTATGAAAATAGAAGTTAAAGGAAAAAGGACCCCATGTGTGATGGTTGATGATGGGTCCGCCATAAATGTTTGCCCACTTAAAATTTTGCAAAAGCTAGCTATGTTAACAAGGGATCTAAGCCCAATTGAAGTAACCATTAGGGCTTATGACAATACCAAGAGGCATGGCGAAGGGAATTTCAAAGTTGTTGTGAAGGTTGGTCCAATTGAATCTATGGTAGAATTTGTGGTTTTGGACATACCTGTTACTTTTGCTCTACTTTTGGGACAACCATGGTTTCATCCTCTTGGTGGAGCTCCTTTCACCCTTCATTAAAAGATCAAGTTCCCTAACAGATATGAGACGGTGGTCATCGAGGCCAAAGATAATGAGGGTGTTAATGCTCTAATAATTGAGAGGCCTCTCAATGATTTCCAAGTAGCTGCAATTTCTGATAATGAAGTAGTGGACTCCAAGGTCTTGAACATGATGAAGAACATGAGCTACCTTCTTGGTGCTGGTCTTGGAAAGGGCAAAGCCGGTGTGACAAAGCTTCTAGATTTCAAGACTCAAACTTCCAAGAAAGGGTTAGGGTATGAAGTAGCCAACAGAGATGTTCGACCAAATATGAATGAGAAAATGAGCTTCCCACCACTTGAAGAAATTTTTGTCAAAGCTCCTAATATGGGGCCACTCCAAGGAAAGCTTGAGCCAGTCATGTTCATGGTAAAGTTGATCTCGAGTTTTGAGATTTTTACTGATGTTACCAAATTGGTGGAACAAGTGAAGAAAGAGCTCATCCTGCCAACTGAC
Source organism: Garcia nutans (assembly GCA_947685225.1). Classification (NCBI taxonomy): domain Eukaryota; kingdom Viridiplantae; phylum Streptophyta; class Magnoliopsida; order Malpighiales; family Euphorbiaceae; genus Garcia; species Garcia nutans. The sequence continues at coordinate 33,361,897 of CANTUV010000005.1, read as the reverse complement.
AAGGAGACCAATCCAGAAGGAAAGAAGGAAGCTGTCTAGAATACTCCAGAGGAGATTGCTGGCCTAGTTGAAGAGAAGTTTGAAGATGTTCTGCTTTATGATTTTGAGAATAATGATTTTGATTTTTACTTTAATTTGTCTGCTTTGTATGAGGATGATGATGTTCTCTTTTCCAAAATGAATGCAATAAAGTCTGATTTTGCTTACTTGTGTGATGTTTCTCCTGATGGTTGTATACATTCAAATAGTGGTTACATGAGCATCTTTAATATTAACTCTATTAATACACAATCATTAAATTTGGGAATAACTGAAAATTCTAAAAACATTAGCATAGCATCCGACCTTATTCCTGATGAGAGAGAGAGATTTGAAAAAATATTTAAAAAATATGAAGAAGTTTTTGCTTGGTCTTATGAGGATATGCCTGGAATAGATTGAGACATAGCCGAATATATGATTCCTAACTATACTCACATGAAACCTATCAAACAAAATCTTAGACGGTTATGATCGAAATGGGCTGAATTGGTTAAAGTAGAGGTCACTAAACAAATAAAAGTAAAGTTCCTTGAAGTTATAGATTATCCAGATTGGCTAGCCAACATAGTACCCATACCGAAAAAAGATGGAAGAATTAGGGTATGTATAGACTATAGAGACTTGAACAAAGCTTCCCCTAAAGATGATTTTTCTTTACCTCATATAGATGTCCTCATTAATAGTGCAACTTCTAGCATGCTACAATCATTTGTAGATGGATTTTTAGGATACAACCAAGTGTTAATGGCCCAAGAGGATAAAGCTAAAACTGCCTTCATTACTATATGGCGTATATTCCGTTATAGGGTGATACCGTTTGGGTTAAAGAATGCTGGATCAACCTACCAAAGGATGGCTGTAATATCCTCATGTATGCCTTAGAAGTTTTGATTATGTTGTGGTTGTAAGTTGGATTGAATGTATATGTTATGTGAAGAGAAAAGAAATTGGTAAGAGAATGCTTGTGTATATGTGTTTTGGGAAATAAAATAGGGTTTAGAGAGAAGTGTATATGTTGTTTATATGGTTGTATAATTAACATATACATAAGTCAAAGGAAGAGTCAATGCAATAGAGATATTTATTTTGTGGCATGTGTAATTACCTATGTGGACATATAAGAGACAAAAGTTAAGTTATATGGAAAAGGGTGTTTTAGTAATTGCTTGGTTAAAATCTCTTGGTGGAGATTTAAAGAAGAAAAGCTTGTTGACTTTTGTTGAATTTCTTTTCTTCTCTTGTGTGTGCCGGCCATCCAAGAAGAGAAAGAGCTTGAGAGGTGTTTGAAGATCTTAACTCAAATTGAAGAAGGAATCAAGGGTTTTGGTTAGAGATTTGTGGATTTTCTTCATTTCAAGTAAGTAATCTTGTGTTTTCCTTTGTTAATTTTGAAGTTGTGTCTAAAGGAAATTGTGATTTGTTGATGTGATGATTTGGTGTGTTTGATATGTGTTTATAAGTGTTAAAATTGATGGTGAGATAAAGGATTGAATTGGTGTTGGTTTGATTGTGAAAATTGTAAGTTTAAGTGGGTTTTGATAGTGGAAGTTCAAGTGTGAAGTTGGTTTTAAGGTTTGGAGTTGATGAATGATTTAATGTTTGGTTAATGTAAGTATTATGTTAAATGTGCAAAATAAGTGTTAATGAGTTTGATTACACCATTTGAGTGAGTTTGTGTTGGGTATTATGTGTTTAAATGCATTTGGAAGAGTTGGCCATAAATAGGGTTTGTGTTCTTGAGTGACACGGCCAAAGGCAAGGGAGAGACACGGCCAAGTCATGAAAAATTTTGGATGTGTTGGAGTGTTTTTGGGAGACACGGCCGTGTCCCCAAGCCGTGTCAGATACTGTGGTTTTTGGTGAGAGACACGGCCACAAGCTCGGCCGTGTCACCTAGCCGTGTTGGCTACTGCCTCTTTTATAGTTGAGAGACACGGCCGTGTCCCTCAAGTGGGTTGCCCGTGTCCCTCAAATGAGTTGGATATTGTTTGATTTCTTTGTTCTTTTTGTATGGTTTTGATTCTTCAAAGATAGTTTGGTCTCTAAACCTAAACATAAACACTTTGTAAACAAAGAATGACCTAAACAAATGTATGTAGATGATACTAAACTTATGAATAATGATCTTTGGATTAGGTTTCGAAGAGATTGGGTTGCATTAACCTAAATGTGGAGAATTCTTGGAATAAAGAAATGTATAAATTGATGGGAGTAGTTCTTGAGGTAAGTACCAATACATATGATTGTATTTATTTACATGATTTGAGGCTTAACACATTTGTTTGCAAATGTGTTAAGTAGTTTACTATATTGTTAAAATAATTTGACTAAGGTGATGATTGAATGAGGTGAAAGTTGTGAAGATCATTAAAAGGTAAGCATAAATCCTATTTGATTGTATATCCTTATATGTCCTTGAACCTTAACACATTTGGATGAATGTGTTAAATACTCTATTATATTGTGAATGTAAATGAATAATGTCAATTTCTATATATATATATAAAGGATGATATATGAAATGGGAAAGATAGGAAGAAATGAGGATCATTCTTAAGGTATGTGCAAATTATTATGATAAATGCTCTAATAATGAATGGTGTTTATGTATTTTGAGAAATGATGAAATGTTATGTTATATGCATTGTGAAACTTGTGAATGGCAATGTATTATATGAATAAAATACTTTGAAATGTTATATCAATGATGCTATATGTATCATATGGATTGAGATAGGATATGTTGTGAAGCCATTGTAATTGGCCATGATGATTCAAATATGATATGAAGCCATTGTGATTGGCTATGACAATTCAATTGAGATATGTAAGGCATGTTTGCCTAAATGATGATGAGAATTGTAAATGATATTGGTGATGGAATGATCAATGAATTGTGTGTCTAATATGTTATTCATTTTCAGAGTTTTGTTGTTGGTGGCATGCCTAATAGTAACAATCTCTTGAAGTTAGGTTGGAATTGATTCCTTGAAGCCTAATTGAGATGTTACAACCCTTGAAGCTAGGTTGGGTTGGTTCTTGAAGCCAAGTTGGGTTGATGCTTAGCATGCTTTGCTCCCCTTGAAGCTTGGTTGAACCTAATCCTTGAAGCCTAGTTGGGATAATGATAAATGTGATAATTAAACCAAAGCATTAACTCTGAAAGTTGAATGACATATTAGTGTTTTGGGCCCGAGTCTGTCTTTGTTGCCAATGTGAAATACAAGTGTTGAAATAAATGAATCATGATTGATGAATTGTGAATAAGATAATGTTATGAGGTATGATATGTAAATGAATAGTGGTTGATGATAATGGTTATCTTCATTAAAAATGTGATTCGTGATTGGTATGATATGTAATGTGTGTATTGCAATAGTGATTGATATGGCATATAATGTGTGTATTGCAATAGTGATTGGTATGATATGTAATGTGTGTATTGCAATAATGATTGGTATGGTATATATAATGTGGGTGTATTAATATATTGGTGATAGATTGGGGTTGGTGATAATATTATATATATATATGTACATTATATATGAAATTAGCTAAGATATATGAATGATGCAATTAAAAAGAAAAGATAATATGATAAGAATTAATTATACATTGAATGGATATATCATTATATGTTAATACTTCTATACTATATGTTTACATTTTTTTTTTGGACTACTAAGCTCTCGGGCTTAGCGCGGGTGTGTATTCGCGCAGGTAAATAGGTGAAGATATGAAGTCTCTCATTATGCCACAAGAAGAGTAAGAGTTTGTCGAGACCAACTAGAGGGTAATGCATACATGTAATACTTTTAATTTTGATGTATTTCTGATAAGAGAGTATTTATATGTATAAATGTAATTTGGATAAAGATAATGATTTTATAAATGTTATTTAAATTAATGTATTATGGTTTAAATTCGGTTACAGGTTTTTTAAAAAGGTAACGAAAAGTAGCATTCTTATACTTTATATACTTACTGTATGTATACTAGGTATATGTATAGTACTTATATAGGGTATCGGAGTGTTACAATGGCCACCACCTTGTTTCATCATATGATACACAAAGAAGTCAAAGTGTATGTTGATGATATGATGATGAAGTCAGATACAAGGGAACAACACTTCAAAAACTTAGAATTATTCTTCAAAAAAGCAGTGAAGTATAAGCTAAGGTTAAACCTGAAGAAGTGTGTGTTTGGGGTTACGTCGGGCAAGTTGTTGGGACATGTGATTGGTCCAAATGGCATTGAGATTGACCATGACAAGGTTAAGGTGATCAGGGATATGCTAGCCCCTAAGATGGAGTGAGAAGTTTGGGGATTCATTGGTAGATTATAGTGCATTAGCAAGTTTATAGCAAAGCTCACCACAATCAATGAACCTATCTTCAAATTGCTTAAAAAGAATCAGCCAGTCAAGTGGAATGAAGAGTGTCAAAAGGCCTTTGAGCATATAAAGGAGTATCTTCTAAATCCACCTATTTTGAAACCACCTAAACTCGGTAAACCCTTGTTACTATACTTAGCAGTAGAAGAAGAGTCAATAGGAGCCATGCTAGCCCAAGCAAATGAGTCTGTGATTGAGAATCCAGTCTATTATTTGAGTAGAAAGCTCTTACCTTATGAAATTAAGTATAGTATCATTGAAAAGATCTGTATAGCTATGGTTTAGTCTTCTAAGAAGTTACGACATTACTTTCAATCTTATGGTGTGCAAGCAATTTCCAAGTTGGATCCGGTGAAGTACTTAAGGGAGACACCCTCTTTGATCAGGAAGTATGGGTGATGGTTGATAATATTGGAAGAATTTGAGATTGAGTATGTAACCAGGAAAATAATCAAAGGTAGAGTGGTGGCAAAATTTTTGTCCCAACAACCATTACCAGATAGCAAAGAGGTATTCTTGGAATTTCCTGATGAACATTTAGAGGCCATAGAAATTCAAGGATGGAAAATGTATTTCGATGGAGCAGTAAATAGGAAAGGAGCAGATTTGGGAGTCATACTAGAATCACTCGAAGGGGAGCTTATCCCTTTAGCCAAAAAGTTGAAGTTCAGGGCGACCAATAATATGGTAGAGTATGAAGTATGTATTTTTGGTTTTGGAAACCCTAATGATTATGAAGGTAGATAAGGTGCAAGTCTTTGGCTATTCATTGCTAGTAGTATCCCAAGTAAATGGAGAGTGGGAGTTAAAAGAAGGGAAACTAAAACCATACCACCATTACTTGACCTTGATGAAGAAGAATTTTAAGGAGTACAAGTTTATAGACCTACGAATAGAAGAAAACTAGATGGCTGAGGCCCTAGCCACTTTGGCTTCGATATGGGAAAATCCTATCAACTTATTCCTTAAGCCTCTGATTTTGACCAGTTCATCAACTCCTTGCTATGAATATGAGACAATCATGAAAATTGATACAGACCATGATGCATGGTATGACACTATAAGATGGTTTTTGGAGGAGAAGAAATACTCATTGGGGGCAACAAAGAAAGAAAGAAGAGCCATAAGGTGATGGTCCTTACAATACATCACCTTTCATGGAGAGTAAAAGCACCGTATCATCATCAACTGTATTAAGATCAGAAAGCTCAGAGTCAGCGACTTAGTGTTGTAGCAATGTAAGCCTAATGTATCTGATCCAAGAGGAAAATTTAGTCCTAGTTGGGAAGGACCATATATTCTGAAACAAGTCATAAACAAGGGTACAGTCAAGTTATAAGACATGGACGGGAATGAATTTAGTGAGATGGTGAACATTGACAGTTGAAGAAGTTTTATGTATAAAAAAAAGAGTTCGCTAAGTTGAAAACCCAAAAGGGAGGCCTAGTCAAAAGTTAGAGCAGTCCACTAGTTCCGAAAACCCAAAAGGTCTAGTTGGCAATAAGAGTGATCTTGTGTATGCTGGCTTTATGTTTGGTTGTTCCTTAATTTAGTAAAACAAAGTTAATATTAAAACTATTCTATGTGCACTATTTTAAGTATTTGACCAAATATGGATAAAACAAATAAACACAATAGTGAAAGGTGATGACAAATTATAAAAGGAAAAGAAAAATCTCTTAGTAATGTTTTCATTATTTTTATATCCTAACAATATTCTTTCTAAAGAAATTGACAAATGTAAAATCTATGGCCGATGATAAGTGTAGCGTGCAGGCCAGCTTTCCTTCAGCCAATCCAAGAAGGCTTCAGTCAGACAAGGCATGTCCAAGTCAAGAGTAAACTCGGAACCTCGAGGCTCGACCTATACTGACGATCAAGCCGATAAGGATCATAGCAAGTACCTCAATGAAGAGCAGCAAGAGGAACATACAAAAAATACGTCAGAATGGTGATACGAGAAATCTTCCACCAAGGTACTAACCAACGGATGTCGACTGCAGTGCGTGTGCAGATCCAATCAATCCAGTCAGCATATGAAGAGGCAGGATGGGATAGTTTCCTAGCAGAGTGATGTCGCAGAAGATATCTGGTGAAATCCATGGATGAAATGTCAAGCAAGCAGAGGCACTCTTAAAGCCAAATCTGTAAGCCCAATAAAGAAATTATAAAAATAAAAAGAAATAATAATGCCCATTAGGTTGAAAATCTGCAAGGGCGGCCTAAGCAAAAGTTAAGGCAGTTCGCTAGCTCTGAAAACCAGCAAGGGCGGTCTAGGCAAAAATTAGAACCAAAAAATAAAATAATAAGGAAAGGGTCCACTAAGTTAAAAACCCATAAGGGTGACTTAGGCAAAAGGTAGGACAGCTCGGTAATTCTGAAAACCCACAAGGGCAGACTAGACAAAAAATTGGAGCGATAAAAATAAAAAGAAAAAAGGCCTAAATTGAAAAATCAAAAGAGCAATTTAGGTAATTACCTATAGCAACAAGGGACTTCCGACCAATCTCCTTGATGATTCAAATTTGAATTGATCCAATCCTACTAGGCTCTCGATGTAATATCCCAAAATTTTGAAAATATTAATTTTTGAAAATTAAATAAATGATTTAAAAGTATATATATAATTAAGTGAAAAAGAAAAATGTGTATATGATATATATATATGTAGATATACATATATATATATATAAGTCAACATTTTAATGTGGTCAAATGTCATTTTAGTTATTAAGATATTAATTAACTATTTAGTGGAAGATGACATAGTATATATTAATTAAGTAATATATTTTACTTGGTGGAGAGTGAAAGAGGAATAATTGTGTGGTTAAAAGGGATTATTGGCAGTGGAGTTCGTGATCATTATCTTCTTCTTCTTTTTCTTTCTCCATTGAAGCCGGCCACCTTCATCAAAGGAAGAGAGGAATTTTGCTTCTTGCTAACTCACGTAATTGAAGGATTTCAAGTGTTCAAGTTGGAGTTTTAAGGATTTTCTTCATATTTGGTAAATTCCAACTTGTTTCTTTGATTTCCTTTGGAAGTTGTATTTGTGTGAATTGGATGTTTGGTGTAGTATGTTTTAAAGGTTGATATTAGTATGTTTGAAGTTCTTTTGACTAGTTAACTATGAAATTTAGGGTTGGATTGAAGAAAAGGTTGAGTTTGGTAAAGAGAATAAGAGTTTTGGATTGTGTAACTTTTGAGTTGTGAAGTCATGGTTGTAATTGTGTATTTTTTTTAACTGAGTTGTTTTGATGTTTATACAAGTATTATGTGGTATAATGATGGATTTGGTTGAGTTCGTTTGGAGTTGAAAAGGTTAATGTGTGATAATAGTTGGATGTGACAATTATGTGTAGATATCAGGATTTTGACCTGACACGCCCAGTGACACGGCCATGCTTTTGGGCATGTCGATGGTTCTTTTTTCAGTGTTGGTGACACGTGCAGTGACACGCCCATGTCAATGAGTGTGTCACAACTTCTGTCATGTTGAAGTATTGACACATGCAGTGACATGCCCATGTCACTGAGCGTGTCATATCTACTGTGTTGTTGAAGTATTGACACGTACAGTGACACGCCCATGTCACTGAGTGTGTCATAGCTACTGTGTTGCAGGAGTTTTAGTATGATCATTGACACGCCCATGTCACTGAGTGTGTCAAAGCTTCTGTGTTGTGGGTTTAGGGCACGGTCATTGACACATCCGTGTTGTTGAGCGTGTCATGTGTAAAGTTTGACCTAGATAGTTCTTTTCCTTTTTTTTTGTGTATCTTATCCTTGTATTGAGAGGTTTTTCTTATACCTATAAGTGTATCACTGTGAGCGGGGATTTTTGCCCCCACTCCCGGTGGAATGGTTCTTGCGACTTCGGCACTGTTTAGGCTCAGGGCCTTAGAGAACACGGACCTAAGTCCGGAGAAAATGAAGTTGCCACCCGGACAGGCCTGGAAAAAGAAAGGGATGGATGACTCGATTCCTAAGGAATCCCCAACCCCCTAATGGGTTCGGAAAGTTGGGTACGTGTGGGGAAGGTGAGAAATGGCCCAGCACCCTCACAACGCCTGGTTCATTGGAACCGGCCTCCTTTACAGGTCTTAATATTATAAAATTCTTAAATATAATAACATTATCCATATTACACACAATAATTAAAAGAAAGCATCAATATATTAAAATCAAAGCAAGGTCCAAGCAAAACAAATAAATGGACACCCATCCAAGGATGGAAACATGTCCTTACATCACATGCCTAAATAGGACATCCACCGAAAGGTAGAAACATGCCCTTTACATAGGTTCTAAAATAGAATAACAAATTAAATTACATGATATTTAACTAATGAGGTACCCACCAAATGGAAACATACCTCTTACAACATTTGAAAGTCTAAATAAATTGATAAAAGTAAATAACAATTCATAATAAATAAATCATTCATCAAAGGTATTAAACATCAATAGAAAGTAAACATCCATCCATGATAAATTAAATAAACCAAGCATTAAACTTAAATAAATTAAAGCACATAAAATAAATCAAAGCATAATTAAATATGGAATTGAATAAGGTAAATAAAAATCCAAATTATAGCTACTGTGACTTTTTTTATGGAATTAAAATAGATTGAGCATTTTATTTTTTAAAAGGTTGGTAAGACTCTTTGATTAACTAAATTAATATTTGAATGGTGAAATCATGAAACTAGGGTTTTAGATGCTTTAAAATACTTTGATTTATGGTTTTAAATGGTGATTTCAAGCTACTGTGTATGTAACACCCCCACATCTAATACACGCATGCTACAAACACCACAATGTAATATACGTGCACTGAACATAGGGATGCTACGGATTTTATTAACATTCAAAAACATTTTAAATGATACTATAATCTTTCTCATTATACCTTATAGAAAATAAGTCATTTACTTGTAATATAAAACAAATAGATATATATATATTCATTTACTTAATACGCAGCGGAATATAGAAAATATTTACAAATATACATATATTTACATTATAAACAAAACTTTATAAAATATAAAAGAGTTATACATGATTGGCAGCATTCTCTGATCTTTAAGTCCCAAAATCAACTCTTCAATGTCTACTCTCACTCGGTCTCGAAGAGCTCTCGGGTTCTACTCTATCACCTGCGCGATCAACACTATCGCGCTAAGCCAATGGCTTAGTAAGACAAATCATGCTAATGTTATGCTTTAGTGCAATGCAATGCCACACACCTTATTAAAAAGAACAACATCATAGATGTAAAGCTAACAACATACTTTTACATTCCATAAACCAAAATATATGAACATATCACATTTCTCAATATCATATACCTCATTTATCAATTATGTTACCATTGATGAGTCATATTAAACAAAGACAAGCATGGGCCCAAAACATACTAATATGTCATTCAATTTTCAGAGTTAATGTTTTGGTTTTGTTATCACATTTATCAATATCATATACCCAACTAGGCTTCAAGGATTAGGTTCAACCAAGCTTCAAGGGGAACAAAGCATGCTAAGTATCAACCCAACTTGGCTTCAAGAACCAACCCAACCTAGCTTCAAGGGTGGTAACATCTCAATTAGGCTTCAAGGATTCAATCTAACCTAACTTCAAGAGATTGTTACACTTATTAGGCATGCCACCAACAACAAACTCTGAAAATGGAATAACACATTAGCCACACAATTCATTTATTATTTTGTTATCATTTCCATTCTCAATTCTCATCATCATAGCCAATCACAATGGCTTCATATCACAATTATATCTCAACTCATTTTATACATATAGCATCATTGCTATAACATTTCAAGGTACATTATTCATGAATCACATTACCATTCACAATGTATATAACATAACATTGTTTATAGATTTATAATCTTCTATATGCCTTTGATTGAATCATTATTGTTTCAAGGGTATTTAGAATGTTCATTTTCATGTATAGGTGCAAAGAGACCCTAAAAAAAATCACAACATTGCATGAAGAGCAAAGAATAAAAACATTAACTACCACATTTGAGGGACACGGGCAGCACACTTGAGGGACACGGCCAAGCTTGTGGCCGTGTCTCTCAATTTAATTTTGGCAGTGACAGACACTGACATGGGACACGGCCGTGTCTCTCCTTGCTTTTGGTCGTGTCACTCATGAACAAAATCCTAACCAAAGCCAACACTCTTTCAATTGCTTTTACACACTTTTTGCACAACATTAATCTCATTCAAATGGATTCAATCAATAACATAAACACATATCTTACACAATCATCACAATAATCACTTGAACAACACATTAACATTACATTTAAACACAACCACTTCAAAACCCTAAATCCAACATCATTCATAATCTTTCAAAATCAACATCCACCTCTTCCAACAACAACACCTATTTAACCTCTTAACTTAAAACCAAATTTAACACTTGAAAACACATCACAAACACCTCTCATCATCAAATCAACAAACCCTAATTCACTTCAAATACCACTTAAAAAGAATAAAAGAAATCAAAGAAAAGAACTTACCAAAGTTGTTGAATTCCACAAATCTCCAACTTGATTCCTTGATTCTCTCTTCAATCTTGATTTTGGAACAACAAAAATCAACTCTTGTTCTTTGGTTTTGGAGAGCCGGCCACCACTAAGGAAAAGAGAAGAAAAGAAAATAAATAAAGTCAACTTCCTCTTCTTCTTTAAATCTCCACCAAGAGGTTTCCAAAAGAAAATTACCTTAATGCCCTTAACCATTTGTTCTAACTCTCTTTTAACTTATAAGCCCATTTAGATAATTTCATACTCAACAAAATAAATATCTCTTCCCCCTTGACTCTTCATTTGACCAACTTATATGTTATATATATACAATATAATCAACATATACACTTTCCTTTAATTTCTTTTCTCTTGCAAATTGACACCTACATTCAATCCAATTTTTAAAACAACAACGACAACAACAACAATAACATTCAAAACTTCTAGGGCATATATGAGGATATTACAATTCTCCCCCTCTAAAAAGAAATTTCTTCCTCGAAATTACCTGATATCAAGTCCGAAATAACTGAGGGTACTGATCTCGCATGGTATGCTCACTTTCCCAAGTTGCTTCTTCTTTTGCATGATTTTTCCATAGAACTTTCACTAATGGCACGCTCTTGTTTCTCAACTTTTTCACATCACGTGCCAAGATAGCAACTAGTTCCTCTTCAAACGTCAAATCAGGACTCACTTCGATTGATTCAATTGGCAAAACATGAGATGGATCCGATCTGTACCTTCTCAACATAGAAACATGGAATACATTATGGATCCGATCCAACTCAGGTGGTAAAGCAAGCCGATAAGCAACTGGCCCGACTCTTTCCAAAAATTCATATGGTCCAATGAAACGAGGACTCAATTTCCCTTTTCGACCAAACCTCAAGATTTTCTTCCAAGGAGACACTTTCAAAAATACTTTATCTCCCACATCAAACTCTATGTCTCTCCTTTTTAGATCTGCATAAGACTTATGTCGGTCTAAAGCTGCTTTTAACCTGCCTTGAATGACTTTTACTTTCTCTTCAGTTTCTTGAATCAAATCAGGCCCAATCAATTTACCATCTCCAAGTTCACTCCAACAAAGAGGTGTCCGACACTGTCTACCATACAGTGCTTCGAATGGCGCCATACCAATGCTGGATTGATAACTGTTGTTGTAAGCAAACTCCACAAGTGGTAGAAATCTGTCCCAACTTCCAGAGAAATCAATAACACAGCTTCTCAACATGTCCTCGATAATCTGTATCACCCTCTCTGACTGCCCATCTGTCTGCGGATGGAAAGCCGTACTGAAATGTAATCGTGTAACGACCCTCCCCGACCAGGTCGGCTGCCCGGCCCACTAGTGGCTTACGGCCCGGCCATTTCACCACCTGGGCACGGAGTCCGCAGGAGGCAAGCGATCGCTACAGTACTGGACAGCCCTCGCGGCCCACCCAGCAGGAATTTGTTTATTTTGCCCCAAGGGGTCGCCTCCTTGGATCGAACCCCTGACCTCCCACTTAAGAGAGCCAGCGAGAACCATCGCCTTTTTAACTGTAACGACCCTCCCCGACCAGGTCGGCTGCCCGGCCCACTAGTGGCTTACGGCCCGACCTTTTCACCACCTGGGCACGGAGTCCGCAGGAGGCAAGCGATCGCTACAGTACTGGACAGCCCTCGCTGGCTCTCTTAAGTGGGAGGTCAGGGGTTCGATTCAGGGAGGCGACCTCTCAGTGTGACAATGCCTGGGGGGCCAAATAAACAAATCCTGCTGGGTGGGCCGCGAGGGCTGTCCAGTACTGTAGCGATCGCTTGCCTCCTGCGGACTCCGTGCCCAGGTGGTGAAAAGGCCGGGCCGTAAGCCACTAGTGGGCCGGGTAGCCGACCTGGTCGGGGAGGGTCGTTACAAATCGAGAACCCAAAGCACCATGCAAACTCTTCCAAAATCTTGAAGTAAACCGGGGATCTCGATCAGACACTAAAGAAATTGGGACACCATGCAACTTCACAATCTCATGGATATACAGCTCAGCTAACCTCTCCAGAGAGTAATCCATCCGAACCGGAAGAAAATGAGTTGTCTTAGTCAATCTATCCACAATCACCCATATAGCATCATACTTCCTTTGTGTCGATGGCAAACCAGACAAAAAATCCATTGTCACTCTTTCCCACTTCCATTCAGGCACTGATAACGGTTGAAGCAACCCAGTTGGAACTTGATGCTCTGCTTTTACTTTTTGACAGGTGAGACATTTAGATACAAACTCAGCAATGTCTCTCTTCAAACCAAACCACCAGTAATGCTGTCTCAAATCATGATACATCTTTGTATTGCCCGGATGCATAGCAAACACTGACTGATGTGCTTCTTCCAAAATGATCCTTTTCAAATTAGCATCATCGGGTACACACAATCTGTTCTTAAACCAGAGACTCCCATCATTTCTTACAATAAAATCTCTACTCTTTCCATTCTGGCAATCTGAAACAATCTTTTGAATCTTCTCATCAGCCAACTGAGCCTCTTTAATCTGGTCCAACAAAACTGGTTTCAATTGCAACTGTGCCAACAATGCACCATCATCACAAGATACAAAACTGGCATGCAATGCTCTCAACTCAACAAGCAACGAGAGATAATAAACAGTCAAACCTGCCAAAGACTTCCGACTTAAGGCATCAGCAACAACATTTGCTTTTCCTGGATGATAATCAATCAAATAGTCGTAGTCTTTAATCAACTCCAACCATCTCCTCTGCCGAAGATTAAGCTCTTTTTGGACACCCAAATATTTCAAACTTTTGTGATCAGTGTAGATGAAACATTTCTCCCCAAACAAATAGTGTCGCCAAATCTTCAATGCAAACACAATGGCTGCTAGCTCTAAATCATGGGTCGGATAATTGAGCTCATGCGGTTTCAACTGTCGAGATGCATAAGCTATAACTTTACCTTCTTGCATTAGCACACACCCCAAACCACTATGTGAAGCATCACTGTAGATCACATATGGTTTGCCTTCTACAGGTAAAGTAAGAACAGGCGCTTGAGTCAACATTTCTCTCAACTGTTCAAAACTAGCCTGACACTGATCTGTCCACACAAATCTAACTCCCTTTCGAAGCAATCTGGTGAGTGGAGTAGCTATCAAAGAAAATCCTTTCACAAACCGTCGGTAATAGCCTGCCAAACCCAGAAAACTTCTAACTTCAGTCACTGACTTTGGTGGACTCCAATTCAAAATAGCTTCAACTTTACTCGGATCAACTCTAATACCCTCTGCTGAAAACTATATGACCGAGAAAAGTTACTTGGTCAAGCCAAAACTCACACTTCGACAGTTTAGCAAACAATTGCTTCTCTCTCAGAATTTGCAACACAATCCGTAAATGCTTATCATGTTCCTCCTCATTACGCGAATATACCAGAATGTCATCGATAAACACTACCACAAACTGATCCAGATAGGGCCTAAACACCCTATTCATCAAGTCCATAAAAGCTGTAGGTGCATTCGTCAGACCAAAAAGGCATAACTAGAAATTCATAATGCCCATACCTGGTCCGAAAAGCTGTCTTAGGAACATCATCATCTCTGACCCTCAACTGATGGTACCCTGATCTCAAATCAATTTTTGAAAACACAGCTGCACCCTTCAATTGATCAAAGAGATCATCAATTCTAGGCAAAGGATATTTATTTTTAATGGTCACCTTGTTCAATTGCCTATAATCGATACACAATCTCATAGTACCATCTTTCTTCTTCACAAATAAAACAGGAGCTCCCCAAGGTGAGACACTAGGGCGAATAAACCCTTTATCCAACAACTCTTGTAATTGCACTTTCAATTCTCTCAGTTCAGCAGGTGCCATTCTGTAAGGAGTAATAGAGATAGGAGTGGTACCAGGCAATAATTCAATACCAAACTCCACCTCTCTCTCAGGAGGCAACCCTGGCAATTCCTCTGGAAACACATCTGGGAACTCTGCAACTGTGGCAATGCTATCAATTTGAGAACCTGTTACTCTAGTATCTACCACATGAGCAAGATAGGCATCACACCCCTTTCTAATCAACCTCCTGGCTGCAACAGCTGAAACAAACAAAGATGCTAGCTGTCCTTTCTCATTAGATACTATCACCTCTCTACCATCACCAGTTCTCAAAGAAACAATTTTCTTTTTACAGTCTACCACAGCTCCATGTCTAGATAGCCAGTCCATGCCTAGTATCACATCATATTCCTTAAAAGGCATTTCAATTAAATCCCCAAGGAACTCTTCACCTTGCACCATTACTGCACTATTTCGGTGCACCCTGCTAACAATCACACTATGCCCTAGAGGATTTGTCACCAATACATCAAATCCTAGGGATTCAGCATGCATATCAGACACAGGCAAAACAGATGCACTAATATATGAATGTGTGGATCCGGGATCAATCAAAGCAAGTACTGAAGTATCAAATAAGAAGAAAGTACCAGCTATGACTACCGAAGCATCTGGCTGCCTCTGCATAACATATATCCTCTGGGAAGATCCAACCTCCTCTAGTCTACTCTCCCTGGATGTAGAACCTCCTCTAGAACTGAACACAGATCTACCTCCTCTACCAAACCCTCTGCCTCCTCGACCTCCCCTCACACTAGGTCGGGAAGCTGCAATATCCACTGACATCTGTTCTTGCCTCTCAGGACAATCTCTCACAAAGTGATTAGGAGATCCGCATCTAAAACATACTCCTGCCCCACCAGTCTTCCAACAAGGACCACCATGTGGCCTACCACAATGAATGCAAATGGGTGGAGTAGATCTCTGGGTCAATGGGGTTGGAGCACTCGCCACTGAAACTGTAGGTCTAAATCTCTGCCTCTGAAACTGTACTAACCTACCAGCTATCCTCTGACTCCTACTAACCCGAGGAATAAAACTACCTTTACCTATTTTAGCAGATGAAGACCCTGCCTCAAACTGGGGCCTTCTAACCCTGACCTCTTCCTCTGAAGCAGCTGCAATAACCTGAGCACTCTCCACACTCCTGGCTGCTGCAACAAGCTGGGGAAAATCATGATATCTAGATCCAGCCACCAAACACATGATAGAGGGCCTCAATCCCTCCTCAAATCTCCTGCATCTATCTATCTCATCAGCTATAATGCCCCCAGCATAATGGCTCAATCTAATAAACTCAACCTCATATTCAGTTACAGTCCTGCTGTCTTGCTTCAAGCTCAAAAACTCCATCTTTTTCATGTCCTTATACTCCCTTGGAGTATACTTCAACTCAAACTCTCTCAAAAAGTCAGCATAGGACAAGGTTGGTGGATCATCCATAGAATGGGGCACTGTCCTCCACCAGTCGTATGCATCCTTCTGTAGCAATGATCTGGCATAGTCAAATTTTTCCTCTGGGGTGGCTTGCAACTGAATAAAGATTCTCTGTACTTTATCAAGCCACTGCTCTGCTACAGCTGGATCAACAGTACAAAGAAAATCCTCTGCTCCATACTTCCTTAGTTTATCATAGTGCCTCACTGACACCAAAGGCTGAGGGGGTGGTGGTGGTTGCACTGGTGCTTGTCTCAAAGCCTCTACCACATGCCTAAGCCAAGCTGGCGGAACCTCCTCACCATCTGGTCTCCCCGACACCGAAGCAGGTGCCTCCTCAGCACTATCAACTCTAGCTCTATCCTCCGGAGCTACACTCTCCTCACTACCCTCAACTGACTGACGCAAATGAGGATCCATCATAACCTATTTCTGCAAACACAGCAGAATACATCTTATTAAAGATCAGAGACTGCCAATGCCAAACATGTATGTTATTCAAAAATCCACTTTTTAAAATCAAAATACTCTTTTTCTTACACTTGACCTAGGTTGAGAATCTCAAACCTAGGCTCTGATACCAAAACAATTGTAACACCCCCACATCTAATACACGCATGCTACAAACACCACAATGTAATATACGTGCACTGAACATAGGGATGCTACGGATTTTATTAACATTCAAAAACATTTTAAACGATACTATAATCTTTCTCATTATACCTTATAGAAAATAAGTCATTTACTTGTAATATTAAACAAATAGATATATATATATATTCATTTACTTAATACGCAGCGGAATATAGAAAATATTTACAAATATACATATATTTACATTATAAACAAAACTTTACAAAATATAAAAGAGTTATACATGATTGGCAGCATTCTCTGATCTTTAAGTCCCAAAATCAACTCTTCAATGTCTACTCTCACTCGGTCTCGAAGAGCTCTCGGGTTCTACTCTATCACCTGCGCGATCAACACTATCACGCTAAGCCAACGGCTTAGTAAGACAAATCATGCTAATGTTATGCTTTAGTGCAATGCAATGCCACACACCTTATTAAAAAGAACAACATCATAGATGTAAAGCTAACAACATACTTTTACATTCCATAAACCACAATATATGAACATATCACATTTCTCAATATCATATACCTCATTTATCAATTATGTTACCATTGATGAGTCATATTAAACAAAGACAAGCATGGCAACATACTAATATGCCATTCAATTTTCAGAGTTAATATTTTGGTTTTGTTATCACATTTATCAATATCATATACCCAACTAGGCTTCAAGGATTAGGTTCAACCAAGCTTCAAGGGGAACAAAGCATGCTAAGTATCAACCCAACTTGGCTTCAAGAACCAACTCAACCTAGCTTCAAGGGTGGTAACATCTCAATTAGGCTTCAAGGATTCAATCCAACCTAACTTCAAGAGATTGTTACACTTATTAGGCATGCCACCAACAACAAACTCTGAAAATGGAATAACACATTAGCCACACAATTCATTTATTATTTAGTTATCATTTCCATTCTCAATTCTCATCATCATAGCCAATCACAATGGCTTCATATCACAATTATATCTCAACTCATTTTATACATATAGCATCATTGCTATAACATTTCAAGGTACATTATTCATGAATCACATTACCATTCACAATGTATATAACATAACATTGTTTATAGATTTATAATCTTCTATATGCCTTTGATTGAATCATTATTGTTTCAAGGGTATTTAGAATGTTCATTTTCATGTATAGGTGCAAAGAGAACCTAAAAAAAATCACAACATTGCATGAAGAGCAAAGAACAAAAACATTAACTACCACATTTGAGGGACACGGGCAGCACACTTGAGGGACACGGCCAAGCTTGTGGCCGTGTCTCTCAATTTAATTTTGGCAGTGACAGACACTGGCATGGGACACTGCCGTGTCTCTCAAAAATCAACCCAACATGTCCAAAATTTCCATGCCTTGGCCGTGTCTCTCCTTGCTTTTGGCCGTGTCACTCATGAACAAAATCCTAACCAAAGCCAACACTCTTTCAATTGCTTTTACACACTTTTTGCACAACATTAATCTCATTCAAATGGATTCAATCAATAACATAAACACATATCTTACACAATCATCACAATAATCACTTGAACAACACATTAACATTACATTTAAACACAACCACTTCAAAACCCTAAATCAAACATCATTCATAATCTTTCAAAATCAACATCCACCTCTTCCAACAACAACACCTATTTAACCTCTTAACTTAAAACCAAATTTAACACTTGAAAACACATCACAAACACCTCTCATCATCAAATCAACAAACCCTAATTCACTTCAAATACCACTTCAAAAGAATAAAAGAAATCAAAGAAAAGAACTTACCAAAGTTGTTGAATTCCACAAATCTCCAACTTGATTCCTTGATTCTCTCTTCAATCTTGATTTTGGAACAACAAAAATCAACTCTTGTTCTTTGGTTTTGGAGAGCCAACCACCACTAAGGAAAAGAGAAGAAAAGAAAATAAATAAAGTCAACTTCCTCTTCTTCTTTAAATCTCCACCAAGAGATTTCCAAAAGAAAATTACCTTAATGCCCTTAACCATTTGTTCTAACTCTCTTTTAACTTATAAGCCCATTTAGATAATTTCATACTCAACAAAATAAATATCTCTTCCCCCTTGACTCTTCATTTGACCAACTTATATGTTATATATATACAATATAATCAACATATACACTTTCCTTTAATTTCTTTTCTCTTGCAAATTGACACCTACATTCAATCCAATTTTTAAAACAACAACAACAACAACAACAACAACAATAACATTCAAAACTTCTAGGGCATATATGAGGATATTACAGTGTAAATTTAAAATATTTGTGTTTTTATGGTTTTTTAATGTTTTAAAGGATTAGGGTTTAGAAAAAGTTAGGGTTTAAAGTTTTAAAGGAGTTAGAGCTTACTATTTTAAGTTTGGAAGTTGAATTAGGGTTTTAGGATTTAAAATTAGGGTCACAGGTGATGAATTGGCTTTTAGAATTTGGAAATCAATTTGATAATTTTATAAAGTTTTATGAATTTAAACAAACAGATTAAAGTTTTGATAAGTAGAAAAGTTGCTTTTTAAAGCCTTTTGAAAGAAACAGAACCTAATTTAAAGTTTTGAAAGAAATAGAATCAAATATTGGTTTTGTTGAAAAATATGTTTAATTATGGTTTTAAGATTTTAAAGAGGTAAAAATAACAATTTTAAGTCTTTTGGAAAATAAACCAATGAAATAAGGTTTTTTGACTTTAGAAAAACTAAATTAAAGTTCTAATATTTTAACTTTTGAAAAACAAAATTTCATAGTTTATGCTGCTATGAAAAAAATAAAACAAAAAGAATTTAATACATATCTCCTTTTGTTGATTCTCCAAAAATAATTCTTCTTGGATGAACAAGAACAAAGACAGTTGTTGCCTTTGAATTGCTTAAATCGTGTCCCTACTATTTCAGAAAAAAAAAAGAAATTGAATTGCTCCTTTTCCTTCACTAATTTGGTTTAATTTTCAAGCTATTGTTTGATTTTCGGCCTCCCCAATTTCATTGCCTTTGGTCCTTATTTATAGTGGTTTGATATGGTTTATTCCTAATTAGTCATGGCAAGTAATATTAATAAGAAAAGAAACTGAAACCTAATTGAATTAGGTTTCAAAAAATTTGCGTCGAAAAAATTGCAATGCCAAAAAAAATTGCCGCAGGAAAAAATGCGCTGGGAAAAAAATCTGCCGCAGGAAATTGCGGCAATGGGCGGGGAGCGGGCGTCGCCCATAGGAAATTCCTGCGGGCGACCATTTCACCCGCAGGATTTTCCTGTTCCGTAGATTTTTCTGCGGGCGAAAAGCCCATGAGCCCGCGCGATGATTTTTTCGTCGCCGATTTTTCGGTTGCCAATTTTTATTTTTATTTTTATTTTTGACTTTTATTTGTTTATTTTATTTTTTATTAATAAAAATTAAATACTAAAGAAAAAATTATTTAACAAAAATTATTTTGGACCAATTAGACAACAAAAATCATTTTGGACTAAATAAAACATATTGTACCGGACTTGGTCAAAAATTAAGGGTCTACAGTTTGCCCCCTTCTTGAATGATTTGAAACTTTAGTGAAAGAGAGTGGAAAGCAATAAGACTTAATTTTTGAGATGCTTGAGGTTTTGGGTTCTGGACTCGGTTTGAGTTTTGGACTGAAGGATAAATTTTAGGTTCTAGACCTAAGGAAAATTTGGGTTCTAGACCCGATTTGAGTTCTGGACTCAAGGATAATTCTAGGTTCTCGACCTAAGAAAAATTTGGGTTCTGGACCCGGTTCGAGTTTTGGACCCAAGGATAATTCTAGGTTCTGGACTTAAGAAAAATTTGGGTTCTGGACCCGGTTCGAGTTATGGATTCAAGGATAATTCTAGGTTCTTGACCTAAGAAAAATTTGCGTTCTGGACCCGGTTCGAGTTCTGGACTCAAGGATAATTCTAGGTTCTTGACCTAAGGAAAATTTGGGTTCTGGACCCGATTCAAGTTCTGGACTCAAGGATAATTCTAGGTTCTGGACCTAAGGAAAATTTGGGTTCTGGACCCAGTTCGAGTTCTGGACTCAAAGATAGTTCTAGGTTCTGTACCTAAGAATAATTTGGGTTCAGGACCCGGGCTAATAAAAAAGTTTGGCTAATTTTTAGGCATATGTCTTCTTATTGCCCCCTGGGTGTAAAAATATTTATATACCTGCAATTATTTGAATGATTAAAATGAATAAATGAATTTACTGTTTATTTACTGTGTAGGCACTGTTCATACACTATTTACTATTCGCAAATAGTATCAAATAGTATTTACTATTGGAAATAGTACTTTTACTATTTATCAATAGTAATACTATTCATAAATAGTAACATTTACTATTTATCAATAGTAATACTTATTCATGAATAGTATCATTTACTATTCATCAATAGTAATACTATTTATGAATAGTAAAATTTACTATTTATAAATAGTAAAAATTACTATTTATGAACAGTTTTGAATTTGGTTTCTTTTGCTTGCCGTTCCTCTATAAAAGGCCATCAATCCTTCATTTCATTTCACAATTTCAATTTCAATTTAGTAATTCTCTTAAATTTCTTTTCAATTTTAGCATATATTTTTCAAAAACAATGCATGTTTCGAGGTCAGGAACTCATTCTAATGCCGAGTTGTTGGAGTTTATTCGGCATCATGAAGACGAAAATCTAGATATACTGGCCGGGATGCCGCTCCATCGCAGTTCCAATCCAAAGAGCAAGGTAATTATTTTTTCCTTTTTTCTTTCTGTTTTGATTTTTTTATTGTGAAAAATAATTTAATTTAAGTAGATAGAATAACACGTACTTACCCGGGTCTGTGTTACCATTATCGTTGTGTCGTTCGGGCCGGAGGGTGTATTTATAAAGCCCAACAATGGTACGATGTAATGCCTTCTCGGGTAAGGCAGATTATCCGAGATTGCGGCTTCGAACAGTTCATCTTACAATTACCATCCGAAGAATATCAGATTGACCGAAGCATAGTCCAGGCGCTTGCAGAGCGATGGCTGTATACAACTCACACTTTTCACTTGCCCATTGGGGAGATGACAATTGGTCTGGTCGATTTTATTACCATAACAAGCCTTCAATATGATGGTTTTCCGGTTCCTCTAACCAATGATATTTTAACATTTGAAGAAATTCAGGAATTAATTGGTATGGAATCATCATATAAAGGGCCTTTTAAGATAAAAATCGAGCCAATTCGTAGTTATTGGATTAACTACAAAGGTCGGATTGGTAGAAACAGGGCCGAACAGTATGCTCGAGGATTTTTGTTATATCTGCTCGGGTCGACCATCTTAGGCAGTACTGAATCGTCCATTCACTTGTCAGTGTTGAGTACCCTTTCTTATCTCAGAATGGTACCATCTTCTGGCTGGGGTGAAGCTGGTCTCGCATGTCTTTACCATGGCCTTGAAAAGCTTTGCTGAAACAAGAATTCTTTCGTCGGCTTAATGGCGGTTGTCGAGGTATTCTTTCTTCCACCAATGTCTTTTCCACTCTTTTCTTGCATGAATGTGATCTTTATTGTTATTGTAGATATGGGCATATGAATACAATCTCGTGAGGGTACCCGGCATTTCCTGAGAGAGAATCGGGTATCCGAGATTAAATTACTGGTTTTTCCGATCAAGTGGATGTTCCCGGCTCTCATCATGTGCATACTCATCGCTATATGTTGAACCGCTTAACCTGGGATCAGGTAAAATAACATTAGTATGCTTTAAATTTTATGTGAAAGTTTTACTTACCTTATGTTATTTTGCAGGTGAATTTGGCCTGGTGGAGCCCAGAAGAGCGAGCAAACTGGTCTCCTTTGTTGAGGGCTGCACTGTCTTTCCAACATTCTCACCGAATTATTGCTAGCCTAGTATCTAGTGGCTAGTTTCTCGGGGAGAGAGTTTATAAATGGTTTATTGGTCCAGAGCAGTGGAGATTTCCAATGCAAATCCCAGAATATACTTTAAATATTATGTCAATGCCGGAGGATGCATGGTGGTCGGCCTGGTATGGTTATGATGTCGAGTCATTTCTTCATTTACCGGGTCCATTTTATGCCCTTTTATTCAAATGAGACTCTTACACTTTGATGTATCTCCTGTCGGTGTGCGGGAGATTTTTGATGAAAATGAGGGTAGAGATTAGGAGGAGTATCACGGAGATGCAGGAGAGTCTGTTCCACATCTCGGGGCTAGTACTTCTCAGGTAAAACTTTTACCACTTTTCCCTTGCAACTGCTTTTTCTTTCTTTGATTCTTTAATGATTGTTGCAGGTTGTTGGCTCGATTGATTATGAGGCTGGACCTTCTTCTACTGCTCCTTCATTTGCTCATTTTAGCCCGCTGGATATGCCATCTCATCCGCAAGGCATTGATATGAACTACCTGGTATGTTTCTTATTTCATAATAGTTTATGCAATATGTATGCATGATTATGTATGCTCTTACCTTTTCCCTTCTTGGCTTACAGCGGATGCTTGAAGAACAAAATAGGAAAATTCAAGAAGAGTTGGCTGCAAGTCATTAGCAGGCTTCTCATTTTGAGAGTTTATATCATCAATCCGAACAAAATTTCTATAACTTCCGATTTCGGGGGATGAGGGATCCCGGCGCTTCTTCATCAAGAGGCCCCCAGACTGATGAACATGAGATCCTTTCGTCTGCTTCAGACGAGGACCACAATGGATCAGAACCTCGAGGTAATGGGGATTTTGGTGTTCTCGCTTCAGGTGATTCCGGGATGAGTAATTGTTGAGTTTTGGTGCTCCTGGTTCGGGCAGACTCTGGACTAGTTGTTTGCCCCCTCCTCCAATAGGCGACGACTTTTTCAGCTCTTTATTTGGTGACCTACCACCACCCTCTTAGTGATATGTAAATATTGTAGCAACTGTAAAACATTGTACAATAATGAAAAATATTTAATTTTCCTCTTTACTGTAAACATTTTTTTTTATTTACGTTACTGCACCACTCTTTTTTTTTTCTTCTGTTACAGTACACCATTGGATGTAAAGTTTTAAAGGAGTTAGAGCTTACTATTTTAAGTTTGGAAGTTGAATTAAGGTTTTAAGATTTAAAATTAGGGTCACGAGTGATGAATTGGCTTTTAGAATTTGGAAATCAATTTGATAATTTTATAAAGTTTTATGAATTTAAACAAACGAATTAAAATTTTGATAAGTAGAAAAGATGTTTTTTAAAGCCTTTTGAAAGAAACAGAACCTAATTTAAAGTTTTGAAAGAAATAGAATCAAATATTGGTTTTGTTGAAAAATATGTTTAATTATGGTTTTAAGATTTTAAAGAAGTAAAAATAACAATTTTAAGTCTTTTGGAAAATAAACCAATGAAATAAGGTTTTTTGACTTTAGAAAAACTAAATTAAAGTTCTAAAATTTTAACTTTTGAAAAAATAAAATTTCATAGTTTATGCTACTGTAAAAAAAATAAAACAAAAAGACATTAATACATACCTCCTTTTGTTGATTCTCCAAAAATAATTCTTCTTGGATGAATAAGAACAAAGACAATTACTGCCTTTGAATTGCTTAAATCGTGTCCCTGCTATTCTAGAAAAAAAGAAATTGAATTGCTCCTTTTCCTTCATTGATTTGGTTTCCACTTTTTCAAGCTACTGTTTGATTGTCGGCCTCCCCAATTTTATTGCCTTTGGTCCTTATTTATAGTGGTTTGATATGGTTTATTCCTAATTAGTCATGGCAAGTAATATTAATAAGAAAAGTAAACCGAAACCTAATTGAATTAGGTTTCGAAAAATTTGCGTCGGAAAAATTGCGCTGCCGAAAAAAATTGCCACAGGAAAAAATGAGTTGGAGAAAAAAATCTGCTCAGGAAATTGAGTGGTGGGCGGAGAGCGGGCGGCCATTTCATCCACAGGAAATTCCTGCGGGCGAAATACCCACGGGCCCGCGCGATGATTTTTTCGACGCCGATTTTTATTTTTATTTTTTGACTTTTATTTGTTTATTTTTATTTTTTATTTATAAAAATTAAATACTAAAGCAAAAATTATTTAACAAAAAATATTTTGGACCAATTAGACAACAAAAATCATTTTAGACTAAATAAAACATATTGGACCGGACTAGGTCAAAAATTAAGGGTCTACAATCACTAAGTGATTATTTATAATCACATTTGATTTAGGCTTTGAAGAGACTTGAGTTATTGTATACCCTTAATTTTTGACCCAGTTTAGTCCAATATTTTAAAAACAGTCAAAAATAATTGTTGTGAAATTTTAATTAAATAATATTTATTATTTATAATTTTTAATAAAAATAAAAAAGGTAACATTAGTAAAGTTAAAATAAATAAATAAATAAATAATCGGAGATGGAAGAATCGGCGACGAAAAATTTCATCGCTGGTAAAATTGGCCACAAGTCAATTCGCCGCACGAAATTCCTGTGGTGAATTGGCTGGCCCGCACCCTAGCTCACACATAACTCTTACAATTGTCGTGCTTGCCTGCCCGTAGCCCTCAGCAGTTTTTGCCAGCGCAGTTTTTTCCAAAATTGAATTCTACTTGGTTTTTATTTCTTTTCCTAAATGGTTTTGATGTACAGAGACAATTAGAATTAGGATTTGATTTTTTTTCTATAAATACCACATTAAAACACATAGAAAGGGACTTTTTAGAGGGAACTGGGATCTTTTAAAAATGGAGATTTTGAACTGGACTTGGGACTCTTAAATGTTTTTTGGCCAAAGGAAAACCCTAGCAAGTAAGAAGAAATCCAAGACACAGCAACCAAAGGAGGCAACAAGCAATCGTCTCCAGATTGCTTTACTCAACCAAAACCTAATTTGAAGCAGGCAACAACTTGGTTCAATTTCTTCAATTTCTTTAATTTCTTCAGTTTATTAAATCATTAATCATCTTCATCTTTTAAGCCATCATCACACTACCTGTGAGCGGGGATTTTCGCCCTCACTCCCGGTGGAATGGTTCTTGCGACTTCGGCACTGTTTAGGCTTGGGGCCTTAGAGAACACGGACCTAAGTCCAGAGAAAATGGAGTTGCCACCCGGACGGGCCAGGAAAAAAGAAAGGGGTGGATGACTCGATTCCTAAGGAATCCCCAACCCCCTAATGGGTTCGGAAAGTTGGGTACGTGTGGGGAAGGTGAGAAATGGCCCAACACCCCCACAACGCCCGGTTCATTGCAACCGGCCTCTTTTATAGGTCTTAATATTATAAAATTCTTAAATATAATAACATTATCCATATTACACACAGTAATTAAAAGAAAGCATCAATATATTAAAATCAAAGCAATGTCCAAACAAAGCAAATAAATGGACACCCATCCAAGGATGGAAACATATCCTTACATCACATGCCTAAATAGGACACCCACCAAAAAGGTAGAAACATGCCCTTTACATAGGTTCTAAAATAGAAAAGCAAATTAAATTACATGATGTTTAACTAATGAAGTACCCACTAAGTGGAAACATACCTCTTACAACTTTTGGAAATCTAAATTAATTGATAAAAGTAAATAATCATTCATCATAAATAAATCATTCATCAAAGCTATTAATCAAAATATAAAATAAACATCCATCCATGATAAATTAAATAAATCAAGTATTGAAATTAAATAAATTAAAGCATAAGAAATAAATCAAAGCATAATCAAGTATGAAATTGAATAAAGCAGATAAAAGTCCAATTATGACTACTGTGACTCTTTATGGAATTAAAATAAATTAGGGTTTTATGTTTTAAAGGGTTGGTAAGACTCTTTGATTAACAGAATTAAGGTTTGAATGATGATATCATGAAACTAGGGTTTTAAACACTTTAAAATACTTTAATTTGTGATTTTTGGTTATTGGGTTCCTAAGCTACTGTGTAAAATTTAGGTTTTTATGTTTTTATGTTTTTTAATGTTTTAAAAGGATTAGGGTTCATAAAAATTAGGGTTTAAGGTTTTAAAAGGGTTAGTGTTCATTATTTTGAATTTTGGAAGTTGAATTTGGATTTGATATTTTGGAAGTAGGGTCATGGGTGGTGAATAATTTTTAGGAATTTGGAAATCAATTTGATATTCTATGGAATTTTATGAATTTAAACAAATAAATTAAAGTTTTTATAAGTAGAAAAGATGTTTTTGAAAACTTTTTGAAGGAAAAAGTACCAAGTTTAAAGTTTTGAAAGAAACAGAATTTGATTTTTGTTTTGTTGAAGAATATGTTCAATTAGAGTTTTAAGGATTTTAAGAAGAAAAAAATAACAATTTTAAGCCTTTTGGAAGATAAACCAACGAAATAAGGTTTTTTTTTTGGCTTTAGAAAAACTAAATTAAAGTTCAAAGGTTTTTAATTTTGATTTCATAAATTTGCTACTGTGTAAAAAAAACAATTAAAGAAAATTAATTAACACATACCTTCTTTTGATGATTTCTCCAAAAACAATTCTTTTTGGATGAACTAGCTCCAAAGACAAGCCTTTTTTGCCTTTGAATCCTCTAAATCGTGCTGCTGCTGTTCCAGAAAAGAGTTGAATTGAATTTCTCCTTTTCCTTCCTTGATTTGGTTTCAAATTTTCCAAACTACTCTTGGATTTTTGCCTCCTCTTTTTTAATTGTCTTTGATCCTTATTTATAGTGGTTTGAGGTTGTTTGTTCCTAATTAGTTAAGGTAAGTAATATTAATAAAAAAAAGAAACAAAAACCTAATTGGATTAGGTTTTGAAAAATTTGCATCGGAAATTTTGCGCTGCCAAAAAAAAACTACTGCGGAAAAACTGCGCTGGAGAAAAAATCTGCTGTAGCTGGCTGCGTCAGTGCGCGGAGTGGGTCCGTAAGCTATTTCACAGGTAGAAAATTTCTTCATACGAAATAGCACAGTGATTTCGCCCGCAGAAATTTCCTGCGGGCGAAATGCCCATGGGCCCGCATGACAATTTTTTCGTCGCCGATTTTTCTGACTCCAATTTTTATTTTTATTTTTATTTTTTGACTTTTATTTGTTTATATCTATTTTTATTAATAAAAATTAGATACTAAAGTAAAAATTATTTAATAAAAATTATTTTGGATCAATTAGACAACAAAATTTATTTTAGACTAAATAAAACATATTGGACCGGATTGGGTAAAAAATTAAGGGTCTACAGTTTGCTCCCTACTTGAATGATCTGAAACATTAGTGAAAGAGAGTAAAAGCAATAAGACTTAATTTTTGATGAATTGGTTGAGGTTTTGGGTTCTGGACTCGGTTCGAGTTCTGGACTCAAGGATAATTCTAGGTTCTAGACCTAAGGAAAATTTGGGTTCTGGACCCGGTTCGAGTTCTGGACTCAAGGATAATTCTAGGTTCTGGACCTTAGGAAAATTTGGGTTTGTTAGTGTATATGCCCTAGGCCATTGATTTGGACCTTAATGTTATTCATTTTGTTATTAATAAAGAAGTTTTTATTATCATTGTTATGTTTGCATGTTATATATAATAATGATTATATCCCTGGTTTATTATTGTTATGGAGATAATAATAAATATAACTAGTGTAATATTGATTTGATAATCATAAGATGATTATAGGTATGAAGATACAAATCAATATTATGGATACATGTTAGAGAACAGTGTATTGGATAGACCCACATAGATATCACTTCATGGTTTAATGTCATAAGTGTATCTCATAATAGTTTTTATTTAATCCTTTGACTTGAGATTGTCATAGTTTCCAACATAAGGAATATTATGTTTTGACATGATCAAACGTTATCTGTAACTAGATAATTATAAAGGTTATGCTTGAACATGGTATAAATTATGTAGAGGAAAATGAACAATCAAGATGGAATTTGTCCCTATCTATGAGAGAGATATCTTCTGGGCCCCTCGATAAGTGTAACTGAGAAATGCATGGCCGTGCTCAAATAAGTTGATATAAGATCAATCTTATTTGTTTATCAGTTAACTTGGAGATCGAGTAATCATAAGTTTGGACAATATAAGTATGACATTTACTATGACTTATGTTCAAACTAGATATCGTGTGACAAAGGGATTAATGCATGTACTATTTCAGGTTTTCATTTATAATGATTCTCATGATTAATTGGGTAGTCGTAATGTCTTGCTAGAGGCCAATTATGATTTGTGCATTTTAATAGAGATTGAAATACACTACCAGTTAATATGAGCCTATTGGGTCACACACATAGAACGTAGGCTGTACTTAAATAATAATAATTATATTTTTATTATTGTTGTTAGTATTATTATTATTATTATTAGATATTAATAATAATATTGTTATAATAATTATTATTAGATAATAATTATTAAAAACGTGGGTCCATATAGGATATGGACAGTTAGGGTTTTGACAAGGAAAGTCTTTTAAACGGTTTTAAAAGGGCTAGAGGAATAATGATCTGATCATTATTCGTTTTGAAAAGAAAATGGAAGAAGAGAAAAACCTAAAAAACCCTAGTTTCATTTTTGAAAAAGGTTCAGCCACTGCCGTTGGTGAGCTAGCACTCAGACCGGCGTACGTTCATGTGGACTTCGCTAGAGGGTGTTCGTCTTCAGAAGGCAGCATCTGTTAATCGATTTGAAGCTACACAAAAGGTTAGTTTCGAATTCTTTTATCGAACTGAATGGATCACATGGATCCTGGGAATAAATCGAAAGATAATTTTTTATTTTCCGCTGCGGCAAAAGGGTTGCAGATTCTTCTCGATTTTCTAACAGTGGTATCAGAGCCCCTTATTGATTCCATTTAATTCAAAATGTTGATGTGTTGATGTGTTGATGTGATCTATTGTTTTTCCAATGGCTTGATTGGATTCGTTTTATCATTTGATGATGATTCGAATATGTTATATGAGATATAACCTAAATCGTTGTTGATATATGATGTCAAAGATGACC
The DNA here is from genome assembly GCA_947685225.1 of Garcia nutans. NCBI lineage: Eukaryota > Viridiplantae > Streptophyta > Magnoliopsida > Malpighiales > Euphorbiaceae > Garcia > Garcia nutans. The sequence goes on along the minus strand of CANTUV010000005.1, from coordinate 33,331,974 downwards.
AATTGTATAAGATACAATTCTGTAAAGTCGAATTAAGGTTGGTATACAATCTATTATGGTTTCGAATTAGGGTTAATATGATTAATTCAATTCGTTTATTCATATTGAATGTATACATAGATTTCGATTCTGATTAATATGATTATTGAGTAAATCGTTTTCTAAGGTTTCTTGTGATAGTTCTCTGTTAATATGATTAATAGATTGCTATTATATTCTGTTTAATATGATTGACAGAATAAGGGTTTTGACAGAAAATAATTAATTGGATTAATGAAGCGGGACCGCCGTGTGCGCAGCGCCTTATAGTTCGTTCCGGTGACATTATGAATGTCAACTTATTTGGTTATTTTAAGATGTTTATATGAAATATGCTATGATTATTTGATGTCTTGGCATGGTGCATAGTATGGCTTTATGATCTATGTGATTGTTTATTCATATCTATGGATTATAAATACGGCCTGTGTGTCGTTTATTTTTGTAACTTTATTATTACTAGTTTAGTATTTAGTTTTTATTATTAATGTAATAATGAAGACTCAAGCCTGGAGAAGAAGATGAAAAATTCCATGGAGATGAAGTTGCCTTTCAAGATATGAAGAAATGTACTATTGCAAATGTTGTAATAGATAGGTTTTCTTTTCACCTAGGGTTGCCTATATGATCTTCATTTGGTCTCATGAAGATCATATCTAGTTTGGCCATACTATGTCACGTTTATTTTTATCGAATATGTATGAGATGTCATGTTTGATAGTTTATATATGCATATAGGATGTGATATATAAATGTTAATTTTAACATGTTTTCAAAATTAAATGGAATGAACCCTCACTAATAATTTAAGTTTTAATGCCATCCATATCTTAAACACTTACAAGGCTAAGATCACCTAAATGTAGATTTTACCAAAGCAAAGTACTTTAGGTTATCCTAGTAAGATATGATGAGTAATGGTGCTGCTCATGCGTTTAAAATTGGTTAGACTTAATTAGGCTATCAAAATGGTTTTGGGCCTAAGGCATTAGATGGGGTATAACATGCTATGACATATGATGTCATGATCCCATATTATCTAAGAGTTACATGTGATGTAATTGGTAAGGGGTTACCTACCATAATAACTTGATTTTAAGTGTCATGCCAAAGCTGACTTAATATTAAGTAAAAATTGGATCTTAGCCCACTAAAATGTTATTGTGATGATTGAGGGTTATATTTTAGTGGGATTGTAATTACTTATCACCTTTTATTAATTAAAATTTGCATATTTTGTAGATTGAAATGGCTACCAACAATAACTCCACTTTATCACTGCGATCCATCCTTGAGAAGGAAAAACTGAAAGAGAATGGGACTAATTTTGTTGATTGGTTTAGGAACCTGAGAATTGTTCTCAAACAAGAAAAGAAGTCCTATGTGCTTGATGAAGCTGTCCCTGAGCCACCTCCTGCTAATGCTTCTAATGCTGATAAGAACAAGCATAAGAAGCATATGGATGATTCCAATGACATTGGATGTCTTATGCTTGCTACTATGTGTCCAGAACTTCAGAAGGATCTGGAACACTTGGAGGCTTATGAGATGAGTGTCCATCTCAAACAAGCTTTCCAGCAGCAAGCTAGGCAGGATAGATTCGACACTGCTGTTGCATTATTTGACTACAAGATGTTAGAGGGCGAATCGGTTAGCGCTCATGTTTTGAAAATGAAGGGCTACATTGATCACCTTGCCCGACTTGGATATCCCTTGAGTTTAGAACTCTCCACGGATTTGATCCTTCATTCTTTGCCCAGCAGTTTTTCACATTTTGTTATGAACTATAATATGAACAACATGGAAAAGTCCATTCCTGAGCTACATGGTATGCTCAAAACTGCTGAAGGGAATATCAAAAAGCCCACTAAGGCTACCCATGTATTGAATGTCAATAAGGGTAAGCCTATGAAGAAGAAAGGCAAGGCAAAGGGTAAAGCAACAGTTGCTACAAAGCCTAAGGGACAGCCCAAGCCAAAAGAACCCAAGGCACCTGTTCCTAAGGAAGGAACTTGTCACCATTGCAAGGAGCCTGGGCATTGGAAAAGAAATTGCCCACTTTATTTGGCTGAATTGAAGAAATCGAAGGGTAGTGCGACTACATCTTCAGGTATATATGTTATAGAAATTAACTTATCTGCTTCTACTTCATGGGTATTGGATACTGCATGTGGTTCTCACATTTGTACAAATGTGCAGGGACTCAAAAGGAGTAGATCACTGAAAAGGGCGAAGTTGACCTACGAGTTGGGAATAAAGCAAGAGTTGCTGCACTAGCTGTAGGATCTTATGAACTTCATATGCCTAATGGCTTTTTGTTAAATTTGAACAATTGCTATTATGTTCCTACTCTGAGTAGGAATCTTATTTCAGTTTCAGTTTTGGATGATGAAGGTTTTTCATTTTTAATTAAAAATAAGACCTGTTCTATTTTTGATAAAGATGATTTGCTTTATGGTATTGCAAGATCTTTTAATGGCCTTTATGTCCTTGACTTAGATGATTCTAGGGAGAATCATATTTATAACATAAACTCTAAGAGAATTAAGCCAAATTACCTAAACCCTACATTTTTATGGCATTGTCGTCTTAGCCATATAAATGAGAAACGCATTTCTAAACTCCATCAAGATGGATTATTAGATTCATTTGATTTTGAATCATTTGATAAATGTGAATCTTGTTTACTTGGCAAAATGACAAAGAATCCTTTCATCAGACAAGGTGAAAGGGCTAATGACTTGCTAGAACTAGTACATACAGATGTATGTGGCCCGTTAAGCATTAGTGCCAGAGGAGGATATAATTACTTCATTACTTTTACTGATGATTTCAGTAGGTATGGCTATGTCTACCTAATGAAACATAAGCATGAGGCTTTTGAAATGTTCAAAACTTTTCAAAATGAAGTATAAAATCAACTTGGTAAAACTATTAAGGCACTTCGATCTGATCGAGGTGGTGAATTTTTGAGCCAAGAGTTTGACGAACATCTAAGAAATTATGGAATTGTTTCACAATTAACTCCTCCAGGAACTCCACAGTGGAATGGTGTTTCTGAAAGAAGAAATCAAACTTTATTAGATATGGTTCGATCTATGATGAGTCAAGCAGATCTTCCATTATCGTTTTGGGGTTATGCCTTGGAGACAGCTGCTTTTGTTTTAAACCGTGTACCATCTAAAGCGGTTGAAAAGACGCCATATGAGATATGGACTGGCAAAACACCTAGTTTGTCTTTTCTTAAGATTTGGGGTTGTGAAGCTTATGTGAAAAGACCAGTTTCAGATAAGTTAGCTCCAAAATCTGCTAAATGTATCTTTGTGGGATATCCTAAGGAAACTAAAGGATATTATTTCTATATTCCATCTGAGAACAAAGTGTTTGTTGCTCGAAATGGAACCTTTTTGGAAAAGGAATTCATTTCTAAAAGAACTAGTGGGAGTACAGTTCAATTAGATGAATTTATAGAACCACAAGAAGATATTGAACCGCATGTAGAAATAGTTTCAGAACCACAAGCCATTGTGGAAACTGAAAATGTTACACAAGTTCTGCGCAGATCTGATAGACCACGTCATCAGCCTGAGAGATATGGATTTCTCATGACTGAAAGTCATGAAGTTTTGCTCATAGATCAAGATGAGCCAACTGCCTATCTTGAAGCTGTGTCAAGTCCAGATTCAGAGAAATGGCTTGGAGCCATGAACTCTGAGATGCAGTCCATGTTTGACAACCAAGTTTGGGCCTTAATTGATCCTCCCGAAGGTATTAAGACTATTGGTTGCAAATGGGTTTTCAAGAAGAAAATTGACATGGATGGAAATGTGCAAACCTATAAAGCAAGGTTGGTTGCTAAAGGTTTCAAACAAACTCATGGTATAGACTATGATGAAACCTTTTCTCCAGTTGCTATGATTAAATCTATTAGGATTCTCCTTGCCATTGCTGCATACTATGATTATGTGATATGGCAAATGGATGTCAAAACCGCTTTCCTTAATGGAAATTTACTCGAGGATGTGTACATGACACAACCTGAGGGTTTTGTAAATCCTGAGAATTCTGGGAAGGTTTGCAAGCTTCAAAGGTCCATTTATGGATTGAAGCAAGCATCTTGAAGCTGGAATCTTTGTTTTGATGAAATAGTTAAGAACTTTGGTTTCATTCAAAATGAAGATGAACCATGTGTTTACAAGATGGTTAGTGGGAGTGCTATCGTGTTCTTAGTCCTATATGTAGATGACATATTGATCATTGGAAATGATGTCCCCACTTTACAAAAGGTTAAAGATTGGTTAGGGAATTCTTTTTCAATGAAGGACTTGGGTTAGGCTGCATATATCCTTGGTATAAGGATCTATAGAGATAGATCTAGAAGGATAATTGGCTTAAGTCAAAGTACATACATTGACAAAGTGTTGAAGAGGTTCAGCATGCAAGATTCCAAGAAGGGATTTTTGACTATGTCACATGGTATTCATCTTAGCAAGAATCAATGTCCTAAGACATCTGATGAGCGAGATAGAATGAATAAGATCCCTTATGCTTCTGCTATTGGATCTATTATGTATGCCATGCTATGTACTAGACCTGATGTCTCATATTCTTTGAGCACAACAAGTAGATATCAAGCTGATCCTGGTGAGGGTCACTGGACAGCTGTTAAGAACATTCTTAAGTATCTAAGAAGAACTAAGGATGCTTTCTTGGTTTATGGAGGTTTGGAAGATGAGCTAGTTGTAAATGGTTACACAGATGCTAGTTTCCAAACTGATATAGATGATTACAAATTGCAGTCAGGTTTTGTATTCACATTGAATGGTGGAGCCATTACTTGGAAAAGTTCCAAGTAGAACACAGTAGCAGATTCTACAACAGAAGCTGAGTATATAGCAGCATCAGATGCAGCTAAGGAAGCAGCTTGGCTGAAGAAATTCATCACTGAGCTTGGAGTGGTGCCTAGCATTGCTAATCCTATGGCTATCTATTGTGACAACAATGGTGCCATAGCGCAAGCAAAAGAGCCAAGGTCCCATCAGAAATCTAAGCATATACTCAGGCGATTTCACCTCATTCGAGACATCATTGATAGAGGTGATATCAAGATATGCAAAGTTGACACAAATGACAACATAGCAGATCCATTGACAAAGCCTCTCTCGTGGGTCAAGCATGATCAGCACACTAGGTCTATGGGCATGAGATATTTGTTAGACTAGGCCTAGTGCAAGTGGGAGACTGTTAGTGTATATGCCCTAGGCCATTGATTTGGACCTTAATGTTATTCATTTTGTTATTAATAAAGAAGTTTTTATTATCATTGTTATGTTTGCATGTTATATATAATAATGATTATATCCCTGGTTTATTATTGTTATGGAGATAATAATAAATATAACTAGTGTAATATTGATTTGATAATCATAAGATGATTATAGGTATGAAGATACAAATCAATATTATGGATACATGTTAGAGAACAGTGTATTGGATAGACCCACATAGATATCACTTCATGGTTTAATGTCATAAGTGTATCTATAATAGTTTTCATTTAATCCTTTGACTTGAGATTGTCATAGTTTCCAACATAAGGAATATTATGTTTTGACATGATCAAACGTTATCTGTAACTAGATAATTATAAAGGTTATGCTTGAACATGGTATAAATTATGTAGAGGAAAATGAACAATCAAGATGGAATTTGTCCCTCTCTATGAGAGAGATATCTTCTGGGCCCCTCGATAAGTGTAACTGAGAAATGCATGGTCGTGCTCAAATAAGTTGATATAAGATCAATCTTATTTGTTTATCAGTTAACTTGGAGATCGAGTAATCATAAGTTTGGACAATATAAGTATGACATTTACTATGACTTATGTTCAAACTAGATATCGTGTGACAAAGGGATTAATGCATGTACTATTTCAGGTTTTCATTTATAATGATTCTCATGATTAATTGGGTAGTCGTAATGTCTTGCTAGAGGCCAATTATGATTTGTGCATTTCAATAGAGATTGAAATACACTACCAGTTAATATGAGCCTATCGGGTCACACACATAGAACGTAGGCTGTACTTAAATAATAATAATTATATTTTTATTATTGTTGTTAGTATTATTATTATTATTAGATATTAATAATAATATTGTTATAATAATTATTATTAGATAATAATTATTAAAAACGTGGGTCCATATAGGATATGGACAGTTAGGGTTTTGACAAGGAAAGTCTTTTAAACGGTTTTAAAAGGGCTAGAGGAATAATGATATGATCATTATTCGTTTTGAAAAGAAAACGGAAGAAGAGAAAAACCTAAAAAATCCTAGTTTCGTTTTTGAAAAAGGTTCAGCCACTGCCGTTGGTGAGCTAGCACTCAGACCGGCGTACGTTCGTGTGGACTTCGCTAGAGGGTGTTCGTCTTCAGAAGGCAGCATCTGTTAATCTATTTGAAGCTACACAAAAGGTTAGTTTCGAATCTCTTTTATCGAACTGAATGGATCACATGGATCCTGGGAATAAATGGAAAGATAATTTTTTGTTTTTCGCTGCGGCAAAAGGGTTGCAGATTCTTCTCGATTTTCTAACAGGGTTCTGGGCCCGGTTTGAGTTCTGGACTCAAGGGAAATTCTAGGTTCTGGACTTAAGAAAAATTTGGGTTCTGGACCCGGTTCGAGTTCTGGACTCAAGGATAATTCTAGGTTCTGGACCTAAGGAAAATTTGGGTTCTGGACCCGGTTCTAGTTCTGGACTCAAGGGAGATTCTAGGTTCTGGACCTAAGGAAAATTTTGGGTTCTGGACCCGAGAGATTTGGATACTCGATCCTAAACTTGACTCGGATACTCGATCCTATCTGGATTCAGATACTCGATCCTAAACTGGATTTGGATACTCGATCCTGACTGGATTTGGACACTCGATCCTAAATTGGATTGAAATACTCGATCCTAAACTGGATTGGGATACTCGATCCTAACAGTATTGGGAGACTCGGCCCTAAATTGATTTGATTTGGGTACTTGGACCCAAGATTGGGCACTTGGATTCGTGATTGGGCACTTGGACCCAAGATTGGGTACTTGGACCCGAGCTTGAATTGACTTGGGTACATGGACCCGGGATTGATTTGATTTGGGTACTTGGACTCGAGATTGGGCACTTGGACCTGAGAATGAATTTGACTAACCTTTTATCAGTTGAGAAGTCTGACTGCTCCAGATGTTCTATGCATTGTGATTCTTCACCATCAGAATGGATCTTCACCCTCGGAGATCGAGTCTTCACCCTTGAAAATGGATCTTCATCCTTGGAGATCGGGGTCTTCTTTATTCTTTGAAGATGGGAGTGACACGGCCAGTGGCTTGGACGTGTCTCCTGGGTGTGTCAGCTTCTATGTCTTTTCTTTGGTTTTTCTTTATTTGGTCCTTCTTGACTTTGCCCCTTAGGAGAGACACGGCCAGTGGCTTGGCCGTGTCGCCTACCAGTGTCACCTACTGTTTCTTTTCTTTCTTTTCTTGGTCCTTCTTGACTTTGTCCTTTACTGTTTCTTTTCATATTCTGCCAAAATTTCTTTTGAGGTGACATGGCTAAGCTCTATTTGGCTTGGCCATGTCTTCCTTGATTCATGCTCTTCTTTCCTTGTTTTGATCTTCCAAGGGAGTTTTTTTTTTTCACTTTAACCACTTTTCCCTTGCAACTGCTTTTCCTTCCTTTGATTCTTTAATGATTGTTGCAGGCTGTTGGCTCGTTTGATCACGAGGCTGGACCTTCTTTCGCTGCCTGCTCATTCTAGCCTGCCGGATACGCCATCTCATCCGTAGGGTATCAATGTGAACTAGCTGGTACGTTCCTCATTTCATAAAAGTTTATGCTATATGTATGCATGATTATGTATGCTCTTACCTTTTTCTCTCTTGGCTCACAGCGGATGCTTGAAGAACAAAATAAGAAACTTCAAGAAGAGTTGGCTGCAAGTCGTTGGCAAGCTTCTCATTTTGAAAGTTTATATCATCAATCCGAACAAAATTTTCGTGACTTCCAATTTTAAGGAATAAGGGATCCCGGTGCTTCTTCATCGAGAGGCCCCCAGACTGATGACCATGAGATCCTTTTGTCTGCTTCTGATGAGGACCATGACAAATCGGAACTCCAAGGCAATAGGGGTTTCAGTGCTTCTGCTTCGGATGATCCCGGGACGAGTAATTTGCCCCCTCCTCCAACAGGCGATGACTTTTTCAATTCTTTATTTGGTAACCTTCCACCACCCTTTTAGTGATATGCAAATATTATAGCAATTGTAAAACATTGTACAATAATGAAAAATATACAATTTTCCTCTTTAATGTAATTTTTTTTCATATTTTTTTTATTGCTCTAACTTTTGCCTAGTCCGCCCATGCGGGTTTTTGGAACTAGCGAGCTGTCCTAATTTTTTCCTAAGCTGCCCTTGCGGGTTTTTAACTTAGCGAACTTTTTTATTTATTTATTTACTTTTTTTATTCTTTCTTCATAGATTTGGCTTCAGGAGCGTCTTTGTTTGCTTGATACTCCCTCCATGGATTTTGCTAGATACCTACCACGTCATCATTCTGCTAGGAAGCTACTCCATCCTACTTCTTCATATGCTGACTGGGTCGACTGGATCCACACACGCTCTAAAGTCAATATTCATTTGTTGGTACCTTGGTGGAAGATCTCTCGTATCACCATGCAGACATACTTGATGTACGTTCCCCTTGCTGCTCTTCGTCAAGGTACATGCTATGATCCTCGCCAACTTGGGCGTCAGTATGGAGCTGAGCCTTGTGATTTTGACTTTGCTCCTGACCTAGACATGCCTTGCTTGACTGAAGCCTACTTGGATTGGTTAAGGCAAAGTTGGCCTGCACGTTACACTTATAGACTGACATAGATTTTACATTTGTCAATTCAGAAAGTGTTTTGTTAGCATGAAAAATAACTAAAGTAATAAAAGATGCTTCTTTTACATTTATAATTTGTCATCACCTTTTGCAATTATGATTATTTATTTCATCCGTATCTGGTCAAATACTTATAACAGTGCACATAGAACAAATTTAATTATTAATTATGTTTTATTAAATTGGGGAACAACCAAACATAAAGCCAGCATACACAAGATCACTCCTATTGGCAATTAGCCCTTTCGGGTTTTCTAATTGACGATTTTCTCTCATTAGCCCTAATTGTTGCCTAGCCCGCCCTTTCGGGTTTTCATAACTAGCGGACTGCTCTAACTTTTACCTAGGCTGCCCTTTTTGGTTTTTCAACCTAGCAAGCTCTTTTTTCTTCTTTTTCTTCCCATCATACATAAAACCTCTTCAACCTATAAATGTTTACTGGCTCACTAAATTCGTTCCCATCCATGTCTGACAATTTCATTGTACCTTTGCTCATGACTTGCTTCATGACATATGGCCCTTCCTAGCTAGGTTTGAACTTTCCTCTTGGATTAGATACATTAGGCTTACATTGCTTCAACACCAAATCCCCAACTCTGAATTTTCTGACCTTGACCCTTCTATTGTAGGCCCGAGCTATCTTCTTTTGGTACAGTTGGTGATGATACAGTGCCTTTAACCTTCTCTCTTCCAATAGAGCTAACTGCGTGTATCTGCTTGTTGCCCATTCTGTTTCAGGTAGCTCTGCTTCCAAGACTACTCTCAATGACTTAATCTCAATCTTCCATCCCATAAACCAAAGAGAACGGTGTCATCCTAGTAGGTGTTCGCACACTCGTCCTATATCCCCATAAAGCAAAGGGAATCATTTCTGACCAGTCCCTGTAAGTCTTGGTCATCTTAGATAGAATTTGCTTAATTGTCTTGTTTGTTGCTTCCACGGCACCATTAGCCTTTGGTCTATAAGGAGAGGATTGATGATGATGGATTTGGTACTTGGAGAATAAATCCTTAACAGTTCCTTGAAACTGTATCCCGTTGTCTGATATCACACTGTGCGGGACCCCATATCTGCAGATGAGATTCTTTTCGATAAACCTAGCCATTTGACTTGCACCCAGCTTATTGAAGGATTCGACTTTGATCCATTTTGAAAAATAATCAACTGCTACTACAATGAAACGGTGACCGTTTGAGGCTGTCGGATGTATTTCTCCTATAATGTCGATACCCTAGGTGGCAAATGGCCAGGGTGAAGACATTGAATGCAGTTCTTCAGGAGGCATATGATTCAAGTTACCATACATCTGACATTGCTGGCACTTCTTTACAAATTCAATACAGTCTTTCTCCATGGTCAACCAATAGTAACCTTGTCGGATAATCTTCTTAACTAGGGCCAAACCACTCATGTGCGGACCGCAGCTTCCCGCATGTATTTCAGACATGATTCGCTCCCCTTCAGGCTTTCTTAAACATCTCAAATGCACTCCATCAGGCCATCTTCGGTATAACTCTCCATGGAAGGTGATGTATTGCAATGACCACCTCCTTATGGCTCTTCTCTCTTTCTTAGTTGCCCCCGGCGGGTATTCTCTTTCCTCCAAAAATCGCCTTATAGTATCATACCACGCATCATGGTCTGTATCAACTTCCATGATTGTCTCATATTCATAGTAAGGAGTTAATGAACTGGTCAAGATCAAAGGCTTAAGGAATAGGCTAGTAGGATTTTCCCATACCGAAGCCAATGTGGCTAGGGCATCAGCCATCTGATTTTCTTCTCTTGACAGATGTATAAACCTACACTCCTTAAAATTCTTCTTCATCATGGTCAGGTAACGGTGGTATGGTTTTAATTTTTCCTCTTTCAACTCCCACTCTCCATTTACTTGGGATACTACTGGCAATGAATCGCCATAAACTTCCACCTTATCCACCTTCATAATCATTAGGGTTTCCAAACCAAAAATACAAGCTTCGTACTCCACCATATTATTGGTTGCCCTAAATTTCAACTTTTTGTCTAAAGGGATGAGTCCCCCTTTGGGCGATTCTAGTATAACTCCCAAACCTGCTCCTTTCCTATTTGCTGCTCCATCAAAATACATTTTCCACCCTTGTACTTCAATTGCTTCTAAATGTTCATCTGGAAATTCCAAGATTACCTTTTCACTTTCTGGAAATGGTTGTTAAGCCAGGAATTCTGCCACCGCTCTACCCTTGATTATTTTCCTGGTTACATATTCAATCTCAAATTCTTCTAATATTATCAACCATCGACCATATTTCCCAACCAAAGAGGGTGTCTCCCTTAAGTATTTCATTGGATCCAACCTGGAAATTGCTTGCACACTATATGATTGAAAGTAATGCCGCAACTTCTTAGAAGACCAAACCATGGCTATACATGTCTTTTTGATGATACTATACTTAATTTCATAAGGTAGGAGCTTTCTACTCAAATAGTAAATGGCATGCTCAATCCCTGACTCATCTGATTGGGCTAGCATGGCTCCTATCGATTATTCTTCTACTGCTAAGTATAGTAATAGAGATTTTTCGGGTTTAGGTGGTTTCAAAATAGGTGGATTCAACAAATACACTTTTATTCGGTCAAAGGCCTTTTGACATTCTTCGTTCCATACGACCAGCTGATTCTTTCTAAGCAATTTGAAGATAGGCTCACAGATTGTTGTGAGCTTTGTTATAAATCTGCTAATGTACTGTAGTTTACCAATGAATCCCCGAACTTCTCTCTCCGTCTTTGGGGCTGGCATATCCCTGATTACTTTAACTTTGTCAGGATCTATCTCAATACCATTCGGACCAATTACATGTCCCAACAATTTGCCTGAAGTAACACCGAATACACACTTCTTCGGGTTTAATCTTAGCTTATACTTCAAAGCTCTATCGAAGAATAATTATAAGTTTTGGAAGTGTTGCTCCCTTGTATCCGACTTTGCCATCATATCATCAACATATACTTCAACTTCTTTGTGCATCATATCATGAAATAGTGTGGTGGCCATCCTTTGGTAGGTTGCTCCAGCATTCTTTAAGTCGAAAGGCATCACTCTATAACAAAATATACCCCATGTAGTAGTGAAGGTAGTTTTGGCTTTATCCTCTTGGGCCATTAACACTTGATTGTATCCAGAAAATCCATCTACAAACGAGTGTAGCACGCTAGAGGCTGCACTATCAATGAGAACATCTATATGAGGTAAAGGAAAATCATCCTTAGGGGAAGCTTTGTTTAAATCTCTATAGTCCACGCAGACCCTTATCCTTCCATCTTTCTTTGGCACGAGTACTATATTGGCTAACCAATCTGGATATTCTATCACTTCAAGGGACTTCACTTGTATTTGCTTAGTGACCTCTTCTTTAACCAATTCAGCCCACTCAGGTCTTAGTCGCCTAAGCTTTTGTTTGATAGGTTTAATGTGAGTGTAAGTAGGAATATGAGGCTCGGCTTTGTCTCGATCTATCCCAAGCATATCCTCATAAGACCAAGCAAACACTTCTTCATATTTTTTGAATATTTTTTCAAATCTCTATCTCTCTCATCAGGAGTAAGGTCGGATGCTATGCTAATGTTTTTAGGATTTTCAGTTGTTCCCAAATTTAATGATTGTGTGTTAACAAAATTAATATTAAAGATGCTCATGTAACTGCTATTTGAATGTATGCAACCATCAGGAGAAACATCACACAAGTAACCAAAATCAGACTTTATCACATTCATTTTGGAAAAGAAAACATCATCATCCTCATACAAAGCAGACAAATCAAAATCAAAATCATTATTCTCAGAATCATAAAGCAGGATGTCTTCAAACTTTTCTTCAACCAGGGCAGCAATCTCTTCTAGAGTCTTCTCGTCTTTCAGGGCAACTTCATTCTTCTCTTTGTTGATTGACAGGGTGAGCTCTTTCTTCACTTGCTCCACTAGCTCAGCAACATCTGTAAAAATTTCAAAACTGGGATTAACTTACCCATGAACATGATTGGCTTAGGCTTTCCTTGGAGTGTTCCCATATTTGGAGCTTTGATAAAAATCTCTTCAAGTGGTGGGAAGCTCATCTTCTCATTCTTCTTTGGCTAGACATCATTGGCTTCATCATATCCCAACCCCTTCTTGGAAGCTTGAGTTCTAAAATCTGGCAACTTTGTTAAACCGGCCTTATCCTTTCCAAGACCAGCTCCGGGAAGGTATTTCATGTTCTTCATCATATTCAAGACTTTGGAGTCCACTACTTCATCATCAAAAATTATAGCTACTTGAAAACCATTGATAGGCCTCTCAACCATTAGAGCGTTAACAATCTCATTATCTTCAGCTTCAATGACCACTGTTTCATTTACATTGGGGAATTTGATCTTTTGATGAAGGGTGGAAGGAACTCCACCAAGAGGGTGAAACCATGGTTGCCCCAAGAGCAAGGCGAAGGTAACTGGTATATCTAAAACAACAAACTCAATAATAGATTCAATTGGACCAACCTTGATAGCCGCTTTGAAAGTCCCTTCGGCATGCCTCTTAGTGTTGTCATAAGCACGAATTATCACCTCGGTTGGGTTTAGATCTCTTGTTGACATGGCTAGCTTTTGCAGTATCTTAAGTGGACAAACATTTATGGCGGACCCATCATCAACCATTACACATGGAGTCCTCTTCCCCTTGACTTCTATTTTGATAAAGAGAGGGCGGATGTGGTCTCTCCCCTCCTCCAGTAATTTTAGTAATGGGTTGTCTTTGGTGCTTGATTTATTGGGCTCGGGTAGCTTCCCATTATCAATTAGGATTTGGATCTCGTGTCTCAACCTTACACATCTATCAGTGTCATGCCCTTGCATTTGGTGGAATTGACAAAATGCTTTGGTGTCAAAGTTAGGTGGGAGAGGGTTAGTGTTGCGCTCGGATTAAGTACTACTACAAAGCGTCACTCGCAAATATACGAGGTAGCTGTAGCAAAGGTGATCGCCCCAAGGTCATTTCCCCAAGAAGGTGTGGTTCGTAATAGATTGATTGACAATTTATTTAAATGCGGAAGTTTGTTGTTTGGAGTGGTGCGAGAATAATTAAACCTAAAATTAACTGTGCATAGAGATTAATGTGTGTGATGGGTATACAAGATCGAATCGATTCTTGGGAAGGTGCCTAGGGTTATAGGTCTATTCAATCAAAGCTCAATTCTCAATTGTCCATTAACATAACCTTGTACATTAATTTGTTCCTTAAGATTAATTAGTCAATTACCTATCCATTAGTTCTCACATTCATGAATTAGCAATGACCAATTCTTTTACATTACCAAATTAATAAACCCTAGAACTTATATTTCTAATTCATTCATAGGGTGGTCGATTATATAGTTCCGATATCGGATTTCACCTCTCGGTCCATCATCCAATATTCAAAGATCAATACGTAGCTAATCTATCAACCTAGCATTTAATGCAATACAATCAGCCAATCGACAAGGAACATCAATGTAAATATCAAATCAAGACATTCAACCAAATATACTACAAACCCTAGACATGGGTATTTAGCTCAACATCATCAATTTATAATATTTATTCAACTCAATATAAAAGAAATACAAATTGTCCATTGCAATATCAAACTCTTAATACAACAACAATAATAAGAAATGAATTAAAAGAGAGAATAGAAAAACCCCTTGTGAAGATGCCAAGAGTAGGATTGCTAGTCTTCCTCCTAGCTCCACTTGATGTATGATGAAGAACTCAAGCCCTCTTCAATGGTTGATTCCCCTTGCAATGTGGAATGGAGCTTTCTCAAGTCACCACTCCCTTCAATGAAGCTTCTTCAACCTTCAAGAGCTTGTGAACCCAATTTAGCCCAAAGAACCTCAAAGATCCTATCAATGGAAGATGGAGAAGATGGAGAGGATGGAAATGGAGGTTGGAGGTGAAGGGATAAGGGAGAGTGTCACTCTCTCCCTCTCCCACGTTTTGGCAGAAATTCTTCAAGAACAAAGAAGAACTCCCTCCATTTGCCTCTTCTTCTCTATTTAATTCCTCAAAAATCAACACCCATGCCTTTCAACTCATGCCATTTCCCTTTATTCCCCAGTATCTTCTTGTTTAATATTTCTTTTGGCAAGCACAAGCATTGTCTCCCACTTTGTTCCCCACTTCGTGCAAAAGAAATCTGATTTTTCAGGTGTGACACGGCCAAGCCAACAGTGGCTTGTCCGTGTCTCTTGCATTTTTTTCTTCTTTCCATGAGGTGACACGGCCAAGCCAAGGTTGACTTGGCCGTGTCTCTTGATTTCCATGGGACACGGCCAAGCCAGCTAGCCGTGTCCCTCACTGGCTCTCTTTCTTTCTTTCTTTCTTTTCTTTCTTTTCTTTGGTAGTGAGAGGTGACATGGCCAAGCCATGTGGAGCTTGGCCGTGTCTCTTGATTTTCTTTCTTGGGACACGGCTAAGCTTTTGGCAGTGTCCCTCACTATTTTGTTTTCTCCTTGTGAGACACGGCCATGGACACGGCCGTGTCATGTGACACGACCAGTGTCTTGGCCGTGTCCCTTGATGGTGTCCCTCTCTGCTTCTTTTCTTTCCTTCTTTGCTTGCTCTCTTGTCTTAAGCATGAAATGGGACATGGCCAAGCTTCCTGGCCGTGTCACCTGGGTGTGTCTCTTCCTGTTGCTCATTTTCCTTCTCTTCTTTGGCTTGTTCTTTGATTTGCCCTTTGAATGAGACACGGCCAGTGGCTTGGCCGTGTCTTTGATTGTGTCTACTTCTGCCTTGAATTTCTTTTGAGGGACATGGCCATGTCTTGCTTGGCTTGGCCATGTCTTGCTTGGTTCATGCTTTTCTTGCCCTGTTTTGATCTTCCAAGGGTGTTTTTGCACCTAAACCTAAAACAAACAATTTAAGCAAACTTAAAACTAAAATCAATCAAAACATTAACTAAAAACACATAAAAATCACACTAAAAACTAGTACAAATATGATCTAAACAACTACCCCACACTTAACTCCTTGCTTGTCCCCAAGCAAGGCTAAAATCAAAACACAATAAACAAGATGAATTTTGTTAAGTTCAAGAGTTATAAAGATGCACCAAGACTTCCCTATCCCTAAATCCGCAATCAATATCGAATCAAACAAAATCGATACCCATGCAATTAAGTGGCTTTCCATGCATAACCAATGTTGTCACTCCCTCACCAACTCTTATAAGTGTTTGATCATGGTAGTGTTTACACTCATAACAATCAATGAAAGATTATTGCCATAGGCTTGCTTATCAATCAAATCTCCACCACAAAATAATAATCAAGCATCAATCAAAAGGTCTTTATTGGGTTGTAATGGGGCTAAGGTAAAGGCATGGCATTTAGGAAATGTGAGCTAAATCATTAAGCTCAAGAGCACTTTAAGAATGAAGTACCCCGATCATATGTATATACTAACAATCCCAAAACACCTTCCTCTCATCTACCCCTTAACGTTAAAGCGCTTTTCAAGGGAACTCACTTATTAAATCTTGTAATGATACATTCCAACCCTTTCAACAAGAATAACAATTATTTTTATTATTATATATATATTTTTTTTTTATTTTTCTATTTTTCTCTTTTTCTTTTATTTCATTATTTTGCTTTGCAATCTTAAACTTACTAAATTTAACCCCACACTTAATTCAACACAACACTCGGTCATAAACGCTCTTAAAATGCTCTTGACCTAATGAAAGGGTAAGAGTTAAACAACAAGGTTCAAGCTAATGGTGTTGTGAAAAAGAAAGAAAAGGAAAAATAAAATAGGCTCAAAATTGGCTAACTAAGGTTAAAGATAGGGTTGGTCTTTTTAAGCCAAAGTGGGTTCACCTAATTGCCTTAATCATCTTGATGCCTAATTGAAAATTTTTATGTAATCTTAAAATGTATGTCAAAGCAAGTTCTAGCAAATCATCAATCAAAGATGTTCACCCACAACAATAATGATAAGTTGATGGCTCAATTTCTCACTGGGTTAAAGGCAATGCAAAGAAAAACCAACAAAATTGACAATAAGCACCAATTCTACTCAATTCTCCAATTTCATGCTTCAAAAATTCAAAGGTCATCTATCAACAATCTTTATAACAATTGAACTTTCTAAAACTCATTTATTCAATGAAAAACAAGAAAAAACATTAACTAACTTAAACAAAAATAACTTAAAAGTAAAAACAAAAATAACAAAAATAAAAACACAAAACACCTAATGCACCCCACACTTAAAGATTCACATCGTCCTCAATGTGAGCATGCATACTACAGGGAGTTTAGATGATACCTGATTTCCATTGCTCCCATATACGATGTGTAGGGCTCCTTCCACCCATAATGCAATTGGAGACCATGACTGAGAGGATGAACACCATGCAACTTTGAAATGTGCCCAATGTATTGAAAAGCCTAGGTGGCATTCTTAGGAGAGCAATTGTCCAAAAAGAACATGTGAGGGTAGTCTTAACTTGATTTTCTAATGCTATAGGGACGTGGTAAGAACCTTTTTCAGTTTGCAACATGGTTATATATGGTTTTTGCTCATTCTCACCACCAAGAGTGGGAGAGATGATAATTTGTTGCATACTGTATTCTCCAACCAAAACATCTTTCAAAATTCTTGGGGTCTTTTTAAGTTCAACCAAGTTTGGTTGAATCTCTTCTACATCCTCTTTAGCAATTTGAAGTTCTCCCTCAACAATCTCATTATTTACTAGTAAATTGCTCTCATCAAGTTCTAAATTAGAAGAATTAGGCTCTACTTCTATGGTCATGGCCACCTTAAACTTATCTACACTATCTTCACTATAGGGCATGTCATGGAGTTCAAAAAGTTGCATACCTTGTTTCTCTGCATTCAGCTTACTTGGGAATGGGAGTGGTGGCATACAAGGATTTGGAGGTTCATACAAATTTATCGAAGTCAATGCTTCCAAATTCTCCTCCTCCTTTGATTGACTTAACTCCTCTATGTTTGATTACATTTCCTCGCCATCTTCTTCTTTGTTAGTTCCTGCATCAAATGAATCACAAAAACTGTTATATATCACCTGTTCATTCTTAAAATTTGTGATTACTTCTATTTGCTCCAATTGGCTAGGGAATTCCTCCTCTTGGTGTGCTTGGAGTTGATGTGCCAGTTGTCCAACTTGCAATTCTACCCTCTTCAATGATTCCTCCAAAGAATCAAACTTCTCATTGCTTCCTTCCTGAATTTCTGTGCTAATTTGAAGGTAAGCATTCAAATCATCTTCCATTGTGGATTTCTTGAATTGATCATGGTTTTGTGAGCTAATTTGAATGAAGGCATTCAAACTATCTTCCAAAGTGGGTTCCTTAAGTTTATCTTGATTTTGTGCGCTAGTTTGAATGAAGGCATTCAAACTATCTTCCAAAGTGGGTTCCTTAAGTTTATCTTGATTTTGTGCGCTAGTTTGAATGAAGGCATTCAAACTATCTTCAATTGTGGGTGTCTTAAGGTAATTTTGATTTGAATATTGCAATTGAGGGTAAGAGTCTCTTTGGTAAGGTTGAAAAAAATTTGGAGGTGGAATGTGCTACTGGTTTTCCCAAGAAAAATTTGGATGGCTTCCCCATCTTGAATTATAAGGTCTGGGGTATGGGTCATTGCCGCCCATTTGCTGGAAACTTTCATAGGCATATTCTTCCTCTTGCCTCTCTTGGTATTGTTCATAACCAAATGAACACATGTTTGCGCTATGTCCTGCAATGCCACATGCTGAACATACTTCATGAGTAGGCATAGGTGTTCCTCTGGCATTTAGCATCTTAAGTTGGTTCGTTAATTCTGCTAATTGCCATGCCATGTCAGAGTTAGGGTTATCATCATAAACCCCTGCGTACCTTGAAAATTGCATATTTACACAAGGCACTTAGCAACTTAAAGAAAACAAACAAATAATTAAATTGAAAGAAAAACTAATCAAACAAACAATTCAAAGAAAATAAACAAACAATGAAAAGAAAAATAAAACTATTACTACTGTGGTAGCCTTCCTCGGCAGCGGTGCCATAAACTTGTTGCGCTCGGATTAAGTACTACTACAAAGCGTCACTCGCAAGTATACGAGGTAGCTGTAGCAAAGGTGATCGCCCCAAGGTCGTTTCCCCAAGAAGGTGTGGTTCGTAATAGCTTGATTGACAATTTATTTAAATGCGGAAGTTTGTTATTTGGAGTGGTGCGAGAATAATTAAACCTAAAATTAACTGTGTGTAGAGATTAATGTGTGTGATGGGTGTACAAGATCAAATCGATTCTTGGGAAGGTGCCTAGGGTTATAGGTCCATTCAATCAAATCTCAATTCTCAATTGTCCATTAATATAACCTTATAAATTAATTTGTTCCTTAAGATTAATTAGTCAATTACCCATCCATTAGTTCTCACATTCATGAATTAGCAATGACCAATTCTTTTACATTACCAAATTAATAAACCCTAGAACTTATATTTCTAATTCATTCATAGGGTGGTCGATTATACAGTTCCGATATCGAATTTTACATCTCGGTCCATCATCCAATATTCAAAGATCAATAGGTAGCTAATCTATCAACCTAGCATTTAATGCAATACAATCAACCAATCGACAAGGAACATCAATGTAAATATCAAATCAAGACATTCAACCAAATATACTACAAACCCTAGACATGGGTATTTAGCTCAACATCATCAATTTATAATATTTATTCAACTCAATATAAAAGAAATACAAATTGTCCATTGCAATATCAATCTCTTAATACAACAACAACAATAAGAAATGAATTAAAAGAGAGAATAGAAAAACCCCTTGTGAAGATGCCAAGAGTAGGATTGCTAGTCTTCCTCCTAGCTCCACTTGATGTATGATGAAGAACTCAAGCCCTCTTCAATGGTTGATTCCCCTTGCAATGTGGAATGGAGCTTTCTCAAGTCACCACTCCCGTCAATGAAGCTTCTTCAACCTTCAAGAGCTTGTTAACCCAATTTATCCCAAAAAACCTCAAAGATCCTATCAATGGAAGATGGAGAAGATGGAGAGGATGGAAATGGAGGTTGGAGGTGAAGGGATAAGGGAGAGTGTCACTCTCTCCCTCTCCCACGTTTTTGCAGAAATTCTTCAAGAACAAAGAAGAACTCCCTCCATTTCCCTCTTCTTCTCTATTTAATTCCTCAAAAATCAACACCCATGCCTTCCAACTCATGCCATTTCCCTTTGTTTCCCACTATCTTCATGTTTAATATTTCTTTTGGCAAGCACATGGCATTGTCTCCCACTTTGTTCCCCAATTCATGCAAAAGAAATCAGATTTTTCAGGTGTGACACGGCCAAGCCAAGAGTGGCTTGGCTGTGTCTCTTGCATTTTTTTCTTCTTTCCATGAGGTGACACGGCCAAGCCAGCTGGCCGTGTCCCTCACTGGCTCTCTTTCTTTCTTTCTTTCTTTTCTTTCTTTTCTTTGGTAGTGAGAGGTGACACAGCCAACCCATGTGGAGCTTGGTCGTGTCTCTTAATTTTCTTTCTTGGGACACGGCCAAGCTTTTGGCCGTGTCCCTCACTATTTTGTTTTCTCATTGTGAGACACGGCCATGGACACGGCCGTGTCATGTGACACGACCAGTGTCTTGGCCGTGTCCCTTGATGGTGTCCGTCTCTGCTTCTTTTCTTTCCTTCTTTGCTTGCTCTCTTGTCTTAAGCATGAAATGGGACACGGCCAAGCTTGCTGGCCATGTCATGTGACACAGCCAGAGGCTTGGCCGTGTCACCTGGGTGTGTCTCTTCCTGTTGCTCATTTTCCTTCTCTTCTTTGGCTTGTTCTTTGATTTGCCCTTTGAATGAGACACGGCCAGTGGCTTGGCCGTGTCTCTGAGTGTGTCTGCTTCTGCCTTGAATTTCTTTTGAGGGACATGGCCATGTCTTGCTTGGCTTTGCCATGTCTTGCTTGGTTCATGCTTTTCTTGCCCTATTTTGATCTTCCAAGGGTGTTTTTGCACCTAAACCTAAAACAAACAATTTAAGCAAACTTAAAAAAAAATCAATCAAAACATTAACTAAAAACACATAAAAATCACACAAAAAACTAGTACAAATATGATCTAAACAGTTAGGCAAAGGACGGGGATTTAAGGGTTGTAGCAATCCTTTTCTTTGAAGCTTGTTGAGAACCCAAGACGGTGGTTTTCCCAATTTCTAAAATTGTCTCCTTGTTCCTTGGTTAGTAGCATTATCACCGACAGCCTTTTGCATGCTTTGGCTACCAGGTCGATAGCTCCCTTTCTCGTTCCTTTTTGTTGCAAAGCGGTTATTCTCCCTTTCCCATTCTTCCATTTGCAAACCAGCTTGAAGAAGGTCTTTGAAATCACAGATGAGTGTATGAGACATCCTCTCATGAAGACTAGGCAACACCCCTCTCACAATCATCCTTATTTGATCGGATTCATTGGGCCTTTTCTTGAGTAAAGCAGCCTTGTTTCTCCATTGCTTCACATAGTCCACAAAATTCTCATTTGGCCTTTGCCTTATGGACTCCACTTCCATTAAAGTAACTTCTAACTCAACATTATATCCATATAGTTGGATGAAGGCTTTGTAAAGTAGATCCCAACTCTTTTGTGTTCCATCATCTAAGTTATTGAACCAATTTTGGACAACAGGGTCCAATGAGAGCTTAAAGTACCTTAGGGTTTGAGCCTTAGTAGCTCGGGCAGATTGCATGGTAGTGATATACTGCTTCACATGAAGATGGGAATTTCCAGTGCCATTGTACTTAGCAAAGGAAGGCATCTTGAATTTATAAGGGACCTCTTCATCTTGTTCAAATAGTTTGTCGATCTCAGACTTCTCTTCGGTTTTCAGCTTCTTCTCAAATTTCTTTTCTAAATCAGCAATCATCTTTTCAACATCGGATGTCTCGGTCATTTCAATAGTTGCCTTCTCAACAGCCTTTGATTCTTTCTTCTTTTCTTGAACCTCTTGGTAGTATTGAGCCCAATCATCATCATCATCAATGATCACCTTTTCATCATCAAAAACCACTTCACTAACTTTAGTCTTCCATTTGTCCTTTGGTTTTTAGTGCTAGTAGATGCCTCGGCATGATTCTCTAAGATTGCAGTCAATTGGTTCTTCATGGTCTCAGCTAGGGCCTCTTTGATTTCTTCCATTTTTTCAATAAGGGCTTCATCCACCATCCTTTGAATTTGTTCAGGCTCCATTGTTTTAGGCGAGCAAGTGATTGAGTCGTTGCTAGATACTTCATCTTTGGCGTAGGTCGGATTGTCATAAGCTTTTGAACTTTCGTAATCCAGGGCTGTGAGCCAGAGAGGATCAATGATATGAGATGCAAATGTATGCATGTATGCACAATCAAACAATAAGCAAGTGTAATTAGGACGATCCTTCCAACCTTATAACATCCACACACGAATGGCGAGTCTCTTTTTCCTAGGTATATGGTTAACAAAATACCAACATGGGGTATCTTGCTTTCGAATAATTCCCTCGGACGTTTCAACCAATAGTTATATTTTCAAAAATGGAAATCAATCCATGATAATTTCCATTAATTACGTTTTAATCCATTCAACCAACTAAAGTAGCTTTTATGCTATATTGGATTAAAACTAAATTAAGAGGTTTATCATAGATAGATTTCTCACTTGAAAAAGGTAACTGATGATTCATGCCAAAAACAAGCCCACGGTTAAGTATTTCTTAGTGTAAACTAGGCCCACAATTGAATTTTGGTATTTCTTAATTGACCCAAATAATTTGTAAGCTCTTTGTAAGAAAAGGTTGGGTAAAAATAATTTTGTTTCTAAGCCTATTGTAAAAGATTTTAGAAAAATGGATTTTGGGCTTAGTATTTGGGCCATGGGCCAAAGAATTTTTGATTTATTTTTAGAAAAGTCTTATGTCCAAAGACCAATTTGAAAAAAAATTTTGAAAATAGCTTTGGTCTTTTGGAAAGAAAAATTTCTTTTGAGCTTACAATATACTTAGGTCATATTAGAAAAAGAACAAACCTAATAAGTCATGATTTAAGCCAAGATAAATTAACCATAGTCAAACAACATACATTTGGGGTAAAACTTAAGGAAAGTAACTAGGCCAATTACATGAGCTTTAGTCTTTGGGTTAAAAGGCTTAGGTTCCCATAGCAAGTATATACCAAATGGTACGAGGCTATGACTGGTTATGCCATGCTCGATCTCCATACCTTGAGTGAAAGTATGGTATCCCTTACATAACATAACACGGGTAACACGGGCATCCTAACTCACGCACACAATGCAATCTAATATGATGCAATGGATAATATCATCATAAGAAAGAAAAGAATAATATAAAGACCAATGAAATCAACTTCTCTAATCCCCAGTGGAATTGCCACTGTGAGCGGGAATTTTCGCCCCCACTCCCGGTGGAATGGTTCTTGCGACTTCGGCACTGTTTAGGCTCGGGGCCTTAGAGAACATGGACCTAAGTTCGGAGAGAATGCAGTCACCACCCGGACGGGCTGGGAAAAAAGAAAGGAGTGGATGACTCAATTCCTAAGGAATCCCCAACCCCCTAATGGGTTCGGAAAGTTGGGTACGTGTGGGGAAGGTGAGAAATGGCCCAGCACACCCACAACATCCGGTTCATTGGAACCGGCCTCCTTTACAGGTCTTAATATTATAAAATTCTTAAATATAATAACATTATCCATATTACACACAATAAATAAAAGAAAGCATCAATATATTAAAATCAAAGCAATGTCCAAACAAAGCAAATAAATGGACACCCATCCAAGGATGGAAAGATGTCCTTACATCACATGCCTAAATAGGACACCCACCAAAAAGGTAGAAACATGCCCTTTACATAGGTTCAAATCAACAGAAACATGTTGGTTTAATTACTTATGATCACGAGAGTAGACAGAAGGATTGAAATCAACAACAATTCTAGTACTTGAGAGCGACTTGAACTAAATTTAGGAAAATCAAACCATTAATAAAGAAAAACTTAATTAAATCAATATCTTGGTAAAACCATGATAAATCAATAAAGGTGACCAAAACCCTAAGTCTTAAAATACTAATTATTTTTGTTTTATTTAAGTTAAATCAATAAGAATTTGATTATCCAAATAATATTTAGTTTTAATTGATCAATACTTAGAAGAAAACTTCCTCGTAGGAATGATACTTTACTTATCATTATATTACTTGTTAACGATCTGTGCGCTTGCAATTAGCTAGGCTGAGACCTAACAAGTTTTTGGCACCATTAGCGGAGAAGCAATCATTCTAATATTGATAATATTAAAGTAGTGTTGCTTTGGATTTTTACTTCTCCACATTAATTTCTTAAATTTTAATTTATATACAAAGAAATCCAAACTCAATGTAACACCCCGATACCCCATATAAATACTGTACATATACCAGGTACACATACAATATGTATATAGAGTATAAGAATGTCACTTTTCATCACCATTATAACTCTTTACTTTAATTTTTAAAACAATAATACATTTAAATCATATGAAAGTATTTACAAAATGGTTATTCTTATCATGGTAATACATAAATATAAGTTACATTGTTTCTTCCAAAGATTCATTTATACAAATGAATACATTCTTATGAAAATACAGTATAATTACATGCATGCACCACCATCTAGTTGGTCTCGAACTATACTTGTCCTCGTTGTGACATAGTAGCTTATCTCTAGCTTCATCACCTATATACCTGCGCGATTAAGATAACCGCGCTAAACTCGAAAGCTTAGTAGTACAAGTAACCATTAAAATATACAATATAAAGGAAACATACCTCATATGTTTAGTCTCATGTTTTAACATTTTCTTACTCTGTTTTCCCCTTTTTCAATGCATTCTTCATATAATCCTATTAACCTTATAGAGGATATACATATACACATATAACATAACCATCAAACATAATTCAATAAATTGATAGAACCTTCATATTATGATACTTACCAATTTCACCTCATACATATCATATATATCATTTTATACTTTATAATCGCATATTGCATATAACTTCACAAACCATATCTCCTTTCAATAATTCATGTATGTTATATAATCATATCACTAACCACAATTCATCATTCACAACTCACATTTCCAACAAAGGCAACATAGATCCCATTACTCATTTATTTCAACTTGTATATACATCACATTAACAACAAAGACAGACTCAGGCCCAAAAGACACTAATATGTCATTCAAAGTTCAGAGTTAATGCTTTGGTTTTGTTATCACATTTATCAATATCATATACCCAACTAGGCTTCAAGGATTAAGTTCAACCAAGCTTCAAGGGGAGCAAAGCATGCTAAGCTTCTACCCAACTTGGCTTCAAGAACTAACCCAACCTAGCTTCAAGGGTGGTAACATCTCAATTAGGCTTCAAGGATTCAATCCAACCTAACTTCAAGAGATTGTTACACTTATTAGGCATGCCACCAACAACAAAACTCTGAAAATGAATAACACATTAGCCACACAATTCATTTATTATTTCATTATCAATTTCATTCTCATTCTCATCATCATTTACATCATCATAGCCAACCACAATGGCATCATTTAGGCAAAACATGCCTCATTTATCTCATTCTCAATATCATAGCCAACCACAATGGCTTTATACATCATCACCTCTCAATTTACATTTCATATTCCATCACAATATCACATTTCATAGTTCACCACAATATCACATTATCACATTTCATAGTTCATCACAATATCACATTATCACATTTCATAGTTCACCACAATATCACATTATCACATTTCATAGTTCATCACAATATCACATTATCACATTTCATAGTTCATCACAATATCACATTATCACATTTCATAGTTCATCACAATATCACATTATCACATTTCATAGTTCATCACAATATCACATTATCACATTTCATAGTTCATCACAATATCACATTATCACATTTCATAGTTCATCTTTGATATTTATATACATAATCATTCATTACTCAAGTATGCACAATCAATTGCATTACCATATAAATTGGAATACACATCATACAAATCATATCCTCACATCTTTCACATTTCATAACATATATATATTGAATGCCTTCACATCTTATATGTATTAATGTATTATCATATCTCTTATCTTTTCATTGCATATACAATATTAATATTTATTTTAACAATATACTTATATGCAATCCAATAGGGTTTTGTACTTACCTCTAAAGAACTCACTCCCATATAACTTCTCTTCCATAGATCTTTCAATACTTGGATTAGGGGCAATTCCATCTCTTAAAACCTAATCCAAAAGTAATCATACACACTCACTTAGAAATACACATGAGATAATACAAATAAGAATCAATTAGGGCAAACTCAACACATGACACGCTCATCAACACGGGCGTGTTCCTGATCGTGCCCTAACTCCACAACACAGAAACATTGACACGCTCATAACCACGGGCGTGTCACTGGGCGTGTAATACATTCTGTATCTCAAAAACATCAACACGTCCAATCAACAAGAGCGTGCTCATGGCCGTGTCAATTCTCCAAACTCACAGTAGCTATGACACGCTCAATAACACGGGCGTGTTACTGGTCGTGTCAATTCTACTGCCACACAGAACTTATGACACGCTCAATAACATGGGCGTGTCACTGCTCGTGCTACCAACTCCAGAAAACAGAACCAACGACACGCCTAACAAACTGGCCGTGTCTCTGGGCGTGTCCGACTAAAAACCCAGATTCCGGTCAACACACAACAACATCCAACAATACCCATCTTTTTATCATTACTCACTTCAAACAATCTTCATCAAACACACCCAAAAACCATAACAAACTTACCAAAACATCAACAACACTCAAAACACACACCAATCATCATTATAAACATCATTCATATGCCAATTTATCAAATCCCCAAATTTCATTAAACTCAACCCTTATTCAACAATTCATCATCATCTTCACAAATAATCATATTATCATCATCCAATTACCAAATCAACACATATATATACTTAAATCTTTCAATATCATCATCATCACACATCAACCATACCAAACCCAACTCAAACAATGAAAATCAATTTAAAGAAATAAATACTTACTTGAATCCTTTATCAAATCTTCATCTCTATCATCAAATCTCTTGAATTCCTTAAGAAATTTGGTAAGAAAATCACATCTTTCTCTCTTTCTCTCTCTCTCTCTCTCTCTCTCTCTCTCTCGGCCAAGAAGAACGAAGAAGACGAAGAAGGAGTAGAAGGAAGAAGAAGTTTCTACTTCTTTCCTTTGTCCTTATCCATATATATATATATATAATAATAATAATAATAATAACAATAACAATAACAATAGTAATAATAATAATAATAATACTTTAAATCTCCACCACATATTCTTTCTTTGATTTTCTTCTTCTCTTTTCTTTTTGTCTTTATTATTATTATTATTATTTAGTTATACAAATATATATACAACTCACTTATCCTTCACCATTATATATATCCCATGTATATGTGATGTATATGTATATGTCTTACATATATTATCCTTATATTTCACATATACACATATACATTAAATCCAAATACAACAACAATAACTCCAAAACTCTTAGGGTCTATTCCGGGATATTACACTCAAAGCTTGAACCATATAACCCAAAAATTGAATGGTTTTGTAGGAAGAAGAAAAAGGAAAGAAAAGAGAAGCAAAAAGTGGAAGAAATTTCTGTGAAAACTCATAAAACAGATAATCCTACGGATTCATCTGATGAAGAATCAACCATGGGCGATCCATAAAATATGACCCTGAAATAGTATGTTATGCCTTCTGCTCAACCAAGGTCTAGCAAAGTCAAACCACCAGTGCAGGCCAATACTTTTGATCTTAATTCAACACTTATCAATCTGATTCAACAATTAGTATCACATGGTTTTCCACATGAGGATGCATACGCTCACATCTCTAACTTTTTAGAAATTTGTGATACTTTTAAAATTAATGGCGTATCTGATGATGCTATTCACTTGCGACTTTTCCCAATTTCTTTAAAGGATCAAGCAAAGGATTGGCTCACTTCTAAAGCACCAAGTACATTCACTACATGGGATCAATTAGCCGTTGCTTTCCTAGTAAAATAGTTTCCACTTGCAAAAACTGCTAAATTAAGAAATGATATCTCAAGCTTTATTCAATAATATGGTGAAAGTTTATATGAAGCTTGGGAACATTTCAAAAATTTGCAAAGAAAATGTCCTCACCATGGTATTCCTGATTGGCTTTAATTCAAACTTTTTATAATGGCCTTCATCCAAATATCAAGGGCACAATAGATGCAGCAGCTGGAGGTGCAATAATGAATAAAGCTCCTTGTAGACCCTTAATTTTTGACCAGTCCTGTCCAATATATTTTATTTAGTCCAAAATAATTTTTGTGTTATCTTAATTAAATAATATTTATTTTAGTATTTATTTTTTATAAGTTTTAATAAATAAAAATAATAATAAATGATAACAATAAATAAATAAACAAAAATAAAAATAAAAATAAAAATCGTAGACGGAATGGCCTGGCATCCCGCAGCTCGCAATTTTCCACGCCAGCGCTCGCAAGCTCACAGCCCGTCGTAATTTTTGCCAGCGAAATTTTTTAGACGTAATTTTTTCCGAAACCAAATTCTATTTGGTTTCGGTTTCCTTTTCCTAATTAATGATAATTTCCTTAAACAATTGGAATTAAGCTTCCGAAATTTCCTATAAATAAGACTAAAAAAACACAGAAAGGGGAGGAACGATCGGACTTGGGAGAAGAAAAAGGAAAACCTAAGACTAGAACTTTGAATTTGGGACTTCAGATTTGAGAGTAATAAGCAAGCAAATCAACGATTCATCAAAGGCAACAAGCTTGTCTTTGTCCTTGTTCATCTAAGAAGCAATTTTTGGTGGAACCAATGAATGAAGGTTTGAATCTCTAATTACTTTTTATTTTCTTACAGTAGCTTTGTTCTTTCATTCATAAGATTATACACACAAATCCTTGATCTATAAATATGTAGTAACATTGATCTTCGTTTCAAAAATCCTAAAAAGTATTCTTATGTTTCCAAAAACCTTAAGAACCCTAAAAACATTTTTCTGTTTCTTCTAAACCTTAAAATCCCAATTTGTTTCTTTTGTTTCCAAAAACCTTAAATCATTTTTCCTATTTCCAAAAACTTTTAAAAACTCTAAACTGTTTTCCTCTAATTCTTTTCCAAAATTTCCAAATGTTTTGTTAAATCACAAAACTCTAACTTACTTTACAGTTTCTAAAAATCACAATTACTTTATAAAACTTTAGACTATTTTCTTCAATTCCAAAACCAAAACAGTAAACCCCAAATCGGTTAATCTAAACCCTAAGTTTTCTAAATCCTAATTCCCCCAAAACCGTAAACCCTAGTTTTCCCAAATCCTAATCCATTTCAATTCTTTTAAAAACTTATAGTAACTAAGAATTACAAACCCTAATAATACTTAAATTCCAAAACTCTAGACCCTAAAATCTTAATTTTCAACACCAAAGCCTACAATCCTAGAAGGTAGTTTCTAAAATTTTCTGGGGCGCTGCCCCCCTTGACCCCGCCTGCTAACCGGCTAGCGGGACCGCCGTATGGGCTCGTCGAAGGGGTCAATATTCATTTGTCTATTATGAGTCCATGTATTTAACTTTCCTTTTTCCAAAGCCCTAATTTAGCAATTAAAATTCTAAAATTCTATTTTAAGATGAGAACCCTAAATTATATACTTATTGCTTTATTTAATTTTAGATTTGATTAAGTAGTTTATTATATGTTTTGATAGTTTATTTATTTAATTTCAATGCTTGATTTATTTAATTTATCATAGATAGATATTCTTTTTCTTATTATGATTATTATTTGTTTATTTATTTTGGTATTAAAATTGTAAGAGGTATGTTTCTATTATTAGGTACCGCATTAGTTAAATTCTATGTAATTTAAATTGCTTTTATATTTTGGACCAATGTAAAGGATATGTTTCTACCTTTCAGTGGGTGTCCTATTTAGTTTAGACATTGATGATGCAAGGATATGTTTTCATCCTAGGATGGGCGTCCATTTATTTGCTTTGTTTAGACATTGCTTTGATTTTAATATAATGATGCTTTATTTCAATTATTGCATGTAATATGGATAATATTGTTATATTTAAGAATCTTATAATATTAAGACTTATAAAGGAGGCCAGTTCCAATGAACCGGGCGTTGTGGTGGTGCTGGGCCATTTCTCACCTTCCTCAAATTTACCTAACTTTCTGAACCCATTAGGGGATTGGGGATTCCTTAGGAATCGAGTCATCCACCCCTTTCTTTTTTTCGGCCCGTCCGGGTGGCGACTCCATTTTCTCCAGACTTAGCTCCGTGTTCTCTAAGGCCCCGAGCCTAAATAGTGCCGAAGTCATAAGAACCATTCCACCGAGAGTGGTGGCGAAAATCCCCGCTCACAGTGGCGACTCCACTGGGGATAAGAGAAGTTGATTCCGTTGGTCTTTTTATTATTCTATTCTTTCTTATAATGATATTATCCATTGCATCATATTATATTGCATCGTGTGCGTGAGTTAGAACGCCCGTGTTACCCGTGTTGTGTTATGTAATAGATACAATACTTTCACTCAAGGTATGGAGACCGAGCATGGCATACCACTCATAGCCTCGTACCATTTGGTATATACTTGCTATGGGAACCTAAGCCTTTTTACCCAGTGACTAAAGCTCATGTAATTGGCCTAATTACTTTCCTTAGGTTTTTACCCCAAATGCATGTTGTTTGACTGTGGTTAATTTATCTTGGTTTAAATCATAGCTTATTTGGTTTGTTCTTTTTCTAATATGACCTAAGTACATTATAAGCTCAAAATAAATTTTTCTTTAAAATCTAAAAGGCCAAAGCTATTTTCAAAACTTTTTAAGATGGTCTCTGGATATAAAACATTTCTAAAAACAAATTAAAAATTCTTTTGCTCATAACCCAAATACTAAGCCCAAAATCTATTTTTTCTAAAACCTTTTTTACAATCGGCTTAAAAACAAAATTATTTTCATCCAACAAAGAGCTTGCAAATTATTTAGGTCAATTACGAAATACCAAAAATCGATTGTGAGCCTAGTTTGTACTAAGAATAATTAATCATGGGCTTGTTTTTTGGCATGAATCATTAGTTAATTTTTCAAGTGAGAAATCTATTTATAATAAACCTCTTAATTTAGTTTAATTTACTTTTTGAAGAACTATTCCACCAGGAGTGGGGGCGAAAATCCCCGCTCACAGTGGCGACTCCACTGGGGACAAGAGAAGTTGATTTCGTTGGTCTTTATATTATTCTATTCTTTCTTATAATGATATTATCCATTGCATCATATTAGATTGCATCGTGTGCATGAGTTAGAACGCCTGTGTTACCCGTGTTGTGTTATATAAGGGATACCATACTTTCACTCAAGGTATGGAGACCGAGCATGGCATAACCACTCATAGCCTCGTACCATTTGGTATATACTTGCTATGGGAACCTAAGCCTTTTTACCCAATGACTAAAACTCATATAATTGGCCTAATTACTTTCCCTAGGTTTTTTACCCCAAATGCATGTTCTTTGACTGTGGTTAATTTATCTTGGTTTAAATCATGACTTATTTGGTTTGTTCTTTTTCTAATATGACCTAAGTACATTATAAGCTCAAAATAAATTTTTCTTTAAAATCTAAAATACCAAAGCTATTTTCAAAACTTTTCAAGATGGCCTTTGGGTATAAAACTTTTCTAAAAACAAATTAAAAATTCTTTTCCTCATAACCCAAATACTAAGCCCAAAATCTATTTTTTCTAAAACCTTTTTTACAATGGGCTTAAAAACAAAATTATTTTCATCCAACAAAGAGCTTGCAATTTATTTAGGTCAATTACGAAATACCAAAAATCAATTGTGAGCCTAGTTTATACTAAGAATAATTAATCATGGGCTTGTTTTTTGCATGAATCATTAGTTACTTTTTCAAGTGAGAAATCTATTTATAATAAGCCTCTTAATTTAGTTTTAATTTACTTTTTCAAGAACAATTCCACCGGGAGTGGGGGCGAAAATCCCTGCTCACAATGGCGACTCCACTGGGGATAAGAGAAGTTGATTCCGTTGGTCTTTATATTATTCTATTCTTTCTTATAATGATATTATCCATTGCATCATATTAGATTGCATCGTGTGCGTGAGTTAGAACGCCCGTGTTACCCGTGTTGTGTTATGTAAGGGATACCATACTTTCACTCAAGGTATGGAGATCGAGCATGGCATAACCACTCATAGCCTCGAACCATTTGCTATATACTTGCTATGGGAACCTAAGCCTTTTTACCCAATGACTAAAGCTCATGTAATTGGCCTAATTACTTTCCTTAGGTTTTTACCCCAAATGCATGTTGTTTGACTGTGGTTAATTTATCTTGGTTTAAATCATAGCTTATTTGGTTTGTTCTTTTTCTAATATGACCTAAGTACATTATAAGCTCAAAATAAATTTTTCTTTAAAATCTAAAAGGCCAAAGCTATTTTCAAAACTTTTTAAGATGGTCTCTGGATATAAAACATTTCTAAAAACAAATTAAAAATTCTTTTGCTCATAACCCAAATACTAAGCCCAAAATCTATTTTTTCTAAAACCTTTTTTACAATCGGCTTAAAAACAAAATTATTTTCATCCAACAAAGAGCTTGCAAATTATTTAGGTCAATTACAAAATACCAAAAATCGATTGTGAGCCTAGTTTGTACTAAGAATAATTAATCATGGGCTTGTTTTTTGGCATGAATCATTAGTTAATTTTTCAAGTGAGAAATCTATTTATAATAAACCTCTTAATTTAGTTTAATTTACTTTTTGAAGAACTATTCCACCAGGAGTGGGGGCGAAAATCCCCGCTCACAGTGGCGACTCCACTGGGGACAAGAGAAGTTGATTTCGTTGGTCTTTATATTATTCTATTCTTTCTTATAATGATATTATCCATTGCATCATATTAGATTGCATCGTGTGCATGAGTTAGAACGCCTGTGTTACCCGTGTTGTGTTATGTAAGGGATACCATACTTTCACTCAAGGTATGGAGATCGAGCATGGCATAATCACTCATAGCCTCGAACCATTTGGTATATACTTGCTATGGGAACCTAAGCCTTTTTACCCAATGACTAAAGCTCATGTAATTGGCCTAATTACTTTCCTTAGGTTTTTACCCCAAATGCATGTTGTTTGACTGTGGTTAATTTATCTTGGTTTAAATCATAGCTTATTTGGTTTGTTCTTTTTCTAATATGACCTAAGTACATTATAAGCTCAAAATAAATTTTTCTTTAAAATCTAAAAGGCCAAAGCTATTTTCAAAACTTTTTAAGATGGTCTCTGGATATAAAACATTTCTAAAAACAAATTAAAAATTCTTTTGCTCATAACCCAAATACTAAGCCCAAAATCTATTTTTTCTAAAACCTTGTTTACAATGGGCTTAAAAACAAAATTATTTTCATCCAACAAAGAGCTTGCAATTTATTTAGGTCAATTACGAAATACCAAAAATCAATTGTGAGCCTAGTTTATACTAAGAATAATTAATCATGGGCTTGTTTTTTGCATGAATCATTAGTTACTTTTTCAAGTGAGAAATCTATTTATAATAAGCCTCTTAATTTAGTTTTAATTTACTTTTTCAAGAACCATTCCACCGGGAGTGGGGGCGAAAATCCCTGCTCACAGTGGCGACTCCACTGGGGATAAGAGAAGTTGATTCCGTTGGTCTTTATATTATTCTATTCTTTCTTATAATGATATTATCCATTGCATCATATTAGATTGCATCGTGTGCGTGAGTTAGAACGCCCGTGTTACCCGTGTTGTGTTATGTAAGGGATACCATACTTTCACTCAAGGTATGGAGATCGAGCATGGCATACCACTCATAGCCTCGTACCATTTGGTATATACTTGCTATGGGAACCTAAGCCTTTTTACCCAATGACTAAAGCTCATGTAATTGGCCTAATTACTTTCCTTAGGTTTTTACCCCAAATGCATGTTGTTTGACTGTGGTTAATTTATCTTGGTTTAAATCATAGCTTATTTGGTTTGTTCTTTTTCTAATATGACCTAAGTACATTATAAGCTCAAAATAAATTTTTCTTTAAAATCTAAAAGGCCAAAGCTATTTTCAAAACTTTTTAAGATGGTCTCTGGATATAAAACATTTCTAAAAACAAATTAAAAATTCTTTTGCTCATAACCCAAATACTAAGCCCAAAATCTATTTTTTCTAAAACCTTTTTTACAATCGGCTTAAAAACAAAATTATTTTCATCCAACAAAGAGCTTGCAAATTATTTAGGTCAATTACGAAATACCAAAAATCGATTGTGAGCCTAGTTTGTACTAAGAATAATTAATCATGGGCTTGTTTTTTGGCATGAATCATTAGTTAATTTTTCAAGTGAGAAATCTATTTATAATAAACCTCTTAATTTAGTTTAATTTACTTTTTGAAGAACTATTCCACCAGGAGTGGGGGCGAAAATCCCCGCTCACAGTGGCGACTCCACTGGGGACAAGAGAAGTTGATTTCGTTGGTCTTTATATTATTCTATTCTTTCTTATAATGATATTATCCATTGCATCATATTAGATTGCATCGTGTGCATGAGTTAGAACGCCTGTGTTACCCGTGTTGTGTTATATAAGGGATACCATACTTTCACTCAAGGTATGGAGACCGAGCATGGCATAACCACTCATAGCCTCGTACCATTTGGTATATACTTGCTATGGGAACCTAAGCCTTTTTACCCAATGACTAAAGCTCATATAATTGGCCTAATTACTTTCCCTAGGTTTTTTACCCCAAATGCATGTTCTTTGACTGTGGTTAATTTATCTTGGTTTAAATCATGGCTTATTTGGTTTGTTCTTTTTCTAA
Organism: Garcia nutans; assembly: GCA_947685225.1. Classification (NCBI taxonomy): domain Eukaryota; kingdom Viridiplantae; phylum Streptophyta; class Magnoliopsida; order Malpighiales; family Euphorbiaceae; genus Garcia; species Garcia nutans. Next base: position 33,296,873 of record CANTUV010000005.1, on the reverse strand, counting down.
TATGACCTAAGTACATTATAAGCTCAAAATAAATTTTTCTTTAAAATCTAAAATACCAAAGCTATTTTCAAAACTTTTCAAGATGGCCTTTGGGTATAAAACTTTTCTAAAAACAAATTAAAAATTCTTTTCCTCATAACCCAAATACTAAGCCCAAAATCTATTTTTTCTAAAACCTTTTTTACAATGGGCTTAAAAACAAAATTATTTTCATCCAACAAAGAGCTTGCAATTTATTTAGGTCAATTACGAAATACCAAAAATCAATTGTGAGCCTAGTTTATACTAAGAATAATTAATCATGGGCTTGTTTTTTGCATGAATCATTAGTTACTTTTTCAAGTGAGAAATCTATTTATAATAAGCCTCTTAATTTAGTTTTAATTTACTTTTTCAAGAACCATTCCACCGGGAGTGGGGGCGAAAATCCCTGCTCATAGTGGCGACTCCACTGGGGATAAGAGAAGTTGATTCCGTTGGTCTTTATATTATTCTATTCTTTCTTATAATGATATTATCCATTGCATCATATTAGATTGCATCGTGTGCGTGAGTTAGAACGCCCGTGTTACCCGTGTTGTGTTATGTAAGGGATACCATACTTTCACTCAAGGTATGGAGATCGAGCATGGCATAACCACTCATAGCCTCGAACCATTTGGTATATACTTGCTATGGGAACCTAAGCCTTTTTACCCAATGACTAAAGCTCATGTAATTGGCCTAATTACTTTCCTTAGGTTTTTACCCCAAATGCATGTTGTTTGACTGTGGTTAATTTATCTTGGTTTAAATCATGGCTTATTTGGTTTGTTCTTTTTCTAATATGACCTAAGTACATTATAAGCTCAAAATAAATTTTTCTTTAAAATCTAAAAGACCAAAGCTATTTTCAAAACTTTTCAAGATGGTCTTTGGATATAAAACTTTTGTAAAAACAAATTAAAAATTCTTTTGCTCATAACCCAAATACTAAGCCCAAAATCTATTTTTTCTAAAACCTTTTTTACAATGGGCTTAAAAACAAAATTATTTTCATCCAACAAAGAGCTTGCAAATTATTTAGGTCAATTACGAAATACCAGAAATCAATTGTGAGCCTAGTTTATACTAAGAATAATTAATCATGGGCTTGTTTTTTGCATGAATCATTAGTTACTTTTTCAAGTGAGAAATCTATTTATAATAAACCTCTTAATTTAGTTTTAATCCAATATAGCTTAAAAGCTACTTTAGTTGGTTGAATGGATTAAAACCTAATTAATGGGAATTATCATGGACTGATTTCTATTTTTGAAAATATAACTATTGGTTGAAACGTCCAAGGGAAATATTCAAAAACAAGATACCCCATGTTGGTATTTTGTTAACCATATACCTAGGAAAAGAGACTCGTCATTCATGTGTGGATGTTATAAGGTTGGAAGGAACGTCCTATTTATCCTTGTTTATTGTTTGTGTATACATGTATACATGCATACATCTGCATCTCATATCATTGATCTTTTCTGGCTCACAGCCCTGGATTACGATTGTTTAAAAGCTTACAACAATTTGACCTATGCCGGAAGGAAAGAATCTAGCAACGACTCAATCACTTGCTCACCTAAAGCAATGGATCCCAAACAAGTTCAAAGAATGGTGGATGATGCCCTCAATGCCAAGATGGAAGAAATAAAAGAGGCCCTAGCTGAGACCATGAAGAACCAATTGGCTGCAATTTTGGAAAATCATGCCGAAGCATCTGCTAGCACTAAGAAGCCAAAGGACAAAGGAAAGACTAAAGTTGGTGAAGTGGTTTTTGATGATGATAAGGTGATCATTGATGATGATGATGATTGGGCTCAATACTACCAAGATCCTCAAGACAAGAAGAAAGAACCGAAGATTGTTGAAAGATCAGCTATTGAGAAAACCGAGACTTCTGATGTTGAAAAGATGATTGCTGTTCTATAAAAGAAATTTGAGAAGAAGTTGAAAACAGAAGAAATGTCTGAAGTTGACAAATTATTTGAGCTAGATGAAGAAGTTTCGTACAAGTTCAAGATGCCATCTTTCGCGAAGTTTGATGGAACTGAAAATCCTCATCTCCATGTGAAGCAGTATATCACTACTATGCAGTCTGCCTGAGCTACTAAGGCTCAAACGCTAAGGTACTTTATGCTCTCATTGGATCCTGTTATCCAAAATTGGTTCAATACCTTAGATGATGGAACACAAAAGAGTTGGGATCTGCTATATAAGGCCTTTATCCAACAATATGGATATAATATTGAAATGGAAGTTACCTTAATGGAAGTTGAGTCCATTAGGCAACGACCAAATGAAAATTTTGTGGACTATGTGAAAAGATGGAGAAACAAGGCTGCTTCGCTCAAGAAGAGGCCCGATGAATCTTATCAAATAAGGATGATTGTGAGAGGGGTGTTGCCTAGTCTCCGTGAAAGGATGTCTCACACCCTTATAAGGGATTTCAAAGATCTTCTGCAAGCTGGTCTACAAATTGAAGAGTGGGAAAGGGAGAAAAATCGCTTTTCAATAAGAAGGAATGAGAAAGGGAATTACCAGTCTGGAAATCAAAGCACGCAAAAAGAAGTTGATGTCAATACAACTGGTCAACAAATAGAAGGCAGTTTTCAGACCTGGGGAAGCCTTTGTCTTGGGTCTTCAACAAGCTACAAAAGAAGGGACTATTACAACCATTGGCCCCTCGACCTTTGCCGAATCCTTTACCCTAAAAATTTAATACTAAAGCCTTTTGTGAGTTTCATTAAACATAAGGACATGAGACATAAAAATGCTTACGACTAAAACATGAGATCCAAAATTTATTTGACAGTGGTAAGCTGCCTAAGCCTGATAAGACCAGCACAAAAGATAATCCTTTGCCAAAATTCAACAAAGTGCCACCACCAGCAACCTTCATGGTAGGAAAAGGATTGGAAGAATATTTTGTTTTATCATCCTTTCAAGATGGAAATATTGAAGATATAAAAGGAAAAGAAGCTTAAACTCAACGAACTTTCCTTAGCTTGAATGTTGCTTTTCAATTTTACTTTCTTTAATATTTTGGAACTATTGTGTATTTCAAATTTAAAGTTGCTTGAAATAAATTACTTTCATCAAAATTTTTGTTGGTCTTTGTTCATTTTGGTGCTCAACCAATGAGGAATCTAGCTTGATAATTCATGAATTAAAATATCTAGGCTTCATGACTCGAATAACTTTACTAGGTGAGGAAATTGCTCTATAGCATTGAGTTGTGTATGCTAACTTAGAGAGGGCTCCTGCATAATTACCTTTGTCTAGGTCCTAGTCAGTCTTTGAACATGCTTTGACAAATTTTCAAGGCAAAATTGAACTTTGCTTATTTAAGGGAGAGATGTTCTAGGCATTGTTTGGTTAGCCAACAACTAGTATCTACGCTATTAAATATCAATCCCTAGTTGTCCCTTTTGAGCCTTCATAAAATTTTATCTTTCTTTTCATTGGCATATAACCCCAACAACCTACTCTGAGCTATTGTGATACTTTTGACAAGTCTTATGATCACTAAGAAGAAGAGGCAAGAAGATCAAAGAATGGAATGCACAGCCAAAACTGCAAGGACAGTTGATATTCTCAAGACCATAAGGGTAGTTGAAGTTTTCCTAATATCTCCAATATATCAAGACAACATCAGAGTAACAAATGATTTATCCCTATTAAAGAAGATTTATGTCACTCCACTCATCCATTATTAGAAACCCAAGTTGGTACAAACAAGACAACTCTTTTAAGAGCTAGAACCAGAAAAAAAAAAGAAAATATAAGAAGAAGAAAAAAAGAGAAGAAGAAAGAAAAAATGGAAAAGAAAAAAAGAAGACAAAACAAAAAAAAGGGAGAAAGAAAAAGAAAAGATAAAAGAAGAAGAAAGATAAAATCTAAAAAGGTGGTTCAGAAAGCCAACTGAGTTCTCTTTTACCTAAATGAGCAAAAGGCTTCCATTTGGTTTGTAAGGACATTTTGACTTAAATTGGTCCAACCCAACAAAAGATTCAATCAAAATTGGAGAAAAAAGGAGAAAGACCATCCAACTCTTGAAAGTTCTGTGCTTGACAGTCCTACAATGAAGGATGATAAAATGCTCAAAAGAAAGGGAAGAGTAAGAAAAATAAAAGGAAAGAAAAGGGAGAAGAAGAAAAGAAATGAATTTGGATGACAAACTTTTTGCAAGGGCAAAGACTGTCCTAATCAAGATCCAGATTAATTCCAAGAAGATAGAAGGAATTTGGAGTTTAGAAAGATTGCTCCCAACTGTCTAAAGTTCCAATAAGAAATTTATAGTGTGAGGGTTTGTCCATTGTGTCACACCAGTTTCAATCTCAAAATGGACTTCATTTAAACCCATGTCCCTTATAGACCCCATTTCAAGCCTATTAAAGACCTGTTGATCTCTCTTGGTAGGTAGAGTCTATTAGTGAGCATAGTTTGAATAAGCACGCATATGAGATAGACAATATTTAAATTCATTGAGACCTTTGGCCAAGTAATGTGTATGTGCCTATCTGAAGTGCAACAGTTCTTGCTTAAATAGAAATGATTCCCGAGTTTAGTACAGTAACTAGGGTTGTCGTGTTATAGATATGTTAATTTGGAAAATCAAGTCCTGAGGTAAATTGACATTGATTTGGCAAAGCCAACATTTGATTTCAAAATCAAAATTCAAAAAATAAAAAATGTTTTTGTCATACAAAGCCTTCAAGTTAAGAGAAGTTTCTTGAACAGTCAGGACACAGTGGGCAAAGGAAATGATTACTGGCAAGGTTATGAAGAAGCTACCAATTGACATACTGAATCATAATTTGAAATGGATGTATCTCTGCAGCTTGGGATCTCCACCACTCATATTTTCAATATCTCGAAGATAAAAGCCATAAATGTGAAGCATTCTATCATTCCAAAGCAAGACTTGAATGGGCATCTCAAAGGAGTCAATGAGAACACTTCTGCTGATCACCTCGGTCTATGAGTCGATGGAACGACTGTAAGTATTATTCATGCATATCATGCATACATGAGCATATCACATCGCACTTTCTTGTCTTGTATTGTCTATTCCTTGTCAAAATGAACAGCAAACACCCTGCGAAGTAAAGAATCAAAAGAAGATATTTGCTTTTGGAAGCTCCAATCATTTTGCAAAAGAAGAAATACGTGCTTGTGCGGAGAACTAAATGGAAAAAACATCAATCAAAGCCCACATAGAAAAATCATGGGTTTGAGCCTACACAGGGGGCAAAGTTTCTCCTTTTTAGTTTTCAAGTTTATGCATAAACAAAATATTTTGAATATCTTGCCACGTAGGGGGCAAGGAGAAGATATGAAGGCTAGCTAAAAGGGCTGAATTTTTTGTTCACGTATAATTAATGAACAAGAAAAAGAATTCTCAAAAGAATAAAAAAAAATCAATCAAAAGAGAAAATTAGAATTCTCAAATGCAGAAGACAAAAGGTCAGTCTAGCTGAAAGAGCTAAAGCCAGGGTAAAGACCCGATTTTTAATGGATAAAGATCCATTTTTCAAGGGTAAAGTCCCGATTTCCAATGGATAAGGATCCATGTTTCAAGGGTAAAGACACGATTTCCAATGGATAAAGATCCATGTTTCAAAGGTAAAGGCCCGATCTCTAATGGATAAAAGATCCATGTTTCAATGGTAAAGACCCAATTTCCAATGGATAAAGATCCATATTTCAAGGGTAAAGACCCAAAGTCCACAGGATAAAGATCCATGTTTCAAGGGTAAAGACCCGATTTCCAATGGATAAAGATCCATATTTCAAGGGTAAAGATCCAATTTTCAATGGATAAAGATCCATGTTTCAAGGGTAAAGACCCAATTTCGAATGGATAAAGATCCATGTTTTAAGGGAAAGATCCAATCTCCAATTGATAAAGATCCATGTTTCAAGGGTAAAGACCAGATTTCCAATGGATAAAGATCCATATTTCAAGGGTAATGACCCAATTTCCAATGGATAAAGATCCATGTTTTAAGGGTAAAGACCCGATTTCCAATGGATAAAGATCCATGTTTCAAAGGTAAAGACCCCATCTCCAATGGATAAAGATCCATGTTCCTAGGTTAAACACCCAATTTCCTATAGATTAAGATCTATTTTTGGTGGGTAAAGACTCACAATTCATAAAAATGGAACAACCAATTATGCCAGAATTCTCAACTGATAAAAGATCAGTAAAATCAAATTCAATCTCGGGTCTAAGTACTCAAATCAAATCCAAGAACCCAAAACCTCAACTATATCAAAAATTAAGTCTTATTGCTTTTCACTCTCTTTTGCTGTAGTCTCAGATCGTTCAAGCAGGGAGCAAACTGTAGACCCTTAATTTTTGACCCAGTCCGGTCCAATATATTTTATTTAGTCCAAAATAATTTTTGTGGTATCTTAATTAAATAATATTTGTTTTAGTATTTATTTTTTATATTTTTTAATAAAATAAAAATTATAATAAAATATAATAATAATAAATAAATAAACCAAAATAAAAATAAAAATAAAAATCAGCGACGAAAAAAATTTGTAGACGAAAGTGTTGGAGGAAATGGCCTTGGGCCATTTCGCCCGCAGGAGTTTCCTGTGAGCGAAATGGCTTTGGATTTTCCTGCGAGCGAAATGGCCTGGCAGCCAACAACTCATAATTTTCCATGCCAGCGCTCGCAAGCTCGCAGCCCGTCGCAGTTTTTGCCAGCGAAAATTTTTTGAAGCAAATTTTTCCAAAACCAAATTCTATTTGTTTCGGTTTCCTTTTCCTAATTAATGATAATTTCCTTGAACAATTGGAATTAACCTTCCAAAATTTCCTATACATAAGACTAAAAAACACACAGAAAGGGGAGGAATGATCAGACTTGGCAAAAGAAAAAGGAAAACCTAGGACTAGAACTTTGAATTTGGGACTTCGGATTTGAGAGTAATAAGCAAGCAAATCAACTATTCATCAAAGGCAACAAGCTTGTCTTTGTTCTTGTTCATCCAAGAAGTAATTTTTGGTGGAACTACTGAACGAAGGTTCGAATCTCTAATTTCTTTTTATTTTCTTACAGTAGCTTTGTTTCTTTGATTCATAAGATTATACACATAAATCCTTGATCTATAAATATGCAGTAACATTGATCTTCATTTCAAAAACCCTAAAAAGTATTCTTATGTTTCCAAAAACCTTAAGAACCCTAAAAACATTTTTATGTTTCATCTAAACCTTAAAACCCTAATTTGTTTCTTTTTTTTCCAAAAACCTTAAATCATTTTTCTATTTCCAAAAACTTTTAAAAACCCTAAACTATTTTCCTCTAATTATTTTCCAAAATTTCCAAATGTTTTATTAAATCACCAAACTTTAACTTACTTTACAGTTTCTAAAAATCACAATTACTTTATAAAACTTTAAACTATTTTCTTCAATTCCAAAACCAAAACAACCCCAAACCGGTTAATCTAAACCCTAAGTTTTCTTAAATCCTAATTCCCCCAAAACCGTAAACCCTAGTTTTCCCAAACCCTAATTCATTTCAATTCTCTTAAAAACTTACAATAGCTAAGAATTATAAACCCTAAAAATACTTAAATTTATTTTCTTAATTCTAAACCCTAAAATCTTAATTTTCAACACTAAAACCTACAATCCTAGAAGCCAATTTCTAAAATTTTATGGGGTGCTTCCCCCTTGACCCCCGCCCGCTAACCGGCTAGCGGGACTACCGTATGGGCTCGTCGAAGGGGTTAATATTCATTTGTGTATTATGAGTCCGTGTATTTAACTTTCCTTTTTCCGAAGCCCTAATTTAGTAATTAAAATTCTAAAATTCTATTTTAAGATGCGAACCCTAAATTATATATTTATTGCTTTATTTAATTTTAGATTTGATTATGTAGTTTATTATATGTTTTGATAGTTTATTTATTTAATTTCAATGCTTGATTTATTTAATTTATGATGGATGGATATTCTCTTTCTTATTATGATTATTATTTGTTTATTTATTTTGGTATTAAAATTGTAAGAGGTATGTTTCTATTATTAGGTACCTCATTCGTTAAATTCTATGTTATTTAAATTGCTTTTATATTTTGGACCAATGTAAAGGACATGTTTCTACCTTTAGGTGGGTGTCCTATTTAGTTTAGACATGGAAGATGTAAGGACATGTTTCCATCCTCGGATGGGTGTCCATTTATTTGCTTTGTTTGGAAATTGCTTTGATTTTAATATAACGATGCTTTATTTCAATTGTTGCTTGTAATATGGATAATATTGTTATATTTAAGAATCTTATAATATTAAGACCTGTAAAGGAGGCCGGTTCCAATGAACCGGGCTCCTTTACAGGTGCTGGGCTATTTCTCACCTTCCCCACACGTACCCAACTTTTCGAACTCATTAGGGGGTTGGGGATTCCTTAGGATTCGAGTCATCCACCTCTTTCTTTTTCCTAGCCCGTCCGGGTAGCGACTCCATTTTCTCTAGACTTAGGTCTGTGTTCTCTAACGCCCCGAGCCTAAATAGTGTCGAAGTCGCAAGAACCATTCTACCAGAAGTGGGAGCAAAAATCCCCGCTCACACCCCTTCTGAAGCAACCGATTTGATTGAAGAAATGGTAGCAAATAACTACCATTGGACTTCAAAATGTAATGTTCATAAAAAAGTTGTAGGCTTACACGAATATGACAATTTTTCTTTGCTTGTAGCCAAGGTAGATACAATAGCCAATAAATTGGATCAGGTAAACCTTACTTCATCCCCAACATGTAAAGGATGTGGAGGAAACCATAACACAACTTACCGCAGAATTACGGAGCACGTTTGATTTTTGGGCAACTAGAATAGAGGTCCAGCTTTTCCTCAAGGAAACACATACAACCAAACACGGAGAAATCATCCCAATCTGTCATGGGGAAACCAAAACATTCAACAAGCACCTTATCAGCCACCATACATCAAAAATCAAAATCAAGAGTTCTATCGTCCAGAAAAGCCATCATATGAAGTTGCATTAGAAAAATTCATTGGAGCAACATCAGAGAGATTTGATAGAATTGAAAAGCAACATGAAAAGCTTGAGCAACAAATTGAACTTCTCGCAACTTAGAATAGGAATGTTGAGACACAAATAGGTCAGATTGCAAGTTCTCTCCATAATAGAAATCAAGGAGCGCTTCCTAGCCAAACAAAAATCAATCCAAGGGAGCATTGCAAAGCTGTGACCTTAAGAAGTGGTTTACAATTGAAAACCCTTTACCAACTCAAACTCCAAATTTGGTAAAGAAGAAAGAAAAAGAAGAAGAAGTTAAGAATAAGAGAGCACCAAAAGAAATTGTCAAAACTTATGAGCCTCAAATCCCTTTTCCTCAAAGAATAAGGAAACAAAATTTAGATAAGCAATATGAAAAATTTTTAGAAGTGTTTAAACAACATCACATAAATATTCCTTTTGCAAATGTGCTTGCTTAGATGCCCACATATGTGAAGTTCCTAAAGGAATTGCTATCTAATAAAAGGAAGTGAGAAGAAAATGCAAAGATCGCATTTACAGAAGAGTACAGTGCGGTTATTCAAAATAAAATTTCTTCAATGTTAAAAGACCCAGGGAGTTTTTCTATTCCTTCCTCTATTGGTAAAATAGATTTTAATAAAGCTTTATGTGATCTAGGTGCAAGTGCCAGTCTAATGCCTAATTCCATTTGCAGGAAACGTGGTTTCACTCTGTGATCGGGGATTTTCGCCGCCACTCCCGGTGGAATGGTTCTTGCGACTTCGACACTATTTAGGCTTGGGGCCTTAGAGAACACAGACCTAAGTCAGGAGAAAATGGAGTCACCACCCAGATAGGCCGGGAAAAAAGAAAGGGGTGGATGACTCGATTCCTAAGGAATCCCCAACCCCTTAATGGGTTCGGAAAGTTGGGTACGTGTGGGGAAGGTGAGAAATGGCCCAGCACCCCCACAACGCCCGGTTCATTGGAATTGGCCTCCTTTACAGGTCTTAATATTATAAAATTCTTAAATATAACAATATTATCCTTATTACACACAATAAATAAAAGAAAGCATCATTATATTAAAATCAAAGTAATGTCCAAACAAAGCAAATAAATGGACACCCATCCAAGGATGGAAACATGTCCTTACATCACATGCCTAAATAGGACACCCACCAAAAGGTAGAAACATGCCCTTTACATAGGTTCTAAAATAGAAAAGCAAATTAAATTACATGATGTTTAACTAATGAGGTACCCACCAATTGGAAACATACCTCTTACAACTTTTGGAAGTCTAAATTAATTGATAAGAATAAATAATCATTCATCATAAATAAATCATTCATCAAAGCTATTAATCAAAATATAAAATAAACATCCAACCATGATAAATTATATAAATCAAGTATTGAAATTAAATAAATTAAAGCATAAGAGATAAATCAAAGCAAAATCAAATATGGAATTGAATAAAGCAAATAAAAGTTCAATTATAGCTGCTGTAACTTTTTGATGTAGGTTATTTCTAATTAGTTAAGGCAAGTAATATTAATAAAAAAAAGAAACTGAAACCTAATTGAATTAGGTTTCGAAAAATTTGCGTCGGAAAAATTGTGCTGTTGAAAAAATTGCCGCAGGAAAATGCGCTGGCAAAAAAATTCTACCGCAGGAAACTGCGGCAGTAGGCGAGGCAGTGGGCCTGCGGGCGAAATAGAAAATCTATTTCGCGCGCAAGAAAATCCTGTGAGCGAAAATCCTGTGGTAAAATAGACTCCGATTTTTATTTTTATTTTTATTTTTTGACTTTTATTTGTTTATTTTTATTTTTTATTAATAAAAATTAGATAATAAAGCAAAAACTATTTAATTAAAATTATTTTGGACCAATTAGACAACAAAAATCATTATGGACTAAATAAAACATATTGAACCGGATTGGGTCAAAAATTATGGGTCTACAGTTTGCCCCTGCTTGAAAATTTTGAAACTTTAGTGAAAGAGAGTGAAAAGCAATAAGACTTAACTTTTGAGATGGTTGAGGTTTTGGGTTCTGGACCCGGTTCGAGTTCTGGACTCAAAGATAAATTCTAGGTTCTCGACCTAAGGAAAATTTGGGTTCTGGACCCCGTTTGAGTTATGGACTTAAGGATAATTCTACGTTCTGGACCTAAGAAAAATTTGGATTCTGGACCCGGTTCGAGTTCTGGACTCAAGGATAATTCTAGGTTCTGGACCTAAGGAAAATTTGGGTTCTAGACTCGGTTCGAGTTCTGGACTCAAGAATAATTCTAGGTTCTCGCCCTAAAGAAAATTTTGGGTTCTAGACCCGGTTCGAGTTCTGGACTCAATGGATGATTCTAGATTCTGGACCTAAGGAAAATTTGGGTTCTGGATCCGATTCGAGTTCTGGACTAATGGATGTTCTAAGTTCTGGACCTAAGGAAAATTTGGGTTCTATACCCGAGCTAAGTTCTGGACTTAGAAATAATTCTAGGTTCTGGACCTAATGGCAAATTTGGGTTATGGACCCAATTCGAGTTCTGGACTCAAGGAAGATTCTAGGTTCTGGACCTAAGGAAAATTTGGGTTCTGGACCCGAGAAATTTGGATACTCGATCCTAAACTAGACTCGGATACTCAATCCTAAATTAGCTTTGGATACTCGATCCTAAACTGGATTGGGATACTCGATCCTAAATTGGGTTCGGATACTCGATCCTAAACTTGATTTGGATACTCAATCCTAAATTGGCTTTGGATACTCGATCCTGAATTGGATTGGGATACTCGATCCTAACTAGATTCGGTTACTCGATCCTAAATTGGCTTTGGATACTCGATCCTAACTGGATTAGGATATTCGAGATTGGGTACTTGGACCCGAGATTGAATTGATTTTGATTTGGGTACTTGGACCGGAGATTGGGTACTTGGACCCAAGAATGAATTTGACTAACCTTTTATCAGTTGAGAAGTCTGACTACTCCGGCTATTCTATGCATTGTGATTCTTCTCCCTCAGAATGGATCTTCATCCTTGGAGATCGGGGTCTACTTTGTTCTTTGAAGATGGGAGTGACACGGCCAATGGCTTGGTCATGTCTCCTGGGTGTGTCAGCTTCTGTGTCTTTTCTTTGGTTCTTCTTTGTTCCTGCCAGTGTCACCTACTATTTCTTTTCTTTCTTTGCTTGGTCCTTCTTGACTTTGTCCTTTAGGTGAGACACGGTCAGTGGCTTGGCCGTGTCGCCTGCCCGTGTCATGTTCAGCCAAGATTTCTTTTGAGGTGACACGGCCAAGCTCGATTTGGCTTGGTCATATCTTGCTTGATTCATGCTCTTCTTTCCTTGTTTTGATCTTCCAAGGGGGTTTTTGCACTTTAGCCACTTTTCCCTTGCAACTGCTTTTCCTTTCTTTGATTCTTTAATGATTGTTGGCAGGTTGTTGGCTCGTTTGATCATGAGGCTAGACCTTCTTTCACTGACCCTTCATTTGCTCATTCTAGCCCGCCGGATATGCCATCTCATCCGCAGGGTATTGATATGAACTACCTGGTACGTTCTTTATTTCATAATAGTTTATGCTATATGTATGCATGATTATGTATGCTCTTACCTTTTCCTTCTTGGCTCACAGCGGATGCTCGAAGAACAAAATAAGAAACTTCAAGAAGAGTTAGTTGTAAGTCGCCAGCAGGCTTCTCATTTTGAAAGTTTATATCATCAATCCGAACAAAATTTTCGTAACTTTCGATTTCGGGGAATGAGGGATCCCGGCACTACTTCATCGAGAGGCCCCCAGACGGATGAACATGAGATCCTTTCGTCTGCTTTTGATAAAGACCATGACAAATCGAAACTCCAAGGCAATAGGGATTAGTGCTTCTGCTTCAGATGATCCCAGGACGAGTAATTTACCCCCTCCTCCAACAGGCGATTTTTTCAAGTCTTTATTTGGTGACGTACCACCACCCTCTTAGTGCTATGTAAATATTGTAGCAATTGTAAAACATTGTACAATAATGAAAAATATACAATTTTCCTCTTTACTGTAATCCTTCTTTTCCCTTTTTTTTCTTTTTTTTTTCTTTCTTTTTTTTATTCATTATTTTTCATTATTTTTTTGTTACTGTAAAAAAAAAATTTCTCTTTTTTTTTCATATTTTTCTTTACTGCCAATTTTTTTTTATATATAGTACATCATAATTAATATCCACTTCTTTTGTTAAACAAAATCCAAAGTGGAAAAAGAAATTGTGACCACTTCCTTTCCTTATGCCATATGGTCTTATCCTTTCCCATCATCTTTTCCATTTCACTTTTGGAAAAGGTTTATTTTCTTCTATATAAATCACCTTGCATGCCCCTTTTAGTACAAAAACCAAAATTCTTTTCCCTTTCAACGTGAAGACCCTTTTAACAATTTTGGTTCTCCTTTATTCATTAATCATGACGAGCACTATTTAAAGAAAATAAAAATTCTATTTAAGAATATGGATGCCATCCATTAGAAGCAAATTTCATGGTCAAAGCTTGATGTTTTAAAATGTTTTCAAAATGTCAAATTGGACCACTCCTTCTTACATGTCGTGGCTTCCTTTTTGGATACGGACTCTAGGGTATTTAGAATTAATGGCTTTGAAATGTGTCCCTTGATTGAAGAATTTGAGGCCATCCTTGGACATCCAAATAATCAACAAATGGCATTATTCACATTGATTTCGAAGACTCAACAGAAGATGCAGATGTTATTTCAAATTCCAAAACCCGAAGTTCTTCAGTTGATGAGAGGTGAAAAAATTCTACTTGCTCCTTTGATTGACTTTTGTTTTTCTCATTTGGCTCCTACTAAGGCATGGGGACGCATGCTTTGTCTTTGCTTGCTCAGCCAATTCTTGCTTGTTTCTTCTGACGGCGATATTGATCCACGAGTATTGGATATTATGGACCAAATGGAAGGGGGCTTGTCACCGGTACCTGTGATTTTAGCCGAGACCTTAGTTGGATTAGACCGATTTAAATCACGATCGCCAAAGAGATCATCAAAGAGACTGATTGGGAGTCTGTTGCAGCTCCAAGTAATTACCTAAACTACCCTTTCGGGTTTTCAATTTAGGTTTTCTCTTTTTTTTATTTCTCTAACTTTTGCCTAGTCTGCCCATGCTGGTTTTTGGAACAAGCGAGCTGTCCTAATTTTTGCCTAAGCTGCCCTTGCGGGTTTTCAACTTAGCAGACCCTTTTTTTTAATTTAATTCTTTCTTCACATATTTGGCTTCAGGAGCGTCTTTGTTTGCTTGATACTCCCTCCATGGACTTTGCCAAATACCTGCCACGTCATCATTATGCGAGGAAGCTACTCCATCCTGCTTCTTCATATGCTGATTGGGTTGACTGGATCCACTCACGCTCTGAAGTCAATATCCGTTGGTTGGTACCTTGGTGGAAGATTTCTCGTATCACCATGCGGACATACTTGATGTACGTTCCCCTTGCTGCTCTTCGTCAAGGTACATGCTATGATCCTCGCCGACTTGGGCTTCAGTATGGAGCTGAGCCTCGTGATTCTGACTTTACTCCTGACTTAGACATGCCTTGCTTGACTGAAGCCTACTTGGATCGGTTAAGGCAAAGCTGGCCTGAATGTTACACTTATCGACTGCCATAGATTTTACATTTGTCAATTCAGAAAGTGTTTTGTTAGGATGAAAAATAACTAAAGTAATAAAAAATGCTTCTTTTCCATTTATAATTTGTCATCACCTTTTGCAATTATGATTATTTCTTTCATCCATATCTGGTCAAATACTTATAACAGTGCACATAGAACAATTTTAATATTAATTCTATTTTATTAAATTAGGGAACAACCAAACATAAAGCCAGCATACACAAGATCACTCCTGTTGCCAATTAGGTTTTCTAATTGACAATTTTCTCTCATTTAGCCCTAATTGTTGCCTAGCCCGCCCTTTCGGGTTTTCGGAACTAGCGGACTACTCTAACTTTTGCCTAGGCTGCCCTTTTTGGGTTTTCAACCTAGCGAGCTTCTTTTTCCCTTTTTTCTATCATACGTAAAACCTCTTCAACCTGTCAATATTTACTGGCTCACTAAATTCATTCCCATCCATGTCTGATAACTTTACTGCACCTTTGCTCATGACTTGTTTCATGACATATGACCCTTCCCAGCTAGGTCTGAACTTCCCTCTTGGATCAGATACATTAGGCTTACATTGCTTCAACACCAAATCTCCAACTCTGAATTTTTTAACCTTAACCCTTCTATTGTAGGCCCGAGCTATCTTCTTTTGATACAATTGGTGATGATACAGTGCTTTTAACCTTCTCTCTTCTAGTAGGGCTAATTGTGTGTATCTGCTTGCTACCCATTCCGTTTCAGGTAGTTCAGCTTCCAAGACTACTCTTAGTGACTTGATCTCAATTTCAATTGGCAATACTGCTTCCATCCCATAAACCAAAGAGAACGGTGTCATCACAGTAGGTGTTCGAACACTTGTCCTATAACCCCATAAAGCAAAGGGAAGCATTTCTGACCAGTCCCTGTAAGTCTTGGTCATCTTGGACAGAATTTGCTTAATTATCTTATTTGTTACTTCCACGGCACCATTAGCCTTTGGTCTATAAGGAGAGGATTGATGATGATGGATTTGGTACTTCGAGAATAAATCCTTAACTGCTCCTTAAAACTGTACCCCATTGTCTAATATCACACTGTGCGGGACCCCATATCTACAGATGAGGTTCTTTTCGATAAACCTAGCCATTTGACTTGCACCTAGCTTATTGAAGGATTTGGCTTCGACCCATTTTGAAAAATAATCTACTGCTACCACAATAAAATGGTGCCTATTTGAAGCTGTCGGATGTATCTCTCCTATAATGTCGATAACCCAGGTGGCAAATGGCCAAGGTGAAGACATTGAATACAGTTCTTCAGGAGGCATATGATTCAAGTTACCATACATCTGACATTGCTGGCACTTCTTTACGAACTCAATACAGTCTTTCTCCATGGTCAACCAATAGTAACCTTGTCGAATAATCTTCTTAACTAGGGCCAAACCACTCATGTGCGGACCGCAACTACCCGCATGTATTTCTGACATGATGCACTCCACTTCAAGCTTTCTTAAACATCTCAAATGCATCCCATCAGGCCATCTTCGATATAACTCCCCACGGAAGGTGATGTTTTACAATGACCACCGCCTTATGGCTCTTCTTTCTTTCTTTGTTGCCCCCGACGAGTATTCTCTTTCCTCCAAAAATTGCCTTATAGTATCATACCACGCATCATGGTTTGTATCAACTTCCATGATTGTCTCATATTCATAGCAAGGAGTTGATGAACTGGTCAAGATCAGAGGCTTAGGGAATAAGCTGGCAGGATTTTCCCATACCAAAGCCAATGAGGCTAGAGCATCAGCCATCTGATTTTCTTCTCTTGACAGGTGTATAAACCTACACTCCTTAAAATTCTTCTTCATCATGGTCAGGTAATGGTGGTATGGTTTCAATTTTCTTCTTTCAACTCCCACTCTCCATTTACTTGGGATACTACTAGCAACGAATCACCATAAACTTCTACCTTATCCACCTTCATAATCATTAGGGCTTCCAAACCGAAAATACAAGCTTCGTACTCCACCATATTATTGGTTGCCCTAAATTTCAACTTTGGCTAAAGGGATGAGTTCCCCTTCAGGCGATTCTAGTATAACTCCCAAACATGCTCCTTTCTTGTTTGCTGCTCCATCAAAATACATTTTCCACCCTTGTACTTCAATTGCTTTTAAATTTTCATCTGGAAACTCCAAAATTACCTCTTCACTTTTTGGTAATGGTTGTTGAGCTAGGAATTCTACCACCGCTCTACCTTTAATTATTTTTTTGGTTACATACTCGATCTCAAATTCTTCTAATATTATCAACCATCGACCATATTTCCCAATTAAAGAGGGTGTCTCCCTTAAGTACTTCATTGGATCCAACCTGGAAATTGCTTGCACACTATACAATTGAAAGTAAAGCCGCAAATTCTTAGAAGACCAAACCACGGCTATACATGTCTTTTCAATAATACTATACTTAATTTCATAAGGTAGGAGCTTTCTACTTAAATAGTAAACGGCATGCTCAATTCCCAACTCATCTGCTTGGGCTAGCATGGCTCCTATCGACTCTTCTTCTACTGCTAAGCATAGTAATAGAGGTTTACCAAGTTTAGGTGGTTTCAAAACAGGTGGATTCAACAAATACTCTTTTATTCGGTCAAAGGCCTTTTGACATTCTTCGTTCCATACGACCGGCTGATTCTTTCTAAGCAATTTGAAGATAGGCTCACAAATTATTGTGAGCTTTGTTATAAATCTGCTCATGTACTGCAGTTTACCAATGAATCCCTGAACTTCTCTCTCCGTCTTTAGGGCTGGCATATCCTTGATTGCTTTGACTTTGTCAAGGTCTATCTCGATGCCATTCAGACGGATTACATGCCCCAATAATTTGCCTGAAGTAACACCAAATACACACTTCTTCGGGTTTAATCTTAGCTTATATTTCAAAGCTCTATCGAAGAATAATTCTAAGTTTTGAAAGTGTTGCTCCCTTGTATCCGACTTCACCATCATATCATCAACATATACTTCAACTTCTTTGTGCATCATGTCATGAAATAGTGTGGTGGCCATCCTTTGGTAGGTTGTTTCAGCATTGTTTAATCCGAAAGGCATCACTCTATAACAAAATATACCCCATGTAGTAATGAAGGCAGTTTTGGCTTTATCCTCTTGGGCCATTAACATTTGATTGTATCCGGAAAATCCATCTACAAATGAGTATAGCACGCTAGAGGCTGCACTATCAATGAGAACATCTATATGAGGTAAAGGAAAATCATCCTTAGGGGAAGCCTTGTTCAAATCTCTATAGTCCACACAGACCCTTATTCTTCCATCTTTTTTTGGCACGAGTACTATGTTGGCTAGCCAATCTGGGTATTCTATCACCTCAAGGAACTTCACTTGTATTTTCTTAGTGACCTCTTCTTTAACTAATTCAGCCCACTCAGGTCTTAATTGCCTAAGCTTTTGTTTGACAGGTTTAATGTGAGTGTAAGTAGGAATATGATGCTCGGTTATGTCTCGATCTATCCTCGGCATATCTTCATAAGACCAGGCAAATACTTATTCATATTTTTTGAATATTTTTTCAAATCTCTCTCTCTCATCAGGCGTAAGGTCGGATGCTATGCTAATATTTTTAGGATTTTCAGTTGTTCCCAAATTTAATGATTGTGTGTCAACAGAATTAATATTAAAAATGCTCATGTAACTGCTATTTGAATGTATGCAACCATCAGGAGAAACATCACACAAGCAAGCAAAATCAGACTTTATTGCATTCATTTTGGGAAAAAAAAACATCATCATCCTCATACAAAGTAGACAAATTAAAATCAAAATCAAAATCATTGTTCTCAGAATCATAAAGCAGGATGTCTTCAAACTTTTCTTCAACCAGGGCAGCAATCTCTTCCGGAGTCTTCTCGGCTTTCAAGGCAGCTTCATTCTTCTCTTTTGGATTGGATTCTTTGTTGGTTGATAGGGTGAGCTCTTTCTTCACTTGCTCCACTAGCTCAGCAACATCTGCAAAAATTTCAAAACCTGGAATTAACTTACCCATGAACATGATTGTTTCAGGCCTTCCTTGGAGTGGTCCCATATCTGGAGCTTTGACAAAGATCTCTTCAAGTGGTGGGAAGCTCATCTTCTCACTTTTCTTTGGCTGGACTTCATTGTCTTCATCATATCCTAACCCCTTCTTGGATGTTTGAGTTCTAAAATCTGGTAACTTTGTCAAACCGGCCTTACCCTTTCCAAGACCAGCTCCGGGAAGGTAGTTCATGTTCTTCATCATATTCAAAACTTTGGAGTCCACTACTTCATCATCAGAAATTGCAGCCACTTGAAAACTGTTGAGAGGCCTCTCAACCATTAGAGCGTTAGCAATCTCATTATCTTCAGCTTCAATGACCACTGTCTCATTTCCGTTGGGGAATTTGATCTTTTGATGAAGGGTGGAAGGAACTCCACCAAGAGGATGAAACCATGGTCGCCCCAAGAGTAAGGCAAAGGTAACTGGTATGTCTAAACCAAAAAATTCAACAATAGATTCAATTGGCCCAACCTTGATGGCCGCTTTGAAAATCCCTTCGGCATGCCTCTTAGTGTTGTCATAAGCACGAATTGTCACCTCGGTTGGGTTTAGATCTCTTGTTGACATGGCTAGCTTTGGCAATATCTTAAGCGGACAAACATTTATGGCGGGCCCATCATCAACCATTACACATGGAGTCCTCTTCCCCTTGACTTCTATTTTGATTAACAGAGGACGGATGTGGTCTCTCCCCTCCTCCGATAAGTCCGCATATGAAAAAGAAACTGCTCCCATACTAACTTCACTCTTTTCTTGGACCTCTTCACATTTCATTACTTCCCTAATTTTTATGAAGTTGATCAACTCCTCCGGTGTTGTGGAGGTAGAAATTGGCATGCTAGCCAAGGCTTTGGCCATAGTTTCTCGGTGCTTTTTGGAAGTAGCTAACAGGTCCCAAATGCTAACACTTGCTTGGGTTCTTTTCAATTCCTTGAGCACATCGTCATCTTCTTCCACTTCAACTTCCTTCCCCTTATTAGTTTCTATCTCCTTAGGTGGTGGCCTTGCATAAGGCTTACCGGATCTAGTATTCATCACCTCAACTTCTTCAGGCTTGGACCAAGTCCACTCCTCCTTCTTGGATATAATGTCATCATCACTATCACTTGAATCCCAAAACCCGTTGACAACACAAATTGCTACTTCTCCAACCATCATAGCTTGTTCAATTTTGACAAAGGCCTCTTCTTCTTTGGTTGCTTTTTCATCCACATCTTGAAAAGAAGACATGACAAAGGCCTCATGCAAACCTCCTCCAATCATTAAGGTTGCCGGTGGTGGTACCCTATTGAATTTTGGTAATGGGTTGTCTTTGGTGTTTGGCTTATTGGGCTCAAGTAGCTTCCCATTATCAATTAGATTTTGAATCTCATGTCTCAACCTTACACATCTATCCATGTCATGTCCTTGAATTTGGTGAAATTGACAAAATGTTTTGGTGTCAAAATTAGGTGGGAGGGGGTTAGGCAAAGGACGAGGATTTAAGGATTATAGCAATCCTTTTCTTTGAAGCTTGCTGAGAACCCAAGACATCAGTTTTCCCAATTTCGAAAATTGTCTCCTTGTTCCTTGGTTAGTAGCATTAACACCGACGGCCTTTTGCATGCTTTGGCTACCAGGTTGGTAGCTCCCTTTTTCATTCCTTTTGTTGCAAATCGGCTCTTCTCCCTTTCCCATTCTTCAATTTGCAAACCAACTTGGAGAAGGTCTTTGAAATCACAGATGAGTGTATGAGACATCCTCTCAAGAAGACTAGGTAACACCCCTCTCACAATCATCCTTATTTGATCGGATTCATTGGGGCTCTTGTTGAGCAAAGCGGCCTTGTTTCTCCACCTTTTCACATAGTCCACAAAATTCTCATTTGGCCTTTGCCTAATGGACTCCACTTCCATCAAGGTAACTTCCAACTCAACATTATATCCATATTGTTGGATGAAGGCTTTGTAAAGTAGATCCCAACTCTTTTGTGTTCCATCATCTAAGGTATTGAACCAATTTTGGACAACAGGGTCCAATGAGAGCATAAAGTACCTTAGGGTTTGAGCCTTAGTAGCTCGAGCATACTGCATGGCAGTGATATATTGGTTCACATAGAGACGAGGATTTCCGGTGCCATTGTACTTTGCAAAGGATGGCATCTTGAACTTGTATGGAACTTCTTCATCTTGTTCAAATAGTTTGTTGATCTCGGACATCTCTTCGATTTTCAGCTTCTTCTCAAATTTCTTTTCTAAATCAGCAATCTTTTCAACATCGGATGTCTCGGTCTTTTAAATAGTTACCTTCTCAACAACCACAAACTGATCCAAATATGGTCTGAATACCCTGTTCATCAATTCCATAAAAGCTGCTGGGGCATTCATCAATCCAAAGGGCATCACCAAAAACTCATAATGCCCATACCTCGTACGAAAAGCTGTCTTGGGTACATCCACATCTCTGACTCTCAACTGATGGTACCCTGATCTCAAATCAATCTTAGAGAATACTGATGCTCCCTTCAACTGATTAAAGAGATCATCTATCCAAGGCAAAGGATACTTGTTCTTGATGGTCACCTTATTCAACTGTTTATAATCAATACACAATCTCATGGTGCCATCCTTCTTCTTCGCAAACAACACAGGCGCTCCCCACGGGGACACACTAGGGCGGATAAACCCTTTATCAAATAACTCCTACAACTACACCTTCAACGCTCTCAACTCAGCAGGTGCCATTTGATAAGGGGTAATAGAGATAGGAGTGGTACCAGGCAACAAATCGATACCAAATTTCATTTCTCTCTCAATTGGTACCCCTGGCAACTCATCAGGGAAAACATCTGGAAACTCGGCAACTGTGGGTATACATTCAAGCAGGGATCCCACTACTCTAGTATCTACAACTTGAGCAAGATAAGCCTCACTTCCCTTCTGAATCTTTCTCCCAGCTGAAACAGCTGAAACAAACATAAATGAAAGATACCTCTGCTCACTGGATACTATAACATCCCTACCATCCCGTGTTCTCAAAGTAACACATTTCTTTTGACAGTCTACCACAGCCCCATGCTTGGATAACCAATCCATGCCCAAAATCAGATCATATTCCCTAAAAGGCATCTCAATCAGGTCACCGAGAAACTCCTCATCCTGAACAACAATTGGACTATCTCGATGCACCCTGCTCACCACAACACTATGCCCTAAAGGATTTGTCACCAAGACATCAAATCCTAGGGACTCAGAATGCAATTCAGACACAGGCAAGATGGATGCACTTATGTATAACTGCGTATATCCAGGATCTAATAAACCAAGGACTGAAATACCAAATAAAGAAAATGTACCTGCAATGACGGCTGAAGCATCCGACTGCCTCTGCATCACATAAACCCGTTGAGATGGCCCAGCCTCATCTGGCCTACTGCCTCCGGATGTAGAGCCTCCTCTCTGACTAAACCCAGGGCAACCAACTCTACTAAAACCTCTGCCACCATGACCCCCTCTGACACTTGGTCGAGAAGATGCAGTATCTGCCTGCCTAACCTTTGGTGGCTCGGGACAATCTTTGATAAAATGGTCTGATGACCCACATCTAAAACACACTCCCAAAGCACCTCTCCACCAGCAGACACCTCCGTGTACTCTACCACAATGAACGCAAGTAGGTGGAGTAGGTCTCTGAGCCACTGGGGTCAGAGCACTAGCCACTGAAATTGTAGGTCTCTGTCTCTGCTACTGTACTGACCTGCCAAACTGCCCCTAACTCCTACTAAACCTCTAAAAATGTCCCCCTCAGCCTCTCTTCACTAATGAAGACCCTGCCTCACTCTGGGGTCTCTTCGCTCTGGTCTCCTCAACCCTGGCAGCTGCTGCAAGATTTTGCACCCTCTCAACACTCCTAGCAGCTGCAACTAACTGGGAGAAATCCTGATACCGAGAGCCTGCAATGATGCACATGATAGAGGGTCTCAGTCCCTCCTCAAACCTCCTGCACCTATCAAACTCGTCAGAAATGATCCCACCAGCATAGTGACTCAACCGGATAAACTCGATCTCATACTCGGTCACTGTCCTAGTATCCTATCTCAGACTCAGGAACTCCATCTTCTTTGCATCTTTATACTCTCTCGGAGTATACTTCTGCTCAAATTCCCGCAAGAAATCATCATAGGTCAAAACTGGTGGATCATCCAGAGCATGTGGAATCGTCTTCCACCAATCATATGCATCTGTCTGCAGAAGAGATCTGGCATAATCAAACTTCTCTTCTGGACTGGCCTGTAACTAAATAAATATCCTCTGAACCCGGTCTAGCCACTGCTCTACTATAGTAGGGTCTATAGTACCAACAAAGTCCTCAGCCCCATACATTCTCAGTTTGTCATACTGCCTCACCGGTAACTGTGGCTCTGGCGGCTGTGGAACTAGAGCCTGCCTCAACAACTCTACCATATTCCATACCCAGCTAGGTGGAACCTCATTAGCTGCTGTTCTCACAGGTATAGAAATAACGCCTCACCAGCAGATACAACTCTAGCTCCATCTCTACCCTCATCTGGAGCCACACTCTCTGCACTACCCTCGGCAGCCTGATGCGGCCGAGACGCCATAACTACCTATATCTACAAAAAAGGCATAAAATACTATATCAGAGATCAGAAACTGCCAGTGCCAATGCATGTATTTCAATTAAAAACTATTTTTCAAATCCCCCATTTTCTCTCTCTATGATCCCCACCTAGGTCGAGAACCTCAAACCTAGGCTCTGATACCAAAACAAATGTAACACCCTTATACCCTATATATGTACAAAACATATTTCTAGCATATGTAAAATACGCATATACGGTACAAAAATGTCACAGACGGATTTACAATTTTTTTTTTTACATTTCCAACTTAAAATTTCAAATTCTAAATATATAAAAATTAAATATAATATAAATATTATTTACTTGTTATAAGAACCCAAAATAAATAATATATATATAAATCTTTGGGAAAAATTCTCCAGAGTTTTGTCTGTATTTTGGATATCCCAAAATTTAGCAATTACTCAACCTGCAAAAAGAAAACACTCCCAATAATTTCCAATCACCCTCTCAACCATACTTCTCAATTTCACCAATTTTCTCAAACATTTATACATATAGATATATATAATTTAAAACACACTTACTCTCCCATTTCAAATACATTGACCCAAACATTCTTTATAATACACAATACGTAAAATTCAAAACATAATATATTATGCATAAAACTCAAAATGTACAATAACATAAAAATATATACCCGTTCACCAGTGGTAGAAAATGGTACTCGTTCATCTCATGGTTTCCTCTTAAGGGAGGAGGTCATGGGTTCGAATGAGGGAGGCGACCTCATTTGAGGCCAAATAAACAAATTCCTGCTCGGGAGCCGTGAGGTGAACGGGTACTGTGGCGGCCTGCTGGGTTGAGGGCTGGGACTACGGTCCATCTACGGGAGAAAAGGCCCAAGAGACCAACTGTCGTAATACTGTGCTAATGGGGTCGTTACATTTATAACTATCATAATCCAGGGCTGTGAGCTAGAGAGGATCAATGATATGAGATGCAAATGTATTCATGTATGCATGTATGCACAAACGGTCAACAAATAAGGATAAATAGGACGTTCCTTCCAACCTTATAACATCCACACACGAATGGCGAGTCCTTTTTCCTAGGTATATGGTTAACAAATACCAATATGGGGTATCTTATTTTCGAATAATTCCCTCGGACGTTTCAACCAATAGTTATATTTTCAAAAATGAAAATCAGTTTATAATAATTCCCATTAATTAGGTTTTAATCCATTCAACCAACTATAGTAGCTTTTGGATCAAAACTAAATTAAGAGGTTTATCATAAATAGATTTCTCACTTGAAAAAGGGTAACTAATGGTTCATGCCAAAAACAAGCCCATGGTTAATTTATTCTTAGTGTAAACTAGGCCCACAATTGATTTTTGGTATTTCATAATTGACCTAAATATTTTTGCAAGCTCTTTGTAAAAAATGGTTGGATGAAAATAATTTTGTTTCGAAGCCCATTGTAAGAGATTTTAGAAAAATGGATTTTGGGCTTTAGTATTTGGGCCATGGGCCAGAGAATTTATTTATTTATTTATTTAGAAAAGTCTTATGTCCAAAGACCATCTTGAAAAATTTTGAAAATAGCTTTGGTCTTTTGGACTTTAAAGAAAAATTTCTTTTGAGCTTACAATATACTTAGGTCATATTAGGAAAAGAACAAACCAAATAAGCCATGATTTAAGCCAAGATAAATCAACCATAGTCAAACAACATGCATTTGGGGTAAAACCTAAGGAAAGTAACTAGGCCAATTACATGAGCTTTAGTCTTTGGGTAAAAAGGCTTAGGTTCCCATAGCAAGTATATACCAAATGGTATGAGGCTATGAGTGGTTATGCCATGCTCGATCTCCATACCTTGAGTGAAAGTATGGTATCCTTTACATAACATAACACGGGTAACACGGGCGTCCTAACTCACACACATGATGCAATCTAAGATGATGCAATGGATAATATCATTATAAGAAAGAATAAAATAATATAAAGACCAATGGAATCAACTTCTCTTATCCCCAGTGGAGTCGCCACTGTGAGCTGGGATTTTCGCCCCCACTCTCGGTGGAATGGTTCTTGCCACTTCGGCACTATTTAGGCTCGGGGCCTTAGAGAACACGAACCTAAGTCCGAAGAAAATGGAGTCACCACCTGGACGGGCCGGGAAAAAAGAAAGGGGTGGATGACTCGATTTCTAAGGAATCCTCAACCCCTTAATGGGTTCGGAAAGTTGGGTACGTGTGGGGAAGGTGAGAAATGGCCCAGTACCCCCACAATGCCCGGTTCATTGGAATCGGCCTCCTTTACAGGTCTTAATATTATAAAATTCTTAAATATAACAATATTATCCATATTACATGCAACAATTGAAATAAAGCATCCTTATATTAAAATCAAAGCAATTTCCAAACAAAGCAAATAAATGGACACCCATCCAAGGATGGAAACATGTCCTTACATCACATGCCTAAATAGGACACCCACCGAAAGGTAGAAACATGCCCTTTATATAGGTTCTAAAATAGAAAAGCAAATTAAATTACATGATCTTTAACTAATGAGGTACCCGCCAAGTGGAAACATACCTCTTACAACTTTTCGAAATCTAAATTAATTGATAAGAATAAATAATCATTCATCATAAATAAATCATTCATCAAAGCTATTAATCAAAATATAAAATAAACATCCATCCATGATAAATTAAATAAATCAAGTATTGAAATTAAATAAATTAAGGCATAAGGGATAAATCAAAGCAAAATCAAATATGGAATTGAATAAACCAAATAAAAGTCCAATTATAGCTACTGTAACTTTTTATGGAATTAAAATAAATTAGACTTTTATGTTTTAAAAGGTTGGTAAGACTCTTTGATTAACTAAATTAATATTTGAATGGTGAAATCATGAAACTAGGGTTTTAGACACTTTAAAATTGATTTGATTTGTGGTTTTAAATGGTGATTTCAAGCTACTGTGTAATTTTAAAATATTTATATTTTTATGGTTTTTTAATGTTTTAAAGGATTAGGGCTTAGAAAAAACTAAGATTTAAGGTTTTAAAGGAGTTAAAGTTTAATATTTTAGGTTTAGAAGTTGAATTAGGGTTTTAGTGTTTTAGAATTTGGGTCTCGAGTGATGAATTTGAATTAGGGTTTAGAAAAATAATTTGATGATTTCATGAGATTTTATAAGTTTAAACCAAACAAATTAATGTTTTTATAAATAAAAAAGATTTATATAATTGGAAAAAGTATTTTAGGGTTTTTTTTATAAGAAACAGAATATGTTTTAAGAGTTTACATAATTTGGAAAGTAAATTGGAGTTTTGGGGTTTTGAAGAAATAAAATTAATAACTTTAAATTCTTTGGGAAATAAAGCAACGGATTAATGATTTTAACTTTGAACAAAAAGGTGGATTGAATTTTGGGATTTTTTAATTAAAAGAACAAAGGAAAATTTAGCTACTGTATAAAAAAAATAAAGAATTTAATACATACCTTTTTTTTAATGATTCCTCCAAAAATAATTCTTCTTGGATGAACAAGCTCCAAAGACCAGCCTTTTCCCTTTGAATTGCTTAAATCGTGTTTCTGCTCCTTAAAAATCAATTGAATTCAATTACTGCTTTTCCACTTCACTTTCGGATTCAAATTCTCAAAGCTACTATGAAATTTTTCCTCCCCCCAATTTAATTGCCTTTGGTCCTTATTTATAGTGGTTTGATGTAGTTTATTCCTAATTAGTTAAGGCAAGTAATATTAATAAAAAAAAGAAACCAAAACCTAATTGAATTATGTTTCGAAAAATTTGCGTCGGAAAAATTGTTCTGCCGAAAAAATTACAGCAGGAAAAAATGAGCTGGCGAAAAAAATCTGCCGCAGGAAACTGCGGCAGTGGGAGAGGCAGTGGGCCTGCGGGCGCGTCGCCCACAGAAAAATCCTGCGGGTGACTATTTCGCCTACAGGATTTTCCTGCCGCCAAAATAGAAAATCTGTTTCGCCCACAGGAAATTCCTGCAGGCGAACTAGCTTGGGCTGTTTCGTCCGCAGGAAGCCCACGGGCCCGCACGATGATTTTTTCGTCTCTGATTTTTTTGACTTCGATTTTTATTTTTATTTTTATTTTTTGACTTTTATTTGTTTATTTTTATTTTTTATTCATAAAAATTAGATAATAAAGCAAAAACTATTTAATTAAAATTATT
Source organism: Garcia nutans (assembly GCA_947685225.1). Classification (NCBI taxonomy): domain Eukaryota; kingdom Viridiplantae; phylum Streptophyta; class Magnoliopsida; order Malpighiales; family Euphorbiaceae; genus Garcia; species Garcia nutans. The sequence goes on along the minus strand of CANTUV010000005.1, from coordinate 33,269,280 downwards.
TTAGACCAATTAGACAACAAAAATCATTATGGACTAAATAAAACATATTGAACCGGATTGAGTCAAAAATTAAGGGTCTACACACTCAAATTCAACCAACAAGAATGTCCCTTCAGTTGGTGGATCATTCAATAAAATATCCAGCGGGAATAGTGAAAGATGTCTTGGTCAAAATGGATATGCTTTATATTCCAGTAGACTTCGTAATTCTAGAAATGGATGAAGATGTGGAAATTCCACTTATTTTAGGAAGACCATTTCTTACTTACAGCTGGGGCTATGATTGATGTTCATGGAGGAAAAGTTACTTTACAAATAAGAGAGGAAAAGATGGAGTTTATTTTAACTAACGCAGCCAGACATCCTACATTTCTTGATGATTGTTTTCTGGTTGATGATGTTGATGAGTGTGTGCAACAATTTTGTGAGGAAAACGTTAAGAATTCTTAAGAAACTTGTCCTGTGCAAAGTTTAACCCCCAGAAGATGAAAATGAAGAAGTGACCACTTATGCTTCTTCTTTAGAGACAATTCCATGAATGTACATTCAAAAAATTTGAAACACTTGACAAAGGTAAGGCCTTACCTCCTCCTTCTATTGAAAAAGCTCCAGAATTGGAATTGAAACCCTTGCCAACTCATCTCAGGTATGCATTTCTTGGACCTAATAATACTTTGCCTATTATTAATAATAATAATTTGTCAGAAATTCAGATGAGTTAAACCCTGAACTTGAATAGAAAAATATAAAAAAAGCAATAGGTTGGACTATATCTGATATTAAGGGAATTAGCCCTTCGATATGCATGTATAGGATTTTAATGGAAGAAAATTCCAAGCCTATGATAGACCATCAAAGGATATTGAATCCAAATATGAGAGAAGTGGTAAAAGTAGAAGTGACAAAACTACTAGATGTAAGAATAATTTATCCTATTTCTGATAGCTCATGGGTGAGTCTTATACATGTAGTTCCTAAAAAAGGAGGGATGACATTTGTAACAAATGAAAATAATGAATTAATTCCTTCCAGGCTGGTGACTGGATGGTGTGTTTGCATAGATTATAGGAAGTTGATGGCATGTTTGCATAGATTATAGGAAGTTGAATAAAGCCACTCGAAAGGATCATTTCCATTACCATTTATCGATCAAATGCTTGAAAGACTTGCAGGTAATGTTTATTTTTGTTTATTGGATGGATATTCAGGCTATTTTCAAATTCCTATAGCACTAGAAGATCAGGAAAAGACTACATTCACATGTCCATATGGCACTTTTGCTTACAGAAGAATGTCGTTTGGACTATACAGTGCACCAGCCACTTTTCAATGATGCATGATGGCTATATTTTCTGATATTATAGAATCAATTGTTGAAATTTTTATGGATGACTTTACAGTTTATGGTTCTACTTTTGATGATTGTTTACAACATTTGGAACAAGTACTTAAAAAATGTGAAGATACAAACCTTGTCCTCAATTGGGAAAAATGCCACTTTATGGTGGAAGAAGGAATTATACTTGGACACAAGGTGTCTAAGGATGGAATTGATGTAGATAGAGCTAAGATAAAAATTATTGAAAAGCTACCAGCACCAACTAATGTGAAAGGAGTTTGAGGTTTCTTAGGACATGCAGGATTTTACAGGCATTTTATTAAAGATTTTTCAAAAATTACTAAACCCTTATGTGAATTATTAAGTAAAAATGTTGTTTTTAATTTTTTCTAATGAATGTTTAATTGCTTTTAACAGATTGAAGGTAGCTCTTACAACAACTCCTATTATCTCACCACCATATTGGTCTTTACACTTTGAGCTCATGTGTGATGCCAGTGATCATGCAGTTGGGGTTGTTTTGAGTTAGAAAAAGGATAAGAAGAGCCATGTCATCTACTATGCAAGCCAAACCCTTGACAACACTCAAATCAATTATGCTATAACAGAAAAGGAAATTCTTGCTATAGTTTTTGCTTTGGATAAATTCAGATCTTACCTGTTAGGCCATAAAGTTATTGTTTATACTGACCATGCAACAATCAAATATCTTATGAGCAACAAGGAAGGTAAACCAAGACTAATTAGGTGGATTTTGCTTCTATAAGAATTTGATCTTGAGATAAAGGATAAAAAGGGAGTTGAAAATTTAGTGGTAGATCATCTATCAAGATTAGAGAATCAAATGAATAAAGAAGCATTGCCTATCAATGAGCCATTTCCTGATAAACAACTTTTTTCTATTCACAATTCTATTTCTTGGTATGCTGATTTTGTTAATTATTTGGCAGGTAATGTTCTCCCACTAGAACTATCATACGCTTAAAAGAAGAAATTTCTTTTCGAAGTCAAAAATTATATTTGGGAAGAACCACTCTTGTTTAAGCATTGTGGGGGTGGAATGATTCGTAGATGTATACCAGAAGAAGAGATTAACAGTATTTTGGAGTTCTATCATTCGAAATAATGCGGTGGTCACTCCAGTACATCTAAAATGATTGCTAAAATTTGGCAATCTAGATTCTTTTGGCCAATAATGTATAAAGATACAAGAGTTTTTGTTCAGTCATGTGATCTTTGTTAACGAACTGGAAATATTTCAAGAAGACAAGACATGCCACTAAATTCAATTCTTGAAGTTGAACTCTTTGATATTTGGGGAATTGATTTTATGGGACCTTTTCCACCTTCATTCAATAATCAGTATATCCTGGTAGCAGTATATTACATATTCAAGTGGGTTGAAGCAATCGCATGTCCAACAAATGATGATAAAGTGGTAATTAAGTTCATTAAAAAGAATATTTTCACAAGATTTGGAGTTCCTAGAGCTATGATCAGTGATGGTGGTACTCATTTTTATAATAAGAGATTTGACACTCTTCTTAAGAAATATGGGGTACACCACAAGGTATCAACACCTTATCATCCTCAGACCAGTGGACAAGTGGAAATATCAAATAGAGAGCTCAAATGGATTTTGGAAAAAATAGTTAGCACTTCGAGAAAAGATTGGTCTTCTAAATTGGATGATGCACTTTGGGCTTACAGAACGGCTTACAAGACCACAATTGGTATGTCTCCTTTTTGTCTTATCTTTGGGAAAGCATGTCAACTACCAGTAGAATTAGAACATGAAGCATATTGGGCCATCAAAAAAAATAACATGGACATAAGAGGATCCGGACAAAAGCGCCTTCTGCAATTAAGCGAGTTGGATGAAATTCGATTTCACGCTTATGAAAATGCCAAGATTTACAAAGAAAGAATAAAGGCATGGAATGATAAGTCAATCCAACTAAAGAAATTCCAAGAAGGACAACAAGGTTTGTTGTACAATTCAAGATTGAGGCTTTTCCCTGGGAAGCTTAAATCTCGTTGGTCGGGACCTTCTACAATCGTAAAGGTCTATCATCACAGTGAGATAGATATACAATATCAAAAAGGAGAAATTTTTAAAGTACATGGCCAATGATTGAAGCCTTATTTCATTGGTGATCCAATAGATGTCAGAAACGTCTATCATTTTAGTAGTTGAATGTCTCAAAGAATGTCGCTATCGACTATAAACTTAGTGCTTGTCGGGAAGCAACCCGATCTCCCTACATTTTTAGCCTTTTTCTTTGCTTTATTTGGTTCAAAAATAATATAATAATAATAATTAACTAATTAACTAATAATAATATATACAAAATATTTAATGTTACTTTTGTTTTGTAGGGAAATTCAGGTACAAAACCATAAGAAAATTGAGGTAAAAAGACACCACGACCATGGTGGATCAACTCAAGGATCATAGAAATAAAATGGAAGCTGTCAAAATAGAACCTAGGGCAAATTTTTGAAGTGCCAGCAAGGGAACCTATCCCACGACCGTGGAATTGCACAAGCCATGGCCATGGGAGAGCAAACAGGACTACCAGAGATAGTAGCAAGATGAAATCATAGGGGCAGAGGCATTCAGAAAGCCACGACCGTGGCAATACATGCAAACTGCATTTGACTAGTCAAATAAATACACATGACCATGGCACTTATGGGTCATGACCATGGCCTCCCAAGACCATAAATTCATCTCATTATCTTTCTCCCTTCACTTTTTGAAAGCCCTGGCTGCCCAAGTTTAAAACCCACTGTAGACCCTTAATTTTTTACCAAGTCCAGTTCAAATATTTTAAAACAATCTGAAATAATTTTTGTGGTATTATTATCTATTTTAATATTCATTATCTATTTATTTTAATATTTATTATTTATTTTAATATTTATTACTTATAATATTTATTGTTTATTATTTATTTTTATCATATTTACTTTATTTATTATTTGTTTTAATGATACAATTAATTATATAATATTTTTTAGTAATGAAAAATAAAAATAAAAAATATCAAAAAAAGATAAAAATAATAAAAATTAGACAGATCGACGAGAGACGCGCGGCAGCGCGACAAGCAGCTTCATCGCAGGAGCTGCCTGCAGCGAACTGGACTGCCCAGTTGGCCACAGGCAAAAGCCTGCGGTGAACTGGGCACTGCCCAGTTTGCCGCAGGTGCTACCAACAGCAAAATGGATTGCCCAGTTTGCCCTGCAGCAATGCCCAGCGCCCAGCCTCGTTGCCTCGTAGCCCATTCCTCACTCGCAGTCGCCTGCATGCAGTGCCTAGCCTCGTTGCCTCGTAAACTGATCCTCGCAGCGGCCCGCAGCAATGCAACAACTCGCCTCACAGCAGGCCTAATCCAGTGTGCCAGCACGTTAGCCGAATTTTGCGAAAACCTTATTTTCCTTGGTTTTTGATTTTATTTCCAAAACAGTTTCTATTTCCTTAACAGCACAATATTAGGTTTTTTAATGAATTCCCTATAAATAATATGATTTAACACTCTTAAAAGGGGGAATTTACGGGGGAAAAAAGAGGACAATAGTAATTATCAGGGACCTTTAGCAAATATTCAGACCTTGGAATTTTTAGGGGACGAAAAAGGACTTGGCTTTTGGAACTTTGGACGGTAGCAGACTTTGAAACAAGCAACTGGAGTAAACTTTCAGGCAGTTTATAAATGGAACCACTTCAAATAGCAAAGGAACAATCTTATAAAGGCAGTAGCATACAATAACAATAGAGATCATATTCATACAAGAAAAGAATGAAATTGACATTGGTGGAAGAAGAGTACCTTGACAACCTCCATCAAGCCGACAAAAGACTTCTTATTTCGGCAAATTTTATCAAGTCCATGGTAAAGGCAGGCAAGACCAGCTTCACCCCAGCCACAAAGTGGTACCGTCCTAAAATAAGAAAGGGCCCTCAACACTGACAAATGGATGGAGGATTCAGTGCTGCCTAAGATGGTCGACCCAAGCAAATATAATAAAAATCCTTGAGCATACTGTTGGGCTGTGTCTCTGTGAACTTGTCCTTCATAGTTCATCCAATAACTACGAATTGGCTCGATCTTTATCTTAAAAGGCCCTTTATATGATGGTTCCATAACAATTAATTATTGAATTTCTTCAAATGTCAAAATATCATTGGTCAGAGGAACCGGAACACCATCATACCGAATGCCAGTTATAGCAGCAAAGTCGACCAGACCAATTGTCATCTCTCCAATGGGCAAGTGAAAAGTATCAATTGTGTCCAATCATCATTCTGCAAACACCTGGACTATGCTCCCGTCCATCAGATACTCCTCGGATGGTAGTTGTAAGATGAAGCTCTCAAAACTGCAATCTTGGATAATCCACCTTACCCGAGAAGGCACTACATCATACCACTGTCGGGCTTTGTAGATACACCCTCTGGCCCAAACAACCCAACGATCATGCTAACATGGAGCCAGATAAATTAATACAAGGTAAGTACATATTATTCTATCTACTTAAATTAATATATCTTTCCTAAACTTTCTAAAATAATAATAATATAAAAACATAAAAAAAACATAAAAAAATGAAAAAGAAAATAAAACAATAAACAAATAACAGAAAGACGAAAAAAAAATCCAGAAGAAAAGAGAAGAAGAAAAAAATTACCGTGCTCTTTTGGTTTGAACTATGATGAAGCGGCATCCTGGCTAGTAGATCTATATTTCCATCTTAATAATGCTGAATAAACTCCAATAATTCAACATTAGAATGAGTTCTTGATCTTGAAGCATGCATTTTTTTTTTCAAAACTATATGGTAAATTTGAAAGAATTTGAGAGAATTATAGAAATTAGGATTATGCTGTAAATGAAATAAAGGAATTCATTCGTTTATATAGAGGAACGGCAAGGGAAAAAACAAAATTCAAAAAGTAAATTTTACCATTGATGAATAGTAATTTTTACGATTGATGAATATTAAATTTTACTATTTATGAATAGTACATTACTATTGAGGAATAGTAAATTACTATTTACAAATAGTATGATACTATTTATGAATAGTAAAATTATGCATGAACAGTGACCACACAGTAAATAAACACTAAATTCAATCATTCAATTTAATCATTCAAATACTTGCATGTATATAAATATTTTTGCACTCAGGGCGCAAGAAGAAGATATGTGCATAAAAATTAGCCAAACTTTTTGAAACCAAAAAATTATTTTTTTACAGATAATTAAATCTTTATTAGCTCGGGTCCAGAACCCAAATTATTCATAGGTCCAGAACCTAGAATCTCTTCTAAGTCTAGAACTTAACTCGGGTCCAAAACCCAAATTATCCTTAGGTCTATAACCTAGAATCTCTTCTAAGTCCATAACTTAGCTCGGGTCCAGAACCCAAATTATCCTTAGGTCTAGAACCTAAAATCTCTTCTAAGTCCAGAGCTTAGCTCGGGTCCAGAACCCAAATTATCCTTAGGTCCAGAACCTAAAAATTCTTCTAAGTCCAGAGCTTAGCTCGGGTCTAGAACCCAAATTATCCTTAGGTCCATAACCTAGAATCTCTTCTAAGTCCAGAACTTAGCTCGGGTCCAGAACCCAAATTATACTTAGGTCCAGAACCTAAAATCTTTTCTTAGTCCAGAGCTTAGCTCGAGTCCAAAACCCAAATTATCCTTAGATCTAGAACCTAAAATCTCTTCTAAGTCCAAAGCTTAGCTCGGGTCCAGAACCCAAATTATCCTTAGGTCCAGAACCTAGAATCTCTTCTAAGTCCAGAACTTAGCTCGGGTCCATAACTCAAATTATCCTTAGGTCCAGAACCTGGAATCTCTTCTAAGTCCAGAACTTAGCTCGGGTCCAAAATCCAAATTATCCTTAGGTCCAGAACCTAAAATATCTTTTAGGTCCAGAACATAGCCCGGGTCCCAAACCCGAATTATCTATAGGTCCAGAACCTAAAATCTCTTTTAAGTCCAAAACTTAGTTCGGGTCCAGAACCTAAAATTACCCTTAGGTCCAAAACCTAAAATTATCCTTGAGTCCAGAACTCGAACCGAGTCCAGAACCCAAAACCTCAGCTATCTCAAAAATTAAGTCTTATTGCTTTTCACTCTCTTTTACTAAAGTTTCAGATCGTTCAAGCAGGGGGCAAACTGTAGACCCATAATTTTTTACCCAGTCCAGTCATTTATTTTTTATAGTCCAAAATAATTTTTGTGGTATTTTAATCTTTATTTTAGTTAAAAATGGTGAAGTGAATAAAAATAAAAATAATAAACAAATAAATAATAATAATAAACAAATAAAAAAAATAAAAATAAAAATCGGCGACGAAAAAATTTGTCGCCTTCTGCAACCAATTTAGTTCACGCGCCCTCGCAAATTTCCACAGCGGCCCGCAGCAGTTTTTTCGCCAGCAAAATTTTCCGATGCAATTTTTTTCGAAACTAAATCCTATTTGGTTTTGGTTTCCTTTCCTAATTAATGATAAATTCCTTAAACAATTGGAATTAAGCTTCCAAAATTTCCTATAAATAAGACTAAAAAGACACAGAATAGGAGGAGGAGAATCGAAGGAAAAACTTTGAAGGGAGATTGGACTTTAAAAATTCTTTTTGGCAGTGAAAACAATCGAACTTTTTGGGAGAAGAATAAGCAAGCAATCAATTCATCAAAGGCAACCATCTTGCCTTTGTCCTTGTTCATCCAAGAAGCAATTTTTGGTGGAACCAACAAACGAAAGTTTGAATATCTAATATTTTTTCCTTACAGTAGCTTCAACCATTCAATTATTTCTTTTGATTTTAAAAAACCTTAATTCGTTTCTTTGTTTTCCAAAAACCCTAAAATTGCTTTTCTGTTCCTTCTAAAACCTAAGAACCCTAATCTATTTCTTCAAAATCTTAAAACCCTAATCTACTTTCCAACTTTTCAAAACCTTAAATCATTTTAGTAATTTACCAAAATCCTAATCTACTTTTCAACTTTCCAAAACCTTAAATTGTTTTATTAATTCCCAAAACCCTAATCTGCTTTCCAATTTTCCAAAACCTTAAAACCCTAAATTGAATCCTTTTACCTCCAAAAATCCTAAAAATATATTTTCTGTTTCTATAAACCTTAAATAATTTTGTTTATTTCCAAAAGCTTTTAAAAACTCTAAACTGGTTTTCTTTTAATTCTTTTCCAAAATTCCAAATGTTTTGTTAAATATCTAAACTCAAAATTCACTTTACAGTTTTTAAAAATCACATAAAACTTTATAAAACTATAAACTGTTTTCTCAAATCATAAAACCAAAATATGTTTTTCAAAATACAAAAAACCTTAAATCTCTCAAAACCAAAATTGTAAACCCTAATTTTCCTAGACCTTAATTCTTAAAACCTTATAAACCTAAATATTAAAATTCAACACAGTAAGCGTAAAAATAACAATCCAGTAGCTAATAATCATAAACCTAATTTTTTAATATCCTAAAATCCTAATTTCATAATGTTACTCATAAACCCTAGTTTGATTCATGAAACCTTAATCCATTTCAATTCCCTTAAAACTTACAGTAGCCTAAACCAATAAATTCCAAAACCCTAAATATTATTTAAAGAACTTTAAATGAGAAACAGTAAACTTCAATTTGTATCTTTGCTTACCTTATTTAATTATGTAGTTTATTATATGCTTTGATTTATTTAAGTTCAATGCTTAGTTTATTTAAATCATCATGGATGAATGTTTATATTTTTAGTGATGTTTAATATCTGTGATCAATGATTTGTTTATAATGAGTGGTTATTTACTTTTATAGATTTATTTTGATTTTCAAATGTTGTAAGAGGTATGTTTCCACTTTGTGGGTACCTCATTAGTTAAATATCATGTAATTTAAATTGCTTTTATATTTTAGACCAATGTAAAGGACATGTTTCTACCTTTTGGTGGGTGTCCTATTAGTTTAGACATGAATGATGTAAGGGCATGTTTCCATCTTAGGATGGGTGTCCATTTATTTGTTTTGCTTGGACATTGCTTTGATTCTAATATAATGATGCTTTATTTCAATTGTTGTGTGTAATATGGATAATATTGTTATACTTAAGAATTCTATAATATTAAGACCTGTAAAGGAGGCCGGTTCTAATGAACCAAGCGTTGTGGGGGTGCTTGGCCATTTCTCACCTTCCCCATATGTACCCAACTTTTCGAACCCATTAGGGGGTTGGGGATTCCTTAGGAATCGAGTCATCCACCCCTTTCTTTTTTCCCGGCCCATCAGGGTGGAGACTCCATTTTCTCCGGACCTAGGTTCGTGTTATCTAAGGCCCTAAGCCTAAACAATGCCGAAGTCGCAAGAACCATTCCACCGGGAGTGGGGGTAAAATTCTCGCTCATAGATTGTTATTATATATTAAGTTTTATTTTACTTTAGATTTCTTATATGTTATTTTATATGCTAAAATTTTTCAGTTGAAATTTAAAATTTTAAGATCAAAATTTAGTAGAATAATCATACCTTATGGATTTTTAACCAAATGAGCTCTTAAATTAATTAAATATGATTGGTTTTTGAATTTTAGAATAAGTGTATATTCTTTCATATTATTATTTGTCTAGGCCTAGAACATGCTTAAAAGAGCTTTCAAGGCAAAATTGAACATTGCTAAATAAAGGAAAAAATGATTTAGGCATTGTTTGTGAAACCAAATCGTTATACCCACTAATTTTAAACATTGTCCTTATTTATCCCTTTTGAACCTAAAATAAACTTTAGCTTGAGTTTTCTTTGATTTAATAACCCAAATTAACTAACTTTTTCAAGGTTAATTATCTTTTGAAAATTTTCTCAAAAATAAATTTGCTAAATTATTTACAATAATAGACTCCTAAATTTAAAGTTTAGGGTAATGAAATATATATATATATTTATATATTCCCTAGAGAAAATAAAAGAGTCAAGAAAGGAGCAAAGATCCAAGAATCCTCTACACAAGCTACATGTAAGAGAAATTTTTGAAAGACACTTAACCAAATTCATTTAAACCTTATGTTAGCCCTCACCATTATTGACACCATTACAAAGCCTATTAAAGTCCTTTTGATTTCTCTTGATTTAGCATGGTTTATTAGTGGAGAAAGTTCAATTAAGAATGCATATGAGACTAGGTTAAGTTTACATCAAAAGAATATTTGCTTATCTAAAATTTGATGATTGATTATAATTAATTAAATTCATGAGTAAAGGAGGTAAGAATGAAGTAGGTAAATTATGAAACTAAATTGCGACCTAAAATTTTAAAGTTTTAATCATTAAATTTTTTTTCATATAAATTCAACATATAAATAAATAGATAGTACTAAACTTCAATTGCTTGAGGATAAGCAATGATTTAAGTTTGGGGGAGTTTGATAGAGTGAAATTATGATCAGCATTTTATATAATTCTAACCATAATTTTAATTGTTTTGCAATTGAATTTGATGGATTTTGTTTGTTTGAGTTAAAATTATATTAATTATGCTTGGAAAGACAAGATTCAAAGTTTCTAATGATTAGAGGTGGAAAATTGAAGAAAAGTAAGAAAAAATGAAGAACATGCAAGTGCCACACCCATGGCCCTTCAAGGCCACGACCCTGGGATTTAAATCAAGTTTGCCACAGCAAAAAGACAAATTTCCAGAAGCTAAATGGATACCACGACCGTGCATTGAAAGGCCACGACCATGGGATTGATTTCTCTACTGACTGAGCCAAGAAAAAGAAGAAAATTTAAAGTTGGCAGCCTCCACTCATATGCCACGGCCATGGCATTGAAAAGCCATGACCGTGGCCTACCTTACCGACCATTTACCATTGTAAAGTGCTCAAATCATCCATTCCAACTCAGGCCAAGACCATGGCACCCATAAGCCATGACCATGGCTATGAAATTCATGACTTTGAGCAGAAAATTGGCAAAGTGGTGAACCAAACAAGATGTGGCCTAACCTTTTTCAGTTTTTCTCCACTAATGAAGCTTCCGAACACTCTATTTAAACACCTTTCCTCCAAGGATTCAAGAAGGTATAGAGAGAAGATTTAGAAGAGATTATCCAAGAAATAAAAGAAGTTTAGGATTTAATTAGATAAAGAGAGTAACTTTGGTTCAAGAAGAGATTCAAGATCCAAATCAAGTTCTTCTTAAAGAAATAGAGTTTGATATTTCTTGTTCTTTAAATTATATTTTTAGTTACTTTCTTTTATAATTGCAATGTTTTTATTTTTTATAATGAATAACTAATCCTTTTTAGGGTTGGTCCCTTTCATTGAATTTATCATGGGGTTATAAATGTTTATTTGGTTTAATTCAACTTTGCTTGAGTTATTTTGTTATCTTAATTCTTAATGCTTTACTTATCTGACTAATAATTAATTGAATTGATATATTGTGTGAAGAGGCGAGAGTGGAAGTACAATATTAGTAAAAAAATATGCAACAATCTTAAGTAGTTTTCACATAGAGATAAGGTTAACACTTAAGAGGTTGATTAATGATTTTTATAAAACCTAATGAATTGGTTCAATTACTTATGATCACAAGAGTAGACATAAGGATTGAAATCAATAACAATTCTAGTACTTAAGAGAGACTTGAACTTAATTTAGAAAAATCAAACCATTAATAAAGAAAAACTGAATTAAATCAATATCTTGGCAAAACCATGATAAATCAATAAAGGTGACCAAAACCCTAAGTCTTAAAATACTAATTATTTATTTCTTGTTTAAGTTAAATCAATAAAAATTTGATTATCCAAATAATATTTAGTTTTAATTGATCAATACTTGAAGAAAACTTCCTCATGGGAATAATACTCTACTTATCATTATATTACTTGTTAACGATCTGTACGCTTGCAGTTAGCTAGGCTGAGACCTAACAAGTTTTTGGCACCATTGCTGGGGAAGCAATCATTCTAATATTGATAATATTAAATTAGTGTTGCTTTGGATTTTTACTTCTCTGCGTTAATTTCTTAATTTTTAATTTATATGTGAAGAAATCCAAACTCGAAGCTTGAACCATATAACCCAGAAATTGAACGGTTTTGTAGGTAGAAGAAAAAGGAAAGAAAAGAGAAGCAAAAAGTGAAAGAAATTTCAGTGGAAACTCATAAAACAGATAATCCTACGGATTCATCTGACGAATAATCAACCATGGAAAATCCACAAAATATGACCCTAAAATAGTATGCTCAACTCAACCAAGGTCTAGCATAGTCAAACCACCAATGCAGGTCAATACTTTTAATCTTAAGCCAACACTTATCAATCTGATTCAACAATCAGTTTTCCATGGTTTTCCACATGAGAATGCATATGCTCACATCTCTAACTTTTTAGAAATGTGTGATACTTTTAAAATCAATGGTGTATCTAATGATGTTATTTGCTTGCGACTTTTCCCAATTTCTTTAAAGGATCAAGCGAAGGATTGGTTCACTTCTAAAGCACCTGGTACATTCACTACATGGTATCAATTAGCCGTTGCTTTCCTAGCAAAATATTTCCCACCTGTAAAAATTGCTAAATTAAGAAATGATATTACAAGCTTTGTTCAATAAGATGGTGAAAGTTGGAACCCAATTTGAATTGTAATCATGTCCTACTAGATGAAATAAACACTAAGCTACTGGAAATTTAAAACAAATGATTGCTTTGTCAATTTGATATTAACTGAAGCTCATATTGAAGTCAACCTAGGTCAATTCCGTATGAGCTTTATTCTCATATCGAATTGAACACCAATAAAAATTAAAATGGATCTCAAGGGGAAACAAGCAACCTAAAAGAATTCTATAAGAAACAAGCAATACACACTCTTAGATTTATATAGAATTTAAAAAATTAAGAGAATGTGAATGAATATATATAAAAATAATAATGAAATTGTTAAACATAATGAGATTTATACAGGATTTTACTTCTTATCCCCGCTCACACAAAGTAGCATAACACATTCACTAGATCACAATTTGTTATGCAAAATCAAATATAATTAAAACAAAAGCTATCAAAGAATGTAATAACTTTATTTAGCCTTCAAATCCAACCAATTACACTTTATAAGATCAATTTTCACCAAATCCTAAATATCACCTTTAGGACTACCTTGGCCTAACCACACATAAAACAAAAAATAATTAAAATTATTCCATTAAAATCATATTTCTATTAATTTTATTTAAAAATAACCACCAATTATACAATTTTTAACCAATTTCCAACAAAAAAAACCCTAATCTCTCCTCTTACTATCTTTCTCAAATTTCACCCAACCAAAGTCATTTCTATCATCCAACAACAAAATCACAACATATATATCAATGCAATATCAAAACAATCCATTTTAATAATTTAGAACACCTTTACCAAAAATCCTAATTTTTCATATTCATCCCATAAACCCTAACTTCATCAATCATGCTCATCTCAATAAATTACTCACTAAATCACCACATATTCAACATATTAGTTTTATGTCCATCTATTTTAGCAATTAAAAAAAATTCTTCTATCTACCCATATCAACACATAACCTAAAAATCTGAAGAAAATAAAGCCTAAGAAGAGTTTACTTACTTGTTCCCTTGATTCTCTTCAAAACACATTTGATTTACTATGAATTTTTGGTGAAATTTCATGTGTTTGATGAAGCAAAAATCTCCCCTAACACTCCCAAGAATTTCGGCCCAAGAAGGAAGCAGAAGAAGGGAAGACTTTTTGATTTTTCCTTTCTTATTTTCCCATCCACACACACACACACACACATATTATTATTATTATTTAGTTAATCAATTAATTATTGTAATATTTAGATATTTATAATCTTCATCCTACCCATAAATGAATTTGAATATTTCTTTTTAACTTTTTTTACTTTTGACTTTTGACTTATCTTTAGTGAAATGTATACTTTATATATATATTACATATACATTAGGTATATACTATATATCTTTCTCCCAATTCTCTAATAACCCTTCCATATTTATCAATCTTGCATCTAATAAAAGAATGGATGTTACAACTTTCATGGTTAGAGAGGACAAGGTGAATTATGTGCCCTTATTGCAGAATTATGGTAGGACACTAAGGATAGAGTGACATAGAGACTGAGATTGAGGACTCTAACTTTTTATCTTTGTTTTATTCAATGAGGACTCAGGCTGGGGTTCGATTGATTTTGTTTCCTTGATCCTTTAGGTTGAGGACTCTCTGTCTATTGCTGCTATATTATTGGTTGAGACTATTATTTGTCTGGATAGGTTTACAGAGTTTAAGGGGATAGTTTGTGACTCTTATTCTTCTTTAGGTAAATTTTTTTTCTTTTTCCTTTTTGATGTTTATATGGTCCTCATGACGTGTCTGGTTGAGGGATCATCTCTGTGTGTTGGTTGTGCCTACTAGACTCCCCTATTCTCCCTTTGCTTATAGATGTAAGCATATCCTTATCCGCCATGATTCTGAGAAGACATGGAATTCTTAGCTACTGGACCTTGGTCCATATGAGATTTTATGGTATTGCTTTTAGTATTAGAGATTCTCTTTCATGACTATGAGTTTTGGATATAGATTTATTTGTTTGTTAGGATTGTTGATGTTGACATTTTATTAGGGGACCTAGATTCTTCGATTGATGGGTCATTCTCAAGGTATACAACCTGATGGTGTGGCACATGCCCCTACGACTATTACTTCTACTTCATCTCATGCTATACTAAAGTGCAACCATCTAGGCTAACATACATTGTAGATGGATATAAGGCCTGGTTCATTACCATGGTTTAGCCTAGGGAGAAGGTACGACAGCTGGCTTTGAACCACGATTTAGATGCTAGGACTACAGACGAGACTACTTAGACTTAGGATACTATTTTGGTATACTCTTTAGGAAAACTCTCAATAGAGTTTAGAATTTATACTTTATGTTTGGATTGAGACAAAGAATAAATTCATGTTATGATGAAACTTTTATGAGCATTATGGAATAAAATTTCTTTTATTATACCTTACATAGGATGAATGTTTGTTATGTACTATTTTGGATCGAACCCAAGGTGGGCTTCATATTTATCTCTTTATTTTTCTCTAACTTTTGCCAGTCTTGCCGAGGTCTCTCTCTTTTTTTATTCGAAAATCAAGTCTATGTAGTTCTGTTACAATAATGATGTGATAAGACAAAGTATCTCTTAAGCAGATAAATGTTGCATGGGCTAGAAAATTCATTGTCGTCTAAGTCTGATAGGACTGCTACTTCACCTAATAGGATCTTCTTGAGTAGGTATAGTCCTGCCCAATTTGATTTGAAATTTCTTATGGGATTAAGTACTAGAGCTTTGATTTTCTTCAATACCAGGTATCTTTCCTGCAAACCCCAGTCTTTGATTCTCTTGTCATAATGCCTGGCTATTTTCTATTGATACCCCTGAACTTTATACAAAGCATCCACCCTTTTCTCATCAATGGCATTTAGCTGGTCATAGTAGGCCCCAGCCCATTCAACATCACTGGGTTAGTTTTCTTAAAGGACCCAATGTAACACCCTCATAACCTACCCATACATAGTACACATATCATCATATATGTAGTATGCATAGATAGGGTACAAGAGCATTACCAAAATGTTACTATAGTGCCTTATCACCCTTCATCATTTAGTTGCTAGTTTATAGTATTATATAGATAAATACATAAGTATAAGAAAAATAAATAAGTTTATAGAAATTTTGCCAGAGTTTCATTTAAAATACGAGTATTACCAAATCCAATCAATTCAACCTATAATTATGGAATAGTTCTCAAAATATTTCCATACAATCACATCCCAAAATCCCATATTTTCATACATACATTCATAAAAATGAGAACATGATATTACTTATTAACAAAACATCTTTAAATCATTTTCAATTCATTATATTTTACAAAATAGATATTACATCTACATCAACTCAAAAGTAAATTTACATGCTATGATTAGGCTTGATTTGTGGCATCCAGAGACTTCTAGTATCCAACCTCTAACTAGACCTATCCTGGTCTAGAAGGACTTTTAGCTTTTATTCTGTCACCTGCACGATAAATAAATCGCACTAAGCCTAGAGCTCAGTGGTATATACTTGATAATGTAACATTACTACGACAAATGTATATGAACATGAATAAGGTTTTAATGTTACATACATTCTTATCTTTATTTTACAAATAAACATAAATAATCATCATGCATTAGGCCCAACAATCTTATACAATAACCTAGTTCCAGAACCATTGCTTTAGCCTCTTTCATCAGTAATGACACCTCTGTGTCTCGCTAGTGGACATAAATAAATCTGTGACACCCAGTGTCTCACCCCATCGCGTATGGCATGCCAATCACCAAACACAATATTCTAGCAAATAGGTAAAGTATAAGACAACAAACAACATTTCACATTATGCATATATGTGCCATTCACCATGTAACTCATCAAAACACCAACAATTAACATAATCAAAATATTTCATCATGATTTTTCACTTTATAATCACATATACTTTTTAATAAAATATATATGAAGACATAGCTATGCAAGCCATTTACGACACCCATATAGTGCAAAATACGGCAATAAACATCAACAAACCAAACCCACTATTGTGGCATTCAATAGCCATGCGCGTGGGATGTGAAATGAAGCTGTAAATCACCTTTGAGTACCCCCACGGTCATGGCATTTAGGGGCCATGCCCGTGACATTCATTTTGCTTCTGTTTCCTCACTATTTTCACATAAAATAGGTCCACTTCAAAGCCCATGATCAATGATGTTGGTTTGGATAAAGTGGGTTGTCTTCTAGGCATTTAAAATAGAGTACGAAGTTGCTTCTACCTATTTGGTGAAATAGTTTATAGACATAAGTATGTACTCATGAACATTGGAAGATTTAGGAGAAATCTTTCCTATCACATCAATTCCCCATGTTGCAAAAGGTTAGGGAGTTATAGTGGGATGTAATGGAAATGGCGGCTGCTTTTGTAGCTTAGCATATTTTTGGCAGTTGTGGCATTTCTTGATAAAGTTTCCATAATCCTCCCTCATGGTGAGCTAGTAATAGCTTAGGTTGGTAATTTTCCATTCATATGGGGACCTTGCTTATCACTATGCACCCATTCCATTATTCTATGTGCTTCAAATTCACCTATGCATCTGAGGTAGATATTATTTTAGGAATGCTTGTTGTAATGCTTGAAATTTTTAAGCAGTAATTTTCTAAATTATATAGATATTAGACTATGTATAATGATGAATGTGACCAGAATATTTGAAATTGATGGAAAATAGGGTTGGTTAAGCGATATATAGTTAAAAAATTAAATTCGACACGAATTTATTTGGTATTTTCAAAAAAGAATTTAAAAGTGGTGAAAATTATGAAAATACTCCTGTGACCCTAAAATAAAATTTTACCTTAATTTGGATATGAAATATAGGTAATGGGTCGTTAAAATAATTAAAATAATTATTTTTTATGAATTTACAGAGTTAAAAAACTGAATTAAGACATAATTAGAGGAAGTAGGTGTACCAAAGTTATGATACGTGCACTATATGGTATAAAAACTCAAGATGGTATAAAAATTCAATTTGACTTCTTCTTTCTTCTTCAAACCCAAACCATCACTCCACCATCACCATTTCTTCTTCTTTCTTTCTTATTCTTCATTCCTTTACTTAAAAGCACATGATCCTTTGAAAATATTCAAGATTTTCATGGGAATTCATTAGTTTATGAGTAATTTTCCAAGATTAAGACCATAAGATCAAGGGATAAGAGAAAAGAGGAAGGAATAGCTAATTGAAAGAGGTTTGTGCTTATGTATTTGTTAATTTGCTATTATTTGTTTTTCTTTTAATTTTTAATGCTTATGGGAGTTAGTTGAGCTATATTAATTGAAATTATGGATGAATTGATTAATTGAATTTTTGTGCAAGAATTGAATATGAAACTTTTTAAGAAAAGAATTAATTATTGACTCATTATTGAAAGATATCAAGTGTGTTTTTAGATATTTTTTAACTTAAAATTATGTTTAAAATAACCTTTGATCCATTAAAGAATTAGTTTATGGTTTTGGTAAATTTAGGGTTAGAATTGAATATGGAATTGATTGGTGAAGAAATTGATTATAGATTCATTATTAAGTGAGATTAAGTGTATTTGTGTGGCTATTACCTTAAAATTATGCTTAAAGAAACGTTTGAGCTAATAAAGTGTTGCATTTAAGATTATGGAAAATTAGGGTTTTAGGAAAGTTTAGGATTTTGGGAAAAAAAAAGTGATTATTTATAGTAAGTTTGGTAAATATATTTTAAATTAAATGTGTTTGGTTTTAATTAAAGAAGAATTTACTTATTTATATGGTTAAAGTGAAAACAATTCAATGGTATAGTAGGAAAGTGTTTTCTCTTTCAAAGGAATGTTTTAAATAAATTAACATTATAATTGTAAGGTTAACTAAAAATAGGAAAGTAATTTAGTTGCCAAATTATACTAGCATTAAATCTAGTTTTTGGATTGAACGGCTAACCAGAGGATGGACGTCTATATTCTTACTAGACACTTTGTGTCATTACTATTACTGGACACTTTGTGTCATTATTGTTACTAGGCATTTTGCCACTATTGATTGATATATTACTTGGCATATAATTGCAATTACCGAAACCCATTATCTGAACCTAAAATTTAAAACTCAGTGTATGAGGGCAATGCAATTGAAATTTATTAAAACATGAGAACTGTTTAAAGTGATTAATTTCTATTAATTATGTTAAATCTTGAACTTATCAATATTAAGACAAGTTAACTTGTGTTTAATTGATTACATGTCTTATTAATATTTTAAAGTTGTAATTTTCTTTACATTCAGCACTTCAATTATTTTCTTATTTTATAAATTTGGAAAATTATGAATACACAAGTACCACTAAGCAATATCTTAGCGTGTTAGATTTTTTTGACGTGCAGATCAGATGGACGTGATAGATCCAACAAAGTGAGATTTTAGAGTTTCAAGATCAACGGCAGCTTAGAAGGTTTAGAAATGAAGAATTTTGTTTATGCTTTTAGTTACTATTCACAAAGAAATGTTTTAGTTTAAAAGACAGTTGTATAATTATAGGTAACTATAGACCCTTAATTCTTAGTCCTAAATAAAGTCGGACCCAATTTATAAAAAAAACCTAAGAATAAAAATTACTGGGCCAACCTATAGCGAATTCGGTCATGGCGATATGGCCATGGGGTTTATTGAACTCTAATTGAACTCGGGGTTTATTAAGATAAACATGGGGTTTTCTAACAAAATTAGGATTGTCCAATCTATTAGCCTTAATACAACAATATAAAAGGGGGATTAAGAAATAGAGAGGGATGACAATAAATATTAAAAATAGAAAACACAGAGAGAGGGGGCCAGCAAAAAAGAAACAGAAACAAAAAAAAGAGGAAAAGAATAGAGTAGCTAAAACTTACTTTGTTTAACCAAAACTCTATTGATCCAGACCCATTAGAACCACCTAAGACAAAAGAATTGTGCGGTTCAACTAGCAAGGCTTGGTTCAGTGTATAATATTTGGTGGAATCAACTACACATGTATAAAAATCCTTAAACTCTAAGCATTTAATTTCTTTAAACTTAATAAGTATGATTTGGTTTTCTTGTTTGGCTATGGAATTTTATTGGTAATGCTTTAGTTATTTAGTAAAATTATCATGTTGTGGCTCTATGTTTATGTAATGTTTGAAATTTTTAAGCATTGACTTTTTGAATCATACCGATATGGGGATGTGTATAGTATAGAGAGTGATTTGAGTATTTGTAATAGATGAGGAATAGGGTTTGTTAAGTCTTAAAAGTAAAAATTTAATTCAGATATGGACTTAATCAATATTTCTGCAAAAAAAAATCCTTAAGTGATAAAACTTTAAAGAAATGCCCTTTTGACCCTAGAATTAAATTTTAATTGTAATTAGGATGTGGAATATGGATAATAGAACTTTAAATTTAGTTTAAAAATTACTTTTACAATTTTACAAAATTAGAAGTCAGATTTAGAATAAATTAAGAAAGTGGATGCACCGAAGTTACAGTGAGCACTTTATACGATGAAAACCTAATAAAATATATATAAATAAATAAATAATATTTTTCTTCTTCTTTCTTCCATCAAAACTTACCTAGCTCCTTCACCATAGCCAAAGTTTCACTTTTCTTCTTCCATCCATCAATCTTAACTGAAAAAAAAATAAAAACAATTCATATGTAACCCATAATTTTTAGTAGAGTCATTAGAATAAGTGAAAAACCCTAAAACCATTACCATAAATTCAAGACAAATTGAGGAAGAGAGGAGCTACTTTGAAAAGCGGTTTGTGCTTATGTATTAATAGTTTTCTATTATTTAATTTTCTTTTAATTTTTAATGCTTATGGAAGCTAGTTGAACCATATTAATTGAATTAAATGTTAAGTGTCTTTTATCCAAATTTTTAGATTAACCTAGAAAGGTTTAAGAAATTATGAAATTTCACTTGGGAGTTTATCTATGTGTTAGTAGATGGTGCATAAAATTTCCTAATTTTTTAAAGATGATTTAATATAAAAGAAAAAATAAAAGAACACAAGCTGCCATGATTGTGCCAGTAGAGCCAAAATTTTAAGGTTTAAGAAACTCAATTTGAAACCATAGTAAAATAACCCAAAAAAATCTAAAATTTTACATATAAGATCATATATATGTTTAAGGCATATGGTTAAAATTTACCAAAATAGTGATTGTGAAACTAGAATCTATAAGGTTAAGTAAACAAAATTTAAAAATAAGGTAAATGAGCATATAAAATTCTAAGATTTTAGGTCAAATTTTCTATATGTGTTTATGTTATATTGCTAAAATTTCATAAATTTGTTTTAAGATTTGGTACCTAAATAAAATTGAAAAATGGGTACTGCCAGTAAAGTTATTGTAAAAATAGAATATGTAGGTTTGGAGAACATAATTTTTAAACATAGTAAAGGAACTTAGAAAAATATGAAACTTTAAATATGAGTTTGTGTAGGAGCCTAAGACTTATGTTTAAATTTGTATAATTTTTAATGGAGATTTAGTACTGAAAAAGTTTAAGATTTTAGAATTAAAATGATTGTTTAAAATATGTTTGGTGAATATGTTTTAAATACAATGTGTTTAAGTTTAATTTAGTAATATTTCTTTGCAAGTATGGTTAAAGTAAATACTATTGAATAATAAAGAAAAGAATAGTTAAGGTAAAGAAATATTTTTAGTTTAAATGGATATTCTAATTATGAAATTGATTAATGAGAAAATAAGGAAGTGTTTATCTAAGAGTGATGCTTTAGTAAAAATTTACATAATTGAGAAAATTGATTGGAATAAGAAAAATAATTAAAGTTCCCAATGTACTGATGAAAAATCTAGTTATTAGATTGAATGGCTAGCCAGAAGGGGGTGGACGTCCATAGTGTTAATGGGCACTTTGTGCCATTATTGGACACTTTGTGTTTTCGGTGATAATTGACACTCATACTATAAGTGGACACTTTGTGTCATTTGTGATAGTGGGTATTTGATGCCATCAATGGGTCATTGGCCATATTCTCTGCAGTGGGCATTTACTTGTCATTAGTGACCCATTACCCGAATCTAGAATTTTAAAATTAGTATATGAGGGCAAAAGAATTAAATGAAATTTAATAAAAATGAGCAAAATGTGATGTAAGTGTTTACAAAATTGTGTGAAAGATGTAAATGTATTATTGTAGACCCTTATTTTTTCACCAAGTCCAGCCCCACATTAATTAGAAGTAAAATCTAAAAATTTAAAACAGTATAAAATAATTTTTATATCATTTATTGTTTATTTTAATAATATTATTAAATTTATACAATATATAAAATAAAAAGAAATTATAAATATTTATTTTAAATAGAAAATTTATTTTTAATAATAATAATAATAAAATAAAAAATATATAAAGAAAATAAAAAAAATCGGACGAATCGGCGAACGACGCGCTACAGCGGCAGCGGCTGCCAGCGTGTCAAGCAATTCTAATGCTCCTTTTCTTCATGCATAAACTAAATCAACAATTAGGATAAGCACGAAAATTAAAAGCTTCTATAAATACGGACAACCCTAATACATCAAAACTCATTGCCCATGGATAAAGAAAAACAGTTAAACATAAAAAACAACAAAAACTAGAGCAATCATATAATAATGGATTTGAAATTGTAACCAAGCATCGCCCATTGGATCTATACCCAATTCATGACTAGAAAGTTTCTCCAGCCCTTTGCTAATCGGGGATAAAACTCTAGAAATTAGAAATGCTAAAATAGGAACAACACTTAACATTATTAGAAATGCCCAAAATATATCATATTCGTAAATCAGAAACATAGGTGCACTCCTATGAATGTGGAAAATATATTAGATTAGTCGAGTTGAATTGGAATTAATTCGTAACTCATCCATAATCGATTAGTAAAACCAGCAATTTATTTTGATTTAACCACCTAGTTTTCTTTGTTTGCTTTGGTACATGTCTCCTTTCAAGATTCATCGACTATAATTTTTCCATTACGTTTACTCCGATTTTTTCGATATTGATATAATATTGATATAGTCTATTTATATAGTATAAATAAATATTGCTCTTCAATAAATCTCCTCTCGCCTTTTCACTTCACTTCAAATTCTCTTTAAAAAATGGGGAATTCAAAATAAAACTTTCATTTTTTATTTAGTTGCTTATAACTTTTAAATTCAATATAGAATTTATTATTCTATTTTCTATTTAAAATTAAAATAAAAAAAATTATTCTAATTCTATTCATATATTTTATTATATATTTAGTTATATATTTTATTATATATTTAGTATTCTATATTTAATATTCTAGAAAGAATAATCTATAATATTCTATTTATAAGTATTCTATATTTCTATTTATATATTATTTCTATTTTTATATCTATGTTTAATATTAACATATTTATTATAGTTTATTAATTATAATTTTTATTTTTTATTTTTTACTATTGTTTATATTATTTTTTCTATTTTAATATTATTTTCATTTTTTATATTATTTTTTGGCCTGCGGCGAAACGGTCGCTCAGCTCGCCCAACGCAGCAACTCGTTCCTCGCAGCAGCCCACAACGCAAGTATCAGAAGCCCACAGCAATCGCTCACCCAATGCCCAGCTCGACCAAGGCAGAGCCCAGCAGCCTCGCCCAGCTCACCCAATGCAGCGCCCAACAGGACCAATCCTCGCATCCCGTGCCCATGGGCAATTTTTGCCAAAACCTTATTAAGCTCGAACTTCTTTTTTATTTCCTCAATCAACTAGGTTTATTTTTTTTTAATTGCCTATAAATAACGGGATTAAACATAATAGAAAAGAAGAAAACAGGGACTTGAAATTTAGGACTTGGAACTTTTGGAGGCTGAGACCTTTTAGGGACAGGAAACTTTTGGACTTTTGGGAAGAGATAGCAGAAAAGATTAGCAACCCTCGCAAGGACTTTCTAAACTTCAGCAAGAGAATGATTAGCAACCGGCAGCAAGAAAAGCAATGATTAAAAGATAGAGAACATTATCAAGCAAGGCAGTGTCATGGCAATTACAAAATTGCCAAAGTTCAACCAAAGAAATAACTTTGATTCAAGCAGTAGCATATATCCAACCAAGCTTGATTCAAGCACTTTAAATTCGGTGAAGCCTTTAAACACAGGTACAATCTTCTAAACTCTCCAAAATCATAATAACTTATGCTCGTTAATATTGTGAATTTCATATCTGTAGTCTAGTTTAAACATATTTGATAAGTTTTATTTGATAAAACTGTCAATTTATATCCACTGTTTCTTCTTAGAAATATATTTAATAGCCATGTCTCGTATCACTGTTAATATTAAAGAGTTATTAAGATTTATACAGTGACCAAATATTTATCAAAACCCTAAACTCTAATATTATTTTCATAAAACTTAGAAACCCTAATTTTGTTCAAGAAACCCTAATTCAAGATGTAAACCTAAATTTATATTTTTATTGCTTTATTTAAATTTAGATGCATGATTTATTATATGTCTTAATAAATAGTTTATTTTTATTTAATTTATGATGGATGAATGGATGAATATTTTCTTTATTATTTGTTTATTAATAATGTAAAAGGTATGTCTCTACTTTATGGATACCTCATTAATTAAGCTTCATGTAATTTAAATTGTTTCCATATTTTGGAATTAATGTAAAGGATATGTTTCCACCTTTTGGTGGGTGTCCTATTAGTTTTTGACATTGGACGAAATAAAGACATGTTTCTATCCTCGGATGGGTGTCCATTTATTTGTTTTGTTTGAACATTTCTTTGATTTTAATAAAATGATGCTTTTATTTTAATTATTGTACGTAGTATGGATTATATCATAATAGTTAAGAATTTTATAATATTCAGACCTGAAAAGGAGGTTGATTCCAATGAACCGGGCATTGTGGGGGTGCTAAGTCATTCTCACCTTCCCCATACGTACCCAACTTTTCAAACCCAATAGGGGGTTGGGGATTCCTTAGGAATCGAGTCATCCACCACTTTCTTTTTCTTGGATAGTCCAGGGGGCGACTCCATTTTCTCCAGGTTTAGGATCGTGTTCTCTAAGGCCCTGAGCCTAATAGTGCCAAAGTTACAAGAACCATTCAAAATGGGAGTAGGGGAAAAAATCTCCGCTTACAGTGGCGACTCCACTAGGGATAAGAGAAGTTGATTCCATTGGTCTTTATGTTATTTTATTCTTTCTTATTATGATATTATCCAATGCATCATTTAGATTGCATTATGTGCGTGAGCTAGGATGCCCATGTTATCCAGTTGTGTTATGCAAGGGATACCATATTTTCACTCAATGTATAGAGATCGAGCATAGAATGACCACTCATAGCCTTATACCTCTTGGTATATACTTGCTATGGGAACCTAAACTTTTCAACCCAAAGATTAAAGCTCATGTAATTGGCCTAGTTACTTTCCTTAGGTTTTTACTCTAAATGCTTGTTGTTTGTCTATGATTAATTTATCTTGGTTTAAATCATGGCTTATTTGGTTTGTTCTTTTTCTAATATGACCTACCTATATTGTAAGCTAAAAAAATTTCCTTTAAAAGACCAAAATCTCAAATTTTCAAATCTTTCAGGATGGGTCAAAAATCTTTTTCTACTTTATGGCCCAATGGTTTTGAAACAAAGTTATTTTACACTTCTTATAAAATTACAAAGAGCTTTCAAATATTTAGGTCAATTATAAAAATACCAAAAGTCAATTGTGAGCCTAGCTTATACCAAGAATTATTAACCATGGGCTTGTTTTTGGCATGAATCACTAGTTACTTTTTCAAATAAAAAATCTATTTATGATAAACCTCTTAATTTAGTTTTAATCCAATATAGCATAGAAGCTATTTTAGTTGAGATTCAATGGATTAAAGCCTAATTAATGGAAATTATCATGGACCAACTTCTATATTAGAAAATGAAACTATTGGTTAAATCGTCTGAGGGAACTTTTCAAAAATAAAATATCCTATATTGGTATTTTGTTGACCATATACCTAGAAAAAGAAATTCGCCATTCGTGTGTGAAAGTTATAAGGTTGAAAGGAATGTCCTAATTATTTTTGTTTATTGATTATGCATACACATATACATGCATTGTATAACATATCATTGATCTTTTATGGCTCACAGACTTGGAGTACAACAGTTCAAATGCGTACGACAACCCAACCTACTCTAGTGACGTAGACTCTAGTAGCAACTCAGTTAGCTTCTCACTAAGAGTAATGGATCCTGAACAGATTCAAAGGATGGTAGATGATGCCCTCAATGCTGAGATGGAAGAACTAAAGGAGGCCCTGCATAAAACCATGAAGATCCAACTGGCTGCACTTTTAGGAAACACTGCTAAGGCATCTACCAGTATAAAGAAATCGAAAGACAAGGGAAAGGCTAAGGTTGGTGAAGCAGCCTCTGATGATGACAAAGTAATGATTGATGATGCTAACTGGGCTCAATACTTCCAAGATCCTCAAGATAAGAAGAAAGAGCCGAAGGTTGTGGAAAGATCAACCATGGAAAAGACTGAAACTTCAGATGTTGAGAAGCTGATTGCTAATTTGGAAAAGAAGTTTGAAAAAAAGCTAAAAGCTGATGAGATGTCAGAAATAGACAAGTTGTTTGAATAAGATAAGGAGCTCCCTTATAAGTTCAAGATACCTTCCTTCGCTACGTACAACGGTATAAAAAATCCTCACTTGCATGTTAAGCAGTACATCTCTGCCATGCAGTCTGCCAGAGTACTAAAGCTCAAACTCTAAGGTATTTTATGCTCTCGTTAGATCCTGTTGTGCAGAATTGGTTCAACATCATAGAGAAAAGTATCCAAAAAGATTGGGATACCCTATACAAGGCCTTCATCCAGTAGTATGGGAACAATGTCAAGCTGGAAGTTACCTTGATGGAGGTGGAGACTATTAGGCAAAAACGAAATGAAAGTTTTTTTTATTATGTAAAGAGATGGAGAAATAAGGCTGCACTTCTCAAAAGGAGGCCTGATGAGTCGGACCACATCAGGATGATAGTTAGAGGCATCCTTCCCAATCTCCATGAAAGACTGTCTCATACCTTTATAAGGGACTTCAAAGATCTTCTCCAAGCTGGATTGCAAATAAAAGAGTAGGATAGAGAGAAGAACTATTTTTCTGCAAAATGGAATTATCAGCCTAGCAATCAAAGTACATATAAGGAAGTTGATGTTAATACCATCTGTTAAGGAAGTAGAAGATAGTTTTTAGAATTTGGGAAGCCGCTGTCTTAGGTTTTCAACAAACTACAAAAGAAAGGGTTGTTACAACTATTGTCGAATCCTTTACCACCAAATTTTGATACCAAGGCTTTTTGTTAATTTCATCAGACTCAAGGACATAAGACAAATAGATGCACCCAATTGAAGCATGAGATCCAAGATCTGATCGACAGTGGTAAGCTGCCTGAGCCCTATAAGCCCAATACAAAGGATAATTCTCTGCCTAGGTTCAACAGAGTGCCACCACCAGCAACCTTCATGTTAGAAGGAGGATTGAAAGAATATTTTGTCTTATCCTCTTTCCAAGATTAGAGTATTGAAGATGCGAAGAGAGAAGAGGCTCAACCTAACGAACTTCCTTTAGCTTGAATGTTGCTCTTCTATTTTGCTTTCTTTAATATTTAATTGGAACAATTATGTTTTTCAAATTTAAAGTTTTTTGAATAAATTATTTTCGTTAATTTTTTGTTGGACTTTATTCATTTTGGTGTTCAACCAATGATGAATCTAGCTTGATATTCATAAATTAGTATATCTATGCATCATGATTTGAATGACTTTACTAGGTGAGGAAATTGTTCTACAACATTGAGATGTGTATACTTACTTAGAGAGGGCTCCTACATAATGACCTTTGTCTAGGTCATAGTCCTTCCTAGAACATGCTTTGACAAACATTCAAGGCAAAATTGAACTCTGCTTATTTAGGAGAGAGATGATCTAGGCATTGTTTGACGAGCCAAGAACTAGTATCAACCCAATTAAATATCAATTCCTAGTTGTCCCTTTGAGCCTTCATGAGATTTTAGCTTTCTCTTTATTGTCTTATAAGCCCGATGACCTACCCTGAGCTATTGCTACACTTATAACAAATCTAATGATCACTGTGGTGAAGAGATAAGAAGATCAAAGAGAAGGGCATATGGTCAAGACTATAGAGATAGTTGAAGGACACCTGAATTAGACCTAATATCATAGATTTATTAAGATGGCGTTAGGACAACAAATGATTTATTCTTGTTAAAGCAAACTCACTCTACTCCACTCATCCATAGTTAGAAGCATAGAATGGTGCAGACAGAATAATCCTTTTAAAGTTGGACCCAAAAAAGAAGAAGAAAAAAACAAAAACAAATAGAGAAAGAAAAGAAAAAAAAGAAGAAGAAAAAAAAGAAAGAAGCATAATAAAATAGGTCATGAGTTTGTGCGAAATCAAAAGATGAAGATCATCTTAATCAGTTCTATATTTCTTCCAAGGAGATAGAAGGAAATTGGAGTCTAGAAAGATTGCTCCAGCTGCCTAAGGTTCCAATAAGAAGTTTGTAGTGTGAAGATATGTCCATTGTGTCACATTAGCTCCTTCTAGAATATTCTATTTATAAGTATTCTATATTTCTATTTATATATTTATTTTTAATATTCGTATATTTATTATCATTTATTAATTATAATTTATTATTTTTTCTATTTATTATTTTATTTGTTTACTATTTTAATATTATTTTCATTTTTTATATTATTTTTTCGGCCTGCGGCGAATTGCTAGCCCAGCTCGCCCAATGCAGCAGCCCACAGCACAAGTGTCAGGAACCCGCAGTGCAAGAAATCCTCGCAGTAACCCGCAGCAATGCCCAGCTCACCCAACAAAGTGCATAGCAGCCTCGCTCAGCTCGCCCAACGCAGCGACCAGCAGGCCCAGTCCTTGTAGCCCGCTCCCGCGGGCAATTTTTGCCAAAACCTTATTAAGCTCAAACTTCATTTTTATTTCCTTAATCAACTAGTTTTTTTTTTTGAATTTCCTATAAATAACGGGATTAAACATAGTAGAAAAGAAGAAAACGGAGACTTGAAATTTAGGACTTGAAACTTTTGGAGGCTAAGACCTTTTAAGGACGGGAAACTTTTGGACTTTTGGGAAGAGATAGCAGAAATGATTGGCAACCCACAACAAGGACTTTTTGAACTTCAGCAAGAGAATGATTAGCAACCGGCATCAAAGAAAAGCAACGATTAAAACACAGAGAACATTATCAAACAAGGCAGTGTTAAGGCAATTGCCAAATTACCAAAGTTCAACCGAAGAAATAACTTTGATTCAGGCAGTAGCATATATCCAACCAAGCTTGATTCAAACACTTTAAATTTGGTGGAGCCTTCGAACGCTTCTAAACTCTCCAAAATCATAAAACTTATGTTTGTTAATATTATGAATTTCATATCTATGGTATAGTTTAAACATATTTGATAAGTTTTATTTGATAAAACCATCAATTTATATCCACTATTTCTTCTTGGAAATATATTTAATAGCCGTGTCTCGTATCAGTTTTAATATTAAAGAGTTATTAAGATTTATACAATCCAAATATTTATCAAAACTCTAAACCCTAATATTATTTTTATAAAACTTACAAACCCTAATATTATTCAAGATGTAAAAATTTATATTTTTATTGCTTTATTTAAATTTAGATGCATGATTTATTATATGTCTTAATAAATAGTTTATTTTTATTTATTTTATGATGAATGAATGGATGAATATTTTCTTTATTATTTGTTTATTAATAATGTAAGAGGTATATCTTCACTTTGTGGATACCTCATTAATTAAGCTTTATGCAATTTAAATTGTTTTCATATTTTGGGATTAAAGTAAAGGATATGTTTCCACCTTTTGGTGGGTGTCCTATTAGTTTTAGACATTGGACGATGTAAGGAAATGTTTTCATCCTCGGATGGGTGTCCATTTGTTTGTTTTGTTTGAACATTGCCTTGATTTTAATACAGTGATGCCTTTATTTTAATTATTGCATGTAGTATGGATTATAACATAATAGTTAAGAATTTTAAAATATTCAGACCTGAAAGGAAGGATGGTTCAAATGAATCGGGCATTGTAGGGGTGCTGGGTCATTCTCATCTACTCCATACGTATCCAACTTTTCGAACCCAATAGGGGGTTAGGGATTCCTTAAGAATCGAGTCATCCACCCCTTTCTTTTTTCCATCTTGTCTAGGTGGCGACTCCATTCTCTCTGGGTTTAAGCCCGTGTTCTCTAAGGCCCTGAGCCTAACAGTGCCGAAGTCATAAAAACCATTCCACATAGGAGTGGGGGCGAAAATTTCCGCTTAAAATTATGGAACTTTTATATTTATTAATAATGTTTTAATCACTAGCTATAAAGTGAATATTCTTTTATCTTAGTTAATAATATTTTAATAACTAACAACAAAGTGATTATTTTCTTTTAAATTTAATTTAAATTTTAGAGCTTATTATGAATTAGGTAAGTAATTTGAATTCAACTGATTAAATTAATTATCAATTTACTTTATTATCACAGTGAAGATTTTATTTTCATTTTTTATTACAAATATTTTCTCTGTGTTATAATTTTGGCAAATTATGAGTATGCAAGCACCACTAGGCATTGCTTAGCATGTTAGATTATTTTTTATGCGCAGATCAGATGGGTAGGATACATTAAGCTAAATGAGTTCTAGCATTTCAAGATTAACTACAAATTAGAAGGTGGTTAAAAAAGAGTTTTGTATTATGTATTTAATTTTGTTCACATAGCAGCATTGTGCCTATAATTACAATTGTATAAATATGAATAACCTAGAGTACTGCTATGAGAAAGGATTTTCTCTCTCACTCCCATATGGAATGGCTCTTGCTACTTCGGAACTATTTAGGCTTAGGGCCTAAACACGGAGAAAATAGAGTCGCCATCAAGATGGGCAAGGAAAAAGAAAGGGGTGGATAACCCGATTCCTAAGGAATCCCAACCCCCTAATAGATTTAGAAAGTTTAGTACGTATGGGGAAGGTGAGATTGACCCAGCACCCCTATAATGCCCGGTTCATTGGAATCGGCCTCATTTTTAGGTCTAAATATTATTAAATTCTTAAGCATTATGATATCATGCATACTACATGCAATTTGAAAGAAATAAACATCCATTATCTTATTAAAGTAAAACAAACACAATAGGCACCCATCCATGGAACGAAACATGTCTTTACAATGTCCAAAAAAGAAAACAAAATAAATAAATGGGACACCCACCATAGGTAGAAACATGTCCCTTATCTTGATTCCCTAAAAATAAAATAAAATAAACAAATTAAATTATCAAGGCATCCAAAAAGTGGAAACATGCCCTTTACAACTTTAAAATCCAAATAAATAATTAACCAAATAAATTAAACCATTCAAATATAGCAATTAAAAATAAAAAATTTATTATATACTGAATAAAATAAATCATCTATCATAAAAGCATGTAACAAATTAAATAATCAAAACTAGAGTTTAATGCATTAAATATACAAAATCAATGTTTACATATTAAACTTAGGGCTTGTAAGGCTAAAAATATGGTTTTAGGATTTTTAGAGTGGCAATTAGAGTTTTTGGATGGTTTTTTAGGGTTTTGGGGAAAACAATCAAGATTTTAGGGTTTTTTAAAAAATTGGGTTTTAGGGTTCTAGAAAAACATAATTAGGGTTTAGGGTTTTAGAAAATTAGAGTTTTATTTTTTCCAAACATGCAACTCAGGTTTTGAATATTTAAAATCTAACTACTGTAAGAAAGTTCACAAATTGATGATCATTGTCTATTTATTTTGCTAAATTACTGTCCGGGTTATTAAGGTTGCAATTGTAAATTTTAACACATCAATTGCTAATGGATGAAAATAACTATTGCATGAAATGTAACACCCCGATACCCTATATAAGTACTGTACATATACCTTGTATACATACAGTAAGTATATAAAGTATAAGGATGTCACTTTTTGTTACCTTTTAAAAACCTGTAACAAAGTTTAAACCATAATACATTAATTTACATAATATCTATAAAATCATTGTCTTTATCAAAACTTCATTTATACATATACATATCCTTTTGTCAAAAATATATATATCAAAATTAAAAGTTATACATGTATGCATTACCCTCTAGTTGGTCTCGACAAACCTTTATTCTTCTCGTGGCATAACGAAACACTTGTATCTTCCACCAAGCTACCTGCGCGATTATACATCCGCGCTAAGCCCGAAAGCTTAGTAGTACAAATATAAAATATAAACATATATTATAGATATGCTAATAGATAATAATATATCAATTCAATGTACAATTAGTTCTTATTATGTTTTTCCTTCTTGATTGCACCTTTCATACATATTGACAAATTTAATATATTATATACATTTAAACAAAACATTACCATCAACCACAATCCATTACTAATACTCATTTTCAATATATCAATATACATACATTATATATCATACCAATCAAGAGTCACATTTCCAAAGAAGACAATTCATCATTACCACTCACAATCAATACACACACCACATATCATACTTCAAAACATTAGTTTGTTCACAATTCAATAATCATAAATCATATTTCCCACAAAGGCAATTATTACCATCAACCATCATCCATCATCCATCACTAATATCCACAATTCATATATCTCATTTACAATAAATGACAGACTCGGGCCCAAAAGACACTAATATGCTATTCGACTTTCAGAGTTAATGCTTTGGTTTAATTATCACATTCATCAATATCCCAACTAGGCTTCAAGGATTAAGTTCAACCAAGCTTCAAGGGGAACAAAGCATGCTAAGTATCAACCCAACTTGGCTTCAAGAACTAATCCAACCTAGCTTCAAGGGTTGTAACATCTCAATTAGGCTTCAAGGACTAGACCCAACCAAGCTTAAAGGGGAGTAAAACATGTTAAACTTCAACCCAACTTGGCTTCAAGGATCAAGCCCAACCTAACTTCAAGAGATTGTTACCATTAGGCATGCCACCAACAACAAAACTCTGAAAATGAATAACACATTAGATACACAATTCATTGATTATTTCATCATCAATATCATTTTCAGTTCTCATCATTATTTAGGCAAACATGCCTCATTTATCACAATTGATTCATCATCTAGGCAAACATGCCTCATTTATCACAGTTGTATCATCATAGCCCATCACAATGGCTTTATATTCCATTTAAGTTATCATTGCCAATAACAATGGCTTCATATCACAATATATCTCAAATCACATTTCATGTTTCATCATTGATATATGCAACATTAATTATATTGCTAAACAAACATGTCATTAATCAATCATACCATATAGGCATACTTCAATCATGTCACTCAATCATACATAATCCATTTCATTACACATGTATCTTAAATTCATTGTCATATAATCCATGTGTCTATTTATTTCATTTTGACCATCATTATCAATCATGATAACATCACATTTCATCATTTCTCAAACACATTAACACCATTCATTATCCAAACATTTATCATAACAAATTGCATTGCACGTACCTTTCTTTTTGGATGATCATTATAGCTTTCACACTATACCGATGACAACATTAGTAACATTGAATTAATCAATATAATAATCTACTTAACACATTTATACTAAGGGTGTTAAGTCTCAAATCATATAAAAGATTACATCTATGTAAGTTTGTACTTACCTCAAGAACTACTCCCATCACCTATACCTTTCCTTTCCCAAGAATTCCTCACATTATGTTAATGTAACACAATTTCTTCAAAACCTAATCCAAAGATAGTTATTTCCATAAGAACATAAGAATGATAATCAATTAGAGCAACCTCAACACAAGACACGCCCACCAACACGGGCACCAACACGGCCGTGTCCATCAATTACCTTTCACACAGTAGCTAACACACTCAATAAGATAAATATCTTTTCCCCTTGACTCTCCATTTGACCAACTTATATGTTTTATATACTAACATATATACAATATATACATTCCAATTACACAATCATTTTCTTTGCACAACATATATATACCATTAATTCAAATCACACAACAATTGTATTAAAACTCCTAGGCATATATTGGGATATTACAATTCTCTCCCCCTTAAATAATTTCGTCCGCGAAATTATTAATACCATAAAAATCCACTTTTAAGAAATTACTATCTTAACTTCCATATGAAGTTAATTATATGCTTAAGTTATTATTTCATCAAATCATATAACTTCAACTCTCCCTTTTTGAATCAACCATCTTCTTTAAATTCCATAGTTCATCATTCTATATGTCTATACATCTTATTACTTTCTTAATCAAACATTCAAAAGATCTCATTACATTTCCTATTAATATCTTTATACAAGAATCAGATCATCATATAACACAATAATACTTTGTCAAATCTTTATATTTAATAAATATATTGTTTCTTCATCTCTTTAATATTACTTTTATAGCTTTAACCTTAGAACCCATTGGTTTATATCTGAGCATTAACTATCTTGTCATTACTATCACTGTCTAAAAAGACATTTATCACACCCCAATGGATAACAAATTCTTTATTTTTCACAAATGGGATTACTTCTTTAGCATGCTTTTCACTTAACTTACATAATAATATATTATCTTTCAATATATTTCATACATACTTAACCGTTTCCCTTTTTATCACGATTAACAACCACTATACTCTATTCATTCATGTCCAAACACACTTTAAAATTTTACCTCATATACATTATCATGTAAATACTTATTTTCTTAATACAACTATACACGTTAAATTTCAATAATGATTCATAATCCTAGCCAAATCCAGATCAATTGATTTATCTGTCACAATATACCCACGTTCCAATTTTGTTCAATTCCAACCAACGATTAAGTAATCTAACTTATCATGAAATTTCACAATTTTCATATAAGTATAAAAATAACTTAAGTCCATAGGAACAAACTTATATTCAATTTCTAATCTCTTTCAATCCATTTTCAATCAAATCATCATGATAACAAATCACTTCCAATTATCTTTAAATATACACATAGTTTACTTTCTATTATCTTAGTAATAATTTCCACCAATTCTCATAAAAATGTTATATCATGCTTAATATCCATAATTCATTCACTCAACCCTTGAGCTCATTCCATTAAACCTTAAGTTACATATCATAAGCATATTCAGTATAACTTTCATTCATATCTTAGAATTTCTCCCTTTTTAATATCTCTTCACGTTTCAAATCATTGTTATACTTATTTCAATTACCTTTTTATCATATTATTCATATCTCACCACATTTCCATAATTTCCCTTTTTCTTTCTTTATCTTCACCATTATAACCAAATTCTTAACATAAAAAATAATAATAAGGTACAACCTTATCCATCATAGCTTTTAACTATACTTTTCAAACAAAATTGTCAACCTCACCAAATCCGTATTACAATCATTATATCTAAGATTCAAATCCATAGATAACAAATTAACCGATCCAATATACTGAATAAAACACATGGCTTTAAGAGATTAATATTCAAGCCTAGGACTTCCAAATCAATACTGTTCTTTTATAATTCTATTCTCAATCTTTACAAATACAAGGCTAAGGTATATTTTAAGAATTATATAGTCCTTCTTTACATTTCTACTATATCAGAAATTAACACATTCCAATTTCATTTCAAACCAATTTGCACTCGAGTAAAAGATCTTTATCAACTTAATTCATGCTTCAACAATATTACTATACACATATTCAATTATATGCAGTTCTTATACAATTTCTATTCGTCACTTCATTTCTAATCCATTACAATCTCTTATAATATATATATGCACATAGAACTTTTCATATGTGAATACTTTGGAACTCTAAATATCACATAATCATCAAGTTCAATGCTCACTATAACAATTTCCACTGTTCAATATTATTTAAGTCTATGCCATTCTCACTTCCATCACATAATTCATTTAGCTTAACACAATTCAAGACCTAATCTCTCTTAGGTCTAATACTACATACAATATTGTTTCTATAACATTAATTTTATAATTATACCACATACATATTCATAAATCACCTTTATAATGTGATTCACACATTTGTTGATATATATAATTTCATTCACAGTGAAAACTCAATTCACATATCACATACATATGTACACTTAATTAAATACTCTTATTTATCATACATTCAATACAAATTTTCCTTTATAACTGTAACAACCGTCCCAGTCCACCTGCTAAACCATTCCTATCCGGAGAAACCATCAGGGCCTCTGAGCTGGGTTACTACAGTACCAAACTGCCCTCACGGCCTTCCAACAGGATTCACTTATTCGAATTACACCCAAGACACATGAGTGCAAGTCGCCACTCTGGATCGAATACCTAACCTCCCCCTTAAGAGAGTCAGCGAGAATCATCTAGTACCATCTCTTCCAATATGATGCAAAGTATTTATTCATACAATACACATATATATATACTGACTATAATAGCACTTTACATCCATCTTAACCACATTCTCAATGTAACATCTCTTTCACTTTCATCTTCATCTTTAAAAGCATTTAATATATTTTCATCTCCATTTTTACCCTTTTATACTCCAAGATAAATTCTTATACTATCAATCACCTTACTCAATTCATAATACTTTCATATGCCATATTAATCATTTCACCTAGCTCATGTATTGAATATACATTAAACCATCAATATCCCAATAATCTTTATCAAATTCCACTAAAACTTTAACTTCCCAATTTACTACTTTGTTTAAGCTTCAATTTGCCAAACTCATCTTTTCTAACATCACTTTAAAAACATCTTACAAATATATATCACAAAGCAATATTAAAACATATAATTTCCACAATCATAAAGCTCACTTTAAAAAAAAAATCTCAAATATCACATATTATCACCATTATCATGAGCTTTCACAATATCCAAGCATCTCACATTTCTAACATTGAATTTACTATGCTCGCATTAAAATAACAATATCAACTTATTTTCTTACTTAACCAATATCATCTCTTTTTCCTTTAAACAAAACCTTAACTTTATATATATATATATATATCCCAACTTTAAATAGTCACACTTTGTCTATAATAACCAACTCATTCAATATTCCACCATTCTTTCCTCATTTTAGTAACATACCTTTCAATAATAACAATCCAGCAATATTTTCTCTGTCTAATAACCCCAACATAAACTTTATTATAAAGAGGTTCAAAGTGTAGAAGAAAGAGTACATACTCTTATCTTAATCTTGATTTTATCTCAGGTTCAACTTTATTCTCCTTTTCATTTCTTTATACTTCAACACATCTAACAACTCACTTTACTTTGTATAAATTTCCATATACATATTCAATCATAACATCTAGACATGCTTCAATCATATCATTTCCAACATTACTCAATAGCATAAATTTCACATTTCTTTATGTTCAATTCACATTATGTCCCACATAATATTGTTCATAAACATCAACATTACATTCCATGTTGCACACAACATGACATTTTCATATGCATTATCAATATACATATATCACATTACATTTCACAATTCGTTTCTCATAATCAATTAGGCACTATGCCTCAATTATAATTTATTTCCAACATCATTACCAACCATCATGGTTTCTCATCACATCAAAATAGTATACACATATATCATCAATTATAGTGAACATTTCATATAACACAAATATTCTACAATTCATATAATGCCACATCCGAGACCAACCTAGGTGTCAATGCATATGCACGTATTACAAATTTCATTTCAAAACTTTTCCTTTTTACTTCTATTTAAACTTTTCAAAACCCTTTTTAGTTTCACTTAGGCCGAGAATCTCGAACCTAAGCTCTGATACCAAAATAATTGTAACACCCCGATACCCTATATAAGTACTGTACATATACCTTGTATACATACAGTAAGTATATAAAGTATAAGGATGTCACTTTTTGTTACCTTTTAAAAACCTGTAACAAAGTTTAAACCATAATACATTAATTTACATAATATCTATAAAATCATTGTCTTTATCAAAACTTCATTTATACATATACATATCCTTTTGTCAAAAATATATATATCAAAATTAAAAGTTATACATGTATGCATTACCCTCTAGTTGGTCTCGACAAACCTTTATTCTTCTCGTGGCATAACGAAACACTTGTATCTTCCACCAAGCTACCTGCGCGATTATACATCCGCGCTAAGCCCGAAAGCTTAGTAGTACAAATATAAAATATAAACATATATTATAGATATGCTAATAGATAATAATATATCAATTCAATGTACAATTAGTTCTTATTATGTTTTTCCTTCTTGATTGCACCTTTCATACATATTGACAAATTTAATATATTATATACATTTAAACAAAACATTACCATCAACCACAATCCATTACTAATACTCATTTTCAATATATCAATATACATACATTATATATCATACCAATCAAGAGTCACATTTCCAAAGAAGACAATTCATCATTACCACTCACAATCAATACACACACCACATATCATACTTCAAAACATTAGTTTGTTCACAATTCAATAATCATAAATCATATTTCCCACAAAGGCAATTATTACCATCAACCATCATCCATCATCCATCACTAATATCCACAATTCATATATCTCATTTACAACAAATGACAGACTCGGGCCCAAAAGACACTAATATGCTATTCGACTTTCAGAGTTAATGCTTTGGTTTAATTATCACATTCATCAATATCCCAACTAGGCTTCAAGGATTAAGTTCAACCAAGCTTCAAGGGGAACAAAGCATGCTAAGTATCAACCCAACTTGGCTTCAAGAACTAATCCAACCTAGCTTCAAGGGTTGTAACATCTCAATTAGGCTTCAAGGACTAGACCCAACCAAGCTTAAAGGGGAGTAAAACATGTTAAACTTCAACCCAACTTGGCTTCAAGGATCAAGCCCAACCTAACTTCAAGAGATTGTTACCATTAGGCATGCCACCAACAACAAAACTCTGAAAATGAATAACACATTAGATACACAATTCATTGATTATTTCATCATCAATATCATTTTCAGTTCTCATCATTATTTAGGCAAACATGCCTCATTTATCACAATTGATTCATCATCTAGGCAAACATGCCTCATTTATCACAGTTGTATCATCATAGCCCATCACAATGGCTTTATATTCCATTTAAGTTATCATTGCCAATAACAATGGCTTCATATCACAATATATCTCAAATCACATTTCATGTTTCATCATTGATATATGCAACATTAATTATATTGCTAAACAAACATGTCATTAATCAATCATACCATATAGGCATACTTCAATCATGTCACTCAATCATACATAATCCATTTCATTACACATGTATCTTAAATTCATTGTCATATAATCCATGTGTCTATTTATTTCATTTTGACCATCATTATCAATCATGATAACATCACATTTCATCATTTCTCAAACACATTAACACCATTCATTATCCAAACATTTATCATAACAAATTGCATTGCACGTACCTTTCTTTTTGGATGATCATTATAGCTTTCACACTATACCAATGACAACATTAGTAACATTGAATTGATCAATATAATAATCTACTTAACACATTTATACTAAGGGTGTTAAGTCTCAAATCATATAAAAGATTACATCTATGTAAGCATGTACTTACCTCAAGAACTACTCCCATCACCTATACCTTTCCTTTCCCAAGAATTCCTCACATTATGTTAATGTAACACAATTTCTTCAAAACCTAATCCAAAGATAGTTATTTCCATAAGAACATAAGAATGATAATCAATTAGAGCAACCTCAACACAAGACACGCCCACCAACACGGGCACCAACACGGCCGTGTCCATCAATTACCTTTCACACAGTAGCTAACACACTCAATAAGATAAATATCTTTTCCCCTTGACTCTCCATTTGACCAACTTATATGTTTTATATACTAACATATATACAATATATACATTCCAATTACACAATCATTTTCTTTGCACAACATATATATACCATTAATTCAAATCACACAACAATTGTATTAAAACTCCTAGGCATATATTGGGATAGTACATGAAAATAATGCTTTTAATGAATAAAGGTTGCTACTAGATATCTTAAACAATTTCAACACATTAAATAAGATAATAATCAAAGTAACTACTATAACCTTAAATGAATTCAATAATAATACCAAACCTTTGTTTGTTGGCTCCACCAAATTGTAAGCTGATTCGAACTTCCTACTTGTACTAGTATTTAGGTCTCAATTGAGCAAAGTGAAGGCAATTGTACACTCCCATCAAATTTGTTGTAATTAGGGTTTTATGTCTCTCTCTTTTTTTCTTGCTATGGGTGTTTTCTTTGTTTGCTATTTCTTGTTGCCTTTTTCTCTCCTAGGTGCTGCTAGGGTTTTTAATTTTTTATTGTCGCCTCTGTGTTGCTAATCCCCTTTTTTTTCCTTTTATTCCCGCATTTATAAAAAAATATATATTAGGTTAACACCTTGTGACCGAGCCTTAGCTTAATTCTAACTTCTTATTCAGGCACGGCTCCACTCTGGAGCATATCAAATTAGATTCTTTTAAATTTGAGGGAAACCGTTACTATATCAGAATAAAACAAGTTTAATCCGACATGGAACAAAGTCCATATCGAATTAGTAAGTCTAATTCTATATGAACATGCTCTATATCAAATTAGAATTTATCTAATTCAATTTGGAGTAAGGTCTATATCGAATTAGAGTGATTCTAATTCGATATAGACCACCATATCGAATTAGAATGTAACACCCTTGTACCCTATATACGTACAATACATATTTTCAGCATATGTAAAATTTGCTCACCGACCGGTTTAATATTTTTTTTACACATTTTTAATTTAAAATTTCAAATTCTAAATATATAAAAATTAAATAGAATACAAATATTCTTTACTTGTTATAAGAACCCAAAATAAATAATATATATATAAATTTCTGGGAAAAATTCACTAGAGTTTTGTTTGTAATTTGGATATCCCAAAATTTATCAAAACACAACCTGCAAAAAAGAAAACACTCCCAAATAATTTCAAATCACCATCTCAACCATACTTCTCAATTTCTCCAAGTTTCTCAAACATTTATACATATAGATATATATAATTTAAAACACACTTACTTTCCCATTTCAAATACATTGACCCAAACATTCTTTATAATATACAATACGTAAAATCTAAAGCATAATATATTATGCATAAAACTCAAAAATGTACAATAACATAAAAATATATACATGCTGCTGGCAGTGTTTCTGATCTCGATAGCAACTCAACAAGCTCAACTACAAGTCTAGACCCGACCTGGTCTAGAAGAACTCTCTGGCTCAGCTAGGTCTACCCTATCACCTGCGCGATGGAAACAATCGCGCTAAGCCGAAGCCTAGTGGTATAAACTTTGATAATAAAAATAAAACTCAATGCAATGCCAATGTATAATGCATATAGATGTCACACCAATCCACTTTCTTATATTTTTCAAATATTTCATAATTCATAATTCACATTAAAACAAAGACAAGCATGGGCCCAAAAAGGATCTAATATGCTATTCAAATTTCAGAGTTACTGCTTTGGTCCATAATGACACCATGTGTCTAGCCCCGTAGGCAATATATATGTCCATGGATAATGTAACAGCCCCAGTCTCTTGGACCGCAACCCAGCTAGACCATTAGGCCCCGGTATCTTGGTCCTCAACCCGGCTAGACTGCTACAGCTTTTGAGTCTTACGACCTAGTCTTTTCACCCCCAAAAATACCATATTTATCAGTTGGCCTGGCTTACGACCCAGTCTTTTCACCATTCCAGCATATAGCCCGTAAGCAATTATAGGCATGCCGCCAAACCCAGAACTCTTAAAATTGAATAACATACTAGGCACACAATTTATTCATATTTCTCATTATTAATCTCTTTCTCATTTTCACATATTCAATCTAGGCATATTGCCTTATTTTCACATTTTTTTCTCACTTTTCTCATTTTTATCAATATCAATTCATTTCATTATTACACATATCTCATTTTTGCATTCACAACACATTACCCAATTACTTTGGGTATTTTCATATAATATGCATATTTCACATGTTACACAAATTAGCCATTATCAATGGCTTTTCACAATGCATTTAACACATATATGACATTACAAATGCCATAGCTCATTATTCATACACAATCAATGAACAAAGTAGCTTAACACATTTTTCAACCAAAATGTGTTAAGTCCAAATGTTATGCAAATATAAACATTATATTCAAAGTTTGTACATACCTCCACCAGCAACCCAAAGCAAGCTAAAAACAACCTTCAATCTAATCTTTCTAACTTGCCTTTCACCACTTGGATAAAGCAAATCAACCTCCCTC
This sequence comes from Garcia nutans, assembly GCA_947685225.1. Lineage (NCBI taxonomy): Eukaryota > Viridiplantae > Streptophyta > Magnoliopsida > Malpighiales > Euphorbiaceae > Garcia > Garcia nutans. Next base: position 33,226,544 of record CANTUV010000005.1, on the reverse strand, counting down.
AATGCCTAAACCAAATGTGATAGCAAATAATCATTTAGTATCACATTTAATGGCATTTCCAACATTAAACCATAATTACACATCACTCCTACAAATTTCCAAAAATTTAGCCTTTCCTTACTTCAACATTGGAATTCCATTTTACTACAATTAAATTAGTGTTTTAAGTTTATTTATATTATTAAAAACATATTTTAATACATTTAAATCATTTACATTATAAAAATACACTCTTATACACAAAATCTCAAAAAATGGCATAACCTTCCCCCATTGAAGGTTTTCCATTCCAACACAATCCATTACTCATTCCAAGCTTATTTTCATCACTTTTAACACTAAATAACATGCTTAAACAAATAAAATCACACAATTCAACCACTTTGGAAAATCACTTTTCCAAAACCCTAAATCTCCTCTTCCATTCTCAAACTCCAACCCAACACCACCAAATCCAATATTTGACTTTAAAATACTTGTTTATTAATCAAAACAACTCATTTGGAAACAATTTGAACAATTAAAATTCATGTTTTCAAAACCCCAAAAATCCATAGCCCTAGATTCTCTCTTCACCATTCTTTAACCAAACTCCATCATCTCTTCAATCTAACCTTAGAATCATTGTTAACTACCCAAAATAACATCATACACACCAATTCCAACAATTATAACATACTACATCAAAATCTCAAAACTCATGTAATCTCATCTTCCATGGAATTCAAAGAAAAGAGATGGAAACTTACTAATTTTGGTGGAAATCACCAAAAATCCACTTGCAACTTGTTAATTTCTTCAATTTATGGAGTATGGAAGAAGCAAAATCCTTGGTCTTCAAGCTCCCATGGAAACCACGTCCTTGGAGAAGAAGAAGAAGAAGAAGAAGAAGATGAAGACTTTTAATATTCTTTTCCTTTCATCTTTTTTTTAACTACACATATATATATTAAAATAATTTAATATTTAATAATTTAATTATTTTTTAATAAATTAAAAGTCCTAATTTTTCTCTTCCATTAAAAAATAATTTGTTTTTGAATTATTTTATTAATTTTGAATTTATAAGATTTAATTACCAAAATACCCTTTTCTTTTAAAAAGTGTTGACGTTTATATGTTATGTATATTTTGCTTATATATCACATATATATTCCAATTTTTCATTTAAAATTCCTTCATTTTTCATTTAAAACTATTAATTTAATTTATCCTTTTGAATTATAATTTATTTTATCAAATTTTCCAAAAATTAGAAATTTTCAAAAATTTTAGGATGTTACATAGAATCATCTTAATTCGATATGGAAATGGTCCATATTGAAATAGGCATGGTCTAATCCATATCAAGTTGGATAAGCCTAATTCAATGTGGCATGATCCATATGAAACCGAACTTGATTCAATCTCAAATCGGACCATTTCAAGACTTTAAAATTTTAAGCGAAGTTATTTTAGGCCTTATAAAATTAGACCAATCTAATTAAAAGCTTAGAGGAGGTTTAAGCTTATTAAGAATGCACTGATCATGACTTAGGCCTTCTTTAATTAGGATCAGATTAGCTTAGGGACAAAATCAAGGGTCTACAGGTTTCCCCCTGCTTGAACGATCTTGAATTTGTTCAGAGAGTGAAAAGCAACATGACTTTGGGTTGATTTTGGATGAGTTCTGGACCTGGGGATTGATTTGGGTTCTGGATTCAAGATATGATTGATTTGGGTTGTGGACCTGAGATTAGTTTAGGTTTTGGACCCGAGACATGATTAATTTGGGTTCTTGAGCCGAGGTTGACTGGGTTTTGGACCCGAGATATGATTGGTTTGGGTTTTGGGCCTGAGGTTGGTTTTTGATACTTCAATGGATTGTTGGGCAACTCTAATTTACCGATAAAATCCACTAAGAGATAATAAAAAACTGAGCGACTCTAATATCTCAATGGGTCATTAGGTAATTTTAATATCCCAAAGGGTTCATCAGGCAACTCTAATATCCTGATGGTCATTGGGCAACTCTAATATCCCAATGGGTCTATCGAGTGAATCTAATATCTTGATAAAATCACTAAGAAATTCTAATATCATGGTGAGTGAAAACAGCCATCAAGCGATTCTAATATCCTGATGAAATCCAACAAGCAACTCTAATATCTTGGTAAATTAAAATGGTCATCGAGAAACTCTAATATCCTGATGACAACCACCAAGCGACTCTAATATCTTGGTAGGATAGTGAGCGACTCTAATATCTCACTAGAAATAAACTTGGATATATCAACATATCAAGGAAAGCTATGCCGTCAAGATACTTTAACAAATCCAATATAGGCTGGGTAGTGGATGCTTCAACAAATCCGCTTGAAATGTTTGCCTTGACAGAAATGAATCTTCATTTTGATTCTCTATTCTTTGGGATAGGCCTTTGTCTTGCCTCAACTTCTGCTCTTCTAGTTGGATTAATCTAATTCGTATGTTGGACCTTTATCCTGATCTTTTATCTTTTGTATCTTCATTCGTTTGAGAGTTTTGATTTTCTTGTTGTTCTATTCTTTTTATTCTTCCTTTTGAAAAAAATTCAGCTATTTTTTAGCTAGTCCTAATATCCTCTCTTTTCCCCTAGTAATTTTGTTCTTATGCAGGCTCTGATTGATGTTTGTGTTATCTAGTTCTTTGCACAAGCATGTATCTCTTCTTTCTTTTGCAATTGCCCTTCCATGCCCCCCTGATTCCATATCTGCTTCTGATTGTTTCCTTCAAATGGTTTTTGTTGTTCACTTTAACAAAGAATAGGAAACACAAGACAACAAAATACAGTGTGATATGCTCATGTATGCATGATATGCATGAATAATACTTATAGTGGTTCCATTGACTCATAGACTGAGATAAACCAAAACACTCTCATTAGTTCTTTCCAGATATTTATTTAGTTCTTGCATTAGAACAATAGAAGTCTTCACATCTATGGCATTATCTCTAGAATGTTGGAAACATGATTAATGGGGGCCCAAGCATGGTTGCCAAAGACATCGGAGATATCTGTTTCAACACATTTGGTTGGCAACTTCTTCACGATATGACCTTACAGGTGAGATCCTTTTATTAGCCCACTTTCGCCCAATATGTCCGTTGAGGTTCAACAATATAACATACTTCCCTAAACTTGAAGGCTTTTTATGATAAAAACATTTTTTTTAATCTTAAAATCATATTTTGGCTTTGTCAAAGTCAGAGTCATTGTACCTCAAGACTCAATTTTTCAAATTAACATATCTATAATATGACAAACCTAGTTATAGTACTAAACTGGGGAATCATTTCCATTTGAACAAGAACTATTGCACTTCAGATAGGCACATACACATTACTTGGACAAAGGTCTCATTGAGTTTAAATATTGTATATCTCATATGCATGCTTATTCAAACTATCTCCACTAATAGACTCTACCTACCAAGAAAGATCAACTGGTCTTTAATAGTCTTGAAATGGGGGTCTGTAAGGAACATGGGTTAAGCGGAGGTCATTTTTTTAATTGGAGCTGATGTGACACTACTGACAAATCTTCACACTATAAACTTCTTGTTGAAACTATATACTATTGGAAGCATTCTTAAACTTTTTGGCATTATTCCCATCTTTTAGGTTTCTTGTTATCTTGCTTCATAAAATGTTATTCCATCTTCTTGCTAGTAATCTGAATCTAATCTGAGTAGGACAAACCTATTTTTTTTTCTTCTGCAAAAACTCAAGATCCTTTTTCTTCTTTTTTTTCTTTTTTCTTGACATTTCATCATTTTGTCCTTTTTCTCTATAGGATTATCAAGTGCAGAACTTTCAAACTTGGAGCTCTGATGAGTATCATGAATTAGATGGTCCTTCTCCTTCTTCTTTGATTTTGGTTGAATCTCAGGCTGGGTTAGAATAATTCAAGTCACACTTCTTCTCGTAGGCTGAGTGGAAGTCTTCTATTATTTCAGGTAGAAAGAACTTAGTTGGCTTTTTGAACTGCTCTTTCAAATTTTTGTTATTTTATTTTCCTTTTTTCCTTTTATTTCTTTTATTTCTTATTATTCTTTTCCTTCTTTTTTTGTTTTTGTTTTGTTTTTGTTTGTTTTTATATACTAGGTCTAAGAGAGTTGTCTTATTTGTACCATCTACTTCAAGGAGGATGAACCCTTTGTTGCCCTGATGTCATTTTTTGATATTAAGTCTAGTTCTTGCACACTTCAACTATCCTTATAGTTTTGACTGAACATCCCTTTCTTCAATCTCCTTGCTTCTCAGTAGCTTAGTGATCGTTAGACTGGTCATAAGTGTCACAATAGCTCAAGGTAGGCTATCGGGCTTTACAAGCCAATAAAAAGCAAGCTAAAATTTTATGAAGGCTCAAAGGGACAATGTAACACCCCTATACCCAGTATACGCACACTACATACCACCATATATGTAATATACGTATACTGAATATAGGAATGCTACGATTTACTAAACAAACCACTCATTCCTTTTAATAATAATATGAGAAAACTTGGAAACATTCAAATCATATTATAAAGTACAATAGATGAAACATTTATGCGATACGCAGCGGAAAAATATAATGGTATTTACAAATACATATACATATCAAAATCCATGTTTTACAAAACATAAAATTTATACATGTTTGGCAGTTTGTCTTTGATCTTTAAGCCCTCTATCAACGCTTCAGAATCAAAACTCAACTTGGTCTAACTGAGCTCTCTGGTTCTATCCTGTCACCTGCGCGATGAACCACAATCGCGCTAAGCCAACGGCTTAGTGGTACAAACCACAATAACAATATGCTATAATGCAATGTCAATGTCATACTTTCAACAATAAAGACAATATTCATAAATGGTATATTAATATTTTCCATAACACCACATTCCATTATTTTATTCAATTGTTTTACCATTCATGAATCACATTGAAACAAAGACAAGCGTAGGCCCAAAAGACACTAATATGTTATTCAAAATTTAGAGTTACTGCTTTGGTCCATAATCACAATCATCAATACATTTATCCATGGATAATCAACTAGATTTGAGCTTACAACCCAGTCTTTTCACTCAATCTAGTTTTAAGAATTTGTTTTTGAGGCTTACGACCCAGTCTTTTCACCCCAAAAACATCACATTTCACATTTTTCAGCTGGACTCGGCTTACGACCCGGTCTTTTCACCTATCTAGCAATTCATAGGCATGCCGCCAAACCCAAAACTCTGAAAATTGAATAACATATTAAGCACACAATTATTTCATTTATGTCTTTATCAATCTCTTTCTCAATTCATTTCTCATTTCATATTCCATAATCAAATAGGCAACCATGCCCCAATTATTTCATTTGTACTATCATAGCCAACAACAATGGCTTCACATTTCATCATATCTCAATTCACATTAAAACAATTCATCATGACCAATTGCATTGCACATACATTTTGAATGATCATCATATCTTTCACATTATACAAATCTTAACATTAATCAATTTGTATTAACAATATAGTAAATTACTTAACACATTTATAGCCAAATGTGTTAAGTCTCAAAATCATGTAACTGAATGCAACCATGCAAGTTTGTACTTACCTCAAGAACAACTCACACCAATCTATACACTTCCTCTTCCAAGAATCCTCAACACTTAGGTTAGGGCAACTCAACCTCTTCACAACCTAATCCAAAAGGAATAATACACACTTATTTAAAGATACACATGAATTCCAATACAATTATTCACCTATTAGTCTCATACTAGACCCATAGATCACAAATTACAAACCAAAACCACTAACTAGGGCCCACGGTCGTGGCCTCACAACCCCACGGTCGTGGTCTCACAAACCCCCACGGGCGTGGGTTAGAAAACGAATCTGTCCAATTGCTTAACACCCCCATGGTCGTGGCATCCAAGGGCCACGGGCATGGCATCCAAAATGCTTCTGTTTCGGACCAAACTCATGTATTCTATGCTTTCAACTCCATTAAACACAAACACATTGAAAATCTACCAAAAATAATTGAACAAACTCAATATTAACATGAATTACTAAGTCACAACTCTTACTCTTTCAACACCAACCTAATTCCTTTTTTTCAATTCAATCCCAAAATCAAAATCAATTATACCCAACACTCTCAAACACACCCCAATCAAACATATTCATACTATCCACAATCAATCATCAAACTCAATAACAACCTAAAATAAAACAAGAGAATCAAGAAGAAACTTACCAAAGTTAATGAAATTTCTCAAATCTCCAACTTGATCACTTGAATTCTCCTTCAATTTTGATCTTAGGAAAAAAAAACTCTCTTTCCCTCTTTAGCTTTGTGATGCCCGGCCAACCAAAGAAAGAAGAAGAAAATGAAGAAGAAAAAGAGACAAAGTCAACTTTTATTCTCCACTTAAACCTCCACCAAGCAATAAATCATTAAAATATTCTAATATATTCTCTTCCACTCATTTATTTTCCTTTTAATTTATTTTACTAATTTAAAATCAATAAATATCTTCTTTTGACTTTCATCACCTTGACTTGTATATGTTGTATATATTTCTATATATACAACATATACACTCTCTCTCTCTTTACTTCTTTTCTCTTCTCACTTAACATATACACTCTTAATCCAAATACAACAATAAATATTCCAAAACTTTTAGGGTATACTTTGGGATATTACAATTCTCCCCCTCTAAAAAGAAATTTCATCCTCGAAATTACCTGATATCAAGTCTGAAACAACTGAGGATACTGATCTCGCATCACTTGCTCACTCTCCCAAGTTGCCTCTTCCTTTGCATGATTCTTCCAAAGAACTTTCACAAGTGGCACTTTCTTATGTCTCAACTCTTTCACTTCATGTGCCAAAATAGCAACTGGTTCTTCTTCAAAAGTCAGATCTGGATTCACCTCAATAGATTCAACAGACAGAACATGAGATGGGTCTGATTTGTACCTCCTCAGCATAGAAACATGGAAGACATTGTGAATTCTATCCAACTCAAGTGGTAAAACAAGTCGATAAGTAACTGGTCCAACTCTTTCTAATATCTCATACGGTCCAATAAAACGAGGACTTAGCTTCCCTTTTCTGCCAAATCTCAAAATCTTTTTCCAAGGAGACACTTTCAGAAAAACTTTATTTCCAACATCAAACTCTATGTCTCTCCTCTTCAAATCTGAATAAGATTTCTGCCGATCTAAAGCTGCTTTCAACCGATCCTGAATTATTTTCACTTTCTCTTCTGTTTCTTTAATCAAATCAGGACCAACCAATTTGCCTTCTCCAACTTCATTCCAACACAAAGGCATTCTGCATCTTCTACCATACAATGCCTCAAATGGTGCCATTCCAATACTGGATTGATGACTGTTGTTGTAAGCAAATTCCACAAGTGGCTAAAATCTGTCCCAACTTCCAGAGAAATCAATGACACAGCTTCTCAACATATCCTCTATAATTTGTATCACTCTCTCTGACTGCCCATCTGTCTGCGGATGAAAAGAAGTGCTAAAGTGTAATCAAGAATCCAAAGCACCATGTAAACTTTTCCAAAACCTTGAAGTAAACTGGGGATCTCGATCAGACACCAAAGAAATTGGAACTCCATGCAATTTCACTATCTCACTGATATACAGCTTAGCCAACTTCTCAAGAGAATAATCCATCCTAACTGGAAGGAAATGAGCTGTCTTCGTTAACCGATCAACAATCACCCAGATAGCATCATGCTTCTTCTGAGTCAATGGCAAACCAGACACAAAATCCATTGTCACACGTTCCCATTTCCATTCAGGCACTGATAAAGGTTGAAGCAACCCTGTAGGAACTTGATGCTCAGTTTTCACCCTCCGACAAGTGAGACACTTGGATACAAACTCCGCTATGTCTCTCTTCATGTTGACCACCAATAATGTTGCTTCAAATCCTGATACATCTTTGTACTCTCAGGGTGCATAGCAAAAACTGACTGGTGTGCTTCTTCTAAAATAATCTTTCTCAATATTGCATCATCAGGAACACATAATCTATCTTTGAAATCATATGTTTTAATTGTGAAAATTGATTCCAAATGTGTTGTTTTGATGCATAAATAAGGGTTTTAAAATCAAATGGTAGATTTGGTTAAGTTTGGTTAGAGATTGGATGAGGTAGTGTTGAGTTTAGGGTTTTGGAAAGGGAATTTTTAAAGAATGGTGAATTGTTGAATTTTAATGTTTAAATCATGTTAATTCATGATATTAGTGAAGCAAATAAGCTTGGATTAATAATTGAAATAGGTTAGAATGAAGAACCTTCATTGATGAAGGTTATGCCATTTTAGGATTTTAAATAAGAATGAGTATTTAAGTAATGTGTATGAATGAAACATATTAAAATATATTTTTAATAATAAAAATAAACTTAAAACATCAATTTAAATGGATTAAAATGGAAGTCCAATGTTAAAGTAAGGGAAGGCTAAATTTTGGGAATTTGGAGGAGTGATGTTTAATTAGGTTTTAATGTTGGAAATGCCTTAAAACGTGATATTAAATGATTACATTTGATCACATAGTGTATAGGCATTAAGAAGAAGTGAATTTTCCAACCCTTGTGTTGAAGGGCAACTTGGAAGTGAAAGTTAGTGAGGTAAGTACATGCTTTGATAGTTTTAAAGTACCTACATTTAATTTTGGAGTAACACATTTTAAATGGAAAATGTGTTAAGCTACTTGATCATTTGAAAGTCCATATACATTGTGCTATGACATGTGAGTTGTTGTGTATGCATTATAAGCATTGTGAAAAGCCATTATAAATGGCTAAATTGTATAAAATGTGAAATATGATGAATTAGAGTGAATTGACTTTGATATGAATTAGAAAGAAAGAAAGTGAGGCAATGTGCCTAGTTGATTATGAAAAATATGAATTAATTGTGTGCCTAGTATATTATTCAATTTTCAGAGTTCAGTGTTTGGCGTCTTGCCTATGAGGTTATCCTCATTATTTGCCTTCAGGGCTAAACGCTATGCGTCACTGATTTATGATTTTCTTTCAGGGCTAGATGCTAGGCGTCACTGATATATGATTTGCCTTCGGGGCTAGACACTTGGTGTTAATTTGGACCAAAACGGTAACTCTAGAATTTGAATAATGTATTAGTTTGTTGGGCCCATGCTTGTATATGTGTTTATGTGAATCATAAACAAATGAAAAATTATGTTATTAAATGGAATTGAATACTACAATGTGGCATAGCATACAAATGCATTATGCATTGGCATTGTTTTAAAGTTTTACTTTTATCAAAGTTTGTACTGCTAGGCTTTTAGCTTAGTGCAATTGTAATTCATCGCGCAGGTGGCATGGGAGATCCAGTTGAGCCGGAGAGTTCTTCTATACCGGGCTAGGTCTAGATTTGAGGTTGCTCATTATTTAAATTTTGGATACATCAAGATCAAGCCTCTGCCATCATGTATACATTTTATGTTGTAGTACATTATGATATCATGTATATTATGTTTATGATATTAATGTATATATATTGTAAATTATAAAGACTTTTTGGATAAATTGTGTAAGGTAGAGTTTTATATGTGTGTTTTGGATATATATATATATATGAATATGTATAAATATTTTGAGAAAATGTGGAGAAATTGGGAAGTTGAGGTGAAAGGTGTGATTTATTGTTTATTGGAAGTGTTCTTTTATGCAGGTTGTGTAATTGATAAATTTTGGGATGTCAAAATTATAGACAAAACTCTGGCAAATTTTTCCCAGACATTTTCATATAAAATGTTTATTTTGGATACCTATAACAAATAAAAGATATTTTATTTACTATTTAATTATATATATTAAAGTATTTAAGATTTTAAATCAGAAATGTGAAAATTTTTATTAAACCAGGTCGTGATATTTTTATACTGTATATGCATATTTTACATATACTGATGTGTGTATTATACGTGTATAGGGTATAAGAGTGTTACATCAATAGGGTTGATACTAGTTGTTGGCTTATCAATTAATGCCTAGATTATCTCTCTCTTAAATAAACAGAGTTCAATTACACCTTGAAAGTTCGTCAAAGCATGTTTTAAGATTGACTAGGGCCTAGATACTCATAATTATGCAGGAGCCCTCTCTATGCAAGCATACATAACTCAATGTTCTAGAATAATTCCCTCACCTAGTAAAGTCATTCAAATTATGATGCATAGTATACAAATTTATGAACATCAAGCTAGATTCACCATTGGTTGAGCACCAAAATGAACAAAGACCAATAAAAATTTAATGAAAATAATTTATCCAAACAATCTTAATTTGAAAAACATAATTGTTCCAGAAAACACCAAAGAAAGAAAATGAAACAAAAATCAAATAAGCCAATGGAAGTTTTATTGAGTTGGAGTCGAAAGAGCTTTCTCTACTTAGACATATCAAGGGCAAGGATCATCAATGATAGTCATTGCTTTGTCATCTTCAGCAACTTCTCCATCCATATCATGACAAGACGACAAGACAAAACTCTCTTCCAATCCTCCCTCTATCATGAAGGTTGCAAGCGATGGGGTGCTTTTGAATTTAGGTAGAGAATTATTCTTGGTGTTGGGCTTATTGGGCTTAGACACCTTTCCACTGTCAATCAAATCTTAGATCTCGTGCCTTAAGCAAATACGTCTATCTATCTTAAGCCCTTGCACTTGATGGAATTGACAAAAGGCCTTGTCATCAAAGCTTGATGGCAGATGATTTGGCAAAGGTCAGGGAGCCAATAGCCCATTCTTCTGCAATTTATTGAAAACCCAAGATAAAGGTTTTTCCAACTCTAAAAACTGTCTTCTATTTACTTGTCCAGTTATTACATTGACATCCACTAACTTCTGCATATCATGACCGCTAGACTCATAACTTCCCATATCACTTCTTCTTCCAGAAAAATAATTTTTCTCTCTTTCCCATTCTTCTATTTGCAAGCCAGCTTGAAGGAGATATTTGAGATCCCGAATAAGAGTATGAGACATCTATTCACACAGATTAGGTAGGACACCTCTCACTATCATCCTAATCTTGTCAGACTTGTCTGGCCTCTTCTTAAGTAATGCGGCCTTATTCCTCCACCTCTTCACATAGTCAACAAATTCTCTTTCTGCTTCTGCCTGATCGACTCTACCTCTATTAGGGTAGCTTCCAATTCTATATTATACCCATACTACTATCTGAAGGCTTTGTATAGCAAATCAAGTTCTTTTGAGTACCTTCCTCTAAGATATTGAACCAATTCTGCACAACAGGATCCAATGAGAGTATGAAATACCTTAGAGTTTGAGCTTTAGTAGCTGTGGCAGACTGCATGGCAATGATGTACTGCTTAACATGTAAATGAGGATTTCTTGTACCATTATACTTAGCAAAGGAAGACATCTTAAACTTGTAAGGGACTTCTTCATCTTACTCAAATAGCTTATCTACCTTTGATACCTCCTCAGACTTTAGCTTCTTTTCGAACTTCTTCTCCAAATCAGCAATCATTTTCTCCACATTCATAGTTTTCATTTTCTCCATAAGCTTCTTTTCTTCCTTCTTATCTTGAGAAGCTTAGAAATATTGAGCCCAGTCATCATCATCATCAATTATCACCTTGTCATCATCAAAGGGTACCTCACCTACCTTAGCCTTTCCCATGTCCTTCTGCTTCTTAGTACTAGCAGTTGCCTCAAAAGTGTTCCCTAATAAAGCAGCCAGCTGGCTTTTCATGGTCTCAACTAGGGCCTCCTTCAGTTCTTCTATCTTGGAGTTGAGTATGTTATCTACCATCTTCTGAATCTGTTTAGGTTCCATTGCTTTTGGTGAGAAGCTAACTGAGCTGTTACTGGGTCTACGTCACTACATTGGTCAGATTGTCGTACGGTCTTAAACTATTGTACCCCAGGTTTGTGAGCCAGAAAGGATCAATGCCATGTAATGCAATGCATGCATACATGTATGCATGTATGCACAGGTAATAAATAAACCAAAATAATTAGAACGTTCCTTGCAACCTTATACCTTCCACACACGAATGACGTGTCTCTTTTCCTAGGTATATGATCAACAAAATATCAACATGGGATATTTTATTTTTGAAATAATTCACTCGAATGATTTAACTAATAGTTATATTTTTGAACTTAGAAATCAGTCCATGATAATTCCCTTCAATTAAGTCTTAATCCATTAGTCTAACAAAAAGATAACTTTTATGCTATATCAGATTAAAACTAAATTAAAAGTTTTATCATAAATAGATTTCCCATTTGGAAAAACAACTAATGATTCATGCCATAAAACAAGCCCATAATTAATAAGTCTTAGTATAAAGTTAATATAACGATTGATTTTTGGTATTCCATAATTGACATAAATAGTTGTAAGCTCATATAAAAAGAAGGTTAATAAAAGTTGTAATTTAGTTTAAGTGAAAAATTTTGTTTCAAAGCCCCTTTGTAAAAAGGTTTGTTTAAAAAATAATTTTAGGCTTTGGACCGTGAGGTAGAAAAAAATTTTTGACTTCATTTTTTATGTCCAAAGACCATCTCAAAAACTTTAAAATTTTTTTTTTGGTCTTTTGGGCTTAAAAGAATAAAATTTATTTTAAGCTTACAATATAATTATGTCATATTATAAAAAGAACAAACTAAATAAACCATGGTTCAAACCAAGATATATCAATCATAGTCAAACAAGCATTTGGGGTAAAAATCTAAGGAAAGTAACTAGGCCAATTATATGAGCTTTAGTCTTTGGGTTGATAAGTTTAGGCTCCCATAGCAAGTATATACCAAAAGGTACAAGGCTATGAGTGATTATGCCATGCTCGATCTCCATACCTTGAGTGAAAGTATGATATCTCTTACATAACACAACACGGGTTACACAGGCGTCCTAACTCACACACACAATGCATTCTAAATGATGCAATGGATAATATCATAATAAGAAAGGATAAAAAAGTATAAAGAACAATGGAATCAACTTCTCTTATCCCTAGTGGAGTCACCACTATGAGCGGGGATTTTTTCCCCTACACCCATGTGAAATGGTTCTTGCGACTTCAGCACTGTTTAAGCTCAGGGCCTTAGAGAACACGGGCCTAAATCCGAAGAAAATGGAGTCACCACCTAGATAGGCCGGGAAAAAAAGGGGTGGATGACTGGATTCCTAAGGAATCCCCAACCCCCTAATGGGTTTAGAAAGTTGAGTACGTATGGGGAAGGTGAGAATGACCCAACAACTCTAAAACACCCAGTTCATTGGACTCGACCTCCTTTTCAGGTCTAAATATTATTAAATTCTTAAGCATTATGATATCATCCATACTATATGCAATTTGAAAGAAATAAACATCCATTATCTTGTTGAAGTAAAAAAAAAAACACAATAGGCATCTATCCACAGATGAAAACATGCCTTTACAATGTCCAATGTCTAAAAAAGAAAACAAAATAAATAAATGGGACACCCACCATAGGCGGAAACACACCCTTTACATTAATCCCCCAAAAATAAAATAAAAGAAACAAATTAAATAATCAAGGCATCCACAAAGTGGAAACATGCCCTTTAAAACTTTAAAATCCAAATAAACAATCAACTAAACAAATTAAACCATTCAAACATAGCAATTATAAACAATACATCTATTATATACTGAATAAAATAAATTATCCATCATAAAAGCATATAACAAATTAAATAATCAAAACTAGAGTTTAAAGCATTAAATATACAAAATCAATGTTTATATATTAAACTTCAGGTTTGTAAGGTTAAAAATATGGTTTTAGGATTTTTAGAATGGCAATTAGGGTTTTTGGATGAAATTAGGGTTTTTTAGGGTTTTGGGGACAACAATCAAGATTTTAGGGTTTTGACAAAATTAGGTTTTAGGATCTTAGAAAAACATAATTAGGGTTTAGGGTTCTAGAAAATTAGAGTTTTATTTTTTCCAAACATGCAACTCAGGTTTTAAATATTTAAAATCTAAGTACTATAAGCAAGTTCACAAATTGATGATAACTGTCTATTTATTTTGCTAGATTACTGTTCGGGTCATTAAGGTTGCAATTGTAAATTTTAACACATCAATTGCTACTGGATGAAAATAACTACTGCATGAAAATAATGTTTTTAACGGATAAAGGTTGCTATTGGATATCTTAAACAATTTCAACACATTAAATAAGATAATAATCAAAGTAACTACTGTAACCTTAAATGAATTGAATAATGAAACTAAACCTTCATTTGTTGGCTCCACCGCATTGTAAGCTGATCGAAACTTCCTGCTTGCACCAGTATTTGAGTTTCAGTTGAGTAAAGTGAAGGCGATTGTACACTACCTTCTGATTTGTTGTAATTAGGGCTTTATATCTTTCTCTTTTTTTTCTTGCTTCGGTTGTTTTCTTTCTTTGTTAATTCTTGTTGCCTCTATCTCTCCTAGGTGCTGCTAGGATTTTTTAATTTTTTGTTGCCACCTCTATGTTGCTAATACCCTTTTTTTTCTTTTAATCTTGTATTTATAGAAAAATATATTAGGTTAACACCTTATGACCAAGCCTTAGCTTAATTCTAACTTCCTATTCAAGTACGGCTCTGTTATGAAGCATATCAAATTAAATTCTTTTAAATTCGAGGGAAATCATTACCATATCAGATTAAAACAAGTTTAATCCGACATGGAACAAAGTCCATATTGAATTTGTAAGTCTAATTCGATATGGACATGCTCCATTTCGAATTAGAATTTATCTAATTCAATCTAATTCGATATGGAGCAAGGTCCATATTGAATTAGAGTGATTCTAATTCGATATGGACCACCATATAAAATTAGAATCATCCTAATTTGATATGGACCATCCATATCAAATTGGACAAGCCTAATTCGATGTGGCATGATCCATATCGAACCAAACTTGCTTCAATCTCAAATTAGACCATTTCAGGGCATTCAAAATTTAATCAAACTTATTTTAGGCATGATAAAATTGAACCAATCTAATTAAAAGCTTAGAGTAGGTTTAAGCTTATTAAGAATGGACCGATCATGACTTAGTCTTTCTTTATTTAGGATCGGACTAGCTTAGGACCAAAATCAAGGGTCAACAACTACATACTTTATATCTTTAGTTTGGGTTAAACTTTATATTAAAATATATTAGTTGCAGTAAATATCTAATGGACTAAAATCTAAATAAAATCAAAGGTATTTTATTTAAATTATGGATGATATATGATGGATTATGGAAATTTGAGTTGAGGTTGAATAAATGAAATTTTGGAGTGTTTTCTTATACAGGTTGTGTTTTGACTAGAGAAGATGTTGAAAATGTCAAATTTTAGGGGAGACTCTACCAAAATTTTTATCAATATTGGGTTTAGTTTTTATCTAAAATTAAACGTATAAGTGTATTGGTATTGTATGTCATCCCTTGGAAGTTTTTAATAGGATTGTCTATGGGTGTTACATTTAGTTGTATCAGAGCATGGTTTAGCCTATTCTAGTATGTGGGTCAAAAAATAGTTGAAATGCAAATGTCATTGCTATGTGAATAGTATAAGTGAATAAGTATTTTGATGCAGTTGATCTTTAAATGCTTATAGGTATAGGATGGCCTTTGGAACTCGTCGAGCTATGGAGGAAGAAGCTGCATCCTCACACAGTCAGGCAAGTATGAGTAACCAATAGCCAATAGAACCCTCTACAAGGCAGATACCATTAGAACCACAGTTTATGAGGAACATGAGGGAGGTCCTTAGATAGATTGCAGGGGTAGTTCCTGTAGTACTGCCTCCATCACCAATAACACTGAGATCTCTACTGAAAAGAATTAGAAAGTTAGGAGCAAACGATTTTAAAGCCCTTGACACAAATGAATCTTCTATGGTAGAGTATTAGTTGGAGAGGATTGTGAGAGTTTTTTATCTTCTTCATTGTACTAATGAGGAGAGGCTAGAGTGCATAGCCTCATTACTGTAAGAACAAGCATATGCTTGGTGGGATATGATGGTGAAAACTAGTCCAGCAGATAGGCTCACCTGGGCTTTTTTCCAGGAAGAGTTCAGAAAGAAGTATATCAGCGAAATTTATATAGAGTTTTTGTATTTGAAGAATATACGATTGTCTGTGTCAAAATATAAGAGGCAATTTATCCGTCTCAACAAGTATTTTCCTGAGTTGGTTACTTTTGTTGAAGAAAAATGCAAGCTGTTTGAATAGAGTCTGAATAGCCAGATTCATGCTTATTTAGTGGCAATGAGGATTAAAGAGTTTCTTGTCAATGCATCAGTGGCTATAGAAAATGAAACCAAACAAGAGTAGAAAAGAAGACAGCAACAAAGAAAAAGATCATTTAGTGAGTAGCAATAGGGTGGTCAAAAAAGGCAGAGAAGTGTTCAAACATAGACACATGGTTCTAGTAGAGGAGGTCATACAAGTGGAGCTAGTTTTTAGAGACCTCGATAGGGTAGATTTAGTACTTCTGCTAGCTCATCTTCACGGGTAGTTTTTACAAATTGTCAGCATTGTGGCAATGGACATGCTAGTGATGTTTATTAGTATCGAAGATTAAGGACTGTCTTATAATAAAGGGATCTAATGTTGTTGAAGGACATGGTTTTATACAAAGGTCACAGGTAGGCTATAGATCAGGAAAAGGTGGTTGACCTAGTGCTGGTTAGCAGAGAGGGTGTAAGACTGTTGAGAGACCCCAGACATGGGGTAGTGTTCTAGCCAGGACATATGCCATAAAAGGAATGAAGATGCGCCAGATGTTGTTGTCAGTAAATTCTCCTTACTGAACCTTGATGTTTATGCATTACTTGATCCTAGTTCTATGTTGATAGACTCTAGGGAAGAACATGTATGCTGATAGACTTGAATATGATATAGAAGTTACTAATCCTTTAGGTCATAGTGTAAGGGTGAATATAGTGTACTAGAATTGTCCAATTAGAATCCATAAAATAGAACTTCCAGCTGATTTGATTGAACTTCCATTTCGTGATTTTGATATGATCTTGGGAATGGATTGGTTATCATGACATCAAGCAGTTATGGATTGTCATAGGAAAGTTGTGACTTTTAAGAATCTGGAACACGGTGATGTTATTGTCCAAGGAGAAAGGCAGATTTATCCTTCTAGTTTAATTTCTGCTGCCAAGGCTAAAAGGTTAATTAGAAAGAAATGTGAAGCCTACCTTGCTTATGTGCTTGACACACGACATCCAAGCAAGGCTTTAGAAGACATACCTACTGTGTGTGAATTTTCAGATGTTTTTTCGAAAAGAATTACCTAGACTACCTCTAGAAAGGGAAGTGAAATTTGCCATTGATGTAGTTTTGGGTACGACACCAATTTTCATACCACCTTATAGGATGGCACCTCTAGAATTGAACAAGTTAAAAGTGCAGCTGCAAGAATTTATTAATAAAGGGTTCATCATAGCCAGCGTGTCACCTTGGGGTGCACTAGTTCTTTTTATAAAAAAGAAAGATGGTACATTGAGGTTGTGTATTGACTACCGACAGTTAAATAAGGTGACCATTAAAAATAAATATATACTTCCTCAAATTAATGGCTTATTTGATCAATTGAAGGGAGCAAGTGTTTTCTATAAAATTGATCTTAGATCGGGCTATTATTAAATGAAAGTTAAGGAAGCTAATGTTCCAAAGACATCTTTCAGAACCCAATATGGAAATTATGAATTTCTAGTTATGCCTTTTGGTTTAACCTATGCCCTTGCAGCCTTCATGGACTTGATGAATCGGGTCTTCAAGCCTTATCTAAACTAGTTTGTGGTTGTTTTTATAGATGATTTATTAGTTTATTCCAATAAGAAAGAGGATCGTGATAAACATTTGATGATTGTGCTACAAACACCGAGAGAGAATCAATTATATGTTAAGCTATCAAAATGTGACTTCTGGTTAATAGAGGTAGCATTCCTAGGACATGTAGTATCAAATAACGGTATCCATGTGAATCCTAGTAAAATTGAAACTATTCTGAATTGGAAACCACCATAGAATGTAGCAAAAGGGAGAAGTTTCCTTGGTTCAACAGTTATTATAGAAGATTTGTGCAGGGATTCTCTAAGATAGCACTTCCTCTGACTAAATTGTTTAGAAAGCAAACTAAATTCAAGTAGGATGATCAATGTCAAGCTAGCATTGATCAGTTAAAGGCGATGTTGACAGAAGCACCTATTTTGACATAACCAACTCCATGTAAGGATTATGTGATCTATAGTGATGCTTCTCATTAGGGACTTGGTTGTGTATTGATGCAGGAACGCAAAGTGATTGCCTATCCTTCTAGGTAGCTGAAACCACACGAATTGGATTATCCCACACATGATTTGGAGCTTACAACCATTGTATTTGCTCTAAAAATTTGGCGGCACTACTTGTATGGTGAAAGATGTTATATTTATACTGATCATAAAAGCTTGAAATATATGTTTATCCAGAAAGAGCTTAACTTAAGGCAAAGAAGATGGATGGAATTAATCAAAGATTATGACTATATCATTGATTACCATCCTGGAAAGGCTAATGTGGTAGTTGATGCTCTAAGTCGAAAGACTTTAGCAGGTAATAAATTAATATGTTATAAATAAAACATAATACATATGTTTTATAACTAAATATAACATAATATCTTATGTTGATAGAATTGAAAATTGAACCAACTCTTAAGCAGAAAATTATAGAGGCCAAGCAAAGAAACCAAAAGCTGCTAGAAGTGATGGAACACAATATATGTGAAAAATCAAATTATGTTGTTTTGGAAGATGGTGGTTTATACTTCAAAAATCGACTTTATGTTCCTAATGTAAAGGAGTTAAAGGAGAACATCCTTAGAGAATGTCACAATACCTAATATACTGTGTATCCAAGAAGCAACAAGATGTATCAGGATCTGAAGCCTTTCTATTAGTGGCTTAGCATGAAGAAAGACATTATTGAGTATGTAACCAGATGCTTAGCATGTAAACATGCCAAAGCAGAACACCAAGTACCTTCAGGTCTTCTACAACCTATCACAATACCAGAGTGGAAATGGGATAGAGCCACTATGAATTTTTTACTGGACTTCTGAACCCCTATAAGAAGCATGATGCAATTTGGGTAATTATTGACAGGTTAACCAAGTTAGCTCATTTTCTTCCAATCAAAACTAATTATTCGCTAGATAGACTTGCAGAATTATATAAAAAAATAAGATAGTTAGACTTCATGGAGTGCCAGTATCTATCATTTCAGATCGAGACCTGCACTTTACTTTAAAATTTTGGGAGAGTTTCTAGAAAGCATTAGGTACTTGAGTCCATTTTAGCACTACATTCCACCCACAGACAGATCATAAATCGAAAAGGGTGATATAGATACTTGAAGATATGCTTAAAATCTGTGTTATTGAGTTTGAAAGTAGTTGGGATAGACATCTACCATTAGTAGAATTTGCTTACAATAACAGCTATCAGACAAGTGTATATGGCACCATATGAAGCACTATATGAAAGAAAAATGTAAAACTTCGCTCTGTTGGATTGAATTTAGTAAAAGTAAGCTTGTGAGACCTGATCTCATCAAACAAACTAAAGATAAAAGTAAAGCTCATAAAGGATTGGCTGCAAGCTGTAGTGAATAGATAAAAGTCCTATACATATTTGAAACGAAGGGACATTGAATACAATGTGGGAGGATAAAGTATTTTTGAATGTGTCGCAATGGAAGAAAGTTCTCTATTTTGGTAAGAGAGGGAAACTAAGTCCTAGGTTTATAGAGCCACACGAGATATATGAAAGTATGGGTCCAATAGCCTATAGACTAGCTTTACCTCTAGAACTAGCCAATATACATAATGTATTCCATGTATTGATGCTTAGGAGATACATATTCCTTAGATGTAATACAGGTGAAATTTATTGAAATACAGCCAAATCTAAGTTATGAAGAAGACCAGTGGCAACTTTAGCCTAAGAAATTAAAGAATTATGGAATAAATGCATTCCTCTAGTAAAAGTATCATGGAGGAACTACTCGACTGAGGAAGCCACATGGGAAAGTGAAGAGACAATGAGGCAACAATACCCTCAGCTATTTCAAACATCTTAAATAGGTAAATTTCGAGGATGAAATATCTTAAGAGGGAGAGAGTTGTAATGTTTGATATTTTTAAGCATTAACTTTTTGAATCATACTGACATGGGGCTATGTATAAAGTAGAGAGTGATTTTGAGTATTTGTAATAGATAAGGAAAAGGGTTAGTTAAGTCTTAAAAAGTTAATAATTCAATTCGAATATGGACTTAATCGGTATTTCTACAAAAGAATCTTTAAGTGATAAAACTTTAAAGAAATGCCCTTTTAACCCTAGAATTAAATTTTAAGTGAGATTATAATGTGAAATTAAGGACTATAGAGCTTTAAATTTAGTTAAAGAAATTATTTTTACCGAATTAAAAGATGGATTTAGTATAAATTAAGAAAGTAGGTGCACCGAAGTTACGATGAGCACACTTCATAAGATCAAAATCCTAATAAATATATAAAAATAAATAAAATCATTTTTCTTCTTCTTTCTTCCGTCAAAACCGGCCAGCTCCTTCACCATAGCAAAAGTTTCACTTTTCTTCTTCCATTCATCAAATTTAAATAAAGCATTAAGAAAACTTCATTAGTAGAATTCATTAGAATAAGTGAAAAATCCTAAAACCATCACCTTAAATTAAAGACAAATTGAGGAAGAGAGAGGAAGAGCTAATTTGAAAAGAGTTTTGTGCTTTTGTATTAATAGTTTGCTATTATTTAATTTTCTTTTGATTTTTAATGCTTATGGAAGCTAGTTGAACTATATTTATTAAATTAATTGTGAAGTGTCTTTTGTCTGAATTTTTTCCCTAACCTAGAAAGGTTTAAAAAGTATGAAATTTTACTTGGGAGTTTATTTATGTGTTAATAGATGGTGTATAAAATTTCATAATTTTTAAAAATAATTTATTATGAAAAAAAAATAGAAGGACACAAGCAGCCATTACTGTGCTAGTAGAGCCAAATATTTAAGGTTGAAGAAACTCAATTGGAAACTATAGTAAAATAATCCACAAAAATCTAAAATTTTACATATAAGATCATATATATGTTTAAGAGATATGGTTAAAATTTACTAGAATAAAAATTATAAAACCAGAATATGTAAGGTTAAGTAAATAAAATTTAAAAATAAGGCAAATGAGCTTATAAAATTCTAAAATTTTAGGTAAAAGTTCTGATATGTGTTTGTGTTATATGGTTTAAATTTCATGAATTGTCTTTAAGATTTGGTACCTAAATAAAATTGGAAAAAGGTACTGCCAGAAAGTTATTGTAAAAATAGAATATGTAGGTTTGGAAAACATAATTTTTAATCATAGTAAAGGAACTTAGAAAAATATGAAACTTTAAATATGAGTTTGTGTAGGAGCCTAAGACTTATGTTTAAATCCATATAATTTTTAATAGAGATTTAGTACTGAGAAAGTTTAAGATTTTAGAATTAAAATGATTGTTTAAAATATATTTGGTGAATATGTTTTAAATACAATGTGTTTAAGTTTAATTTAGTAAGTATTTCTTTGCAAGTATGGTCAAAGTAAATACTATTGAATAATAAAGAAATATTTTTAGTTAAAATGGATATTATAATTATGTAATTGATTAATGAAAAAATAAAGAAGTATTTATCTAAGAGTGATGCCTTAGTAAAAATTTACATAATTGAGAAAATTGATTGGAATGAGAAAAATAATTAAAGTGTCCAATATACTGGTGAAAAATCTAGTTATCGAATTGAATGGCTAGCCAGAGGGGGTGGATGTCCAAAGTGTTAATGGGCACTTTGTGCCATTATTGGACTCTTCATGTTTCCGGTGATAATAGACACTCATGTTATAAGTGGACACTTTGTGCCTGTGATCGGAGATTTTTGCCCTCACTCCCAGTGAAATGGTTCTTACGACTTCTGTAATACCCCCATACTCTATATAAGTACTATACATATACCAAGTATACATACAATACGTATATAAAGTATAAGAATGTCACTTTTCGTTTCCAATTAAAAACCTTTATCCAAGTTTAAGCAATATTGCATTAATTTAAAGAGCATTTACAAAAATCATTATTCTTATAAAAAATACAACATAATTAAAGTCACACATGTATGCATCACCTTCTAGTTGGTCTCGAGACACTCTTACCCTTCTCGTGGCATAACAGCTGGACTTCCAGATCAACCGCATAACCACCTGCGCGATTACACCACCTCGCTAAGCCTGAGAGCTTAGTAATACAAATAAATATAAAATATATATACTTTACATAAAGATCATACCTTATACTTTTAGCATCATGTTTTATTGTTTTCTTACCCTGTTTTCCTTTCTCAAAGCATTCTTCATATATTCCCACTGATCTCATAAATCATACACATATTTACATAGAACATTCACAAAACTATACTTACCATTTCTATCTCATATACATATACATATACATCATTTTAACAAATCACTATTCAATGATCTATCCAAACCTTCATGAGAACAATTCTCACAAATTCCACATTCATAAACATTTTACACATCATACTATATTCTCATAAACTCATATTTCAACAAAACTCTTCAAGCCATATTCATTTTCAATATATCATTACACACATTACCAAATCATACTTCATAACATTATTTTATTCACAAATTTATCAATCATGAAACACACTTCCAACAAAAGCAACCATAGATCTCATTACTCATTTAGTTCAACATTTGGATATCACATTAACAACAAAGACAGACTCGGGCCCAAACAAAACACTAACATGCCATTCCATTATCAGAGTTAATGCTTTGGTTTAATCATCACATTTATCATTATCCCCAACTAGGCTTCAAGGATTTAGATTCAACCAAGCTTTAAGGGGAACAAAGCATGCTAAGTATCAACCCAACTTGGCTTCAAGAACCAATCCAACCTAGCTTCAAGGGTTGTAACATCTCAATTAGGCTTCAAGGATTTGACCCAACCAAGCTTCAAGGGGAGTAAAACATGTTAAACTTCAACCCAACTTGGCTTCAAGGATCAAGTCCAACCTAACTTCAAGAGATTGTTACTCATATTAGGCATGTCACCAATAACAAACTCTGAAAATGGAATAACACATTAGCTATACAATTCATTTATCAATTTCATTCTCAATTGAATTATCATAACTAATAACAATGGCTTCACATGTCATTTGAATCATCATAGCCAATAACAATGGCTTCACATGTCATTTGAATCATCATAGCCAATAACAATGGCTTCACATGTCATTTGAATCATCATAGCCAATAACAATGGCTTCACATGTCATTTGAATTATCATTGCCAATCACAATGGCCTCATATCTCAATTTATGTTATAACCTTTCATTATTTGAGTATACATAATCAATTACCCCATCATATCACTCACATTATACATATAGCATCATTAGTATCACATTTCAAATACATTATTCATATAACACATCACCATTCACAAGACTTACAATGCATAGTACATAACCTTGTTCACATAATATCATATGCATTATCAAATGTAAGTTCAATTCCAATCATTTAAGAAGAACAAAAACCAAACACAGTAACCAACACACCCAAGGGACACGGCCAAGCTTGTGGCCGTGTCTCTCAATCTAACACTTCAGTAGCAAACACGGGCACAGGACACGGCCAAGCTTGTGGCCGTGTCTCTCAAAACAAATTGGCAGTGACCAACACTGGCATAGAACACGGCCGTGTCTCCTCAAAATCCACCCAACACGGCCAAAATTCCCTTGACTTGGCCGTGTCTCTCATGAATTGGCTGTGTCTCTCCTTGCTTTTGGCCGTGTCACTCATGGGTTGAAACCCTAACATACACAAGTCTCCTCTAATTGCACTCAAACTCATCATACACAAAATAGCATGGTTCAAACGAATGAAATCAATGTTCTAAACACAAATTCTACATGTTTATCACAATATTCACCTTATTAAAACACATCCACAAAACATTTAAACACATACTATCTCAAAACCCTAAAACCAACATCCTTCTCCATCTTCCAAAATCAACATCCACCACTTCCAACAACAACACCTATTTAAACTCTTAACTTAAAACCAAATTTAAAACTTGAAAACACATTACAAACACATATCATCATCAAATCAACAAACCCTAATTAACTTCAAATACCACTTCAAAAGAATAAAAGAAATCAAAGAAAAGAACTTACCTTAGTTATAAACTTCTTGAATCATCACTTGATCACTTAATCTTCCTTCAATTTGAGCTTAACTCTTCAAGATCTTCTCTTTGTCTCTTGCTTTCCTTTGTCTATGGAGGAGCCGGCCAACAATGGAGAAGAAGAAGAAATCATGAAGAAAACAAAGTCAATTCTTCTTTAAATCTCCACCAAGAGTTTTTAACCAAACAATTACCTGTATACCCTTATCCATTTAACTAACCTCTTGTCTCTTATATGCCCATATAAGTAATTTCACCTATCACAAATGAAAATATCTTCTTGCATTGACTCTCCCTTGACCAACTTATATGTTATATATATATCATATAAACAACATATACATTTCTCTCTAAACCCTCTTTTCTTTCCCAAAACACATATACATAAGCATTCACTTTCCAATTCTTTTTTTCTTTTCAAATCAACATATACATTCAATCCCATTTAAAACAACAACAACAACAACATCAACAACAACAACATTCAAAACTTCTAGGGCATATATGGGGATATTACAATTCTCTCCCCCTTAAATAATTTCATTCTCGAAATTATCCAGCACCACAACAACCCATTTAAAACAAATCACCATTTTAATTTTCATATGAAAACAATCGTATTCTTACACTATAATTTCATCAAATCTTATAACTTCTACTCTCCCCCTGAGAGATACTCATCTTCTCTGAAATTCATAATTCATCATTGTATAGGTATATATATATATATATATCTTTGCATCTTATTACTTTCTCAACAAAGCAATCAAGATAACTCATAACATCTCTAATGACCTTTATCTTTGTACTAGAGTCAGATTATCACTTTATCTCTTTAGAGATATTTCCTTAACTTTAACCTCAAAAATCATTAATTAATATCTTAGCATTGTTTATTCCATTCTTACAATCACTTTCAAAATAAACATTTACCAAACCTCAATGGATAACAATATCCTTACTTTCTTTAGTTTGCTTCTCACGTAATATAATTATTAGTACAATACCTTTAAACTTACTTAACAGATAAACAACATTTCCCTTTTTCTCATCATGAACAAATGATATAATTCAATTTATTTATGTTTATTCATAAGCCAGAATATTACATCATACATATTACTATTTAAATTTTACACTCCCAGTACAACTGTACGTATCAAATCTCAATATTGACTCGCAACTTTAGCAAAATCCAGATCAATCGATCTATCTATCACAATATACTAACATTTAAACCTTATTCGATTCAAACTAACAGTTAACTTATTGAAATTTATCATTGGATTTCACACAATATATACATATATATAACCTAATTTCATTAGGTCAAATTTATATTTACATTCTAATCTTTTTATATTCATAAATTCAATCAATAAGAATCATGCTTATAAATATACATTTCATTATTTCAATAATAATATTATCATTTCTCATACTCATTCAAAATTTATCAGTATAGCCAACCACTATGGCTTCATAAACGAACTTTTCCCCAACCAGATCGGTAGTCCAAGTTCGGTTGCCCAACACAATGGGTCCGCATGGTTCTGCAGGAGGCAGACAAGTTCGTTCATTTATCTTTTCACAATTCATTTCTCATAATCAATTAAGCATTCTACCTCAATTATAATTCATTTCCAACATCATTGCCAACAATCATGGTTTCTCATCACATCAAGATAGTATACACATATATCATCAATTATATTGAACATCTCATTATTCAATCATATCATCTAGACATGTTTCAATCATATCATTTCCTTTTATTATTTCTTCACTTCACATATTATTACTATATTTATATAATTATTTTTCTATCACATAATTCATAACTGAAAACCTTATCACAATTCTCTTCCCTTACGTTACCTCTCATAATTATAATTAATTTTTTTTAACATAGAAATTATAAGATATAACTTCACCAATCATATCTTTTAACCATGTTTCTGGAAATATAGTTATCAATCTCACCAAAACTGTACTACAGTTATATCATCTCAGTTCTAAATCTGAAGATAATAAAACTAATCAACTAGTCACACTAACCAAATCATATTACCATAATATATTAACAATCACGCCTGGGGTTTGTAAATCAATATTGTTCTTCTATTATTTGATTTCCAGCCTTTACGATTATAAGGCTAGATTGTATCACAAAAATTATATATATATATATATATTCTCCAAACTTTTATTACACTAAGAGTTAACACATTTTAAATTTCATCTCAAAACAGTTTACTTTTGATTATTTGATCATCATTAACCTAACTCATGTTCAATAATATTATCTTTAACATTTTCTACGCCAACTTTCAATCATATACAAATCTTACACAAGTTTTATTCATTACTCCATTTCCAATCCATCTTTTCTAAAAATTTTTCAATACATTACTCTTTCCTTACAATTTCTTATTATACACTTATACATAAAATTTTTCTACACACAAATACTTTGAGTTCCAAAACATCTTATGATCACCTCATTTAGTTATTGCCATAACAATTCCACTGTTCAATATCACCCAAATCCATTCTCATTTTCTATTTCATCACATAATCTATTCTACGAAAATTTAATCTCTATTAGATCCACTACTATATGCAATCTCATTTCTAATACCATTAAACATACAATGGTATAAAATAATAAACATATTATATACACATATTCATAATGTGACTCTCTTCCCACCTTTCTTACATATATTCATTACATTCATGTTGAAAATTCCTTTCACACATCCTTTATATATATACACATAATTATGCAATTTATTAAATTTCTCTTTTGCATATAGTTTATACAAATTTAATATTTATCACTTTCCTTTGACTATTATCATTCTCATTCTTTTAACATAACTTAAGTTATTCATTAACTTCAATAAATATATACACTCTACTTATAATATTATTTCACAAAGATCTTAATCACATTTCCAATGTGATATCTCTCTCACATTTATCTTTAAATACCTTTAACATATCCTTCATATTCATTTTCATCCTTTCCAATCAAATTACTTAAAGTAACTCATTTTCATTTGCTCAATTCCTTTTCTTTTCTTTTATTTCAAACCAAATTTTCCTACTATCAATCTCATCCCCCACTTCTTAATACTTTCATGTGCACTACTATTCATTTCGTATATCTCATGTATTAAATACATTAAACTATCAATATCTAAATGATCTTTATCCACATTCCATTAAAACTATAGATTTTCAACTTACTAGTTTCCTTAAACTTCAATTTATTCATCTCATTCTCTTAATATCAACTTTAAAACATCTTATATGTATATACCACAAAGCAACATCAAAACATATATGTTTCACCATTACTAAGCTCATTCCAAAACTCTAAATATCACATATTACCATCATTTACATGAGCTTTTACAATATTCAAACATATCACATTGCTAACATTGAAATCACCATGTTTGCATTAAAATAACAATACAACAACACCAATATCTCTTTATACTTAATCAACATCATCTCTTTTTCCTTTTTAAACAAAACCTTAACTTTTCATATCCACACCTTAAATTATCACACTTAATCTATACCAATCAACTCATTCAATAATTCACCGTACTATTTTCATTTAAATAATATATCTTTCCATATTACCCATCCAACAATGTTTCCTCTTTCTAGAAATCCAAACATAAAGTTTATTAGAAAGAGGTTCAAATAATAGAGGAAAGATTACATACTTTAATCTTAATTTTGTTTTTAACTCATTTCCAACTTTATTCTTCTAGCCATTTCTTTATATGTCAAACACATGTCAATAATCAAACTTTTTACTTATAAATTCCATATCATTCTTTTATATTGCAATCACCTTTCAATTATCAACATTTCAAAATTTGCTTTCATATAAAACCTCATTTACGCACTATCATCTATCTCATGTAATTCAGATACATCACAAATCACATAATGCCACGTTCGAGACCAACCTAGATGTAAATGCATATGCATGTATCACCAATTGCATTTCAAAACTCTTCCTTTTTAATTCTATTTAAACTCTTCAAAAAAAATTTTTTTTCACTTAGGCCGGGAATCTCGAACCTGGCTATGATACCAAAATAATTGTAACACCCCCATACTCTATATAAGTACTATACGTATACCAAGTATACATACAATACGTATATAAAGTATAAGAATGTCACTTTTCGTTTCCAATTAAAAACCTTTATCCAAGTTTAAGCAATATTGCATTAATTTAAAGAGCATTTACAAAAATCATTATTCTTATAAAAAAATACAACATAATTAAAGTCACACATGTATGCATCACCTTCTAGTTGGTCTCGAGACACTCTTACCCTTCTCGTGGCATAACAGCTGGACTTCCAGATCAACCGCATAACCACCTGCGCGATTACACCACCTCGCTAAGCCTGAGAGCTTAATAATACAAATAAATATAAAATATATATACTTTACATAAAGATCATACCTTATACTTTTAGCATCATGTTTTATTGTTTTCTTACCCTGTTTTCCTTTCTCAAAGCATTCTTCATATATTCCCACTGATCTCATAAATCATACACATATTTACATAGAACATTCACAAAACTATACTTACCATTTCTATCTCATATACATATACATATACATCATTTTAACAAATCACTATTCAATGATCTATCCAAACCTTCATGAGAACAATTCTCACAAATTCCACATTCATAAACATTTTACACATCATACTATATTCTCATAAACTCATATTTCAACAAAACTCTTCAAGCAATATTCATTTTCAATATATCATTACACACATTACCAAATCATACTTCATAACATTATTTTATTCACAAATTTATCAATCATGAAACACACTTCCAACAAAAGCAACCATAGATCTCATTACTCATTTAGTTCAACATTTGGATATCACATTAACAACAAAGACAGACTCGGGCCCAAACAAAACACTAACATGCCATTCCATTATCAGAGTTAATGCTTTGGTTTAATCATCACATTTATCATTATCCCCAACTAGGCTTCAAGGATTTAGGTTCAACCAAGCTTTAAGGGGAACAAAGCATGCTAAGTATCAACCCAACTTGGCTTCAAGAACCAATCCAACCTAGCTTCAAGGGTTGTAACATCTCAATTAGGCTTCAAGGATTTGACCCAACCAAGCTTCAAGGGGAGTAAAACATGTTAAACTTCAACCCAACTTGGCTTCAAGGATCAAGTCCAACCTAACTTCAAGAGATTGTTACTCATATTAGGCATGTCACCAATAACAAACTCTGAAAATGGAATAACACATTAGCTATACAATTCATTTATCAATTTCATTCTCAATTGAATTATCATAACTAATAACAATGGCTTCACATGTCATTTGAATCATCATAGCCAATAACAATGGCTTCACATGTCATTTGAATCATCATAGCCAATAACAATGGCTTCACATGTCATTTGAATCATCATAGCCAATAACAATGGCTTCACATGTCATTTGAATTATCATTGCCAATCACAATGGCCTCATATCTCAATTTATGTTATAACCTTTCATTATTTGAGTATACATAATCAATTACCCCATCATATCACTCACATTATACATATAGCATCATTAGTATCACATTTCAAATACATTATTCATATAACACATCACCATTCACAAGACTTACAATGCATAGTACATAACCTTGTTCACATAATATCATATGCATTATCAAATGTAAGTTCAATTCCAATCATTTAAGAAGAACAAAAACCAAACACAGTAACCAACACACCCAAGGGACACGGCCAAGCTTGTGGCCGTGTCTCTCAATCTAACACTTCAGTAGCAAACACGGGCACAGGACACGGCCAAGCTTGTGGCCGTGTCTCTCAAAACAAATTGGCAGTGACCAACACTGGTATAGAACACGGCCGTGTCTCCTCAAAATCCACCAAACACGGCCAAAATTCCCTTGACTTGGCCGTGTCTCTCATGAATTGGCCGTGTCTCTCCTTGCTTTTGGCCGTGTCACTCATGGATTGAAACCCTAACATACACAAGTCTCCTCTAATTGCACTCAAACTCATCATACACAAAATAGCATGGTTCAAACGAATGAAATCAATGTTCTAAACACAAATTCTACGTGTTTATCACAATATTCACCTTATTAAAACACATCCACAAAACATTTAAACACATACTATCTCAAAACCCTAAAACCAACATCCTTCTCCATCTTCCAAAATCAACATCCACCACTTCCAACAACAACACCTATTTAAACTCTTAACTTAAAACCAAATTTAAAACTTGAAAACACATTACAAACACATCTCATCATCAAATCAACAAACCCTAATTAACTTCAAATACCACTTCAAAAGAATAAAAGAAATCAAAGAAAAGAACTTACCTTAGTTATAAACTTCTTGAATCATCACTTGATCACTTAATCTTCCTTCAATTTGAGCTTAACTCTTCAAGATCTTCTCTTTGTCTCTTGCTTTCCTTTGTCTATGGTGGAGCCGGCCAACAATGGAGAAGAAGAAGAAATCATGAAGAAAACAAAGTCAATTCTTCTTTAAATCTCCACCAAGAGTTTTTAACCAAACAATTACCTATATACCCTTATCCATTTAACTAACCTCTTGTCTCTTATATGCCCATATAAGTAATTTCACCTATCACAAATGAAAATATCTTCTTGCATTGACTCTCCCTTGACCAACTTATATGTTATATATATATCATATAAACAACGCATACATTTCTCTCTAAACCCTCTTTTCTTTCCCAAAACACATATACATAAGCATTCACTTTCCAATTCTTTTTTTCTTTTCAAATCAACATATACATTCAATCCCATTTAAAACAACAACAACAACAACATCAACAACAACAACATTCAAAACTTCTAGGGCATATATTGGGATATTACAACTTCGACACTGTTAGGCTCTGGGTCTTAGAGAATTTTACGCTCTAATTAACACAACTATAACTACACTCGCAAGTATACGAGGCTGCTGTAGTATTTTGGTGAACACCTCAAGGTCGTCTCAGAAGGAAGCTAGATAAGCTAATTGATTATCAAATTGCAAATAACAAATTTTCAATAAAATTAAATTGCTAAAAAACTAATGAAGACAGAACGAGTTGAATTTAAAACAATGAAAGTAAACTGAACAGATATATTGATTCACTTAATAGAAAGGTCTAGGGTTTGGACTTCTCTACTAACTTATTTGTATGAACGGCTATTCCTCTCAACCAATTTAATTTCAAAGATCAGATTTCAAGCAACTTAATTAATCGAATCAAGGAAATAAGCTCTCGCATTCAAACCTCTTTCAAATAATCTTGTTACAATTGAAGTGATCTTTTTTTTAGGTTTATATTTCTAATTCACCTAAGTCCCTAATTGAATTGTTCCAGCATTAGACTTCATTTCTCAATCCTTCATCTAATACCTCAAACACATAATTGGTGGCCAATCAATTATATATTAACATTATTCCATTCAATTAAGGATAAAAGAAATAATTCAGTTAAGAGCAATAACCATTTCATACAATCATAGTAGATCCATACAAACCCTAGACTAGATCAGAATTAGTTAATATTGATGCTATCAAACAAATTCATCTCATTAAAATTCAAAGAAATTAATTTAGACATTAGAGAATTCATGAATACAATTCCAATGAAACTTAAGAGATAGAGTTGGAGAACAAAACCAAATTACAAACTTCCTTTGGCTTCTGAAGAATCTCTTGCTCAGATCTTTGCTAAAAGAATAATGCAATGGCTAAAACTAATTTAATCTAGAGTGTTTACATGAAAGTGTAATCAAAATTCCAATAAAAAAATGAAGAATAGCTCAAAAGTTTATGTTGGACGGCTGGAAAATGTGTAACCCTTTCAAATACCCTAATCTTCTTATTTATACAAAACCCTCGCTCAAAATTTGTGTCTCCTTTCTTTCCTTAGCCCCATAGAGTGACACCGCCAAGCTTATGGCTGTGTCATGTGACACGGCCAGTGGCTTGGCCGTGTCACTTGGATGTGTCAGCTTCTATGTAATCTTTCTTCTTTGCTTCTGTGGAATTGAGTGTGACACGGCCAAGCTCCAAGCCGTGTCATATGACACGGCCAATATGACACGGCCAGTGGCTTGGCCGTGTCACCTGGGTGTGTCCGCTTCTGTGTAATCTTCCTTCTTTGCTCTTCTTTCTTGGCTAGATATGGGACACGGCCAAGCTTGTGGCCGTGTCATGTGACATGGCCAGTGGCTTGGCCGTGTCACCTGACAGTGTCAACTTCTGCCAGATTTTCCTTTCTTTCTTGGTTCCCTTGGTTTTGCCCTCTAGGTGAGACACGGCCAGTGGCTTGGCCGTGTCTCTTGCCTGTGTCATGATCTGCCAAAAATTTGCTTGAGGTGACACGGCCAAGCTTGATTTGGCTTGGCTATGTCTTGCTGCTTCATGCTTTTCTTTCTTTGTTTTAATCTTCCAAGGGAGTTTTTTGCACATTAACCTAAAACAAACACTTGAAACAAACTTTAAACAAGAATCAAATGAAACATTAACCAAAAACACATAAACATCACACTAAAAACTAGTACAAAAATGACATAAACACTGGAATAAATTAAAACTACCAAAATTGATGAAATCACTAAATAAACATATTAAAACTACTAAAATGCAAGGAGAAAACAATAATCATCATAATAAATAAGTTACAATTCTATGACAAAAACTAATAAAACAATTGCACCACACTTAAAACTTTGCTTGTCCTCAAGCAAATTCACAAGGCATAAATTAAAAACTCAAATAACCTTAACTATAATTCAAGTATATAAGATGAAATCCTTTAAGACTCAGCCATAAATAAATGCAATTTACTTCAATCAAGATTCTCTTAGCTCATTCATTAATCCAGACATAACAAATCTCATCTCTCATCTAAGTGTTTCACTCAATTTCAAATGTTAATTCACTCAAACCACTCATGACTGCATACTGCCATAAACTTGCTTAATTACCCAATCTCTCACACTGATTTTCTCAAGAAATAATCCGAAGGTCTTTTTGTTTGGATGTAATGGGGCTAAGGTGAAGGTGTGAGAAAAGACATTTAAGTTGGGACATCAAGAAATGGAGTATCTAAATTAGAGACAATACTCTTGCTTAGAAACTTGTAACTCCCTCAAATGGCATATTCACCAACCTTTGATAATCTAACATTCTTGCATGCTTAAAGAAAAGTACATGAGTCTAAATTCCTCTTTGATGACTAATGCTAGAAAATATATGAATTTTGTATATATATATATCTTCTCTTTTATTTTTATTTTTATTATTTTTATTTTATTTATATATATATACAAAATATAAAATTGATGGAACATCTAGCTCAAAATGTAGAGGAAAAGAACAATCGACTCTTAGTCAAATACAATGTGCAAAGTATGCATTTCAGCCCCAAATCTTACTAAAGCAATACTATTTTTTTTCTTTTTTTTAATTGCTTACCCCATACTTATGAATTAAACCACCCTATTGTCATATCATAAGAAACTCCATTCCTTAATGCATGTATGATGATAATAGGAAAATGTTGAGTTGTGAATTATGTTGATCTATCAAGAAAAAGTCAAAGGCTCAACTTGGCTCACTAAGGAATTCATAATTAAGGGAGGTCTTTTTATGCTAAAGGGGTAATCCTAATTTGCCTTCATCAATTTAAAACTTGAGATGAAATCATAATGTGAGTTCAATTAGTATGCAAAAGCAAGCTCTAGAGATGCAAAATCATGAAGGTACACACTTAAGAAAAGAAAATCAATTGACAATAATATTCAATCTATGAGGCTCAAAACTCACAAAGGGTGGGTTCTCAAAGATTTATATGTCATGAATTGCAGAATGTGAAAATTGATCCTGAATGAATTCAAATGCTAATCTCTATGCTGATACTAAAGGCTCAAATATAATGCTAGAATTACAGAAAAGTCAATAAGTTTCCAACAATTATGCCATGAACAACGCACAATATAACACACAAAGACAAACAAAACAAAAATTAAAGGAAAGCTTAAAGATTACCCCACACTTATAAATTACATTGTCCTCAATGGAAACAAGGATAATAAAGAAAAAGAGTTAAGGTACAACCTGTATTCCATTGTTCCCTTGTGAGGCAAACGCTACCTTTTCACCCACAAACATCAATTGTTCAAAAATAAAATACAATATATATAAAATAACCAAAATATAATGTGTTAACATTAAAAACAAAAACAAAAAATAACAACGAAAATATGCTTTAACTAAACACAAGAAAGTAAGGAATTTTCTCAAAAGATTAGAGCCAATTTGATCTATGGTGAAGGAGGAAGTGATGATGATGCAGCTGAAGGATGGAGACTCATAATCTTAGCAAGGTTGCTATTGATTTGGTCCAACTGTTGCAAGACCACAGCATGGTTACGATCGACCTTGCTTTCCAGTGCCTCTATCCTATTAATTATCTCCTGATTGTCCGGGATCGGAGCATCTTCATCCAAATCAAGAGAATCCGAGTCAGACTCCTCATGGACTCGTGTTCTCTTTTGTTGGCCCCTCGGTGCATATGGCTCAGCTGAAGCCATCACATAGGCCCCTCCCCTGTTCACAACCATATGCATCTTCTCAAGTGTGGCCAAATCTAACGAATCATTACCCGAAATTTTAGTCATACGGCAGTTACTCGGGTCAAAATCATCAAGAAGGGTTGTCGCTAATGTTGTAACCAATCCTCCAATACAAATAGCACCCTTCTTTTTGTTCGCCACATTGTCAAAAACATAGGCCAACCAATAGTCGGCACTAACGGGTATGACATTACAAGCACAGTCTAAGAAAAAGAGCTCACTAATTTCCACCACACCTGGGCTTTCCTTCCGTGAAAAGAACCCACAAGACATAAAGCGATGTAAATACCTTAGAGCGGGATTACTCAATTTTATTGCCTTGGCCGATTTGGCCACATAAGTTCCCGAGCCCAGTGCTCCCCATGCAAATTGCTGTTTAAAACCCTTAGGTACAGATTTTTCCCCTTGTTGATGGAAACCAAAGATAGCATTCAATTGCTCAATACTAACTACACAAGGTTTCCCAAGCAATTTAAAATTCTACCTAATTTTTTGTTCATCTCTTTCAACCTTAAGAGAGGTTAAAAATTCCAAAGTAAGCTCTTGAAATTGCAAAGGTCAAAGGGAGACTAATTTCTCCCACCCAAGGTTTTGAACATAGCTATAAAAATTATCCACAATATGAAGAGCATTAAGGGATTCATCGCTTACATACCTCGTTGGAAAGAAACCCCTAGCCAAAAGAGTCGCTCTCTTTGAAGATGAAGAAGATGAAGATGGAGTTGTAGTTGGAGGTTGCCTCCTCTTGTGGTGGGACACCATCTTTGTTCTAGGCATATTGAAAGATTTGGAAAATTTTGAAGCTTTAACATATTTAATTGATTTTTTATGAGAGAAGAAGAAGATTGAACGGGTTGATTTTGGTTTTGGTGAAGAAAAATTGAGAATTAATGGGATTTTGGAAGCTTTGAGAAAACAAAAATGGAGGTTTTGGAGAGAAAGAGTCGAGAGAGAGAGAAAGGAAAAAGGAAAACTAGGGATTTAAATGAAAGAAAAGGGCTAAAACCGTGTTTTTAAACTTGGAAATTGAGGTGACACGGCCAAGCTTGGTTTAGCATGGCCGTGTTTGATGGGTTTGGAGGGACACGGCCAGTGACTTGGCTGTGTCCCCTGACCGTGTTTGATACTGTAAAACAAAAGATTGCAAGACAAAGAAAGGGACATGGATATAAGCTTGGCCGTGTCAGGGACTGTGTATTTTTGGGTTTGCTTGACACGGCCAGTGGCTTGGCCGTGTCAAGTGGCAGTGTCCTTCACTGCCATTTTGGCTCCTCTTTTTTTTTTTTTTGCTATTGTGTCACCAAATCTAAAAGAAATGCAATCCTCTCCTTGATTAACCCTGAAACACATTAAAAAATAAAAACCGATCAAAGCACCCATTCCATTATTTTAAACCAAACATGAAATCAAAATTGCTAAATATAAAATTGTAACTATGAAAAGAAATGCAAATCGATGGGTTGCCTCCCATTTAGAGCTTCTTTAATGTCGTGTAGCTGGACATTGCTGCAAGACTTAAGGATCGTAGATCAAAGTGCTATCGATGATCCTTACTTCTTGGAACCCTTCATTATATGGTTTAACTCTCTGTCCGTTTACTTTAAAAGTTTCATTCATTCGAGAGTTAAGCAATTCTATAGCACCAGAAGGATATACCTGAGTTATCTCGAAAGGACCACTCCATCGAGACTTGAGTTTTCCTGGAAACAGACGGAGATGAGAATTAAAAAGCAAAACTTTCATACCTGGGCTCAATGTCATTCACACTAAAATTCTGTCATGAAGTGCTTTAGTGCGGTCCTTATAAATCCTTGAACTCTCGTATGCCTCATTCCTTAGTTCATCTAACTCTAAAATTTGCAGAAAATGTTCTCTCTTTGCCTTGTCCAAGTCTAAGTTTAGAGTCTTAATTGCCCAATATGCCTTGTGCTCCAACTCCACTGGTAAATGACAAGCCTTACCGAAAACCAATCGGTATGGACTCATACCCAAAGGAGTCTTAAAAGCAGTTTGATATGCCCACAATGCATCATGCAATCTACTTGCCCAATCCTTCCTTAATAAGTTGACTGTTTTTTCCAGAATTCCTTTGATTTGCTTGTTGGATGTCTCAACTTGTCCTGAAGTCTGTGGATGGTATGGGGTCGCCACCTTATATTTCACACCCGATTTGTGCATTAATTTCTCAAAAAGTTTGTTGCAGAAATGACTTCCCCCCATCACTGACTATCACTCTTGGAGTGCCAAATATGCTAAGAATGTATTCCTTCACAAATTTAACAACCACATTAGCATCATTAGTACGGGTGGGGATTGCCTCCACCCATTTTGAAACATAATCAACAGCAACTAAAATGTACTCATAACCAAAAGACTTGGGAAAAGGACATATGAAGTCTATTCCCCACACATCAAACAGTTCAACAACAATATAAGATTGAAGTGGCATTTCATTCCTCCTTCCAATGTTACCTACTCTTTGACAGCGGTCACAATGCTTACAATATTCTTGAGCATCTTTGAATAGAGTAGGCCAGTAAAATCCACTTTGAAGTACCTTTTCTGCAGTCTTTCTCCCTCCAAAATGACCACCACAGTGAAGGTCATGACAAAATTGAAGAACACTCAGTTGTTCTTCCTCAGATACACACCTGCGAACTATCTCATCTTTGCATATCCGGAATAGGTAAGGTTCATCCCAAAAATAGAATTTACTCATGTGCAAAAGCCTTTTCTTTTCCTCAAATGACATATCAGACTGCAAAATACCACAAGCAAGATAGTTAGCAATATCTGCAAACCAAGGTGAATTCATCACCGCAAACAACTGCTCATCAGGAAATGCTTCTAGATTTTTATGAATGCTATCAGATGCAAGATTTTCACCAAAGAAAGGTAACCTAGATAAATGATTAGCTACAACATTTTCACTTCCCTTAGTATCCTTGATTTGAAAATCAAATTCTTGCAATAATAACACCCATCTAATTAAATGATGTTTAGCATGTTGTTTTGTCAAAAGATATTTTAGAGCTGCATGATCTGAATGCACAATAATTTTAGACCCAATTAAATATGCTCTAAACTTATATAAAGCAAAAACAACAGCTAGCATTTCTTTTTCAGTTGTTGTGTAATTAACTTGTGCACTATTTAGGGTCAAGCTAGCATAATAAATCACTCTCAAAAATTTCTCAACCCTTTGCCCAAGGACAGCTCCTACTGCATGATTAGAGGCATCACACATAATTTCAAAAGGTAAAGACCAAACAGGAGCTACAATTACCGGTGCACTAGTCAAATTTTCCTTAAGGGAATTAAAGGCTTGCATGCATTGTGCAATAAATTCAAATGGAACATCTTTCCCAAGCACATGGCACAATGGTTGGCTTATTTTAGAAAACTCTTTAATAAACCTCCGGTAAAAACCTGCATGACCTAGAAAGCTTCTTATTCCCTTAACAGAGGTAGGTGGGGGTAACTTAGCAATCAACTCTACCTTAGCTTTATCCACCTCAATCCCTTTACTAGACACAACATGGCCTAATACAATGCCCTGAGTAACCATGAAATTACTCTTTTCCCAACTCAAAGTGAGGTTACATTCAATGCATCTCTCAAGCACAAGAACAAGTTTTCTGAGGCAATTATCAAAAGAGTCACCAAAAATAGAAAAATCGTCCATAAATACCTCAATAAAATCATCTATCATGTCCGTGAAAATAGACATCATGCATCTTTGAAAAGTTGCAGGCGCATTGCACAAGCCAAAGGGCATACGCCGAAATGCATAAGTCCCAAAAGGGCAAGTAAAAGTGTTCTTGGATTGATCCTCTGGTTATATCTGCACCTGATAATAGCCTGAAAGTCCATCCAAAAAACAATAATGTGAGTGTCCATAAATTTTATCCAGCATATGATCAATAAAAGGAAGAGGGAAATGATCTTTCTTTGTGGCATTGTTCAACTTCCTATAATCGATACACATTCTCCACCCAGTGGTAGTCCTAGTAGGAACCAATTCATTCTTTTCATTTTTTATCACAGTGATTCCTGATTTCTTAGGCATTACATGTACTGGGCTAACCCACTCACTATTGGCTATTGGATATATCACTCCTTCATCAAGCAATTTAAGCACTTCCTTCTTAACCACTTCACTCATGTTTGGGTTAAGGTGCCTTTGGGTCTCCCTCACAGGTTTAGCTCCCTCTTCTAAGATGATTCTATGCATGCACATTGAAGGGCTAATACCTTTGATATCACTCAATCCCCATCCTATTGCTCTTTTCAATCTTTTTAGCTCACTCACCAACCTCATCTCTTCCTTTTTACTAAGTTCACTAGAAATTATCACAGGTAAGGTGTTGTGATCTCCTAAAAACACATATTTCATATTTTTAGGCAACTCTTTCAGCTCTAACTCAAGTGAAGGATTATTCTCTTCCTTTTGGATGGAGGGGAGCTCAAATGCTGGGTCCTCCTTGAGTTCCTCTATTTCAACACTCTCTAATATCTCAAGGCAACTGGCTATTTCTGAGTAAAAAATATCCAAGCCACGATCTAAGGACAGTGTCAACTCCAATTTATCCGAGGAACTTGTTTGCACGAAAACATCTGAAACAACTACGTCAATACAATCAATCAAAGAGCAATCCTCATATAATGCAGTTGTAGGAATGGGAGAAGTGTTAAAAATAGAAAATTCAACCGTTTGTCCCAAGACAGTCATTGACAATTTACCATTTTTAACATATATCAAGGTGTTGGTCGTAGCCATAAAAGGCCTACCCATTAGAATAGTGTGTGCAGATGGTGTAGGGTTACTTCCTTCCTTGTCCAGAACTATAAAATCCATAGGCACTATCAACCCACCAACCTTAACTAACACATCTTCTATAACTCCTTTCGAGAATCTAAGAGATCTGTCAGCTAATTGCAAAACCATTTTGGTAGGTTTAAGTTCCCCAAGTTCTAATTTGAGATACACAGAATAAGGCATCAAATTAATACTGGCTCCTAAATCACACATGCCATCAGTCCCCTTCCCATTACCCATAGTAATTTGAATTATGAAACTACTAGGATCCTTTAGCTTCGGAGGTAGTTTATGTTGCAGAACAGCACTAGCTACCTCTGACACTATCACCTTTTCATTTGGCTCATACCTCTTTTTCTTGGTGTTCAATTCCTTGAAGAATTTGGCATAAGCCGGCATGTTCTTTATTGCTTCAAGTAAAGGTAAGTTAATACTTACCTTAGATAGCATATTGAAGATTTTTGAAAATTATTTATCTTGTTTATCATTCTTCAACCTGCTGGGGAATGGTATAGGTGGCCGGTAAGGATTACTTTCCTTGTGTAAATCTGTTGAAGGGGATTTCTCCATTGATTTTTCTCCAGCACCTTTGTTCTCTGGTTCTCCTTCCCTTTTGTTCTCCTGATCACATGCATTCACAGAATTATTTTCAACATCATTATTTATTACCTTGCTACTTCTAAGAACAGTCACTGCTTGTGCTTCCTCAGGTTGACTCGAAAATTTCCCTTTTTGTTGATTCTGCATCTGTTGTGCAAGTTGTCCCACTTGGGTATCCACTTTCTTAAAAGATGCTTCTAATGAATCCAGCCTTTTGTTATTCATCTCTTGATTCTTTGTACTGACTTGGATAAAAGCATGTAAACTATCCTCCAAACTCTCTCTCTTAGGTTGCCCTTGATTTGAAGATTGACCCTGCGGTTGATTTTGTCTTTGGAGCAAATGGAAAGGTTGTTGAGAATTATTTGTTGCCCAGAAAAAGTCTGGATAATTCCGCCAACCAGGATTGTAAGTGTTTGAGTAAGGATCATTCTGGGCCCTTGGTTGATATCCCCCCATAGCATTAACTTGCTCAGCCTCATTTTCATAAGATTCGTATGCAGAGGGGCATATATTTGCTCCATGCCCAAAGGTTCCACAAATTCCACACACTTCTTGAGTGGATGAAGAAGTATTGTTCTTCATGTTCAGTATCTGCACTTGCCTTGTCAATTCAGCTATCTGATTGACCATCTCACTGTTGGCTTCCAATTGATTCACCCCTTTACTTCTTCCTCTTACACTTTTCTATTGAGAATTAGCTCCCAACATTTCAAAGATTTTATAAGTTTCATCTGCTGTCTTTTCTCCCATAGCTCCCTCAGCTGCGTTATCAATAGTATTCTGAAATTGCTGGGTTAGACCATCGTAGAAAAACTGATTTAGCAGTTGAAGTGGGTAGTGATGGTGTGGACACTGGATCAACAACATCTTAAACCTGTCCCAAGCCTCATGAAATGGCTCTCCTTCAAATTGAGAAAGTGTAGCTATTTTTCCTCTCAATTCAGCTGTCTTCTGATGTGAGTAAAATTTGCCCATAAACTTGTTATAGACTTGCTCCCAAGTTGTTAAAGAATTTTCAAGCAACATCATAAGCCAGCTCTTTGCCCTATCCTTTAATATGTACAAAAAACACCTCATCCTCAACTGGTCATCTGTTAATCCTCCCAATGGAAATGTGTTGAGGGTGGAGTAGAAATCCAGGATAAAATTCAAAGGATCATCATTCGGAAATCCATAGAAAGATGGCAACATGTTGTAATGGATATTCTTCAACTCATAATTTCTTGCTGCATCTGTCAATCTTATACAAGATGTGGAAGTTCCAATGACAGGTTGGCAAAATCCCTCATAGTTCTTTGCCTTTCGTCTCCCATATTGGTAGATTGTGCAGTATCTGACTCAAAATCAGAAGTTTCCTCCTCTATATCAAACCCGGTATATAGTTCAAACTCTTCTCTGCTCCTTTTCACTCTCTGAATTTTTGGAATAACTGGGTAAAGCTCTCCTCCGAGTGATCTCCTGCCTTGCATAAACAAAATTTCTAGAAAAAAGGAATTATTAAAAGCAAAAGACAAATAAAATAAAATGTAAACAATGAAAAATAATTTAAAATATTTATGCCTAATAAACAATTACGCAAATTAGCCTCCCCGGCAACGGCGCCAAAAACTTGTTGCACTCTAATTAACACTACTAGAACTACGCTTGCAAGTATACGAGGCTGCTGTAGTATTTTGGTGAACACCTTAAGGTCGTCTCACAAGGAAGCTAGATAAGCTAATTGTTTATGAAATTGTAAATAACAAATTTTCAATAAAATTAAATTGCTAAACAACTAATGAAGAAAAAATGAGTTGAATTTAAAATAATGAAAGTAAACTGAACAGATATATTGATTCACTTAATAGAAAGGTCTAGGGTTTGCACTTCTCTACTAACTTATTTGAATGAACATCTATTCCTCTCAACCAATTTAATTTCAAAGATCAGATTTCAAGCAACTTAATTAATCGAATCAAGGAAATAAGCTCTCGCATTCAAACCTCTTTCAAATAATCTTGTTACAATTAAATTGATCTTTTTCTTAGGTTTATATTTCTAATTCACCTAAGTCCCTAATTGAATTCTTCAAGCATTATAATTCATTTCTCAATCCTTCATCTAATACCTCAAGCACATAATTGGTGGCCAATCAATTATATATTAACAATAATCCATTCAATTAAGGATAAAAGAAGTAATTCAGTTAAGAGCAATAACCATTTCATACAATCATAGTAGATCCATACAAACCCTAGACTAGATCAGAATTAGTTCATATTGATGCTATCAAACAAATTCATCTCATTAAAATTCAAAGAAATTAATTTAGACATTAGAGAATTCATGAATACAATTCCAATGAAACTTAAGAGATAGAGTTTGAGAACAAAACCAAATTACAAACTTTCTTTAGCTTCTGAAGAATCTCTTGCTCAGATCTTTGCTAAAAGAATAATGCAATGGCTAAAACTAATTTAATCTAGAGTGTTTACATGAAAGTGTAATCAAAATTCCAATAGAAAATGAAGAATAGCTCAAAAGTTTATGTATGGGAAAATGTGTAACCCTTTCAAATACCCTAATCTTCTTATTTATATAAAACCATCGCTCAAAATCCATGTCTCCTTTCTTTCCTTAGCCCCATGGAGTGACACGGCCAAGCTTGTGGCCGTGTCATGTGACACGGCCAGTGGCTTGGCAGTGTCACCCGGATGTGTCAGCTTCCGTGTAATCTTTCTTCTTTGCTTCTGTTGAATTGAGTGTGGTGTGTCCGCTTCTGTGTAATCTTCCTTCTTTGCTCTTCTTTCTTGGCTAGATATGGGACATGGCCAAGCTTGTGGCTGTGTCATGTGACACGGCCAGTGGCTTGGCCGTGTCACCTGACAGTGTCAACTTCTGCCAGATTTTCCTTTCTTTCTTGGTTCCCTTGATTTTGCCCTCTAGGTGAGACACGACCAGTGGCTTGGCTGTGTCTCCTACCTATGTCATGATCTGCCAAAAATTTGCTTGAGGTGACACGGCCAAGCTTGATTTGGCTTAGCCATGTCTTGCTGCTTCATGCTTTTCTTTCTTTGTTTTGATCTTCCAAGGGAGTTTTTTGCACATTAACCTAAAACAAACACTTGAAACAAACTTTAAACAAGAATCAAATGAAACATTAACCAAAAACACATAAACATCACACTAAAAACTTGTACAAAAATGACATAAACACTGGAATAAATTAAAACTACCAAAATTGATGAAATCAATAAATAATCATATTAAAACTACTAAAACGCATGGAGAAAACAATAATCATCATAATAAATAAGTTACAATTCTATGACAAAAACTAATAAAACAACTGCACCACACTTAAAACTTTGCTTGTCCTCAAGCAAATTCACATAGCATAAATTAAAAACTCAAATAACCTTAACTATAATTCAAGTATATAAGATGAAATCCTTTAAGACTCATCCATAAATAAATGCAATTTACTTCAATCAAGATTCTCTTAACTCATTCATTAATTCAGACATAACAAATCTCATCTCTCATCTAAGTGTTTCACTCAATTTCAAAGGTTAATTCACTCAAACCACTCATGACTGCATACTACCATAAACTTGCTTAATTATCCAATCTCTCTCACTGATTTTCTCAAGAAATAATCCGAAGGTCTTTTTGTTTGGATGTAATGGGGCTAAGGTGAAGGTGTGAGAAAAGACATTTAAGTTGGGACATCAAGAAATGGAGTATCTAAATTAGACAATACTCTTGCTTAGAAACTTGTAACTCCCTCAGATGGCATATTCACCAACCTTTGATAATCTCACATTCTTGCCTACTTAAAGAAAAGTACATGAGTCTAAATTCCTCTTTGATGACCAATGCTAGAAAATATATGAA
This sequence comes from Garcia nutans, assembly GCA_947685225.1. Taxonomy (NCBI): domain Eukaryota; kingdom Viridiplantae; phylum Streptophyta; class Magnoliopsida; order Malpighiales; family Euphorbiaceae; genus Garcia; species Garcia nutans. Next base: position 33,182,106 of record CANTUV010000005.1, on the reverse strand, counting down.
TTTTGTATATATATATCTTCTCTTTTATTTTTATTTTATTTATTTATTTATATATATACAAAATATACAATTGCATGGAACATCTAGCTCAAAATGTAGAGGAAAAGAACAATCGACTCTTAGTTAAATACAATGTGCAAAGTATGCATTTCAGCCTGAAATCTTACTAATATGTTTAGGGTCTTAGAGAACACGAGCCTAAACATGGAGAAAATAGAGTCATGCCCAGATGGGGCGGGAAAAAGAAAGAGGTGGATGACTCGATTCCTAAGGAATTTCCAGCCCCTTAATGGGTTCAGAAAGTTGGGCACGTATGGGAAAGGTGAGAATGACCCAGCACCCCCATAAGACCCTGTTCATTGGAACCATCCTCCTTTTCATATCTAAATATTATTAAATTCTTAAATATTATAAAATCATCCATACTACATACAATGATTGAAATAAATATTCATTGTATTGAAATCAAAGAAAATTCAAACAAACAAATAAAATGGCACCCATATAAGATGGAAATATGTCCTTACAACCATGTCCAATGTCAAAAACTAAAAAAAAATAGGACACCCACCATTTGGTGGAAACATGCCTTTTACATTAATCCAAAACTCAAAATAAATTAAATTACATTAAACTTAACTAATGAGGTATCCACAAAGTGAAAACATACCTCTTACATCATTGAAACCACAATAATCAACATTAAAATAATTAACCAAATAAATTAAACCATTCAGACATTCAAAATAAAAGCAAATCATTCCATGATAAATATAATATCAATAAATCACTCATCATAAACATGAAATAATTAAATCTGGGTTTTAATATTTAAATTAAGCATCAAATATACAAATTTAGGGTTTACATATTAAATTAGGGCTTATAGATGATTTTAGAATTTCTATGATTAAATTAGGGTTTTTAGGGTAAAAATAGGGTATTAGTATAAGGATTATGATTTTAGGGTTTATGGATGAAAATTAGGATTTTAGGGTTTTTATGGATTTGGGAATTAGGGTTTTTGATTTGAAATTAGAATTTTTAAGGTTTTAATTTGGAAATTAAGGTTTTGATTTGAAAACTAGGGTTTTTAGGGTTTCAATGGTGGAATTGGGGTTTTGATTTAAAAACTAGGGTTTTTTTTAGATAAAACTAGGGTTTTGAGTTTTGAAAACAAGATTAGAATTTAAAAAACAAGGTTTAGGGTTAGAACATACAACTTAGGGCTAAATCTAAATGATTAGGGTTTTGAACATACAAATTTAGATTTGATATGGAATTAGGTTTTTTTCTTAAACTTGGGTTTTCCTCATAGATTCGGGTTGGAACATTTAATGGATATACTTGAATTTCAACTTCCAAATTTATGGCTTCACTATAAACATTCAATATTTGATTCTTAATTATGCAATAGACTAAGTAATAAAAGTAAATAACAGAATTGATTAATAAGAGTCACACCTACATTGTTGGCTCCACCAAGATAATTTCCTTGATCCAAGTTTCATTCCAAATATCCCAATGTCTTCACAGAAGTTGGGCTTTGATGGTGTTAGAGTTTGTTCAAATCAAATAACTTTTGTTTGAGTGGGATAATCCAATGATTAGCTACTGTCTCTTTCGTTTGATTTTGTTTCTACTCTCTGTTTAATTACTCACTTTTTTAATTGTTCTGGCACTCCCTTATTCTTTCTCTATTTTTTCTTTTTTGGTTCCCCCTATGGCTCTTAATCTACATATTTAGAATATAATCCTAGGGCTTCATTCTATTTTTCAAAACCTAAACCTACTAGAAAACCTCCTCCTTTAATTTAATCCAGATTAGGACACTTAAACAAGCCGATATTGAGAGACCATATTGAATTAGGTGTCCAATTTTATATGGCCAAGCCTCATAATGACTTTAATCAAGTTAAATTCGATATGAGGTGGCTCATATTGAAATTAACTTGAATAAATTCATTATGAGCTATGCTCATAATGGAATGGACATGAAAAGTGGCCAATCATCTTTTATTTTGGATCAGTTTAGCTTTTGAATCAAACTAGAATTGGTTTTGGAGTTTTAATTGGGTCCAGACTTAATTTGGGCCTCCAAAATTGAATTAAATTTAAATAGGGGCCTTATGATTGAATCCTAACTTGATTCAACATTTTTAATTAGAACAAAATTCATAATGAGCCAAAATTAAGGGTCTGTAGTTTGGCCCCCTGCTTGAATGATTTGAAACTTTAGTTGAAGAGAGTGAAAAGCAATGATACAGCATCTGAATTTTGTACCAAGCATCTAAAAAACAAAAAAATAATAAATTAATAGAAATCCAATGGATGGATACCCTATGGTGAGGAACTACTGAGTACCAACATCCGACCAATGAAAACCACCAAGCGACTCTATATCTTGGTTTTGATGAACTTGAATTAGTTTGGATTCTATACCTGATGTTGGATTTAGGTTCTCTAGCTGAGACTAGATTTGGGTTCTCAACTCAAGACTAGATTTGTTGGGTTCTGAACCCAAGACTAGATAGGTTAGGTTCTGGACCCGTGATTGGTTGGGTTCTGGACTCGAGACTAGTTGGGTTCTGGACCTGGGACTAGTTGGGTTTTGAACCCGAGACTGGATTTGGACAACTCTAATATCCTAATAAGTTCATCAAGGAACTCTAATATTCTGATGAAATGAAAAAGTGACAAAACCATTGAGTGACTCTATTATCTCAACGGGTCAATAGGAAACTCTAATATCCTGATGAGCGACTCTCATATCTCAACAGGTCAATGGGCAAGTCTAATATCCTAGTGGGTCTATCAAGTGAATCTAATATCTCAATAAAATGACCAAGCGTTTCTAATATCTTGGTGAGTGAAAACAGCCATCGAGCGATTCTAATATCCCGATAAAATCCACCATGCGACTCTGGTATCTTGGTAGGATAGTGAGCAACTCTAATATCTCACTAGAAATAAACTTGGATATTTCAACATATCAAGGAAAGCTATGCTATCAGGATACTTTAACAATCCAATATAGGCTAGAGATTATGCTGTCGGGATACTTCAACAAATCCAATACAGGCTGGGTAGTGGATGCTTCAACAAATCTGCTTGAAAATGTCGGTCTTTACAGAAATGAATCTTCATCTTGATTCTCTATTATTGGCGATAGGCCTTTATCTTGCCTCAACTTCAGTTCTTCTAGCTGGATTGATTTTATCTTTATCTTGGATCTTTGTCTTGACCTTCTATCATTTGAGAGTTCTTGATTTGATCTTTATCTTGGACCTTTGTCCTGATCTTCTATCATTTGAGAGTTCTGACTTTCTTCTAGGCGGTGTTCCAAAAAAAATCAACTATTTTATTTTGCAAAAAATTCAGCTATTTTTAGCTAGCCCTTATATTCTCTCTTTGCCCCTTGCATGGCAAAATATTAAAAATGAGTCTGATACATTCATAAACTAAAAATTGAAAAGGAGAAACTTTGCCCCCTATGTTAGTACAAACAAATGATTTTGTTCCCACATAGACTTTGATTGATGTTCGCATTTTTTCTGGTTCAAAGTGACTAGATCTTCCTCAAGAAATGGGCCTTTCATGCCCTCTAATCTCACATCTGCTTCATGTTTTCTTCATAGAGTATATGTTGCTCACTTTGACAAAGAATGGATAATGCAAGACAAGTATGCATGATATGCATGAATAATACTTACAATGGTTCCACTGACTTACAGACCGAGGTGATTAGCTGAAGTGCTCCCATGGATTCCTTCCAGATGCTCATTCAGATCTAGCATTGGAATGGCAGAAGACTTCACATTTATGGCTTTTTATCTTCAAGATGTTGAAAATATGAGTGGTTGGGTCCAAGCAGCATAGTCAAAGATACATCCATTTCCAACTATGATTCAGTACGTCAGTCAGTAGCTTCTTCATAATCTTGCAAATAATCATTTATTTTGCCCAATGTGTCCTTCGAGGTTTGATGGTGTAACATACTTTCCTAAACTTGAAGGCTTTGTAAATTTTTTTTAATCTTAAAAATCATATTTTGGCTTTGTTAAATCAGTGTCATTGTACTTTAGGACTCAACTTTTTTGAATCAATATATCTATAACATGAACTTGGGAACCATTTCTATTTAAGCAAGAAATGTTGCACTTCTGATAGGCATATACATATTACTTAGCAAAAGGTCTCATTAAGTTTAACTATTGTCTATCTCATATGCATGCTTATTCAAACTATCTCCAATAGTAGAATCTACCTACTAAGAGAGATCAACAGGTCATTAATAGGCTTGAAATGGGGTCCATAAGAGACATGGGTTAAATGAAGGCCATTTTTAGAATGGAGCTGATGTGACACTGCTGACAAACCTTCACACTATAAACTTCTTGTTGGAACCTTAGACAGTTGGGAGCATGAAAAAATAGAGCTTTGAATGTTCTTCTATCTTCTTAGCATGAATCTAGATCTTGATTAGGATAGTCTTTGCCTTTACAAAAAGCTTGAGACCCTCATTCTTTTCTTTTTTTCTTTTTTTCTTTTTGCATTTCATCATTTTGTCCTTTTTCTCTGTAGGGTTGTCAAGTGCGGGACTTTCAAGATTACTGAACTGGAGCTATGATGGATATCAAGAACTAGATGGTCTTTCTCCTATCTCTGATTTTGGTTGAATCTTTGGTTGGGTTGGACCAATTCAAGTCAAACTTCTTCTCGCAGGCTGAATGCAAGTCTTCCACTGTTTCAGATAGAAAGAACTTTTTTGACTTTTTGAACTGCTCTTTCGAACTTTTATTTTTTTTTCCTTTTTTCTCTTTTCCTCTTTCTTTCTTTTTCTTTTCATTCTTCCTTTCTCTCTTTTTTCTTATTTTTTCCTTTTTTTTTCTTTTTTTTCTTTTTTTTAGCTCTAAGAGATTCTTCTTGTTTGTACTGCCCTATACTTCTAACTATGGAGCAGCACGAGTTTTCTTCAATGATGATGAATTCTTTGTAATCTTAATGTCGTCAGAACTAAATTTAGGTAAACTTCAACTTTTTTTCATAGTCTTGATTGAAAATTCCTTTCTTCAATCTTTTTACCTTCTTGATAACTCAATGATCATTGGAGTTTCCATAAGTGCCATAACAGCTCAGGGTAGGTTATCAGGATTTATAAGCTAATGAAAAGAAAGCTAAATTCTCATGAAGGCTCAAAGTGACAAACTAGGGATTGATATTAATAGGGTGGATACTAGGTGTTGGCTCACCAAATAATGTCTAGATCATCTCTCTCTTAAATAAGCAGAGTTCAATTTCGCCTCGAAAGTATGTCAAAGCATCTTCTAAGACCGACTAGAATCCACAAGTAATTATGCAGGAGCCCTCTTTAAGTAAGCATACACAGCTCAATGCTATATAACAATTCTCTCACCTAGTAAAGTCATTCGGATCATGATGCATAGATACACTAATTTATGAATATCAAGGTAGACTCATCATCGGTTGAACACTATAATGTCAAAAACCAACAAATTATAAATGCAACAAAATTAATTTATTCAAAAATTCAAATTTGAAAAAAATAATTGTTCCAATTAAATATTAAAGAAAGCAAAATAAGATGAGCAACATCAAGCTCAGGGAAGTTCATTGAGTTGAGCCTTTTCTCTCTTCATGTCTTCAATACTCACATCTTGAAAGGAGGATAAGACAAGATCCTCCTCCAATCCTCCTCCTACCGTAAAGGTTGCTGGTTGAGGTACTCTTCCAAATTTAGGCAAGGGATTGCTCTTGTTATTGGACTTATCAGGCTCAGACAACTTTCCATTGTCAATCAAATCTATCTATCTCATGCCCTTGCACTTGATAGAATTGACAAAAGGCCTTGGCATCAAAGCTTGATGGCAGATGATTTTGCAAAGGCGGGGGCCCAATGGCTATAATAGCCCATTCTTCTGCAAATAATTGAAAACCCAAGACAAAGGTTTCCCCCAATTTGAAAACTGTCTTCTACTTGCTTGACCAGTTGTTGCATTAACATCCACTGACTTCTGTGTACCCTGACTGCTAGACTGATAACTTCCTCTATCACTTCTTTTTCCAGGAAAATGATTCTTCTCTATTTCCCATTCTTTTATTTGTAAGCTAGTTTGGAGAACATATTTAAAATCCCTTATTAGAGTGTGAGACATCTATTCATGCAAACTGTGTAGGACACCATTTACTATCATTCAAATATGGTTGGACTCATCTAGTCTCTTCTTAAGCAGTGTAGTCTTATTTCTCCACCTCTTCACATAGTCAACAAAATTCTCATTTTGCTTTTGTTTGATAGTTTTCACCCCCATCAGGGTCACTTCCAACTCAACATGGTACCCATACTGCTGAATAAAGGCTTTGTATAGTAGATCCTAATCTTTTTGTGTGTTCTCCTCTAAGGTATTGAATTAGTTTTACACAACAGGGCCCAATAAGAGCATGAAGTACCTTAAAGTTTGAGCCTTAGTAGCTTTAGCAGACTACATGGCAGTGATGTATTGCTTAACATGCATATGGGGTGTAGACCCTTAATTTTTGACCCAATCCGATCTAATATGTTTTATTTAGCCCAAAATGATTTTTGTTGTCTAATTGGTCCAAAATAATTTTAATTAAGTAATTTTTACCTTAGTATCTAATTTTTATTAATAAAAAATGAAAATAAATAAATAAAAATAAAAATAAAAATAAAATTGGAGTTGGAAAAAAAATTGGTAGCGAAAAGCAGTCGTGCGGGCCCGTGGGCGTTTTGCCCGCAGGAATTTCCTGTAGGCGGCACGCCCGTAGGCCCAGAACTTCACCAGCAGGAATTTCCTGCGGGCGAAATAACTTCCCGCAGGATTTTTCTGCGGGCGACATGCCCACTGGCCCAAAATTGGCCCGCTGCCATAGTTTTTGCCAGCGCAAAACTTTTCGATGCAAATTTTTCGAAACCTAATCCAATTAGGTTTTAATTTCTTTTTTTTTATTAATATCACTTGCCGTGTATAATTAGAAAAAAAACAACCTAAAACTAATATAAAAAAAACCAAAGGCAATTAAAATTGAGGGGGAGGCAGAGAGAGAGTAAATCCAAGGGGAGTTTGGAAAGTTTGAAACCAAATCAAGAAAGGAAAAGAAGAAATTCAATTTAAATCTTTTCTGGACAGCAGCATCACGATTAAAGGGATTTCAAAGGCAAAAACGCTGGTCTTTGGAGCTAGTTCATCCAAGAAGAATTGTTTTTGGAGCAACTTACAAAAGAAGGTATGAAATTCTAAATTCTAATTTTTTTACACAGTAGCTAAACTAAGGTTTTCTTGTGTTTTTCAAAAGTTCAAATCTTAGAACTTTATTTTAGTTTTCAAAAGTTAAAACACTAAAACGTGACCTTCTTTTCTAAAAAGACTTAAAATTGTTATTTTTTCTTCTTAAAAATCTTAAAACTCTAATTGAACATATTTTTCAACAAAACCAAAATCAAATTCTGTTTCTATTAAAATTTTAAAGTAGGTTCTATTTCATTCAAAAAACCTTAAAAAAAACATCTTTTCTACTTATAAAAACTTCAATCCATTTGTTTAAATTCATAAAACTTCATAAAATATCAAATTGATTTCTAAAACCCTAAAAATTATTCATCACCCATGACCCAAATTCTAAAACCCTAAAATCCAAAATTCAACTTTTAAACCTAAAATAATGAACCCTAATCCTTTTAAAACCTTAAACCCTAATTTTTATGAACCCTAATCCTTTTAAAACATTGAAAACCATAAAAACATAAAAACTCTAAAATTACACAGTAGCTTACATCACTATTTAAAAACATGAATTAAAAAGTATTTCAAAGAGTCCAAAACCCTAGTTTCATGATTTCATCATTCAAACCTTAATTTGGTTAATCAAAGAGTCTTACCAATCTTTTAAAACATAAAACCCTAATTTATTTTAATTCCATAAAAAGTCACAGTAGCCATAATTGGAATTTTATTTGCTTTATTCAATTCCATACTTGATATGCTTTGATTTATTTCTTATGCTTTAATTTATTTAATTTCAATACTTGATTTATTTAATTTGTCATGGATGGATGTTTGTTTTATATTTTGCTTAATAGATTTGATGAATGATTTATTTATGATGAATGATTATTTACTTTTATCAATCAATTTAGGTTTCCAAAAGTTGTAAGAGGTATGTTTCCACTTGATGGGTACCTCACTAGTTAAACATCATGAAATTTAATTTGCTTTTCTATTTTAGAACCTATGTAAAGGGCATGTTTCTACCTTTTGGTGGGTGTCCTATTTAGGCATGTGATGTAAGGACATGTTTCCATCCTTGGATGGGTGTCCATTTATTTACTTTGTTTGGACATTGCTTTGATTTTAATATAAAGATGCTTTCTTTTAATTATTGTGTGTAATATGGATAATGTTATTATACTTAAGAATTCTATAATATTAAGACCTGTAAAGGAGGCCGGTTCCAATGAACCGGGCGTTGTGAGGGTGTTGGGCCATTTCTCACCTTCCCCACACGTACCCAGCTTTCCGAACCCATTAAGGGGTTGGGGATTCCTTAGAAATCGAGTCATCCACCCCTTTCTTTTTCCCGGCCCGTCCGGGTGGCGACTCCATTTTCTTCGGACTTAGGTACGTGTTCTCTAAGGCCCCGAGCCTAAACAGTGCCGAAGTCGCAAGAACCATTCCACCGGGAGTGGGGGTGAAAATCCCCGCTCACAGTGGCGACTCCACTGGGGATAAGAGAAGTTGATTCTGTTGGTCTCTATATTATTCTATTCTTTCTTATAATGATTTTATCCATTGCATCATATTAGTTTGCATCGTGTGCGTGAGTTAGGACGCCCGTGTTACCCATGTTGTGTTATGTAAGGGATACCATACTTTCACTCAAGGTATGGAGATCGAGCATGGCATAACCACTCATAGCCTCATACCGTTTGGTATATACTTGCTATGGGAACCTAAGCCTTTTAACCCAAAGACTGAAGCTCATGTAATTGGCTTAGTTACTTCCCTTAGGTTTTACACCAAATGCACGTTGTTTGACTATGGTTAGTTTATCTTAGTCTAAATCATGGCTTATTTGGTTTGTTCTTTTTTCTAATATGACCTAAGTATATTGTAAGCTCAAAATAAACTTTTCTCTAAAATCCAAAAGACCAAAACTATTTTTAAAATTTTTCAAGATGGTCTTTGGACATAATACTTTTCTAAAAAATAAATAAATAAATTCTTTGGCCCATGGCCCACATACTAAGCCCAAAACCCCTTTTTCTAACCTTTTTTACAATGGGCTTAGAAATAAAAATATTTTCACCCAACCATATTTTACAAAGAGCTTACAAAAATATTTAGGTCAATTATGAAATACCAAAAATCAATTGTGGGCCTAGTTTATACTAAAAATAAATTAACCATGGGCTTGTTTTTGGCATGAACCATTAGTTACTCTTTTCAAGTGAGAAATCCATTTATAATAAACCTTTTAATTTTGTTTTAATCCAAAAAGCTACTTTAGTTGGTTGAATGGATTAAAACCTAATTAATGGGAATTATCATGGATTGATTTCCATTTTCGAAAATATAACTATTGGTTGAAACGTCCGAGGGAATTATTCGAAAGCAAGATACCCCATGTTGGTATTTTGTTAACCATATACTTAGGAAAAAGAGACTCGCCATTCGTGTGTGGATGTTATAAGGTTGGAAGGATCATCCTAATTACACTTGTTTATTGGTTGATTGTGCATACATGTATACATGCATACATTTGCATCTCATATCATTGATCCTCTCTGGCTCACAGCCCTAGATTATGAAAGTTCAAAAGCGTACGACAATCCTACCTACGCCGGAGACGAAGTATCTAGCAATGACTCCATCAGTTGCTCGCCTAAAACAATGGAGCCCAAACAAATTCAAAGAATGGTGGACGAAGCCCTCAATGCCAAGATGGAAGAAATAAAAGAGGCCCTAGCTGAGACCATGAGGAACCAATTGACTTCAATCTTAGAGAATCATGCCGAGGTTTCTGCGAGCACTAAGAAGCCAAAGGACAAAGGGAAGATGAAAGTTAATGAAGTGGCTTGTAATGATGAGAAGGTGATCATTGATGATGATGATTGGGCTCAATACTACCAAGATCTTCAAGATAAAAAGGAGCCAAAGGTTGTTGAGAAGGCAACTATTGAAAAGACCGAGACATCTGATATTGAAAAGATGATTGCTGATTTAGAAAAGAAATTTGAGAAAAAGCTAAAAACTGAAGAAATATCCGAAGTTGACAAATTATTTGAGCTAGATGAAGAGGTCCCATACAAGTTCAAGATGCCATCTTTTGCAAAGTATAATGGCACTGGAAATCCTCATCTTCATATGAAGCAGTATATCACTGCCATGCAATCTGCCCGAGCTACTAAGGCTCAAACCCTAAGGTACTTTATGCTCTCATTGGACCTTGTTGTCCAAAATTGGTTCAATACCTTGGATGATAAAACACAAAAGAGTTGGGATCTACTTTACAAAGCCTTCATCCAATAATATGGATATAATGTTGAGTTAGAAGTTACCTTGATGGAAGTGGAGTCCATTAGGCAAAGGCCAAATGAGAATTTTGTAGATTACGTCAAGAGATGGAGAAACAAGGCCGCTTTACTCAAGAAGAGGCCCGATGAATCCAATCAAATAAGGATGATTGTGAGAGGGGTGTTACCTAGTCTTCGTGAAAGGATGTCTCATACACTCATACGTGATTTCAAAGATCTTCTCCAAGCTGGTCTACAAATTGAAGAGTGGGAAAGGGAGAAGAATTGCTTTTCAATAAAAAGGAATGAGAAAGGGAACTACCAGTCGGGCAATCAAAGCACACAAAAAGAAGTTGATGTTAATGCCACTAGTCAAGGAGGAATGAGGCAGTTATCAAATCTGGGGAAGCCACTATCTTGGGTTCTCAAAAAGCTACAAAAGAAGGGATTGTTACAACCCTTGACTCCTCGTCCTTTGCCTAATCCTCTTCCACCTAACTTTGATACTAATGCATTTTGCCAATTCCATCAAAGGCCTAGACACGAAACGGACAATTGCATGAAGTTGAGGCATGAGATCCAGAATTTAATTGATAATGGCAAGTTGCCCGAGCCGAATGAGCCCAACACCAAAGATAATCCATTTCCAATGTTCAATAGAGTGCCACCACCAACAACCTTCATGGTGGGAAAAAGATTGGAAGAAGACTTTGTTTTATCATCCTTTCAAGATGGAAATATTGAAGATGTGAAAGGAAAAGAAGCCTAACTCAATGAACTTTCCTTAGCTTAAATGTTGCTTTTCAATCTTACTTTCTTTAATATTTTAGAACTATTGTGTTTTTCAAATTTAAATTATTTTTATCATAAATTTTTGTTGGTCTTTGTTCATTTTGATGCTCAACCAATGAGGAATTTAGCTTGATTAATGTGTCTAGGCATCATGACTCGAATGACTTTACTAGATGAGGGAATTACTCTATAGCATTGAGTTGTGTATGCTTACTTAGAGAGGGCTCCTGCATAATTATCTTTGTCTAGGTCTTAGTCAGTCTTAGAACATGCTTTGACAAACTTTCGAGGCAAAATTGAACTCTGCTTATTTAAGGAAGAGATGATCTAGGCATTGTTTGATTATCCAACAACTAGTATCCACCCAATTAAATATTAATCCCTAGTTGTCCCTTTGAGCCTTCATAAAATTTTAGCTTTCTTTTCATTGGCATATAACCTCAACAACCTACCTTGAGCTGTTGTGATACTTTTGACAAGTCTTATGATCACAAAGGTGAAAAGGAAAGAAGATCAAAGAAAGAAATAAATAGTCAAGACTATGAAGATAGTTGAAGTTCTCAAGACCATAAGGGTAGTTGATGTTTTCAAGACAATAAGAATAGTTGATGTTCTCAAAACCTTAAGGGTAGTTGAAGTTCCCTTAATGTCTCCAATATATCAAAACAACATCAACATTAGAGTAACAAATGATTTATCCCTGTTAAAGAAGATTTATGTTACTCCACTCATCCATTATTGGAAGCCCAAGTTGGTACAAACAAGACAACTATGTTTGAACTAGAACCCAAAAAAGGAAAAAAAAGAAAGAAAAAAGAGAATAGAAAAAGGAAAAAAGAGAATAGAAAAAGAAAAGAAAGAAAAAAAAGAATAGAAAAAGAATTAAAAAAAAAGAAGATAAAACCTAAAAAGGCGGTTCATAAAGCCAACTGAGTTATCTTTTACCTAAAGCAGCAAAAGGCTTCCATTTGGTTCATAAAGACATTTTTACTTGAATTGGTCCAACCCAACCAAAGATTCAATCAAAATTGGAGAAAAAGGAGAAAGACCATTCAATGCTTAAAAGCTCTATACTTGATAATTCTACAAGAAAGAAGGACAAAATGATAGAATGCTCAAAGGAAGGGAAGAGTAAGGAAAAAAAAGAGAAAGGAAAGGGAAGAGTAAGAGAAATAAAGAAAAGGGAGAAGAAGAAAAGGAAACAAATTTGGGTACCAAACTTTTTGTAAGGGCAAAGACTGTCCCTATCAAGATCCAGATTAATGCCAAGAAGATATAGAAGGAATTTGGAGTCTAGCAAGATTGCCTCCAAGCTGCTTAAAATTCAAACAAGAAATTTATAGTGTGAAGGCTTGTCTATTGTATCACGTCAGCCCCAACTTACAAATGGCCTTCACTTTAACCCATGTCCCTTATAGACCCCATTTCAAGCCTATCAAAGACCTGTTGATCTCTCTTGGTAGGTAGAATCTATTAGTGGAGATAGTTGGAATAAGCATGCATATGAGATAGACAATATCTAAACTCAAATGAGACCTTTGGCCAAGTAATGTGTATGTGTAACACCCCTTCCCAACCTACATATGTAAGCTGAGTAGAGGCGCCACACTAACCTAATGTTGCTACCAATTTTACTTAGTCAAATTTTAGTTCCGATTTTTACAAAATTTTTGCCATAGTTTCGCCTAAAAATTGAGTCCCAAGTGTCGACAAAACCGGTTTTTTTCTTATTTTTAAAAACATTTTACACAAACCAATGCAAACAAAATCATTCTCAGTACACTCCCAATAAATCCCCCTTGTAACCTCAACTACAACCTGCAAAAAAGGATTTACACTTCTAGTACAACATAAAATAAAGGTTTTGTGACAACTCCCATATTTAAATATTACACAGCGGAAGTTATAAAATATTTACATATTTACAAATTCATATACATCAAAACTCAAGTTTTACAACACATAAAATTTAAACATGATTGGCAAGTCTGCTCTGATCTTTAAGCTCCCAAAATGGATTCTTCAAGGTCTACTCTCACTAGGTCTTGATGAACTCTCGGGTTCAACTCTATCCACTCTACTACCTGCGCGATTAAACACTATCGCGCTAAGCCAACGGCTTAGTAAGATAAAACATGCTAACGGTATGCTTTAATGAAATGCAATGCCACATATGTTATTGATAAGATCAACATCATAAATATAAAGTTAGCTACACAATTATGCATTTCACAAATCATAGTCATATGAGCATACCACATTTCAACATCTTTTCACATTCAACATTAATCAATCATAATCCATAACCAACATCTCATTTCATTAAACTCATAACATTATTTAGGACATTCATATAACCTTGACACCTATGGGCCCAACAAGTATTTAATACGATATTCAAAGTTCAGAGTTACTGCTTTGGTTCATAGTCACAATAATCACGCCCGTAGGCAATGTATATACATGTATCTCTATCCATGGATAGTGTAACAGACCCAGTCTCTTGGATCATCAACTCAACACATATGAGGAGATCCTCAACCCGGCAAGACTGTTACAAATCATATATCTCATAGTGTAACAGACCCAGTCTCTTGGACCATCAACTCAACATCTATGAGGAGGTCCTCAACCCGGCAAGACTGTTACCTTTCATCATTTCTTAGGCATGCCACCCAAATCCAGAACTCTGAAACTGAATAACATATTAAACAAACAATTCATTTCCATTCTCAATTCTCATCACATTTAGGCAAACATGCCTTCTTTCTTTCAATTACATCATCTTAGCCAATAACAATGGCTTCACATTTCATTTCACAATATAACATCTCATTATTCAAGTATATATATATATATATATCTCATCCATGATCACATTATATCTCACATAGCATCATTCATAAATATCAACATTTCATTCCACATTACTCATGAAACACATTACCATTCACAATGCACAACATAACATTGTTCAATCTCAACAATGCAATTAGGGCAAAGAACAATTGATTATAACATTCATTGATTCAAGTGTGTTTAAAGTGTTTAGGGTTAGGTTTAAGGACCAACCTACCTTTGGAAAACCAAAGCAATGCAAGAAGAACAAAGAATTAAAACCCTAACCATAAATAGTACATTCTGGTTTTAAACTCCATTTTATCCTTATTTTGAAAAATTGTATAAAATAATCTACTTGACTAAAAATTCTAAAATTTTTACAGAATTTATTTTTGTATCTTAAAATCATCTCTTTAAAATTTCAGATCAAACTGAACACAAAATCTTGGTCAAATAGTTCACCTAACCAGACTGCCCCAATTGCCCTGCATCCTGGCAGCAGTTCTGAACTTTGTGAATTCCATAAATCAAATTCAATCAAAGTGATTCCAAATTATTTTTCTCAAATACTAAACTCACTAAGAAACAACATATCCAAAATTCGATTGGATATGATTTTTCTACATTTTATTAAAAATCCCGAAATATAGCTGTCCCAGTTAAGGTACCTGCTGGAACAGATCTAATGAAAATAATCTTTCTAAACTCATAACCATTCCAAAATTGAATCAACATATTTTTCAGTCATTCTAGACTCATAGAGGCACAACATATCAAAAATTCACTTCAAGAAAATGTTTCTAAAATTAATTAAAAATCATACAAGTCACAGCCTTTACTAATCCTAAAACAGAAACAATTTCACTAAACACCAATCTTACTCTTCCATCACCAACACCAACCCAACTTCTCATCTATCAAGCAAAATCAATACTTACAATCATACCACAAGCAACTTAATCATACCACTTCAAAAGAATTGAAGAAATTAGAGAAAAGATCTTACCTTAGTTAAAAACTTCTTAAATCAACACTTGAACACTTAATCTTTCTTCAATTTAAGCTTGAAATCATCAAAACCATCACTTGTCTCTTTCTTTCTCTTTGGCTATGGAGGGCCGGCCATCAAGAAGAAGAAATGATGAAGAAAACACAAGTCAAACCTTCTTTAAATATCCACCATGTGATTTTATCCAAGCAATTACCAAAGTGCCCTTATTCACATAATTATCTTCTTATCTTATATGTGCCCAATTAAGTAATTTACCAATCTCAAATAAATATCTTCTCTTGCATTGACCAAGCCTTTTGACCACTTTATATGTCATATATATTAACATATACACAACATATAAATTTGTCTCTAAACCCTATTTCTTCCCAAAATACATATACATATACTTTCTCTTCTCAATTTCTTTTCTCTTACAATTTAACACATATATTCAATCCAATATATAACAATAACAACAACAACAATATGCAAAACTTCTAGGGCATAAATGAGGATATTACAGTATGTGCCTATCTGAAGTGCAACAGTTCTTTCTTAAATAGAAATGATTCCCGAGTTTAGTACGGTAACTAGGGTTGTCATGTTATAGATATGTTAATTTGGAAAAATCAAGTCCTGAGGTACATTTACATTAATTTGGCAAAGCTAACATTTGATTTCAAAATTAAAATTCAAAAAAAAAATATTTTGTCATACAAAGCCTTCAAGTTAAGGGAAGTATGTTGAACCTCCAAAGGACATATTAGGCAAAGGAAATGATTATTGGCAAGCTACCAATTGACATGCTGAAACATAATTCGAAATGGATGCATCCCTGACTCTACCATTAGGGGTCTCTACCACTCATGTTCTCAACATATAGAAGATAAAAGCCACAAATGCAAAGCTTTTGATCATTCCAATGCAAGACTTGAACAAGCGTCAAAACGAAACCAATGAGAACACTTCTGCTAATCACCTCGGTCTGTGAGTCGATGGAACAACTATAAGTATTATTCATGCATATCATGCATACATGAGCATATCACATCGTACTTTCTTGTAAGTGAACAGCAAACACTATGTGAAGTGAAGAATCAAAAGAAGATGTCAAATCAGGAGGGCATGGAAAGCCCATTGCTTGAGAAAGCTCCAGTAATTTTGTAAAGAGAAGAAATGCATGCTTGTGTGAAGAACTAGACAAGAAAAATATCAATCAAAGGTTGCATGGAAAAAATCTTTGGTTTGAGCCTACATAGGGAGCAAAGTTTCTCCTTTCAATTTTTTGGGTTTATATACCAAATATTTTTAAACTCACTTACAAATATTTTGCCACACAGGGGGGCAAGGAGAGGATATAAGGTCCAATTAAAAATAGCTAAATCTTTGCAAAAAGGAAGAACAAAAGAATGGAACAATTAGAACTCTCAAAAGAATGAAGATGCAAAAGATGAAGGATCAATGGATGAAGATCCAATTTGATGGTGAAGAATCACAATGCATAAAACAGCCAGAGCAGTCAGACTTCCCAACTAAAAGGTTACTCAAATGAAATCAATCTCGGGTCCAAGTACCCAATCCCGGGTCCAAGTACCCAATCTCAGGTCCAAGTACCCAAATCAAATCAATCTCGAGTCTAAGTACCCAAAATCAATTCACGCTCGAGTCCAAGTACCCAATCTTAGGTCCAAGTACCTAAATCAAGTACCCAATCTCGGGTCTAAGTACCCAAAATCAATTCAAGCTCAGGTCCAAGTACCTAAATCAAGTACCCAATCTCGGGTCCAAGTACCCAAAATCAATTCAAGCTCGGGTCCAAGTACCCAAGCTCAGGTCCAAGTTCCCAAACCAAATCAATCTCGGGTCCAAGTACCCAATCCCGGGTCCAAGTACCCAAAATCAATTCAAGCTAGGGTCCAAGTACCCAATCTCGGGTCCAAGTACCCAATCCGGGGTCCAAGTACCCAATCTTAGGTCCAAGTACCCAAATTAGCTCAAAATTAATTCGAACCGGGTCCAGAACCCAAATTTTCCTTAGGTCCAGAACCTAGAATTATCCTTGAGTCCAAAGCTCGAACCGGGTCCAGAACCCAAATTTTCCTTAGGTCCAGAACCTAGAATCATCCTTGAGTATAGAACTTGAACCGGGTCCAGAATCCAAATTTTCCTTAGGTCCAGAACCTAGAATTGTCCTTGAGTCCAAAACTCGAACCGGGTCCAAAACCCAAATTTTCCCTAGGTCCAGAACCTAGAATTATCCTCGAGTCCAAAACTCGAATCCGGGTCCAGAATCTGAATTTTTCTTAGGTCCCGAACCTAGAAATATCCTCGAGTCCTGAATTTGAATCCTGGTCCGGAACCCAAATTTACCTTAGGTCTAGAACCTAGAACCATCCGTGAGTCCAGAACTCAAATTGGGTCCAAGTACCCAAAACAAGTCGCCATCTCAAAAAATTATGTCTTTTTGCTTTTCACTCTCTTTCACTAAGGTTTCAGATCATTCAAGCAGGGGGCAAACTGCAGACCCTTAATTTTTGACCCAATCCGATCTAATATGTTTTATTTAGCCCAAATGATTTTTGTTGTCTAATTGGTCCAAAATAATTTTAATTAAGTAATTTTTACCTTAGTATCTAATTTTTATTAATAAAAAATAAAAATTAACAAATAAAAATTAAAAAATAAAAATAAAAATAAAAATAAAATCGGAGTCGGAAAAAAAATCGGCAGCGAAAAGCAGTCGTGCGGGCCCGTGGGCATTTTGCGCGCAAGAATTTCCTGCGGGCGAAATAACTTTTAGCAGGATTTTCCTGTGGGCGAGTTATTTCACGCGCAGGAAATTCCTGTGGGCGACAGGCCACTGGCCCAAAATTGGCCCGCTACCATAGTTTTTGCCAGTGCAAAATTTTTCGACGCAAATTTTTCGAAACCTAATCCAATTAGGTTTTAATTTCTTTTTTTTATTAATATCACTTGCCGTGTATAATTAGGAGAAAGCAATCTAAAACTAATATAAAAAAGGACCAAAGGCAATTAAAATTGAGGGGGAGGCGGAGAGAGAGCAAATCGAAGGGGAGTTTGGAAAGTTTGAAACCAAATCTGTAACACCCCCATACTCTATATAAGTACTATACATATATCGATCATACATACAGTACGTATATAAAGTATAAGAATGTCACCTTTTGTTACAGATTAAAAACTTTTATCAGTGTTCCAAACAATAATATATATTTTAACTTATCAAAATACAACGTAATTAAATCTTACATGTATGCATCACCTTCTAGTTGGTCTCAGAACACTCTTACCTTACTCGTGGCATACCGATTGACTTTAGATCTATCACCTACTAACCTGCGCGATTAAACAACCACGCTAAGCCAGAGAGCTTAGTAATACCAATAAATATAATTAACATACATTTTAGGAAATCATGTTCACATATTAATTCCATATATCATTATTTTCTTATCATGTTTTCCTGTTCCAATAACACCTTCCATCTATACATGGATTCCTATTAATCTCTTCATTATATCCATGTATTCATATATTATTGATTCAAACCACAGTTCCATGTCTTATTAGAATATTCATAAAATAATACTAACAATGTCCACATTCATTTTATACATCGTAATGTATTTACACATCTCATCATTCACATAATCTTATTTCAAGCCACCTTCACTTTCATTGATTTACTTATATATATCAAAATCCTTTCATTCCATAATTATCATCATATATCTCATAACATTATCTCTTATTGCATAATTTACATTTAAATAAAGATGAGCATAAGTCTCATTATTCATTCATTGCACATTTCATGAATGATATTTAAACAAAGACAAACATGGGCCCAAAAGACACCAATATGCCATTCAACTTTCAGAGTTAATGTTTTGGTTTAATTATCTCATTAATCATTATCATTATCCCAACTAGGCTTCAAGGATTAGGTTCAACCAAGCTTCAAGGGGAACAAAGCATGCTAAGTATCAACCCAACTTGGCTTCAAGAACCAACCCAACCTAGCTTCAAGGGTTGTAACATCTCAATTAGGCTTCAAGGACTAGATCCAACCAAGCTTCAAGAGGAGTAAAACATGTTAAACTTCTACCCAACTTGGCTTCAAGGATCAAGCCCAACCTAACTTCAAGAGATTGTTACTATAGGCATGCCACCAACAACAAACTCTGAAAATGGAATAACACATTAGCCACACAATTCATTTATTATTTCATTATCAATTCTCATCATCATCTAGGCAAACATGCCCCACTTATTTCAATTGAATCATCATAGCCAATCACAATGGCTTCACATCTCATTTGAATCATCATAGCCAATCACAATGGCTTCACATCTTATTATATCTCAATTCACATTACAACACTTCATCATTCAAGTATACATAATCAATTTCATTGAACATATAGACAACATGTCCATTTATTTCATTTCAATCATTATTACCAATCATAATGACATCACATTTCATCATTTCTCAAGACACATTAATACAATTCATCATTAAAATATTTATCATAACAAATTGCATTGCACATACCTTATTGAATGATCATCATAGCTTTCACACTATACAAATAACATTAGTCACATTGTATTAACAATATAGTAAATTACTTAACACATTTATACTAAATGTGTTAAGTCTCAAAATCATATAAAAGAATGCATCCATGTAAATTTGTACTCACCTCAAGAACTACTCCCATCAATCTATACATTTCCTCTTCCAAGAATTCTCAACATTTAGGTTAATGCAACACAATCTCTTCAAAACCTAATCCAAAGATAATTACACACATAAGAAAATAAGAATGATAACTAACTAGGGCAAACTCTACACATGACACGCTCACCAACACGGGCGTGTCCCTGATCGTGCCCTAAACCACCCATACAGAAGCTTTTACACGCTTAGTAACACGGGCGTGTTAATGAACGTGTCACTCATTCTGCCTTTTAGAAACATTGACACGCCCAACAACACGGGTGTGTTCATGGCCGTGTCAATTACTTTTCTCACAGTAGCTATGACACGCTCAGTAACATGGCCGTGTTAATGGTCGTGTCGCAAACATCAAACTCAGTACCATTGACACGCCCAACATCGTGGTCGTGTCAGCCAAAAATCATGAATTCGAACTCTCATCCATGAAAACACAAACACTTCAAAACTCATACTTCATCACCCTTAATCAACATCTTGGTTATATTCATCAATTACCTATCAATTTAACACTTATATCACTTCAATATATCATAATAATAATCATTATATACACCACCATATATCAACTACTCAATTTTCCCCAATTCATTCATATGAAACCCTTACTCAACAATTTCAACAATTCATCATCATTCTCACAATTAACCATATTATCTCACAATTAACCATATTATCTCACAATTAACCATATTATCATCATCTAAATACCAATTCCACACACATATATACTTCAATCTTTCATTATCATCATCATCACACACCAATCATATCAAATCCAAACTCAAACAATAGAAATCAATACAAGGAAATGAATACTTACTTGAATATTATGTCAAATCTTCAATAACCATCTTCAATTCTCTCAAAACCCATAAGAATTTGGTGTATATGTAGATAAAATCACCTCTCTTTCTCTCTATCCCTCTTTCTCTTTCTCTCTCTCTCGTCCAAGAAGAAGAAGAAGATGAAGAAGAAGAAAAGAAGATATTTTCTTCTTTTTCTCATGCTTATCATATATATATATATTATATATTAATAATTAAATACCTTAAAATCTTCACCATACACTTGTCACTCTTTGACTTTCTTTCCTCTTTTTCTTTTATTATTATTAATTACTATTATTAATTAATTAAGCTTACTTTCCCACACCACTTTATACCTCATGTATATGTGATGTATATGTTGGTATATGTATATTTCTTATATATCACTTTTATATTCCCATATATTTTTCCAAATACCATATATACATATTATCCTTACATATTTTACCAACATATCTTCTCACAGCTACTACTCCAATGTACACCAAAAATCGGGGTATTAAATTAATTCGTTGCTCTTCTTTTGATTTTCAATAGACATTCACACTAAATCCGTATACAACAATAATTACTCCAAACTTTTAGGGTGTATTTTGGGATATTACAAAATCAAGGAAGGAAAAGAAGAAATTCAATTTAAATCTTTTCTGGACAGCAGCATCACGATTAAAGGGATTTCAAAGGCAAAAACGCTGGTCTTTGGAGCTAGTTCATCCAAGAAGAATTGTTTTTGGAGCAACTTACAAAAGAAGGTATGAAATTCTAAATTCTAATTTTTTTACACAGTAGCTAAACTAGGGTTTTTTTGTGTTTTTCAAAAGTTAAAATCTTAGAACTTTAATTTAGTTTTCCAAAGTGAAAACACTAAAACGTGACCTTCTTTTCTAAAAAGACTTAAAATTGTTATTTTTTCTTCTTAAAAATCTTAAAACTCTAATTGAACATATTTTTCATCAAAACTAAAATCAAATTCTATTTCTATTAAAATTTTAAAGTAGGTTCTATTTCATTCAAAAAACCTTAAAAAAAAATCTTTTCTACTTATAAAAACTTCAATCCATTTTTTTAAATTCATAAAACTTCATAAAATATCAAATTGAATTCTAATACCCTAAAAATTATTCATCACCCGTGACCCAAATTCTAAAACCGTAAAATTCAAAATTCAACTTTTAAACCTAAAATAATGAACCCTAATCCTTTTAAAACCTTAAACCCTAATTTTTATGAACCCTAATCCTTTTAAAACATTGAAAACCTTAAAAACATAAAAACTCTAAAATTACACAGTAGCTTACATCACTATTTAAAACCATGAATTAAAAAGTATTTCAAAGTGTCCAAAACCCTAGTTTCATGATTTCATCATTCAAACCTTAATTTGGTTAATCGAAGAGTCTTACCAATCTTTTAAAATATAAAACCCTAATTTATTTTAATTCCATAAAAAGTCACAGTAGCCATAATTGGACTTTTATTTGCTTTATTCAATTCCATACTTGATATGCTTTGATTTATTTCTTATGCTTTAATTTATTTAATTTCAATACTTGATTTATTTAATTTGTCATGGATGGATGTTTGTTTTATATTTTGGTTAATAGCTTTGATGAATGATTTATTTATGATGAATGATTATTTACTTTTATCAATCAATTTAGGTTTCCAAAAGTTGTAAGAGGTATGTTTCCACTTGATGGGTACCTCACTAGTTAAACATCATGAAATTTAATTTGCTTTTCTATTTTAGAACCTATGTAAAGGGCATGTTTCTACCTTTTGGTGGGTGTCCTATTCAGGCATGTGATGTAAGGACATGTTTTCATCCTTGGATGGGTGTCCATTTATTTACTTTGTTTGGACATTGCTTTGATTTTAATATAATGATACTTTCTTTTAATTATTGTGTGTAATATGGATAATGTTATTATACTTAAGAATTTTATAATAATAAGACCTGTAAAGGAGGCCGGTTCCAATGAACCGGGCGTTGTGGGGGTGCTGGCCATTTCTCACCTTCCCCACACGTACCCAACTTTCTGAACTCATTAAGGGGTTGTGGATTCCTTAAGAATCGAGTCATACACCCCTTTCTTTTTCTCGGCCCCTCTGGGTGGCGACTCCATTTTCTCCAGACTTAGGTCCGTGTTCTCTAAGGCCCCGAGCCTAAACAGTGCAGAAGTCGCAAGAACCATTCCACCGGGAGTGGGGTCAAAAATCCCCGCTCACAGTGGCGTCTCCACTGGGGATAAGAGAAGTTGATTCCGTTGGTCTCTATATTATTCTATTCTTTCTTATAATGATTTTATCCATTGCATCATATTAGTTTGCATCGTGTGCGTGAGTTAGGACGCCCGTATTACCCATGTTGTGTTATGTAAGGGATACCATACTTTCACTCAAGGTATGGAGATCAAGCATGGAATAACCACTCATAGCCTCGTACCGTTTGGTATATACTTGCTATGGGAACCTAAGCCTTTTAACCCAAAGACTAAAGCTCACATGGGGATTTCCAGTTTCATCAAATTTGGCAAAAGAAGGCATCTTGAACTTGTAAGGGACTTCTTCATCTTGTTCAAATAGTTTATCCACTTTCGACACCTCTTTAGCATTCAACTTCTTATCAAACTTCTTCTCTAAATTAGCAATCATCTTTTCCACATCCACAGTTTCAGTTTTTTCAATAGTTGATTTTTCCACAGCCTTTGGCTCTTTCTTCTTATCTTGAGAATCTTGGAAATATTAAGCCCAATCATCATCATCATCAATTATCACCTTGTCATTATCAAAGGCTACCTTACCTACCTTAGCCTTTCCCATGTCCTTCTGCTTCATAATACTAACAGATGCTTCAATAGTGTTTCCCTCCAACAGTGTAGCTAGCTGGCTTTGCATGGTCTTAGCTAAGACCTCCTTCAGTTCTTCCATCTTGGAACCGATTGCATCATCCACCATCTTTTGTATATGTTCAGGTTTTATTGCTTTTGGTGAGAAGCTGACTGAGTCTTTACTATATTCTACCTCAATGGTATAGGTCGGATTGTTATACGCTCTTGAACTATCATACTCTAGGTTTATGAGTCAGAAAAGATTAATGCCATATAATGCAATGTATGTATGCATGGATGCACAAATAACAGATAAACAAAGATAATTAGGATGTTCCTTCCAATCTTATAACTTCCACACACAAGCTGTAAGTCTCTTTTCCTAGCTATATTGTCAACAAAATATCATCATGGGACATCTTGTTTTCAAAAAATTCACTCGGACAGTTTAACGAATAGTTGCATTTTCAAACATAGAAGTCAGTTCATGATAATTCTCATTAATTAAGCCTTAATCCTTTGGATTAACTAAAATAGCTTTTATGCTATATTAGGGATTAAAACTAAATTAAAGGGTTTATCATAAATAGATTTCCTAGTTGGAAAAACAACTAATGATTCATGCCAAGAACAAGTCAATGATTAACAATTCTTGGAATAAATTAGGCCCATAATTGATTTTTAATATTCCATAATTGACCTAAATAGTTGTAAGCCCATTTAAAAAATGTTTAAGAAAATTTGTAATTTTTGAATGAGGTTAAAAATAATTTTGTTTCAAAGCTCATTATAAAAAGGTTTGTTTAAAAAATGAATTTTGGGCTTTGTATTTGGGCCATGAGGTAGAAAAGAATCATTGACCCATTTTAGAAAAGTTTTATGTCCAAAGACCATCTTCAAAGTTTTGAATATAGTTTTGGTCTTTTGTGCTTAAAAGAATAAAAATTATTTTGAGCTTACAATATTGGTAGGTCATATTAGAAAAAAGAACAAACCAAATAATCAATGGTTTAAACCAAGATATATTAATCATAATCAAATAACAAGCATTTGGATAAAAACCTAAGGAAAGTAACTAGGCCAATTATATGAGCTTTAGTCTTTGGGTTGAAAAGCTTAAGTTCCCATAGCAAGTATATACCAAAAGGTATAAGGCTATTAGTAGCTATGCCATGCTCGATCTCCATACCTTGATAGAATATATGGTATCCCTTACATAACACAACATAGGTTACGTGGGCGTCCTAACTCACGTACACAATGCAATCTAAATGATGCAATGGACAATATCATAATAAAAAAGAATAAAATAATGTAAAGACCAACATAATTAACTTCTCTTATCCTCAGTGGAGTCACCACTGTGAGCGGGAATTTTTGCCCCCACTCTCAAGTGGAATGGTTCTTGCGACTTTTGCACTAATAGGTTCAGGGTCTTGGAGAACACAGGCCTAAACCCGGAGAAAATAGAGTCATGCCCAGATGGGCCGGGAAAAAGAAATAGGTGGATGACTCGATTCCTAAGGAATTTTCAGCCCCTTAATGGGTTCAGAAAGTTGGGCACGTATGGGAAAGGTGAGAATGACCCAGCACCCCCATAAGACCCTATTCATTGGAACCAGTCTCCTTTTCAGATCTAAATATTATTAAATTCTTAAATATTATAAAATCATCCATACTACATGCAATGATTGAAATAAATATTCATTGTATTGAAATCAAAGAAAATTCAAACAAAAAAATATAATGGCACCCATATAAGATGGAAATATGTCCTTACAACCATGTCCAATGTCAAAAACTAAAGAAAATAGGACACCCACCATTTGCTGGAAACATGCCCATTACATTAATCCAAAACTCAAAATAAATTAAATTACATTGAACTTAACTAATGAGGTATCCACAAAGTGAAAACATACCTCTTACATCATTGAAACCACAATAATTAACATTAAAATAATTAACCAAATAAATTAAACCATTTAGACATTCAAAATAATTAAAAGCAAATCATTCCATGATAAATATAATATCAATAAATCACTCATCATAAACATGAAATAATTAAATCTGGGTTTTAATATTTAAATTAAGCATCAAATATACAAATTAGGGTTTACATATTAAATTAGGGCTTATAGATGATTTTAGAATTTCTCTAATTAAATTAGGATTTTTAGGGTAAAAATAAGGTATTAGTATAAGGATTAGGATTTTAAGCTTTATGGATGAAAATTAGGATTTTAGGGTTTTTATGGATTTGGGAATTAGGGTTTTTGATTTGAAATTAGTATTTTTAAGGTTTTAATTTGGAAATTAAGGTTTTAATTTGAAAACTTGGGTTTTTAGGGTTTCAATGGTGGAATTGAGGTTTTGATTTAAAAACTAGGGTTTTTTTTTTTTTTGATAAAACTAGGATTTTTGAATTTTGAAAACAAGAGTAGAATTTTAGAAACAAGGTTTAGGGTTAGAACATACAACTTAGGGCTAAATCTAAATGGTTAGGGTTTTGAACATACAAATTAAATTTGATATGGAATTAGGTTTTTTTTCTTAAACTTGGGTTTTCCACATAGATTCAGGTTGAAACACTTAATGGATACACTATAATATCCCAATTGATACCCTAAAATTTTTGGAAATATTAATTATTGAAATTGAATTAAATAATTTTAAGTGTATATTTAATTAAGTGTATGATAAGAGGAAGGAGTGTGTATATGTTGTATATATAGAGATATATACAATACATACAAATTAAGGTCTTAATATGGTTAAGAGATATTTTTATTAAATAGTAATTAAATTAAAGATAGTGGAAGATGACATAATTGGGATTAATATTATGTTAATTAAATGCTTGGTGGAGAGTGATTTAGGGAAAGGTGTTGGTTAAAAGAAAAGTGTTTGGTGAGTGTGGTTTGACTTTGCATCTTCATCTTCTTCTTTCTTCTTTGGGCTGGCCACCACCATCTTCATCAAGGGAGAGATTTTGCTTCTTGCTAACTCAAGAAATTGAAGGATTTCAAGTGATCAAGTTGGAGTTTTAAGGATTTTCTTCACTTTTGGTAAGTTTCCAACTTGTTTCTTTAATTTCTTTTGAGTTTGTGTTTAGGGGCTTGTTGGTTGGTTGTTATAGATGTGTTTATGGTTGATTTTGGTATGTTTGAGGTTGTGTTGTTTTGTTAACTTTGATTTTTTGGGGTTGGATTGAAGAGAAATGGTTAAGTTGGTGAAGAAAACAAGAGTTGTGGATTGTGTAAGTGTTGAGTTGTGAAAGATGGTTGTGATTGTGTTTTGATGCATCTAATTGAGTTGTTTTGATGTTTATGCAATTTTATATGGTATGTTGATGGATTTGGTTGAGTTTGTGTGGTGTTGATAAGGGTAAAAGAAAGATGATAGTTGGATGTGTTGTTTTAGTGTCGATTTCATGTTTTTGGCCTGACGCGCCCAATAGCAGGGCCATGTCTTTGGGCATGTCATTGGTTCTATTTTCTGGGTTAGTGAAACATCCAGTGACATGCCCATGTCACTGAGAATGTCATAATTACTGTGTTGTTGGTCGATGGACACATCAAGTGACACTCCCATATCACTGAGCGTGTCACAGCCACTGTGATGGAGGAGGATTGACATGTGCAGTGACATGCCCATGTCACTGAGCGTGCCAAAGCTTATGTGTTGTGGGTTTAGGGCACGTCTGTAGGCCCTTAATTTTTTACCCAGTCTGGTCCAATATATTTTAATAAGTCCAAAATAATTTTTGTGTGGTCCAATATATTTTAATTAGTCCAAAATAATTTGTGTTATTTTAATTAAATAATATTTGATTTAGTATTTAGTTTTTGTAAAAAATAATAAACAAAAAATAAAAATAAAAATTGGCGACGAAATTTTTCATCGCCGAAAAGGGGTCGGACGAAATAGCCTGTAGGCAATTTTTGCCCCCACAGCCCGCAAGCTCCTGCGGCAACTTTTTTCGCCAGTGAAATTTTTTCGCAGCAATTTTTTTTCGCCAGCGAAACTTTTCCGACGCAAATTTTTTCGAAACCAAATTCAATTCGGTTTCAGATTCCTTTTCTTAATTAATGTTAGATTCCATGAACAATTAAGATTAATCACCAAAATCTTCTATAAATAGGACTAAAAAACAACAAAAAGAGGGGTGAACTGAGAAACTTTGAATCAATTATATTTTAAAAAATTCTTTTCTGGCAATGAAATCAATCGGATTTTTTTAGAGAAGAATAAGCAATCAAACAATCAATCCATCAAAGGCAGCCATCTTGCCTTTGTTCTTGTTCATCCAAGAAGTAATTTTTGGTGGAACCAACAAACGAAGGTATTGATATCAAATCTTTTTGCTTTACAGTAGCTTGAATCATTAAACTCTTTCTTTTGATTATAAATACCTTAGAACCCTAATTTACTTTTTCTAAACCTTAGAACCTTAAATCATCTTGCCTATTTCCAAAAACTTTATAAACTCTAAACTATTTTCCTCAATTCCAAAACCAAGACAGCAACCCCAAACTAGCAAATCTAAACCCTAAGTTTTCTTAAACCCTAATTCCCTAAAACCGTAAACCCTAATTTTTGTAAACCCTAATCCTTAAAACCTTAAAATCTTATAAACCTGAATATTAAAACTCACACAGTAAATCCAAAACAACAATCCAGTAAAGAAAAGCTATAAACTTAATATTTTAATATTCTAAAACCCTAATTTGATTCATGAAACCTTAATCCATTTTAATTTTCTTAAACCTTTACAGTAGCTAAGAATTATAAATCTTAACATCCAGTAGCATTATTCATTTAAAAAATAACATTAGTTTCTTCTAATTTCAAAACCCTATTTTCTAAATTCTAAACCCTAAAATCTTAATTTTCAACACCGAAACCTACAATCCTGAAAGCCTGTTTTCAAAATTTTCTAGGGCGCTGCCCCTTTGACCCTCGCCAGCTAGCGGGACTGCCGTATGGGCTCGTCGAAGGGGTCAATATTCATTTGTGTATTATGAGTCCGCGTATTTAACTTTCCTTTTTCCAAAGCCCTAATTTAGTAATTAAAATTCTAAAATCCTATTTTAAGATGCGAACCCTAAATTATATATTTATTACTTTATTTAATTTTAGGTTTGATTATGTAGTTTATTATATGCTTTGATTTATTTAATTTCAATGCTATATTTTTTTAATTTATCATGGATGAATGTTTATTATTTTGATTGATGTTTAATATCTTTGATGAATGATTTATTTATGATGAATGGTTATTTACTCCTATCGATTTATTTAGATTTTCAAATGTTGTAAGAGGTATGTTTCCACTTTGTGGTTACCTCATTAGTTAAATATCATGTAATTTAAATTGCTTTTATATTTTAGACCAATGTAAAGGGC
Organism: Garcia nutans; assembly: GCA_947685225.1. Classification (NCBI taxonomy): domain Eukaryota; kingdom Viridiplantae; phylum Streptophyta; class Magnoliopsida; order Malpighiales; family Euphorbiaceae; genus Garcia; species Garcia nutans. The sequence goes on along the minus strand of CANTUV010000005.1, from coordinate 33,153,086 downwards.
ATGTTTCTACCTTTTGATGGGTGTCCTACTAGTTTAGATGTGGATGATGTAAAGGACATGTTTCCATTCTCGGATGGGTGTCCATTTATTTGTTTTATTTGGACATTGCTTTGATTTTTAATATAACGATGTTTTATTTCAATTGTTACATGAAATATGGATAATATTGTTATACTTAAGAATTTTAAAATATTAAGACCTGTAAAGGAGGCCGGTTCCAATGAACTGGGCATTGTGGGGGTGCTGGGCCATTTCTCACCTTCCCCATACGTACCCAACTTTCCGAGATTCCTTAGGAATCGAGTCATCCACCCCTTTCCTTTTCCCAGCCCGTCCGGGTGGTGACTCCATTTTCTCTGGACTTAGGTCTGTGTTCTCTAAGGCCCTGAGCCTAAACAGTGCCAAAGTCGCAAGAACCATTTCATCGGGAGTGGTGGCAAAAATCCCCGCTCACAGTGGCGACTCCACTTGGGATAAGAGAAGTTGATTCCGTTGGTCTTTATATTATTCTATTCTTTCTTATAATGATATTATCCATTGCATCATACTAGATTGTATCGTGTGCGTGAGTTAGGATGCCCGTGTTGCCAGTGTTGTGTTATGTGAGGGATACCATACTTTCACTCAAGGTATGGAGATTGAGCATGGCATAACCACTCATAGCCTCGTGCCATTTGGTATATACTTGCTATGGGAACCTAAGCCTTTTAACCCAAAGACTAAAGCTCATGTAATTAGCCTAGTTACTTTCCTTAGGTTTTACCCCAAATGTATGTTGTTTGACTATGGTTAATTTGTCTTGGCTTAAATCATGGCTTATTTAGTTTTTTTCTTTTTCTAACATGACCTAAGTACATTGTAAGCTCAAAATAAATTTTTCTTTAAAGTCTGAAAGACCAAAACTATTTTCAAAACTTTTCAAGATGGTCTTTGGACATAAAACTTTTCTAAAAACAAATAAAAATTCTTTTGCTCATGGCCCAAATACTAAGCCCAAGATCCATTTTTTTTAAAATCTTTTTACAATGGGCTTAGAAATAAAATTATTTTTATCCAACCTTTTCTTGCAAAGAGCTGAAAAATTATTTAGGTCAATTACGAAATACCAAAAATCAATTATGAGCCTAGTTTGTGCTAAGAATAATTAATCATGAGCTTGTTTTTGGCAAGAACCATTAGTTACTTTTTTCAAGTGAGAAATATATCTATAATAAACCTCTTAATTTAGTTTTAATCCAATATAGCATAAAAGCTACTTTAGTTGGTTAAATGGATTAAAACCTAATTAATGGGAATTATCATAAATTGATTTCCATTTTTGAAAATATAACTATTGGTTGAAACGTCCGAGGAAAATATTTGAAAACAAGGTACCCCATGTTGGTATTTTGTTAACTTATATACCTAGGAAAAGAGACTCGTCATTTGTGTGTGGATGTTATAAGGTTGGAAGGAACGTTCTAATTGTCCTTGTTTGTTGTTTGTGCATACATGAATACATACATACATTTGCATATCATATCATTGATCCTCTCTGGCTCACAGCCCTGGATTACGACAGTTCAAAAGCTTACAACAATCCGACCTACACCGGAGATGAAGAATCTAGCAACAACTCAATCACTTGCTTACCAAAAGCAATGGAGCACAAACAAATTCAAAAAATGGTGGACGAAGCCCTCCACGCCAAGATGGAAGAAATAAAAGAGGCCCTAGCTGAGACCATGAAGAACCAATTGACTGCAATTTTAGAAAATCATGTCGAAGCATCTGCTAGCACTAAGAAACCAAAGGACAAAGGGAAGACCAAAGTTGGTGAAGTGGTTTTTGATGATGAAAAGGTGATCATTGATGATGATGATGATTGGGCTCAATACTACCAAGATCCTCAAGACAAGAAGAAAGAACCGAAGGTTGTTGAAAGGTCAACTATGGAGAAAATCAAAATTTCTGATGTTGAAAAGATGATTGCTGATTTAGAAAAGAAATTTGAGAAGAAGCTGAAAACTGAAGAAATGTCCGAAGTTGACAAATTATTTGACTTAGATGAAGTTCCATACAAGTTTAAGATGCCATCTTTTGCGAAGTTCGATGGAACTAGAAATCCCCATCTCCATGTGAAGCAGTATATCACTGCTATGCAGTCTACTCGAGCTACTAAGGCTCAAACTCTAAGGTACTTTATGCTCTCATTGGACCCTATTGTCCAAAATTGTTTCAATACCTTAGATGATGGAATACAAAAGAGTTGGGATCTGCTTTACAAAGCCTTCATCCAACAATATAGATATAATGTCGAGATGGAAGTTATCTTAATGGAAGTGGTGTCCATTAGGCAAAGGTCGAATGAGAATTTTGTAGATTATGTGAAGAGATGGAGAAACAAAGCTACTTTTCTCAAGAAGAGGCCCGATGAGTCTCATCAAATAAGAATGATTGTGAGAGGGGTGTTGCCCAGTCTTCGTGAAAGGATGTCTCATATACTCATCCGTGATTTCAAAGATCTTCTCCAAGCTAGTCTACAAATTGAAGAATGGGAAAGGGAGAAGAACCGCTTTTCGACAAGAAGGAATGAGAAAGGGAACTACCAGTCTAGAAATCAAAGCATGCAAAAAGAAGTTGATGTTAATACAACTGGTCAAGCAAATAGAAGGCAGTTTTCATATCTGGTGAAGCCTTTGTCTTGGGTCTTCAACAAGCTACAAAAGAAGGGAATATTACAGCCATTAGCCCCTCGACCTTTGCCAAATCCTTTACCCCTAAAATTTGATACCAAGGCTTTTTGTCAATTTCATCGGACTCAAGGACATGAGACTGATAGATGTACCCGATTGAAGCATGAGATACAAGATCTAATCGATAGTCGTAAGCTACCGGAGCCGGACAAGCCCAATACCAAGAATAATCCTTTGCCTAAGTTTGGAAGAGTACCTCCACCGGCAACCTTCATGGTGGGAAAAGGATTAGAAGAAGATTTTGTTTTATCATCCTTTCAAGATGGAAATATTGAAGATGTGAAAGGAAAAGAAGCTTAAACTAAACAAAATTTCCTTAGCTTGAATGTTGCTTTTCAATTTTACTTTCTTTGATATTTTGGAACCATTGTGTTTTTCAAATTTAAAGTTGCTTGAAATAAATTACTTTCATCAAAATTTTTGTTGGTCTTTGTTCATTTTGGTGCTCAACCAATGAGGAATATAGCTTGATTTTCATAAATTAATATATCTAGGCATCATGACTCGAATGACTTTACTAGGTGAGGGAATTGCTCTATAGCATTGAGTTGTGTATGCTTACTTAGAGAGGGCTCCTGCATAATTACCTTTGTCTAGGTCCTAGTCAGTCCTAGAACATGCTTTGACAAACTTTCGAGGTGAAATTGAACTCTGCTTATTTAAGAGAGAAATGATCTAGGCATTGTTTAGTTAGCCAACAACTAGTATCCACCCATTAAATATCAATCCCTAGTTATCCCTTTGAGCCTTCATAAAATTTTAGCTTTCTTTTCTTTGGCTTACAAACCCCAACAACATGCCCTGAGCTTTTGTGATACTTTTGACAAGTCTTATGATCACTAAGAAGAAGAGGCAAGAAGATCAAAGAATGAAAATGAATACCATGAAGATAGTTGAAGTTCTCAATACCATGAAGATAGTTGAAGTTCTCAAGACCATAAGGGTAGTTAAAGTTCTCAAAACCATAAGGGCAGTTGAATTTTTCCTAATATCTCCAATATATCAAGACAATATCACAGTAACAAATGATTTATCCCTGTTAAAAGAGATTTATACCACTCCACTCATCCATTATTAGAAACTCAAGTTGGTACAAACAAGACAACTCTATTTGAGCTAGAACCAAAAAAAAAAGAGAAAGAGAAGAAATAAAATAAAATAAAAGAAAGAAAATAAAATAAAAGAAAAAAAAAAGAAAAACAACAACAAGAAGAAAAAAAGAAAGATAAAAATCTAAAAAGGTGGTTCAAAAAGCCAACTGAGTTCTCTTTTACCTAAAGGAGCAAAAGGCTTCCATTTGGTTTTTAAGGACATTTTGACTTGAATTGGTCCAACCCAACTAAAGATTCAATCAAAATTGGAGAAAATTAGGAAGACTATCCAGTTCTTGAAAGTTCTGTACTTGACAGTCCTACAAGGAAGAAGGACAAAATGATAAAATGCTCAAAGAAAGGGAAGAGTAAGAAAGATAAAAAGAAAGAAAAGGGAGAAGAAGAAAAGAAACGAATTTGGATAACAAAATTTTTGCAAGGGCAAATCAAGATCCAGATTAATGCCAAGAAGATAGAAGGAATTTGGAGTCTAGAAAGATTGCTCCCAACTGTCTAAAGTTCCAACATGAAATTTGTAGTGTGAGGGTTTGTCCATTGTGTCACACCAGCTCCAATCTCAAAATGGCCTTCACTTAAACCTGTGTCCCTTATAGACCCCATTTCAAGCCTATCAAAGACCTGTTAATCTCTCTTGGTAGGTAGAGTCTATTAGTGGAGATAGTTTGGATAAGCATGCATATGAGATAGACAATATTTAAACTCAAATGAGACCTTTGGCCAAGTAATGTGTATGTGCCTATCTGAAGTGCAACAATTCTTGCTTAAATAGAAATAATTCTCGAGTTTAGTATGGTAACTAGGGTTGTCATATTATAGATATGTTAATTTGGAAAAATCAAGTCCTGAGGTACATTGACATTGATTTGGCAAAGCCAACATTTGACTTTAAAATCAAAATTCAAAAAATAAAAAAATAAAAAAAATGTTTTGTCATACAAAGCCTTCAAGTTAAGGAAAGTATGTTGAACCTCCAAAGGACACATTGGGAAAAGGAAATGATTATTGGCAAGGTCATGAAGAAGCTACCAATTGACATGCTGAATCATAATTTGAAATGGATGTATCTCTACTGTTTGGGGCCTCCATTACTCATATTTTCAATATCCCAAAGATAAAAGCCATAAATGTGATGCATCCTATCATTCCAAAGCAAGGACTAATCAAGCATCTCAAAGGAGTCAATGAGAACACTTATGCTGATCACCTCGGTCTGTGAGTCGATGGAACAACTGTAAGTATTATTCATGCATATCATACATACATGAGCATATCACATTGCACTTTCTTGTCTTGTATTGTCTATTCCTTGTCAAAATGAACAGCAAACACCTTGTGAAGTAAACAATCAAAAGAAGATATCAAATCAGGGGGGCATGGAAAGCCCAGTGCTTGAGAAAGTTCTAGTAATTTTGCAAAGAGAAAAAATGAGTGCTTTTGCGAAGAACTAGACAACAAGAACATCAATCAGAGCCTGTGTAGAAAAATCATGGGTTTGAGCCTACACAGGGGGAAAAGTTTCTCCTTTTCAATTTTTAAGTTTATATACAAAATATTTTCAAGCTCACTTCTAATATTTTACCACACAGGGGGGCAAGGAGAGGATATAAGGTCCAATTAAAAATAGCTAAATTTTTGCAAAAAATAAGAACAAAAGAATGGAACATTAGAACTCTCAAAAGAATGAAGTTGCAAAAGACAAAGATCAGTCCCCCTAAAAGAGCTGAAGCAAGGGTAAAGACTCAATTTCCAAGGATGAAGATCCATTTTTAAAGGTGTAGACCCGATCTCAAAGGTTGAACATCCATTTTTAAGGGTGAAGACCCGATCCCAAAGGATGAAGATCCATTTTTAAGGGCGAAGACCCGATCTTGAAGGATGAAGATCCATTTTCTCAAGGGTGAAGACCCGATCTAAAAGGATGAAGATCCATTTTCAAGGGTGAAGACCCAATCTTAAAGGATGAAGATCCATTTTCAAGGGTGAAGACCTGATCTCAAAGGATGAAGATCCAATTTCAAGGGTGAAGACCCGATCTCAAAGGATGAAGATCCATTTTCAAGGGTGAAGACCCGATCTCCTAGGATGAAGATCGTTTTCAAGGGTGAAGACCCAATATCAAAGGATGAAGATCCATTTTCTCAAGGGTGAAGACCCGATCTCAAAGGATGAAGATTCATTTTCAAGGGTGAAGACCTGGGTCTTCACTCAAAGGATGAAGATCCATTTTCAAGGGTGAAGAACTGATCTCCAAGGATGAAGATCCATTTACAAGGATGAAAACCCGATCTCCAAGGATGAAGATCCATTGACAAGGGTGAAGACCAGATCTCCAAGGATGAAGATCCATTTTCCAACGATGAAGATCCATTTTGAGGGTGAAGAATCACAATGCATAGAACAGCCGGAGCAGTCAGACTTCTCAACTGATAAGAGATTAGTCAAACTCAGATATTAGCTCGGGTCCAGAACCCAAATTTTCCTTAGGTCCAGAACCTAGAATCTTTTCAAACTCAGAACTTAGCTCGGGTCCAGAACCCAAAATTTCCTTAGGTCTAGAACCTAGAATCTTTTCTAAGTCCAGAACTTAGCTCGGGTCTAGAACCCAAATTTTCCTTAGGTCTAGAACCTAGAATCTATTCTAAGTCCAGAACTTAGCTCGGGTCCAAAACCCAAATTATCCTTAGGTCCATAACCTATAATCTCTTCTAAGTCCAGAACTTAGCTCGGGTTCAGAACCCAAATTATCCTTAGGTCCAGAACCTAGAATCTTTTCTATGTCCAGAACTTAGCTCGAGTCCAGAACCCAAATTATACTTAGGTCAAGAACCTAGAATCTTTTCTAAGTCTAGAACTTAGCTCGAGTCCAGAACCCAAATTATCCTTACGTCCAGAACCTAAAATTACCCTTAGGTCTAGAGCCTAAAATTATCCTTGAGTCCAAAACTCGAACCGGGTCCAAAACCCAAAACCTCAACCATCTCAAAAATTAAGTCTTATTGCTTTTCACTCTCTTTTACTAAAGTCTCAGATCATTCAAGCAGGGGGTAAACTGTAGACCCTTAATTTTTGACCCAGTCCGGTCCAATATATTTTAATAAGTCCAAAATAATTTTTGTGTGGTCCAATATATTTTAATTAGTCCAAAACAATTTTTGTGTTATCTTAATTAAATAATATTTGCTTTAGTATTTAGCTTTTATAAAAAATAAAAAAATAAAAATAAAATAAAAATCGGCGATGAAAAATCGGTGAAAAAAAATTTCATCGCCGAAAAGGGGTTGGACAAAATGGCCCACAGGCAATATTTGCCCCCCGCAGCCCGCAAGCTCCTGCGGCAACTTTTTTTGCCAGCGAAAGTTTTTCACAGCAGTTTTTTTTCGCCAGCAAAATTTTTCTGACGCAAATTTTTCCGAAACCAAATTCAATTCGATTTTGGATTCCTTTTCTTAATTAATGTTAGATTCCATGAACAATTAAGATTAATCATCAAAATCTTCTATAAATAGGACTAAAAAACAACACAAAGAGGGGTGAACTGAGAAACTTTGAATCAATCATATTTTAAAAAATTCTTTCTGGCAGTGAAATCAATCAGACTTTTTGAGAGAAGAATAAGCAACCAAACAATCAATCCATCAAAGGAAGCAATCTTGCCTTTGTTCTTGTTCATCTAAGAAGTAATTTTTGGTGGAACCAACAAACGAAGGTATGAATATCAAATCTTTTTTCTTTACAGTAGCTTGAATCATTAAACTCTTTCTTTTGATTCTAAAAACCTTCGAACCCTAATTTATTTTTCTAAACCTTAGAACCTTAAATCGTCTTGCCTATTTCCAAAAACTTTATAAACTCTAAACTATTTTCCTCAATTCCAAAACCAAGACAGTAACCCCAAACTAGCAAATCTAAACCCTAAGTTTTCTTAAACCCTAATTCCCTAAAACTGTAAACCCTAATTTTTTAAACCCTAATCCTTAAAACCTTAAAATCTTATAAACCTAAATATTAAAACTCACACAATAAATCCAAAACAACAATCCAGTAACCAAAATCTATAAACCTAATATTTTAATATTCTAAAACCCTAATTTGATTCATGAAACCTTAATCCATTTTAATTTTCTTAAACCTTTACAGTAGCTAAGAATTATAAATCTTAACGTCCAGTAGCATTATTCATTCAAAAAATAACATTAGTTTCTTCTAATTTCAAAACCCTATTTTCTAAATTCTAAACCCTAAAATCTTAATTTTCAACACCGAAACCTACAATCCTAAAAGCCAATTTTTAAAATTTTCTGGGGTGCTGTCCCCTTGACCCCCGCCCGTTAATCGGCTAGCGGGACCGCCGTATGGGGTCGTCGAAGGGGTCAATATTCATTTGTGTATTATGAGTCCGCATATTTAACTTTCCTTTTTCCAATGCCCTAATTTAGTAATTAAAAATTCTAAAATCCTATTTTAAGATGCAAACCCTAAATTATATATTTATTACTTTATTTAATTTTAGGTTTGATTATGTAGTTTATTATATGCTTTGATTTATTTAATTTCAATGCTAGAGTTATTTAATTTATCATGGATGAATATTTATTATTTTGATTGATGTTTAATATCTTTGATGAATGATTTATTTATGATGAATGGTTATTTACTCCTATCGATTTATTTAGATTTCCAAATGTTGTAAGAGGTATGTTTTTACTTTGTGGGTACTCATTAGTTAAATATCATGTAATTTAAATTGCTTTTATATTTTAGGCCAATGTAAAGGGCATGTTTCTACCTTTTGGTGGGTGTCCTTTTAGTTTAGATGTGGATGATGTAAAGGACATGTTTCCATCCTCGAATGGGTGTCCATTTATTTATTTTGTTTGGACATTGCTTTAATTTTTAATATAACGATACTTTATTTCAATTGTTGCATGTAATATGGATAATATTGTTATACTTAAGAATTTTATAATATTAAGACCTGTAAAGGAGGCTGGCTCCAATAAACCGGGCGTTGTGGGGGTGCTGGGCCATTTCACACCTTCCCCACACGTACCCAACTTTTTGAACCCATTAGGGGGTTGGGGATTCCTTAGGAATCGAATCATCTACACCTTTCTTTTTTTTTTGGCTCATCCGAGTGGCGACTCCATTTTCTCCGGACTTAGGTCTGTGTTCTCTAAGGCCCCGAGCCTAAATAGTGCCGAAGTCGCAAGATCCATTCCACCAGGAGTGGGGGCAAAAATCCCAGCTCGCAACGTCCATGAACACACCCGCGTTGTTAAGCATGTCAAGTGTATAGTTTGCCCTAGATGGTTCTTATTCTTATTTTCTCATGTGTATCACTAAGTGAGTATGTATAATCACCTTTGGATTAGATTTTGAAGAGAATTGAGTTACCCAAGCCAAGGATTGAGGGATATCTTGGAAGAGGAGGTTGATAGAGTGGTGGTGTTGCTTTTAGAGGTAAGTACAAACTTTGAATGATTGCATACATTTACATGACATTGGGACTTAACACATTTGGTTGGAAAAATGTGTTAAGTTACTTAATATATTGTTGATGAATGAGAATATGTTATGATATGCATAATGTGAATTATGTTGATGTATCAAAGCAATTGAGTAATGTGTTATAAGTGAAAGGAAATGTGGAATAACGTGATGAGATATGTGAAAACATAATGTAACCAATTGATATTAATATAAAATAGAAGAATGAGAAAAGTGAGAAAATATGATATAATAAGCCAATGTGCCTAGTTGATTTATGAGAAAATGAGAAATGATTTGAGAATGGAATTATGAAAGAATTTGATAATGAGATAAATGAATAAATTGTGTGCCTAGTATGTTATTCAATTTTTAGAGTTCTGAGTTTGGCGGCATGCTTATGAATTGCTGGGCAAGTGAAAAGATCGGGTCACAAGCCGGGCCTAGCTTATAAATGTGATGTTTTTGGGGTGAAAAGACCGGGTCGTAAGCCTCAAAAACAAATCCTTGAAGCTAGACTGAGTGAAAAGACCGGGTCGTAAACTCAGATCTAGTTGGATTATCCATGGACATATATATTGCCAACGGGGCTAGACACAAGGTGTCAATATGGACCAAAGCAGTAACTCTGAAATTTGAATAGTATATTGGATTCTTTTTGGGCCCATGTTTGTCTTTGCTTTAATGTGAATTATGAAATATGATGCAAATGATTAATATATTGAGATATAATGTAATGAGTTGTTATATTCAAATGTGTTGTGCATTAGCATCACATTGATCTATATTGAATCAAAGTTTATACCACTAAGCTTTGGCTTGGCGCGATTGTGGTTCATCGCGCAGGTGACAGGGTAGATCTGGTTGTGTCGGAGAGCTCGTCTAGACCGAGTCAAGTCTAGGCTTGAGATTTTGAGATCAGTGTTGATTTTAGACCTCAAGATCAGAGATGAACTGCCAGCATGTATAAATTTCATATTTTTATACTTATTGATTTTGATGTATACATTTGTATATTCCGCTGCTTATTAAACAAATGTATTTTGGATAAACTTTTGGGTAATGATGATAAATATATATATATGTATTTTTAACAAGGAATGTTTTATCTATTACTATTTATAAATAAGTTAAATGCTTTAAGTTTACTCATATTGTTGAAATGATGATTCGATGTTAAAGTTTTAAATTTTGGTTTGGTTTAAGGAAAATGGTTTGTGACATTCTTGTATCCGGTATGCGTATACTACATATAGTGAGTATATGTGGTGTGCGTATATTAGGTATAAGGGTTTTACATATACAGTGGATTTCAACTTCCAAATTTATGGCTTCACTATAAACTTTCAATATTTGATTCTTAATTATGCAATAGACTAAGTAATAAAAGTAAACAATATAATTGATTAATAAGAGTCACACCTGCGTTATTGGCTCTACCAAAATAATTTCCTTGATCCAAGCTTCATTCCAAATATCTCAGTGTCTTCACCGAAGCTGGGCTTTAATGGTGCTAGAGTTTGCTCAAATCAAATAACTTTTGTTTGAGTGGGATAATCCAAAGATTAGCTACTATCTCTTTCATTTTGATTTGTTTCTACTCTCTGTTTAATAGCTCACTTTTTTAATCATTCCGGCTCTCTCTTGTTCTTTCTTTGTTTTTCTTTTTTTTTTCTCCCCCCTGCGGCTCTTAATCCACGTATTTATAATATAATCCTAGGGCTTCATTCTATTTTTAAAAACCTAAACCTACTATAAAACCTCCTCTTTTAATTTAATCCTGATTAGGACAATTAAACAAGCTAATATTAAGTGACCATATCGAATTAGGTGTCCAATTCGATATGGCCTAGCCTTAGAACGAATTTAATCAAGTTAAATTTGATATGAGGTGGCTCATATTGAATTTAACTTGAACAAATTCGTTATGAGTCAAGCTCATAACGAAAGGACATAAATAGTGGCCAATCATCTTTCATTTTGGGTCGGTTTAGCTTTTGAATCAAACCATAATTTGTTTTGGGTTTTTAATTGGGTCCAGACTTGATTTGGGCCTCAAAAAGTGAATTAAATTTAACTAGGGGCCTTATGATTGAAAGTTAACTTGATTCAACATTTTTAATTAGAACAAAATTCATACTGAGCCAAAATTAGGGGTCTGCAGTTCTGGACTCATGAGTGATTTGAGTTATAGACCAGGATCAATTTTGGGTTCTGGACCCATGATTTGTTCGGCTGACCTTCTGCCAGTTGAGAGTTTTGGCTTTCTTCTAGGAATCAATTTCAACTCTTTTAGCTGACTGACCTTCTATCTATTGAGGGTTCTGGCTTTCTTCTAGCTAAACAATTTCAACTCTTCTAGCTAGTTGACCTTCTGTCAGTTAAGAGTTTTGGCTTTCTTCTAGCCAAACAATTTCAACTCTTTTAGCTGGTTGACCTTATGTCAGTTAAGAGCTCTTGCTTTCTTTTAGCCAATCAATTTTAGCTCTTCTAGCTGGCTGACCTTCTGTCAGTTGAGAGTTCTAGCTTTCTTCTAGCTAATCAATTTCAGCTCTTCTAGCTGACTGATGGTATGGTCGGACTTTCATGGTACGGTGAGATTTTGAGAGTACTCTCCACCGTGAAATCTTTTGTGTCTTTTGGCTATTTTCGTCATCAAGGGTCCAGTCTGTCTTTTGCATGGTCCGATCGAACTTCTTCAAATTTCTTCAAAAGAATTAAGTTCCTGAAAAATGAAACTTTGTGCAAGTGTTAGATAAATTCAATTTGATTGCCTAAGATTAAAAATAGAAGGGTTTGGTTAACAGCAGCCATTGTATTTGCTCTAAAAATAATACTCAAGTCAGAAGTTGTTACATCTCCACTCAATAAGTGGAAGCCATGTGGACTAGCCGTTGGAAGAACATTAAGCAAAAATTCAATCAATCCGATCGGACCATGCATAATTCCTACCGGACTTCTGTATCTCCGATCGGACCTTGAATATTTCGACCATGAAAGTGCTATGGCAGAGAAATTAGTAGAAAATAAGAATCAAACATGTTGGTCCCAACTTCAAACGACTAATTCTTGCTTGAAGGTTATAAATACCTTATGTAACTTAATTTTTAAGAAGTTTTGTGAAGTATTTTCAAGTTTTGTGATTGTAATAGCCTCATTGAACATCTTTCTTTCTTTTGCATAAAAATCAATCTTTGTATTCATTCAGTGTTAGGTGTGAGCATTAAACACCATCTTAAGTTTGAGTATGAGCTTGGAAACACTTAGGTTGTGAGAGTTAGTCTAGGAAAGCAATAATGTCATGGTGGAGAGTACTCCCAAATATTCCCAAATAGTCTATTAGGATACTTCTTGCATTTGCATGTCTCATGAATTTTAAACTTTTTCAAATGTATGTTAAAAGTGCATTTCTTAATGGATTTATCAATGAAGAAGTTTATGTTGAACAACCTCCCAGTTTTGAAGATTATAGATTTCCAAATCATGTTTTAAACTCACAAAAGAACTATACGGATTGAAACAAGCTCCAAGAGCTTGGTACGATAGACTTAGTGCATATTTGCTTAAAAATAATTTTTCAAAAGGAAAAGTTGACACAACTCTTTTTGTTAAAAAGAATAGACATAATATATTAATTGTGTTAATTTATGTTGATGACATTATTTTGTGCTACTAATAAATCATTGTGTAAAGAATTTGCTTCTTGTATGACTAAAAAATTTGAAATGAGCATGATGGGTGAACTCAAATTCTTCGTTGGACTACAAATCAAGAAATGCAAAGATGGGATCTTCATTAATCAATCCAAATACATGAGGGAACTGCTTAAGAAATTTGGAATGAATGGTTGCAAGCCTAGCAAAACTCCCATGAGTACATCTCTAAAGCTTGACAAGGATGAAAGTGGTAAGGTAGTAGATGAGAAGAGATATCAAGATATTGTCAGATCCTTACTTTACTTAACCACATCTAGACCCGATATAATGTATAGTGTTTGTTTATGTGCTAGATTTCAATCATGCCCTAGGGAATCTCATTTCAATGCTACTAAATGAATTTTAAAATACTTGAATGGCATATTGCATCTAGGACTTTGGTCTCCTAGGAATACATCATTGGACATATTAGGTTTCTCAGATGCCGAGTATACCAATAGTCTTTTGGATAGAAAGAGTACGACAGGGGCATGTCATTTTCTTGGTGAATTTCTAGTTTCTTGGTTTAGCAAGAAACAAGTGTTGGTTGCTCTATCTACCACTGAGGCCGAATATGTTGCTGCATGTTTTTGTTGCACTCAAGTGCTTTGGATGAAACAATAATTATTAGACTATGGAAAAACATTTGAACACATCCCCATTAAGTGTGATAACACTAGTCCATAAACTTATCCAAAAATCCAATTCAACATTCTAGGTCAAATATATAGACATTGGGCATCACTTCTTAAAAGACAATGTCCAAAACCAAAATGTGATCTTAGAATTCATTGATACAAAAAATCAACTTGCTGACATATTTACCAAGCCCCTAAATGAAGAAAGGATGAACTTCATAAAACAACACTTAGGAATGATGGACGGAAGCACAATTTCATAAGTTTAAAACTACTTGAAAAATTATTTTACCTAATCAAAAATTTCAAATCTTTATCTATTTTTTTATCAAATATTTGTACCTCTATCTTTAAAAACATCCTTTGCTTCGACAATTTTGATTTTTGATAGTTTACCAATCAGACCAACACTGAGTCCGATCATACTTATTAAAAATTCTTGATTTCAATTTTTTCTGCAAAAGTATGACCGTACTTTTTATGGTATGACCAGAATTTTTCAAAATTTTATGACTGTTATGCCTAAAAGCTTAATTCCATTCGAACTCTTACATAGTCAGACCATACATTTTAAATTTTCTAAAAATCACCACCGGAGTTTTGGTAGTCCGACCGCACTTTGCCTCTGCATTTAAAATTTTTCTATCCATTGGAACTTTGTCAAACGTTACAATTTTGTCTCCAACAGCTATAAACGACTAGTTTCCATCCAAAACACTATAAATACCCCCCCCCCCCCTCAAATCAGTTTTTACACTCTTTTAACTAATTCTAAACATTCAAACACTAAAAACACTCAAATTTACTCAAATCAAACACTCCTCTTCATGTACTTCTCTCTTGAACTGAACATGGCACCAAAAGAATACAAGAAGAAGGCCTCTAGATCTGAAAAAGGGAAGGGAATTGCTGCCCCTTCTTAACAAGAGGAAGCTCCAAGAAGAAGCCACAAGATTCGGTTCAAGGATGAGAAAGAAAGACTAAGGTATACAATTTTAAAAGACAAACCTATAGAACCAAACCGTCTCTTCTCTTTCCTCACTCTAGAGTCATTAGGAATTGAAAATGATATTAAAGGATGTCATAGAACCTTGGGGTGGGAAAAGTTTGTGTTCTTGGAGCTAGATGACCTCGGTTGGGAATATTTGACAAAGGAATTCCTAATAACCTTGGTTGTTAGCAAAAAGAGCACTAACCCTTTAGGTTACTATAGTATTTCCTTTAGACTATTTAACTAAGAGTATGGCCTTAACCTAGAGGACTTTTCATCTATTTAGGGCTTTTAAACTGAAGGCATTTCTTAAATCTCTACCTCTCCCCTAACTCCTAAAGCACAATTGGAATTTTGGAAAGAAATTTCCATTAAAACCTCTCTCTCCACAAATAATCCAATGCCAATAACCTTAGAACTCTTACCTATTGGATGTTACATAAGATTGTTACTACACCATTAGTACTAGGGGTGAGAGCAATGAGAAAGTCACCTAAAAGGACTTATGCTTCCTTTTCTGTTTGATTAGAGGTCATTCCATTATTATGGAAAATTTTCTTATTGGCACTTTCCTACATATTAGGAAAACCAAGCAAAGTATGTTGGTGCTCTTACACCATCAAACAAAACAAGCATCTTCAATCCTCTAGATCCCACCAAAAAAATCCATAAACATAGGGTATTTCAAACATGCCAAGTGTATTAGGGATGATGATGGGAAATATGTCTATCTACTAGTAGCACTAGGTGCTAAGGCTCAACAAAGGAAAAGACCTAGGATTATTGAGGAAGCTGAGGAGACTTTCCAAATGGAATTCCCTAGAACCCCAACCACTAGACCTCAATCCTCCATCCTTTAAATTCTTCAAGATATCCAAGGTCAAATGAGTTCACAAAGCTCAAGGATTAACAAGATCACAAGTGACATCTCTCATCTTCATCTTGATATTCAAACCATCCAAGAAGCATTAGGTTTACCAAAATGCTTTGAAGATGAACCTAGCTTGTCACCCTCTATCTATGACTCCTATCCTGAAGAAGAAGAAGGAGAAATTACTACCTCTCAACCAAGAGAAGGAGAACATGGAGAAGAGGAACAGGAAAAAGAAGAGGGAGATGAAGAAGAAGAAGAGGATGAAGGAAGTGATAATGATTATTAGAATGTTTTTTAAATTTCCTTTGTATGTTTAATTTTCCATCTAATGAAATCATTTTGAATTCTACCTAATTGTCATTGTCTAATTGAATTTATCCTAATTGAACTCTAAATTTTGATTCACTTTTGCCTTTGTCAAAGGGGGAGAACAAACTTAAAATTAAATAATAAAACTTAAAAACTTGAATGCCCTTAGATGGAAAAAATTAAAAATGCACAAATTGCATTTGAATAACAAAAATAAACATAGCACTCATTAAGGGGGAGCATACTAAGAGCATGCTAAGCATTTGTATACACCTTTAAAATGTTTTAAAGCTTTTAAATTCAATTCAATTGCCAAAGTCAAAAAGGGGGAGATTGTTAACCAAACCCTCCTATTTTTTATCTTAGGCAATCAAATTGAATTTACCTAACACTTGCACCAAGTTTCATTTTGCAGGAACTTAATTCTTTTGAAGAAATTTGAAGAATTCTAATCAAACCATACAAAAGACTGACTGGACCCTTAATGACGAAAATAGCCAAATGACACAGAAGCTTTCACGGTGAAGAGTACTCCCAAAATCTCACCATAACATGAAAGTCTGACCGCACCATCAGTCATTCCGACCAGACCATGGATGACCAAAAAAGGTAAATCACACAGAAGGTTTCACAGTCATGTAATATCCCTAAGTGTGCTTAGAAGTTATGATAATGTTGTTATTATTGAATTGAGTGTGTGATTGATAAGTGGTAATTATGTTGTTTGAAGAAAAGCATTGTGTAGAGTGAAGTGTATATGTTGTGTATATGGTCATATATATATAATATAAGTTGGTCAAAGGGGCTTGGTCAAGGGAAGAGGATATTTTATTTGTGATTGTGAAATTACCAACATGGGCTTGTAAAAGACAAAGGTTTAGTTATATGGTTGAGGGTAGTTTAGTAATTTTCTTTTGGAAGGGTATTTAATGCCTATTGACTTTGTGTTTTCTTCATCATTTCTTCTTCTTCTTCTTGTTGATGGCCGGCTCACTCAAAGACAAAGGAAAGCAAGAGAGCAAGTGATGATTTTGGAATTTTAAGCTCAAGAGTGAAGGAAGATCTCAAGTATACAAGTTGGAATTTCAAGAATTTCATGATTTTAGTAAGTTTTCTCTTGTTTGCCTTTGTTATTTTTGAAGATGTGTGTGAGTTGAGTTAGGGTTATTGATAGTATGATTAAGTGTGTTGATGATTTGTTGATTAGAGTTGTGTTTAGTGAATATTTTTCTGTTTTACAATTAGTAAAGGCTGTGACTTGTATGATTTTTAATTAATTATAGAAAAATGTTCTTGAACTGAATTTTTGATATGTTGTGCCTCTATAAGTCTAGAATGACTGAAAAATATGTTGATTCGATTTTGGAATGGTTATGAGTTTAGAAAGATTATTTTTATTAGACCTGTTCCAGCAGGTACCTTAACTGAGACAGCTATATTTCGGGATTTTTAATAAAATGTAGAAAAATCATATCCAATTGAATTTTGGATATGTTGTTGCTTAGTGAGTCTAGTATTTGAGAAAAATAATTTGGAACCACGTTGATTGAATTTGATTTATGGAATTCACAAAGTTCAGAACTGCTGCCAGGATGCAGGGCAATTGGGGCAGTCTGGTTAGGTGAACTATTTGACCAAGATTTTGTGTTCAGTTTGATCTGAAATTTTAAAGGAATGATTTTAAGATACAAAACTAAATTCTGTAAAAATTTTAGAATTTTTAGTAAAGTATATTATTTTATACAATTTTTCAAAATAAGGATAAAATGGAGTCTAAAACTAGAATGTACTATTCATATGGTCATTTTGCTTATATTCCTTTTGGATTAGGTTGTGAAGAGGTTGAATTGCCCTAATTTGTGAAGTGAAGAACTATTGAGTGGAGAAGAGTTTAGAGTGGTGTGAAATGTTATTAAGGTAAGTACCAATGTTGCAAGATGGCATTGTTAATGCATATCACTAATGTATTTTGATGTGTTTATATCATTAATGATATGTATATATATATAATTGTGTTATGGGAAAATGAAAGATGTGAATGATTTGATGAATATTAATGTATGAGAATACAATTGATTGAGTATAATTAAATAATGTTAGGTAAATTATTACATTGTTAATCTAATGTGACTTGTATAGTGTGAAAGAGAAGAGGATCATTCAACAAGGTATGAGCTATGCAAATTTATTATGATAAACACTTTTATGAAGAATTACTTTAATGTACTTTGTAATGTTATAGCAATGATGCTATATGTATAATGTGAATCATGTGATTGAATAATGATATGTTCATTTGGTTAATGTAATTGATGTTGAGTATTATAATGATGATGCACATGATACTATATGAACAATACTATGTTTTGTGTATTATGAATCTTGTGAATTGTATTGTGCTATATGAATAAGGTACTTTGTAATGTTATAGCAATGATGTTATATGTATCATATGGATTGAGATAGGATATGTTGTGAAGCCATTGTAATTGGCCATGATGATTCAAATGTGAGATGAAGCCATTGTGATTGGCTATGATGATCTAATTGAAAGAAACAAGGCATGTTTGCCTAGATGATAATGAACATTGAGATTGAAATTGATAATGAAACAATAAGTGAAATATGTGTTTAATGTGTTATTTAGTCTTCAGAGTTCTGGGTTTGGAGGCATGCCTATAAAATGAAAAAGGTAACAGTCTTGCCGGGTTGAGGATCTCTTCAAATTGAGTTGAATTGAGGTCCAAGAGACTGGGTCTGTTACACTATTAGAATTGTGAATATGAAATATATGATTGGTAACAGTCTTGCCGGGTTGAGGATCTCCTCATGATGAGTTGATGGTCCAAGAGACTGGGTCTGTTACACTATCCATGGATAGAAATATTGATATATGATGCCTACAGGCTTGATGATTATGATTATAGACCAAAGCAGTAACTCTGAACTCTGAATAACATAGTTGTGTCTGTTGGGCCCGAGTCTGTCTTTGTTGTCAATGTGATATACAAATGTTGAAAGAAATGGATAATGAAATCTTTGGTATACTTCATTGGACATGTGATTGATGATATGTAATATGTGCGTTGAAATATTGATTATGAGCACTAGTGATGAATCATTAATGTTGAATTGTGAATAAAGAAATGTTATGATTGGTATGATGTATAATGTGTGTATTAGCATTGATTGTGAATTCAATTGATCAATTGTGGTTGATGACAATGATTGTCTTAATTGGAAATGTGACTTATGATTAGTATGATGTATAATGTGTGTATTGAGATGTTGATTGTGAATATTAGTGATGGGTTGGACTTGGTAGAAATGCTATGTTTATATGTGTATAAGATAGGAGATTAGTTGAAAGATATGAAAGGTGCAAATGAATAGGGATAAACTTAATAAGAACTAAAAGTATATGGAATTGAGATATCTTTATATGTTAGTGTTTCCATGATATATGTTTGTATTTTATATTTGTACTACTAAGCTTTCGAGCTTAGCGCGGATGTATTATCGCGCAGGTAGCTTGGTGGAAGATATGAAGTCTTTTGGTAGGCCACGAGAAGAGTAAGATTTTGTCGAGACCAACTAGAGGGTAATGCATACATGTATCCACTTTAAGTATGTTATATTATATGTATAAATGAAGTTTTGATAAAGACAATAATTTGTAAGTGTTCTTTAAATTGACCTATTATGGTTTGAATTTTGTTACAGGTATTGAAAGGTAAAAAAAAAAAAAGTGGCATCCTTATACTTTATATACTTACTGTATGTATACTAGGTATATGTATAGTATTTATATGGAGTATTGGGGTGTTACAATTATTTTTGTATCAGAGCTTAGGTTCGAGATTCTCGGCCTAAGTAAAATTAAAAAGAAAAAGTTTTGAAACGCTTAAAATGAATTAAAAAGAAGAGTTTTGAAAATGAAATTTGTAATACATGCATATGCATTCACACCTAGGTTGGTCTCGGAGGTGGCATTATATGATTTATAGTATATCTGTGTTATATGAGATGGATGTTAATGTGTGAATGATATGATGTTATGAGAAAATTGTTTTGTTGTAATGTGAGATGTTGAGGCATGATTACTTAACTTGCTTGTGAAAAAAGAAATGAATTTTAAAAAAAATATATATTGATAAGTTTAATGAACGGACCTATCTGTCTCCTGCGGAACCATGCGGATCCATTGGAATGGGCAACCGAACTTGGACAACCGACCTGGTTGGGGAAGGGTACGTATATAAAGTCATAGTTGTTGGCTATAATGATAAATTTAAATAAGTATAATGAATGATATGAATTTATATAAGTCTAATTGATAATTAAAAATGGAAATTTATGCAAGTAAAGTGAAGTGTTAAATGTGTTGAAGCATAAAGAAATGAAAAGGAAAATAATATTGAATGAGTTGATTAGTAAAGACAAGGTATGATTATTTAAAGTTTGGGGTATATATATAAAGTTAATGTATTGTTTAAAGGAAAAAAGAGATGATATTGGTTATGTAAGAATATAAATTGGTATGGTTATTTTAATGTAAACATTGTGAATTCAAGGTTAGAAATGTGAGATGCTTGGATATTGTGAAAGCTCATGGTAATGGTAATAATACGTGATATTTGAGATTTTTCGAAATGAGCTTAATAATTGGGGAAGAAATATGTGTTGATATTGCTTTATGATATATATATATATATATATATCCGAGATGTTTTTAAAGTTGATTTTAAGAAAAGATGAGTTTGGTAAATTGAAGGTTTAAGCGAAGTAGTAAGTTGAAAAGTTAAAGTTCTACTAGAAACTGATAAAGATTGATTGGATATTGATGGTTTAATGTATATTCAATACCTGAGCCAGGTGAAATGATTAATATTGCACATGAAAGTATTATGAATTAAGTAATGTGATTGATGGTATGAGAATTTGTTTTGAAGTAAAAAGAGAAATAGATAAGCAAATGAAAAAGAGCTATTTTAAGTCATTTTATTGCAAAAATATATATATATATATATTAAATGTTTTTTTTAAGATGAAAGTAAAAGAGATGTCACATTGGGAATGTTACCAAGATGGATGTGAAGTGTTATTATAGTCAGAATATATATTTGTAGTGTGATTAAATACTTTTTATCATATTGGAAGAATGAGAATAATAGTATTTAAAAGAAAGTGATAAACACTAAATTTGTAGTGAATGTATGAAAAAGGAAAATAAAAATCAGAGCATATAATTAAGTGTATAGGAGCTATTAGGCTCAATGTGTATATTATTAGGTGTAATGTACATATGTATAAATATATGAGTAAAATATATATATACGTTGAATGGTAAACAAACGGATATAAAGATGATATATTAAATGCATTTCAAAATAAAGGTGAGAGAGATGTCACCTTAGTAAGGTGACTAAGAATTTGTGAAGTATTATTATGGTTAGGAAATATATATGTGTTGAGTTGATAAATAATTTAAGTTATGTCAAAAAGGGGTAAGAATGATGTTGATTAAGGAAAAGTAATAAATGTTAAATTGTGTTAAAGATATGTAAAAGAGGAATTATATATAATTGTATGACTATGTGTATACATGTATGGAAAATGTGGAATGAGCTTTTCGATATGAATGTAAATGAAAATGTAAGAAATGTGGAAAGCAAGTCATATTGTGAATGTGACCTAAGTATGTGAATGTGATATAATTATTTGTTTAGTGGTGTGGAGAATAATAGGGCATGTATCAGTGGATCTATGAGAGAATAGGTTTTAACCTATGTAGAGTTAGATTATGGGATGAAATGGAGAGTGAGAAAGGACTCAAGTAACACTAGAAGATGAAATTGTTATGATAATAACTGAGTTAAACTATCATATAATGTTTCCTGGATTAAGGATTTTGTTTGTAGAAATTCTATATGTATAAGTATATAATAAAAAAAAAGTATACTGTATGAAAAGTGTTACAAGAGATAAATTAGAAGTGGAGTAATAAATGGAATTTGTATATGATTAAATGTTGTGTATAAAGATGTTATAGATAATATTGTTGATGTGAGTTAGACTAATGATAATCGTATGTTCAAGAGAAAATTTATGGAGATGGAGTTGAAATGTGTTAACTCTTGGTGTAGTATAAGTGTGGAGAATGGATATATAATTCTGGTGATACAACTAAATAGTGTAATTAAAAAGTTTGGATACAGAATAATCGAGAAACAGTATTGATTTATGAGTTACAGGTGTGTGACCATTCATCTCCTATGGCTATATGATTTGGTTAGTATGTGTAGCCGGTTAATTTTAGTATCCATAAATTTGGGACTGAGACAATATGACTGTAGTACAAATTGGTGAGATTGAAAATTTTGTTTAAGAAGCATAGTTAAAAAGTTATTATAAGATTTGGTGGGAACTATACTAATATGATTTGAAGTGATTTGTTATCACAATAATTTGATTGAATATGGATTGGAAGAGATCAAGAAATTGTATATAAGTTTGCCCTAATTGAATTAGATCATATATACATATATGAATATGGTGCAATTTCATGATAAGTTAAATAAATTAATCATTGGATGGAATTGAACAAGATGGGAAAGTGGATATATTGTGTAAGATAAATCAATTGATCTGGATTGGATTAAGATTATGAATTATTCTTGAGATTTAATATCTATAGTTGTATTAAGAATGTAATTATTTACATGGCAATGTATATGATGTAAAATATTAAAGTGTGAATGGACATGAATGAATGGAGTCATAGTAGTTATAAATCAGGATAAAAAGGGAAAAGATTGGTTATTTATAAAATAAGTTGAAAGGTAATGTATTAATATGTAAGTTAAGAGAAAAGCATGCTAAAGAGGTAACTCCATTTGTGGAAAATAAGGATCTTGTTATCCATTGAGGGATTGATAAATGTCTATTTAGACAGTGATTGTAATGATGGGATAATTAATGCTAAGACATAACCAATGATTTTTAAGGTTAAAGTTAAAAGAGTAATCATAAAGAGATGAAGGAACAATATATATTAAATATAAAGATTGGATGAAGTATAAGTGTACTATAAAATGATCTGATTCTGGTATAAAGATAGTAATAGGAAGTGTAATAAGTTTTTTTGAATGTTTGATCAATGAAGTAACAAGATATATAAACCTATAGAATGATGAGTTATCGAATTTAAAGAAGATTGTTGATTCTATAGGAAAGAGTTGAAGTTATATGATTTGGTGACATAGTAACTTAAACATATAATTAACTTCATATGGAAGTTAAGATAGTATGTTGTTAAGAATCAATTGTTACGATATTGATAATTTCGAGGACGAAATTTTCTTTTTAGAGGGGGAGAATTGTAATATCCCTAAGTGTGCTTAGAAGTTATGATAATGTTGTTATTATTGAATTGAGTGTGTGATTGATAAGTGGTAATTATATTGTTTGAAGAAAAGCATTGTGTAGAGTGAAGTGTATATGTTGTGTATATGGTCATATATATATAATATAAGTTGGTCAAAGGGGCTTGGTCAAGGGAAGAGGATATTTTATTTGTGATTGTGAAATTACCAACATGGGCTTGTAAAAGACAAAGGTTTAGTTATATGGTTGAGGGTAGTTTAGTAATTTTCTTTTGGAAGGGTATTTAATGCCTATTGACTTTGTGTTTTCTTCATCATTTCTTCTTCTTCTTCTTGTTGATGGCCGGCTCACTCAAAGACAAAGGAAAGCAAGAGAGCAAGTGATGATTTTGGAATTTTAAGCTCAAGAGTGAAGGAAGATCTCAAGTATACAAGTTGAAATTTCAAGAATTTCATGATTTTAGTAAGTTTTCTCTTGTTTGCCTTTGTTATTTTTGAAGATGTGTGTGAGTTGAGTTAGGGCTATTGATAGTATGATTAAGTGTGTTGATGATTTGTTGATTAGAGTTGTGTTTAGTGAATATTTTTCTGTTTTACAATTAGTAAAGGCTGTGACTTGTATGATTTTTAATTAATTATAGAAAAATGTTCTTGAACTGAATTTTTGATATGTTGTGCCTCTATAAGTCTAGAATGACTGAAAAATATGTTGATTCGATTTTGGAATGGTTATGAGTTTAGAAAGATTATTTTTATTAGACCTGTTCCAGCAGGTACCTTAACTGAGACAGCTATATTTCGGGATTTTTAATAAAATGTAGAAAAATCATATCCAATTGAATTTTGGATATGTTGTTGCTTAGTGAGTCTAGTATTTGAGAAAAATAATTTGGAACCACGTTGATTGAATTTGATTTATGAAATTCACAAAGTTCAGAACTGCTGCCAGGATGCAGGGCAATTGGGGCAGTCTGGTTAGGTGAACTATTTGACCAAGATTTGTGTTCAGTTTGATCTGAAATTTTAAAGGAATGATTTTAAGATACAAAACTAAATTCTGTAAAAATTTTAGAATTTTTAGTAAAGTAGATTATTTTATACAATTTTTCAAAATAAGGATAAAATGGAGTCTAAAACCAGAATGTACTATTCATATGGTCATTTTGCTTATATTCCTTTTGGATTAGGTTGTGAAGAGGTTGAATTGCCCTAATTTGTGAAGTGAAGAACTATTGAGTGGAGAAGAGTTTAGAGTGGTGTGAAATGTTATTAAGGTAAGTACCAATGTTGCAAGATGGCATTGTTAATGCATATCACTAATGTATTTTGATGTGTTTATATCATTAATGATATGTATATATATATAATTGTGTTATGGGAAAATGAAAGATGTGAATGATTTGATGAATATTAATGTATGAGAATACAATTGATTGAGTATAATTAAATAATGTTAGGTAAATTATTACATTGTTAATCTAATGTGACTTGTATAGTGTGAAAGAGAAGAGGATCATTCAACAAGGTATGAGCTATGCAAATTTATTATGATAAACACTTTTATGAAGAATTACTTTAATGTACTTTGTAATGTTATAGCAATGATGCTATATGTATAATGTGAATCATGTGATTGAATAATGATATGTTCATTTGGTTAATGTAATTGATGTTGAGTATTATAATGATGATGCACATGATACTATATGAACAATACTATGTTTTGTGTATTATGAATCTTGTGAATTGTATTGTGCTATATGAATAAGGTACTTTGTAATGTTATAGCAATGATGTTATATGTATCATATGGATTGAGATAGGATATGTTGTGAAGCCATTGTAATTGGCCATGATGATTCAAATGTGAGATGAAGCCATTGTGATTGGCTATGATGATCTAATTGAAAGAAACAAGGCATGTTTGCCTAGATGATAATGAACATTGAGATTGAAATTGATAATGAAACAATAAGTGAAATATGTGTTTAATGTGTTATTTAGTCTTCAGAGTTCTGGGTTTGGAGGCATGCCTATAAAATGAAAAAGATAACAGTCTTGCCGGGTTGAGGATCTCTTCAAATTGAGTTGAATTGAGGTCCAAGAGACTGGGTCTGTTACACTATGAGAATTGTGAATATGAAATATATGATTGGTAACAGTCTTGCCGGGTTGAGGATCTCCTCATGATGAGTTGATGGTCCAAGAGACTGGGTCTGTTACACTATCCATGGATAGAAATATTGATATATGATGCCTACGGGCTTGATGATTATGATTATAGACCAAAGCAGTAACTCTGAACTCTGAATAACATAGTGGTGTCTGTTGGGCCCGAGTCTGTCTTTGTTGTCAATGTGATATACAAATGTTGAAAGAAATGGATAATGAAATCTTTGGTATACTTCATTGGACATGTGATTGATGATATGTAATATGTGCGTTGAAATATTGATTATGAGCACTAGTGATGAATCATTAATGTTGAATTGTGAATAAAGAAATGTTATGATTGGTATGATGTATAATGTGTGTATTAGCATTGATTGTGAATTCAATTGATGAATTGTGGTTGATGACAATGATTGTCTTAATTGGAAATGTGACTTATGATTAGTATGATCTATAATGTGTGTATTGAGATGTTGATTGTGAATATTAGTGATGGGTTGGACTTGGTAGAAATGCTATGTTTATATGTGTATAAGATAGGAGATTAGTTGAAAGATATGAAAGGTGCAAATGAATAGGGATAAACTTAATAAGAACTAAAAGTATATGGAATTGAGATATCTTTATATGTTAGTGTTTCCATGATATATGTTTGTATTTTATATTTGTACTACTAAGCTTTCGAGCTTAGCGTGGATGTATTATCGCACAGGTAGCTTGGTGGAAGATATGAAGTCTTTTGGTAGGCCACGAGAAGAGTAAGATTTTGTCGAGACCAACTAGAGGGTAATGCATACATGTATCCACTTTAAGTATGTTATATTATATGTATAAATGAAGTTTTGATAAAGACAATAATTTGTAAGTGTTCTTTAAATTGACCTATTATGGTTTGAATTTTGTTACAGGTATTGAAAGGTAAAAAAAAAAAAAAAAAGTGGCATCCTTATACTTTATATACTTACTCTATGTATACTAGGTATATGTATAGTATTTATATGGAGTATTGGGGTGTTACAAGTCAGAAGTACTCTCATTTTCTCAGAGTACCACAAAAGTCCAACCGGACTAAAGTAAATTTCGATCGGACCTTTCAAAGCAATTTTTCCTTTAAACATCCAGTAGGTTTCCTGGTTGAAGGTATGCCCAAGAATTGAATGGACCGAGTAAAGTCTGACCGGACCTAATGCAGGCCTGGCTAGACCATTTAAATAATACTCAAGTCAGAAGCCATTACATCTTCACTCAATAAGTGGAAGCCATGTGAACCAGCCGTTGG
Organism: Garcia nutans; assembly: GCA_947685225.1. NCBI lineage: Eukaryota > Viridiplantae > Streptophyta > Magnoliopsida > Malpighiales > Euphorbiaceae > Garcia > Garcia nutans. The sequence continues at coordinate 33,126,409 of CANTUV010000005.1, read as the reverse complement.
AAGAGCATTAAGCAGAAATTCAATTAATCTGATCAGACCATGCATAATTTTGACCAGACTTTTGTATCTCCGACCGAACCTTGAATATTTTGACCATGAAAGTTCTATGGCAGAGAAATTAGTGAAAGACAAGAATCAAACATGTTGGTCCCAACTTCAAATGGCTAATTCTTGCTTGAAGGCTATAAATACCTTATGTAACTTTATTGTTAAGAAGTTTTGTGAAGTATTTTCAAGTTTTGTGATTGTAATAGCCTCATTGATCATCTTTCTTTCTTTTACATCAAAATCAACCTTTGTATTCATTAAGTGTTGGGTGTGAGCATTAAACACCATCTTTAAGTTTGAGTGTGAGCTTGGAAACACTTAGGTTGTGAGAGTTAGCCTAGGAAAACTCTTGTAAGGGTTATTGTGAGCGGGGATTTTTGCCCCCACTCCTACATGGAATGGTTCTTCTGACTTCGGCACTATTAAGCTCAGGGCCTTAGAGAACACAGACCTAAACTCGGAGAAAATGGAGTCACCACCCAGACTAGCCAAGAAAAAGAAATGGGTGGATGACTCGATTCCTAAGGAATCCCCAATCCCTAATGGGTTCGAAAAGTTGGGTACATGTGGAGAAGGTGAGAATGACCCAACACCCTCACAACACTCAATTCATTGAAATCGGCCTCCTTTTATGTCTTAATATAATAAAATTCTTAATTAATACAATATTATCCATACTATATGCGATCAAAAGAATAAATAATTACTTTATTAAAATCACAATAAGTTTAAACAAAACAAACAAATAGGCACCCATCCAATGTCCAAAAGAAAATAAATAAAATAGGATACCCACCAATTGGTGGAAACGTATCATTTACATTGATCTAGAACTTGAAATAAATTAAATTACATGATGCTCAATACATGAGGTACCCATAACATGGAAACATACCTCTTACAATTTTTGAAACCAAAATTAGCCAATGAAAACAATCAACCATTCATCATAAAATAAACCATTCATCATAGATTAAATAAACCATCATAAAATAATCCATTCATCATAGATTGAATAAATGATCATAAAATAAACCATTCATCATAGATTAAATAAACCATCAATCAAAACATATAATAAACATGCATCTAACTTAAATAAAGTAATAAATATACAAATTTAGGTTTACATTTTGAACTAGAGTTTCTTGAATAAGGTTTAGAGAGTTATTGGTCTAAAACTTAAGATTTTAGGGTTTTGGAAGTTTTGTGAAAATAATATAAAGGTTTAAGGTTTAAGTAAATAAGATTGGTGCTTATGAAAATAAGATTAAAGCTTGGATTTTTGGAAGGAGTAAGCTATTATGATAATTTGGAAAACAGAATTAACATTATTATTATTATTATTTAATAAAACAAAGCTACTGTAAAAGTTTGAAAAAAATAATTAATCAGGGTTTTATTTATTTTTCTATAAAAGAGATTAGGGAAGAAAAGGTTTAAGTAAATCAAATTGGAGTTTAGGGCTCATATCATGCAATTAGGGTTTAGGAAGGAATAATTTAGCATTTGGAAGTTTATGAAATAAGATTAAATAAGCTACTGTAATAATTAAGTAAAAATCATATACTGAAGCAAATAACAAATAACAAATAACTTGAGCTTGTCGGTGACTGAATTTATTTTACATGGATAACAAATAACATCAACAACTCAGGCTCCACATGAACTAATATGAATTAAAACAAAGGACTTCAACTTAGTGAAATTAATTCAAATAAATAACAATTTCACTCAGTATTTAAAACTTTCAAAATAATATATTGAATTAAGTTAGATTTGTACCTTCATTTGTTGGTTCTGCCACAATTTGTTGAATGAAATTTTGGCAGAAAAATCACTAAGGCAGTGTGTCTACTGCCGTTGCAAGCTTGTTTAAAACTGTGTGATTCTTCTCTTCTTTATTTTCTTTCTTTTCTTTTTCCTTTTGCTAGGGTTTTTGTCTGTTGCTAATCATTAATTTTAATTGCTGAAGTTAAAGTTCCAGTCCAAAAGTCCAAAAAATCAAAAGTCCATTTACAATCTTCAATTGTGTTATTTATAGGAAAATAAAAAAAAAACCTAATACTAATGTTGTTTGGTTAATGAAATATAGACTGTTAAGGAAATCAAATTAAAAAAAACTAAGCTAAACAAGGTGGGCAAAATTTGGTTAATGAAATATAGACTGTTAATGCTGGGCGATGGCTGAGGGCTTGCGCGTTGTTGCAAGGACTGGCACTGGGCAACTATGAGGATTGGAATTGTGTGACGAGCGAGGCTGCAGCGGGCCAATTGTGCGCTGGGCAAAATTTGCCGCAGGCCGAATCGGCATGCCACACCAGTTTCCACGTGTCGTTCCCCGATTCGTTCGATTTTTATTTTTTATTATTTTTATTTTTAAAAATAAACATTATATTTAAAATAAATATTTATAGTTAATTATATTATAAAAATAATAATAAATATTATATTATTAAAATAAATATTATATTTAAGAAATAAATAAATATTATTATTATTAAAATAAAAATTATATTGTGAAAAAAATAATAAAATAAATATTAAATAATAAATACTACAAAAATTATTTAGGACTGTTTTAAAATCTTTGGACTAGACTTGGTCAAAAATTAAGAGTTTAAAGTTTGCCCCATACTTGAACGATATGGGATTGTAGCAAAAGAGAGTGAAAAACAACGTGATTTTTGATTGGGTTTAGAGCCAAACTGGACTCCATACCCAAGATTAGTTTGAGTTTTAGACTCAAAAATAATTTGGGTTTTGAACCCGAAATGAGTTCTGGACTAAAAAATAAATTAAGTTCTGGACTCGAGGTGAGTTCTGGACTCAAAAATAATTTAGGTTCTGGACCCGAAGTGAGTTATGGACTCAAAAAATAATTTAAGTTCTAGACCCGAGGTGAGTTCTGGACTCAAAAAATAATTTGGATTCTAGACCCGAGGTGAGTTTTGGACTCAAAAATAATTTGGGTTCTGGACCCAAGGTATCTGCAAATGATAATTGTAGTCAATAGGCAGTAATAAAAAATTTATAAAAAATTTATTTATTTTTTATCATGTCTATATCCTCTTGTCCCCTACGTGAAAAAATATTTTAAAAGTGCAAAATATTTTTATACACGCAAATATCTGAATAATTGAATTTATTATTTATTCACTGTTTATTCACTATTTATTCACTATTCATTAATAGTGATATTCACCTTTTTTTCACGGGAATTACTATTTCTCCTTTTCCTTTTTGTCTTTTTCTTCATTCTTTGCCTATATAAAGGCTCGTTCTCCTCCATTTTTTATTCACACACTTTCATTCAATTACAAATTTAGTTATACTTACACAAAGAGCATGAGTGAGAGCAGAAATATTAGTTTGAGCATATAGCAGAGAGTTTAGCAATCAATTGGAAAGAATGCATGCTTCAAGATTTGGGTCTCGATCTAATGTTGAGTTACTAGAATTTATTCGATAAAATAAAAATGGAATTGTCAATCTACTAGTTGAGATGCAGCTTCATCGTAGTTCAAATCAAAAAACTAGGGTAACACTGTAATTTAATATTTTAGCAGCACAAATATTTATAATTTTATTTTATTTTTTATTTTTTATTTTATTTTATTTTTTATTTTTTTAGTTATAATTTAGTATATTAGCAAATGAATTGCAACAAATATTGAGAAATAGTATAATGCTAAAAATAAATTAACTAATGTTCTATTAATAAAAATTAAATAAATAAATAGATTAAAATAGAAAGTAATGAGTAATTTCAAACTTTGAAATAGTAGTATTTGTGAGATGATATACTTACCTCGTATTGGCTTATCTTGTTCGCTGTTAGCGTGATCGTTGCATTATCCGAGGTGGAGGTTGTGTTTATAAAGCCCAGCAATGGTATGATATAGTGCCATCTCGAGTGAAACGGATCATCCGAGAGTGTGGTTTTGAAAGCTTTATTCTGCAATTATCATCCGAGGAATGTCCAATAGGCTGGAGCGTAGTTTAAGCATTGCCAGAGCAGTAGATGGACAAGACCCATACTTTCCACCTACCTGTGGGAGAGATGACCATTGGCCCAGTCGATTTTATAGCGGTACTATGGCCTTCCGATCCCTCTTACCAACGATATCCTGACACAAAGAAATTCAACAGTTAATCGGTATGGAACCGTCACTAAAAGAGCCCTTCAAGATAAAAATTGAGCCAATTCAGAGTTATTGGATGAGCTATGATGGATGGGTTAGTGTGGATTTCTGAACTATTTTGGGTTTTCTTTTCTTTTTTCTTTTCTTTTTTCCTCTTTTTTGTTCTTTTTTTTTTTGTTTTTTTGTCCTTTTTTCTTTTCTTTTTTTTCTTCTTCTTTTCTTTTCTTTTTCTTCCTTTTTTTTTTGGTTCTAGCTCTAAAAGAGTTGTCTTGTTTGTACCAACTTGGGTTTCCAATAATGAATGAGTTGAGTGACATAAATCTTCTTTAATAGGGATAAATCATTTTCTCTAATGTTATCTTGATAGATTGGTGATATTAGGTGAACTTTAACCACCCTTATGGTCTCAAGAATATCAATTATTCTTATGATCTTGACTATTCATTCCTTTCTTTGAACTTCTTGCCTCTTCATCTTAGTGATCATAAGACTTGTCAAAAGTATCACAACAGCATAGGGTAGGTTGTTGGGGTTATATGCCAATGAGAAGAAAGCTAAAATTTTATGAAGGCTTAAAGGGACAACTAGGGATTGATATTTAATTGGGTGGATACTAGTTGTTGGCTAACCAAAAAATGCCTAGATCATTTCTCCCTTAAATAAGCAGAGTTCAATTTTGCCTCGAAAGTTTGTCAAAGCATGTTCTAAGACTGACTAGGACCTAGACAAAAGTTATTATGCAGGAGCCCTCTCAAAGTAAGCATACACAACTCATTGCTATAGAATAATTCCCTCATCTAGTAAAGTCATTCGAATCATGATGCCTAGATATATTAATTCAAGAATCATCAAGCTAGATTCATCATTGGTTGAGCACCAAAATGAACAAACACCAACAAAAATTCTGATGAAAGTAATTTATTCAAATAAAAATAGAAAAGCATAATTGTTCCAATTAAATATTAAAGAAAGCAAAGTAAATAGAGCGATATTCAAGCTAAGGAGAGTTTGTTGAGTTAAGCTCATTCTCCTTTCACATCTTCAACATTCCCATCTTGAAAAGAGGATAAGACAAAATCTTCTTCTAATCCTTTTCCTACCATGAAAGTTGCTGGTGGTGGCACTCTATTGAACCTTGGTAGAGGATTGCTTTTGGTATTAGGCTTATCCGGCTGGAGTAGCTTACCACTCTCAATCAAATCTTAGATCTCGTGCCTTAGACGAGCACATTTATCCGTTTCACGCCCTTGCATTTGATGAAATTGACAGAAGGCCTCGGCATTGAAGTTTCGTGGCAGGGGATTATGCAGTGGTCAAGGAGCCAACGATTGTAATAACCCTTTCTTTTGCAGCTTGCTGAAAACCCAAGAAAGAGGTTTCCCCAATTTTGAGAATTGTCTTTTATTTCTTTGACCAGTCGCATAAATATCAACTTCTTTTTGTGTGCTTTGATTGCTAGGCTGGTAGTTCCCTTTCTCATTCCTTCTTATTGAAAAGTGATTCTTCTCCCTTTCCCATTCTTCAATTTGCAGACCAGCTTGGAGAAGATCTTTGAAATCATGGATGAGTGTATGAGACATCCTTTCACGAAGACTAGGCAACACCCCTCTCACAATCATCCTTATTTGATCAAATTCATCGGACCTCTTCTTGACCAAAGCAGCCTTATTTCTCCATCTTTTGACAGTCCACAAAATTCTTATTTGGCCTTTGTCTAATGGACTCAACTTCCATTAAGGTAACTTCCAGCTCGACGTTGTACCCATATTGGTGAATGAAAGCCTTGTACAACATGTCCCAATTTTTTTGAGTACTTTCCTTTAAGGTGTTAAGCAAATTTTGGACAATAGGGTCCAATGAGAGCATGAAATATCTTAGAGTTTGAGCCTTAGTAGCTCAGGCAGACTGCATAGCAGTGATATACTGCTTCACGTGGAGGTGAGGATTTCCGATTCCATTAAACTTTGCAAAGGTTGGCATCTTAAATTTTTACAAAACCTCCTCATCATGTTCAAATAGTTTTTCGATCTCGGACATCTCTTCGGCTTTCAGTTTCTTCTCAAATTTCTTTTCTAAATTAGTAATCATCTTCTCAACATCAGACGTCTCGGTCTTTTCAATAGTTATCTTCTCAATAACCTTCGACTCCTTTTCATCTTGAGGATATTGGAAGTATTGAGCCCAATCATCATCATCATCAATGATCACCTTATCATCATCAAAAATCACTTCACCAACTTTTGCCTTCCCCTTATCCTTTGGCTTCTTAGTACTAGCAGATGCTTCGAAATGATTTCCTAAAATTGCAGCCAATTGGTTCTTCACGGTCTCAACTAGGGCCTCTTTTATTTCTTCCATCTTGGCATTGAGGGCGTTGTCCACCATTCTTTGAATTTGTTCGGGCTCCATTGCTTTTGGTGAGCAAGTGATTGAGTTGCTACTAGATTCTTCATCTCCGGCGTAGGTTGAATTGTCGTAACCTTTTGAACAATCGTAATCCAGGGCTGTGAGCCAGAAAGGATTAATGATATGGGATGTGATGTATGTATGCATGTACGCACAAAAAATAAACAAACAAGGATAATTAGGACGTTCCTTCTAACCTTATAACATCCACACATGAATGGTGAGTCTCTTTTCCTTCCAATCAGCTCATAATAATTCTCATTAATTAGGTTTTAATCCATTCAACCAACTAAAGTAGCTTTTATGCTATATTGGATTAAAACTAAATTAAGAGGTTTATTGCAAATAGATTTCTCACTTGAAAAAGTAACTAATGATTCATGCCAAAAACAAGCCCATGATTAATAATTCTTAGTATAAACTAGGCTCACAATTGATTTTTGGTATTTCATAATTGACCTAAATAATTTGCAAGCTCTTTGTAGGAAAATGTTGGATAAAATAATTTTGTTTCTAAGCCCATTGTAAAAAGATTTTAGAAAAAAATGGATTTTGGGCTTTGTATTTGAGTCATGAGAAAAGAATTTTTTTATTTGTTTTTAGAAAAGTTTTACATCCAAAGACCATCTTGAAAAGTTTTGAAAATAGCTTTGGTCTTTTGGATTTTAAAGAAAAATTTATTTGAGCTCACAATGTATTTAAGTCATATTAGAAAAAGAACAAACGAAATAAGCCATGATTTAAGCCAAGATAAATTAACCATAGTCAAACAACATGCATTTGGGGTAAAAAAAAAACCTAAGGAAAGTAACTAGGCCAATTACAGGAGCTTTAGTCTTTGGGTTAAAAGGCTTAGGTTCCCATAGCAAGTATATAACTAATGGTATAAGGCTATGAGTGGTTATGCTATGCTCGATCTCCATACCTTGAGTGAAAGTATGGTATCCCTTACATAACACAACACGGGTAATACGGGCATCCTAACTCAGCACACGATGCAATCTAAAATGATGCAATGGATAATATCATGATAAGAAAGAATAGAATAATATAAAGACTAACGGAATCAACTTCTCTTATCCCCAGTGGAGTCGCCACTGTGAGCGGGAATTTTTTCCCCCACTCCGATGGAATAGTTCCTGCGACTTCGGCATTGTTTAGGCTCGAGGCCTTAAAGAACATAGGCCTAAGCCCGGAGAAAATGGAGTCGCCACCCGGACGAGTTGGGAAAAAGAAAGTGATGGATGACTCGATTACTAAGGAATCCCCAACCCCCTAATGAGTTCGCAAAGTTGGGTACATGTGGGGAAGGTGAGAAATGGCCCAGCACCCCCACAATACCCGGTTCATTGGAACCAGCCTCCTTTGCAGGTCTTGATATTATAAAATTCTTAAGTATAACAATATTATCCGTATTACATGCAACAATTAAAATAAAGCATCATTATATTAAAATCAAAGCAATGTCCAAACAAAGCAAATAAATGGACACCCATCCGAGGATAGAAACATGTCCTTACATCGTTCATGTCTAAACTAAACGGGATAACCACCAAAAGATGGAAACATGTCCTTTACATTAGTCCAAAATATAAAAGCAATTTAAATTACATAGAAATTAATTAATGAGGTACCCACAAAGTGGAAACATACCTCTTACAATTTTATTACTAAAACAACCAAATAGTAATCATAATAATAAAGAGAATATTCATCCATGATAAATTAAATAAATCAAGCATTGAAATTAAATAAATCAATCATTAAACATATAATAAACTACACAATCAAATCTAAAATTAAATAAAGTAATAAATATATAAAATTAGGATTTGCATTTTAGAATAGGGTTTTTAGGGTTTTTGAAATTAGGATTTAAATAGAGGTTTCATCATTTAGGGTTTAGGGTTTTTTTGAGGTTGCTGGGATTATGAAATTTAGGGTTTAAGAAATTTTAAAGTTTCTATGAAACTAGGGTTTAGGAATTAAGTTATTGGAATTAGGGTTTGGGTCTAGGTTTGGGAATTAAGCAACTGGAGTTAGGATTTTAGGTTTTCTGGAATTAAAGGATTCTGACATTTTAGAATTTGATTAGGGCTTTGGTGTTTTGAATTTGGAAAATATATTTTATAAATTTAGGTTTGGAATTTAGAAAAAATTTTAGGGTTTTGGAAAATTAAGAAAATAATTAGTGTTTTGGGAATTAATAAAACAATTTAAGATTTTGGAAAATTATGAAAACAATTTAGAATTTTTTAAATTGGAAAGCATATTAGGTTAGCAACTGGGCAATTATATTAGGGTTTTGATAATATTTTGTGATTATATGAACATTAAACTCAAATCATGTTGTTTAAATCAAGTAATCAAGACTATGAGGTTTAAGTTAACTACTGGACCTAAACAACTTCTTAATCTTCAAATTTCTAATGATATTTATAGAAGGGAATGTATATACTGGACAGTCAAATAAGTTGTAACTCAATGATGAAACTACTGTGAATTCAAAAAAATTAAAGAATTAAATCAAACCTCCTTTCATTGGTTCCTCCATAATTGATTTTTGGTTGAACAATAACAAAGACAGTTTTGCTGCCTTTGATGGATTGATGATTGTTGAATGCTTACTGTTAATCTTCTCTGTTTCTTGTCGTCTCTTCTCCTTAATGTTCCTTGCTATCTTGTTAATGTTCCTTGCCCCTTCTGAATTCTAAAACGTTAGTATTTATATGCAAACCTTACTTAGAATCCTTAACTCTAATATTAATCCGTCCTTAAAACAAATTTTAGTTCAATTAGGAAACTTATTGAAACCATGTCGACCTGGTTGCCCTATGTTAACATGATTCCAATCTCATGTCAACCTTGGGCTGCCCAGGTCAACATGAGGCAAGCTCATGCCGACCTTGGCCTGCCTAAGTCAACATGAGGCATGCTCATGACACCCTGGTCTGCCCAGGTCGACATGAGTCCAACCTCATGTTGATCTGGGCTGCCAGATTGACATGAGGCATGCTCATGTCGACCTGGTCCCTCCAGGTCGTCATGAACAATTGCTCAAGTCTTACCGATCGGCCTGACTCTAATTATTCTGCCTTTTTTAACTTATAGACCGAAAAGTTTTAATTTGGGCAGATTCAAATTGATTTTAGGGTTTTATAATTGAATTTATGCCTCTTTAATCCGAACCAACTTCCTTACAAATTATAAACTAGGTTTAAATATTTTAAACTCGGATTAAATTTATTTTGACATCCTTTAATTAGGACCATATCAAATTGGGATTAAGGGTCTACAGTTTGCCCCCTGCTTGAACGATCTTGAATTGATTTAGAGAGTGAAAAGCGACAAGACTTTTAATTTTGGAAAAAATAGACTTAATTTTCTTTAGATTGTTTTGATTTTGGGTTCTGGACCCAGTTCGACTTCTGGACTCAAAAAAGACTTGGGTTCTGGACTCAGGATGGTTTGGGTTCTTGATATGAAACTAGATTTGGATACTCGATCCTAAACTAGCTTGGATACTCGATCCTAACCTGGATTTGGATACTCGATCCTAAACTGTATTTGGATACTCGATCCTAAATTGGATTTGGATACTGATAAGAGTGATTTTATACTAGTTTTTAGTATGATTTTAATGTGTTTTTAGTTAATGTTTCATTTGATTTTTGTTTAAAGTTTGTTTTAAGTGTTTGTTTTAGGTTAAAGTGGAAAAATTCCCTTGGATGATCAAAACAATCAAGAAAGAGCATGAATCAAGCAAGACATGGCCTAGCCAAAGCAAGCTTGGCCATGTCCCTTAAAATTTCTTCAATGCAGTAGATGACATGGCCAGGTGACACGCCCAAGTCACTGGTCATGTCTCACCTAAGGTGAAAAACCAAAGAAGACCAAGAAAGAAAGAAAAGAGAAGCAGTAGCTGACACACCAAGGTGACACGCCCAAGCCAGTGGCCGTTTCACATGACACGGCCACAAGCTTGGCCGTGTCACCCATTGGAAGCAAAGAGAAGAGTTGGCAAAATGAAGAAATAGAAAGGGACACACCCACATGACACGGCCAAGCCACTGGCCGTGTCACATGACACGGCCAGAAGCTTGGCCGTGTCACCTAGAGGAAAAGAAGGAAAGAATGGGGCAGAAGGTGACACGGCTAAGCCACTCTTGGCTTGGCCGTGTCACACTATAAAAAGATGATTCTTCTGTTCGAGTTTGAGGAACAAGTGGGGGACAATCAATTACTTTTGCCAAAAGAAATACAAAACAAATAGAATGTGGGAAACAAGGGAGAGTGGTGTGAGCTGGTGTGAGTTGGAAGGCATAGGTTTGAGCTTTGGAGGGAAAATAAAAAGAGAAGAAAAGCGAGTTTTGAAGGAGACTGCTGCAGAGGGCTGGAGTTTTGTGCAGGAAACAGAGAACAGAGGCAGAGAAGAGAGGTTTGGGAGGAGGAGGCTGGGCATACACGTTTTGGGCAAGGAGGGAGTGACACTTTCCTTGACTTTTCATCTTCATCCTCCATTTCCATCCTCTCCAACATCTGCATCTTCCATTGGCAGCTCCTGGAGATTGAAGAAGCTACATTGAAAGGGGTTTTTCTATTTTCTCCTTTTAATTCATTTTAATGTTATTGTTGTTGTTGTTGTTGTTGTTGTTGTATTAAGTGTATTAAACATGAACTAAATCATTCTCTATCTAGATATTGAAGAACCCTAGCTTATTTGTATGATTGAATGATTTTAATTGATTGAGTTGTTTTATTCTTATGATGCTTAATGATTATTGCCAATTGATAATAGCATGCTTATTGATTGGTTGCCATTTTCATATTATTGACTTGAGAAAGCTTGATATGAATTGATTACTCATAAGGGTTGAGGATTGATTGGGGTGCTAGAGATAGACTTACAAGATCCTTTGGTATATAGTTCCTTGTTCTTAATGCAAGATCTATTTAATTGTGTTTTGAGAAGAGATTCCGGCACTGTAATTAGTTATTAAGGATTAATTCACTCGAGAGAGGTTTTAGTCTAAGTTAGAGGAATGCCAATTCAACTCTATTATGTGACGTAATTGTGGCTAGGGTGATTCAATATCTGGATAGTATCATTATCATCAAACCTTTTTACACAACACACAATTTATCTTTGCTTGCATTTATTTAAGTTAGTTGGCTTTAATTATAAAACATCACAAAAATATTAATTTGCTAAACAACAGTTAAGATTTGCACTAGGTCTTGTCCTTGTCCTCAGTGGAACGATAACTCACTCACTACTTTATTACTTGGGCGACCCCTGCACTTGCGGCATTGTTATAGCGTAGCTCACATTCACCAAGTTTTTGGCGCCGCTGCCGGGGACAATGGTTTCAATACTAGTAATATAATTAAGACCGTTGATTTAGTTTTATTTTTTTTATCAAGAATGTTTGTTTGTTTTCTTTGAATTGTTTGAGTTTTTTCTTTAAATTGTTTGTTTGTTTTCAGTAAATCTGTTTGTTTGTTATGTTTGAATTTGTTTTTAATTTAATTTTTTGCTTGTTTTCTTTAATTTGTTGAGTGCCTTTTGTAAAGATGCAGTTTTCAAGGCACGAGGGAGTTTATGACAGGGACTATAATTCTGACATGGCATGGCAATTTGCTAAATTAACAAATCAATCTATGCCACGCCAAGAGATATGTGTAGCATGTGGCAATGCAGGACATAGTGCCAATACATGTTCATTTGGTTTCGAACGATACTAAGAATGGCATGAGGAAGAATATGACTACCAAAATTTCCAGCAATACCAAAATTTCCAGCAAATGGGAGATAATGACCCATATTCCAATTCTTATAATCCAAGATGGGAAAGCCACCAAAATTTTTCTTGGGAAAACCAGCAGTACATTCCACCTCAACAATTTTTTCAGCCTTACCAAAGAGGTCCTTACTTTCAAGAAGAATTTTCAAACCAAGACCACCTTAAGGAATCCACATTGGAGGATAAGTTAAATACCTATATTCAAAAACTCACAATGAATCAAGATTACCTTGAGGAACCCACTTCGGAGGAAAGATTGAATGCATTCATTCAAAATAGCCCACAAAATGTAAATCAACCTAAGAAACTTACTTTGGAGGAGAGAGTGAATGCCTTCATTCAAGATACCGAGAAATTTCAATGCGATCAATGCATAGTGGAAGATAAGTTGAGGTTTGAATCTTTGCAAGAAACACAGAAGAGGCTGGACTCTCTAACTAGGCAGCTGGCACATCAACCCCAAGATTACCAAAAGGAGGAGTCTCCTAGCCAACTGGAGCAAATTGAGGTAATCACAAATTTGAGGAATGAACAGGTAATATATAACAATTTTGTGATTTCTTTGATGCAGGGACTAATCAGGAAGACAATGGCGAGGAGATACTACCCAACATGGAGGGGCCAAGCCAATCAACGAAGGAGGAAAATTTGGAGGCATCAACCTCACCCAAGTTGCATGAAACCTCTGATCCTTATAGGCCATCAAGTCCATTTCCAGGTAACCTGAAGGATGAGAAGCAAGGTATGCAACTTTCTGACATCTATGACATGCACTCCCAAGGAGATATTGAAAACAAGTTTGAGATTGGTATGCCCTTAGAAGAAGAACATGAAATGTCCAATTTAGAACTTGAGGAGTGTAAACTAATTGTAGATGCTGAGGTTGTTGAGAGGGGACTTGACATTGTTGAAATAGATGAAAAAGTGATTCAACCAACCTTGGTTGAATTTCAAGAGTCCCGAAAAGTCATCCCTTCTACTTTTGGTGGTAAGGAAGAGCAGAAATCTGATATGCCCATGTTGTACAAAGACAAAGATTATTACCAAGTTCCTATAGTGCTGGAGGATCACCCCAAGGCAACCTTCACATGTCCCTTTGGGACAAATTCTCTTCAAGGAATAATATATAGGGGTTGTCATACATTGGGCGCACTTCAATGTTGCATGTTGTTCATCCTCTCAGTCATGGGCTGCAATTGTATTATGGGGGGAAGGAGCCCTACATATCGCATATGGGAGCGGTGGAAATCAGGTTTCATCTAAACTCTCTTTTAATTTATGCATGCACACATTGAGGATAATGTGAAATTTTAAGTGTGGGGTGCATATTGTGTTTTGTGTTTTTACTTTAAGTTATTTTTTTTTGTGTTAGTTTAGTTAATATTTTTCATGTTTTCTTTGAATAAATAAATTTTGGAAAGTTCAATTGTTATAAATATTGTAGATTGATGACCTTGGAATTTTTGAAGCATGAATTTGAGAATTGAGTAGAATTGGTGCTTATTGTCAATTTTGTTGGTTTTTCCTTGCATTACCATTAACCTAGTGAGGAATTGAGCCATCAACTTATTATTCTTTTTGTGGGAAACATCTTTGATTGATGACTTACTAGAACTTGCTTTGACATACATTTTAAGACTATATAAAAATTTCAATTAGGCATCAAGATGATTAAGGCAATTAGGTGAAACCACTTTGGCTTAAAAAGACCAACCCTATTTTTAACATTAGTTAGCCAATTTTGAGCCTATTTCATTTTTCCTTTTCTTTATTTTTCGCAACACTACCAGCCTTGAACCTTGTTGTTTTAACTCTTACCCTTTCATTAGTTCAAGGGCATTTTAAGAACGTTTATGACCAAGTGTTGTGTTGAATTAAGTGTGGGGTTAAATTTAGTAGGTTTAAGATTGCAAAGCATAAAAAAAATCAAAATCAAATAAAAAGAAGAATAATAAGAATAATTTTTGTTATCATTGAAAGGGTTAGAATATGTTTTAGAAATAATCATTGCATGATATAATAAGTGAGTTCCCTTGAAAAGTTTCTTAATATCAAGGGGTAGATAAGAGTCGTGTTTTGGGATCGTTGGGTTATTTATATATGATCGGTTACTTCATTCTTGAAGTGCTCTTGAACTTAATGATTAAGCTCACATTTCCTAAATGCCATGCCTCTACCTTAGCCCCATTACAACCCAATAAAAGACCTTTTGATTGATGCTTGATTGTAATTAAGTGGTGGAGATTTGATAGATAAGCAAGCCTATGGCAATAATCTTTAATTGATTGTTATGAGTGTAAACACCACCTAGATCAAATACTTTCTAAGAGTTGGTGAGGGAGTGATAATGTAGGTTATGCATGAAAAGCCACTTAATTGCATTGGTATCAATTTTTTTCAATTTGATATTGATTGCGGATTTAAGGATAGGGAAATTTTGATGCATTTTTTATAACTCTTGAACTTGACAAAATTTTTGTGTTTAGTTTGTTTTGATTTTAGCCTTGCTTGGGGACAAGCAAGGATTTAAGTGTGGGGTATTTGATAAGAGTGTTTTTATACTAGTTTTTAGTATGATTTTAATGTGTTTTTAGTTAATGTTTCATTTGATTTTTGTTTAAAGTTTGTTTTAAGTGTTTGTTTTAGGTTAAAGTGGAAAAATTCCCTTGGATGATCAAAACATTCAAGAAAGAGCATGAATCAAGCAAGACATGGCCAAGCCAAAGCAAGCTTGGCCGTGTCCCTCAAAATTTCTTCAATGCAGTAGATGACACGGCCAGGTGACACGCCCAAGTCATTGGCCGTGTCTCACCCAAGGAGCAAAACCAAAGAAGACCAAGAAAGAAAGAAAAGAGAAGCAGTAGCTGACACACCAAGGTGACATGCCCAAGTGAGTGGCCGTGTCACATGACACGGCCACAAGCTTGGCCGTGTCACATGGCACGGCCACAAGCTTGGCCGTGTCACCCATTGGAAGCAAAGAGAAGAGTTGGCAAAATGAAGAAATAGAAAGGGACACACCCACATGACACGGCCAAGCCACTGGCCGTGTCACATGACACGGCCAGAAGCTTGGTCGTGTCACCTAGAGGAAAAGAAGGAAAGAATGGGGCAGAAGGTGACACGGCCAGCAAGCTTGGCCGTGTCCCAAAGCAAAACATGAGACACGGCTAAGCCACTCTTGGCTTGGCCGTGTCACCCTATAAAAAGATGATTCTTCTACTCGAGTTTGAGGAATAAGTAGGGGACAACCAATTACTTTTGCCAAAAGAAATACAAAACAAATAGAATGTGGGAAACAAGGGAGAGTGGTGTGAGCTGGTGTGAGTTGGAAGGCATAGGTTTGAGCTTTGGAGGGAAAATAAAAAGAGAAGAAGAGTGAGTTTTGAAGGAGGCTACTGCAGAGGGCTGGAGTTTTATGCAGGAAATAGAAAACAGAGGCAGAGAAGAGAGGTTTGGGAGGAGGAGGCTGGGCATACACGTTTTGGGCAAGGAGGGAGTGACACTTTCCTTGACTCTTCATCTTCATCCTCCATTTCCATCCTCTCCAACATCTGCATCTTCCATTGGCAGCTCCTGGAGATTGAAGAAGCTACATTGAAAGGGGTTTTTCTATTTTCTCCTTTTAATTCATTTTAATGTTATTGTTGTTGTTGTTGTTGTTGTTGTTGTATTAAGTGTATTAAACATGAACTAAATCATTCTCTATCTAGATATTGAAGAACCCTAGCTTATTTGTATGATTGAATGATTTTAATTGATTGAGTTGTTTTATTCTTATGATGCTTAATGATTATTTCCAATTGATAATAGCATGCTTATTGATTGGTTGCCATTTTCATATTATTGACTTGAGAAAGGTTGATATGAATTGATTACTCATAAGGGTTGAGGATTGATTGGGGTGCTAGAGATAGACTTACAAGATCCTTTGGTATATAGTTCCTTGTTCTTAATGCAAGATCTATTTAATTGTGTTTTGAGAAGAGATTCCAGCACTCTACTTAGTGATTAGGGATTAATTCACTTGAGAGAGGTTTTAGTCCAAGTTAGAGGAATGCCAATTCAACTCTATTATGTGACATATTGAAGACCCCAAGCAGTAGAGTCAGGGATTCATCCATTTCAAACTATGTTCCAACATGTCAGTTGATAGCTTCTTCATAACCTTGCCAATGATCATTTACTTTTCCCAATGTGTCTTTTGAGATTCGACAGTTCAACATACTCCCTTTAACTTGAAGGCTTTGTATATTATGTATACATATATATATATACATATATTTATTTTGAAATCAAATGTTGGCTTTGTCAAATCAATGTCATTGTACCTCAGGACTAGATTTTTCAAATTAACATATCTATAACATGACAACCCTAGTTACCATACTAAACTTGGGAATCATTTCTATTTAAGCAAGAATTGTTGCACTTCAGATAGGCACATACACATTACTTGGTCAAAGGTCTCATTTGAGTTTGAATATTGTCTATTTCATATGCATGCTTATCCAAACTATCTCCAATAATAGACTCTACCTACCAAGAGAGATCAATAGGTCTTTGATAAGCTTGAAATGGGGTCTATAAGGGACATGGGTTAAATGAAGGCCATTTGTAAGTTGGAGCCGATGGACAGTCTTTGTAATATCCCATATTATACCCTAAAAGTGTTGGGGTTATTCTTGTTTTTGGATTCAATGTGTGTATTGAAGGGAAAGTGAAGAGAAGATGTAGGAAAAATAAATGCAAAATATATGACATATACATATACCCACATATACATCACATATACATGATGTATAAAATGGTGTAGGAAAAGTGTGTTGTATATATATATATATTTGTATAATTAATGAATAATAATAATGATAATAAGGACAAAAAGAGAAAAAGATGAAGAAAGTCAAAAGGAATTGTGTGTGTGGTGGAGATTTAAGTGTCCTAATGTTATTATTATTATTATTATTATTATTATTATTATTATTATTATTGTTATTGTTATTATTATTATTATTATTATTATTATTATTATATATTGGATGAGAACGAAGAAAGAAGATTCATTCTTCTTCTTCTTCGTTTTCTTCTTAGTGCACGAGAGAGAGAGAGAGAGAGAGAGAGAAGCTAGAGAGAGAAAGATGATTTTGCTTCAATTTACACCAAAGACTAAAGGAGATCAAGAGATTTGCAAGTGGAGTTGAAGATTTGGCAAGCTATTCAAGTAAGTACTCATTTCTTGAAGTTAATTTTTGTGATTATATATATATGTAAGTTTTCATCTTCTTGTTTTGATTTCTCTTTATTGAGGTTATGTTTGAGATAAGTGGTTTGTGAGATGATGATAATGAAAGATTGAAGTGTGTAAAGGTGTTAACTTGGTATTTAAGTGATGATAAGTTGGGGAAATTGTGAGGGTGATGATGAATGGTTGAATTAGGGTTTTGAATAAATGAATTGGTACTTTGAGTAATTGATTATAGTGATGTATATATATTTTGTTTAGTATGATGCTATAATGAAGTTATATAAATGTTAAGTTGATAGAAAATTGATAAATATAATAAAGATGATGATTAAAAGTGTTGTGATGTGAATTTTGAAGGGCTTGGATGAGTTTTGAAGTATTTTGTTTTTGAATCATTGAAGAACACGGCCAAGTTGTGAGAGACACGGCCAAGTTAGGGCAAACTTGGCCGTGTTGGATGAGTTTTGGAGAGACACGGCCACTGGCTTGGCCGTGTCCCTTGACCGTGTTTGCCACTGCCTAGTTTATATTGAGAGACATGGCCGTGTTCCTTACTCGTGTCTGCCACTGAATTTTTGGATTGGGAGACACGGCCACAAGCTTGGCCGTGTCCTGTGCCCGTGTTTGCTACTGAAATGTTGAATTGGGAGACACGGCCACAAGCTTGGCCGTGTCCTTTGAGGGTATTTGCTATTTGTGTTTGTTATTTGTTCTTCTTACATTGTTGAATCTTCAAAGGGTCTTTTGTACCTAGACACATTTAAAACAATAATGATTCAACCAAATGGATATGGAAGATTCTAAATCTAGGAATAATGGGAATGGTTATGTATATATTAATGATGATATAGGAAATGTGGGAAATATAATAATCATTGAAAAAGTATGTGCAATGCCATTGATTATATATATTTGAGTAATGAATTGATTAACATGATTTGGTGATAATGATGATGCATATGAACAATGTATTGTTTTATGCATTGTGAATCTTGTGAATTGCAATGATGCTATAGATATATTATGAAGAATATGATAAAGTAATTGCTTATATACAATTGAACAATGAAATATTATGATATGATTTGAGATATAATATGATGTGAGGTCATTGTTAATGACTATGATGATTCAAATGTGATATGAAGCCATTGTTATTGGCTATGATTACTCAAATGAAATGTGATGCCATTGTTATTGGCTATGAGAATTCAATTGAGAATGAAATTGATAAATGAATTGTATAGCTAATGTGTTATTCCATTTTCAGAGTTTGTTGTTGGTGGCATGCCTAATAAGTGTAACAATCTCTTGAAGTTAGGTTGGATTGAATCCTTGAAGCCTAATTGAGATGTTACCACCCTTGAAGCTAGGTTGGGTTGGTTCTTGAAGCCAAGTTGGGTTGAAGCTTAGCATGCTTTGCTCCCCTTGAAGCTTGGTTGAATCTAATCCTTGAAGCCTAGTTGGGTCTATGATATTGATAAATGAGATAAATAAACCAAAACATTACTCTGAAAATTGAATGGCATATTAGTGTGTCTTGGGCCCATGCTTGTCTATGTGTAATGTGAATCATGAATGGTAACATGATTGATAAATAAGATATATGGAAACAATGTTGAAACAAATGAATAATGAGATCAATGAATGCTTTTGATGGAAATGTGTTTCATGATTAATGAATTGTGAATAAAGTGATGTTATGAAGTATGAGTTTGTAATATATGTATTGATTTTGTTGAGATATGAGGTTATGGAATTGTTGTGTCATGTGTAACATGTTTGTGAATGTGGAATTTGTAAGAATTGTTCTTATAAAGGTTTGAATGGTGTTTTGTTGTAATAATATATACATATATATGTGTATATGAAATAGAAAGGGTAAGTATTGTGTTGTGAATACGCTATGTAGTGATGTATTTAATTTATGAGATTAGTGGCAATATATGAAGAATCCATTGAGAAAGGAAAACGTGGTAAGAGAACAATAAAACATGATGCTAAAATTAAAAGGTATGATTTTTTGTAATGTATACTTTATTATTTATTTGTACTACTAAGCTCTCGGGCTTAGCGCGGTTGTGTAATCGCGCAGGTATTTATGCGGATGATCTGGATGCCTAGCTGCTATGCCACGAGAAAGGTATGAGTGTCTCGAGACCAACTAGAAGGTGATGCATACATATGTAATATTATTATGTTGTATTTTTTATAAGAATAATGACTTTTGTAAATGTTCTTTAAATTAATATAATATTTCTTGAAATTGGTTACAGGTTTTTAAAATGAAACAAAAAGTGACATTCTTATACTTTATATACGTATTGTATATATATACTAGATATATGTACAGTACTTATATAGGGTATGGGGGTGTTACAATTATTTTGGTATCAGAGCTTAGGTTCGAGATTCTCGGCCTAAGTGAAATTAAAAAGAAAATTTTTGAAGAGTTTAAATAAGAATTGAAAAGAAGATTTTGGAAATGCAATTGGTAAGACATGCATATGCATTCACATCTAGGTTGGTCTCGAACGTGGCATTGAGTGAATTGTGAATTGTGAATTGTGATGTATTTTAATTACATGAGATAAATGATAGTGTGTAAATGAGGTTTCATATGAAAGCAAATCTAGAAATGTTGATAATTGAGAGGTGATTGTGATATAAATAAATGATATGGAAAGTATAAGTAAAAAGTTTGAGTATTGGTATGTATTTGGCATATAAAGAAATGGCTAGAAGAATTAAGTGGGAAATGAGTTAGAAACAAATTTAGATTAAAGTATGTAATTTTTCCTTTATTATTTGAATCTCTTTCTAATAAACTTTATGTTTGGATTTATAGAAAGAGAAAATATTGTTGGATGGGTAATATGAAAAGATATATTATGTAAATGCAAAGAGTACAGTGAACTATTGAATGAGTTGATTGGTATAGATTAAGTGTGATAATGTAAGGTGTCGATATGTAAAGTTAAAGTTATGTTCAAAAGAAAAAGAGATGACGTTGGTTAAGTACAAATATACATTGGTGTTGTTTGTATTGTTATTTTAAAGCAAACATGGTGATTTCACTATTAGAAATGTGATATGCTTGAATATTGTGAAAGCTCATGTTAATGGTGGAGATATGAGATATTTAGATTTTCTTTGGAATGAGCTTAATAATTGTGAAACAAATATGTTTTGATGTTACTTTGTGGTATATATATATAAGATGTTTTAAAGTTGATATTAAGGGAATGAGATGAATAAATTGAAGTTTAAATAGAGTAGTAAGTTGGAAATTTATAGTTTTAGTGGAATGTGGATAGAGATCAATGAAATATTGATAGTTTAATGTATTTAATACATGAGATATATGAAATAAATATTAGTGCTCAAGAAAGTATTATGAATTGGGAGATGTGATTGATAGTAGGAAAATTTGGTTTGAAATGAAAGGAAAAAAGAAGTGAGCAAAAGTAAATGAGTTATTTTAAGTAATTTGATTGGAAAGGATGAAAATGACTAGGAAAGATATTTAAAAACATATATAAGAGAGATAACACATTGGAAATGTGATTAAGCTCCTTGTGAAATAAGGTTATAAGTAGAGTGTATATATTTATTGAAGTTAATGAATAACTTAAGTTATGATAAACAAATGAGCATGATAATAGTCAAAGGAAAGTGATAAATATTAAATTGGTATAAACTATATGAAAAAGGGAAATTTAATAAATTGCATAATTATGTGTTTATATAAAGAGGATTTGTGAAATGAACTTTTGATATGAATGTGATCTATGAAGGTGTGGATAGTATGTTTATTATTTTATATCATTACATGTTTAATGGTATTAGGAGTGAGAATAGACCTGGGTAATATTGAACAGTGAAACTGTTATAGTAATAACTAAATGAGACTATCATAAGATGTGTTGGAGCTCAAAGAATTTATGTGGAAATATTTTTATGTATAAGTGTGTAATAAGAAATTGTAAGGAAGGAGTTATATATTTGAAAATTTTTAGAAGAGATGGATTGGAAATGGAGTAATGAAAGATACTTGTGTAAGATTGGTATTTAATTGAAGGTTGGGCTTAGGAAATGTTAAAGATAATATTATTGAACATGAGTTGGGTTAATAATGATAAATTCAACAAAAGCAAACTGTTTTGGAGATGGAATTAAAATGTGTTAATTCTTGGTGTAATAAAAGCTTGGAGAATAAATATATAATTTATGTGATACAAGTTAGTATTATAATTGTAAAGGTTGGAAATTGAATAATAGAAGAACAATATTGATTTACAACCCCTAAGTGTGATTGTTAATATATCATTGTCATATGATTTGGTTAGTGTGATTAGTGATTAGTTTTATTATCTTCAGATTTAGAACTGAGATGGATAACTATGTTTCCAGAAACATGGTTAAAAGATATGATTGGTGAAGTTATATTTTATATTTTCGATATTAAAAATTTAATTGTAATTATGAGAAGTAAAGCAAGGAAAGAGAATTGTGATAATGTTTTAAGCTATGAATTGTGTGATAGAACAATAATTATATAAATATAGTAATATTGGGTGAAGTGAAGAAATAAAAAAAGGGAAGAAATTGTAATCATGACTGAAAGTCATATAGGATACATTTACAGTGTAAAGTGATTACGTGAATGAACTTAAAATTTATGGGAGTATGAATAATGTAAATTAATATGTATATATCAATAATGTTGGAAATGATATGATTGTATAATGAGATGTTCAATATAGTTGATGATATATGAGTATACTATTTTGATGTGATGAGAAACCATAATTGTTGGCAATGATGTTAGAAATGAATTATAATGGAGGTAGAGTACCTAATTGATTATGAAAAATGAATTGTGAAAAGATAAATGAACGGACTTATCTGCCTCCTGTGGAACCATGCGGACCCAATGTGTTGGGCAACCAAACTTGGATTACCAACCTGGTTGGGGGAAAAGCTCGTTTATGAAATTATAGTTGTTGGCAATATTGATAAACTTTGAATGAGTATAAGAAATGATGATATAATTATTGAAATAAGGAAATGTATATGTATAAGCATGATTCATATTGATTGAATATATGAATTTGGAAAGATTAGAATTTGAATATAAGTTTGACCTAATGAACTTAGGTTATATATATAAGTATATATGGTAAAATCCAATGATAAATTTCAATAAGTTAATTGTTGGTTTGAATCAAATAAAGTTGAAATGTTAGTATATTGTGATAGATAAATCGATTGATCTAGGTTTTGTTAAAGTTGCAAGGCAATATTGAGATTTAATATGTGCAATTGTATTGGGAGTGTAAGATTTAATGGTAATGTGTATTATATAATATTCTGATTTATGAATGAATATAAATAAATTGAGGTATATTAATTGTACATGGTGAGAAATAAACTCATGAGAGTAAGGATATAGTTATCCATTGATGTTTGGTAAATGTTTATTTTGAAAGTGATGGTAAGAATGGAATAAACAATGCTAAGATATTGATTAATGATTTTTGAGCTTAAAGTTAAGAGAATATCTATAAAGAGTTAAAGTGATAATCTGACTTTAGTACAAAGATAAAATGTATTGGAGATGTTATGAGATATCTTGATTGCTTTGTTGAGAAAGTAATAAGAGGTAAAGATATATATATATATATACCTATACAATGATGAATTGTGAAATTCAGAGAAGATGATTATTCCTAAGGGGGAGAGTAGAAGTTATGTGATTTGATAAAATTATAATGTAAGATACGATTATCTTTGTATGGAAGTTAAGATGGTGATTTGTGCTACATGGGTTGTTCTTATGTTGGATAATTTCGAGGACGAAATTATTTAAGGGGGAGAGAATTGTAATATCCCATATTATACCCTAAAAGTGTTGGGGTTATTGTTGTTTTTGGATTCAATGTGTGTATTGAAGGGAAAGTGAAGAGAAGATGTAGGAAAAATAAATGCAAAATATATGACATATACATATACCCACATATACATCACATATACATGATGTATAAAATGGTGTAGGAAAAGTGTGTTGTATATATATATATATATATATATATATATATTTGTATAATTAATGAATAATAATAATGATGATAAGGACAAAAAGAGAAAAAGATGAAGAAAGTCAAAAGGAATTGTGTGTGTGGTGGAGATTTAAGTGTCCTAATGTTATTATTATTATTATTATTATTATTATTATTATTATTATTATTATTATTATTATTGTTATTATTATTATTATTATTATTATTATTATATATTGGATGAGAACGAAGAAAGAAGATTCATTCTTCTTCTTCTTCGTTTTCTTCTTAGTGCACGAGAGAGAGAGAGAGAGAGAAGCTAGAGAGAGAAAGATGATTTTGCTTCAATTTACACCAAAAACTAAAGGAGATCAAGAGATTTGCAAGTGGAGTTGAAGATTTGGCAAGCTATTCAAGTAAGTACTCATTTCTTGAAGTTAATTTTTGTGATTATATATATATGTAAGTTTTCATCTTCTTGTTTTGATTTCTCTTTATTGAGGTTATGTTTGAGATAAGTGGTTTGTGAGATGATGATAATGAAAGATTGAAGTGTGTAAAGGTGTTAACTTGGTATTTAAGTGATGATAAGTTGGGGAAATTGTGAGGGTGATGATGAATGGTTGAATTAGGGTTTTGAATAAATGAATTGGTACTTTGAGTAATTGATTATAGTGATGTATATATATTTTGTTTAGTATTATGCTATAATGAAGTTATATAAATGTTAAGTTGATAGAAAATTGATAAATATAACAAAGATGATGATTAAAAGTGTTGTGATGTGAATTTTGAAGGGCTTGGATGAGTTTTGAAGTATTTGGTTTTTGAATCATTGAAGAACACGGCCAAGTTGTGAGAGACACGGCCAAGTTAGGGCAAACTTGGCCGTGTTGGATGAGTTTTGGAGAGACACGGCCACTGGCTTGGCCGTGTCCCTTGACCGTGTTTGCCACTGCCTAGTTTATATTGAGAGACACAGCCATATTCCTTGCTCGTGTCTGCCACTGGATTTTTGGATTGGGAGACACGGCCACAAGCTTGGCCGTGTCCTGTGCCCGTGTTTGCTACTGAAATGTTGAATTGGGAGACACGGCCACAAGCTTGGCCGTGTCCTTTGAGGGTATTTGCTATTTGTGTTTGTTATTTGTTCTTCTTACATTGTTGAATCTTCAAAGGGTCTTTTGTACCTAGACACATTTAAAACAATAATGATTCAACCAAATGGATATGGAAGATTCTAAATCTAGGAATAATGGGAATGGTTATGTATATATTAATGATGATATAGGAAATGTGGGAAATATAATAATCATTGAAAAAGTATGTGCAATGCCATTGATTATATATATTTGAGTAATGAATTGATTAACATGATTTGGTGATAATGATGATGCATATGAACAATGTATTGTTTTATGCATTGTGAATCTTGTGAATTGCAATGATGCTATAGATATATTATGAAGAATATGATAAAGTAATTGCTTATATACAATTGAACAATGAAATATTATGATATGATTTGAGATATAATATGATGTGAGGTCATTGTTAATGACTATGATGATTCAAATGTGATATGAAGCCATTGTTATTGGCTATGATTACTCAAATGAAATGTGATGCCATTGTTATTGGCTATGAGAATTCAATTGAGAATGAAATTGATAAATGAATTGTATAGCTAATGTGTTATTCCATTTTCAGAGTTTGTTGTTGGTGGCATGCCTAATAAGTGTAACAATCTCTTGAAGTTAGGTTGGATTGAATCCTTGAAGCCTAATTGAGATGTTACCACCCTTGAAGCTAGGTTGGGTTGGTTCTTGAAGCCAAGTTGGGTTGAAGCTTAGCATGCTTTGCTCCCCTTGAAGCTTGGTTGAATCTAATCCTTGAAGCCTAGTTGGGTCTATGATATTGATAAATGAGATAAATAAACCAAAACATTACTCTGAAAATTGAATGGCATATTAGTGTGTCTTGGGCCCATGCTTGTCTATGTGTAATGTGAATCATGAATGGTAACATGATTGATAAATAAGATATATGGAAACAATGTTGAAACAAATGAATAATGAGATCAATGAATGCTTTTGATGGAAATGTGTTTCATGATTAATGAATTGTGAATAAAGTGATGTTATGAAGTATGAGTTTGTAATATATGTATTGATTTTGTTGAGATATGAGGTTATGGAATTGTTGTGTCATGTGTAACATGTTTGTGAATGTGGAATTTGTAAGAATTGTTCTTATAAAGGTTTGAATGGTGTTTTGTTGTAATAATATATACATATATATGTGTATATGAAATAGAAAGGGTAAGTATTGTGTTGTGAATACGCTATGTAGTGATGTATTTAATTTATGAGATTAGTGGCAATATATGAAGAATCCATTGAGAAAGGAAAACGTGGTAAGAGAACAATAAAACATGATGCTAAAATTAAAAGGTATGATTTTTTGTAATGTATACTTTATTATTTATTTGTACTACTAAGCTCTCGGGCTTAGCGCGGTTGTGTAATCGCGCAGGTATTTATGCGGATGATCTGGATGCCTAGCTGCTATGCCACGAGAAAGGTATGAGTGTCTCGAGACCAATTAGAAGGTGATGCATACATATGTAATATTATTATGTTGTATTTTTTATAAGAATAATGACTTTTGTAAATGTTCTTTAAATTAATATAATATTTCTTGAAATTGGTTACAGGTTTTTAAATTGAAACAAAAAGTGACATTCTTATACTTTATATACGTATTGTATATATATACTAGATATATGTACAGTACTTATATAGGGTATGGGGGTGTTACAGTCTTCTTGGCATTAATCTGAATCTTGATTAGGACAGTCTTTGCCCTTGCAAAAATCTTGGTACCCAAATTCATTTATTTTCTCCTTCTCCCTTTTCTTTCTCAAATTATTTTTCTTACTCTTCCCTTTCTTTGAACATTTTATCATTTTGTCCTTCTTTCTTGTAGGACTGTCAAGTATAGAACTTTCAAGAACTAGATGGTCTTTCTCCTTTTTCTATGATTTTGATCGAATCTTTGGTTGGGTTAGACCAATTCAAGTCAAACTGTCCTTATAAACCAAATGGAAGCCTTTTTCTGTCTTAGGTAAAAGAGAACTCAGTTGGATTTCTGAACCATTTTGTGTTTTCTTTTCTTTTTTCTTTTCTTTTTTCCTCTTTTTTGTTCTTTTTTTGTTTTTTTCTTTTTTGACCTTTTTTTCTTTTTTTTTCTTCTTTTCATTTCTTTTCCTTCCTTTTTTTGGTTCTAGCTCTAAAAGAGTTGTCTTGTTTGTACCAACTTGGGTTTCCATTAATGAATGCTTAGTGACATAAATCTTCTTTAATAGGGATAAATCATTTATCTCTGATGTTATCTAGATAGATTGGAGATATTAGGTGAACTTCAACCACCCTTATGGTCTCAAGAACATCAATTATCCTTATGATCTTGACTATTCATTCCTTTCTTTGAACTTCTTGCCTCTTCATCTTAGTGTTCATAAGACTTGTCAAAAGTATCACAACAGCTCAAGGTAGGTTGTTGGGGTTATATGCCAATGAGAAGAAAGCTAAAATTTTATGAAGGCTCAAAGGGACAACAAGGGATAGATATTTAATTGGGTGGATACTAGTTGTTGGCTAATCAAACAAGGCCTAGATCATTTCTCCCTTAAATAAGCAGAGTTTAATTTTGCCTCGAAAGTTTGTCAAAGCATGTTCTAAGACTGACAAGGACCTAGACAAAAGTCATTATGCAGGAGCCCTATCTAAGTAAGCATACACAACTCATTGCTATAGAATAATTCCCTTATCTAGTAAAGTCATTCGAATAATGATGCCTAGATATATTAATTCAAGAATCATCAAGCTAGATTCCTCATTGGTTGAGCACCAAAATGAACAAAGACCAATAAAAATTGTGATGAAAGTAATTTATTCAAACAAAAATAGAAAAACATAATTATTCCAATTAAATATTAAAGAAAGCAAAGTAAATAGAGCGATATTCAAGCTAAGGAGAGTTTGTTGAGTTAAGCTCCTTCTCCTTTCACATCTTCAACATTCCCATCTTGAAAAGAGGATAAGACAAAATCTTCTTCCAATCCTTTTCCTACCATGAAGGTTGCTGGTAGTGGCACCCTGTTGAGCCTTGGCAGAGGATTGCTTTTGGTATTAGGCTTATCCGGCTTAGGTAGCTTACCACTCTCAATCAAATCTTGGATCTCATGCCTTGGATGAGCACATTTATCCATTTCATGACCTTGCATTTGATGAAATTGACAGAAGGCCTCGGCATTGAAGTTTCGTGGCAGGGGATTATGTAGCGGTCAAGGAGCCAACGGTTGTAATAACCCTTTCTTTTGCAGCTTGCTGAAAACCCAAGATAGAGGTTTCCCCAATTTTGAGAATTATCTTTAATTTCCTTGACTAGTCGCAATAATATCGACTTATTTTTGTTTGCTTTGATTGATAGGCTGGTAGTTCCCTTTCTCATTCCTTCTTGTTGAAAAGTGATTCTTCTCCCTTTCCCATTCTTCATTTTGCAAACTAGCTTGGAGAAGATCTTTAAAATCACTGATGAGTATATGAGACATCCTTTCACGAAGACTAGGCAACACTCCTCTCACAATCATCCTTATTTGATCATATTCATCGGGCCTCTTCTTGAGCAAAGCAGTCTTATTTCTCCATCTTTTGACATAGTCCACAAAATTCTCATTTGGCCTTTGTCTAATGAACTCAACTTCCATTAAGGTAGCTTTCAGCTCGACATTGTACCCATATTGCTGAATGAAAGCCTTGTACAACATGTCCCAATCTTTTTGAGTAATTTCTTCTAAGGTGTTGAACCAATTTTGGACAATAGGGTCCAATGAGAGTATGAAATATCTTAGAGATTGAGCCTTAGTAGCTCGGGCAAACTGCATAGTAGTGATATGCTGCTTCACGTGGAGGTGAGGATTTTTGGTTCCATCAAAATTTGTAAAGGATGGCATCTTAAATTTGTACGGAACCTCCTCATCATTTTTAAATAGTTTGTCGATCTCGAACATCTCTTTGGTTTTAGTTTCTTCTCAAATTTCTTTTCTAAATCAATAATCATCTTCTCAACATCAAACGTCTCGGTCTTTTCAATAGTTATCTTCTCAATAACCTTCGGCTCCTTTTCGTCTTGAGGATCTTGGAAGTATTGAGCCCAATCATCATCATCATCAATGATCACCTTATCATCATCAAAAACCACTTCACCAACTTTAGCCTTCCCTTGTCCTTTGGCTTCTTAGTACTAGCAGATGCTTCGGCATGATTTCCTAAAATTGCAGCCAATTGGTTCTTCATGGTCTCAGCTAGGGCCTCTTTTATTTCGTCCATCTTAGCATTCAGGGCGTTGTCCACCATTCTTTGAATTTGTTAGGGCTCCATTGCTTTTGGTGAGCAAGTGATTGAGTTGCTACTAGATTCTTCATCTTCGGAGTAGGTTGGATTATCGTAAGCTTTTGAACTATCATAATCCAAGGCTGTGAGCCAGAAAGGATTAATGATATGGGATGTGATGTATGTATGCATGTATGCATAAACAATAAACAAGCAAGGATAATTAGGACGTGCCTTCCAACCTTATAACATCCACACATGAATGGCGAGTCTCTTTTCCTAGGTAATATGGTTAACAAAATGCCAACATGGAGTATCTTGTTTCTGAATATTTCCCTCGGAAGTTTCAACCAATAGTTATATTTTCAAAAATGGAAATCAATTCATAATAATTCCCATTAATTAGATTTTAATCCATTCAACCAACTAAAGTAGCTTTTATGCAATATTAAATTAAAACTAAATTAAGAGGTTTATTACAAATAGATTTCTCACTTGAAAAAGTAACTAATGATTCATGCCAAAAACAAGCCCATGATTAATAATTCTTAGTGTAAACTAGGTTCACAATTGATTTTTGGTATTTCATAATTGACCTAAATAATTTGCAAGCTCTTTGTAAGAAAAGGTTGGATAAAATAATTTTGTTTCTAAGCCCATTGTAAAAAATATTTTAGAAAAAATGGATTTTGGGCTTTGTGTTTGAGTCATGAGAAAATAATTTTTTTATTTGTTTTTAGAAAAGTTTTACGTCCAAAGACCATCTTGAAAAGTTTTGAAAATAGCTTTGGTCTTTTGGATTTTAAAGAAAAATTTATTTGAGCTCATAATGTATTTAAGTCATATTAGAAAAAGAGAAAATGAAATAAGCCATGATTTAAGACAAGATAAATTAACCATAGTCAAACAACATGCATTTGGGGTGAAAAACCTAAGGAAAGTAACTAGGCCAATTACATGAGCTTTAGTCTTTGGGTTAAAAGGCTTAGGTTCCCATAGCAAGTATATATCTAATAGTACAAGGCTATGAATGGTTATGCCATGCTCCATCTCTATACCTTGAGTGAAAGTGTGGTATCCCTTACATAATACAACACGGGTAATATGGGCATCCTAACTCACGTACACGATGCAATCTAAAATGATGCAATGGATAATATCATGATAAGAAAGAATAGAATAATATAAAGACCAACGGAATCAACTTCTCTTATCCCCAGTGGAGTCGCCACTGTGAGCGGGGATTTTTACCCCCCACTCCCAGTGGAATGGTTCTTGCAACTTCGGCACTGTTTAGGCTCAGGGCCTTAGAGAACACAGGCCTAAGCCCGGAGAAAATGGAGTCACCACTAGGACGGATCCAGAAAAAGAAAGGGGTGGATGACTCGATTCCTAAGGAATCCCCAACCCCCTAATGGGTTCAGAAAGTTGGGTACGTGTGGGGAAGGTGAGAAATGGCCCAGCACCCCTACAACGCCTGGTTCATTGGAACCGGCCTCCTTTGCAGGTCTTGATATTATAAAATTCGTAAGCATAATAATATTATCTATATTACATGCAACAATTAAAATAAAGCATCATTATATTAAAATCAAAGCAATGTCCAAACAAAGCGAATAAATGGACATCCATTCGAGGATGGAAACATGTCCTTACATCGTTCTTGTCTAAACTAAACAGGACACCCACCAAAAGGTGGAAACCTGTCCTTTACATTGGTCTAAAATATAAAAGCAATTTAAATTACATAGAAAATAATTAATGAGGTACCCATATAGTGGAAACATACCTCTTACAATTTTAATACTAAAACAGCCAAATAATAATCATAATAATAAAGAGAATATCCATCCATGATAAATTAAATAAATCAATCATTAAAATATATAATAAACTACATAATCAAATCTAAAATTAAATAAAGTAATAAATATATAAATTTAGGATTTGCATCTTAGAATAGGGTTTTTAGGGTTTTTGAAATTAGGATTTAAATAGAGGTTTCATCATTTAGGGTTTAGGGTTTTTTTGAGGTTGCTGGGATTATGAAATTTAGGGTTTAAGAAATTTTAAGGTTTCTATGAAACTAGGGTTTAGGAATTAAGTTATTAGAATTAGGGTTTGGGTCTAGGTTTGGGAATTATGCAACTGGAGTTAGGGTTTTAGGTTTTCTGGAATTAAAGGATTCTGACATTTTAGAATTTGAATAGGACTTTGGTGTTTTGAATTTAGAAAATAGATTGTATAAATTTAGGTTTGGAATTTAGAAAAAATTTTAGGGTTTTGGAAAATTAAGAAAACAATTAGGGTTTTAGGAATTAATAAAACAATTTAAGGTTCTGGAAAATTATGAAAACAATTTAGAATTTTTGAAATTAGAAAGCAGATTATGGTTTTTAGCAACTGGGCAATTAGATTAGGGTTTTGATAATGTTTTGTGATTATATGAACATTAGACTCAAATCATGTTGTTTTAATCAAGTAATCAAGACTACGAGGTTTAAGTTAACTACTGGACCTAAACAACTTCTTAATCTTCAAACTTCGAATGATATTTATAGAAGGGAATGTATATACTGGACAGTCAAATAAGTTGTAACTCAAGGATGAAACTACTGTGAATTCAAACAAATTAAAGAATTAAAACAAACCTCCGTTTGTTGGCTCCTGCACAATTGATTTTTGGATGACCAATAACAAAGACAGCGTTGCTGCCTTTGATGGATTGATGATTGATGAATGCTTGCTGCTAATCTTCTCTATTTTTTTCTGCCTCTTCTCCTTAATGTCCCTTGCCCCTTCTGAATTCTGAAACGCTAGTATTTATAGGCAAACCTTACTCAGAATCCTTAACCCTAATATTAATCCGTCCTTAAAATAAATTTTATTTCAATTAGGAAACTTATTGAAACCATGTCGACCTGGTTGCCCTAGGTCGACATGAGTCCAACCTCATGTCGACCTTGGGCTGCCCAGGTCGACAAGAGGCATGCTCATGTCGACCTGGTCTACCCAGGTCCACATTAGTCCAACCTCATGTCGATCTGGGCTGCCAGATCGACATGAGGCATGCTCATGTCGACTTGGTCCCTCCAAGTCAACATGAACAATTGCTCATGTCTCTCCAACCGGCCTGACTCGAATTAATCATTTCTTTTTTAACTTATGGACTGAAAAGTTTTAATTTGGGCCGATTCAAATTGATTTTAGGGTTTTATAATTGAATTTATGCCTCTTTAATCCGAACCGACTTCCTTAAAAATTATAAACTAGGTTTAAATATTTTAAAGTTGGATCAAATTTATTTTGACATCCTTTAATTAGGATCGTATCAAATTGGAGTCAAAATTAAGGGTCTACACCTTGTTCGCCCTTATAGGTTTTCAAAACTAGCGAGCTGTCCTAATTTTTTCCTAAATCGCCCTTACGGGTTTTTAACTTAGTGGACCTTTTTTTATGTTGGTTCTAATTTTTGCCTAGACTGCCCTTGCGGGTTTTCAAAACTAGCGAATCGCCATTGTAACATCCGTGGTTTTGGAGATATAAAATTGTATATACTCAATATATATATCTAGAGTATATATAATATATACATATGGTATATTAATTGTATATGTTGAATTAATACATTACATACTTAATATTTAATACACATATAAGGTATATTTGATGTATATATAAGATGCACATTACTTGTGCATATGTGTAATATCCTGAATTTTTGAAAAGTTTTAATTTTTGAAAATTTGATAAAATAAATTATAATTTAAATGGATAAATTAAATTAATGGTTTTAAATGAAAAATGTAGAACATATATGTGATATATATGAAAAATATACATAACATATAAAAGTCAACACTTATTAAAAGAAAAGTCAAAGTAAAAGGGTATTTTGATAATTAAATCTTAGAAATTAAAAATTAATAAAATAATTCAAAAATAAATTATTTTTGAATGGAAGAGGGAATTTAGGATTTTTAATTTATTAAATAAATAATTAATTATTAAATTATTTTAATATATATATGGTTTAAAATTAAAGGGTGAAAGGAAAGAGAAATAAAAAATAAAGTCTTCTTCTTCATCATCTTCTTGGCCGAAATCACCATGGGAGAGTAAGATAAGTTTTTCTTCTTCCAAGCACTAAGAATTAAAGAGATTTTAAGGATTCAAGTGGAGTTTTAGAAGTTTCTTCATCAATTGGTAAGCTTTCTTACTAAATTTTCAAATTCTATGGAAAAGTGTGTTATGTAAATTTTGGAATTTTATAGTAGCATGATTAAATTGCTTAATTGGATATGAATGAAGTTTTTTTGATTGGTTATTAATGATTTTAAGGTTAGATTGAAGAAATGATTGAATTTAAGTTGAGTTTGGTGACGAGAGAGAATTTAGGGTTATGGTACTTTTGGGTTTGGAGAAACGTGAGCTTTAATTGCGCAAATTGGTTCCAAATGTGTTGTTTTGATTCATAAACAAGTATTTTATGAGATATGTGGAAGTGGAGATTTAGGGTTTTGGAAAAGTGATTTTCCAAAGTTGTTGAATTGTGTGATTTTATTTATTTAAGCAAGTTGTTTAGTGTTAAAAGTGATGAATATAAGCTTGGAATGAGTAATGGATTGTGTTGGAATGGAAAACCTTCAATGGGGGATGGTTATGCCATTTTTGAGATTTTGTGTATAAGACTGTATTGCTATAATGTAAATGATTTAAATGTATTAAAATATATTTTTAATTATATTAATAAACTTAAAACACTAATTTAAATGGCTTGAAATAGTTTTTCAAAGTTAAAGTGAGGTGAAGCTTAATTTTGGGATTTGGTTTGGAGTGATATTTAATTATGGTTTGATGTTGAGAATACCTTAGAATATGATATTAAATGATTATGTATGATCACATTTGGTATAGGCATTGAGAGGAAGGAGTTTTTCCAACCCTAGTGTTGAAGGGCAACTTAGAAGAGAAGGTTGGAGGGAGTTTTGAACTTTGTTGTGGAGTACTTTCTAAGGTATGTACAAACTTTGAATATATTGTTTATATTTGCATGACATTTGGGCTCAACACATTTTGGTTGAAAAATGTGTTAAGTTACTTGGTTCATTGATTGAGTATGAATAATGTGCTATGACATTTGTAATGTCATGTATGTGTTAAATGCATTGTGAAAAGCCATTGATAATGGCTAAATTGTGTAGAATGTGAAATATGTATAATATGTGAAAATACCCAAAGTAATTGGGTAATGTGTTGTGAATGCAAAAAAAAATGAGATATGTGGAATAATGAAATGAATTGATATTGTTAAAAATGAGAAATGTGAGAAAAATGAGAAAGATGTGAAAAATGAGAAAAATGAGGAAAAATGTGAAAATAAGGTAATGTGCCTAGATTGAATATGTGACAATGAGAAAGAGATTAATAATGAGAAAAATGAAAAAAAAATAAAAAAAAATGAGAAAAAGATGATATAATAAGGCAATGTGCCTAGATTGATCATGAGAAAATGAGAAAAGTTTTGATAAAGGAATTATGAAAGAATTTGATAATGAGAAATTTGAATAAATTGTGTGCCTAGTATGTTATTCAATTTTTAAAGTTCTGGGTTTGGTGGCAAGCCTATGATTGCCTACGGGCTAAATATTGGAATGGTGAAAAAGACTGAGTCATAAGCCAGGCCAGCTGATAAATATGATGTTTTTGGGCTGAAAAGACTGGGTCGTAAGCCTCAAAAACTATAGCATTCTAGCCGGGTTGAGGACCAAGATACTGGGCCTAAGGGTCTAGCCAGGTTGAGGTCCAAGAGACTGGTGCTATTACATTATCCATGGATATATTGCCTACGGGGCTCGACATATAGTGTCATTATGGACCAAAGTAGTAACTCTGAAATTTGAATAGCATATTAGATCCTTTTTGGGCCCATGCTTGTCTTTGTTTTAATGAGAATTATGAAATATTTGAAAAATATAAGAAAGTGGATTGATGTGACATCTATATGCATTGTGCATTTGGTACTGCATTGAGTTTTATTGTTATTATTAAAGTTTTTACTACTAAGCTTCGGCTTAGCGCGATTATAATTCATCGCGCAGGTATCATGGATGATTTGGTAGAGCCAGAGAGTTCTACTAGACCTGGTCGGGTCTAGATTTGTATTTGTTGAGCTTGAAGAGTTATTTTTGGGTACATCAAGATCAGAGCCAGTTGCCAGCATCTAGATATTTGATATTACAATGTATTTTGATATTATATATGTTATGATATGTTTTTTTTTGAAGTATATAATGTAAATTGTAAAGAATGTTTTGAATAATTTATTCAAATGGATTTTATATGTGTTGTTAATTTATATATCTATATATAAGTATTTTGAGAAAATATGGAGAAATTGAGAAGTATTGGTGAAATGGCAAATTGATTTTTTTTATTGGAAGTGTTTGCTTTATGCAGATTGTGTTTTGCTGAATTTTGGGAACGTCTTACAAACAAAACTCTAGCGAATTTTTACCAAAGATTTTCATATAAAATATTTCTTTTGGATTCCTATAACAAGCAAAGAATATCTATATACTATTATATATATATATATATATATTTGTATTTGAAATCTTAAAACATAAATATGAAAGTTTTTATTAAATCGGTCTGTGACATTTTTATACCGTATATGCGTATTTTACATATACTGAAAATA
Source organism: Garcia nutans (assembly GCA_947685225.1). Taxonomy (NCBI): domain Eukaryota; kingdom Viridiplantae; phylum Streptophyta; class Magnoliopsida; order Malpighiales; family Euphorbiaceae; genus Garcia; species Garcia nutans. The sequence continues at coordinate 33,090,597 of CANTUV010000005.1, read as the reverse complement.
TGCATTGTATGTATATAGGGTATAAGGGTGTTACATTTGTTTTGGTATTAGAGCCTAGGTTTGAGGTTCTCGACCTAGGTGGGATGATAGAGAGAGAAAATTATAATTTAAAAAAATTAAAAAATGATTTTCAATTGTGATGCATGCATTGGCACTGGCAATTTATCTGATCCCTGATGTGGCAATGTCCATTTGATATAATGGATATGAGTTGAGGTGGCGTCTGGATTGCATAGATCAGAGTGGTGCAGTGGAAGCGTCATCCTAGAGATTATGGATTAAGAATTTTTGGAACTTTTATTTGAAATTTAAAATTCATAGCTAATTCAATTGATGAATAAGTGAAATTAAAAAAATCAATCTAGGAAATGATTTAAGATATAAAAATAAAAAGTTTGAGAAATGAGCATGATAGTTACAGAAAATTTTATAGGTGTACTGCAAAGTGATATTGTCTAAATTTTTGGACAAATCTAGAATGAAAAGTGAAACATATAAATTAATAAAATAAATTATTAATTTAAATGGATAAATTAAATTATCCTGAATTTTTGAAAAGTTCTAATTTTTGAAAAATTAATAAAATAAATTATAATTTAAATGGATAAATTAAATTATGGTTTCAAATGAAAAATGAAGGGGTTTTAAATGAAAAGTGAAACATATATATGATATATATGTAAAATATACATAACATATAAAAATCAACACTTTTTAAAAGAAAAGTCAAATTAAAGGGTATTTTGGTAATTAAATCTTAAAAATCCAAAATTAATAAAATAATTCAAAAATAAATTATTTTTGAATGGAAGAGGGAATTTAGGACTTTTAGTTTATTAAATAAATAAATAAATAATTAATTATTAAGTTATTTTAATATATATATATATATATGGTTTAAAATTAAAGGGTGAAAGGAAATAGAAATAAAAAAATAAAGTCTTCTTCTTCTTCTTCTTCTTCTTCATCTTCTTGGCCGAAATCACCATGGGAGAGTAAGAGAAGTTTTTCTTCTTCCAAGCACTAAGAATTGAAGAGATTTTAAGGATTCAAGTGTAGTTTTAGAAGTTTCTTCATCAATTGGTAAGCTTTCTTACCAAATTTTCAAATTTTATGAAAAAATGTGTTATGTAAATTTTGGAATTTTATAGTAGCATGATTTAATTGATTAATTGGATATGAATGAAGTTGTTTTGATTGGTTATTAATGATTTTAAGGTTAGATTGAAGAAATGATTGAATTTAAGTTGAGTTTGGTGACGAGAGAGAATTTAGGGTTATAGAACTTTTGGGTTTGGGGAAACGTGAGCTTTAATTGCGCAAATTGGTTCCAAATGTGTTGTTTTGATTCATAAACAAGTATTTTAAAGTCAAATATTAGATTTGGTTGTGTTTGGTTGGAGCTTGAGAATGGAAGTGGAGATTTAGGGTTTTGGAAAAGTGATTTTCCAAAGTTGTTGAATTGTGTGATTTTATTTATTTAAGCAAGTTGTTTAGTGTTAAAAGTGATGAATATAAGCTTGGAATGAGTAATGGATTGTGTTGGAATGGAAAACCTTCAATGGGGGATGGTTATGCCATTTTTGAGATTTTGTGTATAAGACTGTATTGTTTATAATATGTGAAAATACCCAAAGTAATTGGGTAATGTGTTGTGAATGCAAAAAAAAAAATGAGATATGTGGAATAATGAAATAAATTGATATTGATAAAAATGAGAAAAGTGAGAAAAGTGAGAAAAATGAGAAAGATGTGAAAAATGAGAAAAATGAGGAAAAAATGTGAAAATAAGGCAATGTGCCTAGATTGAATATGTGACAATGAGAAAGAGATTAATAATGAGAAAAATGAAAAAAAATGAGAAAAAGATGATATAATAAGGCAATGTGCCTAGATTGATCATAAGAAAATGAGAAAAGTTTTGATAAAGGAATTATGAAAGAATTTAATAATGAGAAATATGAATAGATTGTGTTCCTAGTATGTTATTCAATTTTCAGAGTTCTAGGTTTAGCGGCATGCCTATGATTGCCTACGGGCTAAACATTGGAATGGTGAAAAGACTATATCGTAAGCTAGGCCAGCTGATAAATATGATATTTTTGGGGTGAAAAGACTGGGTCGTAAGCCTCAAAAACTGTAGCATTCTAGCCGGGTTGAGGACCAAGATACTAGGGCTTAAGGGTCTAGCCGGGTTGAGGTCCAAGAGACTGGGGCTGTTACATTATCCATGGATATATTGCCTACGGGGCTAGACACATGGTCATTATGGACCAAAGCAGCAACTCTGAAATTTGAATAGCATATTAGATCCTTTTTGGGCTCATACTTGTCTTTGTTTTAATGAGAATTATGAAATATTTGAAAAATATAAGAAAGTGGATTGATGTGACATCCATATGCATTGTGCATTTGGTATTGCATTGAGTTTTATTGTTATTATCAAAGTTTGTACTACTAGGCTTCGGCCTAGCATGATTATAATTCATCGCACAGGTGTCATGGATGATTTGGTAGAGCCAGAGAGTTCTACTAGACTTGGTCAGATCTAAATTTGTATTTTTTGAGCTTGAAGAGTTGTTTTTGGGTACATCAAGATCAGAGTCAGTTGCCAGCATGTAGATATTTGATATTACAATGTATTTTGATATTATATATGTTATGATATGTTTTTTTTTGAAGTATATAATGTAAATTGTAAAGAATATTTTGAATAATTTATTCAAATGGGATTTTATATGTGTTGTTAATTTATATATCTATATATAAGTATTTTGAGAAAATATGGAGAAATTGAGAAGTATTGGTGAAATGGCGAATTGATTTTTTTATTAGGTGTGTTTACTTTATGCAGGTTGTATTTTGCTGAATTTTGGGAACATCCAAATTACAAACAAAACTTTGGCGAATTTTTTCCAGAGATTTTCATATAAATAATTTATTTTGGATTCCTAAAACAAGCAAAGAATATCTATATACTATTTATTTTATATATATTAGTATTTGAAATCTTAAAATAGAAATATGAAATTTTTTATTTAATCGGTCTGTGACATTTTTATACCATATATGTGTATTTTACATATGCTGAAAATATGTATTGTACGTATATAGGGTATAAGGTTGTTATAGCCCTAATTTTTGCTTAGGCCGCCCTTTCACCTAACAGGCTCTCTTTTTTTTTTGTCTTTTTTAAATTTATTGTTCGTGCTTACATATTTGGCTTCAGGAGCGTATCTGCTTGCTCGACACTCCATCCATGGATTTTTTCAGATATCTACCACGACATCACTTCGCCAGGAAGCTACTTCACACTGCTACTTCGTATACCAACTGGATCGACTGGATCCACTCACGTGCTGCAGTTAACATCCGTTGGTTGGTACCTTGGTGGAAGATTTCTCGTGTCACCATTAGGACATACTTGATGTATGTTCCTCGTGCTACTCTTCATCGAGGTACTTGCTATGATCCTCGCCGTCTTGACCATCGGTATGGAGCCGAGCCCCGAGGTTATGAGTTTACTCCGTATTTGGACATGCCTCGACTAACTAAAGCCTTTTTGGATCGGCTAAAGCAAAGCTGGCCTACATGCTACACTTATCGTCTGCCATAGATTTTACATTTTGTTAATTCTTTAAAAAGAACAAAGTTAGGATGAAAAATAATGAAAATAATAATAAGAGATGTTTCTTTTCCTTTTATAATTTATCATCACCTTTCGCTATTGTGTTATTTATTTTATCCATTTTTAGTTAAATACCTGAAACAGTGCACATAGAATAATTTTAATATTAACTCTGTTTTATTAAATTAGGAAACAATCAAACATAAAGCCAGCATACACAAGATCACTCTTGTTGTCAACTAGCCCTTTTTGGTTTTCTAATTAACCATTTTCTCTCATTTAGCCCTAATTGTTGCCTAGCTCGCCCTTTTGAGTTTTTAGAACTAGCGGACTACTCTAACTTTTGCCTAGGCTTCCCTTTTGGGTTTTTAACCTAGCGAGTTTTTTTTATCTTCACATAAAACCTCTTCAACCTGTCCATGTTCACTGGCTCACTAAACTTGTTCCCACCATGTTTGATAGTTTGACTGTATCCTTGCTCATGACTTGTTTCACAAGATACGGTCCTTCCTAACTAGGCCTAAATTTTCCTCTTGGATCAGAGACATTAGGCTTACACTGCTTCAACACTAAGTCACCGACTTTGAACTTTCTGATCTTAACCTTTCTATTGTAGGCCCGAGCTATCTTTCTTTCATACAGCTGATGATGATACAATGCTTTTAACCTCCTCTCTTCTAATAAAGCTAACTGTATGTATCTGCTTACTACCCACTCTGTCTCAGGCAATTCAGCTTCTAGGACCACCCTTAATGACTTGATCTCTATCTCAATTGGCAATACTTCTTCCATCCCATTGTTTGGTTAGCCAACAACAGCTCAATGTCGGTTGTTGGGGTTATATGCCAATGAAAAGAAAGATCAAAATTTTATGAAGGCTCAAAGGGAGAACTAGGGATTTATATCTAATTAGGTGGATACTTGTTGTTGGCTAACCAAACAATGCCTAGATCATTTCTCCCTTAAATAAGTAGAGTTCAATTTTGCCTTGAAAGTTTGTCAAAGCATGTTCTAAGACTGACTAGGACCTAAACAAAGGTAATTATGCAGGAGCCCTCTCTAAGTAAGCATACACATCAATGCTATAGAGTAATTCCCTCACCTAGTAAAGTCATTCAAGTCATGATGCATAAATATATTAATTCATGAATTATCAAGCTAGATTCCTTATTGGTTGGCACCAAAATGAACAAAGATCAACAAAAATTTTAATGAAAGTAAATTATTCAAACAAATTTAAATTTAAAAAATATAATTGTTCCAATTAAAGAAAGCAAAATTGAAAAGCAACATTCAAGCTAAGGAAGGTTCATTGAGTTGGCATTGAAGATACTTCATTTATTTAGACATATCAAGGGTAAGGATTTTTTCCATCATTAAGGATCATTGCTTCATCATCCATAGTTAGTCCAAACATGTTTAGTAGTACATCCTCTTTAACAGCTTCTCTATCCATATCATGATGAGATGACAAGATAAAACTCTTCATGAAGGTTGCAAGCGGTGGCGACCTTCCAATTTTAGGTAGAGGCTTATTCTTAGTGTTGGGCTTATCAGGCTCAAGCAGCTTTCCACTATCAATTAAATTCTGGATCTCATTCCTCAACTTCATACAGTTGTCCATTTCGTGTCCAAGCCTTTGATGGAATTGGCAAAATGCTTTAGTATCAAAGTTAGGCGGAAAAGGATTAGGCAAAGGATGAGGAGTCAAAAGTTGTAACAATCCCTTCTTCATTAGATTCATTACAAAGGTTCCCCCAAGTCTGAAAATTTACGCCTCTTTGCTGGTTCAGTTGCTGCATTTTTTCTCAACACCTCTTCTTTTCTTTTGATTTTGCTCATTGGGGTGGTAGCCGCTCTTATTACCCCAGTTAGACAGTATATGGTTCAGCTAACCTTGTAGAATAGGGATTGATCTCTCATTTCTCATTCGATCTCCATTAGTGAACATGTTCACCGTTGATGCTGCCTTTCCCCTCTTTCTTATGTCAATGGGAGATGCCTCATTAGCATTGTTGATGATCTCCAAGATTTGAATCAACTGGGTCCTCATAATTTCAACCAATTGATCTCGTAGCTTGGCCATCCTAGCTTTGACAACTTCATCAACTATATTCCTTAGCTGGTTTGCATCCATCGTTCCAATGAAGCACTTGAATCAAAATCAAAGTTGTAGATGGTATTGTTGTATGTTCTTGAATTGTCATACTTCAGGTCTGTGAGCCAGAAAGGATCAATGATATGAGATGCAAATGTATGCATGTATGCACAAACAATCAACAAACAAGGATAAATAGGACACTCCTTCCAACGTTATAACATTCACACACAAATGGCAAGTCTCTTTTCCTAGGTAATATGGTTAACAAAAATACCAACATGGGGTATCTTATTTTTTGAATAATTTCCTCGGACGTTTCAACCAATAGTTATATTTTCAAAGATGGAAATCAGTTCATGATAATTCCCATTAATTAGGTTTTAATCCATTCAACTAACTATAGTAGCTTTTATGCTATATTGGATTAAAACTAAATTAAGAGGTTTATTATGGATAGATTTCTCACTTGAAAAAGTAACTAATGATTCATGCCAAAAACAAGCCCATGATTAATTATTCTTAGTATAAACTAGGCTCACAATTGATTTTTGGTATTTCGTAATTGACCTAAATATTTTTGCAAGCTCTTTGTAAGAAAAGGTTGGATGAAAATAATTTTATTTTTAAGCCCATTGTAAAAAGATTTTAGAAAAAATGGATTTTGGGCTTAGTATTTGGGCCATGAGCAAAAGAATTTTTGATTTGTTTTTAGAAAAGTTTTATATCCAAAGACCATCTTGAAATGTTTTGAAGATAGCTTTGGTCTTTTGGATTTTAAAGAAAAATTTATTTTGAGCTTACAATGTATTTAGGTCATATTAGAAAAAGAAACCAACCAAATAAGCCATGATTTAAACAAAGATAAATTAACCATAGTCAAACAACATGCATTTCGGTTAAAACCTAAGGAAAGCAACTAGGGCGATTACATGAGCTTTAGTCTTTGGGTAAAAAGGCTTGGGTTCCCATAGCAAGTATATACCAAATGGTATGAGGCTATGAGTGGTTATACCATGCTCCATCTCTATACCTTGTGTGAAAGTATGGTATCCCTTACATAACATAACACGGGTAACACGGGCGTCCTAACTCACGCACACGATGTAATCTAATATGATGCAATGGATAATATCATTATAAGAAAGAATAGAATAATATAAGGACCAACGGAATCAACTTCTCTTGTCCCCAGTGGAGTTGCCACTGTAAGCGGGGATTTTCGCCATCTTGCTCCCGGTGGAATGGTTCTTGTGACTTCGGCACTGTTTAGGCTCGGGGCCTTAGAGAACACGGACCTAAGTCCAGAGAAAATGGAGTCACCACCAGGATGGGCCAGGAAAAAGAAAGGGGTGGATGACTCGATTCCTAAGGAATCCCCAACCCCCTAATGGGTTCGAAAAGTTGGGTACGTGTGGGGAATGTGAGAAATGGCCCAGCACCCCCACAACGCCCGGTTCATTGGAACCGGCCTCCTTTACAGGTCTTAATATTATAAAATTGTAACATCCTAAAATTTTTGAAAATTTCTAATTTTTGGAAAATTGGATAAAATAAATTATAATTTAAAAGGATAAATTAAATTAATGGTTTTAAATGAAAATTGAAGGGATATTAAATGAAAGAGTGGAATATATGTATGATATATATGCAAAATAAACATAACATATAAAAGTCAACACTTTTTAAAAGAAAAGGGTAATTTGGTAATTAAATCTTATAAATTCAAAATTAATAAAATAATTCAAAAAAATTATTTTTGAATGGAAGAGGGAAATTAGAACTTTTAATTTATTAAAAAATAATTAAATAATTAAATATTAAATTATTTTAATATATATATATGGTTTAAAAAAAGATGAAAAGGAAAAGAATATTAAAAGTCTTCTTCTTCTTCTCTTTCCTTTGGCCGAATTTTCCATGGGAGTTAGACCAAGGATTTTGCTTCTTCCATACTCCATAAATTGAAGAAATTAACAAGTTGCAAGTGAATTTTTGGTGATCTCCACCAAAATTAGTAAGTTCCATCTCTTTTCTTTGAATTCCTTGGAAATTTGGATTATGTGAGTTTTGAGATTTTGATGTAATATGTTATAATTTTTGGAATTGGTGTGTATGATGTTATTTTGGGTAGTTAACAATGATTCTAAGGTTAGATTGAAGAGATGATGGAGTTTGGTTAAAGAATGGCGAAGAGAGAGAATTTAGGGTTATGGATTTTTGAGGTTTTGAAAACATGAACTTTAATTGTGCAAATTATTTCCGAATGAGTTGTGTTGATTCATAATCAAGTATTTTAAAGTCAAATATTGGATTTGGTGGTGTTGGGTTGGAGTTTGAGAATGGAAGTGGAGATTTAGGGTTTTAGAAAAGTGATTTTCCAAAGTGGTTGAATTGTGTGATTTTATTTGTTTAAGCATGTTGTTTAGTGTTAATAGTGATGAATATAAGCTTGGAATGAGTAATGGATTGTGTTGGAATGGAAAACCCTCAATGGGGGAAGGTTATGCCATTTTTAAGATTTTGTGTATAAGAGTGTATTTTTATAATGTAAATGATTTAAATGTATTAAAATATGTTTTTAATAATATAAATAAACTTAAAACACTAATTTAATTGTAGTAGAATGGAATTCTAATGTTGAAGTAAGGAAAGGCTATATTTTTGGAAATTTGTAGGAGTGATGTGTAATTATGGTTTAATGTTGAAAATGCCATTAAATGTGATACTAAATGATTATTTGCTATCACATTTGGTTTAGGCTTTGAGGGAGGTGTTGCGCTAGGATTAAGTACTACTACAAAGCGTCACTCGCAAGTATACGAGGTAGCTATAGCAAAGGTGATCGCCCCAAGGTCGTTTCCCCAATAAGGTGTGGTTAGGAATAGCTTGATTGACAATTATTTAATGCACGAGAGTTTGTTGTGTTTGAGATGGTGTGAGAATAATTTAAACCTAAGATTAATGTGCGTAGGGATTAATGTGTGTGATGGGAGTACAAGATCAAATCGATTCTTGGGAAGGTGCCTAGAGCCATAGGTCCATTCAATCAAAGCTCAATTCTCAATTATCCATTAACGTAACCTTGTAATTAATTTGTTCCTTATGATTAATTAGTCAATTACCAATCCATTAGTTCTCACATTCATGAATTAACAATGACCAATTCTTTTACATTACCAAATTAACGAAACCCTAGAACTTATATTTCTAATTCATTCATAGGGTGGTCGATTATATAGTTCCGATATCGGATTTCACCTCTCGGTCCATCATCCAATATTCAAAGATCAATAGGTAGCTAATCTATCAACCTAGCATTTAATGAAATACAATCAACCAATCAACAAGGAACATCAATGGAAATATCAAATCAAAGCATTCAACCAAATATACTACAAACCCTAGTCATGCGTATTTAGCTCAACATCATCAATTTATAACATTCATTCAACTCAATATAAAACAAATACAAATTGTTCATTGCAATATCAATCTCTTAATACAACAACAACAATAGAAATGAATTAAAAGAGAGAATAGAAAAACCCCTTGTGAAGATGCCAAGAGTAGGATTGCTAGTCTTCCTCCTAGCTCCACTTGATGTATGATGAAGAACTCAAGCCCTCTTCAATGGTTGATTTCCCCTTACAATATGGAATGGAGCTTTCTCAAGTCACCAACCCTTCAATTGATTTTGCCTTTGGAAGATGGAATGGAGCTTTCTCAAGTCACCAATCCCTTCAATGAAGCTTCTTCAACCTTCAAGAGCTTGTTTAACCCAATTTATCCCAAAAAACCTCAAAAATCTTATCAATGGAAGATGGAGAAGGTGGAGAGGATGGAAATGGAGATGAAGATGAAGGGACAAGGGAGAGTGTCACTCTCTCCCTCTCCCACATTTTTTTGCAGAAATTGTTCAAGAACAAAGAAGAACTCCTTCCATTTTCCTCTTCCTCTCCTTTTAATTCATTCAAAAATCAACACCCATGCCTTCCAACTCACACCCTTCAACTTTGTTCCCCACTATTTCTTTGTTTAATATTTCTTTTAGCAAACACAAGGCATTGTCTCCCACTTTGTTCCCCACTTCGTGCAAAAGAAATCAAATCTTTCAGGTGTGACACGGCCAAGCCAAGAGTGGCTTGGCCATGTCTCTTGATTTTCCTTGGGACACGGCCAAGCTTGCTGGCATTGTCCCTCACTGCCTCTTTCTTTCTTTCTTTCTTTTCTTTCTTTTCTTTGGTCATAAGGGGTGACACGGCCAAGCCAAGAGTGGCTTGGCCGTGTCTCATGTGACACGGCCACAAGCTTGGCCGTGTCATGTAAGTGTGTTTGCTTCTGCTTCTTTTCTTTCCTTCTTTACTTGCTCCGAGGGACTTTGGCATGAAATGGGACACGGCCAAGCTTGCTGGCCGTGTCATGTGACACCCAGTGGCTTGGCCGTGTCACTGAGTGTGTCTACTTCTGTGTGCTTCTTTTCCTTCTCTTCTTTGGCTCAAGATGGGACACAGCCAAGCTTGTTCTTGGCTTGGCCGTGTCATGTGACACGGCCACAAGCTTGGCCGTGTCACTGAGTGTGTCTCTTCCTGCTTCTTCATTTTTGCACTTTATTTTCTTTGGTCTTTGGTTTTGCTCCTTGAATGAGACACAGCCAGAGGCTTGGCCGTGTCTCATGGCCGTGTCAAGCTCTGCCAACTTCATTCTTTGAGGGACACGGCCAAGCCTGATTTGGCTTGGCCATGTCTTGCTTGGTTCATGCTTTTCTTGCACTGTTTTGATCTTCCAAGGGTGTTTTTGCACCTAAACCTAAAAACAACACTTCAAACACACTTAAAACAAAAATTAATCAAAACATTAACTACAACACACATAAAATCATATTAAAACTAATACAAAAATGATCTAAACAGGAGGTTGATTTGCTTCATCCAAGTGGTGAAGGACAAGTTGGAAAGATTGGATTGAAGGTTGTTTTTAGCTTGCTTTGGGTTGTTAGTGGAGGTATGTACAAACTTTGAATATATTGTTAATATTTGTATGACATTTGGGCTTAACACATTTTGGTTGGAAAATGTGTTAAGTTACTTGGTTCATTGATTGTGTATGAATAATGTGCTATGACATTTATAATGTCATATATGTGTTAATGCATTGTGAAAAGCCACTGATAATGGCTAAATTGTGTAACATGTGAAATATGCATATTATATGAAAATACCCAGAGTAATTAGGTAATGTGTTGTGAATGCAAAAATGAGATATGTGTAATAATGAAATGAATTGATATTGAAAAAAATGAGAAAAGTGAGAAAAGTGAGAAAAATGAGAAAGATGTGAAAAATGAGAAAAGTGAGAAAAAAAATGTGAAAATAAGGCAATGTGCCTAGATTGAATATGTGACAAAGAGAAAGAGATTAATAATGTGAAAAATGAATAAATTGTGTGACTAATATGTTATTCAATTTTCAGAGTTCTGGGTTTGGCGGCATGCCTATGATTGCTTACGGGCTACACGCTGGAATGGTGAAAAGACTGGGTCGTAAGCCTTAAAAATTGCAGCAGTCTAGCCGGGTTGAGAATCAAGATACAGGGGCCTAAGGGTCTAGCCGGGTTGAGGTCCAAGAGACTGGAGCTGTTACATTATCCATGGATATATATTGCCTACGGGGCTAGACACATGGTTTCATTATGGACCAAAGCAGTAACTCTGAAATTTGAATAGCATATTAGATCCTTTTTGGGCCTGTAATATCCCAATGTATGCCCTAGAAGTTTTAATACAATTGTTGTTTGATTTGAATTAAATGTATATATATTTTTGCAAAGGAAATGATTGTGTTAATGGAATGTATATGTTGTATATATGTTAATATATATAATATATATGTTGGTCAAATGGAGAGTCAAGGGAAGAAGATATTTTAATTTGGGATGAGTGAAATTACTAAAGAGGGCAAGAGTTTTAAAGGAAGTGAGAACAAATAGAAAAGGGCATTTAAGTAATTTTGCTTTGTTAGAATTGCTTGGTGGAGATTTAAAGAAGAAGAGAAGTTGACTTGTCTTCATTTTCTTTTCTTCTTCTTCTCTTTCTCTTGTGGTGGTCGGCCCTCCAAAGCTAAAGAACAAGAGTGATTTTTGTTGATTTCTAAAATCAAATTGAAGGGAGAATCAAAGGATTAAGTTGGAAATTTGTGAAATTGCCTCAATTTTAAGTAAGTACTCTCTTGTTTTCTTTTGTTATGCTTGAAGTGAGTTGTGATTTGTTAATATTATGATTAGGTGTGTTTGGGATGTGTTTATAAGTGTTGAAATTGATTGTGAGTTACAAAGTTAAATTGGTGTTGGTTTTGGTTTGAAGATGGTAAGTTAAATGGATGTTGATATTGAAAGAATAAGAATGATGTTAGTTTTAGGGTTTTGAAGTGGTAAGTGAATAAATGTATTGTTGGTGTATTGTTAATGTGAATATTGTGATGTATATGTAAAATAAGTGTTAATGACATTGATTATACCCATTTGAATAAGGTTATGTTGTGTTTAATGTGTTTTAATTCCATCAAAAGAGTTTTGGCCATGTTTAGGGTTTTATTCTTGAGAGACACGGCCAAACTAAGGAAGAGACACGGCCAAACTAAAGAATTTTTGGGAGACACGGCCAAGTCCAAGGAAATTTGGCCGTGTTGGATGATTTTTGGAGAGACACGGCCACTGTCTTGGCCGTGTCCCTTGCCCGTGTCTACTACTGGATTTTTGTGTTGAGAGACACGGCCACAAGCTTGGCCGTGTCCCTTGAGTGTGTTAGCTACTGTGATTGTTTCTTGCTTTTCTTACATTGTTTTGATTCTTCAAAGATCCTTTTGTACCTAAACCTAAAAGTAAACACTCTAAACACTTTTAAAACAAAGAATGATCCAAACAAATGAATGTGGAAGATTACAAATCAATGAATAATGTAAAGTGTTAGGTATATATATATATATATGATACTATATGAACAATGTTATGTTTTATGCATTGTGCATCTTGTGAAGGGTAATGTGATATATGAATAATGTACTTTGAAATGTTATATCAATGATGCTATATGTGTAATATGAATTGAGATATGATATGATATAAGGCCATTGTGATTGGCTATGATAACTCAAATATGATGTGAAGCCATTGTGATTGGCTATGATGATTCAATTGAAAGACATAAGGCATGTTTGCCTAATTGATGATGAGAATTGAGAATGAAATAATAAATGAATTGTGTGTCTAATGTGTTATTCATTTTCAGAGTTTTGTTGTTGGTGGCATGCCTAATGGTAACAATCTCTTGAAGTTAGGTTGGATTTGATCCTTGAAGCCTAATTGAGATGTTACAACCCTTGAAGCTAGGTTGGGTTGGTTCTTGAAGCCAAGTTGGGTTGATACTTAGCATGCTTTGTTCCCCTTGAAGCTTGGTTGAACCTAATCCTTGAAGCCTAGTTGGGTTTATGATGATGATAAATGTGATAACAAAACCAAAGCATTAACTCTGAAAATTGAATGGCATATTAGTGTGTTTTGGGGCCATGCTTGTCTTTGTATTTAATGTGATTCTTGAATGGTAAAATTAATGGAACTATGAAGATGTAATATGAATGTTGTTATGACATTGGACAAAGTATGATGTGGAAATGTGATATTCTTTTAAATGATGTATGAGATTAATTGTGACATTATATCATATTAAAGCATCATGTTAGTATACTTTGTACTACTAAGCCGTTGGCTTAGCGCGATAGTGTTTGATTGCGCAGGTGACAGAGTTGAACCTGAGAGCTCCTCGAGACCAAGTGAGACTAGACTTTGAGGATTTTCTTTTGGGACTTAAAGATCAGAGAAGAGCTGCCAATCATGTATATATATTCTATGTTTTGTAAATCTTTGATTTATAACATATTTGTAATAACTTCCGCTGTGAATTAATAAATGTTTTTATATATGGTGTCTTTTGGATTTCTTTTAAAATGTTTTTTGATTGGTTTCACTTATTTACAAAGATATTTGTTGTGTATTATTTTAAAACTGTGGCATTTTCTATATTCAGTATACGTATATTACGATCGTTTAAGCATGCTTGGTACGTATACGAGATATAGGGGTGTTACAACTATTTTGGTATCAGAGCCTAGGTTTGAGATTCTCAACCTAAGTTAAGTGTAAGAAAAAGAATGTTTTGATTTTAAAAAGTGGATTTTTGAATAACATACATGTTGGTATTGGCAGTCTCTGATCTTTAATGAGAAGTATTCTGCTGTGTAGACTTGTAGACCCAGTTGAGCCAGAGAGTTCTTCTAGACCAGGTCGGGTCTAGACTTGTAGTTGAGCTTGTTGAGTTTCTATCGAGATCAGAAACACTACCAGCAGCATGTATATATTTTTATGTTATTGAACATTTTGAGTATTATGCATAATATGTTATGTTTTGAATTTTACATATTGTATATTATAAAGAATGTTTTGGTCAATGTATTTGAAATGGGAGAGTAAGTGTGTTTTAAATTATATATATATCTGTATATATAAATGTTTGGGAAACTTGGTGAAATTGAGATGTATGGTTGAGATGGTGATTGAAAATTATTTGGGAGTGTTTTCTTTTTGCAGGTTGTGTTTTGATAAATTTTCGGATGTCCAAAATACAGAAAAAAACTCTGGCGAATTTTTTCCAGAGATTTTTATATATATTATTTATTTTGGGTTCTTATAACAAGTAATGAATATTTATATTATATTTAATTTTTATATATTTTGAATTTGAAATTTTAAATTGGAAATGTGAAAATTTTTTATTAAACTGGTCTATGACATTTTTGTACCGTATATACATATTTTACATATGCTGGAAATATGTATTGTACGTATATAGGGTATAAGGGTGTTACATTTATTTTGGTATCAGAGCCTAGGTTTGAGGTTCTCGACCTAGGTGGGATGATAGAGAGAGAAAATGGGGGATTTGAAAAATAGTTCTTAATTGTAATACATGCATTAGCACTGGCAGTTTTTGATCTCTGATATAGTATTTTCTGCTTTGTTTGCATATATAGGTAGTTATGGCGTCTTGGCCGCATCAGGCTGCTGAGGGTAGTGCAGAGAGTGTGGCTCCATATGAGGATAGAGATGGAGCTAGAGTTGTATCTGCTGGTGAGGCATCTATTTCTGTGCCTGTGAGACCAGCAGCTGATGAGGTTCCGCCTGGCTGGGTATGGCATATGGTAGAGTTGTTGAGGCAGGCTCCAGTTCCGCAGCCACCACAGCCACAGCCATAGCCGCAGTTGCCGGTGAGGCAGTATGATAAACTGAGAAAGTATGGAGCTAAAGACTTTGTTGATACTACATATCCTGCTGTAGCAGAGCAGTGGCTAGATCGAGTTCAGAGGATGTTTAGTCAGTTACAGGCTAGTCCAGAAGAGAAGTTTGATTATGCCAGATCTCTTCTGCAGAGAGATGCATATGATTGGTAGATGACGGTTCCACATGCTCTGGATGATCCACCAGTCCTGACCTATGATGATTTCCTGCGGGAATTTGAGCAGAAGTATACTCCGAGAGAGTATAAAGATGCAAAGAAGATGGAGTTCCTGAGTCTGAGACAGGATACCTGGACAGTGACTGAGTATGAGATCGAGTTTATCCGGTTGAATCATTATGCTGGTGGGATCATTTCTGATGAGTTTGACAGGTGTAGGAGGTTTGAGGAGGGACTGAGACCCTCTATCATGTGCATCATCGCAGGATCTCGGTATCAGAATTTTTCCCTGTTAGTTGCAGCTGCCAAGAGTGTTGAGAGGGCACAGAGTCTTGCAGCAGCTGCCAGGGTTGAGGAGACCAGAGTTAGGAGACCTCAGAGTGAGGCAGGGTCTTCATCAGTAAAGAGAGGCCGAGGGGGACATTTTCAGAGCTTTAGTAGGAGTCAGAGGCAGTTTGGTAGGTCAGTACAGCAGCAGAGACAGAGACAGAGACCTGCAGTTTCAGTGGCTAGTGCTCCGACTCTAATGGCTCAGAGACCTACTCCATCTTCTTGCGTTCATTGTGGTAGGGTACATGGAGGTGTCTGCTGATGGAGAGGTGCTTCGACAGTGTGTTTTAGATGTGGGTCATTAGACCATTTTATCAGAGATTGTCCTGAGCCACCAGAGGTTAGGCAGGCAGATACTGCAGCTTCTCGACCCAATGTCAAAGGGGGTCGTGGTGGCAGAGATTTTAGTAGAGGTGGTCGACCTGGGTTTAGTTAGTGAGGAGGCTCTACATCCAGAGGCAGTAGGCCAGATGAGGTTGGGCCATCTCAGTTGGTTTATGTGATGCAGAGGCAGCCGAATGCTTCAGCCTTCATTGCAGTACATTTTCTTTATTTGGTATTTCAGTCCTTGCTCTATTAGATCCTGGATCTATGCATTCATACATAAGTGCATCTATCTTGCCTGTGTCTGAATTGCATTCTGAGTCCCTAGGATTTGATGTCTTGGTGACAAATTCTTTAGGGCATAGTGTTGTGGTGAGCAGGGTGAACCAAGATAGTCTAGTTGTTGCTCAGGATGAGGAGTTTCTCGGTGACCTGATTAAGATGCCTTTCAGGGAATATGATCTGATTTTGGGCATGGATTGGTTATCCAAGCATGGGGTTGTGGTAGACTATCAGAAGAAATGTGTTACTTTCAGAACACGTGATGGTAGGGATGTGATGGTATCTGGTGAGCAAAGGTATCTTTCATCCATGTTTGTTTTAGCTGTTTCAGCTGGGATGATGATTCAGAAGGGATGTGAGACTTATCTTGCTCATGTTGTAGATACTATAGTAGTGGGATCCCTGCTTGAAAGTATACTCACAGTTGCCGAGTTTTCAGATGTTTTCCCTGATGAGTTGCTAGGGGTACCTCCTGAGAGAGAAGTGGAGTTTGGTATCAATTTGTTGTCTGGTACCACTCCTATCTCTATTACCCCTTATCGAATGCACCTGCTGAGTTGAGAGAGTTGAAGGTGCAGTTGCAGTTGCAGGAGTTATTGAATAAAGGGTTTATTCAACCTAATGTGTCCCCGTGGGGAGCGCCTATGTTGTTTGTGAAGAAGAAGGATGGCACCATGAGATTGTGTATTGATTATAGGCAGTTGAATAAGGTGACCATCAAGAACAAGTATCCTTTGCCTCAGATAGATGATCTCTTTGATCAGTTGAAGGGATCAGCAGTATTCTCTAAGATTGATCTGACATCAGGGTACTATCAGTTGGTGGTCAGGTATGAAGAGGGACATAGCAGAGTTCATATCCAGATGTCTCACTTGCCAGAAAGTGAAGGCTGAGCACCAAGTTCCTTTAAGGTTGCTCCAACCTTTATCAGTACTAGATTGGAAATGGGAGCGAGTGACAATGGATTTTGTGACTGGACTGTCTTTGACCCAGAAGAAGCATGATGCAATCTGGGTGATAGTTGATCAGATGATGAGACAGCTCATTTTCTTCCAATTCAATGGATTATTCTCTTCAGAGGTTGGCTGAGCTGTATATCAATGAGATAGTCAGGTTGCATGGAGTCCCAGTTTCTTTGGTGTCGGATCGAGATTCTCGGTTTACTTCGAGGTTTTGGAAGAATTTGCATAATGCTTTGGGTTGTCGATTGCATTTTAGTACTACTTTCCATCCTCAAACAGATGGATAGTCAGAGAGAGTGATACAAATTCTGGAAGATATGTTGAGGAGCTGTATCATTGATTTTACCGGGAATTGGGATAGATTTTTTCCATTAATTGAGTTTGCTTATAACAACAGTCATTAGTCGAGTATTGGGATGACTCCTTATGAGGCTTTATATGGCAGGAGATGCAGGACACCTTTGTGTTGGGATGAGGTTGGAGAAGGTAAACTGGTTGGTCTCGATTTGATTAAGGAAACATAGGAGAAAGTGAAGGTGATTCGGGGTCGTTCGAAAGCAGCTTCAGACCGATAGAAATCCTATTTAGATTTAAAGAGAAGAGACATAGAGTTCAGTGTGGGAGATAAAGTGTTTCTAAAAGTGTCTCCATGGAAAAAGATTCTGATATTTGGCCGCAAAGGAAAGTTAAGTCCTCATTTCATAGGACCATATGAGGTGTTGGAGAGAGTTGGTCTAGTGGCTTATAGACTAGCTTTGCCGCCGGAGTTGGATCGAATACATAATGTTTTCCATGTCTCGATGCTTCGGAGATACAGGTCTGACCCATCTCATATCTTGTCAGTGGAGTCCATTGAGGTGAGTCCAGATCTGACTTACGAGGAAGAACCAGTGGCGATTTTGGCACGAGGGGTTAAAGAATTGAGGAATAAAAGGGTGCCACTTGTGAAAGTCCTTTAGAGGAATCACGCCACTGAGGAGGCGACCTGGGAAAGTGAGCAGGCAATGCAAAGTCAGTTTCCCCATTTGTTCCAGACTTGAGGACATGTAATTTTGAGGACAAAATTTATTTTAGGGGGAGAGAATTGTAGCATCCTAAAATTTTTGAAAATTTCTAATTTTTGGAAAATTGGATAAAATAAATTATAATTTAAAAGGATAAATTAAATTAATGGTTTAAAAATGAAAAATGAAGGGATTTTAAATGAAAAAGTGGAATATATATATATAGATATGATATATATGCAAAATATACATAACATATAAAAGTCAACACTTTTTAAAAGAAAAGGGTATTTTGGTAATTAAATCTTATAAATTCAAAATTAATAAAATAATTCAAAAATAAATTATTTTTGAATGGAAGAGGGAAATTAGGACTTTTAATTTATTAAAAAAATAATTAAATTAATAAATATTAAATTATTTTAATATATATGTGGTTTAAAAAAATGATGAAAAGGAAAAGAATATTAAAAGTCTTCTTCTTCTTCTTCTTCTTCTCTTTCCTTTGGCTGAATTTTCGATGGGAGTAAGACCAAGGATTTTGCTTCTTCCATACTTCATAAATTAAAGAAATTAACAAGTTGCAAGTGAATTTTTGGTGATCTCCACCAAAATTAGTAAGTTTCCATCTCTTTTCTTTGAAGTCCTTGGAAATTTGGATTATGTGAGTTTTGAGATTTTGATGTAGTATGTTATAATTGTCGAAATTGGTGTGTATGATGTTATTTTGGGTAGTTAACAATGATTCTAAGGTTAGATTGAAGAGATGATGGAGTTTGGTTAAAGAATGGTGAAGAGAGAGAATTTAGGGTTATGGATTTTTGGGGTTTTGAAAACTTGAACTTTAATTGTGCAAATTGTTTCCAAATGAGCTGTGTTGATTCATAAACAAGTATTTTAAAGTCAAATATTGGATTTGGTGGTGTTGGGTTGGAGTTTGAGAATGGAAGTGGAGATTTAGGGTTTTGGAAAAGTGATTTTCCAAAGTGGTTGAATTGTGTGATTTTCTTTGTTTAAGCATGTTTTTTAGTGTTAAAAGTGATGAATATAAGCTTGGAATGAGTAATGGATTGTGCTGGAATGGAAAACCCTCAATGGGGGAAGGTTATGCCATTTTTGAGATTTTGTGTATAAGAGTGTATTTTTATAATGTAAATGATTTAAATGTATTAAAATATGTTTTTAATAATATAAATAAACTTAAAACACTAATTTAATTGTAGTAGAATGGAATTCTAATGTTGAATTAAGGAAAGGCTAAAATTTTGAAAATTTACAGGAGTGATGTGTAATTATGGTTTAATGTTGGAAATGCCATTAAATGTGATACTAAATGATTATTTGCTATCACATTTGGTTTAGCCTTTGAGGGAGGTTGATTTGCTTCATCCAAGTGGTGAAGGGCAAGTTGGAAAGATTGGATTGAAAGTTTTTTTTAGATTGCTTTGGTTTGTTAGTAGAGGTATGTACAAACTTTGAATATATTGCTTATATTTGCATGACATTTGGGCTTAACACATTTTGGTTGGAAAATGTGCTAAGTTACTTAGTTCATTGATTGTGTATGAATAATGTGCTATGACATTTTTAATGTCATATATGTGTTAAATGCATTATGAAAAGCCATTGATAATTTCTAATTTGTGTAACATATGAAATATGCATATTATGTGAAAATACCCAAAGTAATTAGGTAATGTCTTGTGAATGCAAAAATGGGATATGTGTAATAATGAAATGAATTGATATTGAAAAAAATGAGAAAAGTGTGAAATGTGAGAAAAATGAGAAAGATGTGAAAAATGAGAAAAGTGAGAAAAAAATGTAAAAATAAGTCAATGTGCCTAGATTGAATATGTGAGAAAGAGAAAGAGATTAATAATGAGAAAAATGAATAAATTGTGTGACTAATATGTTATTCAATTTTCAGAGTTTTGGGTTTGGCGGCATGCCTATGATTGCCTACGGGCTACACGTTGGAATGGTGAAAAGACTGGGTCGTAAGCCAGGCCAGCTAATAAATATGATGTTTTTGGGGTGAAAAGACTAGGTCGTAAGCCCCAAAAACTGTAGCAGTCTAGCCGGGTTGAGGATCAAGATAATGGGGCCTATGGGTCTAGCCGGGTTGAGGTCCAAGAGACTAGGGCTATTACATTATCCATGGATATATATATTGCCTACGGGGCCAGACACATAGTGTCATTATGGACCAAAGCAGTAACTCTGAAATTTGAATAGCATATTAGATCCATTTTGGGCCCATACTTGTCTTTGTTTTAATGTGAATTATGAATTATGAAATATTTGAAAAATATAAGAAAGTGGAATGATGTGACATCTATATGCATTATGCATTGGCATTGCATTGAGTTTTATTATTATTATTAAAGTTTATACCACAAGGTTTCGGCTTAGCGCGATTGTTTCCATCGCACAGGTGAGAGGGTAGACCCAGTTGAGCCAGAGAGTTCTTCTAGACCAGGTCGGGTCTAGACTTGTAGTTTAGCTTGTTGAGTTTCTATCGAGATTAGAAACACTACCAGCAGCATGTATATATTTTTATGTTATTGTACTTTTTGAGTATTATGCATAATATGTTATGTTTTGAATTTTACATATTGTAAATTATAAAGAATATTTGGGTCATTGTATTTGAAATGGGAGAGTAAGTGTGTTTAAAATTATATATATTTGTATATATAAATGTTTGAGAAACATGGTGAAATTGAGAAGTGTGGTTGAGATGGTGATTGGAAATTATTTAGGAGTGTTTTCTTTTTGCAGGTTGTGTTTTGATAAATTTTGGGACCTCCAAAATACAGAAAAAACTCTGGCGAATTTTCCCAGAGATTTATATATATATTATTTATTTTGGTTCTTATAACAAGTAAAGAATATTTATATTCTATTTAAATTTTTATATATTTTGAATTTTAAATTTTAAATTGGAAATGTGAAAATTTTTTATTAAACTGGTCTGTGACATTTTTGTACCGTATATGCATATTTTACATATACTGGAGATATGTATTGTACGTATATAGAGTATAAGTGTGTTACAAAAATTCTTAAGTATAATAATATTATCCATATTACATGTGACAATTGAAATAAAGCATCGTTATATTTAAATCAAAGCAATGTCCAAGCAAAGCAAATAAATGGACACCCATCCGAGGATGGAAATATGCCCTTACATCATCCATGTCTAAACTAATAGGACACCCACCAAAAGGTAGAAACATGTCCTTTACATTGGTCTAAAATATAAAAGCAATTTAAATTACATTAGAACTTAATTAATGAGGTGCCCACAAAGTGGAAACATACCTCTTACAACATTTGGAAATCAAAATAAATTGATAAAAGTAAATAACCATTCATCATAAATAAATCATTCATCAAAGATATCAATTAAAATATATAAAATAAACATCCATCCATGATCAATTAAATAAATCATGCATTGAAATTAAATAAATCAAGCATAGAAAATAAATCAAAGTATATAATGAACTATACAATCAAATCTAAAAATAAATAAAGCAAGTAAAAATACAAATTAGGGCTACTGTTTCTATTTAAGATTCTTTACTTAATGTTTAGGGTTTTGGAATTTATTGGTTTAGGCTACTATAAGTTTTAAGGGAATTGAAATGGATTAAGGTTTTATAATTTAAGAGATTGATAAGGTTCTTTGATTAACCAAATTAGGGTTTGAGGGGTAAAATCATGAAATTAGGGTTTTAGAATATTAAAACATTAGGTTTATGATTATTAGCTACTGGATTGTTGTTTTTAGGCTTACTGTGTTTAATTTTAATATTTAGGTTTATAAGGTTTTAAGGTTTTAAGGATTAGGGTTTAGGAAAATTAGGGTTTACGGTTTTGGTTTTGAGAGAATTAGGGTTTTTGGTGTTTTCGAAAACATGTTTTGGTTTTAGGATTTGAGAAAACAGTTTAGAGTTTTATAAAGTTTTTGGAAATAGGCAAGATGATTTAAGGTTTTTGGAAACAGAAAGTATTTTTTAGGGTTTTTAGAAATAGAAGGATCAATTTAGGGTTTTAAGGTTTTGGAAAATTAATAAAACGATTTAAGGTTTTGGAATGTTGGAAAGTAGATTAGGGTTTTAAGATTTTGAAGAAATAGATTAGGGTTCTTAGGTTTTAGAAAAGACAGAACTAGGGTTCTTAAATTTTAGATGAAACAGAATTAGGGTTCTTGAGTTTTTAAAAGAAACAGAAGGAATGTTTTAAGATTTTTGGAAAACAAAGAAGCGAATTAGGATTTTTAAAGTATTTAGAAACAGAGGAAATCATTTAAAGTTTTTGGAAACGAAGATCAAGTTATTACATCTTCAAAGATCAAAGTTTTGTGTATATAATCTTATGAATCAAAAAATGAAACTACTGTAAGAAAATAAAAAGAAATTAGAGATTCAAACCTTTGTACATTGGTTCCACCAAAAAGTTATTTTCTGGATGAACAAAGACAAAGGCAAGATGGTTGCCTTTGATGGATTGATTGCTTGCTTATTCCTCTCAAAAGTCCGATCATTTTTACTGCCAAGTCCCTTGTTAATCTCCTAGTTTTTTTTTTCGATTGTCCCCGGTCCAAAGTCCTCCTCCTCCTCCTATTTTTCTGTGTCTTTTTAGTCTTATTTATAGGAAATTTAGATGATTAATTTTAATTGTTTAAGGAAACTGTATTTAATTAGGAAAAGAAATCCAAAACCAAATAGAATTTGGTTTCGGAATAAATTGTGTCGGAAAAATTTTGCTGGCGAAAAAACTGCTACGAGGGATTGCGAGCGAAATTGCGAGGGGCAGGCCGTGAGCCATTTCGCCCACAGGTGGCCCAAGGTCATTTCATCCACTGTTTTCGGTGATGAATTTTTTTGTCACCGATTTTTTCGTCGTCGATTTTTTATTTTTATTTTTATTTATTTATTTATTTATTATTTTTATTACTATAATTATAAAAAATTAAATACTAAAAAAATATTACTTAATTAAGATAACACTAAAATTATTTTGGACTAAATAAAATATATTGGATAGGACTGAGTCAAAAATTAAGGGTCTACACGCTCAAAGGCCTTTTGACACTCTTCATTCCACTTGACTGGCCGATTCTTTTTAAGCAATTTGAAGATAGGTTCACAGATCGTGGTGAACTTTGCTATGAACCTGCTAATGTACTGCAACCTACAAATAAACTCCCGAACTTCTCTCTCCATCTTAGAGGCTGGCATATCCCTGATTGCCTTAACCTTGTCAGGGTCAATCTCAATGCCATTTGGACCAATCACGTGTCCCAACAACTTGTCTGAAGTAACCCCAAAACACACACTTCTTCATGTTTAACCTTAGCTTATACTTTACTGCTCTCTCGAAGAATAACTCTAGGTTGTGAAAGTGTTGCTCCCTTGTATTCGACTTCACCATCATATCATCAACGTAGACCTCGACTTCCTTATGCATCATATCATGCAACAAGGTGGTGGCCATCCTCTGGTAGGTTGCTCCGGCATTCTTTAACCCAAACAGCATCACCCTATAACAAAATATATCCCACATAGTAATGAAGGCATTTTTAGCTTTATCCTCTTGGGCATTAACACTTGGTTGTATCCGAAAAATCTATCTACAAATGAGTGTAGCATGCTAGAAGCTGCACTTTCAATAAGGACATCTATATGGGGTAAAGAAAAATCATCTTTAGGGGAAGCCTTGTTCAAGAGCCTATAGTCTACACAGACCCTAATTCTTCCATCTTTCTTTGGCACAGGTACTATGTTGGCTAGCTAATCTGGATAATCTATCACTTTAAGGAACTTTAATTGTATTTGTTTAGTAACCTCTTCTTTAACCAATTCAGCCCATTTTGGTCTTAACCATCTAAGCTTTTGTTTAACAAATTTCATGTGAGTGTAAATAGGAATCAGATGCTTGGCTATGTCTCAATCTATTCCAGGCATGTCTTCATAAGACCAAGCAAAAACCTCTTCATATTTTTTAAATATTTTTTCAAATCTCTCTCTCTCATCAGGAGTAAGGTCGGATGTTATGCTAATATTTTTAAGATTATCGGTTGTTCCCAAATTTAATGGTTGTGTATCAATAGAGTTAATATTAAAGATGCTCATATAACTACTATTTAAATGTATGCAACCATCAGGAAAAACATCACACAAGTAAGCAAAATCATACTTTATTGCATTCATTTTGAAAAGAAAACATCATCATCCTCATACAAAGTAGACAAATTAAAATCAAAATCATTGTTCTTAAAATCATAAAGCAAGACATCTTTAAACTTCTCTTTGACTAGAGCAGCAATCTCCTCTGGAGTCTTCTCAGCTTTAAGGACAACTTCCTTCTTCCCTTTCGGATTGGGCTCCTTATCAGCTAGCAGGGTGAGCTCTTTCTTCACTTGTTCCACCAGTTCAACAACATCAGCAAAAATCTCAAAACTCGGGATTAATTTTCCCATGAACATGATCGGCTCGAGCTTCCCTTGGAGTGGTCCTATGTCTAGAGCTTTGACAAAAATCTCTTCGAGTGGTGGGAAACTCATCTTGTCATTCTTCTTTAGCTGAATATCTTTGCTAGTTTCTTCTTCTTAAAAGTCTGAGTCTTAAAGTCTGGAACCTCTGCTACACTTGTCTTTCCCTTTCCAAGACCAACATTGGGCAGGTAGTTCATATTCTTCATCATATTTAGGATTTTGGAGTCCACTACTTCATCATCAGAAATTGCAGCTAATTGGAAACCATTGAGAGGCCTCTCAATCATCAAAGCATTTACCACTTCATTATTCTCGCCCTCGATGACCACCGTGTCATCTCTGTTTGGGAACTTGATCTTTTGATTGAGCATAGAAGGAACTCCACCAAGAGGATGGAACCAGGGCCATCCCAATAGTAGTGCGAAAGTAACAGGGATATCCAAAACTACAAATTCAACCAAAGATTCAATTGGACCAGCCTTCACAATAGCTTTGAAATTCCCTTCGGCGTGCCTCTTAGTATTGTCATAAGCCCTAATGGTTACATCGGTTGGGCTTAGATCCCTTGTTGACATAGCAACCTTTGGCAAAATCTTAAGTGGGTAGATATTTACAGCGGACCCATCATCAACCATCACACATGGAGTCTTTTTCCTTTGACCTCTACTTTGATAAAGAGAGGGCAGATGTGATATCTCCCCTCCTCCGATAATCCACATCCGAAAATGATACCATTCCCACATTAACTTTGCTCTTCTTTTGAATATCTTCACACTTCATCACTCCTTCAACTTTCACGAAGTTAACTAGCTTATCTAGTGTTATGGAAATGGAAATTGGCATGCTAGCCAAAGCCTTTGCCATAGTTTCATGGTGCTTCTTGGAAGTGGCCAATAGGTCCCAAATACTAACACTTGCTTGGGTCCTCTTTAATTGCTTAAGAATAGTGTCGTCGTCTTCTTCTTTGTTTCCAACTTCAACTTCCTTTCTTTTATTAGCTTCTACTTCATTGGGTGGTGGCCTTGCATAAGGCTTACTAGATCTAGTGTTCATCACCTCATCATCTTCAAGCTCAAACCAGGTCCATTCCTCCTTCTTGGGTTCAAGATCATCATCACTATCAGTTGAGTCCCAAAACTCATTCACAACACAGATCATTACTTCTTTGCCAATCATAACTTGTTCAATTTTGCTAAACACCACTTCTTCTTTGGTTGCTTCTCCATCTACATCTTGGAAAGAAGACATGATAAAACTTTCATGCAAACCTCCTCCAATCATGAAGGTCATTGGTGGTGGTACTCTATTGAACCTTGGTAATGGATTGTCTTTAGTGTTTGGCTTGTTGGGCTCAAGCAGCTTCCCATTGTCAATCAAATTCTAGATCTCATGCCTCAACCTCAAATATTTATCCATGTTGTGTCCTTGCATTTAATGAAATTGGCAAAATGTCTTAGCGTCAAAGTTAGGTGGAAGAGGGTTAGGCAAAGGATGAGGATTCAAGGGTTGTAACAATCCTTTCTTTTGTAGCTTAATGAGAACCCAAGACAGCGACTTCCTCAATTTTGAAAACTGCCTCCTTCCTCCTTGACCAGTTGCATTAACATCAACTGATTTTTTTGTGCTTTGGTTACCAGACTGGTAGTTCCCTTTCTCATTCCTTCTTACCGAAAAGTGATTCTTCTCTCTTTCCCACTCTTCAATTTGTAAACCAACTTGTAAAAGATCCTTGAAATCCTGGATGACTGTATAAGACATCCTTTCACAAAGACTAGGCAACACCCATCTCACTATCATCCTAATTTGATCTAATTCATCAGGCCTCCTCTTGAGCAACGCAGCCTTATTCCTCCACCTCTTCATATAGTCCACAAAGTTCTCATTTGGCCTTTGTCTAATGGACTCAACCTCCATTAAAGTAACTTTCAATTTTGCATTATACCCATATTGTTGGATGAAGGCCTTGTATAACAAATCCTAGCTCTTTAGTATGCCATCGTTTAAGGTATTGAACCAATTTTGGACAACAGGATCCAATGAGAGCATGAAGTACCTTAGGGTTTGAGCCTTAGTAGCTCGGGCGGACTGCATAACTATGATGTATTGCTTCACATGGAGATGAAGACTTCCAGTTCCATCAAACTTTGTAAAGGAAGGCATCTTGAACTTGTACGAGGCCTCTTCATCTAGTTCAAACAACTCGTCAACTTCAGACATTCCTTCGGTTTTTAGCTTCTTTTCAAATTTCTTTTCTAGGTCAGCAATCAATGTCTAAATATCTAAAGTTTTAGTTTTTTCCACGGCTGATCTTTCAATGACCTTTGGCTTCTTCTTTTTGTCTTGAGGATCTTGAAAGTATTGGGCCCAGTCGTCGTTGTCATCAATGCTACTTTGTCATCATCAAAAGCTACTTCACCAACCTTAGCCTTTCCTTTGTCTTTTGGCTTCTTAGTACTTGTAGATGCCTTGGCAGTGCTTTCCAAAAGTGCAGCCAGTTGACTCTTTATGGTCTTAGCCAGGGCCTCCTTTAGTTCTTCCATTTTGGCATTGAGGGCATCATCCACCATTCTTTGAATTTATTCAGAATCCATTGCTCTTGGAGAGAAGGTAATTGAATCACTGCTGACTTCTACATCACTGATGTAGGTGGCGTTGTCGTATGCTCTTAAACTATTGTACTTCAGGTTTGTGAGTCAGAAAAGATCAATGACATGTTATGCAATGTGTGTATGCATGTATGTACAAATGACAAACAAACAAAAAATAAAGGTAATTAGGACATTCCTTCCAACCTTATAACTTCTACACACGAATGGCGAGTCTCTTTTCCTAGGTATATGATCAATAAAAATACCAATATGGGATATTTTATTCTCAAAAAATTCCCTCAGACGATTTAACCAATAGTTGCATTTTCTAACATAGAAGTCGGTCCATGATAATTCCCATTAATTAGGCTTTACTCCATTGAATCTTAACTAAAATAGCTTTTATGCTCTATTTAATTAAAGAAAAATTAATAGGTTTATCATAAATAGATTTCTTATTTAGAAACTAATGATTCATACTAAAAACAAGCCCATGATTAATAATTATTGGTTTAAACTAGACTCATGATTGATTTTTAGTATTTCATAATTGACCTAAATATTTGTAAGCTCTTTTCAAGAAAAGAATGTATTTTTAAATGAAGTGAAAGATAATTTTATTTTTTTAGGCCATAAGTATAAAAAGATTTTTGACCCATCTTGAAAGGTTTCAATGTCCAAAGACCTTTTTAAAAATAGTTTTGGTCTTTTGGATTTTAAAGAATTATTTTTGAGCTTACAATATAGGTAGGCCATATTAGAAAAAGAACAAACCAAATAAGTCATGGTTTAAACCAACATAAATTAATCAAAGTCAAATAACAAGCATTTAGGGTAAAAACCTAAGGAAAATAACTAGGTCAATTATATGAGCTTTAGTCTTTAGGTTGAAGGCTTAGGTTCCCATAGCAAGTATATACCAAAAGGTACAAGGCTATAAGTGGTTATGCCATGCTCGATCTCCATACCTTGAGTTGAAGTATGGTATCCCTTACATAACACAACATGGGTTACACAGGATTCCTAACTCATGCGCACAATGCAATCTAATAGATGCAATGGAAAATATAATAATAAGAAAGAATAAAATAATATAAAGACCAACGGAATC
The DNA here is from genome assembly GCA_947685225.1 of Garcia nutans. Classification (NCBI taxonomy): domain Eukaryota; kingdom Viridiplantae; phylum Streptophyta; class Magnoliopsida; order Malpighiales; family Euphorbiaceae; genus Garcia; species Garcia nutans. Next base: position 33,062,254 of record CANTUV010000005.1, on the reverse strand, counting down.
AACTTCTCTTATCCCCAGTGGACTTGCCATTGTGAGCAGGGATTTTTGCCCCAACTCCCACGTGGAATGATTTTTGCAACTTCGGTACTGTTAAGCTCAGGGCCTTAGAGAACACAGGCCTAAACACAAAGAAAATGGAGTAGCCACCCGGATGGACCAGAAAAAAGAAAGGGTTGGATGACTCGATTCCTAAAGAATCCCCAACCCCCTAATGGGTTTGGAAAGTTGGGTATGTGTGGGGAAGGTAAGAATGACCCAGCACTCCCACAACACCCGGTTCATTAGAACCGGCCACCTTTTTAGGTCTTAATACTATAATATTCTTAATTAATACAATATTATCCGTACTACATGTGATCATAAGAATAAATAATTACTTTATTAAAATCACAACAAGTTCAAATAAAACAAATAAATAGATAACAAATAACACCAACAACTCAGGCTCCACAAGAACTAATATGAATTAAAATAAAGGACTTCAACTTAGTGAAATTAATTCAAATAAATAACAATTGCATTTAGTATTTAAAACTGTCAAAACATTATATTGAATTAAGTTAGATTTGTACCTTCGTTTGTTGGTTCCACCACAATTTGTTGAATAAAATTTTGGCAGAGCAATCACCAAGCCAGTGTGTCTACTGCCTTTGTAAGCTTTTTAAAACTATGTGATTCTTGTCTTCTTCTTTATTTTCTTTCCTTTCTTTTTCCTTTTGCTGGGGTTTTTGTCCATTTATAATCATTAATTTTAATTGTTGAAGTTAAAGTTCCAGTCCAAAAGTCTAGAAAATCAAAAGTTCTTTTACAATCTTCAATTGTGTTATTTATAGAAAAATTAAAAAAAAACTAATACTAATACTATTTGGTTAAGGAAATATAGACTGTTAAGGAAATCAAATTAAAAAAATTTGAGATAAATAAGATTTTGGCAAAAATGGCCCCCGGGCGCGAGCTACCAGCGTTGGGCACTAGCTGCGGGCCAATTGTGCATTGTTGTGAGGATTGGCGCTGGGAAACTGCGAGGATTGGCGTTGGGTAGTGAGCTAGGCTGCATGATTTGCCAGGCTGCTATGGGCCAATTGCGAGTTGGGCTCAATTCATCGCAGGTCGTGCCACGCCAGCTGCCGCATGTCATTTCCCGATTCATCCGATTTTTATTTTTTATTATTTTTTATTTTTTAAAAAAAATAAACATTATATTTAATATAAATATTTGTAATTAATTATATTATAAAAATAAATAATAAATGTAACACCCCCACACTCAATATACGTACACCGCAAACACACACACAACATGCGATATACATATACCGGATAAAGGGGTATCACGGTTCATTTTAAACAAACCAATCTTTAAACTTTAAAATCAAATCATTATAAATCAATGTAAGTAAACTTAAAACATTTAAGTTATTATATAGAAAGTAATAGATGAAACATCCCTTGTTAAAATACATATATATATAACATTAGTACCCAAAAGTTTATCCAAAATATTAGTTTAATAAGCAGCGGAAAATACATATGTTTACATCAAAATCAATAAGTACAAAAATATGAAATTTATACATACTGGCAGTTCGTCTCTGATCTTGATGTCCACAACTCAACACTGCTCTCACAAACTCAAGCCTAGACTCGACTCGGTCTAGACGAGCTCTCCGGCACAACCGGATCTATCCTGTCACCTGCACGATGAACCACAATCGCGCTAAGCAAAAAGCTTAGTGGTACAAACTTTGATTCAATAAAGATCAATGCGATGCTCATACACAATACATATGAATATATATATCAAGTCATTACATTATATCTCAACATATTAATCATTTACATCACATTTCATAATTTACATTAAAATAAAGACAAGCATGGGCCCAAAAAAATCTAATATGCTATTCAAAGTTCAGAGTTACTACTTTGGTCTATACTGACACCTTGTGTCTAGCCCCGTAGGCAATATATATATATCCATGGATAATGTAACAGACCCAGTCTCTTGGACCTCAACCCGGCTAGACCCTTGGGCCCCAGTATCTTGGTCCTCAACCCGGCTAGACTGTTACAGTTTTTAAGACTTACGACCCGATCTTTTCACCTCAAAAACATCATATTTCACATTTATCAACTGGGCTCAGCTTATGACCCGGTCTTTTCACCTGCCCAGCAATTCATAGGCATGCCGCCAAACCCAGAACTCTGAAAATTGAATAACATACTAGGCACACAATTAATTCTTTTATCTCATTATCATTTTCTTTCACAATTCATTTCTCATTTCATTTCTCATAATCAACTAGGCTCATTGCCTTATTATATCCTCATTTTCTCATCTTTTCTCATTCTTCTCTTTTGTATCAATATCAATTTGTTACATTATGCTTTCACATATCATATCACTTTATTCAACATTTCTTTTCATGTAGAACACATTACTCAATTGCATTGATACATCAACATAATTCACATCATGCATATCATAATATATAACTCATTCATCAACAATATATCAACTAACTTAACACATTTCTCCACTAGAAATGTGTTAAGTCCCAATGTCATGTAAATGTATGCAATCATTCAAAGTTTGTACTTACCTCTTAAAGCAACAACGCCACTCTATCAACTTCCTCTTCCAAGATATCACTCAAACCTTGGCTAGGGTAACTCAATTCTCTTCAAAACCTAATCCAAAAGTGATCAATAACACTCACTTAGTGATACACATAAGAGAATAAGGAAGAGAACTATCTAGGGCAAACTTTACACTTGACATGCTCAACAACACGGGCGTGTCCCTGACCGTGCCCTAATCCCACAACACAGAAGCTTTGACAAGCTCAGCGACATGGGCGTGTCACTGCACGTGTCAATTCTCCTCCAACACAGAAGCTATGACACGCTCAGTGACATGGACGTGTCACTGGCCGTGTCAATGCTACTACAGCACAGAAGCTGTGACACGCCCAGCAACATGGGTGTGTCACTGCTTGTGTCACCAACCCAGAAAATAGAACCAACGATACACCCAAAGACATGGCCTTGTTAATGGGCTTGTCATGCCAAAAACCCTAAAATCGACACCCAAAACACCACATCCAACAAACATCTTCCAATAACCATATTGATAAGAGTATTTTTTATACTTGTTTTTAGTATGATTTCTATGAGTTTTTAGTTAATGTTTCATTTGATTTTGGTTTAAAGTTTGTTTTAAGTGTTTGTTTTAGGTCAAAGTGCAAAAACTCCCTTGGATGATCAAAATAATGAAGAAAGAGCATGAATGAAGCAAGACATGGCCAAGCCAAAGCAAGCTTGGCTGTGTCCCTCAAAATTACTTCAAGGCAGTAGATGACATGCCCAAGAGACATGGCCAAGCCTCTAGCCGTGTCTCACCCAATGAGCAAAAATCAAAGAGACCAAGAAAGGAAAGAAAATTTGGCAGAAGAAGACACTGGCAAGTGACAAAGCCACCAAGCCAGTGGCCGTGTCACATGACACGGCCACAAGCTTGGCCATGTCTCATCCAAGCCAAAGAACCAAGAAAGGAAAGAAATGAACCAGAAGCCAACACACTCAGGTGACACGCCCAAGCCAGTGGCCGTGTCACATGACACGGCCACAAGCTTGGCTGTGTCACCCTTAGAAACAAAGAAAGCAAGTTGACGAAGCTAGAAGCAGAAAGTGACACACCCACATGTCACCTAGAAGAAAACAAGGAAAGAAAGGGGCAGAAGGTGACACAGCCAATAAGCTTGGCCGTGTCACCTAGGGAAACTTTGAAATGTTCAAATTTTTTTGCAGACAAGTGGGGAACAAAGACTAGTTTTAGTCAAAAGTAATATCAGACAAAAGAAAAGCTTGCCTAATTTGAGGAAAAGAAAGATTGAACAAAGGGAATGTGGGAGACAAAGTGAGTTGGAAGCATGACTTGAGCTTTGGAGGGAATTAAAAAGAGAAGAAGAGGGAATTTTTAGAGGGATTTCTAGAGCTTGAAATGTGGGAGCTAGAACAGGGGAGAAAGGAGACAACAACTGAAGCAAAGAGGAGGGTTTTGAGCTGAGTTTGAAGAAGGAGATACATCTTGTACAAGCCCTAAACCAAGAATCAAGGATTGAAGTGAAGAAATACAAATTATTCGCCATGGATTGTTTGGTTTCTTTTACTCATTTATCTTGCTCTGTTTTTCTGGTTTTGAACATGAACTAATTCCTTCTCTATCTAGATATTGATGAACCCTAGCTTATTTGTATGGATTGAATAATTATATTTAGTTAAATCATTTGATTGAGTTGTTTTATTCTTATGATGCTTAATGATTTATTTCCAATTGATAATAGCATGCTTATTGATTGGTTGCAATTTTCATATTATTAACTTGAGGAAGCTTGATATGAATTGATTACTCATAAGGGTTGAGGATTGATTGGGGTGCTAGAGATAGACTTACAAGATCCTTTGGTTTATAGTTCCCTGTTCTTAATGCATGATCTATTTAATTGTGTTTGAGAAGAGATTTCGGCACTCTACTTAGCGATTAGGGATTAATTCATTCGAGAGAGGTTTTAGTCTAATTTAGAGGAATGCCAACTCAACTCTACTGAATGATTTAACTGAATTGATTATTCATAAATATCATTGAGGCTAGGGCGATTCAATATCTGGATAGTATTATTATCATCAATCCTATTTGCATAACATTTAATTTCCCCTTACTTCCAGTTATTAAATTAGTTATTTTTAATTACAAAGCATCACACAACTATTAATTTGCTAAACAACAGTTAAGGTTTGCACTAGTACTTGGCCTTGTCCCCAGTGGAACGATAACTCACTCACTACTTTATTACTTGGGCGACCCGTGCACTTGCAGTATAGCATTAGACTCGCACACATCACATATCAACAACACACAAACTCAATCAAAACCTTCAACAATCCGTATAATACTTGAGTAAACATTAAAACAACTCCATCACAAACATCAAAACACAAACACGACCATATCTCACAACTCAAACTCACAACACCCATAACTCTTGTCTCTTTCACCAAACTTAACCCTTTTCTCTTCAATCCAAACCCAAAAATCAAAGTTACCAAGACAAAACACTTCAAAAACACCAAAAACACCTCTACAACAACCATTCCAACAAACCCATAAACACAACTCAAAAGAAAACAAAGAAACAAGTTGGTAACTTACTAAAAGTGAAGAAAATCCTTAAAACTCCAACTTGATCTCTTGAAAACCTTCAATCTCTTGAGTTTGGAAGCAACAAAATCTCTCCCTCTTGAAAATGGTGGTGATGGCCGGCCAAGAAGAAAGAAGAAGAAGATGAAGCAAAGTCAACCTCTTTCTTTTCTTTTAACCAAACACTCTCTCCTCAAATCACTCTCCACCAAGCAATTAAACAATATAATATTCAACATACTTACATCGTCTTCCACTAACTTAAATAAATCCATTTAATTAATCAAAATATCTCTTTTGACTTATAAAATCCATTGACTTATATATATAATTTATATATCTCTATATACATAACATATACACATTCCTTCCTCTCATCTTCTCACTTAATTAAACATACACTTAAAATCATATCATCCAATTCTCACAAATAAGCATTTTAGGGTATCATTTGCGATATTATAATAAATATTATATAATTAAAATAAATATTATATTTAAGAAATAAATAATTATTATTATTATTATTAAATAAAAATTATATTGTGAAATAAATAATAAAATAAATATTGAATAATAAATACTACAAAAATTATTTCAGACTGTTTTAAAATTTTTGGATTGGACTTAGTAAAAAATTAAGGGTCTAAAGTTGTGAGGAAATGATCCCAAACCATAGTAAGTAGTTTGGTGTGAGCTAGAAAAAATACCAAGTTAGAGTTAAGTTTGTAAAAGCTCAAATCTAGTGGAACCTTAACAAGTTGTTAAAGAAGTGGATGGAGGATTAAGGTAAATCCAAACCACTATAAATCTTGTGTTCAATCTTCTGCTTAATCTTCTTATACTCTCTCCATACTTTGTTTTTAATATTTGAATTTTTTTTAATTGATCATCATTTCTTAAGACCAACCAATTCACCGCTTGTGAGCGAGAATTTTTGTCCCCACTCCCGGTAGAATGGTTCTTGCGACTTCGGCACTGTTTAGGCTTGGGACCTTAGAGAACACGGGCCTAAGCCCGGAGAAAATGGAGTCACCACCCAGACAGGCCAAAAAAAAAGGGGTAGATGACTTGATTCCTAAGAAATCCTCAACCCCCTAACCGGTTTGAAAAGTTGGGTACATATGGGGAAGGTAAGAAACGGCCTAGCACCCCCACAACGTCCGATTCATTGGAACTGGCCTCCTTTGCAGGTCTTAATATTATAAAATTTTTAAATATAATAATATTATCCATACTACATGCAATCATAAAAATAAATAAATACTTTATTAAAATCACAACAATGTCCAAACAAAACAAATAAATGGACACTCATCCAAGGATGAAAACATGTCCTTATATCATCTAATATCTAAAACTAGATAGGATACCCACCGAAAGATGGAAACATGTTCTTTAAATTAATCCAAAAACTTTAAAATAAATTAAACTACATGATGCTCACAATATGAGATACCCAAAAAATGGAAACATACCTCTTACAATATTTTAAAACCAAAGCAAATCAATAAAAGTAACTAACCATTCATCATAAATAAATCATTCATCAAAGACAAGAAACATCAATCAAAATATATAACAAACATTCATCTCATTTAAATAAAAATAGTAAGTATATGAATTTAGGGTTTATGCATCAATTAGGGTTTCTTGGATTTTATGTTTAACAATTAGGGTTTTGTATGTACTGGATTAATCAATTGAGAAGCATTTAATATAAAAAGAAATAATATGGCTACTGGATGTTTGAATTAAAGATTAGGATTGAAATAAATTAGGGTTTGAATCTAAAGAATGGATGTTTTTGGATTTAGGGTTTCAGGAATTTTATGAAAATAAAATTAAGTTTAGGGTTTAAATAGATGAAATTAAAGATCATAAAAATTGGATTTTAAGTTAGGTATTTGGAAAGAATAAGCTACTGTGAATCTTCAAAAAAAAATAGATTTGGTTAGGGTTTTAAGAAAACAGATTATTGTTTTATGGTTTTAGAAAAGTGTAATTAGGGTTTTAGATTTCAAAAATTATTTTTACGGGTACTTAGGTATTAGGGTTTTGAAAAATAATTTTTAGGGTTTTAAATAAAGTCTAGATGATAAGTAGAACAATTGATCAATATGCCTAACAAAAACATCACCTATTGTATGTTTAAATAATTTATTTAATTGAGTGATGAAGTTATTGTAAACATAAACAAGTAAGTAGAAATTCAAACCTCCGTTGTTGGTTCCACCACAATTTTGAATTCTGGTTGAACAATAACAAAGACATTGTGGGCTGCCTTTGATGTATTGTTTGTTGCTTGCTAACTGCCTCTTCCTCCTTCAAGTCCAAGGTTCTGAATCTTTTCTGAAAAGTCCGAATAATTCCTGAATAGAATTCCAATTCTCAAAAGTTTGATCCCCCTCCTGTGTGTCTTTAATGTGGTATTTGTAAGAAAAAATAAAAACCTAATATTAATTGGTTAAGGAAATAAAAATGGTTTAGGAAATAAAATCAAAAACCAAGTAAAATAGAGTTTCGAAAAAATTGCGCGCGGACCGGGCTACTGGCGTGCGAAACTGCACTGGCAAAAATTTGTTGCGGGGCGCTGTGGGGTGGGCATAGGCCACAGGCCATTTTGCAGCAGGTTTTGGCCTGTGGCCAATTTGCCACAAGTTTTTCCTGTGGCGAATTGGCCCAAGCCAATTCGTCGCCAGCTATTGTTCATCACCGATTCTGCCGTCGCAAATTTTTATTTTTTTATTTTTTTATTATTTTTATTTATATATTAAAAAAATTAAAATAAATAATAATTAAATAGTAAAATATATTAAAATAAATAATAAATATTAAAAAATAATATATACCACAAAATTATTTCGGACTGTTTTAAAAAATATCGGACTGGACTGGGTTAAAAATTAAGGGTCTACAGTTTGCCTCCCTACTTGAGTGATCTGAGACTATAGCAAAAGAGAGGGAAAAGCAATATGATTTTTGACTGAGTTTAGAGCCAAACTGGACTCCGTAACCAAGGTTGGTTTGAGTTCTGAACTCAAAAATAATTTGGATTCTGGACCCAAGGTGAGTTCTGGATGCAAAAAAAAAAAATTGGGTTCTAGAACCGAGGTGAGTTCTGGACTCAAAAAATAATTTGGATTCTAGACCCGAGGTGAGTTTTGGACTCAAAAATAATTTAGGTTCTAGACCCAAGGTGAGTTATGGACTCAAAAATAATATTAGTTCTGGACTCGAGGTGAGTTCTGAACTCAAAAATAATTTGAGTTCTGGACCTGAGGTGAGTTCTGGACTAAAAACTAATTTAGATTCTGGACCCAAGGTGTGTTATGGACTCAAAAATAATTTGGGTTCTAGACTCGTGGTGGGTTCTGGACTAAAAAATAATTTGGATTCTGAACCTGAGGTGAGTTTGGACTCAAAAATAATTTGGGTTTTGGACTCGAGGTGAGTTTTGGACACAAAAATAATTTGTGTTCTAGACCCGAGGTGAGTTCTAAACTCAAAAATAATTTTGTTTTTAGACCCGAGGTGAGTTCTGGACTCAAAAATAATTTGGATTCTAGACCCAAGGTGAGTTTTGGACTCAAAAAATAATTTGGGTTCTGGACCCGAGGTGAGTTCTGGACTCAAAAATAATTTGAGTTCTGGACCCGAGGTGAGTTTTGAACTCAAAAATAATTTAGGTTCTGGACCCGAGGTGAGTTCTGAACTAAAAAATAATTTGGGTTCTAGACCCGAGGTGAGTTCTGGACTAAAAAATAATTTGGATTTTCTGCAAAAAAAAAAATGATTGTAGTCAATAGGATATTAAAGGAAATTGCAAAAAAATTAGCTATTTTTTACCATGTCTATATCTTCTTGCCCCCTGCGTGGGAAAAATATTTTTAACAATACAAAAATATTTATAGACACGCAAATATCTGAATAATTAAATTTAATAATTGAATTTACTGTTTATTTACTGTGTATTTACTATTTACCCACTATTTATTAACTATTCATTTACTATTTATCAATAGTGGTATTGACTTTTTTTCAATTTTTTTATTTTTGTTTTTTCCCTTTGCAATTTGCCTATATAAATGGCTCATTTCTTCAATACTCATTCATGCTCACATATTTTCATATTTAAAGCAGAGAATTTAGCAGAGAGTTAAGGAGAAGATGCATGCTTTGAGATCAGGACCTCGATCCAATGCTGAGTTATTGGAATTTATTCAACGGCATGAAAATAGAACTGTAAGTCTACTAGCTTGGATGCAGCTTCATTACAGTTCAAGTCAAAAAACTAAGGTAATAATGCAACTTAATATTTTAATAGTACAAGTATGTATTTATTATCTTTTTTTAATAAAGATTAAAAAAATAAATTAATTAGTGGACTATTTTTAAGAATTTAATAAACAAATAAATAGATAGATTAAAATAGAATATAACGAATAAATTTAGTCTATGAAACAATGGTATTGGTATAATGATATACTTACCTCGTGTTAACTTACCTGACTCCATGTTAGCGCGATCGTTGTGTTATCCGGGATGAAGGGTGTGTCTATAAAGCCCAATAATGGTATGATGTAGCACCCTCTCGAGTAAAACGGATTGTCTGAGATTGCAATTTTGAAAGCTTTATCTTTCAATTACCATCTGAGGAGTGTCCGATAGACAGGAGTGTAGTTCAAGCATTGTCGGAGCGGTGGATGGACACGACCCATACTTTTCATCTACCTGTAGGAGAGATGATCATTGGCCCAGTCAATTATACAGCCATAACTGGTATCCGGTACTATGGCCTTCTGGTCCCTCTTACCAATGATATTCTGACAAACAAATAAGGCCAATAGTTAATAGGTATGGAACCGTCATTAAAAGAGCCCTTTAAGATAAAAATTGAGTCAATTCGGAGTTATTGGATGAACTGCAAAGGACGGATTCATAGGGAAACAACCAAACAATATGCTCGAGGATTTTTACTATATTTGCTCGGGTTGACCATTTTATGCAGCACTGAATCTGCCATCCATTTGTTGGTGTTAAGGGCCCTTGTTGATATGAGTATGGTACCGCTTTATGGCTAGGGTGAAGCTGGCCTTGCCTATCTCTATCATGGACTTGACAAGATTTGCAGGAATAAGAAGTCTTTCATTGGTTTCATGGTGGTTGTCGAGGTACTCTTCTTCCACCAATGTCATTTCCATTCTTATACTTGCATGAATTTGATTTTCATTGTTGTTGTAGGTATGGGCATATGAGCATAATCTTGTGATGGTGCCTGGCATTTCCCGAGAGAGAGTCGGGTATCCGAGATTGAATTTTTGGTTGTCAGATCATGTAGCAGTTCCTAGCTCTCACCATGTGTACACCCAACGTTATCTCTTGAGTTGCTTAACCTAGGGCCAAGTAAAATAGTATTAGTATACTTTAAAATTTATGTAAAAAGCTGACGTGCCTTCTGTCATTTTGAAGGTCAATTTGGCTTGTGGAACATGGAAGAGCGGATGAACTGGACTTCTTCCATGAACGCCGCATTGCCTTTTCAGCATACTCGTCGAGTCATTACTGGCCCTGTGTCTAGTGGCTAGTTTCTTGGGGAGAGAGTGTATGAGTGGCTCCTTAGTTCCAAGCGATGGAGCATCTCGATGAATTGCCCGAAGTATACTTTAAATATCACATCAATGCCAGAGAACGCATGGTGGTTGGCTCCGTACGGTTATGATATTGAAACCTTTCTCTATCCACCGGGTGCATCATATACCCAGTTTATTCAAGTAGGACTCTTGAACTTTGATGTATCTCCTGTTGGCATCCGGGAAATTCCCAAGGAAAAGGAGGATAGTGATGAAGAGGAGTATCATGGAGAGGGAGGAGAGTCCATCCCGCATCCCGGGGCTAGCACCTCTCAGGTAAACTTTTACCATTTTGTCATTGCAATTACTTCTTTCTTAACTTGTTTTGACTGTTTCAATGATTATTGTAGGCTATTGGCTCGTTTGGTCATAAGGATGGACCTTCCTCTGCCGCTCCTCCATTTGCTCATTCTAATCAACCGAAGATGCCATCTCATCCATATGGTGTTGATATGAATTACCTGGTAGGTTATCCTATTCCATGATGATTTATGCTACATGTATGTATGATTATGTATGCTCTTACCCTTTTCTTTTTGGCTCACAATGGATGCTTGAGGAACAAAACAAGAAACTTCAAGAAAAGTTAGCTGCTAGTCATCAATAGGTTGCCCATTTTGAAACACAGTATCATCAGTCAGAGCAAGATTTTCGAGACTTTTGGTTTCAGGGGACGAGAGATCCTAATGCTTCGTCGCCTAGGGGACCCCAAACTGATGACCATGAGATTCTTTTGTCTACTTCGGATGAGGATTGTTACAGATCTAAATTCCAAGGTAATAGAGGTTCATGTGCTCCTACTTCGGGTGGACTTGGGATAGATGATAGGCCTCCTCCTTCAATAGGCGATGACTTCTTCAAGGCTTTGTTTGATCATGATCCACCACCTCCTTCTCAGCGATCTATCATTATTGTACTAGTTGAGAAAATATTGTATTACTATTAATAATAATAATGATAATTACAATTTGCACTTTTACTGCAACTTTTGACTTTCAAATGTATTTTTTTTCTTGTATTATCATTATTATTATTTCTACGCTAAAATAATTCAGAATTCCACAGTAGTACTGATTTACAAAACCGAAGGCAATGCGGCAACTCAAAACCATTTCATCGTTAATTTCCTATCCTTACGTGTCTCAGTCTCAAACCATTCCTTGTAAACTTTGGTATCGCCAATCAACCTATTTACTACTAGCAATGAATCGCCAAAGACTTAAACCTTATCCACCTTCATAATCATCAGGGTTTCCAAACCAAAGATATATGATTCATACTCCACCATATTATTGGTCACCCTAAACTTCAACTTCTTGGCTAAAGGGATAAGCTCCTCTTCGGGCAATTCTGGTATGACTCCCAAACCTACTTCTTTCCTATTCACTGCTCCATCAAAATACATTTTCCATCATCATTTCTTCTTCTTCTTCATTGTGTTGGCCGGCTCACCAAAAGCAAGGGAAAGCAAAAGAGCAAAGCAAGGTTTTGAAGTTCTTAGCTCAAAGGTTGATAAAGATTTCAAGTAATCAAGTTGAAATTTCAAGGAATTTCATTATTTGGTAAGTACTCTCTTGTTTCCCTTTGTTAAATTTGAAGTTGTGTCTAAGATGAATTGTGATTTGTTGATGTGGTGATTTGGTGTGTTTGATAGGTGTTTACAAGTGTTAATATTGATTGTAAGTTAAAAGAAGGAAATTGGTGTTAGTTTGGTTATGAAGATGGTAAGATATGTGGAGGTTGAAAGTGGAAGATCAAGAGTGAATTTGGTTTTAGGGTTTTGAAGTGATGAATGATTAAATGTATGGTTAATTGTGATTATTGTGTTAAACATGCAAAATAGGTGTTAATGACTTTGATTACCTCCATTTGAATGAGTTTATGTTATGTATGATGTGTTTAAATGTAACTAGAAGTGTTTTGGCCACAATTAGGGTTTTGTTCTTGAGTGACACGGCCAAAATAAGAAAGGAACATGGCCAAGACTTAAGTTTTTGAGAGACACGGCCAAGTTGAGGGAAGTTTGGCCGTGTTGGTTGAGTTTAGGGAGAGACACGGCCACAGGCTTGGCCGTGTCCCTTGCCCGTGTTTGCTACTGCTTGAGTTTGGTTGAGAGACACGGCCGTGTCCCCTGCCCGTGTCTGCTTCTGCTTGAATTGGTGTTGAGAGACACGGCCACAAGCTTGGCCGTGTCCCTTGAGGGTGTTAGTTATTGTGATTGTTCTTAACTTTTCTCACATTATTTTGATTCTTCAAAGGTCTTGTTGTGCCTAAACCTAAACATAAACATTTTGAAAACAAAGAATGACTTAAACAAATATATGTGGAACATACATTTGATGATATTGATGATGTTATAGGTAAAATGGGAAAGATATGATGAAGTAATTGAGTATATTAGCTTGATGGGAGTAGCTCTTGAGGTAAGTACAAATTTACCTAGACTCATTCTTTTATATGATTTTGGAACTTAAAACAATGTTAAGTAGATTATTATATTGTTAATACAATGTGAATAATGTTGTTATATATATATATAGTGTGAAAGCTATAAGGATGATCCAAAAAGATATGTGCAATGTGAGTTGTGAGGATAAATGTTTTGATAATGAATGGTGCAAATGTGCCTTGAGAAATGGTGAAATGTGATAGTATCATGGTTGCTAATAATGATCAAAATGAAATAAATGAACATATGGTTTATATGACACTGAATTTAAGATACAAGTGCAAAGTAATTGATTATGTATGCTTGGATGATAAAGTGTATAATGTGAATTGAGATAAAATATGATGTGAAGCCATTGTTATTGGCTATGATGATTCATATGAGATGTGAAGCCATTGTTATTGGCTATGATGATTCAAATGAGATGTGAGTCATTTTTATTGGTTATGATAATTCAATTGTGAATAAAATTGATAAATGAGTTGTGTGACTAATATGTTATTCCATTTTCAGAGTTTGTTGTTGGTGGCATGCCTAATAAGTGTAACAATCTCTTGAAGTTAGGTTGGATTGAATCCTTGAAGCCTAATTGAGATGTTACCACCCTTGAAGCTAGGTTGGATTGGTTCTTGAAGCCAAGTTGGGTTGAAGCTTAGCATGCTTTGCTCCCCTTGAAGCTTGGTTGAACCTAATCCTTGAAGCCTAGTTGGGTCTATGATAATGATAAATGTGATGATTGAACCAAAGCATTACTCTGAAAATTGAATGGCATATTAGTATCGTTTGGGCCCGAGTCTGTCTTTGTTGTCAATATGATATACAAATTTTGAAATAAATGAGTAATGCGATATATGGTTGACTTTGTTGACAATGTGATTCATGATTGGTGAACTATGAACAAAATAATGCTATAGTGTATGTTGTGTAATGTGTGTATCGATATATTGATTGTGAGTGTTGGTGATATGTTATGGTTGGTGCATTGTGAATTAAACAATGTTATGAATTATGATGTGAAATGTGTATATTGATATGCTAAGTGTGAATATTAATAACGGATTGCGGATAATGATTCAATTGAATGATATAATGATTGCCTTTGTTGAATATGTGATTCATGAATATTGAATTGTGAGTAATGATTTAATAGAATGGTGTAATGAGATGTAAGGTTATGAAGTATGGCATGATAATATTGTATAAATGAGTTATTGAAAAGAGATTTGATTTTAAGAAGTTATGTTGAGAAATATGATTATGGAATATTATATGATATGTGATAAGTATATGAGGTAACAATGGTAAGTATTGTTTTATGAGTGTTTATGTAAATATGTATATAATCTATGAGATTAGTGGGAGTATATGAAGAATGCATTAAGAAAGGAAGAACAGGATAAGAAAACAATAAAACATGATGCTAAAAATATGAGGTACGATTCTTTTGTAAAGTATATTTTAATATTTATTTGTACTACTAAGCTCTCGGGCTTAGCGCGGATGTATAATCGCGCAGGTGTCTAGGTGGAAGATATGGAGACTTGCGTATGCCACGAGAAGAGTAAGAGTTTATCGAGACCAACTAGAGGATAATGCATACATGTATAATTCTTAATTATTATGTATTTCTGACAAGAGTGTATGTATATGTATAAATGAAGTTTTGATAAAGATAAGACTATTATATATTTATAAGATCAGTAAAAGTATAATGATTTGGTAAATGTTCTTTAAATTTATGTATTGTGTTTTGAACTATATGAAAGGTTTTAAAAAATGTAAAAAAAAAATGACGTCCTTATACTTTATATATTTACTGTATGTATACCCGGTGTATGTATAGTACTTATATGGAGTATCGGGGTGTTACAATTGTTTTGGTATCAGAGCTTAGGTTTGAGATTCTCGACCTAAGTGAAATTAAAAAGAGAAAGTCTTGAAAATCTTAAAGGGAATTGAAAAGAAAAGTTTTGAAATGAAATTGATAATACATGCATATGCATTTACACCTAGGTTGGTCTCGGATATGGCATTATATGAATTTATATCTGTGTTATATGAGATGGATGTTAGTGTGTGAATGATGTTTTACATGAAAGTAAAGCTAGAGAAAGAAATGATATGAAAACTAAAATAAAAATATTGGTTGATGAAAAAAAAATGGTGTTGTTTGCATGGTTGTTTTAATGCAAACATTGTGAATCTAATGTGATAAGGTGATGTAATATGTTAGTGATCAAAGATTTAGTTGATCACTTGAAAATGTAATGTACGTATAGTATTGCATGTTTGAACCTATATAATTACTTGCTTATTAAGATTGAGAATGATTACGATTGCATTGACAACTTGTGCAAAGTCAGGTCGTGTGATAAGATTGATAGTGAAAATTGGATTGAGTAACGTCGGTTCAAGAAACTGAGATTTGTGATAACTAGATTTGGAAAGTGTATAGAGGTTATTGGGCTCAATGTGTATATGATTGGATGTAATGTACATATGTATACTTATGTGAGTGATATATATATGTTGAATAGAAAACAGATGGATATGTAAAGTTAAGGTTTTGTTTAAAGGAAAAAGAGATGACATTGGTTGAGTAAGGATATAAATTGGTATTTTTATTGTAATGCAAATATTGTGAATTTAAATTTTAGAAATGTGAGATGCTTGGATATTGTGAAAGCTCATGGTAATAGTGATAATATGTGATATTTGTGATTTTCTTAGAAATGAGCTTAATAATTGGGGAAATTTTATGTTTTGATGTTGTTTTATGATATATATCTATAAGATGTTTTTAATATAATATTAAGAAAAGATGAGTTTGGCAACTTGAAGTTTAAGTGAAGTAGTAAGTTGAAAAGTTAAAGTTTTAGTGGAAATTGATAAAGATTATTTGAATGTTGATGGTTTAGTGTATATGCAATACATGAACTAGATGAAATGATTAATATTGCATATGGAAGTATTATGAATGGAGTAATGTAATTGATAGTATGAGGATTTGTCTTGAAGTAAAAAGGGAAGTGGATAAGTTATTTTAAGTCACTAATTGAGAAGGGTAAAAATGGATATGGAAATATATATTAAATGTTTTTAAAGATGGAAGTGAAAGAGATGTTACATTGGAAATGTGGCTAAGATGGATATAAAGTGCTATTATAGTCAGAAAATATATATATGTGTGTTGTGTGAATAGATACTTTGTATCATATTGGAAGAAATGGTACTGGATGAATTTCGCTGATTCTCTTAAGGGGGAGGTCAGGTGTTCGATCCGGAGAGGCGATTTGCATTCATGTGTCTTGGGTGTAAGTCAAATAAGCGAATCCTGTTGGAAGGCTGTGAGGGCAGTTTAGTACTGTAGCAGCCCAGCTAGAGGCCCTGAGGGTTTCTCCGAATAGGAATGGCTCAGCAGGTGGACTGGGATGGTTGTTACAGTTATAAAGGAAAATTTGTATTGAATGTATGATAAATAAGAGCATCTAACTAAGTGTATACATGTATATGATATGTGAACTGAGTTTTCGATATGAATGAAATTATGACATATAAACAAATGGGTGAATCACATTATGAGGGTGACCCATGAAAATGTATGTGGTATTATTATGGAATTAGTGATATGAAAATGATGTTGTATGTATTAGTAGACCTAAGAGAGATTAGGTCTTGAACTGTGTAAAGCCAAATGAATTATATGATGGAAGTGAGAATGGCATAGACTTGAATAACAGTAAATAGTGGAAATTGTCATGATGAGCATTGAACTTGACGATTATGTGATATTTAGAGTTCCAAAGTATTCATATATGAAAAGTTCTATGTAAATATATATAATGGATTAGAAATGAAGTGACGAATAGAAATGATATGGGAATTGCATGTGATTGAATATGTGTATAGTAATATTGTTGAAACTTGAATTAAGTTGATTAAGATTGTATAATTGAGTGCAAATTGGGTTGAAACGGAGTTGGAATGTGTCAACTTCTGATATTGCAAAAGTGTAAAGTAGGAATATGTAATTTTTTAGATACATCTTAGCTTTGTATCTGTAAAGATTGAGAATAAAATTATATAAGAATAGAAATGATTTGAAAGTTCTAGGCTTGAATATTAATCTCTTAAGGCCATGTGTTTTGTTCAATATATTTGATCGATTAATTTGTTATCAATGAATCTGGATCTTGGATAAGATGATTGTAATACAGATTTGGTGAGATTGGAATTTTGTTTGAGAAGTATAGTTAAAAGTTGTGATGGATAAGGTTGTACCTTATCGTTTTATGTTAAGAACTTGGTTATACTTATGAAGGTAAAGAGAGAAAGGAAATTATGGAAATGTGTTGAGTTATGGGTAATATGACTGAAAGTTGTACTGAATATGTTTATGGTATGAAATGAAATAAATGAATGGACTTGAGAATTAAGTGAAAGAACTATTGATAGTAAATATGGTATAAAATTATTATGAGAATTGGTGAGAATTATATTAAGATAATTTGAAATGATTTGTTATCATGATAATTTGATTAAATATGGATCAGAAGAGATCAGGAATTGTATATAAGTTTATCCTAATGGAATTAGGTTATATATAAACATATATGAATATTGTGAACTTTCATAATGAATTTGAATAAATTGATTTTTAGTGGGAATTGAACAAGATTGGAATGTGAGTATATCGTGATAGATAGATCAGTTGATCTGGTCTTGGCTAAGATTATAAATCATTATTGAGATGTAATGTGTGTAGTTGCACCAAGAGTGTAATTATTTACATGATAATGTGTTTGACGTAAAAAGTTAAAGTGTGATGGGACATAAATGAATGGAGTTATAGTAGTTATAAATCATGATGAAAAAGGGAAAAGATTTGGTTATTTGTAACATAAGTAGAAAGATAATGTATTAGAAGGCAAGTTAAATAAAAAGCATGTTAAAGAGGAGACTTCATTTGTGAGAAATAAGAATCTTGTTATCCATTGAGGTTTGACAAATGACTATTGAGACAGTGATTGTAAAGATGTGATAATTAATGCTCAGATATAAACCAATGATTTCTAAAGTTAAAGCTAAGAGAGTAATATCAAAGAGATGAAGGAACAATGTATATTAAATATAAAGATTGGATGACGTATAAGTGTGCTATAAAATGATCTGATTCTTGTATAAAAAAATGTTGATAAGAAATGTAATGAGTTCTTTTGAATGTTTGATCAAGGAAGTGATAAGACATATAAATTATGTGATTTGATGATATAACAACTTAAGAATTTAATTAACTTCATATGGAAGTTAAGATAGTATTTTGTTAAGAATGAAGTGTTATGGTACTGATAATTTCGAGGACGAAATTTCTTTTTAGAGGGGGAGAATTGTAAGATCCCAAAGTGTGCCTTAGAAGTTGTGATAATATTGTTATTATTGAATTGAATGTGTATTTGATAAGTGGTGTATTTGAGTATGGTTTATTTGAATGTTAAAAGAATTTGAGAGAGAATGGTTATGTGTTGTTTGGAAAGAAAGCAATGTATGGAGAAAGTGTATATGTTGGGTATATGGCAATATATATAACATATATTCAAGTCAAAGTGCTTAGTCAAGGGAAGAAGATATTTAGATTGTTAAGTGTGAAATTACCAAAATGGGCAAGAAATTATAAAGAGAATTAAAATGTGTATGAGGGTATTATAGTAACTTTCTTTTGGATGAGTATTTAATGAGTGCTTGACTTTGTGTTTTCATCATCATTTCTTCTTCTTCTTCATTGTGTTGGCCGGCTCACCAAAAGCAAGGGAAAGCAAAAGAGCAAAGCAAGGTTTTGAAGTTCTTAGCTCAAAGGTTGATAAAGATTTCAAGTAATCAAGTTGAAATTTCAAGGAATTTCATTATTTGGTAAGTACTCTCTTGTTTCCCTTTGTTAAATTTGAAGTTGTGTCTAAGATGAATTGTGATTTGTTGATGTGGTGATTTGGTGTGTTTGATAGGTGTTTACAAGTGTTAATATTGATTGTAAGTTAAAAGAAGGAAATTGGTGTTAGTTTGGTTATGAAGATGGTA
Source organism: Garcia nutans (assembly GCA_947685225.1). Lineage (NCBI taxonomy): Eukaryota > Viridiplantae > Streptophyta > Magnoliopsida > Malpighiales > Euphorbiaceae > Garcia > Garcia nutans. The sequence goes on along the minus strand of CANTUV010000005.1, from coordinate 33,042,900 downwards.
AGATATGTGGAGGTTGAAAGTGGAAGATCAAGAGTGAATTTGGTTTTAGGGTTTTGAAGTGATGAATGATTAAATGTATGGTTAATTGTGATTATTGTGTTAAACATGCAAAATAGGTGTTAATGACTTTGATTACCTCCATTTGAATGAGTTTATGTTATGTATGATGTGTTTAAATGTAACTAGAAGTGTTTTGGCCACAATTAGGGTTTTGTTCTTGAGTGACACGGCCAAAATAAGAAAGGAACACGGCCAAGACTTAATGTTTTTGAGAGACACGGCCAAGTTGAGGGAAGTTTGGCCGTGTTGGTTGAGTTTAGGGAGAGACACGGCCACAGGCTTGGCCGTGTCCCTTGCCCGTGTTTGCTACTGCTTGAGTTTGGTTGAGAGACATGGCCGTGTCCCCTGCCCGTGTCTGCTTCTGCTTGAATTGGTGTTGAGAGACACGGCCACAAGCTTGGCCGTGTCCCTTGAGGGTATTAGTTATTGTGATTGTTCTTAACTTTTCTCACATTATTTTGATTCTTCAAAGGTCTTGTTGTGCCTAAACCTAAACATAAACATTTTGAAAACAAAGAATGACTTAAACAAATATATGTGGAACATACATTTGATGATATTGATGATGTTATAGGTAAAATGGGAAAGATATGATGAAGTAATTGAGTATATTAGCTTGATGGGAGTAGCTCTTGAGGTAAGTACAAATTTACCTAGACTCATTCTTTTATATGATTTTGGAACTTAAAACAATGTTAAGTAGATTATTATATTGTTAATACAATGTGAATAATGTTGTTATATATATATATATAGTGTGAAAGCTATAAGGATGATCCAAAAAGATATGTGCAATGTGAGTTGTGAGGATAAATGTTTTGATAATGAATGGTGCAAATGTGCCTTGAGAAATGGTGAAATGTGATAGTATCATGGTTGCTAATAATGATCAAAATGAAATAAATGAACATATGGTTTATATGACACTGAATTTAAGATACAAGTGCAAAGTAATTGATTATGTATGCTTGGATGATAAAGTGTATAATGTGAATTGAGATAAAATATGATGTGAAGCCATTGTTATTGGCTATGATGATTCATATGAGATGTGAAGCCATTGTTATTGGCTATGATGATTCAAATGAGATGTGAGTCATTTTTATTGGTTATGATAATTCAATTGTGAATAAAATTGATAAATGAGTTGTGTGACTAATATGTTATTCCATTTTCAGAGTTTGTTGTTGGTGGCATGCCTAATAAGTGTAACAATCTCTTGAAGTTAGGTTGGATTGAATCCTTGAAGCCTAATTGAGATGTTACCACCCTTGAAGCTAGGTTGGATTGGTTCTTGAAGCCAAGTTGGGTTGAAGCTTAGCATGCTTTGCTCCCCTTGAAGCTTGGTTGAACCTAATCCTTGAAGCCTAGTTGGGTCTATGATAATGATAAATGTGATGATTGAACCAAAGCATTACTCTGAAAATTGAATGGCATATTAGTATCGTTTGGGCCCGAGTCTGTCTTTGTTGTCAATATGATATACAAATTTTGAAATAAATGAGTAATGCGATATATGGTTGACTTTGTTGACAATGTGATTCATGATTGGTGAACTATGAACAAAATAATGCTATAGTGTATGTTGTGTAATGTGTGTATCGATATATTGATTGTGAGTGTTGGTGATATGTTATGGTTGGTGCATTGTGAATTAAACAATGTTATGAATTATGATGTGAAATGTGTATATTGATATGCTAAGTGTGAATATTAATAACGGATTGCGGATAATGATTCAATTGAATGATATAATGATTGCCTTTGTTGAATATGTGATTCATGAATATTGAATTGTGAGTAATGATTTAATAGAATGGTGTAATGAGATGTAAGGTTATGAAGTATGGCATGATAATATTGTATAAATGAGTTATTGAAAAGAGATTTGATTTTAAGAAGTTATGTTGAGAAATATGATTATGGAATATTATATGATATGTGATAAGTATATGAGGTAACAATGGTAAGTATTGTTTTATGAGTGTTTATGTAAATATGTATATAATCTATGAGATTAGTGGGAGTATATGAAGAATGCATTAAGAAAGGAAGAACAAGATAAGAAAACAATAAAACATGATGCTAAAAATATGAGGTACGATTCTTTTGTAAAGTATATTTTAATATTTATTTGTACTACTAAGCTCTCGGGCTTAGCGCGGATGTATAATCGCGCAGGTGTCTAGGTGGAAGATATGGAGACTTGCGTATGACACGAGAAGAGTAAGAGTTTATCGAGACCAACTAGAGGATAATGCATACATGTATAATTCTTAATTATTATGTATTTCTGACAAGAGTGTATGTATATGTATAAATGAAGTTTTGATAAAGATAAGACTATTATATATTTATAAGATCAGTAAAAGTATAATGATTTGGTAAATGTTCTTTAAATTTATGTATTGTGTTTTGAACTATATGAAAGGTTTTAAAAATGTAAAAAAAAAAAAAAGACGTCCTTATACTTTATATATTTACTGTATGTATACCCGGTGTATGTATAGTACTTATATGGAGTATCGGGGTGTTACACTTGTTTAAGTCTCTATAGTCCACAGAGACCCTAATTCTTCCATCTTTCTTTGGCACGAGTACTATGTTGGCTAGCCAATCTGGATAATCTATCACTTCAAGGAACTTTACTTGTATTTGTTTAGTGACCTCTTCTTTAACCAATTCAACCCATTTAGGTCTTAGCTGCCTAAGATTTTGTTTGACAGGTTTCATGTGAGTGTAAGTAGGAATCAGATGTTCGGCTATGTCTTGATCTATTCCAAGTATATCCTCATAAGACCAAGCAAACACTTCTTCATATTTTTTTAAATATTTTTTCAAATCTCTCTCTTTCATCAGGAGTAAGGTTGGATGCTATGCTAATATTTTTAGGATTTTTTGTTGTTCCCAAATTTAATGATTGTGTATCGACAGAGTTAATATTAAAGATGCTCTTGTAACCACTATTTGAATGTATGCAACCATTGGGAGAAACATCACACAAGTAAGCAAAATCATAATTCATTGCATTCATTTTGGAAAAGAAAACATCATCATCCTCATACAAAGCAGATAAATCAAAATCATTGTCATTGTTCTCAAAATCATAAAGCATAACATCTTCAAACTTCTCTTCAACCAGGGCAGCAATCTCCTCTAGAGTCTTTTCGGTTTTCAGGATAACTTTCTTCTCTTCTTCTAGATTGGGCTCCTTGTTCGCTGGCAGGGTGAGCTCTGTCTTTACTTGTTTCACTAACTCGACAACATCAGCAAAAATTTTAAAACCCAGGATCAACTTTCCCATGAACATGATTGGCTCGGGCTTTCCTTAGAGTTGTCCTATATCTAGAGCTTTGACAAAGATCTCTTCAAGTGGTGGGGAGCTCATCTTCTCATTCTTCTTTAGATGAACATCTTTTCTAGCTTCTTCATACACTAACCCTTTCTTAGAAGTTTAAGTCTTAAAATCTGGAAGCTTTGTCACACCGACCTTGCCATTTCCAAGACCAGCACCAGGAAGGTAGCTCATGTTCTTCATCATGTTCAAGACCTTGGAGTCCACTACTTCATCATCAGAATTGCAGCTACTTGGAAACCATTGAGAGGCCTCTCTACCATTAGAGCATTAACAACCTCATTATCCTCGGCCTCGATGACCACCGTCTCATCTCCGTTAGGAAACTTGATCTTTTGATGAAGGGTGGAAGGAACTCCACCAAGAGGATGGAACCATGGTCATCCTAAAAGTAGAGAAAAAGTAATAGGTATGTCCAAAACAATAGATTCAACAATAGATTCAATTCGACCAACCTTCACAACAGCTTTGAAAGTCCCCTCGGCATGCCTCTTGGTATTGTCATAAGCCCTAATGGTTACCTCTGTTGGGCTTAGATCTCTTGTTGACATAGCTAGCTTTGGCAAAATTTTAAGTGGGCAAACATTTATGGCGGACCCATCATCAACCATCACACATGGGGTCCTTTTTCCTTTGACTTCTACTTTGATAAAGAGAGGGTGGATGTGATCTCTCCCTTCTTCTGGTAAATCTGAATTTGAGAAAGATATCATTCCCATGTCAACTTCGCTTTTCTTTTGAACCTCTTCACATTTCATCATTCCTTCATCTTTTATGAATTTAACCAGTTCATCCAGTGTTATAGAGGTGGAAATTGGCATGCTAGCCAAGGACTTGGCCATAGTTTCTTGATGCTTCTGGGAAGTGGCCAACAAGTCCCAAATACTGATGCTTGCTTGGGTTCTCTTCAACTATTTAAGCACAGTGTCATCTTCCTCTTCTTTATTCCCAACTTTAGTTTCCTTTCCTTTATTAGCTTCTACTTCCTTAGGTGGTGGCCTCGTATAAGGCTTACCAGACCTAGTGTTCATCACTTTATCTTTTTCAGGCTTGGAATAAGTCCATTCCTCTTTCTTGGGTTTAAGATCATCATCGCTATCACCTGAATCCCAAAACTCATTCACAACACAGATTGCTACTTCTTTACCCACCATAGTTTGTTCAACTTTGCTAAACACCACTTCTTCTTTGGTTGCTTCTCCACCCACATCTTGAAAAGAAGACATGACAAAACTTTCATGCAAACCTCCTCCAATCATGAAGGTCGCCGGTGGTGGTACTTTATTGAACCTTGGCAATGGATTATATTTAGTGCTTGGCTTGTTGGGCTCGAGCAGCTTCCCACTATCAATCAAATTCTGGATCTCATGCCTTAACCTCACACATTTATTCGTGTCATGCCCTTGCATTTGATGAAATTGACAAAATGCTTTAGTGTCAAAATTAGGTGGGAGAGGGTTAGGCAAAGGATGAGGATTTAAGGGTTGTAACAATCCCTTCTTTTATAGCTTATTGAGGACCTAAGACAGCGGCTTTCCCAATTCTAAAAACTTCCTTCTTCCTCCTTGGCCAGTAGCATTAACATCAACTACCTTTTGCATGCTTTGGTTACCAAACTAGTAGTTTTCTTTCTCATTTCCTCTTGTTGAAAAGCGGCTCTTCTCTCTTTTCCACTCTTCAATAGATCAGCTTACAAAAGGTCCTTGAAATCCTGAATGAGTGTATGAGACATCCTTTCTTGAAGGCTAGGTAACACTCCTCTCACAATCATTCTAATTTGATCCGATTCATCAGGTCTTCTCTTGAGCAATGCAGTCTTATTTCTCCACCTTTTCATATAGACCATGAAGTTTTTGTTCGGCCTTTGTCTAATGGACTTCACCTCCATTAGAGTAACTTTCAATTCAGCATTGTATCCATATTGTTGGATGAAGACCTTGTATAGCAAATCCCAGCTCTTTTGTGTGCCATCATCTAAGGTATTGAACCAATTTTGGATAATAAGATCCAATGAGAGCATGAAGTACCTTAGAGTTTGAGCATTAGTAGCTCGGGCAGACTACATAGCAGTGATATACTGCTTCGCATGGAGGTGAGGATTTCAAGTCCCATCAAACTTTGTAAAGGATGGCATCTTGAAATTGTATAGAACTTCCTCATCTAGCTCAAACAATTTGTCAATCTCGGACATTTCTTAGATTTTCAGCTTCTTTTCAAACTTCTTTCTAGTCAGCAATCATCTTTTCAATATCTGAAGTTTTAGTTTTCTCTACAGTTGATCTTTCAACAACCTTTGACTCCTTCTTATCTTGAGGATCTTGGAAGTAATGAGCCCAGTCGTCATCATCATCGATGACTACCTTATCATCATCAAAAGCCACTACACCAACCTTAGCCTTCCCTTTGTCCTTTGGCTTCTTGGTGCTAACAGATGCTTCAGCATTATTCCCTAAAATTGTAGCCAATTGGTTCTTCATGGTCCCAGCCAAGTGTAGACTCTTAATTTTGACCTCAATTTAATACTGTCCTGATTAAAGGATGCCAAAATAAATTTGATCCGACTTTAAAAGATTTAAACCTAGTTTATAATTTTTAAATAAGTCGGTTCGGATTAAAAAGGCATAAATTCAATTGTAAAACCCTAAAATCAAGTTGAGTTGGCCCAAATTAAAACTTTTCGGTCCATAAGTTAAAAAAAATATAAGAATAATTTAAGTCAGGTTGGCCGAGGCGACATGAGCAATTGCTCATGTCGACCTGGAGGGCCTAGGTAGACATGAGCATGCCTCATGTCGTCTGGCATCCCAGATCGACATGGGGATGGACTCATGTCGACCTAGGCTACCAAGTTGACATGAGTGAGACTCGTGTCGACCTAGACAACCAGGTCAACATGGCCTTAACTCATGTCGATCCGATTGCCCATATCGACATGGTTTCAATTGGTTTTTTAGATTTTTTGACCGGAGTTTTCTAAGGAGCTTAGAATTCATCTAAAAGACACATTAGCAGAGCTAGGTTTAGGGTTTTTTTATTGGTTTTGCCTATAAATATGAAGTCTTAATACTTTAACAGGGGCGGTAATTTTTAGCTACATTGGAACAGCAACAAACAGAGAAGAACAACAACAGTTTTTTTGAGAACGAAGGAAACAACAAGCAGAAATATCAAGAGAGCCAAAGAAGAAGGCAGAGTCCATACTGTCTTCACATTGTTCATCCAGAAATCAATTTTTTGGTGGAATCGATGATGGAGGTTTGATCTTTAATCATAATTATTCATGTTTAAATAGCTTCATTTTCTTTGATTAATAAGAACATGCAGTAACTTGATCTTTGTTTTAATAACTTTAATTGTTTGCTTTAGTTAATACATTAATTAGTTGGTATTCGTAACTCCACTTGCATGTTTTATAAAAGCTTAAAACCATCCAGTAGCTGTTGAGGGTTTGAATCAATTTTCAGAATCTAGTTTGTTTACTAAAACCTCAAGAATCATAAGTTATTTTATTGAAACTCAAAACCCTAAACTATTTTTATCCAAAAGCTTAAACCATTTCATTATTAAAATCCAAAATCTTAATTATTCTTCCAAAACTTTAATTTATTTCTCCAAATCCAAAATTGTTTTTCAAAGGCAGTAAGTTAAAATCCTAAACCATTTTTTCCAATAATCCAAGAATATCAAAACCCTAATCCCATAAATCTTTCTCTCTTAAACCCTAAATTTCTTAAACCCTAAAACCCTAATTCCAAACCCTAATTCCAAAACCTTAATTCCAAAACCCTAATTCCAAAACCCTAGTTTCAAAAACCCTAATTCCAAAACCATAATTCCAAAACTCTAGTTTCAAAAACCCTAATTATAAAACTCTAGTTTCCAAAACCCTAAGTTCCAAATCCTAAATTCCAAAACCCTAATTTCTTAAAACCTTAATTTAAGATGTGAACCCTAAACTTATACTTTTTATTAATTTATTTATTTTTGGATTTGATTATGTAGTTTATTAAATAATTTCATGGTTGGTTTATTTAATTTGTAATGAATGAATCGACATTTTCTTTATTATTATTGATTTATTTTGGTGATAAGAGGTATTTTTCCACTTTTTGGGTACCTCATTATTTAAACCTTATGTAATTTAATTTATTTCATATTTTTGGGATTAATGTAAAGGGCACATTTCCACCATTTAGTGGGTGTCCTATTTAGTTTTAGACATAGACAATGTAAGGACATGTTCTTGGATAGGTGTCCATTTATTTGCTTTATTTGGACATTGTTTTGATTTTAATATAATGATTCTTTATTTTAATTGTTGCATATAGTATGGATAATATCATTATATTTAAGAATTTTATAATATTAAGATCTGAAAAGGAGGCCGGTTCCAATGAACCAGGCATTGTGGGGGTGCTGGGCCATTTCTCACCTTCCCCACACATACCCAACTTTCCGAACCCATTAGATCTCCGATTTACTTTGAGGTTTTGGAAGAGTTTGCATGATGCTTTAGGTTCTCGATTGTATTTTAGTACTACTTTCCATCCTCAGACAGATAGGCAGTCAGAGAGAGTGATACAGATTCTAGAGGATATGTTGAGGAGCTGTATCGCTGATTTTATTGGGAATTGGGACATATTTTTGCCACTAATTGAGTTTGCTTATAACAATAGTCATCAGCCTAGTATTGGGATGGCTCCTTATGAGGCCTTATATGGTAGGAGATGCAGGACACCTTTGTGTTAGGATGAGATTGGAGAAGGTAAACTGGTCGGTCCCAATTTGATTAAGGAAACATAAGAGAAAGTGAAGGTGATTCGGGGTCGTTTGAAAGTAGCTTCAGACCGATAGAAATCCTATTCAAATTTGAAGAGAAGAGACATAGAGTTCAGTGTGGGAGATAAAGTATTTCTGAAGGTGTCTCCATGGAAGAAGATTCTGAGGTTCGGTCAAAAAGGAAAGTTGAGTCCTCGTTTCATAGGACCATATGAAGTGTTGGAGAGAGTTAGTCCAGTGGCTTATAGACTAGCATTGCCGCCTGAGTTGGATCGAATTCATAATATCTTTCATGTCTCGATACTTCAGAGATACAAGTCTGACACATCTCATATCCTATCGGTGGAATCTATTGAGGTGAGTCCAGATCTGACTTACGAGGAAGAACCAATGGCGATTTTGGCACGAGAGGTTAAAGAATTGAGGAATAAGAGGGTGCCACTTGTGAAAGTCCTTTGGAGAAATCATACCACTAAGGAGGCGACTTGGGAGAGTGAGCAGATGATGCAGAGTCAGTTTTTTCAATTGTTTCAGACTAGAGAATAGGTAATTTCGTGGACGAAATTTGTTTTAGGGGAGAGAATTGTAATATCCCAAATTTTTGAAAATTTTTAATTTTTAAAAATTTGATAAAATAAATTATAATTTAAATGGATAAATTAAATTAATGGTTTTAAATAAAAAATGAAGATATTTTAAATAAAAAAAAGTGAAATATATTTGTGATATATATACAAAATATATACAACATATAAAAGTCAAAGTAAAAGGGTATTTTGGTAATTAAATCTTAGAAATTTAAAATTTTTAAATTAATTCAAAAATAAATAATTGTTGAATGGAAGAGGAATTTTTGAACTTTTAATTTATTAAATAAATAATTAAATAATTAATTATTAAAATATTATAATATGTATATATATGGTTTAAAAAAAATGAAAGGAAAGAGAAAATTAAAAAGTTGTCTTCATTTCTTCTTCTTCTTCAACAAGGCCAAACCACCATGAGAGCTTAGACTAAAGATTTCGATTCTTCCATACTCCACAAATTGAAGGATTTAACAAGTTTAAAGTAGATTTTTGGTGATTTCCACCAAATCTGGTAAGTTTCCAACTCCTTTCTTTGAATTCCATGGAAATTTTAAATATGTGAGTTTTGGGTTCTTGATCTAGTGTGATTTAATTATTGGAATTGGTGTGTATGATGTTATTTTAAGTGATTAATAATGATTTTAAGGTTGGATTGAAGAGATGATGGAGTTTGGATAAAAAATGGTGAAGAGAGAGAATTTAGGGTTATGGATTTTTTGGGTTTGAGAAATCATGATTTTTAATTGTGAAAATTAGTTCTAAATGAGTTTTTTTGGTGCATAAACAAGTATTTTAAAGTCAAATATTGGATTTGGTTGTGTTTGGTTAGAGTTTGAGAATGGAAGTGGAGATTTAGGGTTTTGAAAAAGTGATTTTTCAAAGTTGTTGAATTGTTTGATTTTATTTGTTTAAGCATGTTGTTTAGTATTAAAAGTGATGAATATAAGCTTGAAATGATTAATGGATTGTGTTGGAATGGAAAACCTTCAATGGGAGAAGGTTATGCCATTTTAGGGTTTTGTGTATAAGAGTGTGTTTTTGTAATGTAAATAGTTTAAATGTATTAAAATATGTTTCTAATAATATAAATAAACTTAATATATTAAAATGAATGGCCTAGTATGAGAATCCAAAGTTAAAGTGAGGTTAGCCTTAAATTTTGGATTTTTGCTTGGATGATTTTTAATTATGGTTTAATATTGAAAATGCCATTAAATGTGATACTAAATAATTATTTGCTATCACATTTGGTTTAGGCATTGAGGGAGGTTGATTTGCTTCATCCAAGTGGTGAAGGGCAAGTTGGAAGGGTAGGATTGGAGGTTATTTTAAGATTGTTTTGGTTGCTGTTTGAGGTAAGTACAAACTTTGAGTACATTGGTTGTGTTTGCGTGACATTTGGGCTTAACACATTTTGGTTGGAAAATGTGTTAAGCTACTTGATACATTGGTTATGTATGAATAATGTGCTATGACATTTGTAATGTCATATATGTGTTAAAAGCATTGTGAAAAGTCATTGATAATGGCTAAATTGTGTAAAATATGAAATATGTGAATTATGTAGAAATACCCAAAGTAATTGGTTAATGTGTTGTAAATGCAAAAAAAATGTGGTATAATGTAATGAGATATGTGGAAACATAATGAAATGAAATGATATTGATATAAATGAGAAAAATGAATAAATTGTGTGCATAGTATGTTATTAAATTTTCGGAGTTCTGTGTTTGGCGACATACCTATAATTTGCCTATGGGCTAGACGTCGGGCTTCACTATGAAAATGTTTTTGAGGTGAAATGACCGGGTCATAAGCCTCAAAAATAAGTCATTGAAGCTAGGTTGGGTGAAATGACCAGGTCGTAAGCTCAGACCTAGTTGGATTATTACATAGATATATTGTCTACGGGGCTAGATACATGGTGTCATTATAGACCAAAACAGTAACTCTGAAATTTGAATAGCATATCAGTTATCTTTGGGGCCATGCTTGTGTTTGTTTTTATGTGAATTGTGGTTGTGAAATATTTGAAAAGTATGAGAAAATGAAATGATGTGATATCCATATGCATTGTGCATTGGGATTGCATTTGAATTTTATTATTATCAAAGTTTGTATTACTAGACTTTTGGCTTAGCGCGATTGTTTACATCGCGCAGGTGACAGGGTAGATTCGGCTAAGCTGGAGAGTTCTTCTGGACCAGGTCGGGTCTAGACTTGTGGTTGTGCTTATAGAGTTGATATCAAGATCAGAAATACTGTCAGCAACATGTATATAATTTATGTTCTTGTATATTTTAGGTATTATGCATATTATATCATGTTTTTGAATTTTATGTATTATAAACTATAAAGAATATTTAAGTTAAGTTATTTGAAATGAGAGTGTAAATGTGTTCTAAATTATATATATATAAATGTTTGAGAAACTTGGTGAAATTGAGGAGTATGGTTGAAATGGCGATTTGAAATTATTTGGGAGTGTGTTATTTTTACAGGTTGTATAATTGATAAATGTTGGGATGTTCAAATTACAGACAAAACTCTGACGAATTTTTTCCAGAGATTTTCATATAAAATATTTATTTTGTATTCCTATAACAAGTAAAGAATATTTATATACTATTTAATTTTATATATTTAGTATTTAAAAATTTAAATCAGAAATGTGAAAATTTTTATTAAACTGGTCTGTGATATTTTTATACCTTGTATACGTATTTTATATATGCTGAAAATATGTATTGTACGTATATAGGGTATAAGGGTGTTACAGTATATTTAGTCTCTAATTGCAATTTTAATCCAAATTTATATATTTTAATCTTAGTGTATATCCTTATATATTGATCTTAATTATTTTATGATGGATGAATGATGTGTTTAGATTATTTGTTGATGATTAATCATGTGATTTCAATTATTTGTTTATTATGAATGATTTATTTATATTGAATTATCATTTGGATTTTAAGGTATGTAAAAGGCATGTTTTCACTTTGTGGGTGCCTTAGTTATTTTTAATTATATAATTTACTTTATGAATTTTGAGACTTTGTAAATGACATATTTCCATCTTTTGGTAGGTATCTTGTTGTATTTATTTTTCATGGATTTGGATATTGTAAAGGCATATTTCTATACTTGGATGGATGCTTATTTTGTTTGTGTTATTTTAATAAGATTATGGATGTTTATTTCTTTTAAATTGTATGTAATATGGTTGATGTCATAATTTGTAAGAATTTAATAATATTTAGACCTGAAAAGGAGGTCGGTTCTGATGAACCGGGCGTTATGAGGGTGCTGGATCATTCTCATCTTCCCCATACGTACCCAACTTTCTGAATCCATTAGGGAGTTAGGGATTCTTTAGAAATCGAGTCATCCACCCCTTTCTTTTTTCTAGTCCGTCCGGGTAGCGACTCCATTTTCTCCGGATTTAGGCCCGTGTTCTCTAAGACTCTGAGTCTAACAGTGTTGAAGTCGCAAGAACAATTCCACATGGGAGTGGGGGCAAAAATCCTCGTTCACACCATCCTATACCCATAAGCATTTAAAGATCAACTGCATCATAATACTTATTCACTTATACTATTTATATAGTAATGATAGTTATATTTCACTTTTTTTTGACCCACATACTAGAATCTCCTAAACTGGACTATGATACTGCTAAATATAACACCCCCTTGACATTCTTATTAAGAACTATCAAGGGATGTCATACAATGTCTATACACTTATACATTTAATTTAAAATAAAAACTAAATCTAATATCAACAAAAATTTCGGTAGAGTTTCCCCTAAAATTTGACATTTCCAACATCTTTTCTAATTAAAACACAATCTGTAGAAGAAAACACTTTCAATATTTCATTCATTCATCCTCAACTCCAATTTCCATAATCCATCATCTATCATCCATAATTTAAATCAAATACCTTTGATTTTATTTAGATCTTAGTTCGTTAGATATTTACTATTTACTAACCCGCTGGGGGTAGTCCAGCGGGCTAGCACCCAACCCACTAGGGGAAGGTGCGGGGTTCGATCCCCCAAAATGTTTTCTGGGATCGAATCTTTTTTATAAAAAAAAAAGATATTTACTACAACTAATATATTTTAACATACATTTAACCCAAACTATAGATATAAAGTATGTAGCACTCTAGGTTAATGATATTTATACAACTATCATTATAGGTACAATGCTGCTATGTAAATAAAACTAAATATATAATATAAAACTCTTAATTAATCACCTTCTGATTTGGAGTTGATCTTGAAATGCTAGAACTCACTCAGTTGGATCTAGCCTGCCCGTATGATCTGCATGTCAGAAATAATTCTAACACGCTAAGCAATGCTTAATGGTACTTGTATACTCATAATTTGCCAAAATTATAATATAAAGAAAATATTTATAATGACAAATGAAAATAAAATCTTCACTTTGATCATAAAAGTAAATTAATAATTAATTTAATCAATTGTATACAAATTACTTACTTAATTCATAATAAGCTCTAAGATTTAAATTAAATTTAATATTTTGCTCATTTTCATTAAATTTCACTTAATTTTTTTGCCCTCATATATTGATTTTAAAATCTAGGTTCGGATAACTGGATCACTAATGGCAATTAAATGCACACTATAAATAATATGACCAATGGCCCACTGATGGCATGAATGCCCACTATCACTGATAACACAAAGTGTCCTCTGATGGCACAAATGTCCACTGTCACTAGTGACACAAAGTGTCCACTATCACTATGGACGTCCACCCACTGGCTAGCCATTCAATCCAGAAACTAGGTTTAATATCAATATAATCTAGCAATCCAGTTGAGTTTCTTAAACCTTAAAATTTTAGCTCTGCTGGCATAGTCATGACAACTTGTATTCTTCTATTTTTCTTTCATATTAAATCAACTTTAAAAATTATGAAATTTTATACACCATCTACTAACACATAGATAAACTCCTAAGTAAAATGTCATAATTTTTAAATATTTCTAGGTTAGTCTAAAAATTCAGATAAAACACTTCATAATTAATTCAATTAACATGATTCAACTAGCTTCCATAAACATTAAAAATAAAAAGAAAATTAAATAATAGCAAACTATTAATACACAAGCACAAACTTCCTTTCAAGTAGTTTCTCCCTTCTCTTTTCTCAATTTTTCTTGAATTTATGATGACGGTTTTAGGATTTTTCACTTAGTCTAATGAATTCTACTAAAATTTTTGGGTTATATATGAATTTTTCTTAATGTTTCTCTCAAATTTGATGGAAGAATGAAGGACAATGAGATTTTTGGCTATGGATGAAGGTAAGGTCGAAAAAGAAAAATGATATTTATTTATTTATATATATTTTATTATGTTTTGATCATATAAGGTGTGCTCACCATAATTTTTATAATATCCCAAAGTATACCCTAAAAGTTTTGGAATATTTATTGTTGTATTTGGATTAATTGTATATATTTGTTTGGGAAGGGAAGAGTGTATATGTTGTATATATGGTGATATATACAACATATACAAGTCAAATTAAAGGAAGTCAAAAGAAGATAATTAATTGTTTTTAAATTAATTAAATAAATTAAAAGGAAATTAAAATAAGTGGAAGAGAGAAAATTGATTATTTTATTATAAAAATACTTGGTGGAGGTTTTAAAGAGAAGAGTGCTTGACTTGGCATCTTCATTTTCTTCTTCTTTTCTTTCCTTTTCCTTGTTGGCCGGCTCACAAAAGGCAATAGAGAGAAAGAGAGGTTTTGATTTCCAAGCTCAAAATTGAAGGAAGTTTCAAGTGATTAAGTTGGAAATTTAAGAAGTTTCATCAACTTTGGTAAGTTTCCTCTTGATTTCCTTGTTTTATTTTGAGTTGTAATTGAGTTTGATTGTTGATATTTGATAGTATGATTATGTTTGATTGTGGTGTGTTTGAAAGTGTTGAAATTGAATTAAAGATAAGAAGTTAGGTTGATGTTGGTGTTGGAAGTGTATGAGTTGTGTTTGTGTTAGGGTTGTGAATTGGTGATTATTGTAGATGTTGAGTTTGAATAATTAGTCTTGTAGATCTTCATGATATTGGTGTTTAATGAAGTTAGAAGCATAGAATACATGAGTTTGGTCCGAAACAGAAGCATTTTGGATGCCACGCCCGTGGCCCTTGGCTGCCACGCCCGTGGCCATTGGAAGCCATGGCCGTGGGGGTTTTGAGCAAGGGAGGCAGATCCATTTGCTAACCCACGCCCGTGGGGGTTGGGAGGCCACGACCATGGGGTCCTAGAGAGAGATGTTGGCTTGTAGTTTATGATCTATGGGTCTAGTATGATACTAATAGGTGAATAATTGTATTGGAATTCATGTGAATTTGTAATTAAGTGTGTATTATTCCTTTTGGATTAGGTTGTGAAGAGGTTGAATTGCCCTAACCTAAGTGTTGACGATTCTTGGAAGAGGAAGTGTATAGATTGGTGTAAGTTGTTCTTGAGATAAGTACAAACTTACATGGTTGCATTCATTTACATGATTTTGAGACTTAACACATTTGGTTACAGATGTGTTAAGCAATCTACTATATTGATATTACTATTTGATTAATGTTATGATTTGTATAATGTGAAAGATATGATGATCATTCAAAAGGTATGTGCAATGCAATTGGTTATGATGACTACTTAAATGATGAATTGCTTAAATGTGAATTGTGATATGATGAGATGTGATGCCATTATGGTTGGCTATAATGATTCAAATGAAATAAATGGGCATGTTTGCCTAAATGATGATGAATTAAAAATATATGTCCAATGTAATTGGTTATGTATACTCTATTGATGAGATGTGAAGCCATTGTTGTTGGCTATAATGATGCAAATGAGATGATTGAGGCATGGATGCCTAAATGATGATGAGAAAATGAGAATGAAATTGATAATGAAATAATGAATGAATTATGTGTCTAATATGTTATTCCATTTTCAGAGTTTTGTTGTTGGTGGCATGCCTAATAGTAACAATCTCTTGAAGCTAGGTTGGGCTTGATCCTTGAAGCCAAATTGGGTTGAAGTCGAGCATGCTTTACTCCCCTTGAAGTTTGGTTGGGTCTAGTCCTTGAAGCCTAGTTGAGATGTTACAACCCTTGAAGCTAGGTTGGGTTTGGTTCTTGAAGCCAAGTTGGGTTGATACTTAGCATGCTTTGTTCCCCTTGAAGCTTGGTTGAGCCTAATCCTTGAAGCCTAGTTGGGATAATGATAATGATAAATGTGACAATTGAACCAAAACATTAACTCTGAAAGTTGAATGGCATATTAGTGTCTTTTGGGCCCATGCTTGTCTTGTTTAAATGTGATTCATGAATGGTGAAGCAAATGAATAATGTGATTCAATGTAAGACTTTGAAATGTGATATTCTTATGTATTGTTTATAATGTTTGAACATTTGATATTATCATTGCATTAAAACATATTATCATTGGGGTTTGTATCACTAAGCCGTTGGCTTAGCGCGATTGTGGTTCATCGCGCAGGTGACAGGGTTAAGCCAGAGAGTTCATCTAGACCGAGTCGAGTCTAGATTTTGAAGTGTTGATTGTGAGCTTAAAGATCAAAGACTGACTGCCAAACATGTATAAACTTTATATTTTGTAAAATTTGATTTTTATGTTTATGTATTTGTAAATACCTCTACATTTTCCGCTGCGTATTGAATGAATGTTTTACTTACTGTGTTTTATGATATAACTTAAATGTTTTAAGTTTACTCATGTTATTGTATAAAGGAATGTTTGGTTTGGTTAGTAAACCGTAGCATTCCTATATTCGGTATACGTATATTACAGGTGTGGTAGTTTGTAGTGTGCGTATACAGGATATAGGGGTGTTACAATTGTTTTGGTATCAGAGCCTAGGTTTGAGAGTACCGGTGAGGCATTATGATAAATTGAGAAAATATGGGGCTAAAGATTTCTTGGGCACTACAGATCCTGCAGTAGCTGAGCAGTGGTTGGATAGAGTGCAAAGGGTATTTATCCAGTTGCAAGCTACTCCTGAAGAGAAATTTGATTATACTAGATCCCTTCTTCAGAAAGATGCTTATGATTGGTGAAAGACGGTTCCTCATGCTATGGATGATCCACATACGTTGTCTTATAGTGATTTTCTGAGGAAGTTTGAACAGAAATATACCTCGAGGGAGTATAAGGATGTCAAAAAGATGGAATTCCTGAATTTGAGACAAGATAACCGGACTGTGACAGAGTATGAAGTAGAGTTCATCCGGTTGAGTCACTATGCCGGTGGGATTATTTATGATGAGATTGACCGGTGTAGGAGATTTGAGGAGGGGTTGAGGCCCTCTATTATGTGTATTGTTGCTGGATCTCGGTATCAGGATTTTTCTCAATTGGTTGCAGCAGCTAGAAGTGTTGAGAGAGTACAATCTATTGCAACAGCTGCTACTGAGGAGGAGACCAGAGTTAGGAGGTCCCAGTTTGAGGCAGGGTCTTCATCTATTAAGAGAGGCCGAGGAAGTTTTGTTCCAAGAATTAGTAAGAGCCAGAGGCAGTCAAGTAGGTCAGTTCAGTATCAGAGGCAGAGATCGAGACCTACAGTTTCTGTAGCGAGTGCTCCAACTCCAGTGGTTCAGAGATCTATTCCACTTGTATGTGTTCATTGTGGTAGGACCCATGGGGGGTACTTGTTGGAAGACGGGTGGATCAGGAGTATGCTTTAGATGTGGGTCACCAGCTCATTTTATTAAAGATTGCCCTGAGATGCAGGATGATAGACAGACTGATACTGTAGCTTCTCGACCTAATTCCAGCAGAGGTGGCCGAGGGGGCAGAGGTTTCAGTAGAGGTGGTCGACCCGGGATCAGTCAGAGAGGAGGCTCTACATCCGGAGGCAATAGGCCAGATGAGGCTGGGTCTTCTCAGAGAGTGTATGTGATGCAGAGGCAGCCGGATGCTTCAGCAGTCATTGCGGGTACATTTTCTTTATTTGATATTTCAGTTCTTGCTTTGATTGATCCAGGATCTACTCATTCATACATAAGTGCATCTATCTTGTCTGTGTCTGAATTGCATTCAGAGTCCTTAGGATTTGATG
The DNA here is from genome assembly GCA_947685225.1 of Garcia nutans. NCBI lineage: Eukaryota > Viridiplantae > Streptophyta > Magnoliopsida > Malpighiales > Euphorbiaceae > Garcia > Garcia nutans. Next base: position 33,024,978 of record CANTUV010000005.1, on the reverse strand, counting down.
TCTTGGTGACAAATCCTTTAGGACATAGTGTTGTGGTGAGTAAGGTGCATCGTGATAGTGCAGTGGTGGTACAAGGTGAGAAATTTTTGGGTGATTTAATTGAAATGCCTTTTAAGGAGTATGATTTGATCTTAGGCATGGATTTTTTGTCTAAACATGGAGCTGTGGTAGACTATCAAAAGAAGTGTGTTACTCTGAGAACCAGTGATGGTAGAAGTGTGATAGTGTCTAGTGAGCAGAAACAACTTGCATCCTTGTTTGTGTCAACTTTTGCAACTAGAAAGTTAATTAGAAAAGGGTGTGATGCTTATCTTGCTCATGTTATGGATACCAGAGTAGTGGATTCTCAACTTGATAGTATACCCACAGTTGCGGAATTTTCAAATGTGTTTCCTAAGGAGTTGCCAGGGTTACCCTCTGAGAGAGAGGTTGAGTTTGGTATCGATTTGTTGCCTGGTACCACTCCCATCTCTATTACTCCTTATCGAATGACACCTGCTAAGTTGAAAGAGTTGAAGGTACAGTTGCAGGAGTTATTGAATAAAGGGTTTGATCGCCCTAGTGTTTCTCCGTGGGGAGCTCCTGTTTTGTTTGTAAAGAAGAAGGATGGTACTTTGAGATTCTGCATCGATTATAGGCAATTGAACAAAGTGACTATCAAGAATAAGTATCCTTTGCCTCGGATTGATGATCTCTTCGATCAGTTGAAGGGAGTAGCAGTGTGTTTCCAAGATTGATTTGAGATCAGGGTACCATCAGTTGAGGGTTAGAGCTGAAGATGTTCCTAAGACAGCTTTTTGCACAAGATATGGGCATTATGAGTTTTTAGTGATGCCTTTTGGATTCACGAATGCACCTGCAGCTTTTATGGATTTGATGAATAGGGTGTTTAGGCCCTACCTGGATCAGTTTTTGGTGGTTTTTATTGATGATATTTTGGTGTATTCATGTAATGAAGAGGAGCATGATAAGCATATGCGGATTGTGTTGTAGACCTTGAGAGAGAAGCAATTGTATGCTAAGCTGTCGAAGTGTGAGTTTTGGCTTGATCAAGTAACTTTTCTGGGTCATATAGTTTCAGCAGATGGTATAAGAGTTGATCCGAGTAAAGTTGAGACTATTTTGAATTGGAGTCCACCAAAGTCTGTGACTGAAGTTAGAAGTTTTCTGGGTTTGGCAAGCTATTATCGACGCTTTGTGAAAGGTTTTTCTTTGATAGCTACTCCACTCACCAAATTACTTCGGAAGGGAGTTAGATTTGTGTGGATGGATCAGTGTCAAACAAGCTTTGAGCAGTTGAAAGAGATGTTGACTCAAGCTCCTGTTCTTGCTTTGCCTATGGAAGATAAACCATATGTGATTTACAGTGATGCTTCACATAATGGTTTAGGTTGTGTTTTGATGCAAGAGGATAAAGTTATAGTTTATGCTTCTCGGCAGTTGAAGCCACATGAGCTTAATTACCCGACGCATGATTTGGAGTTAGCAGCCATAGTGTTTGCTTTGAAGATTTGGCGACACTACTTGTATGGAGAGAAGTGTTTTATCTACACGGATCATAAGAGTTTGAAATATTTGGGGGTTCAAAGAGAGCTTAATCTTCGGCCAAGACGATGGTTGGAGTTAATCAAAGACTACGACTGTTTGATTGATTATCATCCTGGTAAGGCAAATGTTGTTGCTAATGCCTTGAGTCGGAAGTCTTTGGCAGGTTTGGCTGTTTATTCGCTCTCGTTGCTTGTTGAATTAAGAGCGTTGCATGCTAGTTTCGAATTATGTGATGATGGAGCCTTGTTAGCTCAGTTGCATTTGAGACCGGTGTTGTTGGATCATATTAAAGAGGCTTAATTGATTGATGAGAAAATTCAGAAGATTGTTTCAGATTGCCTAAATGGGGAGAGCCAAGAATTCCATGTGAGAAGTGATGGTAGCCTTCGGTTCAAGGAGAGATTGTGTGTTCCTAATGATGCTAGTTTAAGAAAGATTATTTTGGAAGAGGCACACCAATCGGTTTTTGCTATGCATCCTGGGAGTACAAAGATGTTTCAGGATTTGAAGCAACATTACTGGTGGTCAGGTATGAAGAAAGAGAATTTGTGTCCAAGTGTCTCACTTGTCAGAGGGTGAAAGCTGAACATCAAGTTCCAACAGGATTGATTCAACCTTTAACAGTACCTGAATGGAAATGGGAACGTGTGACAATGGATTTTGTATCTGGTTTGCCATTGACTCAGAAGAAGCATGATGCTATCTGGGTGATTATTGATCGGTTGACGAAGACAGCTCATTTTCTTCCAGTTAGAATGGACTATTCTCTTGAGAAGTTGGCTGAGTTGTATATCAGTGAGATAGTGAAGTTACATGGTGTCCCAATTTCTTTGGTGTCTGATCAAGATCCTCGGTTTACTTCAAGGTTTTGGAGAAGTTTACATGGTGCTTTGGGTTCTCAATTACACTTTAGCACTGCTTTTCATCCACAGTCAGATGGGCAGTCAAAGAGAGTGATACAGATTATAGAGGATATGTTGAGAAGCTGTGTCATTGATTTTTCGGGAAGTTGGGATAGATTTTTGCCACTTGTGGAATTTGCTTACAACAACAATCATCAATTTAGTATTAAAATGGCACCATATGAGGCATTGTATGGTAGAGAATGTAGGACGCCTCTATGTTGGAATGAAGTTGGAGAAGGCAAATTGGATGGTCCTGATTTGATTAAAGAAACAGAAGAGAAAGTGAAAATAATTCGGGATCGATTAAAAGCAGCTTCAGATCGGCAGAAATCTTATTCAGATTTGAAGAGGAGAGACATAAAATTTGATGTTGGAGATAAAGTATTTTTGAAAGTATCTCCTTGGAAAAAGATTGTGAGATTTGGTTGCAAAGGAAAGCTAAGTCCTCGTTTTATTGGACCTTATGAAGTGTTGGAGAGAGTTGGACCAGTTGCTTATCGACTTGCTTTGCTGCCTGAATTGGATAGAATCCATAATGTTTTCCATGTTTTTATGCTGAGAAGGTACAGATCAGACCCATCTCATGTTTTAACAGTAGAATCTATTGAGGTGAGTCCAGATCTGACTTTTGAAGAAGAACTAGTTGCTATTTTGGCACATGAAGTGAAAGAGTTAAGAAATAAGAAAGTGTCACTTATGAAGGTTCTTTGGAAGAATCATGCAAGGGAAGAGGCAACTTGGGACAGTGAGCGAGGGATGCGTGATCAGTATCCTCAACTGTTTCAGACTTGATATCAGGTAATTTCGAGGACAAATTTCTTTTTAGAGGGGGAGAATTGTAATATCTCAAAGTATACCCTAAAAGTTTATAAATATTTATTGTTGTATTTGGATTAATTGTATATGTTTGTTTGGGAAGGGAAGAGTGTATATGTTGTATATATGGTGATATATACAACATATACAAGTCAAATTAAAGGAAGTCAAAAGAAGATAATTAATTGTTTTTAAATTAATTAAATAAATTAAAAGGAAATTAAAATAAGTGGAAGAGAGAAAATTGATTATTTTATTATTAAAATACTTGGTGGAGGTTTTAAAGAGAAGAGTGCTTGACTTGGCGTTTTCATTTTCTTCTTCTTTTCTTTCCTTTTCCTTGTTGGCCAGCTCACAAAAGGCAATAGAGAGAAAGAGAGGTTTTGATTTCCAAGCTCAAAATTGAAGGAAGTTTCAAGTGATTAAGTTGGAAATTTAAGAAGTTTCATCAACTTTGGTAAGTTTCCTCTTGATTTCCTTGTTTTATTTTGAGTTGTAATTGAGTTTGATTGTTGATATTTGATAGTATGATTATGTTTGATTGTGGTGTGTTTGAAAGTGTTGAAATTGAATTAAAGATAAGAAGTTAGGTTGATGTTGGTGTTGGAAGTGTATGAGTTTTGTTTGTGTTAGGGTTGTGAATTGGTGATTGTTGTAGATGTTGAGTTTGAATAATTAGTCTTGTAGATCTTCATGATATTGGTGTTTAATGAAGTTAGAAGCATAGAATACATGAGTTTGGTCCGAAACATAAGCATTTTGGATGCCACGCCAGTGGCCCTTAGCTGCCACGACCATGGACATTGGAAGCCATGGCCATGGGGGTTTTGAGCAAAGGAGGCAGATCCATTTGCTAACCCACGCCCGTGGGGGTTGGGAGGCCACGACCGTGGGGTCCTAGAGAGAGATGTTGGCTTGTAGTTTATGATCTATGGGTCTAGTATGATACTAATAGGTGAATAATTGTATTGGAATTCATGTGAATTTGTAATTAAGTGTGTATTATTCCTTTTGGATTAGGTTGTGAAGAGGTTGAATTGCCCTAACCTAAGTGTTGAGGATTCTTGGAAGAGGAAGTGTATAGATTGGTGTAGGTTGTTCTTGAGGTAAGTACAAACTTACATGGTTGCATTCATTTACATGATTTTGAGACTTAACACATTTGGTTACAAATGTGTTAAGCAATCTACTATATTGATATTACTATTTGATTAATGTTATGATTTGTATAATGTGAAAGATATGATGACCATTCAAAAGGTATGTGCAATGCAATTGGTTATGATGACTACTTAAATGATGAATTGCTTAAATGTGAATTGTGATATGATGAGATGTGATGCCATTGTGGCTGGCTATAATGATTCAAATGAAATAAATGGGCATGTTTGCCTAGATGATGATGAATTAAAAATTTATGTCCAATGTAATTGGTTATGTACTCTATTAATGAGATGTGAAGCCATTGTTGTTGGCTATAATGATGTAAATGAGATGATTGAGGCATGGATGCCTAAATGATGATGAGAAAATGAGAATGAAATTGATAATGAAATAATGAATGAATTGTGTGTCTAATATGTTATTTCATTTTCAGAGTTTTGTTGTTGGTGGCATGCCTAATAGTAACAATCTCTTGAAGCTAGGTTGGGCTTGATCCTTGAAGCCAAATTGGGTTGAAGTCGAGCATGCTTTACTCCACTTGAAGTTTGGTTGGGTCTAGTCCTTGAAGCCTAGTTGAGATGTTACAACCCTTGAAGCTAGGTTGGGTTTGGTTCTTGAAGCCAAGTTGGGTTGATACTTAGCATGCTTTGTTCCCCTTGAAGCTTGGTTGAGCCTAATCCTTGAAGCCTAATTGGGATAATGATAATGATAAATGTGATAATTGAACCAAAACATTAACTCTGAAAGTTGAATAGCATATTAGTGTCTTTTGGGCCCATACTTGTCCTTGTTTAAATGTGATTCATGAATGGTGAAGCAAATGAATAATGTGATTCAATGTAAGACTTTGAAATGTGATATTCTTATGTATTGTTTATAATGTTTGAACATATGATATTGGCATTGCATTAAAACATATTATCATTAGGGTTTGTACCACTAAGCCGTTGGCTTAGCGCGATTGTGGTTCATCGCGCAGGTGACATGGTTGAGCCAGAGAGTTCATCTAGACCGAGTCGAGTCTAGATTTTGAAGTGTTGATTGTGAGCTTAAAGATCAAAGACTAACTGCCAAACATGTATAAATTTTATATTTTGTAAAATTTGATTTTTATGTTTATGTATTTGTAAATACCTCTACATTTTCCGCTGCGTATTGAATGAACGTTTTACTTACTGTGTTTTATGATATAACTTAAATGTTTTAAGTTTACTCATGTTATTGTATAAAGGAATGTTTGGTTTGGTTAGTAAACCGTAGCATTCCTATATTCGGTATACGTATATTACAGGTGTGGTAGTATGGAGTGTGCGTATACGGGATATAGGGGTGTTACAATTTTGGTGCACCCACTTTCTTAATTATTTATAAATCTGACTTTTAATTTCGTAAAATTTTAAAAATAATTTCTTTAATTATTTTAAAGCCCCGTTGCCTATATTTTATATCCCAATTATATCAGTATTTAGTTTTAGGGCCATATGAAAATTTTCATAATTTTTACCACTTAAGGATTCTTTTTTAAAAATATCAATTTTCTTTATATCCGAATTTAACTTTTAACATTTTAAAGCTTAACTAACTATATTTTTTCATATATTTCAAATATCCGAGTCACGTTCAGTATTATACACTGCCTAATATCTATATGTTTCAGAAAGTCACAGTTTCAAATTTTGAAATATTACATAAATAATATATCTTTTAAGCTATTAACATACAATTTATCAATTAAAATATAAAATAACAAAAAATTAGATGTTGATTCATAGGATATAATTGTCACCTCTTAATATCGTTATTAAAATAAGAGCAAAAATTAATTGTTACATAACCATAATATTAAAATTTTATTTTTATTTAAATTAATTTTAAATTTCTTTGCAATAAACTTATATGTCAAATATAATTTTTTTTACTTTAAAATTTTAATTCTTCTAGTTGAATATAGGATGACAACGAGTTGAGTATTTTTTTGGTACCTGATCCGTTTATATAGAGTATGAATAGTTTATAAACAGATTTAGATGTGTATAAGTAATTTTTTTATTATCTATGACGGGTTCAAGTCCGGTTCGGATATATCTTTAGGTATCTATTACTTGAATTTGGTTATATGTATTAATTATATTTAATTATATATTTATTATTTTTATTTTAATTATAAAATTATGTGATATGAAATTATTAGAATTAAATTTTTATTTTTTATATTTTAAATTTTATATTATAAATTTTGATATTTAAACGGATAATTAAATAAATACGGATAATATTAAATATATTTAGGATGGATATTAATAACAAAATTATAGTTATAATTGGTTTAAATTTGAACAATTTAAATTTAATTGAATTCAGATTCAGATCTAGTGATTTTTAATGGTATCTTACCCGTTATCACTCCTAATTGAATTCTGATTTTGTCATTGAGGGAGTAAGATTTATGATGTAATTGTATTATTTATTAAGGAGATTATTTGTGTTACTCTATTTTTATGTGATTAGTAAATTTTTTGCGAAATTATTTGAAATTATAGTTTTAATTTTGATGTTTGGAAACGAGTTTTTCAATTTAATTAATGTAATATGCCGTTTTTGCTAAGGACAAATATTTAATATTAATCTGAATTTTTTAGTTTATACGAATTTCAAAAAATTTAATTATTTATTGATTTATTTTTTAGAATAGAAATATTGCTTTTTTTAATAAGAGTTTAGAAAAATTTGCTGAAAAAGATGAATACCTCGTCATAAATCATAATATGAGAATAGAATAGAAAATATGTATTCTATACATTAAACATATTAATGAATTTCTAAATTAAAAAAAAAGAAGAAGAATATTTGCTACTGCAGAGAGAGAATGTGGGGTTTCACACGTATCGCGTGACATTACATACTATTGTCGTTTAGCTGAAAAATTCATAGCAACCAACAAACTCTTTGACTTGCAGCTATTCTTAAATATTGTCAAGAGAGAGAAACTTTGGGAGAGCGACTTTCCCGCCTTCACATGCAAAATTCTCCTTTTATATAATAATATATAAAATCCAATAATCAATTAATATTAAATATTTCACTATTTTCAGTTTTTATTCATAAATAACTTAATTAATTAATTAAACTAAGTTTTATTGACTTCCTTAAAAAATGATGAGACTACCTATAAAAAAATACGAATTTATTAATCAATAATTAATTTCAATATTATAAATTAAGATATAATAAAAATAATAAGTTGGAAATATGCTTAATCTCAATACTAAAACTAATACTTTGAATTAAGATATAATAATACTTTGAATCATACCTTTGTTTATGTCTATATTAATTTGTTTAAAATTATTTTTATAAATTTTAATTTTAATGAATAAAAAATTAATAATATTGATTTAAAAGTAGAAATTCGTGTCCTTTGATTAAATCAGACAAGAAAGTCTCATGCAAAGACAAATACTACTTTTCTCTCCCCTCATATTGAATCGTGGCCGTTGAATGATTGATCCTGTGCTGCAAAGGATGGTATTGAAAGATACCCGCACAAGGGCAGTGCGGTGGTAGATAATAATAATATATTTTCTCTCCTTTTATTTTGAAAAAATAAAATATGGTTTGGGTCTGTCAAACGTCAAACTCCGGCTCGTGTTATGTCTTTTCATGGACAACAATTGTTTTGTTAAATGACTAAAATAGCTTTCTTTCTATGGATTTAATTACCATAATTTTTTATTTTCTTTTTGCGAAATAGAAACAAAGATTTTATTTTAAATCAAATATATGACTTTTCAACTTCAACTTTAATCAGTATACTAATAATAATAATGACTAAGCTTTTTCTTCAAAATTATAAAACATTGCTTCTGGTAGTAATAAATTAACTTAAAATTGAAGTCGTTGAATATTTCTTGTATTCAGTAGAATTCAATAGATGTAAAACAAAATTCATACTACAAGGTTATATATATAGAGAAAAATTTTCTAGTCAAAGTTTTTAAGTAATTAAAAATTGTCCTTTTTTAAAATTAATTTCTCTTTTAAAAAAAGTATTTTTGAACTTTAAATAATATATTGAAAAGAAAAAAATAATAAGTGAACAATAATTTTTTTAGGCAAGAGATAATAAATTTCTTTATGCATAAAAGGTGCATATCTATATATTTATTATTTGATTATCATAATTTGTTATTTTTATATTATAGAGATATAATTAAGTTATAATTGCCTATTTAGAGATAATCTCATGCATGATTTGGAAATGTTAGAGAAAAATTAGATCAATTAAATTTCATATGTACTAATACCCACACCACTGCTTTATATATGCATTATTATTTTTATAATATTATAATTGTTTTTGTCTCAGCTAAATGGTTTTTAATTTAAAATTGTTTAAATTTAGTTGAATTTTCTTATAATCTTTGTATCTCACTATCAAAATCTTAAATTTTCTCTCTTGTTTTAAAATCTAAATTTCAATAATACATTTTGATTTTGAGTGTCTTAATACTTAAATTATAATATTTTTTAGTTTTATCAAAGTTTGTAATCCTCCCTCCTCTACATAAAAGAGCTTTTATCAACTAAAAGGATATAGCCAGTTGATACTAGATCTTTTTTTTTTAATAAAATTATGAGTTTTTTAAAAAAATTTCTTCTTCTTTCTAATTTACTTAATGTATATTTATAGACAGTGTAATGATCCGTTTAAATTAATATTCAGTATCTTAATCAGATTGTCAAAGGAGCTTTGTAATTGTTTTAGCTAAAAAAATACTGCATTATGAACTATGCATGAGTCATATTTAATGATGCACTATTCTATTAATTAATCTTTGTTCATGAATATAGTGTGATGTGTGTTATATTTACAGTTTTAAGCTGATCCTGTATTAACAGGATAAAACATCTATAATACGGATATCCTAAGTGGTATCAGAGTTATAGTATTGTTTATAGATATATATAAATAGTAATAAAGGAAGAAGAAACCTCCATCATTATGTTAAATCCCTAAAAAAATCAAAATTTGATATCACTTAGGGCATGCAATATTATAATATTTTATTGAATGAAAATGAAATAATTAATTTACAAATTTATTTGACTTTGCATCTTAATTAAATAAGACTTATATACAATTATTGCTTTTCTTTGAAAAATATATTCCAAAGTGGAAAAATACTTATTAAATACATAATTCAAAAATATAATATCGTGTTTAAATAGTATTTAGTATGTATTTATTATTCATATCAACATTTTCTTTTTAGAAAAAAATTGTTTTTCCAAAGGGTTAGTAGATGGTGAAATGGGAATATATAGTAATATATTTATGACTTAATTTAAATGGTTGCCTAAACTTACAATTAATTGTATATTTTAAAAAATGTGATTCATGGGACCACGCAATATAAAAACAATACTGAAAATCGTATAAAAAGACAAAAGGACCCCCGACCATTAATCCAACCTCGGGTTTCTACGTTGACTAAAAGCCAAGTTGATGAAAAAAAAGCGCCATGCAGTGGGGGACTCTCTGGTCATTCAAAAAAAGACTGGACCCAAAATTGTCAAACTACAAGTGAATCACAGTCTGGCAACCAAAGTGGCCTTACAAGATGTCGATCTGGCAGTTGAAGTAGACCCCACAATAGTATCTGATAGTGGACCCCAAACAGTTATTATTATTACAATATTAATAAAATAAAAAAATTAAGGGATTTGCTAAATGCCAGGTGTAACCGTCAACTAAGAACCAACAACTACACCCAACAACAGAAAACCAAAATTCAAATTACTAGAAAACAAAACACCATTGCCATTCCTAGAGAGAAAAGAACCACCAAACTAATAAAATAATAAAATAAATCAAAACACTTTCTCTCTCTAAACAGCCCAAAAGAAAAAGAGCGAATGAAAAAAAGAAAGTCTTCGCTCCCTCAACGCTCTCTCTCTCTCTCTCTCTCTCTCTCTCTCCCTCTACTTTCACTCTCTTTATTGATAGCTACTTTTGCTTTTATTTTTTGATTTTTGTTTTATATTTTTTTTGCTTCTCTTCAAAAAATAAAAAAATAAACTTTGCCGGCAGTTCATTTCAAAAGACAGAAGGAAAAGGAAAAGGTTTTTCTTTCATTTTCTTGGCGTCCAAACAGAAGGTGGCAAATCAAATGTGATGGGAAGTGGACTTTCCTCGCTCTTCCCTTGCTTTAAACCGGCCACGAACCGGACCCAGAACGACAAACCGGACCTCATCTTTAGCACTTCTGAGCCGTTGGATGAAACCCTAGGTCACTCTTTTTGCTACGTCCGATCTTCTAACCGTTTTCTCTCTCCTACTCCTTCTGATCGTTTTGTTTCTCCTTCTCACTCTCTTCGTTTCTCTCCTTCCCGGGCTGGAAACGTTTCCGAGACCCGACCCGGTGGTCTGCCTGAAACTGGGTTTAAGTCCATTTCTGGTGCCTCGGTTAGTGCTAATACATCTACGCCCAGAACTGTCCTTCAACTTGATAATATTTACGACGATGCCATTGACAGTACCACTGGCTTTCCTGCTGGTGTTGGCAGTACTGGTGGTGGAGTGAGGAGCAGTATTGTGAACGTTGATGGATTCGAGAGCACAGCGTCGTTTAGCGCGTTGCGCTTACAACCGGTGCCACGTGGTGGCGAGGGATTCTTCATGTCGGGTCCCATTGAGCGCGGTGCACTATCTGGTCCACTCGACGCCAACTCAGGGACCGACAATAGCGGGAGGGTACACTTCTCCGCGCCGCTCGGTGGCATTTATGTGAAAAAGAAGAGAAGGAAGGGCATTTCGGGTATCAAGAAGGCAATATATCGCAACTTATCGGAAAAGAAACGGCCGTGGGTAGTGCCGGTGTTGAATTTCGTGAACCGGAGGGAGAATTCGGGAACTGTAGAGGAGAGGGACAGCAAACACGAGAGTGATGTGCAGTGGGCGTTGGGAAAGGCGGGAGAAGATCGAGTCCATGTGGTTGTATCGGAGGAGCAAGGGTGGTTATTTGTTGGGATTTATGATGGGTTTAACGGTCCTGATGCACCCGAATTCTTGATGGGAAATCTCTATAGGGCTGTGTATAATGAACTTCAAGGGTTGTTTTGGGACGTTGAAGCGGCCGAAGAGACGAGTAATAATGTATCATCAACAATTGTGGCGGAGGGCGGCAATACAAACCTAACACTAGAAAATACTAGTACGAGTGATGAAAGAGAATGGAATTCATTGTCCCAGGATCAAGGAAATGTAGCTGCAGCTAATCCATCAAAGGGATCTGATGTTGAAAAGGATGGAGGTGGTTTAACGGAATCAAGCTTGGCACCTCATGAAAGGATCAAGAAGGTTACTTTTCAATCGGAGGGGACAGAGATTACACAGAGAAGGAGGTTATGGGAATTTCTTGCTGAGGAGGATGCAGAAGATGGGCTTGACCTTTCAGGGTCTGATAGATTTGCATTTTCTGTTGATGATGCGATTAGCGTTGGCAATGCAGGCTCAGCTGTTAGTAGAAGGTGGTTATTGCTGTCAAAACTGAAACAAGGATTGTACAAGCATAGGGACAAGAATTTGTTTCCATGGAAATTTGGATTGGAAGGGAAGGAGGAGAAGGTGGAGAGTAGTAGAGTAGAGGAGAGGGTTTTGAAGAGGAAGCGAAAGGTAGGACCTGTGGATCATGAATCAGTTTTGAGGGCACTATCTAGGGCGCTAGAGGTGACTGAACTAGCATACTTAGATATGACTGATAAGGTGCTTGATGCAAATCCTGAATTAGCATTGATGGGCTCATGTTTATTGGTGGTGTTGATGAGGGATGAGGATGTGTATGTTATGAATGTAGGTGATAGCAGGGCAATTGTAGCGCAGTATGAGCCACAAGAGGTTGGCTCTAGCGAGGTTGTTGCTGGGTTGAGCTCTGAGGGCATGGCTGAGGGTCCTGCTCAGGTGATGAGGTTGACTGCATTGCAGCTCTCCACTGATCACAGCACAAGCATTGAAGAAGTAAGTTTTCAGTTTTCTGGAATATGTCGTTGGTATTTCCTTTTGTTCATGTGTTGATAGGATATTTTACATGACACTGTTCTGGCTTATGAGGTTTTATTAGTAATGTTTAAACGATTCTGTTGATTACTGCCAAGTACATCTTTGAACTTGATATTTGTCCAACTAGGCACTTACTGGACTTAGATTGCTTCTGCCTTGGCTTACATTTTGTCTGTAATCTGATTTGTCTTGAATGAGGTTCTGTGTTTAAAATTGTTAGGAGGGTACTAATTTTAACAATCATATGGTTGCTCCTTGATCTCTCAGTTTTGCCATTATAAACCTCAGCTGGTTATGTAATAGCAGTGTGCTTAGAAGATTTAAATGAGAAGGATTTTGAGGCTTTTCAGCTAAGCTATAGGTCTCAGATATCTCTCACTTTCAAATCCCCAAAATGGATGCCACTGCCTCTATTATAGAAGAATCGCATACATTTTTCTCAATACTCTCACTGATTTTCTTCAGTTTCTGATTTGATGTCAATGCCTTTGTTTTCTGCTTCGCTTCCTTTCCACACTTTATTTCAAGTTCTATCTATTGTCTGAAGCATGACTTATGAGTGATATCAAACAACCCCTAAAATTGCTGCTATAAAGAATTTCATTTAGTGATTTTTTTTTCATATCTCTTGATTTCTTTATTGTCTGCCAATTTGATGTCAAATCATGATGCTTGGCATATTTTTCTTCTCCTGATCTCATTTGTGATGTTACAAGTTGCTAAACCAAATTTTAATCTATGAAGGAACAATCCTGCATGATATACTTATTCCAGATTTACCAACTTTTACTACTGTATCTTGATTTTTTCCCCTTTGTCTTATCCTACCTTAGTTCTTTTGGCGTTTGTTACTACTTTGACGGATGTTTGGTGCCTCAGTAATCTACCCCTTCTTCAAAAAGTAAGCTTGATGGAAAATTGAGTTGAATTTTTAAAGTGGCATTATGCCAGTCTAGTTAATGTTCAAAGGGGCAGAAGTAAACTGAGTTGGAAACTTTTTTTTTTGGTCATGCTTCTGTTGTTTGAACAAGCATGCCTTTGTTTTATTGCTTGTCAGTTGAATGGCATGCTATGGTCCCATGACTTTCATCCTGTTCCATCCATCATAGCTATATATATTCCTGGTGGGTCAGGAAATCTGAGGAAGCTTCCTTTCCCTTTATCTTTTTCTTGCTATTTTGTCATATTGTTATTGTCTTGTAGGATAAAATACAGAAACTTCCTTGTAAGTCTCATTTTTGTAGTTGGGTTTGGCTAAAAAATGTTGGATGCTTCCCTCGTCAACATCATTTGTTTTGTTTGTATATACATGCACTTTCAATTGCTCAATTGGTATACTTTTCTGTTTGTTTAACAATCATTGACCTGATATTTTTCCTTGCTCATATCTTTTGTCTTTGCTGAAGATTGAATCTTTGTGAAAGAATTGTGCAGATTTGAACTTGGAACTTCTTATTGTCTTTTATATATTTTTATACAGTCCTTTAATTAACTAACCTTTTCTTTACCTTATTCTGACTGCCTGTATATCATGCTTCTGGAATGTAGCTCTGTCTTGTAGCAAGTGATATTAGCAGGCAGTGATGAACTAACCTTAATAAATATAACTGTTCTGCTTGTTATTGGGTACTATTCTGCAATGTTTGTGCCCAACTACACTCATGCTTTGCTGATTACTCATGTAACACTCCTATACTCCATATACGTACACCACAAATACCCACATCTGTAATATACATATACCGGATACAGGAATGTTACGGCCTATTTGAAACAAACCAATCTTTATATTTAACAATATAAGAAAAACTAAACCATTTAAGTTATATTATAAAATGTAATGGATAAAACATTTGCTTGTTAAGCAGCGGAAAATGTAGCGGCATATATATATATATATATATATATATATACACACACATCAAAATCCATAAATTCAAAAATATAAAATTATACATGCTTGGCAGTTCGTCTCTGATCTTGAAGTCCAAAATCAACACTTCATCAAAGGATCACAAAACTAGACTCCACAATCGCGCTAAGCCAACGGCTTAGTAGTACTAACCATGATGACAATATGCTTTAAATGTAATGCCAATGTCACACTTTCAAGCATTAAAAACAATATTCAAGAATATCATACTTCATAATATTACCTTTCATTATATTAATCAATTATTTCATCATTCATGATTCACATGTAAAGCAAAGACAAGCATGGACCTAAAAGAAACTAATATGTTATTCAGTTTTCAGAGTTATTGTTCTGGTTCAATAATCACATTTATCAAACCCGTAGGCGATTCATTAGAAACATCTCATATGTAACATCCCAACCAGGCTTCAAGGACTAGGCCCAACCAAGCTTCAAGGGGAGCTCAGCATCAACCCAACTTGGCTTCAAGGACCAAGCCCAACCCAGCTTCAAGGGATTGTTACTTTTAGGCATGCCACCAACAACAAAACTCTGAAAATTGAATAACATACTAGACACACAATTCTTTTATTATTTCATTATCAATTCCATTCTCATTTTCTCATAATCATCTAGGCAACAATGCCCCAATTATTTCCTTTGCATCATTATAGCCAACAACAATGGCTTCACATCTTATCATTTGGATATACATAACCAATTGCATTATACATACATTTTGAATGATCATTATATCTTTCACATTATGCAAATCATAGCATTAATCAAATGTATCAACAAAGTAATAGATTACTTAACACATTTAGAACCAAATGTGTTAAGTTCCAAAGTCATGCAAATGTATGCAATCATGTAGGGTTTGTACTTACCTCAAGAGGAACTCACACCAATCTAACAACCTCCTCTTCCGAGAATCCTTCAACACTTGGATTAGGGCAACTCAAACTCTTCAAAACCTAATCCAAAGGTAATTATACACACTCATTTAGTGATACACATAAGATAATAAGGATAGGAACCAACTAGGGCAACTTCTACACATGACACGCTCAACAACACGGGCGTGTCACTGGCCGTGTCAATCCTTCCTCAACACAGTGGCTATGACACGCTCAGTGACATGGGCGTGTCACTGGACGTGTCAATCCACCAACATCATAGTAGCTATGACACACTCAGTGACATGGGCGTGTCACTGGACGTGTCAATATTACTTTAACACAGAAGCTGTGACACGCTCAGTGACATGGGCTTGTCACTGGTCCCATCCAGAAAGCAGAACCATTGACACGCCCAAAGACTTGGCCGTGCTCAAGGGCTTGTCAGGCAAAAAATCCTGATTCCGACATCGACACCGACACCGACACCGACACCGACACCGACATCGACACCGACACCAACAACACCACATCCAACAAACAATATACTTTACCCTTTTCCACTCCAAACAATCTTAACCAAACACATCAATAAACCATACTAGACTTGCATAACATCAAAACAACTCAATTTCATGCATCAAAACACAATCACAACCATCTTCACAATTCAACACATACACAAACCACAGCACTTGCTTTCTATCACCAAACTTAACCTTTCCTCCAAACCAACCCCAAAATCAAAATCAATAAGACCAAACACTCTCAAACACACCACACTTATACATACATATCTCAACAACAACCAATCAACAACCTCAATTCACAAACTCAAAAGAAAACCAAAGAATCAAGATGAAAACTTACCAAAAGTGATGAAAACCTTTAGAATTCCAACTTGATCACTTGAAACACCCTTCAATCTTGAGTTAGGAAAAACAAAATCTCTCTTTCCCTCTTGCTATGGAGATAGCCGGCCAAAACAAAGAAAGAAGAAGAAGATAATAGAAAGAGCAAAGTCAACTTCTCTTAACCACAAAACCTCTCTTTAGATATCCACCAAGCAATTAAATAATAAAATATTATAAATATCATCTTCCACTAAATTTAATTTCCCTTTTTAATTAATCCAAATATAATTTAATATCTCTTTTGACCAACTCAACCCATTGACTTGTATATGTTGTATATATCTTCATAAATACAACATATATACACTTCTCTTTTCCTCTTAATCATATATATACTTTAGATCATTAAATCCAATTTCAACAATAAATATTCCAAAAATTTTAGGGTATAGTTTGGGATATTACAACTCACCTGTTAGCTCTAATTCTTTTATAGTTCACGAGGCCATCACTATTTTTCTGACACGGCTTTGAGTATGAAATTGGTATATATGGTTTCAATTATGCCTTTCACTTTTGAAGGAACAATTTATTTATCTCAGAGTTATACTGGATAACCTTTTCACCTCATTGAAAAAAGCCCTAATTCGCCTTTCTATATACATACACATCCAACTTGTGTCTAGAAGTATGTGAATTTGTAAATTAAGAAGAAATTCTATTTGACAATGGAATTGCATTTAATATAGAAGACAGCCACATCATAAAAAATTTGTGAATTCGGATTTTGGCCATTATACCTTGCATCAATTAATTTTTATTGAAGATTTGAGGAATGAAAGATTTGGTTAGGTTTGTTTGCGCCTTCTACATCAGTAATAGGAGTTCATACCATTGAATAAATATGGAATGGAAAATGAATGTCATTTATGCCTTTAGGATCATTTTGTTATATTCCATAGGCCAAGATCGTGTCATAGAGCGATTGATTAGGAAATTCAAGTCAATTGACTTTTTCTTAGTTAAGCTCATTAAAGGGAGCTTAAAACTTAAGTTCTTAAACCTCTATGATTCTTTTTGGTAAATTCTATTTAGATTTTTATTATTCATAAAGTCTTTTAAATAGGACAAGTCTTATTACTAAAATAGAGAAACTATATTTTAAGCTTCCTAAACTATATTTTAAGTTTCTTGTATAAATAAATCTATTCTAGGGAATAACCTAACATTAAATAGGAAATAACTCAATAGTAGATAGAAACCCTATATTGTAGGTTTCCTGAAAAAATAAATCTATTCTAGAAAACAACTCAACATTAAATAGGAAATAACTCATTGGTAAATAGAAACTCTAATTAATCAAAATAGGAAATCTAAGAAATTAAAAATAATAAAAATAAGCTATATATCATATCTAGAATAGATATGACCCACAAAGGCATCCATAACACATTGAAAAATTGAGATCCTTGT
Organism: Garcia nutans; assembly: GCA_947685225.1. Taxonomy (NCBI): domain Eukaryota; kingdom Viridiplantae; phylum Streptophyta; class Magnoliopsida; order Malpighiales; family Euphorbiaceae; genus Garcia; species Garcia nutans. Next base: position 33,007,345 of record CANTUV010000005.1, on the reverse strand, counting down.
TATATATCACAGACCATTTTTGAAGTTTTAGTGTTATGATTTAGCATTGTATTGAAAATCTCATGATTATCTTACAATTATATGTTGTATCATGAAATCGACACAAATTTTCTGTCATGTGCATGTCAAAGTGAGGTTTTGTGTGTCTATATCTTGATTGATCAAAGTTGAGTTATCAATGTTCATTTTTATTTTTTTTTAATTCTTAATCATCTTGTAGTCATGATAATGATGGATGTTGCAGCTAAGAAATTGAAGTCCTGTTCAACTCTTGCAGGAAGTATTAAGAATCAAGAATGAACATCCAGATGACAGCCAATGTATCGTCAATGATAGAGTGAAAGGCCGTCTTAAGGTTACCAGAGCTTTTGGGGCAGGATTTCTCAAACAGGTTTCTGGAAAAAAATTTCTATTTATTTATTTTCCTTAAGCTAAAGAATCCTCTTATTAAATTTTTCTACTTGATGTAATAAAAAAACATATTTTTGATGAGTTAGAAACCCGTATGATGATTTGTTTTTGCTACTTTGTTTAAGTGTAGATTGCATATTTACTTGTGATTAATGCAATTCAATTTGACATGTTGACGAGGCTTGGTCAATATCAAATTAGCTATCACACTTTGTCTTGTTCTATTTAATTGTGTGGTTTGACATCAAATGGACGATGGTAAGCCATAATTTGTTTGTTATCATTTAATAAATAAAACAAATATATTATTTACTCTAAGTAACATAGTTGCTACAAAATACACCCTAGGTAATATAGTTATAGGTAGTTATGATGTAGACGAGGATTTTACATATGACAGTTGACAGGAATGTACATAACTACAAATATGCACTACAAACATGCTCTCGCCTTAACATCATAAAGACTAGGTTGTGTTAATAACTTTCTAGAATATGTAACAACAATTGATTGCTCAGGAACACACTATAGCCATTTGAAGTCATGCACTTTGGGCAGTTGTATATTCTTTTGAAGTTTAGAGTTATAATGATTTGAAAGTTGCGAATTATGGAATTTTTTCTATTTAGTGAATTCACAAATCATGTAGCAGTATTGTGGTAATTGGTGTTTTCCAGTCACAGTTGAGCAGTGTTTTTCCCCTTTTTATGGGGATGCTGGGTGGCATGAAAGGTTGTCCATGTCCACCTCTTTAGATACGAGAATTAATGAGTTGTTAGCTTCTAGGATTGTATAATTTAGTGTCAACCATGAACTCAGAGTGGTGAATGCATTAAATCATGTCAATAATAGCATAATTAAACAGAACTTCATTTCCTTTTGGTGTGGTTGATGAGTAGAGCATATTTTTGTTATCATTACTTTAGTATTGTACAACTGTACAAAGATTTACATTAGAACATGCGTGTCCATGCAGCCCAAATTCAATGATGTATTGTTGGAGATGTTTCGGAATGAGTATATTGGTACCACAGCATACATATCCTGCACACCTTCTCTTCGTCATCATCATCTGTGTCCAAGAGATCAATTTCTAGTCCTATCATCTGATGGATTGTATCAATATTTGACCAATCAAGAAGTGGTTTCTTATATTGAGGGTTTCATGGAGAAGTTTCCAGATGGAGACCCAGCACAGCATCTGATAGAAGAGCTTCTGTCCCGTGCAGCCAAAAAAGCTGGTAAATTTGGTTATTTTTTGTGCATATTCATATCAATCACTTGATCTTCATATCTCCGATGAACTAAAAGCCTGTTAGTGAAAATGTCAGCCCTATGCATAAATAAAACTTTAGGACCATAAAAAATTAGGAGCAATGTGATATTTTATCTTTGTTCTCACTGGGGTGACGAAGCATAGTTCCCAACAAGCAAGCAAAGATAAATGAAAAAAGTATACTATTTATGGGGGATATATGGTTTTTTTGGCAATATGGTGCATGCTACTTGGAACTTTCTTTGGCTTTCTTCTTAGACCCTAGGCTTTATTTATTTATTGATTTATTTTTTATATTTTGTACACAACATTGATGCATCTTATGAAAGTGGATTAAAAAAAGCCTCATTTACTGGCAACCATGATGACAAAGCCTTATGAGGACTTCACCTGGGAACCACCACTTTTTAATTTTGCCTCTTGATTTTGGGTTTATCTTCAGTTTCTTCTCTACTGTGCCAAATTGGAATATTGGAGTAGGCACCAAATTGGTAGTTTACTCATAATTGTCTTTGTCAAAAACGTAGCCAAATTATTATTAGATATTTTCTTGCTATGCCACTGCAGTTGATATGACAATGCCATGAGATGAATGATCTATAGTGTTCTAAATTCTAGTGGAGCATCATTTTGTCATTTTTCTAGCTTTTTTCCCCTCGTTCTAATCAATTACAATGCTAAAAATCATCTCTGTTCTCATTTGGAGTTCAAGAGGGTTAAAAAAAAAATTCAAATTGAATATGCTTAACAATTGACAGAAAGTATGGGCTTTAAGTTTTTATCCTGCCATCCTGGTTGTTATTGAAGTTGTGCACAACATGAACTTGGTGGATTTTTTTAGTTAATGCTTTCCAGGCTGAAGTTAAGGTTTTTAAATCAATTAACAACTTGAGGGTAGCATTCAGGTTATTGCATTTTCTTGAAATTCAGTACAACAGATTATGATTGTGTTAAAGACCTAAGCATGAAAATGATTCTTAAATGAAACAAACACAAGAAGACATGTGTAATTTGTTGACAGCTTAATGACCAAAAACACCCAATCCTTTTCGAAAGATTGCAATTATACCAAACCTTCAAAATATATTATTTTATCATAATTTGAAAACCTAGTTGCAATTGGACCCATTTCATAAAATTGTAATGCATTATACCTATTATTTTTTCTAGCCACTGATTACTAAATTAATTTACTTAATTTTATCATAACTCTTAATTAATCCTTCTCTGTTGCAAAATGTAATGGTTATAATTTTGATTGAATGAGTACAGTTACACATAATTTCGAAATAAAATCAAAATAATATATTTTGAAAGGTTTGGATACAGTTGCAATTTTTACGTAAGGTTCATGGTTTTTTTGGTGATTAGGCCTTTGTTTACTCTTCAACACTTATTTGGCACAGAACTCCTTCAACATGGTAGGACATGAATATATATATAGTTTCCATATTTTACTTCTCTTTTGTATTAAATATATTTGTTTCTTAAATAAGTTATAACTAAGTTAACCTCACATTTTTCTAAAATATATATTATCATATAAAGGATTACAACTGGTACTTCTTTTAAATAGTTAATCTACCATGTATCAATTTTTTGTGTAAGATTGCGTATCACTAGTTAAAACATTTGCATGGTAAATATGATCAAGGCAAACCTAATTCTTATTTCATGTTAGGTTAATCATGTTTGCATTTATGTCCAAGATTGGTGGCATTAGGTAAACTAAGGGTTTAATCGTTGTGGATCTACTTGCATTATTTATCTTCCTTGTTTGTTATTAACATTGATGCATTTCCTGGTTTGTCATGTGTCATATTATTGTAAACCAACCAATATAATTTCTTGGCAATTCTCAAAGACGAGGTTGATGATTTCTGTTGCATTCATTTTCAACTGTTTCCCTCTTGATATTCATTCCTTTTTTGGATGTTTGTTTGCAGGGATGGATTTCCATGAATTACTAGACATCCCACAAGGAGATCGCAGGAAGTACCATGACGATGTTACTGTTATGGTGATATCTCTTGAAGGAAGAATCTGGAAGTCATCAGGAAAGTATCTTTAAAATCTTCATAGACTGCCGTATCTCAACTGGTGATACACCTCTAAAGTGAAAAAAGGATAGAAATGCAGTTCCAATTCTCTAGTTGAGTCTTCTGCAAGCAGTTTAGTGCTGGTGACCCATTTTTTCTTGGGTTCTTCAAATGATATTTGGGTGCTGTTCACAGTTAATAGGGGCAAATCCAAATGATATTAGAAAGTGACTAATGCTAGATAGCCATGAATAGTTGAGTAGATCTCCAGTGTAAAAGAGTGGGGGTGCAGAATCTGCAGATGGGGTGTTGATATAAAACGCTCCTTAGTGAATTAAAAAGACCAAAAAGAAAGAGAAAAAAAAGCAGCATTTCTCTGTTAGTTTCTTTTTCCTTTTTTTTCCTAAACCAATGTTTTTCATAGATATTCCTCATAGGACTATTCATAGGTACCTTTTTTTTTTTGTTTTTTTTAGAGCCAAATTCTGGGGGGAAGGGGGGTTCTCTGTAATATGGTGGGGGTATACTGAACTTGGACATTTCCTATTCTCAAAGTGAGCTCTGTAATTTTGAAGGTGGATTTCCATCAATGCGGCTCAATTATTTCCTCAATTATTTCCTTTAGCAATTATAGTTCTTCTCTTCTTCTCTTTGAATTGACACTGCTTCAGAATACAAGACTAATACTAGATATTATCCTGAAGCAAATCTGTTGGATGGTTCTATTATTGAGGCTGCTCGCATGAAGGTATTTTATTTTCTTGCTAAATTGATAGTTTTGCCTTGTATTGGTATCATTGATGTTAAAAAACTGCACCTAGTAATCAATTGATGCACGTCAGAGACTTGCCCATCACAAATTACACTCTTTCACCATCCCTTTCTATTGAGCAAAGCACCTTGCCACTTTTTGCCAGATATAGGAATTGCTAGCTTGAAGTGTGCAGCGGTGACCTCGTGCCATTTAACCGAGCTTGTCAAGCCTTGCTCCTCGGTTTTGGTTCGTGGTTACTTTGTATTGTATTGTATTGTACCGGGGCTGGAAAAAGATCTAGTCAGTTACGATTATGATAAGTACAGAATTGTATCAGTTTTTGTCCAATTTGTACGGATTTACCAATTAACTAATTCTTTTTTTAAGATTTTTTAATTTCAGCCATCATAATAATATTTTTTATGATGTCGAAATTGAAGACTTCACTATTGAATATTGTTTTTTTAATGATTAACCCTTTTTCTGGTAGAACAAATTAACAGAAGTAAATTGTATTAATTGTTAAATAATAATGACATTTATAATTAATAAAATGTGAGGCTGCAGTGCACTATAATTTTTTATTTGAATAAATATAATTATATCACTCAGAAAATTATTAATTTATAATATTAGAATTGAAGTATGAGGAAAAAAAAATGGGAAAAAAGGATTGAATATAATTTTAAAGAATTGCATTGTCTACATATCCCCAGGGGATTCAAAGAAATCAAAGCTAATATAGTTTTCATATCTTAAAATGTTTATTTGGTCCTTTCACCGGTTTTCCTTTCACTTGTTGCATTTTCATTTGGAGTAGTAGAAAAGTCTACTAATTCATGGAAATCCATCCCTGCAAGTACATTCATAATACACATTTTATCACTTTATAAATATTATACGCAGTATGACTCAAAAAAAGTCTTAAACGCAAGTAGTCTTTTTCATAAACACTGCTGATCATCAATCAATGCATCAATCAATGACATGTAACACCCATTTATGAATGTATTTGCACCGATTACATCAATCACTACAAATGGAAAGATGAAATAGAAATATGGTGTGTGGAACACGTTGGTAAGCAAAATATAGAACTTTCTGAACGCAATGAATACATCTTAATTTTCTCATCAAAATTAAAAGTTAATTCATTAATACAAAACACATGTTGCTAGCTCCTCCTTAACTATCTTTTGGTCGAAGTGGAAAAAAAAGGCTTCTTGTTGGGATTTAGATATGAAGCAATTTGTGTAAAATCCCATTATTTATGTTTGGCTTCTACCTGTACCCGTTTGAACAGGAAGTTTCTCATCTAGACGTCTTCTCAACATTGAACAATGGATTCTCATTGTGTCACCGCATTTTGATATTTACTGAATGTATATATATATATATATTAATTTTCTTAATTTATTACCTTGGCTCAGATACATTGTTTGTTGGCTAAAATCATTATCATTTTCTTCATCAAACACATCGATGTGCTCTCTTTCTTATATTGAAATATAAATTTGTTGTGGATCTTGTTGCTCATCATTGCTCTCATTGTTTAATGCATGTCTAGAACTTACTATTTGAATATAAATGAAGATAGTAACAAAAATTGAGATAATAAATAAACAGTAATTGAGATTAAAATAAATATAACTTAATTAAAAATGGACAATAATGAAAAAATGGAGAGTTTGAATTGAATGTAATAATGATGAAATAAAAAAAAAAAGAAATTTGATGAAATAGAAATTAAGAGATCTTAAAGGACTTGAGATTTGAGAGAATTTGTAGATTGAAAGAATGATTAAAATTTTAGTGTGAGAATAATGAAATGAAATATTGTAGTCATAAAATTAAAATTTTTTTAAATAACTCTGTATATGACTTTTTCTAGTTGTCAATAGGGGTGAAATCGAAAAATAATATATAAGATTTAAATTAAAAAAAACTTAATATATATCTGTGATCTCTCTAATTTGATAGCATTTATCACTTAGTCCTCTATATTTTTTGAGTAATCACTTAGATCTTTTAACTTGCGTTTGCATTAACTAATTGACCCCTTGATGGTGAGATGGCTGTAATATATCTTTTTACACTTCACTTGCAAGGCATGAACAAACTAAGATTTATTAACATGAATCATAAAATTATAATATTACCTTTTTTTTTCAACGTTGTTCACTGTTCTTTTTCTTCTTCCCTTCTTCTTTCTTCTTTTTGTGCTCTTTCTTTAAGCAATTATAGAAAGTTTTAATCTTTTAGAGAGAACAAAACAATGAGAAAGAGAGAGGGATGGAAAACGAAGTGCTAAGCATACAATACTTTTTTTTGAGCATAAAGCATAGAGTACTTAAAAAAAAGGTTTTTTCTTGTCTTCTTCCTCTTTCTTGCTCTCTAGAAAATAATTGATTTATGTGAAGAGGAAGTTGGAGACCTTTGGACATTATCCTTCTATCTCTTCTACATGAAGACCTTTCTTTTATTTTATTTTCTTTGTATTTGGGTTTTGTCTTTTCAAAATATTGTTTCTCAAAGTTTAGAGATTTTTTTCTTTATATATTTGTTTGATTTTCAATTTCTGGGTTTGGTTTGTTTTTTTTTTTTTTAAAATTTCTTTTTTGGGGGTATAAAAGAAATGAAGCATATTTGTTTGATGAATACTGAGTGACAAAAATGCTTGTAAATTTGTAAAGAGAATAAGAAGCAAAGAGTTGCTCAATTCACAAAATAAAAAAAAAAATCAAAACAAAGAATCCAATTCAAAAATCACAAATTAATAAAAAAAAAATCAAAATACCAGAAGAACCCAAATTCAAAATTCTAATTCAATAAAAAAATAAAAAAACCCAATTCACAGAATCAAACACCTAATTCAAAAATTACTAATTAATCCAAACCCATAAGAAAAAATAAAGAAAAAAAAACATTGGAATCCATTTTTGCTAGAATTTTCCTTTTTAGTGTTTCTGTTGATTTTCTAGCAATTTTGCCGGAATTCTGGCACCATGGTTGCCACTGCTGCAGCGGCCGTAGGGTCATCATTTTCCCCATCAATTAACACACTAAAATGCGCAAACGCTAAGTATTTTCTATTTGATTCTTTCCTTAAACTTCCTTAAACTGCTCAGCTTCAATCCCTCACTCTATCTCATACATAAATGTTAGTCTTAATGTAACATCTTTATATCCTATATACATATAATATATTTATTTTATATACGTAAAGTATATATATAGAGTACAAGAGTAGTACTATAATTTACTATAAAATCACATGCTTTAAACATATTTATAGTCAAGATATAATTAGATTAATTTATAAAAAAAAAAATTTTAGTATAAATTCGCTAGAATTTTATCTGCAATTTTAAAAAATCCTCAAAATATCAAAAAACAACATGTATAAAAATTGCACTCCCAAAATTCACACTTTTATAAAAACCAACACTTTTCCATTCTACATTCAAGTATTTATCTCTCGTATATAAAGTACTTTGTGTTGTCCCAAGATGGCAACCAAGAGGGGGGGTGAATTGGTTTCCACAAGAAGTAATGACAATTTAAAAAACTCAACAAACAAGAAGTGCGGAATATGAAGATTGTTGAGTGATGAAGGAAGAAAGAACACACAAGATTTATAGTGGTTCGGATTTACTTCAATCCTACATCCACTTCCTTAACAACTTGTTAAGGTTCCACTAGACTTTGAAGTTTTTACAAGCTCACTTCCAACTTTGGTGTTTTTACAAGTTCACACCTAACTTTACAAGTGTTTTTCTAAGGCTCACACTTACAACCCAAACAAGAGTTTTACAAGGCTCACTCTCTCAACCTAAGTGTTTCCCAAGCTTACACTCAAACTTATACAATGGTGTTTTCAATGCTAACACCTAACATTCATAACAATTCAAATACAAGTTTAAGCAAAAGGAAATTTGTTGCTTGGCTATGAAAATCTTTTCTTAATTATGTTATCTCTTTGTTTTCTCATGGAAACATTGTATTTATAGCCAATGTGGTCTTACTAGCCATTATTGATGTTTTAATAATGTCTTGGCAGATTAGACCTTTCTTTACTTAAACTGTCCGAAGCACTTCGCGGTCGCCCTTCATGCAAGGATGGTCGCGCTCATGCTTCTCGCGGTCGTCCTTTTAACCTGGGACGGTCGCTACTTTTGAAAAAGCTACAACGGTCGAATTTTAGTGCTCTGCAGCTGGAATCTTGTCCATGCTGTGTTTGTCGGACCGTTTTCTTGCCCATGCTTTGTTTGTCGGGACGGTCGCGCCAAGCATAGGTGCGGTCGCCCTTTTTGAATATTGAAGTGGGTTTACAACGGTCATGTCACGTGTCACTTTCTGACAGAGCAAAAGAGATGTCCGCCATAATTTGAATCTTCGCGGTCGCCCTTGGTAGGTTTTCGCGGTCGAACTCACATTCTCGCGTCGAACTTCTGGACGCACCTGAGGACGCGAACACTACTGTCTCTTTGAGCAATTTCTTCTTGAATTGTTGGGCGGTCGCGACTCTGAATGGGGCGGTCGCTAAAGTGGTAAGCGAGGTCGAATCATTCACCGTTCTTGTCACCGCGAACCTTACTGTGATTGTAATGATTTAAGTTCCTTGAGTAGCGGTCGGGCAAATATTAGGACGGTCGCTATTATGTATGAGCGGTCGCGACTGAGGTCGAACTTCTGACCGCGAAACCTACTGTGACAAGGTTTCATTCTGTAATTGCTTGGAGCGGTCGTATTCAGGTGAGGTGCGACCGCTATAATTGTTCTGTTTACTTTTAATTGAAGCAACCTAATCCTGCAACAAGATTTCTCAAACACAAGTTAAATAGATCATCCATTTGAGTTGTCAAGGATCAAAATTAAGATCATTTGTCTAACAATCTCCCCCATTTTGACTTTGACAATTCAAATGGAATGATGAGAAAAATAATAAGTCTAAAATACTCCCCCTTAACATATGCAACAATCATCGTTAAGAGCATTGTGATTAATAGTTTATCTTGGTGCAAAGGTTATTGTTTGATGCAAACATTTCTCCCCCATAAACATTTCTCCCCTATTGCAAATATTCAACATTATTGTTCTTATTCTTGTTTTCCCATTTTTGTATACTGTTACTTGGTTCATTCCACTTGGTTCATTCCATTTTGGTATTGTTCTCCCCCATTGGCATAGGCAAAATGAAACAAATGTTAAGCAAAACAAGCATATAAAAGTGCAAACAATGAAAGGGAATATAAACATTATATATATGAAAGTGGAGGAAAGTACAAAGAAGGATTAAAACAAGCATTTTAAAATGCAAACAATAAGAAAAATCTAAGCTATTCTGAGTCATCATCTAACTCTAGCTCTTCTTCAACTAAAGGTGCTTTCCCTTTATCTTGAGGTGCAACAGAGGCAGAGCTAGTACTAATGGACTCTTCTTCTTCAGCAACGCTTTGGGTGTGATCACTTATATCCCAATCTTCAAGATTGCATTGAGGCAAGTCCAATTTGCCTTGCATGTCATAAAGATCATGGTGCATGTGGGATATAAGGTCTATCCTCATTCAAGGGTTTTGTAAAGACATCAGCAAGTTGATTTTCTGTATCTATGAATTCTAAGGTTATATTCTGATTTTGTACATTTTCTCTTAAGAAATGATGTCTAATATCTATGTGTTTGGATCTAGAATGTTGGATAGGATTCTTAGACAAATTGATAGCACTAGTGTTGTCACATTTAATGGAGATATTGTTAAACATTTTACCATAGTCAAGCAATTGTTGTTTCATCCATAATACTTGTGTGCAACAAAAACATGCTGCAACATATTCAGCTTCCGTTGTGGATAAAGCAACTGATGCTTGTTTCTTACTATGCCAAGAAACTAGACAATTACCAAGAAAGTGACATGCTCCTGTTGTGCTTTTCCTATCTAATATACTACCAGCATAATCTGCATCTGAAAATCCTATAATATGAAATGATGTGTTTTTAGGATACCAAAGTCCTAAATGTATTGTATCGCTCAAATATTTCAAGATTCTCTTAGTGGCATTCAAGTGTGATTCTTTAGGACTAGTTTGAAATCTAGCACAAAGACATACACTATACATTATATCAGGCCTAGAAGCAGTTAAGTAAAGTAGTGATCCGATGATACCTCGATATTTCTTCTCATCTACTGCTTTACCATTATCATCTTTACCTAATTTCAATGATGTGCTCATAGGAGTTTTGCTAGTTTTGCAGCCATCCATTCCAAATTTCTTGATGAGTTCTTTTGTATATTTGGATTGGTTGATGAAGATCCCATCTTTACATTGCTTGACTTGCAGTCCAAGGAAAAACTTGAGTTCACCCATCATGCTCATTTCAAATTCCCTAGTCATACAAGAAGCAAATTCTTTGCACAGGGCTTCATTAGTAGCTCCAAATATTATGTCATCCACATAAATTTGTACAATCAAAATGTTGTGCTTATTCTTTTTAACAAAAAGAGTTGTGTCTACTTTTCCTTTTGAAAAACCATTTTCAAGCAAATATGCACTAAGTTTATCATACCAAGCTCTAGGTGCTTGCTTTAATCCATATAAAGCTTTGGTAAGTTTGAAAACATGATCAGGAAATTTGTAGTTTTCAAAACCAGGAGGTTGTTCAACATAAACTTCTTCATTTATGAGTCCGTTTAGAAATGCACTTTTAACATCCATTTGATAAAGCTTAAAATTCATATGACATGCAAAAGCAAGTAATATTCTAATAGCTTCCAATCTAGCTACGGGGGCAAAGGTTTCATCATAGTCAATACCTTCTTCTTGATTATAACCTTTGGCTACCAATCTTGCTTTATTTCTAATGATGTGACCATTTTCATCAAGCTTATTCCTATAAACCCATTTGCATCCTATTATAGAATGATCTATAGGTCTAGGAGTAAGTTGCCATACATTATTTCTTTCAAATTGATTAAGTTCATCTTGCATTGCAATTATCCAATTTTCATCATTTAAAGCTTCCTCAATAGTTTTTGGTTCAATTTGAGAAACAAAAGCAACATTAACATCAACATGATTAATTTTAGATCTAGTAGTTACTCCCTTTGATGTTTCTCCAATGATGAGTTCCTTTGGATGATCTTTCTTGTATTGCCAATCCTTAGGTAGATCTTGAGCCTTTTCTTCAAGTTGATTGATCTTTGGAGCATCAATAGATTCAAGAGGTTCAAGAGTGCCTGCAGGGTCATTGAAGGTAATACCTTTCTTTTGATCAAGTTTAGATGATTCATCAAATACAACATGCATTGATTCTTCTATAACTAGAGTTTTCATATTAAATACTCTATATGCTTTGCTATATGATGAATATCCTAAGAATATGCCTTCATCTGATTTGGATGAGAATTTTCCAAGATTATCCTTGGTATTCAATATGAAGCATTTGCATCCAAATACTCTAAAATATCCAATTCTGGGTATTCTTCCATTCCATAGCTCATAAGAAGTTTTATTAGTTAAATGCCTTTTATAAACACGATTTGCAATGTAACAAGCTGTATTAACGGCTTCCGCCCAAAAATAAGATGGTAAATCATATTCATTGAGCATTGTTCTAGCCATTTCAATTAAAGTTCTATTTTTCCTTTCAACTACACCATTTTGCTGTGGAGTTCTAGGAGCAGAAAAATTGTGTGAAATGCCAATTTTATTGCAAAAGTTTTCAAAGTTTTCATTTTCAAATTCTTTGCCATGATCACTTCTAATAGATGTGATCACATATCCTTTTTCATTTTGAACTCTTTTTGCAAAGGTTTTGAAGTAATTAAAGGCTTCATTCTTTTGAGCTAAGAAATTAACCCATGTGAATCTAGAGTAGTCATCAACAAGAACAAATGCATATGATTTGCCTCCTAAGCTTGTAACTCTATTTGGTCCAAACAAGTCTAAATGAATGAGCTCTAAAGGTCTAGAGGTGCTTATAACATTCTTTGTTTTAAATGAGCTTTTATGTTGCTTACCATGTTGACAAGGTTCACAAATCCTATCTTTATCATATTTTATCTTAGGTAAGCCATCAACTAAATTCTCATTACAAATATATTTCAATTGATCCATACCAGCATGTCCTAGTCTTCTATGCCATAACCATGCATCATTATTAGTGGACATTAAACATGTATGATCAGAATGTGTGCTTACATTGTAAGTGTTGTTTGTTCTAGTACCCTTAAATATGATAACATCATTTGAATTTGTGATTTTGCATTCCTTGGAATCAAACTTAACACAGTATGCTTTATCACAAAGTTGACTAACACTTAGCAAGTTATGTTTCAAACCATCAACAAGCCATACATCTTCAATTAAATCCTTACCAATAGAACCAATGGAGCCAACACCAAGAATTTTACCTTTAGCATTGTTTCCAAAAGTTACGTTACCTCCATGTTTATAGGTAATACTTGTAAAGAGCTTTGCATTTCCAGTCATATGCCTTGAGCATCCACTATCCACAAGCCATGTGCTTTCATTGGTAGTAGATTTTAGGCATACCTGCAAGCCAATTGTGATCATCCTTTTTTAGGTACCCACATATAGTTGGGTCCTTGATGGTTAGTAGAAAGAGTGCCTTCTAAATTTAGATGAGCTTTTCTTATATAGCAATAGAGATTTTTGTGGCCAAATTTCATGCAATATGTGCATTGCCATGGTATCCTATGCTTCTGCATTTTTCTTTTTGCATTATACATACAACTACAAGTATGTGATTTCTTTTGTACAAGTTTAGTAAACAACAATGCATAATTGTTTTTGGCTTTATCTCCTAGTGAACCGTAAGAAGTTCTTTTAGTCTTGGTGCAAGCATCTTTGATATGAACATCAGAAATTTTAGTTGTAGATGCTTTCACAAAAGTTGGTTTACTAGGTGCAATGTTGGTTGAGCCATTGAATCCTAATCCATATTTCAAGGAAGGTGATCTTTGATTATTAATTAATGTGTTCAATGCTTCCTTTCCTTTATGAAATCTGGAAATTGATTCTTTTAGTTCTTTTAGTTCATGCTTCAATGCCTCATTCTCTTTAATCACTTTTTCTAAGTCATGTGAGCTTTTATTTAATTCTCCTATTGTATTCATCAAATGTTCATTTGAGGTTTTCAATTCTAAGGTAGAGTTCTTTAAGCATATAAAATCCTTTTCTAACTTAGAGTTTTTCTCTTTATAGAGCATCATTTTGGAGAAATATTTTTCTATTTTAGAATTCATGTGCTCAATCAAATCACTATCATCTATATCACTTATATCATCATGTGCTACAAGATCAAAGGATTGAGTACTTACCTCATTGGAGTCATCTTCAATAGCCATGAGACAAAGATTTGCAATTCCTTCCTCTTCTTCTTCTTCACTTGAGGAAGAGTCATCCCATGTGGCTTTGAGAGACTTTTTCTTTTCTTTATCCCATTTCCTTTTGTTCTTTAATTTGTAGCAATCCGACTTGATGTGACCGGTTTTTCCACATTCATAGCATTTTACCTCATTTTTCTTTTCTTTATCTTTGAAGGAGAATTTAGGAGGTGTACCTTTGTTTGCTTGTAATCTTTTCTTCCTTTTCCATTCATTGATTCTTTTAGAGAACATTGCCATTTCATCTTCATCATCAGTACCTTCATTGCTTGAGCTCTCAGCTTCTTTGATTGCTTTGAGTGCAATTGGTTTTCTCTTTTCTTTCTCACCTTGATCTTCTTCTTTTTCACTGTGCAGCTCAAAAGTGAGTAATTTACCAACTAGCTCGTCGGTTCTTAATGTGCTGAGATCATGAGCTTCTTCTATGGATGATACTTTGGATTCAAAGTTCTTTCTAGCTCTTAGGGCTCTCAAGATTTTACTGTTTACATCACCTTGATCATATGCCTTGCCATACTTCTTCAGTTCATTGACAATAGCAAGCAAGCGATTTGTCATGTCGGTGACATTTTCATTTGGTTTCATCTTGAATAGCTCATACTCATGAACATGCATTTGTTTCTTGGTAAATCTTACTTGAGTTGTACCTTCATGGTAGTTTTCAAGTGTTTTCCAAATACAATGTGCACAAGTTAAATGTTGAACTCTTCCACCTTCTTCTCTTGAAATGGAGTTCATCAAGATGGAAGCAGCTCTATTGTTCTTGAATCGATCTCTGATATTGCTAGTTGACCATTGAGCTTTGGGAAGTGGAACTTGAATACCGTCAACCTCATGAGTAGGAGATTTCCACTCATTTTCCACGAAATCCCATAGTTCAATCCCTTCACTGTCTAGAAACAAATACATTTTGTGTTTCCAGTATGAGTAATCCGTTCCATCAAAGTAGGGTCTAAGAATAGAGTTAAGATTTCCATGAGAGCTTGATGAAGAAGAAGTTGCCATTGTGGATCAGATTTCACAATTAAGTTTAAGAAATCTCAGGGCTCTGATACCAATTGTTGTCCCAAGATGGCAACCAAGAGGGGGGGGGGGGGTGAATTGGTTTCCACAAGAAGTAATGACAATTTAAAAAACTCAACAAACAAGAAGTGCGGAATATGAAGATTGTTGAGTGATGAAGGAAGAAAGAACACACAAGATTTATAGTGGTTCGGATTTACTTCAATCCTACATCCACTTCCTTAACAACTTGTTAAGGTTCCACTAGACTTTGAAGTTTTTACAAGCTCACTTCCAACTTTGGTGTTTTTACAAGTTCACACCTAACTTTACAAGTGTTTTTCTAAGGCTCACACTTACAACCCAAACAAGAGTTTTACAAGGCTCACTCTCTCAACCTAAGTGTTTCCCAAGCTTACACTCAAACTTATACAATGGTGTTTTCAATGCTAACACCTAACATTCATAACAATTCAAATACAAGTTTAAGCAAAAGGAAATTTGTTGCTTGGCTATGAAAATCTTTTCTTAATTATGTTATCTCTTTGTTTTCTCATGGAAACATTGTATTTATAGCCAATGTGGTCTTACTAGCCATTATTGATGTTTTAATAATGTCTTGGCAGATTAGACCTTTCTTTACTTAAACTGTCCGAAGCACTTCGCGGTCGCCCTTCATGCAAGGATGGTCGCGCTCATGCTTCTCGCGGTCGTCCTTTTAACCTGGGACGGTCGCTACTTTTGAAAAAGCTACAACGGTCGAATTTTAGTGCTCTGCAGCTGGAATCTTGTCCATGCTGTGTTTGTCGGACCGTTTTCTTGCCCATGCTTTGTTTGTCGGGACGGTCGCGCCAAGCATAGGTGCGGTCGCCCTTTTTGAATATTGAAGTGGGTTTACAACGGTCATGTCACGTGTCACTTTCTGACAGAGCAAAAGAGATGTCCGCCATAATTTGAATCTTCGCGGTCGCCCTTGGTAGGTTTTCGCGGTCGAACTCACATTCTCGCGTCGAACTTCTGGACGCACCTGAGGACGCGAACACTACTGTCTCTTTGAGCAATTTCTTCTTGAATTGTTGGGCGGTCGCGACTCTGAATGGGGCGGTCGCTAAAGTGGTAAGCGAGGTCGAATCATTCACCGTTCTTGTCACCGCGAACCTTACTGTGATTGTAATGATTTAAGTTCCTTGAGTAGCGGTCGGGCAAATATTAGGACGGTCGCTATTATGTATGAGCGGTCGCGACTGAGGTCGAACTTCTGACCGCGAAACCTACTGTGACAAGGTTTCATTCTGTAATTGCTTGGAGCGGTCGTATTCAGGTGAGGTGCGACCGCTATAATTGTTCTGTTTACTTTTAATTGAAGCAACCTAATCCTGCAACAAGATTTCTCAAACACAAGTTAAATAGATCATCCATTTGAGTTGTCAAGGATCAAAATTAAGATCATTTGTCTAACACTTTGATTACATTTACAATACCAAAATCTTATTTACATATTACGAACTCTTACAATGTACTCATACAAAATTCTTAAAACATGCCATGCAGTATGAAACACCAAATATGCAGGTTTCGTGGCAAAACACTACCTTCAACGTTAGTCACTATTTGTACTTCCTTGCTTTTCCCTGATCTGCACTTCAATTACTTACGCGATACATTCAATCGCACTAAGTCCAAAAGCTTAGTGGTACATACTTTGATAACACAAACAATTTAATACCAAAGCACATTTTTCCATGTCACACAACAAACCATGCTATCATCACAATATAACACTCTTTTTCACATTTATTTTCACACGATAACATCTAATATCATTAACATATTATATTCATTAATCATCCATTAACTCGTCATATATATATATCACATCTCAAACTCACACATTGGGCCCAACAAGTCTCTACACAATATCCAAGTTTCAGAACAATTGATTTGGTCTTTCACAATATCAGTTTCACGATCCAGCTCTGCTCAAGTCTATCTTCAACTCAATGATCAAGATCTAGCTCTGCTCAGATCAAACCCATTCTCAAGACATAGCTCTGATCAGGTTCATCAATATATGTAGCACCAACATCAACTTTCTGCAACATGTAATTGTGCAGAGGCAACACATAATAACACATTACATTTTCACATTCTCATTTCATTTATGAATTCTTTTCACACACTTTTCACAAGTTCCATTCTTTTCACAATGATCACAGTCACATTTCATAGTATCCATAACCATTTTTCTTATTTTCGCTTTCCATATCCATTTCTAATTTTTTCAATCACATTACACAATGTAGCTCATTTCTATTTGTTTTTACATCACATTACACAAAAGATTATCATTCATATATCAATTCAGCCAACACATTAAAATCACACACACATTTATACACAATATCACTTTAAAGGAATAATAACATACTTCAAAGTGTCCCAACATACATTAGGCCAAACATGAAAATGCAATTTTTAATATCAACAAAGTATGTACTAATCTTTCTTAGCCTTAAAATCAAGCCAAATTCACCTTCCACAACTTATTTACACCAAACCTTAAACCTTTTCACTTGAGCAAATTTGATCATCATACTCCTAAACCAAATAACAAGTCAAATTATTTTATTAGAATCATATTTCTACTCATTATACTCAAAACAATCATTAATTATACAATTTTAACCAAACACCAATCAACACCTTAATTTTCCCCTTACTACCTTCCACAAACTCCACTATAACCAAATCATTTACATCACCAACCATAAAATCAATATATATGCATCAAAATGATATCAAAACAACCCATTTACAATTATAGCTACCCCATTCAAAACCTCAAATTTTACATATTCACACATAAGCCCTAACTTCACAAATCATGCTCACCTTAATCAACTAACTATTAAATAATCACATATCCATCATATTAGCTTCTTTTCTATCCATTTTAACAATTTAAACCAAGTCTATCTCTAACTTAATAATTACATAATCTTAAAAATCAAGAAAACAAGCTTAGAGTGAAGAATACTTACTTATAACCTTGCTTAATCTTCACAACCAACTTAAAACCTTTGGATTTCTCGTGAAATTTGGTGTGTTTGAAGAAAAATTCTCCCCTCTCTACCTTAAAAATTCGGCCATGGATGGTATGAAGAAGAAGAAGATTTTTTATTTAATTTTTCATTCTTATTCCTCTTTTATACTTAAATAATTAAATATTATATATTTTCTCTTAAATTTTCAACCATAAGATAATATCCATCTTACTTTTGACTTTCACTTTATTTATATTTATTTATATTTTTAACTTTTAACTTAACTTTATCTTTTATGAAAGTGTATATATTAGGTATATATTAAGTATATACTCTGCATCCTGTGTATATATTAGATATATCTTGATTATATATTATATATACTTCAGGTATATATTATGCATATCTCTTCCAACATACCTAATTATTCCTCCATATTAATTATTTAAATGTATATTAGGAATATGGATGTTATAATTTTCTTCTCCTTAAGAAATTTCATCCTTGAAATTACCTACTATAGCACACAAAACCATTAAAATCAAACACTAATCTCAACTCCTTGTAAAACCAGTCACCATCTTTAACCAAATAATATCTGTTCTCCCCCTTAAAGATCTGATCAAACATCTTCACAAATTCCTAAACTATCACAAAGAATTCTCAGATTTACTAACAATAACCAAGAATAACTAGTTAATCCTACTATGGACTTACAACTTAATGCATTAGCAACAACTTTCACCTTTCCCAGATGATAACCAATTGTGCAACCTTAATCTCAAAATCAATTAATTGACATTTCAATAACTTTAAGTATCATTTAAATCATATTTGTCAAAAATAAGGTTTCTCTCTCATATTCAACAAATCTTTCATAATCATATATAATCCAACACCTAACCAATTTAAGTTCTCTTTAATATGGTTTTTAAGATAACTACTTTATCTATTTTAAAGTTCCATTACTCACATATACCATATGTAACATTCCTAAACCAAAATTCCAAATTAGGTTCACAAGACACAGTCGTGTCTCTCCATAGTGCCATATAGAAAAATCTCTTCATACAGTTCTATCCACAAAGCCATGGTCGTGGCTCTCTATAGCTATTCCCATGGGAATTAAGCCACCACTGTTGCTATACAAAATTAAAAGGCATGGTTGTGGCAACTTAACATCAACATCCATGTGATTCAAACCATTTTTTTCCCAAACAATAATTTTTTAATTTTTTATACAGTTTCATTCCTTTAAGCTCGCCCGTGTCTAATCATGGCCATGCCGGTGGTAATAGATATTATTCATTTATTCACAACCTCAGTATACCTTACTAACTACTGTGTTACACTACACCTCAAAAGATTAATGATTAGCACATCATTCTCTAAAGAATTAGAATACTTATCATCACGCTTCCTCTGCGCTACTCTAATCTACACGTCCCAGATGCCATCTCAACTTATATCTTCACAATCAAACACAAATATTGCCACATCAGAGACTAATATAGGTGCTAATACATATGCATGTATCACAACTCAAATCACATTTTAAAATCCCCATTTTGTTTTAAACACCCACATAAGTCGAGAATCTCAAACCTAGGTTCTAATACCAAAATAAATGTAACACCCTTATAATCTATATATGTATAATACATATAATCCATGTACGTAAAATACACATATAGAATACATGAGTGATGCTATAATTTACTGTAAAATAACCCTCTTTAAACATATTTATAGTCAAGATATAATTATATTAATTATAAAAAAAATCTATGGTAAAAATTCACCAGAGTTTTGTCTGAAATTCCAAGAAATTCTCAAAATATCAAAAGCACAACCTGTATAAAAATTACACTCCCAAAATTCACACATTTATAAAAACCAACTCTTCTCCATACTACATTCAAGTATTTATCACTCATGTATAAAGTACTCCAATTACATTTACAATATCAAAATCTTAATTATATATTACAAACTCTTACAATGTACTTGTACAAAATTCTTACAACATGCCATACATTATGAAACACTAAATATGCATATCTCGTGGCAAAACACTACCTTCAACGTCAGTCACTATCTGTACTTCCCAGCTCTGCACTTCAATTACCTACGCGATGCATTCAACCGCGCTAAGCCCGAAAGCTTAGTGGTACATACTCTGATAACACAAACAATTTAACACCAAAGCACATTTTTCTATGTCACATAACAAACCATGCTATCATCACAATATAACACTCTTTTGCACATTTATCTTCACGCGATAACATCTAATATCATTGCCATATTATATTCATTAATCATCCATTAACTTATCATATATATATATATATATATATATATATCACATCTAAAAACTCACACATTGGGCTCAACAAGACTCTACACAATATCCAAGTTCCAGAATAATTAATTTGGTCTTTCACAACATCAGTTTCATGACCCAGCTTTGCTTAGGTCTATTGTAATACCTTTATAACCTATAAATGTATAATTTATATACTCTGTATAAATAAAATATGCATATAGAATATAAGAATATCACCTTAATAATCTATAATAACCTTTTATTTCAATATTAGAAATGAATTTAAATTTATAAAATAAAAACTCTAAAAAAATTTCGTTAGAGTTTTGTTTGTATTTTTAATAAATCCCAAATTTAATAAAAACATAACATGCATTGAAAAAACTCTCACAAAATATAATTTTTCTAATTTTGTCATTTCTCTATTGGATACTCAAATATTTAAGCACACTTATATAATGTACCACACATATAACAATTTCCAAAACTTATTAAATATACATATAATGTGTGTAATATGTACAAAAACCAAAGTACTTTGTAACATAAACTATACATGTATGCAACACCAGCATAGTTGGTCACTTGGGACACAAAATTTCCAAGTCTCAATCACAATTTGGACCATCCTAATCTACAATCCTATCAACTGTGCGATATAGTCAACTTCGCTAAGCCCAAAAGTTTAGTGGTACATATTTTGATAACAAATAATTATTTAGAATAAATACATTTCTTCATGCTACAAAAATGCACTATAACACTTTCAAAATACAATGATCATTTAATATTTATCAAACTCTTATGTTCAACATACATATCACAAACACACACATTATGCCTAACAAGTCTCTACACAATATCTAAGTTCCAGAATAATTGATTTAGTGTAACGTCCGTATTTTTGTTAAAATATAATTAAATAAATAATTTGAAAGGGTTAATTAATGGGTTGGAAATAGAAAATACCTAATATATATTGGGTATATGTAAAATATACCTAAAGTATATATGTAACTAAAAAAATAAAAAGTCAAAAAGTAAAAAGTAAAAATAAAAAGTAAAAGTTAAAAAAAAATTAAAATTAAAATATTTTTAGGTGGAAGAGATAAAATATCTAATATTTATTAATTATTAATTATTTAAATATTTAATTAATAAATGTATGTGGTTAGAAGATAGAAATTAAAAAGTCACTTTTTCTTCTTCTTCCTTCTTCAAGCTTGGGTTGATTTTCATGGAGGGCTAAGGGAGGATTTTTGCTCTTCATCCACACCAATTTTCATCAAGCTTTCAAGGATTAAGGGTGGTTTCAAAGGATTCTCAAGTAATAGGTAATGATTATTTGGATTTTACTAAGTTTCTTTGAATATATGAATTTGTGGAATTAGCACTTTTGATGGGAGTTTCAATAATTGCTAGAATGAGTTGTTATGATATTATTTTGGTGTGCAAGTAATGATTTTAAGGTTTGATGATTGAAATGGATGGGTTTGGTGGTAATTTGGAAGAAGTAGTAAGGGTATGTAACACCCCTTCCCGACCTACATATGTAAGCCGAGTAGAGGCGCCACACTATCCTAATATTGCTACCAATTTTACTTAGTCAAATTTTTAGTTCCGATTTTTACAGAAATTTTGCCATAGTTTTGCCTAAAAATTGAGTCCCAAGTGTCAACAAAACTGGTTTTTTTTTCTAATTTTTTAAAAAACATTTTACACAAACCAATGCAAACAAAATCATTCTCAGTACACTCCCAATAAATCCCCCTTATAACCTCAACTACAACCTGCAAAAAGGATTTACACTTTTAGTACAACATAAAATAAAGGTTTATTATGAAATACAGTAGATAAAATATTTGTTCACTATGCAGCGGAAAATAACAATATTTACAAATTCATATATATCCAAACTCAAGTTTTACAACCCATAAAATTTATACATTTCTTTGGCAGTCAGTCTTTGATCTTTAAGCCCACTATCAACACCTCAAAATCTAGACTCGACTCGGCCTAGAGGAACTCTCTGGTTCTTCCCTGTCACCTACGCGAAGAATCACATTCGCGCTAAGCCAACGGCTTAGTGGTACAAATTACAGTACTATGATGCTTTAATGCCATGCTAATGTCACACAATAAAGATTCAAGATCAATTCAAGCGAATATTATATTTCAAATCTTACCGGTTTCAATAATGTATGTATAGTAGTCATCTCATTATTCATTTGTTTCACCATTCAATAGTCACATTTAAACAAACACATGCATGGGCCCAAAAATAATCTAATATGCTATTCAAAGTTCAGAGTTACTGTTTTGGTCTATAATCATAATCATCAATACATTTATCCATGGATATTCAACTAGATTTGAGTTTACGACCCAGTCATTTCACCCAATCTAGTTTTGAATAATTTGTTTTTGAGGTTTACGACCCGGTCATTTCACCCCAAAAACATCACATTTCACATTTTTCAACTGGAATCGGCTTACGACTCGGTCATTTCACCTATCCAGTTATTTATAGGCATGCCGCCAAAACCAGAACTCTGAAAATTGAATAAACATATTAGGCACACAATGAATTCATTTATCTCATTATCAATTTCTTTTCATTTCATTTCTCATAATTGATTAGGCAACCATGCCTCATATCTCATATGATCTCAAATCACAATAGGGCAATTCTTCATAATATCATATCTTTCACATTTCATTTCATCATCACATCTTTTACATTTCATATTCCCTATTTCATTTCATCATTCAAATGGATATAATAAATGGCATTAACACATATTTTACATACTCATCACAACATTCACATCATACCAAACATACATTATTAATATGCATTAACAATGCATTAGATTTCTTAACACATTTACAATCAAATGTATGTTAAATCTCAACATCATATGAATGTATGAATGTATGAAATAATGTAATTTGTACTTACCTTAAAACCAACTCACACCAATCTATACACTTACTATTCCAAGAATCCTCAACACTTAGGCTAGGGCAATTCAACCTCTTCACAACCTAATCCAAAAGGAGTATTAGCAAAATGACCATATGAATAGTACATTCTGGTTTTAGACTCCACTTTATCCTTATTTTGAAAAATTGTATAAAATAATCTACTTGACTAAAAATTCTAAAATTTTTACAGAACTAAATTTTACATCTTAAAATCATTCCTTTAAAATTTCAGATCAAAATGAATACAAAATCTTGGTCAAATAGTTCACCCAACCAGACTGCCCCAATTGCCCTGCATCCTGGCAGCAGTTCTGAACTTTGTGAATTCCATAAACTAAATTCAATCAACGTGGTTCCAAATTATTTTTCTCAAATACTAGACTCACTAAGAAACAACATATCCAAAATTCAATTTAATATGATTTTTCTACATTTTATTAAAAATCCCGAAATATAGCTGTCTCAGTTAAGGTACCTGTTGAAACAGGTCTAATAAAAATAATCTTTCCAAAATCATAACCATCCCAAAATCGAATTAAAATATTTTTAAGTCATTCTAGAATCATAGAGGCACAACATATCAAAAATTCACTTCAAGAACATTTTTCTATATTTAATTAAAAATCATATAAGTCACAGCCTTTACTAATTGTAAAACAGAAAAATTTTCACTAAACACAACTCTTCCTCTTCCATCACCAACACCAACCTAACTTCTTATCTTTAATTTCATTTCAACACTTACAAACACCCCACAAGCAATCCTAACCATATTATCAACAACACTTCATCAAACTCAAAAATAACTTCAAAAACAACAAGAGCAATCAAGAGAGAACTTACCAAAATAATGAAATTTCTTGAAATTCCAACTTGTTTATTTGAAATCTCCTTCAATTTTGGTCTTGGAAAATCAAATCCCTCCTTTGCTCTCTTGCTTGAGTGATGGCCGGCCAAACCACAAAGGAAGAAGAAGAAAAATAAAAATGAATGGCAAAGTCAACTTTACTCTCTTCTTTAAACCTCCACCAAGTAATTTAAAAAGAAAATTACTTAAATACCCTCACCTATTTATTTTACTTCTCTTTCACTTATTACCCTATTTAGTAATTTCACAAAGAACAAATTAAATATCTTCATCCCTTGACCATCACATTTGACTTGTATATATGTTGTATATATTTCCATATACACAACATATACACTTTCTTTTAAATTTCTTTTCTCTCCCAAATTAACATATACATTTTAATTCAAATAAAACAACAATTATACTAAAACTTCTAGGGCACATTTTTGGGATATTACAGGGTAATTAGGGGTTTGGAGCAATTTTGGGTAGAATAAATATAATTGATTAAAACACGTTAGAATGAGTTTTTAGTGATATTTTTATACTTGTAATTTGGTTTGGAAATGAGTAAGGTTGACTTGCCCAATTAAAATATTAAAGGGCAATCGGTGAAGTTAAAGTTGGAAGGTGATTAGGGCTTGGATTTTGGCATAATTGAGGTTAGAACATACTTTGATTTTATGGATATCAATTGCATTTAATTAGGGAAATGTCCAATTTGCAGAAAAAACACTGGAAAATTTTTTCTCTAGATTTTCTTTTTTTAATTTGCATTTTTAATATTTAATTATTAATATATATGTTTATTTACTTACTAAAGTTATTTAATAAGAATAATCTATTTTAAGAAAATTATGGAAAATTTCTACTGATAAGGTTGGTGACATTCTTATATTCTGTATACATAGTTTATATATACTGGTTGTATATATTATATGTATATAGGTGTTGCTATAACACCCCTATACCCCGTATACATACACAGCATGCTATTACGATCGTAATATACGTATATTGAATATAGGAATGCCACGGTTTACTAACAAATGACCCACTTCTTTTAAATAATATAAGCATACTCAAAACATTTAAGTTATATTATAAAATACAAAAGATAAAATGTTTATTCAAAACGCAGCGGAAAATATAACAAATATTTACAAATACATATACATCAAAACTCAAGTTTTACAAAACAAAAATATATACATGTTTGGCAGTATGTCTTTGATCTTTAAGCTCCACTATCAACACCTCAAAATCTAGACTCTACTCAGCCTAGAGGAACTCTCCAGTTCTTCCATGTCACCTGCGCGACGAATCACACTTGCGCTAAGCCAACGGCGTAGTGGTACAAACTACAATAATACTATGCTTCAATGCAATGCCATTGTCACACAATTAATTTTTATACACCATTAAAAAGGATATTATATTTTAAAAACTTACATTGTTCAATATCATATCAAAACATTCATGTTGTATCTTCATAGTTTCATTACTCAACATAGCTTCCCATGCCACATTCATAAACATGTTACACATCATGTATCTCATTATTCATTGATTTCACAATTCAAGAATCACATTAAAAACAAAGACAAGCATGGGCCCAAAAGACACTAATATGCCATTCAACTTTCAGAGTTAATGTTTTGGTTTAATTATCACATTTATCATTATCATTATCCCAACTAGGCTTCAAGGATTTAGGTTCAACCAAGCTTCAAGGGGAACAAAGCATGCTAAGTATCAACCCAACTTGGCGTCAAGAACCAAACCCAACCTAGCTTCAAGGGTTGTAACATCTCAATTAGGCTTCAAGGACTAGACCCAACCAAGCTTCAAGCGGAGTTAAGCATGCTAAACTTCAACCCAACTTGGCTTCAAGGATCAAGCCCAACCTAACTTCAAGAGATTGTTACTATAGGCATGCCACCAACAACAAAACTCTGAAAATGGAATAACACATTAGACACACAATTCATTCATTATTTCAATATCAATTTCATTCTCATTTTCTCATCATCACTTATGCAACCATGCCTCAATCATCTCATTTGCATCATTATCATTATAGCCAACAACCATGGCTCCTCATCTCATCAATAGAGTATACATAATTAAATGCATTGAATATCATCATCTAGGCAAACATGCCCCACTTATTTCATTTGACTCATCATAACCAATCACATTGGCTTCACAATTCATTATTCAATTGTGCACAACCAATTGCATTAACATATATTTTAAATGCTCATCAATCATTCACATTATACAAATCATAACATTCATCAAATGTATTAACAATGCAATCAATTACTTAACATATGTGCAACCAAATATGTTAAGTATCAAAATCATGTAAATGTATGCAACCATGTAGTTTGTACTTACCTCAAAACCAACTCACACCAATCTATACACTTCCTCCTCCAAGAATCCTCAACACTTAGGTTAGGGCAATTCAACTTCTTCACAACCTAAACCAAAGGTAATCATACACACTCACTTAGAAATACATATAAGATAATAAAGCTAAGAACCAACTAGAGCAAACTCTAAACATGGCACGCTCAACAACACGGGCGTGTCTCTGACCGTGCCCTAACTCCACAACACAGAAGCTTTGACACGTTCAGAACCACGGGCGTGTCACTGAACGTGTAATACATTCTGTCTCACAGAAACATTGACACGTCCAACAACATGGGCGTGCTCATGGCCGTGTCAAACCTTCACCAACACAGTATCTATGACACGCTCAGTGACATGGGCGTGTCACTGGACGTGTAAATGCTACTACAACACAGAACCATTGACACGCTCAAAGACTTGGACGTGCTAATGGGTGTGTCAGGCCAAAAATCCAGATTCCGGCAACAACAACAACATAACCAACAAATCTCTTACTTCCACCATTACCCACTTCAAACAAACTTAACTAAACACACCCAAAAACCATAATAACTTGCAAAAACACCAAAACAACTCAAAACATACATCAAACACAAATCATAATCATCACCACAAACCAAAAACACAACCACAACACTTTCTCTTCCAACAAACTTACTCTTTCCTTCAATTCAACCCCAAAATCCAAAATCAATTGAACCAAACACTCTTAAACACACCACAATCAAACAAACACATATCAACCCCAACCACAACTCACAAACTCAAAGAAAATCAAAGAATCAAGTGGAAAACTTACCAAAGATGGAGAAACTCTTAAATTTCCAACTTGATCACTTGAGAACTTCCTTCAATCTTGAGTATGGAAGATCAAAACCTCTCTTGCTCTCTTGTCTTTGGTGAGTGCCGGCCAAACCACAAAGAAAGAAGAAGAAAGATGAAAAAGAAGGAGAAGCAAAGTCAAATATCTAATCTCCACTCAAATCTCCACCAAGCAATATCAATAAAATATTCAAATAATTATCTTCCACTCATTTTACTTTTCCCATTTTTCCATTCATTAAATAAAATCAATAAATATCTTTCTTTGACCATCCCATTTTGACTTGTGTATATGTTGTATATATTTCTATATATACAACATATACACCCTCTTCACTTCTTTTCTCTTTCCAATTTATCATATACCTTAAATCCAAATTCAACAATAATTACTTCAAAACTTTTAGGGTATACTTTGGGATATTATAGTTGCGCTCGACTAATTACTACTACAAGCCAAGGTGATCGCCCCAAGGTCGTCTCACAAGGAAGGAATTATTTTGCAATAGTTTGATTAGCAAGAAATTTAAAAACAAGAGTGTGATGTTTGAAGCAGTGACGAAAAACAATTAAAATTTAAAGTAATGTATGTAAGGGTTGTACAAGATTAATACAATTCTAGGAATGGTTTCTAGGGTTGTAGATCAATTTAATCAAAACTTAATTCTCAAATTATCTATTAATATGACCTTATATTTTAATTTGTTCCTTGAGTTTAATTAGTAATTACCAATTCATTAGTTTTCACATTCATGAATTAAGAACAACCAATTGTTTTGAAATTGCAAATTAATAAAACCCTAGAACTTATATTTCTAATTCGTTCTTAGAGTAGTTGAATGCATAATTTCAATATCAAATTTCACCTCTCGATCCTTCATTCAATATCTAGAGATCAATAGGTAGCTAATCTATTAACCTAACATTCAATCCAATGAAATCAACCAACAACAAGGTATATTAATGGAAATATCAAAGCAAGTCATTTAATCAAATCTACTACAAACCTTAGGCATGAGCAATTTATCTCATCATCATCAATTTAAACCAAATATTCATCTCAATATAAATCAAATCACAATTGTACATTGAAATATTAATGTTCTTAACAAACAATAACAATCTAGAAATGAATTAAAAGAGAGAATATAAAAATCCCTTTGAAGATGCTAAGAGTTGAACTTCTAGTCTTCCTCCTAGCTCCACCATGAATATGATGAAGAACTAACAAGCCTTCTTCAATAAATGGCTCTCCTCTTGAAAGATGGAATGGCCACTCTCTCAAGCCCCCAACTCCTCAATCAAGCTTTTTTCAAACCCTAACCTTCACAAGAGCTTGCTCACCTAATTTTATCCCCAAAAATGTTAAGAATCTTGTTTATGGAAGATGAAGATGAAGGTGATGTTCATGGTCTCTCTCAAGACCAAGAACAAGAAGATGAACCAAGAGAGAACCCCCTCAAAGAGCACTCCCAACGTGTATATGTATCACTCTTCCCCTTTCTTTCTTTTTTTTCATTTCTTAAGACACAAAGCATGCCTTGCCAACTCTCACACTCCACTTTGTCTCCCACTTTCTTATTATTTAAGTCTTCATCCCATGAATTAGGCAACATTTTTCTTCTTTTAATATTTCTTTTTAAAAGATGGCACTTATTGTCTCCCACTTTGTCCACCATTTCATGTAAATAATTGAAAGAATTCTCACAAGACACGGCCAAGTCATGAGTGACTTGGCCATGTCACTCAATTTCTTATGGACACAAACAAGCCATGTGACCGTGTCCATGGCTGCCTCAATACCATCTTCAATTTCCAAGTGGGACACGGCCAAGGCATTTGTCGTGTCATGTGACACGGCCAGTGTATTGGCCGTGTCTCTTGACTGTCTTCTCCACTATTTGCTTTGCTCTTCATATGGGACACGGCCAAGGCCTTGGCCGTGTCATGTGACACGGCTAATGGCTTGGCTGTGTCTCTTGGGCGTGTTCACTTATGCATTTTCTCCTTGTTTCTCCTTTACTTTGCTCTTTTGGTCGAACAATGCCAAGGCCATGGCTTGGCCGTGTCTCTTGCTTATGTCAAGCTCTGCCAAATGTTTTTGCCTCTTTCCTTGGATGAGGGACATGGCCAATCCATGAAGTGTCTTGGCTGTGTCTCATGTTTTTCCACCTTAATAATCCATCAAATTGAATTAAAGCTCCATCGTTTTGTTCTTCATCCTGGATCAAATACTTTAAAAAAACTTTAAACACAAATTAAAAGAAAAATCAATTAAAAGCCAATAAAATTATACTAAAAATAAATACGCAAATGATCAAAATAATAGGGTATAAAGGTGTTATATTTGGTCTATCACAATATCAGTTTTAGGACCTAGCTCTGCTCAGGTCTATCATCAAGCTCAAACTCAAGACCTAGCTTTGCTCAGATCTATCAACACATGCAACACCAACATCAACTTTCTAGAATAAGTAATTGTGCAGAGCTAACACACAACCGCACTTTACATTATGTCACATTTTCTATATTCTTAATACTATTCCTCATTTCTGTTTCATTAAACATTTTTCCATCATTTTCGAATACCATAACCTTTTTCCACATTTCTCATTCTCTTTAAGCATCACCCATAGTCACAATGTCATTATGATTCATTTCCACATTTTATCGCATTTCACATATATATACATGTTACATATCACATAACATATTATTAACATACCACATACAAGTCACATCCCACCACCATTTTACAATGGTCAAACGTTCAATTCAATACTCATCATATAACTGTGCAACATTGCATAGATTATGTGAATAATCACATTTCAAAGCAACAATATACAATATGCCAAATATGAACTTTTAAAATAAGTATTAGCAAAGTATATACAAACCTTTACAAATGCCAAATTTAAGGTCAAAACACACTCCAACCCTAACTTCTTTAAAAGTCCTTTCTTCCTTCAATTTGACAACTCCACTTCACTCACTCCTAAATCAAATTATAAGTAGAAATATATCATTAGAGTAATATTTCTATTCATTCTATTCAAAGTAATCATTAGTTACAAAATGCCTAATCAATTTCTAACAAAACCCTAAACACCCCTTACTAATTTCTTTAAACTTCAACATAACCAACTCATTCCTATCATCCAATTATAAAATCATCATTTGTACATCACTAGAACATCAAAACAATCCATTTTAACAATTAAAAGAACCTTCATCAAAAATCCTAATTTCACATAACCTTTCCATTAACCCTAACTTCACCAAATCTCAATCATTTTTACCTATTAACCTTAAAATCATTACATATACATAAAAAATACTTCAAAAAAACCCACATTAACAATTATACACTTCTCCATCAAAATCCCAACAATCCCATATTCTTGAAACTTATAAAAATCAAGCTTAAAGTAGAAATTACTTACCTAAACCTTGATTAATCTTCAAAACCACCTTAAAAGATGGCTTTTTATATACTAAGTTTCCAATTTTACCTATTACCTTTTTATATAATTACAAAATAATTAAATATTAAAATATTAGGATATTTTCCTTGTTCTTCCTATCCAATATTCAATTTTAATTTCTTTTTTTTAATGATATATATATATATATATTTAATTTTAACCTTTTTACTTTTTGACTTTTTACATAACTTTATCTATTAGTGAGTAATGTATATATTAGGTATATGTTAGGTATATACCATGTCTGCATTAGGTATCCAATGTATATTTTATGTATATCTTGTGTATTTATTATATATATACCCTATATATAGCTCTCCTAACACACTAGTTAGCCCTCCACATACATTTTTTAATTATGTTTAATGAAACTATGAGTGTTACAATTCTCTCCCATTTAAATAATTTCGTCCTCGAAATTACCTATTATAGTAAACAAAACCATCAAAAACAAATACCAACCTCAAATCCTTGTAAAATCAACCTCACAATTGTTAGACAAACTATCACCATCGTTAATCAATAAATTTCTATTCCCCCCATATGGATCTCCTTAATCGATTTCTAAAATTTCAACCCCTACTTATATGCCTCTTTAATCTAATCAAACAACACCAGAGTAGCTTGCAGCTAAATTAATATAACATCATTCTCACAAATCCTCAAATTAGCATAAGTAGCTCTCAACTCTATGCTTCTGCTATGCCACTTTGATCAACGCATCCCAGATGCCATATCAACTTATATTTATTACAACAAACAAACATTGCCACATCAGAGATGCACACAGGTGCTAATGCATATACATGTATCACAACTCAAATCACATTTTAAAATTTTTTCTTCTTTCTTTCAAAACCCACTGAGGCCATGAATCTTAAACCTAAGCTCTGATACCAAAATAAATGTAACAGTCTCATACCCTATATACGTATAATATATATACTCCATATACATATAATACACATATAAAATATAAGAATGTCACATTAATGATCTGTAATAACATATTATTTTAATATTAGAAATGAATTTAAATTAATAAAAGAAAATTTATGAGAAACTTTTACCAGAGTTTTGTTTGTATTTTCGATAAATCTCAAATTCAATAAAAATACAACTTGCATTCGATAAACTCTCCAAAAATATAATTTCCCAAATTCCATCATTTCTCTATTGGATTCTCAAATATTTAATCACACTTACATATTGTACCACACTTATAACATTTCCTGAAACATATTTAATGTATGTATAATGTGTGTAATATATATAAAAACTAAAGTGCTTTTGTAACATACACTATACATGTATGCAATACTAGCATAGTTGATCTCTTGGCACACAAAATCTCTAAGTCTCAATCACAATATGGACCACCCTGATCTGTAGTGTAATATCCCAAAAATGTTGAAATAAATATTAAAATTTGAAAATTAATTAAAGGATTTAAAAGTGTATATATTTAACTAAGTGAAAAGAAAGAAAAAAGGGAAGTAAGTATATGTTGTATATATGTAGATATATACAAGTCAATATTCTTTTTGGTCAAAAGATATTTTATTATTTATATATATTTATTAGTGATAGTGGAAGATGACATATTTGGGTTTAGTATTATATTAATATAATTGCTTGGTGGAGATTAAAAGAGGGATTTGTGTGGATTATAGAGGAGTTGACTTTCTTCTTCTTCTTTCTTCTCTAAGAGGGTCGGCCACCATCTTCTTCCAAAGGAAAAGAGGTTTTGTTTCTTTTTAACTCAAGCAATTGAAGGATTTCAAGTGATCAAGTTGGAGTTTTAAGGATTTTTCTTCATATTTGGTAAGTTCCAACTTGTTTCTTTGACTTCCTTTGAGTTTGTGTATTTGAGTTTGTTGGATTGTTTGGTGTAGTTGTGTTTATGGATGATTTTGGTATGTTTGAAGTTGTTTTGTTTTGTTAACTTTGTATTTGGGGTAGGATTGAAGAAAAAGGTTAAGTTGGTGTGAAGAATAAGAGTTGTGGATTGTGTAAGTTTTGAGTTGTAAAATATGGTTATGATTGTGTATTGTTGATTGTGTTTGAGTTATTTTGATGTTTACCAGTATCATGTGGTATTATGATGGATTTTTTATTGAGTTGTATGGAGTTGAAGGGGAAAGAAAGATGTTAATCAGATGTGGCATTTTTGTGTCAATATCAAGTTTGTTGACCTGACACACCCAGTGACATGGCCATGTCTTTGGGCGTGTCATTGTTTTTATTTTCAGTATTGGTGACATGAGCGGTGACACGCCCATGTCACTGAGCGTGTCACAACTTCTGTGTAGTAGTAGTATTGACACGTCTAGTGACAGGCCCATGTCACTGAGCGTGTCATAGCTACTATGTTGGAGTAGCATTGACACGATCAGTGACATGCCCATGTCACTGAGCATGTCATAGCTACTGTGTTGTTGTGGGATTGACACGTGCAGTGACACGCCCATGTCACTGGGCATGTCAAAGCTTATGTATTGTGAGTTTAGGGCACGGTCAGGGACACACCCATGTTGTTAAGTGTTTATATGTAGAGTTTGCCCTAGATAGTTTCTTCCTTATTTTCTTATATGTATCACTAAGTGAGTATGCATAATCATCTTTGGTTTAGGCTTTGAAGAGATTTAAAGCTACCCTAAACCAAGTGTTGAGGGATATCTTGGAAGAGGAAGTTGGAAGTGGTGTTGTTGCTTTTAGAGGTAAGTACAAAATTTGAATAATTGTTCATATTTACATGATATTGGGACTTAACACATTTAGTTGGAAAATATTTTAAGTTACCTATTACATTGTTGATGCATGAGTAAAATGTTATGATTTGCA
Source organism: Garcia nutans (assembly GCA_947685225.1). Lineage (NCBI taxonomy): Eukaryota > Viridiplantae > Streptophyta > Magnoliopsida > Malpighiales > Euphorbiaceae > Garcia > Garcia nutans. The sequence continues at coordinate 32,973,667 of CANTUV010000005.1, read as the reverse complement.
AATGTGAACTATGTGAAATATATGATGATGAATCAAAATGTATGGATAATTTAATTTGTTATGTATATACTAATGATAGTATGTGAAGCCATTGGTGATGGCTAAAATGATATAAATGAGATATTTATGGCATTGTGCCTAGTTGATCACGAGAAAATGAGAATGGAATTGTAAATGGAATTATGAAAGAATTATGTGTCTAGTATGTTATTCAATTTTCAGAGTTTTGTTATTGGTGGCACGCCTAAAAAGTAACAATCCCTTGAAGCTGGGTTGGGCTTGGTCCTTGAAGCCTAGTTGGGTGTTACATGATGTAGCAGACCCTTGAAGCTAGGATGGGCCTAGTCCTTAAAGCCTAGTTGGGATGTTACATATGAGGTAATTCTCATTGTGATTATGATTCGCCTTCAGGCTAGACAAATGTTGTTATATTGGACCAAAGCAGTAACTCTGGAATTTGAATAGCATATTAGATCCTTTTGGGCCCATGCTTGTCTTTGCTGTCATGTGAATTATGAATTGTGAACAATAGAGTAAAATATCAAAATATTATGATATATTGCTATGAGGCATGGTATCCTTATGTGTGGAACATTGGCATTTCATTTGAACTATTTTGTTATCAAAGTTTGTACCACTAAGCTTTTGGCTTAACACGATTGTGTTTTATCGCGCAGGTGATGGGGTAGATCCGATTGAGCCAGAGAGTTCAGTTAGACCGAGTCGAGTTTAGGCTTGTGATCTCTTTTGGAGAGCTAATTGTTGGACATCGAGATCAGAGACAAACTGCCAGCTGTATAAATTTCATATTTTGTACATATTATTTTTGATGTATATATATTTGTATATTCCGGTGCTTATTAGAAATGTTTTGGATAAACTTTTGGGTAATGAAGATACAAATGTGTTTTAACCAGAAATGTTTCATTTATTATTTTTATGATATCAATTGTATGTTTTAAATTTATACAGATTTTATTTAAATGATGATTTGATTGTTTAAAAAGGTTTTGACATTCTTGTATCCTCTATACGTATATTACATATAGTGAGTATATGTGGTGTATGTATATTGGGTATAAGGGTGTTACATTTGTTTTGGTATCAGAGCCTAGGTTGGAGGTTCTCAACCTAGGTGAATTGTAAGAAAAGGAAATTGGAGATTTTTAAATATGTTTTTTTTAAAATAAGATATATGCATTGGCATTGGCAGTTCTGATCTATGATGTAGTAAATTCTGCTGTGTTTGCAGATATAGGTAGTGATGGCATCTCAGGTACATCAATCTGTAGAAGATAGTGTTGAGAGTGTAGCTCCTATTGAGGCTAGAGATGGAGCTCTAGTTGAGATTGCTCGAGAGGCACCTGCTCCTGTGCCAAAGAGACCAGCAGTTGATGAGATTCCGACGGTTTGGGTATAGCATATGGTAGAGCTGTTGAGGCAGGCTCCAGTTCAACAGCCGCCGCCGCAGCCGCAGCTACAAGTACCGATGAGGCAATATGACAAGTTGAGGAAGTATGGAGCTGAGGGGTTTATGGGTACCACAGATCCTGCTGTAGCTGAGCAGTGGCTTGATAGAGTTCAGAGAGTATTCATCCAGCTGTAGGCTACTCCTGAAGAAAAGTTTGATTATGCCAGGTCTTTTCTGTAGAGGGATGCATATGATTGGTGGAAGACGGTTCCACATGCCTTGGATGATCCATCGACCTTGACCTATGATGATTTCCTGCGAGAGTTTGAGCAGAAGTATACTCCGAAGGAGTATAAGGATGCAAAGAAGATGGAGTTTCTGAATCTGAGACAGGATAATCAAACAGTGATAGAGTATGAGATTGAGTTTATCCGGTTGAGTCATTATGCCGGTGGGATTATTTCAGATGAGATAGACCAATGTTGAAGATTTGAGGAGGGGTTGAGACACTCTATCATGTGTATTATCGCAGGCTTTCGGTATCAAGATTTTTCCCAGTTGGTTGCAGCGGCCAGGAGTGTTGAGAGAGCACAGGGTATTGCATCAGCTGCTAGGGATGAGGAGACCGGAGTTAGGAGATCCCAATTTGAGGTAGGATCTTCATCTGCGAAGAGAGGCTGAGGAGGTCATTTTCAGAGGTTTAGTAGGAGTCAGGGGCAGTCTAGTAGGTCAGTTCAACAACAGAGGCAGAGATCAAGACCTATAGTGTCAGTGGCTAGTGCTCCAACTCTAGTAATTTAGAGGCCAGTTTCTTATACATGTGTCCATTGTGGTAGGGTAGATGGGGGTGCTTGTTGGAAGACAGGTGGATTAGGAGTGTATTATAGATGTGGGTTATTAGATCACTTCATCAAAGATTGCCCTGAGCCACCGGAGGATAGACAAACTGATACTGCAGCTTCTTGATCCAGTGTTAGAGGTGGTCGAGGTGGCAGAGGTTTTAGCAGAGGAGGTAAAAAATGGTCTAATTAGAGAGGAGGCTCTACATTCGGAGGCAGTAGGCCAGATGAGGTTGGGCCATCACAGCGGGTTTATGTGATGCAGAGGCAGGCGGATGCTTCAGCTGTCATTGCTGGTACATTCTTTTTATTTGGTATTTCAGTTATTGCTTTGATAGATCCAGGATCGAAGCATTCATATATTAGTGCATCCATCTTGCCTATGACTGAATTGCATTCTGAGTCCCTAGGATTTTATGTTTTGGTAATAATCCTTTAGGGCATAGTGTTGTAGTTAGCAAGGTGCACCATGATAGTCCGGTTGTGGTTCAGAATGAGGAGTTCCTTGGTGACTTGATTGAGATGCCTTTCAAGGAGTATGATTTAATTTTGGGCATGGATTGATTATCTAAGCATGGGGCTATGGTAGACTGTCAGAATAAGTGTGTTACCTTGAGAACATGTGATGGTAGAAGTGTTATGGTATCTAACGAGCAGGGACATCTTACATCCATGCTTGTTTCAACTGTAACACCCCTGTACCCCATATACGCACACTACGTACAACCACATCTATAATATACGTATACGAGACACAAGAGTGTCATGGTTCATATTAAACAAACCAATCTTTCAATTTAGCAATAATATGAGAAAACTTAAAACATTTCAGATATATTATGGAACATAATAGATAAAACATTTGTTTATTTAGCAGCGGAAAATGTAGCGGTATTTACATATATATATACATCAAAATAAAAATTTACAAAACATAAAGTTTATACATGTTTGGTAGTTCGTCTCTGATCTTTAAGTCCACAATCAACACTGCACAAGACTAGACTCAACTCGGTCTAGTTGAACTCTCTGGTTCTACCCTGACACCTGCGCGATGAACCACAATCGCGCTAAGCCAACGGCTTAGCGGTACAAACCATGATAACAATATGCTTTAATGTAATGCAAATGTCATACTTTCAAATATTATAAACAATTCACAAGAACATCATATTTCATAACATTACATTTTATCATAATTCAATTGTTTCATCATTCATGATTCACATTTAAGCAAAGACAAGCATGGGTCCTAAAGAAACTAATATGCTATTCAAAGTTCAGAGTTACTGCTTTGGTCCATAATCACATTCATCAAGCCCGTAGGCTATATATATATATATATCCATGGATAATGTAACAGACCCAGTCACTTAGACCTCAACCCGGCTAGACCCTAGGGCCCCAGTATCTTGGTCCTCAACCCGGCTAGACTGTTATAGTTTTTGAGGCTTATGACCGGGTCTTTTCAGCCCAAAAACATCATATTTCACATTTTTCAGCTAGGCTTGGCTTACGACCCAGTCTTTTCACCTGCCCAGTGATTCATAGGCATGCCACCAAACCCAGAACTCTGAAAATTGAATGACATACTAGGCACACAATTAATTCATTTATCTCATTATCAATCTCTTTCCCAATTCATTTCTCATTTCATTTCTCATAATCAAATTAGGCTCATTGCCTTAGTATATCATTTTTTTCTCATTTTTCTCATTCTTCTAATTTATCTCAATATCGATTTGTTACATTATGTTTTCACATCTCATATCACATATTTCCACATTTCTTTTCATATACAATACTTTACTCAATTGTATTGATACATCAACATAATTCACATTATGCTTATCACAACATATAACTCATTCATCAACAATGTATCAAGTAACTTAAAACATTTCTCAACTAAATGTGTTAAGTCCCAATGTCATATAAATGTATGCAATCAATCAAAGTTTGTACTTACCTAAAAAGCAACTCACACCACACCAAACTCCTCTTCCAAGATAACTCTCAACACTTGAATAAAGGTAGCTCAACTCTCTTCAAAACCTAATCCAAAGGTGATCATACACACTCACTTAGAGATACACATGAGATAATATAGATAAAAACCAATTAGGGCAAACTCTGCACATGACATGCTCAACAACACTGGCATGTCCCTGATCGTGCCCTAAACTCACAACACAGAAGCTTTGACACTCTCAGTGACATAGGCGTGTCACTGGCCGTGTCAATCCTCTCACATCACAGTAGCTATGACACGCTCAGTGATATGGGCATGTCACTGGACGTGTCAATCCTCCAATATCACAGTAGCTATGACACGCTCAGTGACATGGGCGTGTCAATGCTACTACAACACAGAAGCTGTGACACGCTCAGTGACATGGGCATGTCACTGGTCGTGTCACCCATCTAAAAAAAAACCATTGACACGCCCAAAGACTTGGCCATGTTCATGGGTGTGTCAGGCCAAAAATCCTGATTCCGACACCAACAACACCACATCCAACAAATCTCTTACTTTCACCATCTTCCACTCTAAACAAACTTAACCAAACATATCAATAAACTATAATAAACTTGCAAAAACACCAAAACCACTCAATACATACATCAAACACCAATCAAAGTCATCATCACAACTCATCTCATACCCAAAACACAACACTTGTTCTTTCACCAAACCTAACTCTTTCTCTTCAATCCAACCCCAAAATCAAAATCAATTAAACCAAACACTCTCAAATACACCACAATCAACATACACATACCATCAACAATCAAACACCAAACTCAAAACACAAACTTAAAAGAAAACCAAGGATTCAAGTGGAAAACTTACCAAAAGTGATGAAAACCCTTAAATTTCCAACTTGATCACTTGAAACACCCTTCAATCTTGAGTTTGGAAGATAAAAAATCTCTCTTTCTCTCTTACTATGGAGTTAGTCGGCCAAATAAAGAAAGAAGAAGAAGAAGAAGATGGAAAAAACAAAGTCAACTCTTCTCTTAACCACTAAAAACCTTCTTTAAATCTCAACCAAGCAATTATGTATTATAATAATATAAATAACCAAAATATCATCTTCCACTTATTTTAAATTTCCATTTTAAAAAAATAATTAAAATATCCCCTTTGACCATTAATAAGTTGACTTGTATATGTTGTATATATCTCTATATATACAACATATACACACTCCTCTAACCATTCTTATCTTCCCACTTAAACATATATACAATTATAACATTTAATCCAAAAACAACAATAAGTATTCCAAAAATTTTAGGGTATAGTTTGGGATATTACATCAGCTGTTGCAGCTAGGAGGATGATTCAGAAAGGGTGTGATGCTTATCTTGCTCATGTTGTAGATACCAGAGTAGTGGATTCCCAACTTGACAGTATACCCACAGTTGCGGAGTTCCCAGATGTTTTTCCTGAGGAGTTGCTAGGGATACCCCCTGAGAGAGAAGTGGAGTTTGGTATCGATTTGTTGCTTGGTACCACTCCTATCTCTATTACTCCTTATCGAATGGTACCTACTGAGTTGAGAGAGTTGAAGGTGCAATTGTAAGAATTGTTGGATAAAAGGTTCATTTGCCCCAGTGTATCTCCGAGGGGAGCGCCCATTTTATTTGTGAATAAGAAGGATGGTACTTTAAGATTGTGCATTGATTACCGACAGTTGAATAAAGTGACCATCAAGAATAAGTATCCTTTGCCCCGGATTGATGATCTCTTTGATCAATTGAAGGGAGCAGCAGTTTTCTCTAAGATTGATCTGAGATCGGGGTACCATCAGTTAAGAGTTAGAGATCAAGATATACCCAAGACAGCTTTCCGCACAAGGTATGGGCATTATGAGTTTTTGGTGATGCCTTTTGGGTTAACAAATGCACCAGCAACTTTTATGGATTTGATGAATAGGGTATTCAGACCCTATCTAGATTAATTTGTGGTGGTTTTTAGTGATGATATTTTGGTGTATTCACGTAATGTGGAGGAACATGTCAAACATTTGTGGATTGTATTGCAGACTTTGAGAGAGAAGCAGTTGTATGCTAAGCTGTCTATGTGTGAGTTTTGGCTTGATCAAGTGACTTTTCTTGGTCATGTGGTTTTAGTAGATGGTATTAGAGTTGATCCGAGTAAAGTTGAGGCTATTTTGAATTGGAGTCCACCGAAGAATGTGACAGAAGTTAGAAGTTTTCTGGGTTTGGCAGGCTATTATCGACAATTTGTGAAAGGTTTTTCTATGATAGCTACTCCACTCACCAGATTACTTCGGAAGGGAGTTAGATTCATGTGGATGGACAGATGTCAGGCTAGCTTTGAGTAGCTGAAGGAGATGTTAACTCAGGCTCCTGTCCTTACTTTGCCTGTGGAAGGTAAACCATATGTGATTTATAGTGATGCTTCACATAATGGTTTAGGTTGTGTTTTGATGCAGGAGGGTAGAGACATTGCTTATGCCTCTCGATAGTTGAAGCTGCATAAGCTGAATTACCCAACACACGAATTGGAGTTAGTAGCCATCATCTTTGCTTTGAAGATTTGGCGACAATATTTGTATGGGGAGAAGTGTTTCATTTATACGGATCATAAGAGTTTGAAATACTTCGGTGTTTAGAAAGAGTTGAATCTTCGGCAGAGACTATGGTTAGAGTTGATTAAAGATTATGACTTTTTAATTGATTATCATCCTAGCAAAGCAAATGTTGTTGCGGATGCCTTGAGTCAGAAGTCTTTGGCAGGTTTGACTGCTTATTCTCTCTCGTTGCTTGTTGAATTGAGAGTGTTGCAAGCTTGATTTGAGCCTTGTAATGATGGTGCATTGCTGGCTCAGTTGCAATTGAGGCCGGTGTTATTGGATCAGATAAAGGAGGCTCAATTGGGAGATAAGAGAATTCAGAAAGCTGTATCGGATTGCCAATTGGGAGAGAGTCAAGTCTTTCATGTGAGGAATGATGGCAGTTTATGGTACAGAGATAGATTGTGTGTTCCTAATGATGCAAGATTGAAAAAGGTAATTTTGGAGGAAGCACATCAGTCAGCTTATGCTATGTACCCTGGGAGTACCAAGATGTATCAGGACTTGAAACAATATTATTGGTGGTCAGGTATGAAAAGGGACATAGCAGAGTTTGTATCCAGATGTCTCACTTGTCAGAGAGTGAAGGCTGATCACCAAGTTCCTTCGGGATTACTTCAGCCATTATCAGTGCCAGAGTGGAAATGGGAGCGAGTAATGATGGATTTTGTGACTAGTTTGCCTTTGACTTAGAGGAAGCATGATGCAATTTGGGTGATTGTTGATCGGTTGATGAAGACAACTCATTTTCTTCCAGTTTGTATGGATTATTCTCTTGAAAAGTTGGTTGAACTGTATATCAGTGAGATAGTAAGGTTGCATGGAGTCCCAATTTCTTTGGTATTTGATCGAGATCCCCGGTTTACTTCGAGATTTTGGAAGAGTTTGCATGATGATTTGGGTTCTCGGTTGCATTTTAGCACTGCTTTCCATCCTCAGACAGATGGGCAATCAGAGAGAGTGATACAGATTTTAGAGGACATGTTGAGAAGTTGTATCATCCATTTCACTGGAAGTTGGGACATATTTTTGCCATTGATTGAGTTCACTTATAACAACAGTCATCAATTCAGTATCAGAATGGCACGTTTTCAGGCATTGTATGGTAGGAGGTGCAAGATACCTTTGTGTTGGAATGAGGTTAGAGAAGGTAAACTGGTCGGTCCTGACTTGATAAAGGAAATAGAAGAGAAAGTGAAGATAATTCGGGATCATTTGAAAGCAGCCTCAAATTGACAGAAATCTTATTCAGATTTAAAGAGAAGAGAAATAGAGTTCAGTGTAGAAGATAAAGTATTTTTGAAAGTGTCTTCTTGGAATAGAATTTTGAGATTTGGCCACAGAGGGAAGTTGAGTCCTCGTTTCATTGGACCTTATGAGGTATTGGAAAGAGTTGGACCAGTTGCCTATCATCTAGCTTTACCTCCTAAGTTGGATCAAATTCACAATGTCTTCCATGTCTCTATGCTTCGAAGGTACAAATCAGACCCATCTCATATTTTGTCAGTGGAGTCCATTGAGGTGGGTCCAAATTTGACTTATGAGGAAGAACCAGTAGCTATTTTGGCACGTGAAGTGAAAGAGTTAAGAAATAAGAAAGTGCCACTTGTGAAGGTTCTTAGGAAGAATCATTCTACGGAAGAAGCAACATGGGAGAGTAAGCAGATGATTCGGGATCAGTATCCTCAGTTATTCCAGACTTGAGAACAGGTAATTTTATGGACGAAATTTTTTTTGTAGAGGGGGAGAATTGTAATATCCCAAAAATGTTGAAATAAATATTAAAAGTTGAAAATTAATTAAAGGATTTAAAAGTGTATATATTTAATTAAGTGGAAAGAAAGGAAAAAGGGAAGTGAGTATATGTTGTATATATGTAGATATATACAAGTCAATATTCTTTTTGGTCAAAAGATATTTTATTATTTATATATTTTTATTAGTGATAGTGGAAGATGACATATTTGGGTTTAGTATTATATTAATATAATTGCTTGGTGGAGATTAAAAGAGGGATTTGTGTGGATTATAGAGGAGTTGACTTTCTTCTTCTTCTTTCTTCTCCAAGAGGGCCGGCCACCATCTTCATCCAAAGGAAAAGTGGTTTTGTTTCTTCCTAACTCAAGCAATTGAAGGATTTCAAGTGATCAAGTTGGAGTTTTAAGGATTTTTCTTCATATTTGGTAAGTTCCAACTTGTTTCTTTGACTTCCTTTGAGTTTGTGTATTTGAGTTTGTTAGATTGTTTGGTGTAGTTGTGTTTATGGATGACTTTGGTATGTTTGAAGTTGTTTTGTTTTGTTAACTTTGTATTTGGGGTAGGATTGAAGAAAAAGGTTAAGTTGGTGTAAAGAATAAGAGTTGTGGATTGTGTAAGTTTTAAGTTGTGAAATATGGTTATGATTGTGTATTGTTGATTGTGTTTGAGTTATTTTGATGTTTACCAGTATCATGTGGTATTATGATGGATTTTTTGTTGAGTTGTATGGAGTTGAAGGGTAAAGAAAGATGTTAATAAGATGTGGCATTTTTGTGTCAATATCAGGTTTGTTGGCCTGACATGCCCAGTGACACGTCCATGTCTTTGGGCATGTCATTTGTATTATTTTTAGTGTTGGTGACACGAGCAGTGACACGCCCATGTAACTGAGTGTGTCACAGCTTCTGTGTAGTAGTAGTATTGACACGTCCAGTGACACGCCCATATCACTGAGCGTGTCATAGCTACTATGTTGGAGGAGCATTGACATGATCAGTGACACGCCCATATCACTGAGCATGTTATAGCTACTGTATTGTTAGGGGATTGGCACGTACAGTGACATGCCCATGTCACTAGGCGTGTCAAAGCTTCTGTATTGTGAGTTTAGGGCACGGTCAGGGACATGCCCATGTTGTTGAGTGTGTCATGTGTAGAGTTTGCCTTAGATAGTTCTCTTCCTTATTTTCTTATGTGTATCATTAAGTGAGTATGTATAATCATCTTTGGTTTAGGCTTTGAAGAGATTTAAAGCTACCCTAAACCAAGTGTTGAGGGATATCTTGGAAGAGGAAGTTGGAAGTGGTGTTGTTGCTTTTAGAGGTAAGTACAAACTTTGAATAATTGTTCATATTTACATGATATGGGAACTTAACACATTTAGTTGGAAAATGTGTTAAATTACCTATTACATTGTTGATGCTTGAGTAAAATGTTATGATTTGCAAATGTGAACTATGTGAAATATATGATGATGACTCAAAATGTATGGATAACACAATTTGTTATGCATACACTAATGATAGTATGTGAAGCCATTGGTGATGGCTAAAATGATATAAATGAGATATTTATGGCATTGTGCCTAGTTGATCATGAGAAAATGAGAATGGAATTGTAAATGGAATTATGAAAGAATTGTGTGCCTAGTATGTTATTCAATTTTCAGAGTTTTATTGTTGGTGGCATGCCTAAAAAGTAACAATCCCTTGAAGTTGGGTTGAGCTTGGTCCTTGATGCCTAGTTGGGTGTTATATGATATAGCAGACCCTTGAAGCTTGGTTAGGCTCCTTGAAGCCTAGTTGGGATGTTACATATGAGGTAATCCTCATTTTGATTATGATTCGCCTTCGGGCTAGACAAATGTTGTTATATTGGACCAAAGCAGTAACTCTAGAATTTGAATAGCATATTAGATCCTTTTGGGCCCATGCTTGTCTTTGCTGCAATGTGAATTATGAATTGTGAATAATATAATAAAATATCAAAATATTATGGTATATTGCTATGAGGCATGATATCCTTATGTGTGGAACATTGGCATTTCGTTTGAACTATTTTGTTATCAAGTTTGTACCACTAAGCTTTTGGCTTAGCTTGATTGTGTTTTATCGCGCAGGTGATGGGGTAGTTCCGGTTAAGTAGGTGAGTTTAGATAGACCGAGTTGAGTTTAGGCTTGTGATCTCTTTTGGAGAGCTGATTGTTGGATATCAAGACCAGAGACAAACTGCCAGCATGTATAAATTTCATATTTTTTACATATTATTTTTGATGTATATATATATGTATATTCTGGTGCTTATTAGAAATGTTTTAGATAAACTTTTGGGTAATGAAGATACAGATGTGTTTTAACCAGAAATGTTTCATTTATTATTTTTATGATATCAATTGTATGTTTTAAATTTATACAGATTTTATTTAAATGATGGTTTGATTGTTTAAAATGGTTGTGACATTCTTGTATCCTCTATATGTATATTACATATAGTGAGTATATGTGGTGTATGTATATTGGGTATAAGGGTGTTACATGTAGTCCTATCTCCCGTGTAACACCCCTTCCCGACCTACGTGTGTAAGCTGAGTAGAGGCGCCACACTATCCTAATGTTGCTACCAATTTTACTTAGTCAAATTTTAGTTCCGATTTTTATAGAAATTTTGCCATAGTTTCGCCTAGAAATTGAGTCCCAAGTGTCGACAAAACTGGTTTTTTTTTTTTTTTCTGATTTTTGAAAACATTTTTACACAAACCAATGCAAACAAAATCATTCTCAGTACACTCCCAATAAATCCTCCTTATAACCTCAACTACAACCTGCAAAAAAAGATTTACACTTCTAGTACAAAATAAAGTAAAGGTTTATTATGAAACACAGTAGATAAAATATTTGTTCACTATGCAGCGGAAAGTAACAATATTTACAAATTCATATACATCAAAACTCAAGTTTTACAAAACATAAAGTTTATACATGTTTGGCAGTCAGTCTTTGATATTTAAGCCCACTATTCACACTTCAGAATCTAAACTCTACTCCGCCTAGAGGAACTCTCCGGTTCCACCCTATCACCTGCGCAATAAACCACAATCGCGCTAAGCCAACGACTTAGTGGTACAAACAACCATAATATTATGCCTCAATGCAATGCCAATGTCACACAATCAAGTTTCATAAACAATTCAAAAGAATATTATATTTCACAATCTTACATTATTTAATAATTAATCTAAACATTCATGATTCACATTGAAAACAAAGACAAGCATGGGCCCAAAATACACTAATATGTTATTCAAAGTTCAGAGTTACTACTTTGGTCCATAATCACAATCATCAAGCTCGTAGGCAATATATATATATCTCTATCCATGGATAGCGTAACAGACCCAGTCTCTTGGACCTCAACCCGGTTAGAACCGAGGAAATCCTCAACCCGGCTAGACTGTTACTGTTTTTGAGGCTTACGACCCAGTCTTTTCACCCCAAAAACATCATATTTCACATTTATCATTTCACATTTTTCAACTGGAATCGGCTTACGACCCGGTCTTTTCACCTATCCAATGATTCATAGGCATGCCGCCAAACCTAGAACTCTGAAAATTGAATTAACATATTAGGCACACAATCATCATATCTTTCACATTTCATATTCCATATTTCATTTCATCATCATATAGGCAAATATGCTTCAACCATCTTATTTACATCATTATAACCAAACACATTGGTTTTACATCTCATTATATCTCAAATCACATTAATCAATTCATCACTCAAGTGTATATAACCAATGGCATTAACACACATTTTACATGCTCATCACAACATTCACATTATACCAAACATACATTATTAATATGCATTAGATTTCTTAACACATTTACAATCAAATGTATGTTAAGTCTCAACATCATATGAATGTATGCAATAATGTAGTTTGTACTTACCTTAAAACCAACACACACCAATCTATACACTTACTCTTCCAAGAATCCTCAACACTTAGGTTAGGGCAATTCAACCTCTTCACAACCTAATCCAAAAGGAATATTAGCAAAATGACCATATGAATAGTAAATTCTGGTTTTGGACTCAACTTAATCCTTATTTTGAAAAATTGTATAAAATAATATACTTGCCGAAAAACTCTAAAATTTTTACGGAATTTAGTTTTACATCTTAAAATCATTCCTTTAAAATTTCAGATCAAACTGAACACAAAATCTTGGTCAAATAATTCACCCAACCAGACTGCTCCAATTGCCCTGCATCCTGGCAGCAGTTCTGAACTTTGTGAATTCCATAAATTAAATTCAATAAACGTGGTTCCAAATTATTTTTATCAAATACTAGACTTACTAATCAACAACATATCCAAAATTAAATTGGATATTTTTTTTCTACATTTTATTAAAAATCCCGAAAGATAGCTGTCTCAGTCAAGGTACCTGCTGGAACAGGTCTAATAAAAATAATCTTTCCAAAATCATAACCATTCCAAAATCAAATCAACATATTTTTCAGTCATTCTAGACTCATAGAGGCACAACATATCAAAAATTCACTTCAAGAACATTTTTCTATATTTAATTAAAAATCATACAAGTCACAGCATTTACTAATTGTAAAACAGAAAAATTTCAAAAGGAGTTCAATGGTTAAAGTACCAAACTCATGTATTCTATGCTTTCAACTTCACTAAACACAACTCTTACTCTCCATCACCAACACTAACCTAACTTCTTATCTTTAATTCAATTTCAAAACTTTCAAACATAATCACAACTCAAATAAAACAAGGGAAATCAAGAGAGAACTTACCAAAGTTGATGAAACTTCAAAATTTTCCAACTCAATCACTTGATTCTTCCTTCAATTAGCTCTTAAAATTCAAAAACCTTCACTTGCTCTCTTGCTTCCTTGATGTCCGGCCAACACAAAGAGAAAAGAAAAGAAAATGACAAAGTGTAAGAGACAAAGTCAAATATCTCATCTCTTTAAACCTCCACCAAGTATTTCAAATAAGAAATTACTTAAATACCCTCTTCTATTTATTTTAGCTCCCTTTCCCTTTCTTTCCTTTTTAGTAATTTCACAAATAACAAATTAAATATCTTCTTCCTTTGACCATCCATTTTGACTTGTATATATGTTATATATATTTCCATATATACAACATATAAACTATCTCTTAATTCTTTTTCTTTCCAATTACACATATACATTTAATTCAAATAAAACAACAATTATATCAAAACTTCTAGGGCACACTTTGGGATATTACAATTCTCCCCCTCTAAAAAGAAATTTCATCCTCGAAATTACCTGATATCAAGTCTGAAACAGTTGAGGATACTGATCTCGCATCGCTTGCTCACTCTCCCATGTTGCCTCTTCTCTACCATGATTATTCCAAAGAACCTTTACAAGTGGCACTTTCTTATTTCTCAACTCTTTCACTTCATGTGCCAAAATAGCAATTGGTTCTTCTTCAAATGTTAGATCCGGACTCACCTCAATAGATTCAACTGGTAAAACATGAGATGGGTCAGATCTATACCTTCGCAACATAGAAACATGGAAGACATTATGAATTCTATCCAACTCAGGCGGCAAAGCAAGACGATAAGCAACTGGTCCAACTCTTTCTAATATCTCATACGGTCCAATAAAACGAGGACTCAGCTTCCCTCTTCGACCAAATCTTAAAATCTTTTTCCAAGGAGACACTTTCAGAAATACTTTATCTCCAATATCAAATTCTATGTCTCTCCTCTTCAAATCTGAATAAGATTTCTGTCGGTCTGAAGCTGCTTTCAACCGATTCCGAATTAACTTCACTTTCTCTTCCGTTTCTTTAATCAAATCAGGACCAACCAATTTGCCTTCCCCAACTTCATTCCAACATAGAGGCGTTCTACATCTTCTTCCATACAATGCCTCAAATGGTGCCATTCCAATACTGGATTGATGACTGTTGTTGTAAGCAAATTCTACAAGTGGCAAAAATCTGTCCCAACTTCCAGAGAAATCAATGACACAGCTTCTCAACATATCCTCAATAATCTGTATCACTCTCTCTGACTGCCCATCTGTCTGGGGATGAAAAGCAGTGCTAAAGTGCAATCGAGAACCCAAAGCACCATGTAAACTCTTCCAAAATCATGAATTAAATCTAGGATCTCGATCAGACACTAAAGAAATTGGGACTCCATGTAACTTTACTATCTCATTGATGTACAACTCAGCTAACTTCTTAAGTGAAAAGTCCATCCGAACCGAAAGAAAATGAGCTCTCTTTGTCAATCTATCAACAATCACCCAAATAGCATCATGCTTCCTCTGTGTCAAAGGTAAACCAGACACAAAATCCATTGTCACTCTCTCCCATTTCCATTCAGGCACTAATAAAGGTTGAAGCAACACAGTTGAAACTTGATGCTCAGCTTTAACCCTCTGACAAGTGAGACATTTGGATACAAATTTCGCTATGTCTCTCTTCATACCTGACCACCAGTAATGCTGTTTCAAATCATGGTATATCTTTGTACTTCCCGGATGCATAGTAAAAATTAATTGGTGTGCTTCCTCCAAAATAACCTTTTTCAAACTATCATTATCAGGAACACACAATCTATCCTTAAACCAAAGGCTACCATCACTTCTCACAAAGAAATCTCGGCTCTCCCCATTTTGGCAATCTGAAACAATCTTCTGAATTTTCTCATCTGTCAATTGAGCCTCCTTAATCTGATCCAACAATACTGGTCTCAATTGCAATTGAGCCAACAATGCACCATCATCACATGCTTCAAAACTAGCATGTAACGCTCTCAACTCAACAAGCAACGAGAGCGAATAAACAGCCAAACCTGCCAGAGACTTCCGACTTAAGGCGTCAGCAACTACATTTGCCTTACCAGGATGATAATCAATCAAACAGTCGTAGTCTTTTGATCAACTCTAACCATCGCCTTTGCCGAAGATTCAGCTCCCTCTGGACACCCAATTATTTCAAACTTTTATGATCTGTATAGATAAAACATTTCTCCCCCTACAAGTAGTGTCGCCAAATCTTCAAAGCAAGTACTATAGCTGCCAATTCCAGATCATGTGTTGGATAATTGAGCTCATGCGACTTCAACTGCCGGGAAGCATAAGCTACAATAAGAAAAAAAATTAAGCTTTGTGTGGATCACTCAAAATTTTTAATTCCACCTCATATTAAACCTTCTCTTTTTCCAAGGTCAAACCATGAATCAAGAAGAAGACTCCCTTATGAGATTCGCCTAATCTATAAGTACCTCAGTGAAGCAATTACTTGTAAAATAAGAAAAAAATATGAGTAATCTTAAAGAAACTATTTTGGCCAAAGTCCAAACCATGATAGAGCAAGCATTTGCCCAGCACCATGCATCACAAAATGCAATCTTATCTGACAAACTAATCCCACCTTCTTTTTCCTCTCCCAAGGTACCCATGACTCAGCCAACTGAATCCCTTGACATTCAAGCCTTCGTCGAGACCATTCTTAAGAAGTAAGAGGAAAGCTTTATAAACATGCTTGTTAGTCAACATATCAATTTTAACAAGACACTGGTTGATTCTATGAGTGCACAACACAACTCCATCACGATTGAAGTTCAGAACATGTTGTATGGAAAACATCCAGACACAGGTTCATCTTGTAATATCCTCATTTATGCCCTAGAAGTTTTGATTATGTTGTTGATGTTGTTGTTGGTATATATTGGAAAGTGAATGTTTGTGTATATGTGTGTTTTAGGGAAAGAAATAGGGTTTAGAGACAAATGTATATGTTGTGTATATGATGATATATATAACATATAAATTGGTCAAATATAGAGTCAATGCAAGAAGATATTTTTGTGGAATGTGCAATTACATATAAGGGCTTAGATGAGACAAAAGGTTAGTTATTTGATTGAGGGCATTTTGGTAATTACTTGGATAAAATCTCTTGGTGGAGATTTAAAGTGGGGTTGACTTTATTTCCTCCATGTATTTTCTTCTTCTTTTGCATTTTGGCTGATTTCTCGTAGACAAAGGGAAAGCAAAGAGACAAAGAGAAGACTTTGAAGAGTAAGCTCCAATTGTAGGAAGATTGAAGTGATCAAGTGTTGATTCAAGAAGTGTTATAATTTAAGGTAAGAAATCTCTTGTTTTTCCTTTGTAAGTTTTGAAGTTGGGTATAAAAGAAGTTGTGATTTGTTGATATGATGATTTGATGTGGTTGTAATGTGTTGAATTTGATTATAAGCCAAAGAGTCAATTATTAATGGTTTTGGATTGAAGATGGTAAGTAGGTGGAGATTGATTTTGAGAAAATGGGAATGATGTTGTATTTTTAGGGTTTTGGTTTGGTATGAATTTAATGTATGGTTATTGTGATTACTAGGGTGAATATGTAAGATATGTGTTTATAACATGTATTGTGTCCATTTGAATGAGATGATTGTTGTGTAAAAAGGGTGTAAATGCTTTTAGAAGGGTGTTGGCCATTTTTAGGGTTGTGTATTTGAGTGACACGGCCAAAACAAAGGAGAGACACGGCCAAGCCAAGTGATTTTGGGCGTGTTGGATTGTTTTGAGAGAGACACGGCCGTGTCTAGTGCCCGTGTTCACTACTGGATTTTGGTGTTGGGAGACACGGCCACAAGCTTGGCCGTGTCCTATGCCCGTGTCTGCTGCTGTGATTTGTTGGTTGAGAGACACGGCCACAAGCTTGGCCGTGTCCCTTGCCCGTGTTGCCTACTTTCAATTTAGGTTGAGAGACACGGCCACAAGCTTGGCCGTGTCCCTCAAGTGGCTGCCCGTGTCCCTCAAATGTGTGGGTTAGGGTTTTTATACTTTGTTCTATTTGCATTGTTTTGGTCCTTTTAAGGTAAGTTGGTACCTTAACCTGAACCTAAACACATTTAAACAATGATTGACCTAAACAAATGCATATGGAAGATCTTAAAGCTATGAATGATATAAATTATTCTTTGCCCTAATTGCATTGTTGAGATTGAACAATGTTATGTTATGCATTGTGAATGGTTATGTGTTTCATGAATAATGTATATTGAAATGTTATATATAAGATGCTATAATGATTCAAATAAGAGGTGAAATGTGATGTAAAGCCATTGTGATTGGCTATGATGATGATATGGAAAGAAAGAAGGCATGTTTGCCTAAATGTGATGAGAATTTGAGAATGGAAATGGTAACTATATAATAAATGAATTGTTTGTTTAATATGTTATTCAGTTTCAGAGTTCTGGATTTGGGTGGCATGCCTAAGAAATGATGAAAGGTAACAGTCTTGCCGGGTTGAGGATCTCCTCATATGTGTTGAGTTGATGGTCCAAGAGACTGGGTCTGTTACACTATGAGAATTGTGAATATGAGATATATGATTTGTAACAGTCTTGCCGGGTTGAGGATCTCCTCATATGTGTTGAGTTGATGGTCCAAGAGACTGGGTCTGTTACACTATCCATGGATAGAGATACATGTATATATATTGCCTACGGGCGTGATTATTGTGATTATGAACCAAAGCAGTAACTCTGAACTCTGAATATCGTATTAAATACTTGTTGGGCCCATAGGTGTCAAGGTTATATGAATGTCCTAAATAACGTTATGAGTTAATGAAATGAGATGTTGTATATTGAGTATAATTGATTAATGATGAATGTGGAAAGATGTTGAAATGTGGTATGCTCATATGACTATGATTTGTGAAATGCATAATTATGTGGTTAACTTTATATTTATGATGTTGATCTTATCAGTAACATATGTGGCATTGCATTACATTAAAGCATACCATTAGCATGTTTTATCTTACTAAGCCCTTGGCTTAGCGCGATAGTGTTTAATCGCGCAAGTGATAGAGTTGATAGAGTTGAACCTGAGGGTTCTTCAAGACCGAAGAGTAGACGTTGAAGTGTTGATTTGGAACTTAAAGATCAGAAGAGACTTGCCAATCATGTATATTTCTTTTATATTTTGTAAAGTATTGGTTTTAATGTAAATATATGTATAACTATAAACATGGATTTGAAAGAGTTTATACATGTAAATATTTTATAAAATTCCGCTGCGTATTAACTAAATGTATATATATATATATCTATTTGGTTTTGTATTACAACTTGATTACTTATTATCTATAATGTATATTGAGAAAGATGACAATATTATATAAAATGTTTATTGAATGTTAAGAAAATCCGTAGCATTTCTATATTCGATACATGTATACTACATTGTGGTGTATGTAGTGTGTATGTATTGGATGTGGGGGTGTTACAATTGTTTTGGTATCAGAGCCTAGGTTTGAGATTCTCAACCTAGGTAAAATGTAATAAAAAGAATATTTTTACTTAAAAAGTGAGTTTTGAATGACATATACGTTTGAGATTGGCAGTCTCTGATCTTTAATAAGATGTAATCTGCTGTGTTTACAGTGTTAGGTGTTGATGGATCCTCACTCAAGTCAGTCGGTTGAGGCTAGTGCTGAGAGTATTGCTCCTGATGATGGAGCTAGGATTGTTAGTACTGGTGAGGCACCTGCTTCGGTGTCGGGTAGACCAGTAGGTGATGAGGTTCCGCCAGCCTGGTTTATGCATATGATGGAAGCTATGAGACAAGCACCAGTACAACCACAGCCACCACCCCCTCAGCCTTTGGTATCAGTGAGGCACTATGACAAATTGAGAAAGTATGGAGCCGAATATTTTGTAGGTACTACTGATCCAGCTGTAGCAGAGCAGTGGCTTGATAAAGTACAGAGGATCTTTATTCAGTTGCAAGCCACCTCAGAGGAAAAGTTTGATTATGCAAGATCCTTATTGCAGAAGGATGCATATAGTTGGTGGAAGACAGTGCCACATTCTATGGATGATCCACCAACTTTGTCATATGCTGACTTTCTGAGAGAATTTGAATTGAAGTATACTCCAAGGGAGTATAAAGATGGGAAGAAAAGAGAGTTTCTAGATCTGAAGCAAGATCATCGGACCATAACTGAATATGAGGTTGAGTTTATTCGATTGAGTCAGTATGCTGGGGGTATTATAGTTGATGAGATAGATAGATGCAGGAGGTTTGAGGAGGGATTGAGGCCCTCTATCATGTGCTTAGTGGCTGGATCTAGATATCACGATTTCTCCCAGCTAGTGGCAGCAGCTCGAAGTGTAGAGCGAGCTCAAGTTATTGCAGCTGCTTCAGAGGAAGAGGTTAGGGTTAGGAGGCCCCAGTTTGAGGCAGTGTCTTCTTCTGTTAAAAGAGGTAAAGGAAGCTTTGTTCCTAGAGTTAGTAGGAGTCAGAGGTCAGCTGGTAGGTCAGTGCAGTTCCAGAGGCAGAGATTTAGACCTGCAGCTTCAGTAGCGAGTGCTCCTACTCCTGGAGTTCAGAGATCCACCTTACCTGTGTGTGATCAGTGTGGTGGAAGACATGGGGGCGTTTGTTGGAGGCATGGTAGATCACGGGTATGTTTCAGGTGTGGATCACCTGACCACTTTGTGAGAGATTGTCCTGAGAGGCAGGAGCAGATGCCAGTTGATTCTGCTGTTTCTCGAGCTAGTGTGAGGGGAGGCAGAGGTGCCAGCCGAGGAGGTAGACCAGGGTTCAGTTCTAGAGGAGGTGCTACATCCAGGGAGGGTAGACCAGAGGAGGTTGGATCTTCCCAAAGGATGTATGTTATGCAAAGGCAGCCAGATGCATCGGCAGTCATAGCTGGTACTTTTTCTTTATTTGATACTTCAGTACTTGCTTTGATTGATCCGGGTTCCACACATTCATATATTAGTGCATCTGTTTTGCCTGTATCTGAATTGCATGCTGAGTCCCTAGGATTTGATGTGTTAGTGACAAATCCCTTAGGGCATAGCGTGATTGTTAGTAAGGTGCACAAAGATAGTGCAGTAGTGGTGCAGGGTGAGGAGTTCCTTGGGGATTTGATTGAGATGCCATTTAAGGAATATGATGTGATCCTAGGCATGGATTGGCTATCGAGGCATGGAGCTGTGGTGGATTGTAAAAAGAAAGTTGTTACTTTGAGAACTGCTGATGGTAGAGAAGTGATAGTATCTAATGAACAGGAACAGCTAGCATCTTTGTTTGTTTCAGCTGTTGCAGCCAGGAGATTGATTAGAAAGAGGTGTGAAGCCTATCTTGCTCATGTGGTAGATACTAGAGTAAGAGGTTCTCCTATTGATAGTATTGCCACAGTTGCTGAGTTCCCAGATGTTTTTCCAGAGGAGTTGCCAGGATTGCCTCCTGAGAGAGAGGTGGAGTTTGGTATCGAATTGTTGCCTGGTACCACTCCTATCTCTATTACTCCGTATAGAATGGCACCAGCAGAATTGAGGGAGTTGAAAGTACAATTACAGGAGTTGTTGGATAAAGGATTTATTCGCCCCAGTGTTTCTCCTTGGGGAGCTCCTGTGTTATTTGTGAAGAAGAAAGATGGTACTATGAGATTGTGCATCGATTATAGGCAATTGAACAAGGTGACTATTAAAAATAAATATCCTTTGCCTAGAATTGATGATCTCTTTGATCAGTTGAAGGGTGCAGCTGTGTTTTCTAAAATTGATCTGAGATCTGGGTACCATCAGCTGAGAGTCAGAGATGAGGATGTTCCGAAGACCGCTTTTCGGACCAGGTATGGGCATTATGAGTTTTTAGTTATGCCTTTTGGTCTGACGAATGCACCTGCAGCTTTTATGGATTTGATGAATAGGGTGTTTAGGCCCTATTTGGATCAGTTTGTAGTGGTTTTCATTGATGATATACTGGTGTATTCGCGGAATGAAGAGGAACATGATATGCATTTGCGGATTGTGTTACAGATTTTGAGAGAGAGGCAGTTATTTGCCAAATTGTCGAAGTGTGAGTTCTGGTTAGATCAAGTCGCTTTTCTCGGACATATTGTTTCAGCGGAAGGCATTAGAGTTGATCCAAGTAAAGTTGAAGCTATTCTGAATTGGAGTCCACCCAAGTCTGTAACTGAAGTTAGAAGTTTTCTGGGTTTGGCAGGCTATTATCGACGGTTTGTGAAAGGATTTTCTTTGATAGCTACTCCACTCACTAGATTGCTTCGTAAGGGAGTGAGATTTGTATGGACGGATCAGTGTCAGGCTAGTTTTGAGCAGTTGAGAGATATGTTGACGCAAGCGCCTGTTCTTACTTTACCTGTGGAAGGCAAACCATATGTGATTTTCAGTGATGCTTCACATAGTGGTTTGGGGTGTGTGTTGATGCAAGAAGGTAAAGTTATAGCTTATGCATCTCGACAGTTGAAACCGCATGAGCTTAATTATCCTACTCATGATTTGGAGTTGGCAGCCATTGTGTTTGCATTGAAGATTTGGCGTCACTATCTGTTTGGGGAGAAATGTTTTATCTACACTGATCATAAGAGTTTAAAGTATTTGGGTGTTCAGAAAGAACTCAATCTTCGTCAGAGGAGATGGTTGGAATTGATTAAAGACTACGACTGTTTGATTGATTATCATCCAGGTAAAGCAAATGTTGTTGCTGATGCCTTGAGTCGGAAGTCTTTAGCAGGGTTGACTGTGTACTCGCTCTCGTTGCTTGTTGAGTTGAGAGCATTGTGTGCTAATTTTGTAGTTTGTGATGATGGTGCATTGTTGGCATAGTTACAAGTGAAACCAGTTTTGTTGGATCAGATTAGGGAGGCTCAGTTGGCTGATAAGAAGATTCAGAAGATTGTTTCAGATTGTCAGAGTGGAAAAGGTAGAGATTTTGTAGTGAGAGGTGATGGGAGTCTCTGGTATAAGAACAGATTGTGTGTACCCGATGATGCTGATTTGAAGAAGATCATTTTAGAAGAAGCACATCAGTCAGTGTTTGCTATGCATTCGGGTAATACAAAGATGTATCATGACTTGAGACAGCATTACTGGTGGATGGGATTGAAGAGAGACATTGCTGAGTTTGTATCGAAATGTCTCACATGTCAGAAGGTAAAAGCCGAGCATCAAGTTCCAACTGGATTGCTTCAACCATTATCAGTACCAGAATGGAAGTGGGATAGAGTGACGATGGATTTTGTGTCTGGTTTGCCATTGACACAAAAGAAGCATGATGCTATATGGGTGATTGTGGATAGATTGACCAAGACAGCTCATTTCCTTCCGGTTCGGATGGATTACTCTTTGGAGAGATTGGCTGAGTTGTATATCCATGAGATTGTGAGATTACATGGTGTTCCAACTTCTTTAGTGTCTGATCGAGATCCCAGGTTTACTTCAAGGTTTTGGAAGAGTTTGCATAGTGCTTTGGGTTCTCGACTGCACTTCAGCACTGCTTTTCATCCACAGACGGATGGACAGTCAGAGAGGGTGATACAGATTATTGAGGATATGTTGAGAAGCTGTGTCATCGATTTCTCTGGAAGTTGGGATAGATTTCTACCTCTTGTGGAGTTTGCTTACAACAACAGTCACCAATCCAGCATTGGTATGGCACCGTTTGAAGCACTGTATGGTAGACGGTGTAGGACACCTCTTTGTTGGAGTGAACTTGGTGAAAGTAAGTTAATTGGTCCTGATTTGATTCAAGCAACTGAAGAGAAAATGAAGTTGATTCGAGGCAGGTTAAAAGCAGCTTCAGACCGACAGAAGTCTTATGCAGATCCGAAAAGGAGAGACATTGAGTTTGATGTTGGAGATAAGGTATTTTTGAAAGTATCTCCTTGGAAGAAGATATTGAGGTTCGATCGGAAAGGGAAGTTGAGTCCTCGATTCATTGGACCATATGAAGTGTTGGAAAGAGTTGGGCCAGTTGCTTATCGACTTGCTTTGCCACCTGAGTTGGATTGTATTCATAATGTATTTCATGTTTCTATGTTGAGAAGGTACAGATCGGATCCATCTCATGTGTTGCCAATTGAATCTATTGAAGTGAGCCCAGACTTGACATTTGAAGAGGAACCGGTTGCTATCTTGGCACGTGAAGTGAAAGAGTTGAGAAACAAGAGAGTGCCTCTTGTGAAGGTTCTATGGAAGAACCATGGGAAAGAAGAAGCAACTTGGGAAAATGAGCAAACCATGCGAGAGCAATATCCTCAGTTGTTTCAGAGCTGATTTCAGGTAATTTCGAGGACGAAATTTCTTTTTAGAGGGGGAGAATTGTAATATCCTCATTTATGCCCTAGAAGTTTTGATTATGTTGTTGATGTTGTTGTTATTGTTGTTGTTGGTATATATTGGAAAGTGAATGTTTGTGTATATGTGTGTTTTGGGGAAAGAAATAGGGTTTAGAGACAAATGTATATGTTGTGTATATGATGATATATATAACATATAAATTGGTCAAATATAGAGTCAATGCAAGAAGATATTTTTGTGGAATGTGCAATTACATATAAGGGCTTAGATGAGACAAAAGGTTAGTTATTTGATTGAGGGCATTTTGGTAATTACTTGGATAAAATCTCTTGGTGGAGATTTAAAGTGGGGTTGACTTTATTTCCTCCATGTATTTTCTTCTTCTTTTGCATTTTGGCTGATTTCTCGTAGACAAAGGGAAAGCAAAGAGACAAAGAGAAGACTTTGAAGAGTAAGCTCCAATTGTAGGAAGATTGAAGTGATCAAGTGTTGATTCAAGAAGTGTTATAATTTAAGGTAAGAAATCTCTTGTTTTTCCTTTGTAAGTTTTGAAGTTGGGTATAAAAGAAGTTGTGATTTGTTGATATGATGATTTGATGTGGTTGTAATGTGTTGAATTTGATTATAAGCCAAAGAGTCAATTATTAATGGTTTTGGATTGAAGATGGTAAGTAGGCGGAGATTGATTTTGAGAAAATGGGAATGATGTTGTATTTTTAGGGTTTTGGTTTGGTATGAATTTAATGTATGGTTATTGTGATTACTAGGGTGAATATGTAAGATATGTGTTTATAACATGTATTGTGTCCATTTGAATGAGATGATTGTTGTGTAAAAAGGGTGTAAATGCTTTTAGAAGGGTGTTGGCCATTTTTAGGGTTGTGTATTTGAGTGACACGGCCAAAACAAAGGAGAGACACGGCCAAGCCAAGTGATTTTGGGCGTGTTGGATTGTTTTGAGAGAGACAAGGCCGTGTCTAGTGCCCGTGTTCACTACTGGATTTTGGTGTTGGGAGACACGGCCACAAGCTTGGCCGTGTCCTATGCCCGTGTCTGCTACTGTGATTTGTTGGTTGAGAGACACGGCCACAAGCTTGGCCGTGTCCCTTGCCCGTGTTGCCTACTTTCAATTTAGGTTGAGAGACACGGCCACAAGCTTGGCCGTGTCCCTCAAGTGGCTGCCCGTGTCCCTCAAATGTGTGGGTTAGGGTTTTTATACTTTGTTCTATTTGCATTGTTTTGGTCCTTTTAAGGTAAGTTGGTACCTTAACCTGAACCTAAACACATTTAAACAATGATTGACCTAAACAAATGCATATGGAAGATCTTAAAGCTATGAATGATATAAATTATTCTTTGCCCTAATTGCATTGTTGAGATTGAACAATGTTATGTTATGCATTGTGAATGGTTATGTGTTTCATGAATAATGTATATTGAAATGTTATATATAAGATGCTATAATGATTCAAATAAGAGGTGAAATGTGATGTAAAGCCATTGTGATTGGCTATGATGATGATATGGAAAGAAAGAAGGCATGTTTGCCTAAATGTGATGAGAATTTGAGAATGGAAATGGTAACTATATAATAAATGAATTTTTTGTTTAATATGTTATTCAGTTTCAGAGTTCTGGATTTGGGTGGCATGCCTAAGAAATGATGAAAGGTAACAGTCTTGCCGGGTTGAGGATCTCCTCATATGTGTTGAGTTGATGGTCCAAGAGACTGGGTCTGTTACACTATGAGAATTGTGAATATGAGATATATGATTTGTAACAGTCTTGCCGGGTTGAGGATCTCCTCATATGTGTTGAGTTGATGGTCCAAGAGACTGGGTCTGTTACACTATCCATGGATAGAGATACATGTATATATATTGCCTACGGGCGTGATTATTGTGATTATGAACCAAAGCAGTAACTCTGAACTCTGAATATCGTATTAAATACTTGTTGGGCCCATAGGTGTCAAGGTTATATGAATGTCCTAAATAACGTTATGAGTTAATGAAATGAGATGTTGTATATTGAGTATAATTGATTAATAATGAATGTGGAAAGATGTTGAAATGTGGTATGCTCATATGACTATGATTTGTGAAATGCATAATTATGTGGTTAACTTTATATTTATGATGTTGATCTTATCAGTAACATATGTGGCATTGCATTACATTAAAGCATACCATTAGCATGTTTTATCTTACTAAGCCCTTGGCTTAGCGCGATAGTGTTTAATCGCGCAAGTGATAGAGTTGATAGAGTTGAACCTGAGGGTTCTTCAAGACCGAAGAGTAGACGTTGAAGTGTTGATTTGGAACTTAAAGATCAGAAGAGACTTGCCAATCATGTATATTTCTTTTATATTTTGTAAAGTATTGGTTTTAATGTAAATATATGTATAACTATAAACATGGATTTGAAAGAGTTTATACATGTAAATATTTTATAAAATTCCGCTGCGTATTAACTAAATGTATATATATATATATCTATTTGGTTTTGTATTACAACTTGATTACTTATTATCTATAATGTATATTGAGAAAGATGACAATATTATATAAAATGTTTTTTGAATGTTAAGAAAATCCGTAGCATTTCTATATTCGATACATGTATACTACATTGTGGTGTATGTAGTGTGTATGTATTGGATGTGGGGGTGTTACACATCTTCTACTCAATTTGCACCTGTCATTGACCTAAGTCAGAAATGGGTGACTATAAAGAATCTCAAGGTTCCTCCACCTAGCTCCCTTGCAAATCCTTTGACATAAACCACCAGTATACTTAACCAGAGACCCCCTCACCTTTGTATGTGATATCAATCTCTTAGAAGATGAAATCAGATCCTTGCCATGTCTGTGACCCAAATTCAACTTGTGGAAGAGAACCTAGGAATTAACCTACCACAAAACAAATAACTTTGCAAGTAGCAAACTTGATCCAATCAAGAACCAATAAACAAGAGACAATAATCTCTCAAGAATTCTAAAATTTTATTATAAAAAATGGCCAATCTCTTTCCAGAGGAAAACAAGAGCTTAAATAGTTTTTACAATAAATAAAACCCTAGGCTAGTTTGTTTGGTAATAAGTACTACTCTAACCTTAAGCTACTAAACCAAAATAATCAACCATTGGGCCTAAACACAAGTAGCCCATAATATAGAAGTTCTTAAAGTCCAAATACAATAATAAACCTCTAGATAATAAATCAAACACGCAAAAATAGAATAAATATTTGAAATACAAAACTTAGGCATTAGAGTTCACGATGACTGTCCCAACTGCATAAATAACCACTAAATAAGAGTAGCGACTGAACAACTTATTGTGTGACCAAAGAATAAGTGTTCGAAATACAAAACTCAGGTACTAGAGTTTGTGGAAACTATCATGATGGTGCGAACAAAAGTAGAGATCGCACAAATTGTTGGGGCAACCATTAAAAATTTTGTACCTCCAAGTTTCCTAGCTCTGATGCTTCCAACAAGTTGATAAGCTTTCCTTGGTCTCTGCTTTGTTCATATGGCTCCATATGCAAACCCATGAAACTCTAAACATAAGTTTGTAAAGCTTCCTTTATCTTCTTAGCTCTTTGTCTTGTGATTGATCCACTAAAAATCATTAAGATTTGTGTTCCAAGGCTTCCATCCATAAGCTTCGTAGCCATGCTCACATCATTCCCTCCCTCCTCAAAAAGATTCATACTCAAATTTGAGTCCAATTCAAAAGGAGATAGGTTAGAAACATTAAAAGTAGTAGATATATTATACTCACCAGGAAGGTCTATCTTGTAGGCGTTGTCATTTACCTTCTTTAGAACTTGGAATGGTCCATCAGCTCTTGGATCAAGCGTAGATTTCCTATGGTTAGGAAACCTTTCCTTCATCATATGTATCCATACCCAATCTCCTAGTTCAAAGATCATAGGATTTCTCCCTTTTTTGGTTTGGTGTGCATAAGTTGGTTTCTATTTTTAATGTACGATCTTGCTTTCTCATGTATGGTTCTAACGAGGTTAGCCTTCTTTTGTCCATCTATACTCACAAGCTTATCTAAAGGTAAAGGCAACAAATCTAATGGAGTTGTAGACCTTTAATTTTGGACATGAATGAGTTTAGTCCTAATTAAAAGGGCCAAATCAAATCCAATCCAATTTTAAAAGCTTGAATTAAGTCCAATCCAATTTTAAAAGCTTAAATTAAGTCCGGTCCAACATTAAAAGCCCAAACCAAGGCCGATTTGATTTTAAAAGCATGAACCAAGCTAGTTTGACTTTAGAAACCAAAACTATGACGAATTGGCCAAGGCCAATTTGCCATGAACCTCCATGATCCCTTAATTCTAGCCTAATTATATTTTAAGTGTCCTAATTCTACTTAAACTTGGATGAATTCAGATAAAAACATTGTTTCCTAATACTATAATGAGTCTTAACCCTAATGCAACCTTACTTCAACATTATAAAAGGGGTTAAGAATGATCAGCAAAGGGGGCAACTTTTAGCAATTGAAAAAGGGGCGACAATTAGAAAAGAATTTAGGCAGTAGCAATTGAGAGCAATAAAATCCTAAAATTAGAGACCAAATGCAAATAAAAAATGTATGAGACAAAGAGCAAAAATGAAAGAGATAGAGAGCAAAGGAAAAAATTAAGAGACATAAGGCAAGAAACAAAGAAGTAATTTAAAAGCAAAAGGAAGATAGTAGCTTAATTATCAATTGATCCTTGGATCATTGAAGCACCAACCAAAAAACTTAATTAATCTAGGACTGCCTAAACAATTGAGAAATTCCAACCGTGAGTTTGGTTCAATAAAATCACCTTGGTGGGACCAACAAACGAATGTAAGATTTTCAATACTCGTATTTATTAGTTCAATGGATTATTGTTTATTTCATGACATTGCTTGTAATGTCTTGAATTTTTAAGCAGTGAATTTCTGAATTGTATAGTTATTGGGTTGTGTATAGTGTTGAGAGTGACCCGAATTTTTGTAATTTATGAAAAAAAATGGGGTTAGTCAAGCCTTAAAAGGTTGAAAGTTAATCCTAGTATGGATGAAATCGGTATTTCTGAATAAGAATTTTTAAGCGGTAAAAATTACGAAAATGCCTCCATAACCTTAGAATTGAATTTTATTGAAATTGGATGAGAAATATAAGTAGTAGAGCTTTACAGTTTTACAAAATTAAAAGTTGGATTTAAAAATAAATTAAGAAAGTGTGTGCACCAAAGTTATGGTGAATACACCTTATAAGATTAAAACCCTAAGATATTATTAAAAGCCAAATTTGACTTTGTTTCCATCATTTTTTCTTCTTCTACCCGTAGCCGCCACATCTTCATTACCATTTTCATCTTTCTTCTTCTTCTTCCATTACTTTAGTTAAAAATAAAGGATGCTTTTGTAAATAATTCATATTTTTGGTGGAATATGATGATTTTATGAGTAATTCTTCACGAAAGTTATCATAAACCAAGAGATTGAAAGAAGAGAGAGGGGAAAAGCTATTTGGAAAGGTTAGTGCTTGTATTTTATTTACTTTTCTATTAAATGAATTTACTTTGATTTTAACTACTTAAGGAAGCTTGTGTTTTGATTAAATAAAATTATTTGTGAAGCAATTGTTTATAAAGTGATTTGTGAAGAGGATGATAGTAAAATCTTGATTCTTTGAAAATAACCTACCTTTGTAATATATAAAGAGTGTTTATGTTATTCTTTAATTAAAATTATGTTTAATTAAACTATTGATTTAAGTGATGATTTAGGATTATAGAATAAAATTAGAGTTTTGGAAAGTTTAGGATTTTAGAAAGTTTAAGGTTATGGAATCTTTAATTTTGAAAGTATAATTATATGTATAATATCTAAAAGTGTGTTTGTTAGATAATTGACTTAAAACCAAGCTTAAAAGAACTTTGGATTTAATTAAAGGTTGATATATATGGTTATGGAGAATTTGAAATTTAGGAAAGAAAAACCCTTTATTTTGATAAATATGGTTTAAATGAAATTTGGAGTTATTGGAATGTTAAATTAATTGATTATGGAGGGAAAATATGTTTATGGAGTTAAATGGCTATATGAAGTATATTAAATGACTTTGGTTTAAATAAGTTATGTTTAAGGTCAATTGTAATAGAATTGATAAAATTATATGGTCAAAGAGTGCAAAGGTGAAAGGTTGTAAAGAAAAGAACAAGAGAAGTGCAAGTGAAGGAGAACAAAAGTGAGGAAAAACTAACTTGAGGAGGAAAAAAATTAATATTAAGCTTAATTGAAGTTAGTTTAATTATATTGAACTTTATTTGATTGATTTACTTATGAGGTTTATTCGTGAATTCAAATATATTCTTTAAGTGTTAGATATTATCTTCTTGGTTTAAATAAGTGAAGTTAGTAATGAGTGATTGGTTTAATCACATGATGGAAGGTGACTTATAATATAATTGATGGAAGTTTAATTCATTAAATGTAGATACTAGTAGTGAGGGAGAACTTAAGCAAAGTATTAATATAAGTAATTGAATATTCACAATAAGTGTATACCTAGAGGATGGATAAAAGATAATTGCATGTAAATAGTAGATATTGCAATTTTTTTGGAGAAATGAGATAGCTTGAGAAAAAAGTTAAGAAGATTGATATAGAATGATGAATCATTAGTGACTCCAAATAGTTTAGAAAGAGAAATAATGAAAATAGTGAGAAAAGAGAAAGGAAGAAGTATTTTTAAAGAGATTTGTGCTTGTGTATTAATAGTTTGCTATTATTTAATTTTCTTTTGATTTTTAATGCTTATGGAATCCAGTTGAACCATGTTAATTGAATTAATTGTGAAGTATCTTTTATCCGAATTGTTAGACTAATATAAGAAGGTTTAAAATTATGAAATTTTATTTGGGAGTTTATATTTGTGTTAGTAGATGGTGTATAAAATTTCATAATTTTTAAATATGATTTATTATGAAATAAAAATAGAAGAACACAAGTTGCCATGATTGTGCTAGTAGAGCCAGAATTTTTGAGTTTAAGAAACTCAATTGGAAACCATAGTAAAATAACCCATAAAAATATGATATTTTAGATATAAGATCATATATAAATTTAAGACATATGATTAAAATTTCATAAATTTTAATAAAGGTATAGTATAAAAATAAAATCAAAAGTTAAAATTGCCAGAATAGTGATAGTAAAACCAGAATCTGTTAGGTTATGTAAACATAATTTAAAAATAAGGTAAATGAGTGTAAACAATTATGATATTTTTGATAAAAATTTCTATATATGTTTTTGTTATATGATTAAAATTTCATGAATTTTTATAAAGGTTTATTACCTAAATAAAATTGCAAAATTTGTACTACCAGTAAAGTCATTGTAAAAAACAGAATATGTAGGTTGGAAAAATATCATTTTTAAACATAGTAAAGGACATTAGAAAAATATGAAACTCTAAATATAAGTTTATATATGTGCCTAAGATTTATTTTTAAATCTATATAATTGTTAATGGAGATTTAGTACTGAGAAAGAATTGGGAAAGGGAGACTGCCAGAGAAAGTAAGAATTTGGTAGATTTTAAAAAGTTGAGAAATAAATTAAATTTTATATAGCAAATGGATGAAGTGAAGTTTATTAAATTGAATTATTAAAGTTTTAATGTCAATTGGTTAAGAAGGAAAGTGATTGTTGTTTTAAAAGAATTATTAAAAATATTATTGTTATTTACTGTGAAATTGACTAAATATGAGAAAATAAGTGAATTGTCCAATTATATTGATAATAAATATAGTCTTCAGATTGAATGGCTAGCTAGAGGTGGATTTCCATAGTATTAGTGGACACTTTGTGTCACCAGTGATAGTGGGCAGTTGTGCCATCAGTGGGCCATTGGCCATATTCTTTACGGTGGACATTTACTTGTCATAAGTGACCCGTCATCCGAACTTAGAATTTAAAACTCAGTATATGAGGACAAAATGTAAAGATAAGAAAAGCTTACTGGATCATACATATGCTAATGATTGTTTATATTAAATTATTGGATTATAAGAAATCAAATATAGACATGTACTGAAAGTATATAGCATCACAATGAGAAGTGAGATTTAATAAAATTTTAGTTGAATTGAATATTACTGAATCAAACATAATGAAGGTGTCCGAAGTGTTAAATTATATATTGACTAAAAATATGTTGGAATGTTATCTTAAATAATAGTGCCTAAAGTGTTAAGTCGAACAACAATATTCATAGTATTAATTGAATGAAAGTTCTCATTATTGTAAAATGAAATTTATTGAAAATATAAGATATAAGTTTTATTAGTGAAATATTGATAATTGTAGTGAACTTGTGAAACTTATTAAAGTAAATTGCAAATGAAAAATATAAAATGTAATTAGAAAATATTAATGTTACAAAATGTAATGTTTATTATAAAAATATGCTAGATAATTGCTATATAGTTATACATTATTATTTATTTATTTTAAGTGAGTTTGAAATGTAAGAATATAGATCTTATTATAAACAGTGTTATTTTGAAAAATAATTGTGAAGAAGTTATTAATGTAAACTAAAGTTGTATTTATTTTATGGTAAAATAAATTTTACTGAAAATATTTGTTATTGATTTATTTTCAAAAATTATGGTTTACTATTTATTTTATGGTCTTTTCTACTAGAAGAAATGGTACTCGTTTCAGGATAAAGACTCTCTTAAGGAGGTCTTGAGATCGAAACGAGGGATGCGACCCTTAATTGGGCCAAATACCTAGGGTGAAAAGACCGAGTCGTAAGCCTCAGGGACAAATCCTGTCGTGGACCTGTAAGGGGAAGTGGTGCTGTAGCAGTCCCTTAAAGTGGGCTAGGTGAAAAGATCGAGTCGTAAGCCCAGGGCTATTAGGATGTTATACTATGCATCATAATCTGAATGACTTTACTAGGTGAGGAAATTGTTCTATAGCATTGAGCTATGTATGCTTACTTAGAGAGGGATCCTATATAATTACATGTGTCTTGATTCTAGTCGGTCCTAGAACATGCTTTGATGAACTTTCGAGATGAAATTGAACTATGCTTATTTAAGAGAGAGATGATCTAGGCATTGTTTGGTGAACCAACAACTAGTATCCACCCTGTTCATATCAATCCCCAGTTTGACCTTTTGAGTCTAAATGAGATTTTAGCTTGCTTTTTTTTGCTTGCAAATCCTGATAACCTACCCTAAGCTGGTGTGACACTTATGACAAGTCTGATGATCACTAAGCTACCAAGAGGCAAAAAGATAAAAGAAAAGGATGTACAACCAAGGCTTTAAGGACAGTTTAAGTTTACATGAACTAGAGAGCTCTCTACTTTTGAAAACTTAAAAGGGCGATTCAGAAAGCTAACAAAGTTCATTTTACCTAAAACAATAGAAGACTTCCACTTGGCCTTTGAAGAGAACTTGACTTGAATCGGTCCAACTCAACCAGGTACTCAGCTAAACCAGAGAAATAGGAGAAATACCATCTTTCATCCAACATAGCTCCAATTTTGAAAGCCCTAGATTTGATATTTCAAAAGAGGAAAAGAACACAATGATGAAATGCCATGTCCAAAAAAAAAAAGGAGGGTCCTGAGATTTTGCAAAAGGAAAAGAAAAAGATTAGGTTTGCCCTAGTCAGATCAGATCCAGATTTCTGTCCACAAGATGGAAGAACATTCAACCTCTATCTTTTCATTAAGCAAGATAACAAGATGCCCAAAGTTTAAGGATACTCCTATAGCTCCAACAGAAAGTTTTTCAGTGTGAAGATCTGTTAGTAGTGTCATATCAACTCCAATTTACAAATGGCCTTCACTTAAACCATACCTTGTATAGACCTCATTTCAAGCTTATTAACGACTTGTTGATATCTTTTTGGTAGGTAGAGTCTATTAGTGGAGATTGTTTGAATAAGCATGCATATAAGATAGACAATATTTAAAGTCAATGATACTTTTGGCCAGGTAATGTGTATGTGCCTATCTGAAGTGCAATAGTTCTTGCATAAATAGAAATGACTCCTAAGTTTAGTACATTAACTAATGTTATGATGTTATAGATATGTTAATTTGGAAAAATCAAGTACTGAGGTATATTGACACTGATTTGGCAAACCCAACATTTGATTTAAATAAAGTGTTTTTGTCGCACGGGCTTTGAACTATAAGGAAGTACATTGCATGATCGAGCTTTAAAGGACATACTAGGCAGATGCTCCAATGCAAGATCTGAACAAGCATCCAGAAGGAACCAATGGGAGTACTTTGGCTTATCACCGCGATTTATGAGTCAATAGCACCACTGTAAGTATCATCCATCCATACACACATGCATAAACATTTTGCACTGCATCTTTGTTGTCTTGTGTTTCTTATTCTTTGAACATCTGATGATGAGAAGCAGACAAAAAAGGCCCGTTACTTGCTAAAGATCCATGTCTATTGCAAAGGATAGAAGAGTTTCATGCTAGCAGAAGTGTTGATAAGAACCTACGCAGGGGGGCAAAGATAAAATGTCTGACTGGGAAAAATAGACAAATTCTAAAGTCGATCCATTAGAGAATGGAACAAGTGGCTAGAAGAAAGTCCACACTCTCAAATGATAGAAGGTCAGTTCAACTAGAAGAGATGAAGATGATCCATTGAAGAATGGAATAAGTGGCTAGAAGAAAGCTATGATAGAAGGCCAGTCAGCTAGAAGAGCTGAAATTGATTGGCTAGACAAAAGTCAGAACCCTCAACTGACAAAAGATTAGTAAGCTATAAGAGCTGAAATTGATAGCTAGAAGAAAGCCATAACTCTCAACTAATAGAAGGTCAGTCAAATCCAATCTTGGATCTAGAACCCAAATCTAGTCTCGGGTCTAAAACCCAAACTTATCTGGGTCTAGAACCCAAAACCAATTCACGGGTCCAAATTGGAACCCAAACTAATTCACTAGTCCAAAAGCCAAATCCAATCTTGGGTCCAGAACCCAAATCCAGTCTTGAATCCAGAATCCAAAATCCAATCTCGGGTCCAAAACTCAAATCCTATCTTAGGTCCATAACCTAAATCCAATCTCAAGTCCAAAACCCAAATCCAGTCTCGACTCTAGAACCCAAAATCCAATCTTGGATCTAGAATTCGAACCACCTTCCTGGTCCAGAACCCGAACCACCTCCCTAGTTTAAAACTCGAACCAATTCTCAAGTTTAGAACTTGAACCAAGCCATGAGTCCAAAACCTAAACTAATTCTTGAGTTCAAAACCCGAACCAAGCCACGAGTCAAGAACCCTAATAATTTTTGGGTCTAGAACCTGACCCAACTCTCGAGTCTAAAACTCAAACCAAGCCAATTTTTCTAAATTAAATTACTTTTCACTCTCTGAATAAATTCAAGATCGCTCAAGCAAGGGGGCAATAGAAGAACAATTAAGGTTTCTATGAAAATTAATTAAGAGATGAAAAACAATAAATTCTACAATATTAAAATCGTGAACATGAATAATTGAATGGATTTAATCTATAGAAAACATACCTTCGTTTGTTGGCTCCACCAAATCAATTTTGTTGAATCAAATTTGTTTATGCTACTGCTTGGATCAATGGTGATCTTGGTTGAGCGAGGCAAGTCAAAGACAATTGCTTCTGCCTTCCTTGGTTGCTACTGTGTATGGATTTTTATGTGTTTTGTTTTTGTCTCTTTAATTGCTTTTTCTTTGTTAATTGCCTTTGCCTTCCTGCCCCTTCTTTCTGAATTAAATATTGTGCTTATAGGCTGTAATTAGGGCAAACAAAACTTGCCAATCCTCAGCCAACTCCAACTGTCACTGCTTATCTGAAGCTTACTTGAATTTTACTATAATTAGGAATATAGTTCAACTAATTTCAGGATAAATCGAGGCCTCATGTCGAATTGGCCTAAGCTAATTAGACATGGGGCTGCCCATATGGAATTGGCCTAGGATAATTCTATATGGAGGCATTCCATATCAAATTACCTTGGCCAATTCGATATGGGACAGTCACATATCGAATTGGATGTGGACAGATCAAAATTTATCTGCATTGGCCCGATTTAGATTGAACCGAACTAATTTAAAATTTAGATAATTAGACTTGATTTAATTTGGTACTTGTTATTGTTATTGTAACCAAACTTAATCTAGCCTTTAAATTAAAACCACAATTGTATCGGTGTTAAGATTAAGGGTCTACAGAAATGAGCCATTGATTTAGTACAAATTCCTTCCTAATTGTGTAAAAATTCCAATAAGCTTCGGATGAGCAAGAGAGAGTTTGAGTTAGATGAGGATTGGAGAGCCAAGGTTGTCCTAATTTTGGCCTATAAATACAAGACTACATTCAGAGAAAGAGGGGGCCAAATTTGCTACAGAATTAGAAAGAATTTAATAGGGGATCGTGATCTACAATTAAACAATTGATATTACCAAAACAACAATAAAAGACAGAAATTGAAAAGCAAGAACCGAGAGCAATTCACAAGGAGAGACAACAGCCTAAAGTAACTATCGTCTTCAAATTGCTTCACCCATCCTAGATATCAATTGATCTAGGCTTTCTAACTATTCAAACCATGAGCTTGGTTCAATAAACTACCTTGGTGGAACCAATCATGCAGGAATGTTCTACTCACTAATTCCATAGAATTTGCTCATGTTGTTTTCATCATTCAATGCTGTTGAAGTTCATTATTGTTTTAGATTAATTGGTCAATTTCAAAATTGCATACAACAAGTCATGATTTTAGATTCACATTAAATCATAACCTTAATTGCATGTTTAATTAGTAGATCAAATCCTAATTTTCATCCTAAAACCCTAGCTTACATTCTAAAACCCTAATTTACATTCAAAAACCCTAATTTACATATGAAAACCCTAACTTATATTCTAAAATCCTAGTTTATATTCTAAGACCCTAATTTTCATCCTAAACACTAATCTTGCATGTTTTAATATTAGTTTGCATCAAAACCTTAATTTCATATGTTAAAACCCTAGTTCTAGAATTTTACCCTTAAATCCTAATTTTGCATGCATTAACCCTAATTTAGTTATATGTACCTTAGTTTGTCAACTAAAACATTAATTATATAATAAGGCTTTAACTTGAATGAAACCCTAGTTTATGATTCAAAACCCTAAGTTATAAAATTAAACCCTAACCTTGTGATTGAAGCATTAATTTGATGATGAACTTTAATTTTAGTGCAATTTGCTATTATGTGCAATTTTATTTATTGTTATGTGCTTAATGGTGGACGATGATCTTTAATTTTCATTGCTTGTAATGGATGATTGGATTGTGTTTGTTTATCATTGTTTGAGTTTTGAAAAGGAGATGTAAAAGGCATGTTTCCACTTTATAGGTGCGTTGTTTATTTTAGTTGTTTATTTTAATTTTAAGAATTTTGGCCCATTGTAAAAGATACGTTTTCACCAATTAGTGGGTGTCCTATTTTATTTATTTGTATGGGCATTGAGACATTGTAAGGGCATGTTTTCATTTTTGTATGGGTGCCCATTTTATTAGTTTGTTTGTTTGATTTATAATATGATAAATATGTTATTAATTGCATGTAGTATGGATAATATTGTAATAATGTAAGAATTTAATAATATTTAGACTTGAAAAAGAGGCCAGTTCCAATGAACATGGCGTTATGGGGGTGCTGGGTCACTTCTCATCTTCCCCATACGTATCCAACTTTTCAAACCCAAGTAGGGGTTGGAGATTTCTTAGAAATTCAATCATCCACCCCTTTCTATCTTCCCCACCTATTCGGATAGCGACTCAAAATTCTTCAAGTTTAGGCCCGTGTTCTAAGGCCCAAAGCCTAATAATGTCAAAGTTGTAAGAACTATTCCACCAGGAGTGGGGGCCCCTCTCACACACACTATATTTTATTAATGGGTTAATATCAAGATTTGCTTATGGATTGCAATTTTTGTGATTAATCTTAATTTCCTTTTAATTAAGCTCTAAATTTATAATTCTTTGTATCATGATTTATATGTTTGTAGATTGCAATTTTTATTTTAGTTTTAAGATTATAAAAGGCATGTTTCCACTTTATGGGTGCCTTGTTTATTTAATTTGCTTCTTTTTTTTACTTCATATTTGGGGATTAATGTAAGGGCCATGTTTTCATCCTTGTGCGGGCACCCATTATATTTATTTGTTTGAATTTATGATATGATTATCCTTTATTTTATTTACTTTAACTTACTTGTAACATGAATTATATTGTAATAACCTAAAAATTTAATAATTTTTAGACCTGAAAAGAAGGCCGGTTCCAATGAATCAGGCTTTTTAGGGGTGCTGGGTCACTTCTCACCTTCCCCATGCATACTCAACCTTTTAAACCCAGTAGGGGTTGGTGATTCCTTAGGAGTTGAGTCATCTACCCCTTCTATTTCTTTTTTGGCCCGTCCAGGTGGTGACTCCTATTCTCTGAACTTAGGTACGTGTTCTCTAGGGCCTAGAGCCTAGCAGTGCTGAAGTTACAAGAACCTTTCCACCGGGAGTGGGGGCAAAAATCTCTGCTTATAGGAGTAAGTGGGTTAAAACCTTAAAAAAATTTCAAAAGGTGAACAACCTGTAGAAGAATGAATGCTTCTATTATATGCAAGCTCAACTAAGGGCAAGAAATTTTCCAAGTTTTAAATTCCTATCTATAACAACTCTTAACAGGACTCCTAAGGTCCAATTGACTACCTCTATTTGCCCATCAGTTTATGGGTGACAAATAGTAGAAAATAACAATTTAGTCCTCAATTTCCCCAAAAAAACTCACTAAAAATGGCTCAAAAATTTCACATCCTATCTGAGACTATTGTTTTAGGTATACCATGA
This sequence comes from Garcia nutans, assembly GCA_947685225.1. Lineage (NCBI taxonomy): Eukaryota > Viridiplantae > Streptophyta > Magnoliopsida > Malpighiales > Euphorbiaceae > Garcia > Garcia nutans. The sequence continues at coordinate 32,934,963 of CANTUV010000005.1, read as the reverse complement.
AAATGCACCACATCCCTAAAAATAACTCAATAATGTGAATAGCATTATTAGCTTTATGACATGCGATAAAATATTCCATTTTACAAATATTGTCAACAAATACAAAGATGCTATATTTCCCTTTCTTAGTCCTAGGCAAAACCATCACAAAGTCCATTGACAAATCAACTCATGGTGTGGTAGGTACAGACAAAGGTGTGTATAAACCATATGGTAGAGCCCTAGACTTAGCTTTTCTACATGCAAGACACCTAGCAAAACATCTTTCAACATCCTTTCTCATGTCTGGCAAATAAAAATGCTATTTTGAAATTTCTAAGGTCTTAGTCACCCTATAGAGTCCCATTAATCCTCCATTATAGGATTCTTTCACAAGTAATTCCCTCGATGAACACTTAGGTGTGCGTGTATAAACCATATGGTAGAACCCTAGACTTAGCTTTTCTACATGCAAGACACCTAGCAAAACATCTTTCAACATCCTTTCTCATGTCTGGCAAATAAAAATGCTATTGTGAAATTTCTAAGGTCTTAGTCACCCTATAGAGTCCCATTAATCCTCCATTATAGGATTCTTTCACAAGTAATTCCCTCGATGAACACTTAGGTGTGCAAAGTTTATTTTCTTTCATTAAAAATCCTTTATGTCTATAATATATCTAGAATGCAACCTTTTCACATGCTTCATAGACATTAGAAAAATCAGTATATTTAGCATGTAAATCCTTGATGTGTTCACACCCTATGAATTTAGAAGGCAAAGTAGAGATTAGGGTATACCTTCTAGATAAAGCATCCACTACCACATTCTCTTTACCTTGTTTGTATTGTATCACATATGGGAAAGTTTCAATAAACTCAACCCATTGAGTGTGCCTCTTGTTCAACTTCCCTTGCCCCTTCAAATGCTTAAGTGTCTCATGGTCAATATGGATCATAAATTCCTTGGGTAGTAGATAGTGTTGATACACATCCAATGCCCTCACTAAAGTATACAACTCCTTTTCAAAAGTGGAGTAATTAAATTGTGCTCCATTTAACTTCTCCACTAAAATATGCAACTGGTAACTTTTCCCACAACAAAATAGCACCAATACCTACTCGAAGGGCATCACATTTAAACTTCTGTCTTCACTAATTGAAGTAGGCCTAGGCCATTCTTTTATAGCCTTAATCTTCTCCTCATCAATAATAAGTTCATCTTTACTAACAATAAATCCTAAGAAGAAAAGTTTATCACTATAAAAAGTGCACTTCGTAGGATTTCCATATAGTTTTTCTTCTATAATAACTCTTAAAACAACCCAAATGTGCTCATCCATGGTTTTGCTATAAATTAGTATGTCATCAAAATAAATAATAACAAACTTTCCAAGAAATTCACATAAAACATGGTTCATAAGTCTTATGAAGGTACAAAGTGCATTGGTTAATCCAAATGGAATGACCAACCACTCATACAACCCATATTTAGTTTTAAATGTAGTCTTCCATTCATCCGCAGATTGCATCCTAATTTAGTGGTATCCACTTTTCAGATCAATTTTAGTAAAAATGCATGCACCACTCAATTCATCAAGCATATCATTAAGTCTAGGGATAGGATGTCTATACTTTATAGTGATTTTATTTATAGCTCTACAGTATACACACATCCTCCAAGTTCCATCTTTCTTAGGTACAAGCAATATAGGTACAATAGATGGACTCAAACTCTCTCGAACATGTCCCTTTTCCATCAACTCCTCCACTTGTCTTTGTAGCTCTTTAGTCTGCTCTGGGTTGCTCCTATATGTTGGTCTATTTGGAATTAGATCTCTAGACATGAGGACAATTTTATGCTCTATGCCTCTCAAAGGTGGAAGTCCTTTTGGCATTTCTTTAGGAAATATGTCCTCAAATTCTTGTAATAAATTATGCAAAGAATCAAAGTTAGATCTATTAAGAAATTCTCTTTGTACCAAAGCACAATGAGATATTTTTGGGCATAAAAATTATTTTTCACCTCTCTTGTAACACCCCTATACCCCGTATACGCACACTAAATATCACCATATCTGTAATATACGTATACTGAATATAGGAATGCTACGGTTTACTAAACAAACAACTCACTCCTTTATACAATAATATAAGCAAACTTAAAACATTTAAGTTATATCATAAAACACAATAAATAAAACGTTCATTCAATACGCAGCGAAAAATGTAGAGGTATTTACAAATACATAAACATCAAAATCAAATTTTACAAAACATAAAGTTTATACATGTTTGCTAGTCAGTCTTTGATCTTTAAGCCCACTATTAACACTTCAAAATCTAGACTCGACTCTGTCTAGATGAACTCTCTGGCTCTACCCTATCACCTGTGCTATGAACCACAATCGCGTTAAGCCAACGGCTTAGTGGTACAAACCATAATAATAAAATGCTTCAATGCAATGCTAATGTCACATATTTCAACAATAAAAACATTATTCATAAATGATATATTAATATTATTCATAACACTACACTCCATTATTTTATTCAATTATTTCACTATTCATGAATCACATTGAAACAAAGACAAGCATGGGCCCAAAAGACACTAATATGCCATTCAACTTTCAGAGTTAATGTTTTGGTTCAATTATCACATTTATCATTATCATTATCCCAACTAGGCTTCAAGGATTAGGCTCAACCAAGCTTCAAGGGGAACAAAGCATGCTAAGTATCAACCCAACTTGGCTTCAAGAACCAAACCCAACCTAGCTTCAAGGGTTGTAACATCTCAACTAGGCTTCAAGGACTAGACCCAACCAAGCTTCAAGGGGAGTTAAGCATGCTAAACTTCAACCCAACTTGGCTTCAAGGATCAAATCCAACCTAGCTTCAAGAGATTGTTACCATTAGGCATGCCACCAACAACAAAACTCTGAAAATGGAATAACACATTAGACACACAATTCATTCATTATTTCATTATCAATTTCATTCTCATTTTCTCATCATCATTTAGGCAACCATGCCTCAATTATCTCATTTGCATCATTATAGCCAACAACAATGGCTTCACAACTCATCAATAGAGTATACATAACCAATTACATTGAACATATATTTTAAATTCATCATCATCTAGGCAAACATGCCCCACTTATTTCATTTGAATCATTATAGCCAACCACAATGGCTTAACATCTTATTATATCTCAATTCACATTAAAACAATTCATCATTAAAGTATTCATCATAACCAATTGCGTTGCACATACATTTTGAATGATCATCATATCTTTCACATTATGCAAATCATAACATTATTCATATGCATCAACAATGTAATAGATTACTTAACACATTTACAACCAAATGTGTTAAGTTCTAAAGTCATGTAAATGTATGCAATCATGTAGGGTTTGTACTTACCTCAAAAACAACTCACACCAATCTATACACTTCCTCTTCCAAGAATTCTTCACTACAAGGATTAGGGCAACTCAACCTCTTCACAACCTAATTCAAAAGGAATAATACACACTTACTTATAGATACATATGAATTCCAATGCAATTATTCACCTATTAGTCTCATACTAGACCCATAGATCACAAATACAAGCCAAAACCACTATCTAGGACCCTACGGTCATGGCCTCACAACCCCATGGTCGTGGCCTCACAAACCCCCACGGTCGTGGGTTAGCAAACGAATCTGTCCAATTTGCTTAACATCCAAGGGCCACGGGCGTGGCATCCAAAATGCTTCTGTTTCGGACCAAACTCATGTATTCTAGGCTTCCAACTTCAATAAACAAAAACACATAGAAAATCTAAGATAATAATTTGATCAAACTCACAACATACATCAATTATCAATTCACAACTCTTACTCTTCCAACACCAACCTAATTCCTTCTCTTCAATTTAACCCCCAAAATCAAAATCAATTAAACCCAACACTCTCAAATAATCCAACACCAAACTCAAACACAACTTAAAATAAAATAAGAGAATCAAGAGGAAACTTACCAAAGTTAATGAAACTTCTTAAATTTGCAACTTAATCACTTGAAATCTTCTTCAATTTTGAACTTGGAAGATCAAATCTCTCTCTTGCTCTCTTGCTATGGAGTGCCGGCCAAAAGAAAAGAAAAGAAAAGGAGAAGAAGAAAAATAGCCAAGTCAAACACTCAATCTCTTTAAATCTCCACCAAGCACTTGTAATATTAAAATAATATAAAATATCCTCTTCCACTCACTTAATTTCCATTTAACTAATTTCATTAATTATAAATAATTAATTATCTTCTTTTGACTTCCATTAGTTTGACTTGTATATGTTGTATATATCACTATATATACAACATTTACACTCTCTCTTTACTTCTTTTCTCTTTCCATTTAAACATATACATTAAATCCAAATACAACAATAATGCGAAAACTTTTAGGGTATACTTTGGGATATTATAATTCTCCCCCTCTAAAAAGAAATTTCGTCCTTGAAATTACCTGATTTCAAGTCTGGAATAATTGAGGATACTGATCTCGCATTGCTTGCTCACTCTCCCAAGTTGCCTCTTCCTTTGCATGATTCTTCCAAAGAACCTTCACAAGTGGCACTTTCTTATTTCTCAACTCTTTCACTTCATGTGCCAAAATAGCAATTGGTTCTTCTTCAACAGTTAGATCCAGACTCACCTCAATAGATTCAACTGGTAAAACATGAGATGGGTTTGATCTGTACCACCGTAGCATAGAAACATGAAAGACATTGTGAATTCTATTCAACTCAGGTGGCAAAGCAAGTCAATAAGCAACTGGTCCAACTCTTTCTAAAACTTCGTAAGGTCCAATAAAATGAGGACTTAGCTTCCCTTTTCTACCAAATCTCAAAATCTTTTTCCAAGGAGACACTTTCAAAAATACTTTATCTCCAACATCAAACTCTATGTTTCTCCTCTTCAAATCTGAATAAGATTTCTGCCGATTTGAAGCTGCTTTCAACCGATCTCGAATTATCTTCACTCTCTCTTCCTTTTCTTTAATCAAATCAGGACCAACCAATTTGCCTTCTCCAGCTTCATTCCAACATAGAGGCGTCCTACATCGTCTACCATACAATGCCTCATATGGCGCCATTCCAATACTGGATTGATGACTGTTGTTGTAAGCAAATTCCACAAGTGTCAAAAATCTGTCTCAACTTCCAGAAAAATCAATGACACAGCTTCTCAACATATCCTCTATAATCTGTATCACTCTCTCTGACTGCCCATCTGTCTGCGGATGAAAAGCAGTGCTAAAGTGTAATCGAGAACCCAAAGCACCATGTAAACTTTTCCAAAACCTCGAAGTAAACCGGGGATCTCGATCAGACACCAAAGAAATTGGAACTCCATGCAACTTAACTATCTCACTGACATACAGCTCAGCTAACTTCTCAAGAGAATAGTCCATTCGAACTGGAAGAAAATGAGCTGTCTTTGTCAACCGATCAACAATCACCCAGATAGCATCATGCTTCTTCTGAGTCAATGGCAAATCAGACACAAAATCCATTGTCACTCTCTCCCATTTCCATTCAGGCACTGATAAAGGTTGAAGCAACCCTGTTGGAACTTGATGCTCAGCTTTCACCTTCTGACAAGTGAGACACTTGGATACATATTCCACAATGTCCCTCTTCATACCTGACCACCAATAATGCTGCTTCAAATCCTGATACATCTTTGTACTCCTAGGGTACATAGCAAAAACCGACTGGTGTGCTTCCTCTAAAATACTCTTTCTTAATCTTGCATCATCAGGAACACACAATCTATCCTTAAACCAAAGGCTACCATCGCTTCTCACATAAAAATCTCGGCTCTCCCCATTTTGGTAATCCGACACAATCTTCTAAATTTTCTCATCAGCCAATTGAGCCTCTTTAATCTGATCCAACAACACCGGCCTCAAATGCAACTGAGCCAACAATGCACCATCATCATATGATTCAAAGCTAGCATGCAACGCTCTCAACTCAACAAGCAACGAGAGCAAATAAATAGTCAAACCTGCCAAAGACTTCCGACTCAAGGCATCCGCAACAACATTTGCCTTACCAGGATGATAATCAATCAAACAATCATAGTCTTTGATCAGCTCCAACCATTTTCTTTGTCGAAGATTAAGCTCTCTCTGAACCCCCAAATATTTCAGACTCTTATGATCTGTGTAGATAAAACATTTCTCTCCATACAAATAGTGTCGCCAAATCTTCAAAGCAAAAACTATAGCTGCCAACTCTAAATCATGCGTCGGATAATTAAGCTCATGTGGCTTCAACTGCCGAGAAGCATAAGCAATGACTTTACCCTCTTGCATCAAAACACAACCTAAACCATTATGTGAAGCATCACTGTAAATCACATATTATTTATCTTCCACAGGCAATGCAAGAACAGGAGCTTGAGTCAACATCTCTTTCAACTGCTCAAAACTAGCTTGACACTGATCTGTCTACACAAATCTAACTCCCTTTTGAAGTAATCTGGTGAGTGGAGTAGCTATCAAAGAAAAACCTTTCACAAAGCGTCGATAATAGCCTGCCAAACCTAGAAAACTTCTAACTTCAGTTACAGACTTCGGTGGACTCCAATTTAAAATGGCCTCAACTATACTCGGATAAACTCTTATACCATCTGCTAAAATTATATGACAGAGAAAAGTCACTTGATCCAGCCAAAACTCACACTTTGACAGTTTAGCATACAATTGCCTCTCTCTCAAGGTCTGCAACACAATTCGCAAATGCTTGTCATGTTCCTCTTCATTACGTGAATACACCAAAATATCATCAATGAAAACCACCACAAAGCTGTCTTAGGAACATCTTCAGCTCTGACTCTCAACTGATGGTACCCTGATCTCAAATCAATCTTAGAAATCCATGAAAGCTGCAGGTGCATTCGTTAATCCAAAAGGCATCACTAAAAACTCATAATGCCCATACCTTGTGCAAAAAGCTGTCTTAGGAACATCTTCAGCTCTGACTCTCAACTGATGGTACCCTGATCTCAAATCAATCTTAGAAAACACTGCTGCTCCCTTCAACTGATAAAAAAGATCATCAATCCTAGGCCAAGGATACTTATTCTTGATAGTCACTTTGTTCAATTGCCTATAATTGATGCATAACCTCAAAGTACCATCCTTCTTCTTTACAAACAAAACAAGAGCTCCCCACGGAGAAACACTAGGGTGAACAAACCCTTTATCCAACAACTCCTACAACTGCACCTTTAACTCTCTCAACTCAGCAGGTGCCATTCGATAAGGAGTAATAGAGATGGGAGTGGTACCAGGCAACAAATCGATACCAAACTCAACCTCTCTCTCAGGGAGTAACCCTGGCAACTCCTCAGGAAACACATCTGAAAATTCCGCAACTGTGGGTATACTATCAAGGTGAGAACCCACTACTCTGGTATCCACAACATGAGCAAGATAAGCATCACACCCTTTTCTAATCAACTTTCTAGCTACAACAGTTGAAACAAACAAGGATGTAAGTTGTCTCTGCTCACTAGATACCATCACACTTCTACCATCACCGGTTCTCAAAGTAACACATTTCTTTTGACAATCTTCCACAGCTCCATGCTTAGACAACCAATCCATGCCTAAGATCAAATCATACTCCTTAAAAGGCATTTCAATCAAATCACCCAAAAATTCCTCACCTTGCACCACAACTGCACTATCACGATGCACCTTGCTAACAACCACACTATGCCCTAAAGGATTTGTCACCAAAACATCAAATCCTAAGGATTCTGAATGCAATTCAGACAAAGGCAAGATAGATGCACTTATGTATGAATGAGTAGATCCTGGATCAATCAAAGCAAGAAATAAAATGCCAAATAAAGAAAATGTACCCTCAATGACTGCTGAAGCATCCGGCTGCCTCTGCATCACATACACTCGCTGAGAAGACCCAGCCTCATCTGGCCTACTGCCTCCAGATGTAGAGCCTCCTCTCTGACTAATCCCAGGTTGACCACCTCTACTAAAACCTCTGCCCCCTCGACCACCTCTACTAACACTAGGTCGAGAAGCTGCAGTATCAGTTTGTCTATCCTCCTGTAACTCAGGGCAATCTTTAACAAAATGAGCTGGTGACCTACATCTAAAGCATACTCCTAAACCACCCGTCTTCCAACAAGCACCCCCATGTGTCCTACCACAATGAACACATATAGGTGGAGTAGATCTCTGAACCACTGGAGTCGGAGCACTCGTTACAGAAACTGTAGGTCTCGGTCTCTGCCTCTGATACTGAACTGACCTACCTGACTGCCTCTGGCTCCTACTAATTCTCAGAACAAATCTTCCTTGGCCTCTCTTCATAGATGAAGACCCTGCCTTAAACTGGGATCTCCTAACTCTGGTCTCCTCTTCAGTAGCAGCTGTTGCAATAACTTGTGCTCTCTCAACACTTCTGGCTACTACAACCAATTGAGCAAAATCCTGATACCGAGAACCAGCAACAATACACATAATAGAGGGCCTCAACCCCTCCTCAAATCTCCTACACCGGTCAATCTCATCCGAAATAATCCCCCCCAGCATAGTGACTCAACCGGATGAACTCTACCTCATACTCTGTCACAGTCTGGTTATCTTGTCTCAAATTCAGAAATTCCATCTTCTTGACATCCTTATACTCCCTTGGGGTATATTTCTACTCAAACTCCCTCAGAAAATCACCATAAGACAAAGTCGGTGGATCATCCATGGCATGAGGAACTGTCTTCCACCAATCATAAGCATCTTTTTGCAGAAGGGATCTAGCATAATCAAATTTTTCTTCAAAAGTGGCTTGCAACTGAATAAATACTCTCTGAACTCTATCCAACCACTGCTCAGCTACTGCAGGATCTATAGTACCAAAGAAATCCTCAGCCCCATATTTCCTCAATTTATCATAATGTCTCACCGACACTTGAGGCTGTGGTGGCGGTGGCTGCTGCTGCACTGGAGCTCGCCTCAACAATTCTACCACATGCCTTAACCAACCCGGTGGAACCTCATCAATAACTGATCTCCCTGGCACAGGAGCAGGTGCCTCTCTAGCTCTATCAACCCTAGCTACATCTCTACCCTCTTCAGGAGCTACACTCTCAGCACTACCTTCTACGGACTGACGTGACTGAGATGCCATCACTACCTATATCTGCAAACACAGCAGAATATACCTCATTAAAGATCAAAGACTGCCAATACCAAAACATGTATCTTATTCCAAAAATCATATTTTAAAATCAAAATTTTCTTTTTCCTTACAATTTACCTAGGTTGAGAATCTCAAACCTAGGCTCTGATACCAAAACAATTGTAACACCCCTATACCCCGTATATGCACACTACATACCACCATATCTGTAATATACATATACTGAATATAGGAATGCTATGGTTTACTAAACAAACAACTCACTCCTTTATACAATAATATAAGCAAACTTAAAACATTTAAGTTATATCATAAAACACAATAAATAAAACGTTCATTCAATACGCAGCGGAAAATGTAGAGGTATTTACAAATACATAAACATCAAAATCAAATTTTACAAAACATAAAGTTTATACATGTTTGGCAGTCAGTCTTTGATCTTTAAGCCCAATATTAACACTTCAAAATCTAGACTTGACTCGGTCTAGATGAACTCTCTAGCTCTACCCTGTCACCTGCGCGATGAACCACAATCGCGCTAAGCCAACGGCTTAGTGGTACAAACCACAATAACAAAATGCTTCAATGCAATGCTAATGTCACACATTTCAACAATAAAAACATTATTCATAAATGATATATTAATATTATTCATAACACTACACTCCATTATTTTATTCAATTGTTTCACCATTCATGAATCACATTGAAACAAAGACAAGCATGGGCCCAAAAGACACTAATATGCCATTCAACTTTCAGAGTTAATGTTTTGGTTCAATTATCACATTTATCATTATCATTATCCCAACTAGGCTTTAAGTGTAATATCCCAATGTATGCCTTAGAAGTTTTGAATATTGTTGTTGTTTTATATGGGATTGAATGTATATGTTAATTTGCAAGAGAAAAGAAATTAAAAGAAAGTGTATATGTTGTATATATGGAAGTATAAATAACATATATGCAAGTCAAATGGGTGGTCAAGGGAAGAAGATATTTTAATTTGTGATTTGTGAAATTACTAAAAGAGGGCAAGTGCTTTAAAGGAAATCAAAACAATTTGTAAAAGGGTGTTTAGGTAATTGCTCATGTTGAAATACTAGGTGGAGATTTAAAGAGAAGTTTGACTTTATTTCTTTATGTTCTTTTCTTCTTTTCCATGGTGTTGGCCGACTCATCCAAAGACAAGAGAAAGCAAGAGAGCAAGAGACGATTTTAAGGTTCTAAGCTCAAATTGAAGGAAGATCTAAGTGATCAAGTTGATGATTCAAGAAGTTTCATTACTTTGGTAAGTCCTCTTTTGATTTCTTTGCTTATTTGAAGTTGTGTTTGAGTTTGATAGATTATTTAAGGGTGTGTTGTTTGATTGTGATATGTTTAAGAGTGTTTGATTGAATTGATTATGGATTATAAGGATGGATTGAAGAAAAGAGTAAGTTGGTTGGAAGAGATGGTGTTGTATTTGTGTTTAAGGTTTTGTGATGATATTTGTGATTATTGTTTGTTATAGATGTGGAGTTGTTTTGGTGTTTTTGTAAGTTTAAGACGGTTTTTGGGTATGTTTTGTTAAGTTTGTTTGAAGTAGATGTTGGTGAAAAAAAGTGTTTTATTGGGTGTTTTGTTGTTTTGGTAGGAATCTGAGTTTTTGGCCTGACACGCCCATGAGCACGTCCAGAGTTTTAGGCGTGTCAATTGTGTTGGAGGCAGTAGGTTTGACACGACCATTAACACGTCCGTGTTATTGAGCGTGTCATAGCTACTGTGAGATTGGAGAGTTTACACGGCCATGAGCACGCTCACGTTGTTGGACGTGTTGATATTTTTTCAGAGAGGCAGAATGTATTACACGCCCAGTGACATGCCCGTGGTTCTGAGCGTGTAAAAGCTTCTGTGTTGTGGAGTTAGGGCACGGCCAGGGACACGCCCGTGTGGTTGAGCGTGTCATGTTTAGAGTTTGCCCTAGTTAACTCTTAACTTGATTATCTCATGTGTATCCCTAAGCAAGTGTATGTTATTATTTTTGGATTAGATCTTGAAGAAAGTGATTTGTCATTGATCTAAGAAGTAAAAGAATCTTGGAAAAGGAAGTGTTTAGAGTTGTGTGAATTGTTATTGAGGTAAGTACAAATATTGCATTATTACATTGTTGACTTATATGAATAATGTACTTTGTTATGTTTATATCAATGATGCTATGTGTATAATGTGAAGGATATGATGATGTAAATGATTGTGTATTTGAAAGATGAATTGTTATAATGTGGATTGAGATGTGATGGAATATAAAGCCATTGTGATTGACTATAATGACTTTAATGAGGCATGTTTGCCTAATTGATAATGAAATAATGAATGAATTGTGTGTCTAATGTGTTATTCCATTTTCAGAGTTTTGTTGATTGGTGGCATGCCTATTAGTAACAATCTCTTGAAGTTAGGTTGGAATTGATCCTTGAAGCCAAGTTGGGTAGAAGTTTAACATGTTTTACTCCCCTTGAAGCTTGGTTGGGTCTAGTCCTTGAAGCCTAATTGAGATGTTACAACCCTTGAAGCTAGGTTGGGTTGGTTCTTGAAGCCAAGTGGGGTTGAAACTTAGCATGCTTTGTTCCCCTTGAAGCTTGGTTGAACCTAATCCTTGAAGCCTAGTTGGGATAATGACAATGATAAATGTGATAACAAAACCAAATCATTAACTCTGAAAATTGAATGACATATTAGTGTCTTTTGGGCCCATGCTTGTCTTTGTTTAAATGTGATTTATTAATGGTAAAATAATTGAATAATAAGATCTATGGAATGACTTTGAAATGTGATATGTTTATATGTGCATGATTTATGAAATATGAAGGTGTAATATTATCTTTCCACCTATGAGGTTGTCTTTATTGTTAAATGTGTGACATTGCATTGCATTGCATTAAAGTATAATGTTAGTATACTTTGTACTACTAAGCCATTGGCTTAGCGCGATAGTGGTTGATCACGCAGGTGACAGGGTTGAACCCGAGAGTTCCTCGAGACCGAGTGAGAGTAGACATTGAAGGATTTATTTTGGGACTTAAAGATCAGAGAAAAGCTGCCAATCATGTATAACTTCTTTATATTTTGTAAAGTATGGATTCTAATGTAAATATATGTATAAATGTTAAATATGGATTTGAATGTATTCATATATGTAAATATTTTATAAATTCCGCTGCGTATTAAGTAAATGTATATATATCTATTTTGTTTTATATTACAAGTTAATTACTCTATTTGCTATAATATATAATGAGGAAGAATATCTTATCATCTAAAATGATTTAAATGTTAAAGAAAACTGTAGCGTCCCTATATTCAGTGTACGTATATTACATTGTGGTGTTATGTAGTGTGCGTGTACAGGATGTAGGGGTGTTACATTAAGGATTAGGCTTAACCAAGCTTCAAGGGGAACAAAGCATGCTAAGTATCAACCCAACTTGGCTTCAAGAACCAAACCCAACCTAGCTTCAAGGGTTGTAACATCTCAACTAGGCTTTAAGGACTAGACCCAACCAAGCTTCAAGGGGAGTCAAGCATGCTAAACTTCAACCCAACTTGGCTTCAAGGATCAAATCCAACCTAGCTTCAAGAGATTGTTACCATTAGGCATGCCACCAACAACAAAACTCTGAAAATGGAATAACACATTAGACACACAATTCATTCATTATTTCATTATCAATTTCATTCTCATTTTCTCATCATCATTTAGGCAACCATGACTCAATTATCTCATTTGCATCATTATAGCCAACAACAATGGCTTCACAACTCATCAATAGAGTATACATAACCAATTACATTGAACATATATTTTAAATTCATCATCATCTAGGCAAACATGCCCCACTTATTTCATTTGAATCATTATAGCCAACCACAATGGCTTCACATCTTATTATATCTCAATTCACATTAAAACAATTCATCATTAAAGTATTCATCATAACCAATTGCATTGCACATACATTTTGAATGATAATCATATCTTTAACATTATGCAAATCATAACATTATCCATATGCATCAACAATGTAATAGATTACTTAACACATTTACAACCAAATGTGTTAAGTTCTAAAGTCATGTAAATGTATGCAATCATGTACGGTTTGTACTTACCTCAAAAACAACTCACACCAATCTATACACTTCCTCTTCCAAGAATTCTTCACTACAAGGATTAGGGCAACTCAACCTCTTCACAACCTAATTCAAAAGGAATAATACACACTTACTTATAGATACACATGAATTCCAATGCAATTATTCACCTATTAGTCTCATACTAGACCCATAGATCACAAATACAAGCCAAAACCACTATCTAGGAGCCCACGGTCGTGGCCTCACAACCCCACGATCGTGGCCTCACAAACCCCCACGGTCGTGGGTTAGCAAACGAATCTGTCCAATTTGCTTAACACGCCCACGGTCGTAGCATCCAAGGGCCACGGGCGTGGCATCCAAAATGCTTCTGTTTCGGACCAAACTCATGTATTCTAGGCTTCCAACTTCAATAAACACAAACACATAGAAAATCTAAGATAATAATTTGATCAAACTCACAACATACATCAATTATCATTTCACAACTCTTACTCTTCCAACACCAACCTAATTCCTTCTCTTCAATTTAACCCCCAAAATCAAAATCAATTAAACCCAACACTCTCAAACACACCACAATCAAACATATTCATGCTCTTAATAATCCAACACCAAACTCAAACTGTAATATCCTCATTTATGCCCTAGAAGTTTTGCATATTGTTGTTGTTGTTGTTATACTAATTGGATTGGATGTTTATATTGTGCTAAGAAAAGAAATTGGGAGGAGAATGCTTGTGTGTTTGTGTTTTGGAAAGAAATAGGGTTTAGAGAGAATGGTATATGTTGTGTATATGATAATATATATAACATATAAATGGGTCAAAGGGAGAGTCAAGGTGTTGGTTAGTGGAAGAAGATATTTTTGTGTTGAGTGTGTAATTACATATATGGGCTTATATAAGACAAAAGGTTAGTTATATGTTTGAGGGCATTTTGGTAATTGCTTGGATTAAATCACTTGGTGGAGATTAAAAGCAAAATTGACTTTGCTTCTTCATCATTTTCTTCTCTCTTTCATGAAGTGGCCGGCTCCTCCATTGACAAAGGGAAGCAAGTGGTGAAGAGAGGTTCTTGATGAGTTGAGTTCAAAATTGAAGGAAGATTAAGTGTTCAAGTGTTGATTCAAGAAGTTTTTGACTAAGGTAAGATCTTTCCTTTGATTTCTTTCTTTCTTTTGAAGTGGTAATGAAAGTTAATTAGGGTGTGATGATTTGATGAGGAGAAGTGTTTATGATGTGTTTTTAAGTGTTAAATTGATTTTAAGTTATGAGTTTAATTAGGTGTTGTTGTTGGAAGTGGTAAATGTTGATTTTGAAAGGTGGAGAAGGATGGTGATTTTAGTGTTTTGAGATGGGTTGTGTTTAATTGTTATATTAATGTGTTTTGAAGTAATTCTTGTGATGAATATGTGTTTAGAAAATTGATTATGTTCATTTGATACAAGTTATATGATGAATATTGTGTTTGAGTACATTTGAGAAGGGTTGGTTTTGGTTTTGGGTGACACGGCCAAAAGCAAAGTTGAGACACGGCCGTGTCATTTATTTGTGTTGGCTACTGTCTCTTTTATTTTTAGAGACACAGGCGTGTCCATCAAGTAGGCTGGGCGTGTCCTTCAAGTGAGCTGGGCGTGTCCCTTATATGAATTGGACATTGTTTGATTTCTTTGTTCTTTTTGCATGGTTTGGATTCTTCAAAGGTAGTTTGGTTTCTAAACCTAAACATAAACATACTTAAACTAAGGAATGACTTAATCAAACACTTGTGGATGATCCTAAAGCTATGAATAATATAAATTGTTCTTGCATTGTTGAGATTGAATAATGTTATGTTATGCATTGTGAATGGTAATGTGTTTCATGAGTAATGTGGAATGAAATGTTGATATTTATGAATGATGCTATGTGAGATATAATGTGATCATGGATGAGATAAATATACACTTGAGTAATGAAGTGTTATATTGTGAAATGAAATGTGAAGCCATTGTTAGTGGCTAAGGTGATTCAATGGAGATAAATGAGGCATGTTTGCCTAAATGATAATGAGAATTGAGAATGAAATCTAAATGAATTGTGTGGCTAATGTGTTATTCCATTTTCAGAGGTTGTTGTTGGTGGCATGCCTAATGAGTGTAACAATCTCTTGAAGTTAGGTTGGATTGAATCTTGAAGCCTAATTGAGATGTTACCACCCTTGAAGCTAGGTTGGGTTAGTTCTTGAAGCCAAGTTGGGTTGAAGCTTAGCATGCTTTGCTCCCCTTGAAGCTTGGTTGAACTTAATCCTTGAAGCCTAGTTGGGTTTGTGATATTGATTAATATGATGATAGAACCAAAACATTAACTCTGAAAATTGAATAGCATATTAGTGTGTCTTGGGCCCATGCTTGTCTTTGGTTAATTTGAGTCATGAATGATAACTTGATTAACTAATGAAAGATGTTGAAATGTGGTATGTTTATATGATTATGATTTTTGATATGCAAAGGGTGCTGTTAACTTTTCATCTATATTGTTACATGTATGAGATGAATTAGAATTGACATTGTATTGCATCTAAACATATCTATTGCATATTTTATCTTACTAAGCCCTTGGCTTAGCGCGATAGTGTTTAATCGCGCAGGTGATAGAACTGTTAGAATCGAACCCGAGAGCTCTTCGAGACCGAGTGAGAGTAGACATTGAAGAGTTGATTTTGGGAACTTAAAGATCAGAGGAGATTTGCCAATCATGTATAACTCTTTTGTATTTTGTAAAGTTTTGTTTATAATGTACATATATGTATAATGGTAAATATGTATTCAAATGTTTCCTATATGTAAATAATTTTATAACTTCCGCTGTGTACTACTTAAATGTATTTATATATCTATTTTGTTTATATTACCAATTGATTACTTACTATCTATAATGTATATTGATAAAGATGATAGCATCATTTAAAATGTTTTAAACGTTGAAGAAAAACCGTAGCATTCCTATGTTCGGTGCACATATGCTACTTTGTGGTGTTGTAGTGTGTGTGTATTGAATGTGGGGGTGTTACACAAACACAACTTAAAATAAAACAAGAGAATCAAGAGGAAACTTACCAAAGTTAATGAAACTTCTTAAATTTTCAACTTAATCACTTGAAATCTTCTTCAATTTTGAACTTGGAAGATCAAATCTCTCTCTTGCTCTCTTGCTATGGAGTGCCAGCCAAAAGAAAAGAAAAGAAAAGGAGAAGAAAAATAGCCAAGTCAAACACTCAATCTCTTTAAATCTCCACCAAGCACTTGTAATATTAAAATAATATAAAATATCCTCTTCCACTCACTTAATTTCCATTTAACTAATTTCATTAATTATAAATAATTAATTATCTTCTTTTGACTTCCATTAGTTTGACTTGTATATGTTGTATATATCACTATATATACAACATATACACTCTCTCTTTACTTCTTTTCTCTTTCCATTTAAACATATACATTAAATCCAAATACAACAATAATGCCAAAACTTTTAGGGTATACTTTGGGATATTACATCTCTTTCTTTTGCATAAAAACTATGCTTCCTTTTACCCTCACTTATTTCTTTTCTCTCTTCCTTTTTAACTTCCTTGATGTAATATCCCAAAGTATACCTTAAAAGTTTTGGAGTTATTGTTGTATTTGGATTTAATGTATAAAGTGGTGTAGGAAAAGTAAGTATATATATAATTGATTGATAATAATAATAATAATTATAATAATAAAAGAAAGAGGAAAGGAAAGTTAAAGAGAGTGAAAGGTGTGTGGTGGAAGATATTTTAGAAATAATTAATTATATTATTATTATTATATATATATATTTAAGATAAGAACAAAAGAAAGAGGAAATTCTTTCTTTCTTCTTCTTCTTCTTCGTGGTCGAGAGAGAGAGAGAGAGAGAAAGAGAGAGAGGTGATTTTATTAATCTTCACATCAAATTTCTTAAGGGTTTTAAGAAGATTGAAGATGGAGTTTGAAGATTTGGAAGATATTCAAGTAAGTATTCATTTCTTGAGTTGATTTTATTGATTATATATATATGTAAGACTTCATCTTCTTATCTTGATTTCTTTTGATTGAGGTTATGTTTGATATGGTTGGTGTGTGAGATGATGATAATTAAAGATTGAAGTATGTAAATGTGTTGAATTGGTATCTAAGTGATGATAAGTTGGGGTATTTGTGAGGATAATGATGAATTGTTGAATAAGGGTTTAGTATAAATGAATTGGGAATTTGAGTAATTGATTATAGTGATGTATATAATGATTATTATGATGATATAATGAAGTTATATAAGTGTTAAAGTGATATGTAATTGATAGATATAAACAAAGATGTTGATTAAGGGGGTTGTGGTATGAATTTTGAAGTGTTTGGTTTAAATTATTGAAAGACACGGCCAAGTTATGGGAGACACGGCCAAGTTAGAGGAAACTTTGCCGTGTTGGATGATTTTTGGAGAGACACGGCCACTGTCTTGGCCGTGTCCCTTGCCCGTGTCTGCTACTGCCTGATTTTGGTTGAGAGACACGGCCAAGCTAGGGGAGTCTTGGCCGTGTTGGAGCTTTTGGTTGAGAGACACGGCCATAAGCTTGGCCGTGTCCCTTGAGTGTGTTAGCTATTGATATTTATTCTTGACTATTCTTACATTGTTGGATCCTCCAAAGGTCTTTTTGTATCTACACTTTAAATATACTTAAAACAAAGATGACCTAAACAAATGTATATTGAGGATTCTAAATCTAAGAATAAGGTAAATTATATATGTGTATATCAACGATGATCATTCTTAATGGATGTTTAATGTGTTTGATTATGTATATTTCAATAATGAGGTATTATAATGTGAATCTTGTGAAATGTAATGTGCTATATGTATAATGATGAATTAATTAATGTGATTTGAGATATAATGATTGAAATAAAATGAATAGAGCATATTGCCTATATGATGATGAATTTAAGATATATGTTCAATGTAATGAATTATGAGTACTTGAATAATGAAGTGTTATATGTTGAAGTGAGATGTGATGCCATTATGAGTGGCTATGATGAATCAAATGAAATGTGAAGCCATTGTGATTGGCTATGATGATTCAAATGAGATGTGAAGCCATTGTGATTGGCTATGATGATCCAATTGAGATAAATGGGGCATGTTTGCCTACATGATGAGGAGAATTGAAAATGAAAATGATAATAAAATAATAAATGAATTGTGTGTCTAATATGTTATTCATTTTCAGAGTTTTGTTATTGGAGGCATGCCTATTAGTAACAATCTCTTGAAGTTAGGTTGGATTTGATCCTTGAAGCCAAGTTGGGTTGAAGTTTAACATGTTTTACTCCCCTTGAAGCTTGGTTGGGTCTAGTCCTTGAAGCCTAATTGAGATGTTACAACCCTTGAAGCTAGGTTGGATTGGTTCTTGAAGCCAAGTTGGGTTGATACTTAGCATGCTTTGTTTCCCCTTGAAGCTTGGTTGAACCTAAATCCTTGAAGCCTAGTTGGGATAATAATAAATGTGATGATTGAACCAAAGCATTAACTCTGAAAATTGAATGGCATATTAGAGTCTCTTGGGCCCATGCTTGTGTTTGTTTAAATGTGATTCATGAAGGTTGAATTTTGGATAATGATTAAATTGAATGGTGTAATGAGATGTAATGTTATAAAGTATGGCATGATAATATTGCATAAATAAATTATTGAAAAGAGATATGGTTTTAGAAGCTATGTTGAAATATGTGATTCTGAAAGTATAATATGACATGTAATATGTATATGAGATAGAAATGGTAAGTATCATTTTGTGAATGTTTTATGTAAAAATGTGTATAATTTGTGAGATGAGTGGGAATATATGAAGAATGCATTGAGAAAGGAAAAACGAGATAAGAGAACAATAAAACATGATGCTAAAAATATGAGTTATGATTCTTTTGTAAAGTATATTTTAATATTCAATTGTACTTCTAAGCTTTCGAGCTTAGCGCTGTTACGTTGATCGCGCAGGTGAGTAGGTGATGGAGCTGTAGTCAAACCACTATGTCACGAAGAGGGCAAGTGTAGTTCAAGACCAACTAGAAGGTGATGCACTCATGTACAAGTTAATAATGATTTTATTTTAATAAGATTGTATCTAAATTTATAACCTAAATTTTGGTAAAGGCAAAGATTTTTAATGGATTTTGAATAGTGACATCCCTATACTTTATACACTTACTGTATGTATATTAGGTTTATGTATGGTACTTATATAGAGTATCGGGGTGTTACACTTGAGCTCTCTCCTTTCTCACTCTTTTTTTTTGCCTCTCCTTTATTTTCACTCTCTTCTTTTGTATTCTCTACCTCTTACTTACTTTCTTCTCTCTCACTTTGGCTTTCTTTTTCTCTCAACTTGTAACACCCTTTGACAATCCTCTTTAAGAATAGTCAGAAGATTCTACTCAATACACTAAACAAATCTATGAAAGTCCAACATTCCATTCCATGCAAACTTAAATAACAATCCAACTACAAATTTTGTTAGAGTTTCCTCTTTAATAATTATTGTCCAAAAATTCAACACTTTAACATAACCTGTGGAAAAACACTTCTATTTTCTATTCAATCAATCATTCTCAACTCCATAACTTCAATAAATCCAATATCAACCACAAACTAAAATAAATAACATATACATACCATTCTGTAATTACAAATGTATAATGCATTATTTGAATTCATAATCATTCACTAAATCTTATAACTGCAAACTCTAAATATATATAAGTATCACTTTCACATTTACAATTAATATGATCCTCATTGACCAAAATTATATATTTGTTATTTAAATCACAATATCGATATGTGAATTGTAATTAAAATATTTAACACTGAGTTTTTACAATGAAAATATCTTCTATAATGCAGGTGATCTTTAAAAATCTAGCTCTTCAATTGTTAACATTGCTTTGATCCATCTTATTTGTGTGTTAGAAAAGCCTAACATGCTAAGTTTATTACTTAGTGGTGCTTATATACACATATTTGCCATTTAATATTGAAGAAAACAATTATGATAATAAAAGTAACAAGTCTCAATTTAATGAAAACAAATCAATAAATAAAATTCTTCAATCAAAAGTACTTTAATATTAATAAAATTTCAAGATCAATTTAATTAAATAAAATATTATCTCATTGCCAATTTTTATTAAAACATTTATGTTTTTAGTTCAATTTGTATTCTCACATTTCAATTCGATTTCATTAAATAAGATATAACTATACCACATTTGTTTATCAAACATTGCAATTATCAACTTTGCTTATGTAAAATTTATATTTTTCACTTGTAATTTATATTTTCCATTTACAATTTTTGATACAACTATTGATACATTCTTAGTACATGTCTCATACTTTTAGTAGATTTCAGTTATCAATTTAGCAAATTGAGCACTTTCATTCAGTTCAACACTAAGAAAACTTTTGTTTGATTTAATACTTGAACATTTTTGTTCAATTTAAAATAAGTGTAGACCCTTAAGTTTGGCTTAAAGTAAAACTGGACCCAAATAAGCCCAAAAATTAAAAATTATGGGCCAACCTAGGGCTCATGGCCAATTGGCCATTGTGAACCTCGGTTTCCACCCGAAAAGGATTCGGATGAAAGTCCACTTGTTGTTAGGAGTCGCCACTCAATTTTTTTCTGTTCAAAGGGAAAAACTAAGAAAACCCTTGTTTGACTCCAATTAATGCATCCAATGTAAATGTTTCTAATCTACGAACCCAAGGAGGATTCGGGGACTATGTCATGTATTTGATTAACTTATGTCATGTATTTGATTAACTTGCCAAAAGAAATAAACCCAAAAGGGACGAAGAAAAGAAGACCAGCAGATTGTTAGTAAATTGTGGACTTGCTATTTGGGGTGAATTCCAAATATGCCTACATACTCTCGTTTTTATGAGAGATCAAAGCCCATGTAGTTCGGAAAAGCCTATTTAAAGGCAATTATGCATTATGCATGTGTGTGTGTATGCTTCGTGCATTGTCGGGCTTTTTGCCAAAATTGTGAGATTTTCAGCACTTAGTGCCAATTTTGATGAAATTTGGATACTTAGTACCAAAAAGAATGCAATTTAGGCTCCGTGCCAAAAAGATTAATTCATTCGTGGCTTCATGCCGAAATGTTGATTGATTAGTTAATTAAGCCTTAGACCTAAAAGGATTAGGTCTTTGACCGGAAAGAAGAAATTAAGAAGAAGATGGAATGCTTATGACATGCTTGAATTGACAAAAGATGAATTATAATATTACCTTGCTTAGGATTTTCCCACTTCGAAGTTCCAGATCTCGTTTTCTTGGACCTGGGATTATGATCCTTGATTACGGATTGATTCCTGCAGCACAAGGTTAGATTTATGCAAAGAAAAGTCCAAGAGAAGTCCTTAAGCATGAAAATAGAGAGTTCGTCAGCACGAGGTCCCGGAAACCGAAAAGCCAACCCTTTTTCTGAAAATGTAATAGCCTTTTATAGACAAAAACAGACCCGGACGACGGTCGAACTGCCGTGGAAGTGACAAGCCAGGAAAAAGAGAAAAAATAGAAACGGCGGCGGTCGGCCGTTGGATCGCCGGACCCGGCGGGCGGACCGCCGTGGTCGGCGGTTGAGTCCCCATAATGGCACGCATGATTTTTCGTTCAAACTGATTTTCTGGGAGCTACGGACCTCCAAAAAATATTCCGGGACCATATCCGTGATCCTCGCGACATTCCGGACATTTCAAGTACCATGAAGACATACTTTCGTGAACTTTACCTTGGTCGTCCGGTCTGGCTTGGTCTTCTACAGTCTGAGAAAATAGGCTTTCCGAGCCTCAAAATTTGAGTATTCACAATTGCCCCCCACTGGGGTCCATAAAAATGATTTATGGGGCCCAGTGGTCGTCTGAAGAGCGAATTTTGAGCGAGGGGTAAAAGACCTGCCTTTTGGCATTTCTGGATTGCTTGCAATACTTCTGATTTTTCTTTAATTGTATTCTGACTTTTCTGCACCTGCACTTTTGTTTAGCACAAACAGTACATATGTATGCATGATGTCCCCTTTTATTTTCATAAAGGTATTTATTTGCTTCTTTACAACCATTGCATGCACAACTGGACCAAGAGTCTTCAAAAGGTTGAAAGGATCAATATGGGAAGATATGGATTGAAAGCTGTTGCTACTCTTAGAGGCGTAGCTGTAGATTGGGATTTCTTGCATGCTTGTATCAGATTTTGGGATCACCAAGCTCACTTCTTCAGATCTGGTGCCCGGATGGACGAGATGTGTCCTCTTTTTGAGGAATTCTGCTCAATTATCGGATGTGACCCAAATGCCCCTCTTGTAAGGCATGAGGTTCGAGTTGGCTATGTGGGGTCTTTTCAGAGGCTTTTCAACTTTACAAGGCCTCAAGCTCAAGCTATGATTGCGGATGGGAATAAGGCGATGCTGTTTCTTTTGATTGATGCATTCCTGACTGCTAATTTTGAAGATGAGATTCAATTGAAGCATAGGATGCGAGCTTTTATTTTCTGCCTGTTAGCTGGGTTTCTTTTCAATCGTGACCCTGGCTTTGGAGATTTAAAGCTTTGCCCCATGATTAGGCAGATGGGGATTGATCAGAGGGTTCCTCTTCCTGTTGGGCTTACTGTTGCTGCCCTTATTACTCCCGAAGTTACTCGAGCTGTTCTACAAACCTGGGTTAGGAACCATCAGATGATCAGACCTTTTGTAGAGCCTTCCCTTGTTCAGCCTACCCCAGAGTACAGAGCTTGGTTTATAGCTAAAGTTTGGCCAATTGAAAAGCCAAGGAGGCATGCATTGTTGTAGGAGTTGGAGGGAGAGGATGTGGTTCCTCTTAACGAGGGGAAGATAGATGTTGCAGAGAGTTCCGGAACTAAGGAAGATACCGAAGACTTTGCCCCATGAAGGAGACTTAGGATTTAGATCCTAGGGTTGACTCTATTGTCTTTTGTTGTTTTTTTTTTGGTTGCTTGTACCTTTTTGGTTCCTTGGATGTTTAGGACTTATGGTTTGACTCTTTTCATGGAATGAATGACTCTTTTTGTAATGAATGATTCTTTTTTGGAATGAATGACTCTTTTTGGAATGAATGACTCTTTCATTTGCTTTCCAAACTTTATCTACTTTATTTACTTGCTCTAATTTTTGCCTAAGCCGTCCTTTCAGATTTTCAACTTAGTGAGATCTTACCCATTCTTGCCTAAGCCGCCCTTTGCGGGTTTTCAACTTAGCGGGATTTTTTTTAATGTTGGCAAATGAAAAGTGAATCAATGATTTTCATTAAAATTTAGACCGTGCTCAAGGAGAGCTGCCTACATATCTCGAATTAGTTTGTGAGAATCAGGTCTAATGTAGTTCCTTACAATGCATGATTATACATAATATTTCTTTAATTGATCCAGATTGCATGGGTTTGTGAACTCCAGACCATCCAAATCAGACAAGATGACGGCTCCGCCGGAAAGTATTTTCTTTACAATGTAGGGTCCAGCCCAAAGAGGACGAAACTTCCCACGAGGATCTATAACAGGTGTTCTGATCTCTTTCAGAACCAAACAACCTTCTTCCAACTTTCGATCTTTGACCTTTTTGTTGAAATGTTTGGCCATTCGCCTTTGATACCCTTGAATATGATGTAGAGCTTGAAGTCTTTTTTCATCCAAACCCAACAACTGATGGTGATAATTGCTAATCCATTCAGCTTCATTTATCTGACTTTCTTGAATTATCCTTGCCGATTGAACTTCCAGTTCAATGGGGAGTACTGTTTCCATTCCGTACACCAGTGAATATGGAGTTGCCCCAGTAGGAGTTCTAATTGATGTTCTATATCCCCATAAGGCCAGTGGTAACTTCTCATGCCAACCCCTATGTTCCTTGATCATTTTTTGTATGATCACCTTTATAGACTTATTTGCTGCTTCTACAGCTCCATTTGTTTGAGGTCTATAGGGAGAGGACTTATGATGTTGGATCCTCTTATCCTTCAAGAGTTTAGCAAATTCTGCTTGGAAATGAGTTCCATTATCAGTGATAATCTCAAATGGCGTTCCGTACCGACAAAGGATGTTGGTTCGGACAAACTGTGCTGCCTTTTTGGCGTCTAATTCTGTATAGGAAGCTACTTCAACCCACTTTGTGAAGTAATCCACCACTACCAAGATAAACTGATGTCCATTCAAAGCTCTTGGATGTATTTTGCCAATTATATCTATTCCCCAAGTAGCGAAGGGCCATGGAGAAGTGATTGGATTCAGGGCAACGGGAGGTTGCTTCTGCAGCTTAGCAAATATCTGACACTGATGGAATTCTTGCACAAATGCCACACAGTCTGTATTCATGGTGGACCAATAATATCCTAGATTGGCTATTTTTTGAGCCAAGGCGATCCCATACATATGCGGTCCTAATTCGCCACCATGCACCATTTCCATTATCCGCTTAGCCTCTGCTTCATTCACACACCTTAGGTGCATTCCATTCCAACTTCTTTTGTAGAGGATATCTCCATTAAGAATGTAACCTGTGGCTAGCTGCCTTATTGCTCTCTGATCAACCCTTGATGATCCCTCCGGATAACTTCCATCCTTGAGATAACTCTTGATATCCCAGAACCATGGTTTACCATCGGCCAAATGCATTATGTGGGCAGGTTGCTTCTGAAGTTGAACTTTCAATGGACGAATGGCTTTCCCCTCCTTGATATTGATCATGGAAGCTAAAGTAGCCAGGGCATCAGTAAACTGATTCTTTGCTCTTGGGAGATATTCGAAGGACAAATCATCGAATTGTTGTGCCAAATGATCAAGGCATTGTAGGTAAGGAACCAAACACTCTTCTCTTAATTTCCATTTCCTTAAAGCTTGTGATACTATTAAAATAGAATCACCATAGACCTTTAGGTTCTTAATCCCCAATCCCAGGGTGGCTTCGAGCCCATTGATGCAAGCTTTATATTCTGCTTCATTGTTTGTGCAGCTAAAGTCAAGTTTAACTGCAAAGGGAATGTATTCTCCACAAGGAGTTTTGAACACAATCCCAATTCCATTTCCATGATAATTGGATGCCCCATCAAAATACATCTCCCAAACACTTCTTTCCACATTCAAGAGGTCTTCATCAGGGAAATTCATTTCTTGCATCTCGTCTTTTATGGGTAATTCTGCTAACTGGTCAGCTATTGCCCCACCTTTCATAGCTTTCCTTTGAATGAATTTTAAGTCAAAAGCTGCCAATGTTGACACCCACCTTGCCATTTTGCTGTCCAAAACAGGCCTCTCCATAAGGAATTTCAAGGGACTCTGTTCTGCGATGACACAAGTAGTGAAAGAAGACAAGTAGTGTTGTAACTTCGTGCAAGCCCAATACAATGCTAAACACAACTTCTCAATCTTGTTATACTTTAACTCATAGTCCAGCATCCTTTTGCTGAGGTAGTAAATTGCATTTTCTACCTTTGTATCTTCGGCCTCTTGAGCTAGCATTGCACCCATGGCTTCATCTGTTACAGACAAATATAAGAGCAGAGGTTTTCCCATTCTGGGAGGTTGCAGAATTGGCAGACTTAACAAGTATTCTTTAATCTTGTCGAAGGCCTTCTGGCAGTCTTCATTCCATTCTTGTGAAGCACCTTTCCTTAGTAGCTTAAAGATAGGACCACAAGTCTCTGCCAACTGCGATATGAATCGATTGATATACTGTAATCTACCTAGCAAGCCTCGAATCTCCTTTTCTATTCTTGGTGGAGGCATTTTCAGAATAGTCTTTGACTTTGCTGGATCAACTTCTATTCCTTTCTTGCTGACCAAATATCCCAAAAATAAGCCTGATGTTGCTCCAAATAGGCACTTTGCAGGATTAAGCTTCAAATTGTACTTGCGAAGTCTAAGGAAGAACTTCTCAAGTGCTTCAACATGCTCTTCCGGAGATTTTGACTTAACAATCATATCATCAACATACACTTCTACTTCTTTGTGAATCATGTTATGAAAGATTGTTGTCGCCATCCTCTGGTAAGTAGCCCCTACATTTATCAATCCAAATGGCATAACCCTATAACAGAAAGTGCCCCATTCTGTAATGAAAGCTGTCTTCTCTTTGTCTGGTGGGTGCACCATGATCTGATTGTACCCAACTGCGAGGTCAGTCATGGAAACCATCATATGCCCAGCCATCCTGTCTATTAGCAAATCGATGTGTGGTAGCGGGAAATCATCCTTGGGACAAGCCTTATTCAAATCTCTATAGTCAACACACATCCTGACCTTTCCGTCTTTCTTCGGGACCAGCACAATGTTCGCCAACCAGGAAGGGTAGGCAATTGGTTGTATGAACCTATTATCCAATTGCTTGGCAACTTCTTCTTTAATTTTCAAAGACCATTCCAGCTTCATTCTTCTCAGCTTCTGCTTAACCAGCTTTGCATCCGGGTATAGCGGAATCTTATGAACTGGCTGGGTCTATTCCCGTGACATCACTTGTCTTCCACATGAAGCAGTCGGCATACTTTCTGATGCATTCAACAACCTGTTCTTTATTCACACAATCATATGCAATGTATGTACATTCATTTTCTTTGCCAATTATTATCTTTTCATTCATTTCTTTTATTTCATTTATTTCATTTTTGCTAGATAATACTTGGAAAGCAAAAGACACAGGGTAACCAAGAACTTGAACAGTTTCATTAATAACGGCGGAGTCATCCTCCAGAGTTACATTACATTCGACATCAGGGTTTTCTATTCCTGAAGCTAAGGAAGACTCAGAACTGGACTCTGACTCGGTGTTTGACTCAATACAAGACTCATGTTCGGGGTGTGACATAGGACTAGGTTTGATTATAGCCACTTGTCCCTCCTCGGCATACTAGTTCATCAGTGGTCCATCTGTTGTCTTGATCAGCTTCGTGAAGTCCCTTTTGTCTTCAAAATTGGTTATCATAGCAACCTCATCAAAGAGACTAGGCTGCATGAAATGTTCCAGTTGTGGATCAGTTATAGGTTCTGGCTCTTCTTCTTTTATGGCAAAAACATCAGTGAACATCTCAAAGCCTGGTAACTTCTTTCCAGTCATAGGAGAATAGAATGGCTCCTGAAAACCACAGTAAGGAACTGTTTTTCCAGGTTTGCAAAAGTGACCATTCAGAGTTCTAAAGTAAGGGCGCATTTTGAGGCTTTTTGCCCCCCAAGTCTTCTTATATGGGTGATTCGGGGTCTTAGGGGCTTTCCCCAAGTCAAGTGGTTGATATTGCCTTCCACTTCTTGTCAAAGCATCGACCTCTTCAGCGAGGTCATTCAGATCCAGCACACATATTTCATTCATTTCCCAGAGAAGTTTGAAAGGATCAAACAACTCTTCTTCCACAGTGATGGCATGGATGGAATGATTGGGCAAAGGGTTAGTATTAATGTTTGGTCGACTCCTGAGAGGAATGATGTCACCACTATCCACCAAATCCTGGATGCAGTTTTTCAGAGTCCAGCAAGCATCTGTCCTATGCCCCTTTCCTTGATGGTATTCACATTACTCATTGGCCTTATAATTGGAGGGTAATGGGTTTGGAGGAGGCCTCGGGTCCAAAAGCTTCAAGTACTTTCCTTCCACAGCCTTTTTAAACACTAGATGAAGGGGCATCCCAAGGTCGGTATATTGCCTTCTTGGCTGATTTCTCTGCCTAAGATTGCCCACACGTAAAGGATTCGCAGGGGCAATATTGGCCACTTCATTGACCTTGCTTGAGGAAGCAGCTTGGCCCTGTTTCTTATACTTTGAAGCAGCTCCCTCATCCACTATCTTATCAAATTGTATCAAGTCTTCTACCTTAGTTGCAGTCGCAATGCGATTTGAAAGTAGGTAGGTATTGGGTTTGTAGTTGAGCTTGATATGTAGGCCTTAGGTTCTTGATTATAATATCAATCTTCTCTTGTTCTGAAGGGCGATTAATCATTTGGGCAGCCTTCGCCCTCCATCTCGTAAGGAACGAGGAGAAGGGTTCATTATTATTTTGTTTGGTAGTCTCAAGCTCTCTTCTAGTGACATCTACCTCAATATTGTAATGGTATTGAGTGTTAAATGCATTGCAGATGTCTTCCCAGGTCTTAATCTTGGCATGATCCAGGCTTACAAACCATTTAAGGGCAGCACCAGTCAAGGATTGTTGGAAGAGTTGAGCAAAGAGCTCGTCATTTAAACCCCAAAGGCTTAAGGCCCCCACATACATCTTCAGGTGAGTTTTAGGGCAAGTAGTCCCATCAAATCTGTCCATCCCAGGCATCTTGAATTTTGGAGGCAATCTAGCTTGGGGAAACAAGGATAAGGAATCCATGTCTACCACCTCTTTATGAGTTTTCATGGCAGTGATTGACCTTTCAAGCAATTCAAGTTTCTTTTTTAGTTCATCAGTTTCAGTAGCATTCTTAGAGGGTGGATCCTCCAGATTGATGACAGGGGTATTATTCTGAGCTGTCATGGGGGTACTAGTTTGTCCCACAATAGGTTCCTTCCCTAGATTTCCAGGAGTAGTGGCTGTCTTTGGTGCCCCTCCCAATTCGGCTAAGATGGCTCCCCTTTGGGCAGCCAAAGCTTCATCAATTCTTTCTTGCATCCTAGCTTCAATTTCCTTAACCTGTCCATCTAGCAAAGCCTTAATCTGTTCAATAGTAGCCATTTCAGTAATTGGAGTAGTTGGTGAAGTTGGGGTAGTAGGACTTGTGGGTGATTGCACAGTTGGAGTTGGTGTAGCTTGTGTAGGTGAAGGCACACGGATAGTGGGTACCTGCAAAGGTTAAGGGTAAAGGATCAGGGTAGTGTGTAGGGTAGGAAGACTCTTGGTCCACTTGCATATATCAAAAGGTTTTCCCCAAGACAATGTTGTTATGTTGCATGAATGCACCTCATCACATCATAATTCATTTTAATGGAATGTGGCACTATTATTGGGTACATACAACCTAAGGGAGGGTTCTATTGTTACATGAAAAATAGAGAATAGGCTTATAATAGGGACCCTTGAGTCTTGAGTAAGATATACCTAACCACATGTGAAACAAAGAGTTTCGCGTGGGTCCGACAGTACGTTTACTCATGGGCCACTCCAAAAGGATTGGAATGGTTTGCGACAATAGGGAGGACGCTTTGGCTGTCCGCCGGCATAATCAAGGAGACCTGCCGGTCAGCGCTACTTGCTATCCAGACTCAGAATTTTGAGCAGAAAGAGAAGAAATTCATTTGAAAACAATTTTTTATGCAATGGAGAAAAATGATTCCCCCATATAATGCAAGAGAAAAAGATTCTCTAAATGACAAAACAAATGCACAATTAATCAAACAAAGGGTCCATCAAAGGAAAAAGATTCCTTTTGTCAATTTTATTCCAATATCCTTAAGGAAAGGATATATATCGCTAAGGTACCCTGCAAAATAAATAAAAGTACCCTAAAGAAGGGCAAGTTAGTCAAATAAACAATTGTAGTCCACTAAGATCCCATAAATCATTTTTATGTTTCCCCAGTGGAATCGCCAAATTGTGAACCTCGGTTTCCACCCGAAAAGGATTTGGATGAACGTCCACTTGCTGTTAGGAGTCGCCACTCAGTTTTTTCTGTTCAAAGGGAAAAACTAAGAAAACCCTTGTTTGACTCCAATTAATGCATCCAATGTAAAGGTTTATAATATACGAACCCAAGGAGGATTTGGGGACTATGTCATGTATTTGATTAACTTGCCAAAAGAAATAAACCCAAAAGGGACGAAGAAAAGAAGACCAGCAGATTGTTAGTAAATTGTGGACTTGCTATTTGGGGTGAATCCCAAATATGCCTACATACTCTCGTTTTTATGAGAGATCAAAGCCCATGTAGTTCGGAAAAGCCTATTTAAAGGCAATTATGCATTATGCATGTGTGTGTGTATGCTTCGTGCATTGTCAGGCTTTTTGCCAAAATTGTGAGATTTTCAGCACTTAGTGCCAATTTTGATGAAATTTGGATACTTAGTACCAAAAAGAATGCAATTT
The DNA here is from genome assembly GCA_947685225.1 of Garcia nutans. Taxonomy (NCBI): domain Eukaryota; kingdom Viridiplantae; phylum Streptophyta; class Magnoliopsida; order Malpighiales; family Euphorbiaceae; genus Garcia; species Garcia nutans. The sequence goes on along the minus strand of CANTUV010000005.1, from coordinate 32,904,502 downwards.
AGGCTCCGTGCCAAAAATATTAATTCATTCGTGGCTTCATGCCGAAATGTTGATTGATTAGTTAATTAGGCCTTAGACCTAAAAGGATTAGGTCTTTGACCGGAAAGAAGAAATTAAGAAGAAGATGGAATGCTTATGACATGCTTGAATTGACAAAAGATGAATTATAATATTACCTTGCTTAGGATTTTCCCACTTCGAAGTTCCAGATCTTGTTTTCTTGGACCTGGGATTATGATCCTTGATTACGGATTGATTCCTGCAGCACAAGGTTAGATTTATGCAAAGAAAAGTCCAAGAGAAGTCCTTAAGCGTGAAAATAGAGAGTTCGTCAGCACGAGGTCCCGAAAACCAAAAAGCCAACCCTTTTTCTGAAAATGTAATAGCCTTTTATAGACAAAAACAGACCCGGACAGCGGTCGAACCTCCGTGGAAGTGACAAGTCGGGAAAAAGGAAAAAAAAAACAGAAACGGCGGCGGTCGGACCGCTGCGGTCGACGGTCGGACGGCCGTGGTCGGCGGTTGAGTCCCCATAATGGCAGGCATGATTTTTCGTTCAAACTGATTTTTCGGGAGCTACGGACCTCCAAAAAATATTCCGGGACCATATCCGTGATCCTCGCGACATTCCGGACATTTCAAGTACCATGAAGACATACTTTGGTGAACTTTACCGTGGTCGTCCGGTCTGGCTTGGTCTTCTACAGTCTGAGAAAATCGGTTTTCCGAGCCTCAAAATTCGAGTATTCACAGCCATGTGTCATGGTGGCCGTGACCAAATGAACAATTGGCCATGAGTCATGGCAAATTGGCCATGGCTTATGGTAAATTGCCAATTCACTATGAGTTGTCTGGGCCGCACCCTAATCTCTCCTAACTCTAATTAAATTCAAGGATTATTGAGATAAGTACTGGATTTCATAACCAAATCAAAATTCTAGCTAAACACTTGATTAACCCTAATATTTATCTATAAAAGGGTCAGCAATAAACAACAATAGGGAGTGAGAGGAGCAATTAAGCAGCAACCATAAACAAGAGAGAGGAGCTAACAACATTAGTATGGTTCCTAATAACTAGCACTTATTAAACTCAATAAATTATTATTCTTATTTTATACATAACTTTGTAGATTTATTCTATTGTGATTAATTATTTTGTTTTTTTTGTTTATGTATCAAAACCCTAAATTAATTATTACCAAAACCCTAATTTAATGACTAAACCCTAGTTTTACAATCAAAACCCCAATTGCATATTAAACCCTAATTTCATCAATTAAACTCTAATTTTATGATTATTTATGTGATGATTAATTATATATTTAGATTGTTTATTTTATTATGAATGATGGAATTGTAATTACTTATTATTTGGATTTTAAAGTATTTGTAAAAAGCATGCTTCCACTTATGAGTGCTTGTTTATTTAAATTGTTTCTTTTATTTAATTTATTTTTGACACAATTGTAAGGGACATGTTTTCACTCTCTTGTGAGTGCCCTATTTATTTGTATTTTGGACCATCAGACATTAGACGAGCATGTTTCCATCTTGGGTGCCCATTTTATTGTTTGATTTGTGATATGGTGATTGTTTTCATTTTATTTACTTTAATTGCTTGTAATATGAGTAATATCATATTAATATAAAAATTTAATAATATTTAGACCTAGGGGTTATGGGAATGCTGAGCCATTTCTCACCTTTCCCATGTATGCCAACTTTCCAAACCTAGATAAGGGTTGAGAATTTCTTAGGAATCAAGTCATCCACCCCTTCTATCTTCTTCTCGGCCAGTCCAGATGGTGACTCCTATTCTCTAGGTTTAGGCCCATGCTCTCTAAGGCCTATAGCCTAATAGTGCCAAAGTTGCAAGAACCATTCCATCAGGAGTGCGGGCAAAAATTGCCGCTCACAATAAGTATTCTATATTGATATATATTCCAATAAGTTTTACATATCTTTACACTTTTGCCTTCATATACTTAGTATCAAACCATAGACTCGGATAATGGGTCACTAATGGCAAGTAAATGCCCACTTTCAAAGTTTAAGATGAGAGGAGAAAATTCAACATAAGTCCTATAGTACTTATGCCTACATCAGTCAATATAGCCAATGGCCCAATAATGGAAATTAAATGCCCAATTTTAGAGTTTAAGAGGAGAAGAGAAAACTTAGCACAAGCTTTGCAACACTTGTGCCTACATCAATCAGTATGGCCAGTGGCTCAGTATCACCCTTTGGCTAGCCATTCAATCCGATAACTAGGCTTAACTCAAGTATAATTTGGCCAATTCACATATAATTTCATTCCAATCAATTTCATAGTTATAATATTAAATTTAATAAAAATATTTCTTTCTCGCCAACTTTTAATCTTTTCCACTTTAACAATACAATACAATACAATAGGCTTTATTTTAGTTAATTCAATACATATATCATAAATTATCTTTAAGTCTCAATTAAGTTTTTTTTTAGTAAAATTACAAGTATATACATATACATACTCAAGCTACTCATTTGTTTATCATTCACCCATTATTACACTTATTTGTTTATCTAATTCCTTTTTAATTTGCTCTACATATGTTTATAAATTATATACAGTTCTTTCAATTTCAATTGTCATATATATATATATATATGTATGTATGTGTGTATATATGTTCTAGTACAATTTGAGTACTTTGTTCACATGTTAATTCTATCTTCTCTCACAATTTTACATTCTACTAATAATAATAAATTCTAAATAGATATTCCATATTTACTTAATTTGCTCTTTTCAAATATATGAATTTCACTAATTATCATTTTCAATTCAATAGTATATATATTTTATGTATACACTACGTATATCTTATATATATATATATATTCTAAAATTGATACATTTTTTTTCCACTATAAACTTTATTATTCTCTTCCAACATTTTAACTACTTTCTTTATACACTTAACTCAATCCTTAAAACATCTTTATTTTTTTCCAACACCAACAATAATAAACTTGATTCTCATTAGGTTATCCTTACATGTAATCACTTCTTTCTCTCTATCTATTAACAATCAATATAAATTAACTCAATAAATAATTTTATATACCATTTATAATTATCTTTAGTCTCTAAATGGTATTGTTGTCAAGTATACTGTAACATCCTTAAATTCACTAAGATTGAATTGAATAAAAAAATTAAATTAAGTGAAATTAAATTAACAATTTGGAGGGATAAAAAAAAGTGTTGGAAGGTAGAAAATATAAAATATTTATGTAAAATATATGTTGAATATATATAACATATAAAGTCAATGATAAATAGTAAGAAGTCAAAAGTGAATAGTAAAAAGTGAAAAGTTAAATAATAAAATAATAATAATAATAATCAAATAATTCAAAAAGAAATTTATTTTGGGTGAAAGATGTAAAATGATAATTTTAAAATAAATAAATAAATAAATAATTAAAATAATAAAATATTATATATATATATGGTTGGAATTAGAAAAGAAAAATAAAAGTTAAATTTTTAAACCCATCTTCTTCTTCTTCTTCTACCCGATTTCATGGTGGCTTGAAAGGGAGGAATTGGCTCTTGCAAACACTTAAAATCTCACCAAATTTTTAAGAGTTAAAAGAAATTTTAGTGGTTTTCCAACTAACTAGTTAGTATTTTTTTTTGGAATTTTGAAGTTTCTTTGAAAAATATGAATATGTGATATATGGGTTCTCGAAGGGGTATATTATAATTGTTGGAATGGGTATGGATGATTGTATTTTGATGAGGAAACAAAGATTTTATAGTTAAATGGTTGATTTGTTTAGGTTTGGTGAAAGTTTGAATGGGTTAGTGGTGAAGTTAGGGTTTTGAAGGAACTTTAACAAAGTATGGATGTAATTTGTATTTAATTACTTAAAATATGTTATAAAATGATTGTAATGGTAGAAATAAACTTGAAATATAATTTGGATTGGGATGGAGTGATTTTCTAGAATTAAAGAGAGTTAGGAAAAAATTTGAAAACTTGAGGGAAATGTGATAAATTGATTATTAATAATTAGAGCATGTTAGAATATGGTTCTAAGGTATTATATACATTTATTTTTGAATAGTTATTGAGTACATAGTAAATGTTCAAACCAAGTAGTGAAGGACACAGTGGGAAAGTGGTGTGGAAAGAGTGATTTTTAGCTTGGAGCTTGTGTAAACTATGGTTAGTATATATTTTGATAGAATTATATTGTAATGCATTGAAAATGGCATGTACATTGTATTTAGAAATTATGACTATGCTACTTTGATGTGTGAATTCACATAAAACGTGCATAGAAATGTGTTTAAGGCATGAACGTATAATATGTGTAAAATTAAGCCATTTTAAGATGGTCAATGGCATTGTTAAGTATGTTCTGAAAAGAATGCATTTACGCCAATTTTAGGGTATAATTTGGCCACCATGAAAGAGTGCAAAGAAATTGATGTTTGTGATGGAAAAGTATGGAAATAATGTAAAATGATAGAAAAAGTTCTAAAATGAATGAAAAGTGGCATAATTGCCAATGTATGAAAAGTATGGAAATATGTATGATATGTGTGGTTCCTTATGTAATATCATGTTCCAGAGTATTATGTTTGGTGAGATGATGTGACATGCCTACGATTGCCTTCTGGTTAGACACTAGGCATCACTGATATATAATTTGCCTTTGAACTAGACGTTGGGTGTCACTATTATATATATTATTATTTGCCTTCAGGTTAGACACTAGGTATCAAAATGGTCTAAAATAATATCTCTGGATCTTAAATATTATATAGGGTCATTTGGGCCCAATGCATGCGAATTTGACATATAATGGTTTTATAAAAAAATACATAAGTTCTAGAATGTGCTTGCATGCCACATTGCAAATTTCAAAGTAAAAGAATGTTGCATTATTCTTTAAGTTTTCTTTCATTATCAAAGTATATACAGCTAGGTAAAATGCTTAGTGAGATTCATTCATTGCGCAGGTGACAGGGTAGATCCAGAGGGTCCAGAGAATTCTACTAGACTTAGTTCGATCTAGATTTTGGTTGATTGCTCTTGAAGTTTTTGATAATTGCTATAGACTAGAGCCAACTGCATACATATAACTATTTTATTTTGAGAAACTTGTTATAAATATGTACATTGAGTTTATACAAATGTAACTGATGTAAATCTAAAATATTTAGACTAAATATGTAAATTTGGTATGTATTTATATTTAAGGATATGCATATATATATATATATATAAGTTTAAGTATTTGTATGCATTTTTGAGAAGTAATGGAGAGTTGGGTGAATGTGAATATTTGGGAGTGTATTTCTTTTTGCAGGTTGAGTAATTTGATTTTTGGGAATTTCCAATTTATAAACAAAACTTTAACGAATTTTTTCCAAAGATTTTCTTTTTCAATTTGTATTTCTAGTAATTAAATTACATTATAATTATATTTATTTATCTACTGAAGTATATTTTCAGGATTTAAATATTTTCTTATAAACATAGAAATTTTGAAATGACTGGAACTGTGACACTCTCGTGATCTGTGTGCATATCTTACTTTTGCAGGGAGTATATATTATATGTATATAGGGTATAAGGGTATTACATATACATTAGGTATATAGTCAGTATATCTAAACATTATTTTCTAAATTTAGTTTCTACCACTTAATTAATCCTTCACTTAAAGAATACATACCTTTCTTTTTATTTTTGTTATCTTTCTTTTCAAACTATTTTAGTCATTAATGATTCATCAATCAATCTTTTTACCTTGATTCTCAAGTTATCTCATTCCTTTCAAAAATAACCCAATGTTTACCCATCACATGCAATGATCATTTATACGTTCTTTAGCTATATACTCATTTTGAATATTCAATTACATTTTAAACCACATTCTATCAATTGCATATTCTTTCTATGATTAAATCATTAGTTCATCATTAATTCCACTCAACTAAACAAAGAAAACAATGCCCAACACATAAAGAATTCCATTGAAATCAAATATAATACAAATCTTTTACTCCTTAAGTTGATTTTTCCCACTTCAATGCTCATTTAATTGCACTTTCCTTCCTCTTTTCTTCACAGACTCTTAGATATACACAATTTAACCTTATAATTTGATAAATTATATTACAATTAACTTTAAACATAACTCACTCAAACCAAAGTCATCTAATATACTTCAAATAGCCATTAGCTCCATAAACATCTTTCTTTCCATAATCAATTAATTCAACATTTCAACAACTCTAAATTGCTTTAAAACCATGTTTATCAAAGAAAAGAGTTTTTCTTACCTAATTACCAAATCTTTCATAACCATATAATTCAACATTTAATTAACCTAAAGCTTCTTCTAAACTTGCACTATTAGAAAAATAGGAATTAGCGACGGAGAAGTCGCTAATTCCTATTAGCAATAGAATAGCATTTGTAGCTATCCATATTATCGTTGAAAAATTAGTGACAGAATTTTGAGGCTGTCAATATTTAGCGATGAATTTTACCAACGCTAATTATATATATATACCATCACTATTTTTTCTTATCGTCCTTTAATGAAGACAAATTTAGCGACAAATTATTACTTTTTTTTAAAATAAATAAATTATTTTTTTTAAAAAAATAAAATAAATTATTTTTTTATAAATAAATTATTTTATTTTTTAAAAATAAATTATTTTATTTTTTAAAAAATTTATACTATTTTGTTAAAAAATAACTTATTTTGTTAAAAATAATTTAATTTATTTCTAATTTCTAAAATAATTAATTTCTAAAAATTAATTATTCTATTAAATAATTTATTCCAAAAAATATCTATTTTAATAAATAATTTATTTACATAAAAATTAAATTATTAACCAAATAATTTCTAAAAAAATAACTTCCTCTAACACTTAATTTTTTTCTAAAAAATAATTTTTTAAACTAATTTCTCAAAAATAATTTATTCAATAAAATAATTTTTCAACTAAATAATTTATTTATTCTAAAAATTATTATTCTAACAAATAATTTATTCAATCTAAAATTAAATTATCCCACTAAATAATTTCTAAAAAAATATTTATTCTAATATTTCTCTAAAACATAAATCATTCTACTAAATAATTTGGAAAAGTTATTCTAAAAATTATTTATTCAATCTAAAAATATAATTATTTACTCAATCAAATAATTTATTCAATTTAAAAATAATTTATTCATCTAAAAATTTCTAAAAATTATTTTACCTAATTGTAATATTTACGATTTTAGAAAAACTTAAATAATTAAATGGAGGATTAATTAGAGTGTTGGGAGAGGTATATGTGTAGTATATATCTAATGTATAAACACGATATACATGAAATAATCATTAGATATAAATAGTATATACAAGGTATGTACCTAATATATACTCACTATAAACATTAGTTACATATTATATACAAAAGGTACACATGACATATACATAAATATTAATATATACCTAATATATATGTAAAGTATACAAATGGTGTTGAGAAGCTAATAAATAAATAAATAAATAAGAATGTCAAAGGAAGAAATAAAATGTGTGGATGAAATTTAGGTAAAAAATAATTAAATAATTAATTAAATTAATATATATGGATGGTAAAAAAAAGAAGGAAATAGAAAAGAGTCTTCATCTTGTTCTTTCACCATGGGAGGCTGAAATTTAAAGAGAGAGGGAGGAGGAAATTGACTTCATCTAACACATCAAATTTCACTAAAAATACTAAAGAATCAAGTTAGTTTTGAAGATTTTTCAAGAATTCAAGTAGTTTCTTCCTTAAGCTTGTTTCTTGAATTTTTATGATTATGTATGATTGAGTTAGTAAAAGAAAGTTCATTTAAATTATTAAAATTGATACAATAGAGTTAACAAAGATATATGATGATTTGACGATCAATTGGTTGAGATAGGCATAATTGATGAAATTGGGGTTATGAGATAAATATGCAAAATTTAGGATTTTAATAGGGGTGTTTATAATTATTGTAATGGGTTGATTTAATATTTTTTTAATGTAAATGTTATGATTTCATCCTCGTTGAAGAAGACTCGCACTACTCCACTCATCCATAGTCAAAAGCATAAGATGGTACAAACAAGACTACTCTTTTAGAGCTAGGAAAAAAAATGGGAGAGCCAAAACAATAAAAAAAACAACAAACATCAAACAAAAAAAAAGAAGAAAAAAGAATAAAGAAAAAAAAAGAAAAGGGGTCCTGAGTTTTGTAAATGCAAAAGGAAAAGGTTATGATTATCCTAATTAAATCCAGATTTCTACCAAGGAGATGGAAAAATATTCAAGCTTTATCTTTTCATGAAGCAAGATAACAGGACGCCTAGAAGGTGGAAATGATTCTAAGAGTTTAAGAATGCATCCAACAACATACAGTTCCAACAGAAAGTTTGTAGCTTGAAGGTTTATCATTCGTGTCACATCAACTCCAATTAAAAAATGGCCTTCGCTTAACCCATATACTTTATAGATGCCATATCAAGCCTATTAAAGACCTATTGATCTCTCTTAGTAGGTAGAGTCTATTAGTGAAGAATGTTTCAAAAAGCATGCATATGAGATAGACAATATTTAAACTCAATGATACTTTTGGCTAAGTAATGTGTATGTGCCTATCTGAAGTGCAATAGCTCTTTCTCAAATAGAAATAATTTCCAAATTTAGTACGGTAACTAGGGTTATGATGTTATAGATGTGTTAATTTAAAAGACCAAGTCCTGAGGTATATTGATACTAATTTGACAAAGCTAACATTTGATTTCAAAATTAAAATTAGATTCCAAAAAAAAAAAGAAGAAGTTTTCTTATCACATGAGCCTTCAAGCATAAGGAAGTATGTTGCACTGTCGAACCTTAAAGTGCAAATTGGGCAAGGTAGGCTAATGAAAGAATTGTTCACAAGGTTATGAAGAAGCTGTCAATTAATATGCTGAATTATGGTTTGAAATTAATATCTCATGCATCTCTTACCATCTTGCCTGGGCCCCCACTATCCACACTTTATACATATTAAAGATAAAGCCATGGATATGACGTCTTCTGATGACCTAATACAAAGTCTCAATGACCATCTCAAAGGTACCAATGGAAGTGCTTCGGCCTATCACCTCAGTCTATGAGTCAGTATAATCGTTGTAAGTATCATTCATGCATATCATCCGTACATGCATACATGATCATATCACACTACATTCTTGTTGTCTTGTGTTACCTATCCTTTGTCACAGTGAACAGTTGATACTTTATGAAGCAAACAATAAGAAGTAGACATAGTGTCAAGGGGCATAAAAGGCTCATTACTTGAAAAAGATCCAATCACATTGCAAAAATGGAGATGCATACTTGCGCAATGAACAAGACAAAAGGGACAAAGAGAGAATGAATATGAGGGCTAAAAAATAGCCAAATTTTTACAAAGAAGAATCTAGTAAAGAATAGAACAAGTGGCTAGAAGAAAGCTAGAACTCTCAAATCAATGAAGATACAAATGATGGGTAGAAGAAAGCTAGAACTCTCAAATGAATGAAGATACAAAATAATAGAAGGTCTATCAGTCAAGCTAGAAGAGCTAAAGTCAATATAGGACAAAGGTCTATTTCCAAGAATAAAGAATCAAAATGAAGATCCATTTCTATAAAGTTTTGCAGATTTGTTGAAGCATCCAAACCTCTAGCCTATATTGGATTTGTTAAAGTATCCTAACGATGCAGTTTTGTGGATTTGATAAAATATCAAAATCTCCAGCCTATATTGGATTTGTTGACCTATCCTAACGGAGCAATTTTGTAGATTTGTTAAAGCATCCAAACCTTCAGCATATATTAAATTTGTTAAAGTATCTTAACACTGTAGACCCTTAATTTTTGACATAGTCTGGTCCAATTTTTTTATAGTCCAAAATAATTTTTGTGGTATTTTAATTAAATAATATTTATTTTTCTTTATTATTTATAATTTTTAATAAAAATAAAAAAGGTAATATTAGTAAAGTTAAAAAAATAAAAAATAAATAAAAATCGGCGACGAAAAATTTTCGTCGTCAAAAGGGAATTGGCTTGGGTCAATTCGCCGCAGGAATTTCTTGCGGTGAATTGGCTGGCCAATAGCCTAGTTCGCTTGCAATTTTTGTGCTGGCCCGTAGTAATTTTTTTGCCAGCGCAATTTTTTCTAACGTAGTTTTTTCAAAACCGAATTCTATTTAGTTTTGATTTCTTTTCCTAAATGGTTTTTATTTCCTTAGATAATTAGAATTAGGTTTGGATTTTTTTTTCCTATAAATACCACATTAAAACACTTCAAAAAGGGGCTGGATTTTGGGGAGACTGAACTTAGATCTTTCAAAAAAAAAAAAAAGAAATTAGGAACCAAACTTAGGACTCTCAAAAATTCTTTCGGCCAAAAGAAAACCCTAGCAAGCAAGGAGAAATTCAAGAGATAGCAACCAAAGGAGGCAACAAGCAATCATCTCCAAATTGCTTTGCTCAACCAAAATCAAATATGAAGCAAGCAATAACTTTGTTCAATCTCTTCAAATTTGGTGGAGCCTTCAAATGTAGGTAAATTGCTCTAACTTTAGTTTATTGAATCATTAATCATCTTCGCCTTTTAAGCCATCATCACACTGCCTGAGTTATTTAATTCTTCCTCCAATTTAGTTTAGGCAGTAGCATGAATTAATTTATACAATACTTAAGGTCTTCATTAAAGTAAATAATATAATCATTCAACACAAATCTAATTTCATAAACCCTAAGTTATTCAAACCCTAAATCGTAATTAACTTTGTTTTCAAACCTTTACAGTATCTTTTTTTTTATTCAGTGAGCTATTTTAATCTTTCAACAATAAATTGGCTTTCTATATTTGTTTCACCTAAAAATACATAAGTAGTTATTACAATCAATACTAAAAGCACACTCAACTTTGATTACGGTGAAGCATCAAATTCTAAATTCAAAATCATAATCTATAGAATCAAGATTTCAAACCATAAAACCCTAATATCTTAACTGTAAAACCCTAAAACTTGAATAGCCTTAAAAACATGTTTTTTAATTTTAAAATCCTAATTACACCTTTCTAAAAACCAAAACAACAATCTGTTTGCTTAAAACCCTAACCAAACCTATTTTTTAAATCACAGTAGCATTATTTTCATAAAAACATCTAAAACCCTAAATCTTTAAAACATCTAGTAGCTATGTTATTTCTTTAAAATATTTCTCAACTAATTAAACTAGTATATGCAAAACCCTAGTTACTAAACATAAAACCCTAGAAACCCTAATTAATGCATGAACCCCTAAAGTTAATATATTTACTATTTTATTTAAATTGGATGAGTTTTTATTATATATTTTGATTGATGTTTGATGTCTTTGATGAATGATTTATTTATGATGAATAGTTATTTACTTTTATTGATTTATTTTGATTTCAAAATATTGTAAGAGGCATGTTTCTATATTTTTGGGTACCTCATGTCATGAGCATCATGTAGTTTATTTTATTTTAAAGTTTTTGGACCAATGTAAAGGACACGTTTCCACCTTTCGGTGGATGTCCTATTTAGTTTTAGACGTGGACAATGTAAGGACATGTTTCCATCCTCGGATGGGTGTCCATTTATTTTCTTTGTTTGGACATTGCTTTGTTTTTAATATAATGATGCTTTATTTTAATTGTTGCATGTAATATAGATAATATTGTTATACTTAAGAATTTTATAATATTAAGACCTGCAAAGGAGGCCGGTTCCAATGAACCGGCCGTTGTGGGAGGTGCTAGGCCATTTCTCACCTTCCCCACACGTACCCAACTTTTCGAACCCATTAGGGGGTTGGGGATTCCTTAGGAATTGAGTCATCCACCTCTTTCTTTTTCTCGGCCTGTCCGGGTGGCGACTCTATTTTCTCCAGGCTTAGGCCTATGTTCTCTAAGGCCCCGAGCCTAAACAGTGCCGAAGTCGCAAGAACCATTCCACCGGGAGTGGGGGAGAAAATTCCCGCTCACAGTGGTGACTTCACTGGGCATAAGAGAAGTTAATTTTGTTAGTCTTTATATTATTCTATTCTTTCTCATCATGATATTATCCATTGCATCATATTAGATTGCATTGTGTGCATGAGTTAGGAAGCCCGTGTTACCCGTGTTGTGTTATGTAAGGGATACCATGCTTTCACTCAAGCTATGGAGATAGAGCATGGCATAACCACTCATAGCCTTGTACCATTTGGTATATACTTGCTATAGGAACCTAAGCCATTCAACCCAAAGACTAAAGCTTATATAATTGGGCTACTTACTTTTGTTAGGTTTTTACCCCAAATGCTTGTTGTTTGACTATGGTTAATTTATCTTAGCTTAAATCATGGCTTATTTGGTTTGTTCTTTCTCTAATATGAACTAAGTATGTTGTAAGCTCAAAATAAATTTTTCTTTAAAATCCAAAAGACCAAAGCTATTTTCAAAACTTTTCAAAATGGTCTTTGGATATAAAACTTTTCCATAAACAAATTCTTTTTCTCATGACCCAAATACTAAGCCCAAAATCCATTTTCTCAAAAATCTTTTTACAATGGGCTTAGAAACAAAATTATTTTCATCCAACCTTTTCTTACAAAGAGCTTGCAAATTATTTAGGTCAATTATGAAATACTAAAAATCAATTATGAGCCTAGTTTATACTAAGAGTTATTAATCATAGGCTTGTTTTTGGCATGAACCACTAATTACTTTTTCAAATGAGAAATCTATTTATAATAAACCTCTTAATTTAGTTTTAATCCAATATAGCATAAAAGCTAATTTAGTTGGTTGAATGGATTAAAACCTAATTAATGAGAATTATCATGGACTGATTTCCATTTTTGAAAATATAACTATTGGTTGAAACATTCGAGGGAAATATTCAAAAATAAGATACCCCAAGTTGGTATTTTGTTAACCATATTACCTAGGGAAAAGGACTCGCCTTTCGTGTGTGAAAGTTATAAGGTTGGAAGGAACGTCCTATTTATCCTTCTTTGTTTATTGTTTGTGCATACATGCATACATACATTTGCATCTCATATCATTAATCCCTTCTGAACCCTGGATTATGATAGTCCAAAAGCTTACGACAATCTGACCTATGCCAAAACTGAAGAATCTAGCAACGACTCAATCACTTGCTCACCAAAAGCAATGGAGCCTGAACAAATTCAAAGAATGGTGGATGATGCCCTTAATGCCAAGATGGAAAAAATAAAAGAGGCCCTAGCTGAGACCATGAAGAATCAATTGGCTACAATTTTAGGAAACAATGCCGAAGCATTTGCTAGCACTAAGAAGCCAAACGACAAGGGGAAGGCTAAAGTTGGCAAAGTGGTTTTTGATGATGATAAGGTGATCATTGATGACGATGACGATTGGGCTCAATACTTCCAAGATCCTCAAGACAAGAAGAAAGAACCGAAGATTATTGAAAGATCAACTATGGAGAAAACTGAAATTTTTGATGTTGAAAAGATGATTGAGATTTGGAAAAGAAATTTGAGAAGAAGCTGAAAATCGAAGAAATGTCCGAGGTTGAAAAATTATTTGAGCTAGACGAAGAAGTTCCGTACAAGTTCAAGATGCCATCCTTTGCAAAGTTTGATGAAACCAGAAATCCTCACCTCCATGTAAAGCAGTATATCACTGCTATGCAGTCTTCCCGAGCTACTAAGGCTCAAACTCTAAGGTACTTTATGCTCTCATTGGATCCTGTTATCCAAAACTAGTTCAATACCTTAGATGATGGCACACAAAAGAGTTGGGATATGCTATACAAGGCCTTCATCCAACAATATTGATACAATGTTGAGATGGAAGTTACCTTAATGGAAGTTGAGTCCATTAGACAAAGGCCAAATGAGAATTTTGTGGACTATGTGAAAAGATGGAGAAATAAGGCTACTTTGCTCAAGAAGAGGCCCGATGAATCTGATCAAATAAAGATGATTGTGAGAGGGGTGTTGCCTAATCTTCGTGAAAGGATGTCTCATACACTCATCCATGATTTCAAAGATCTTCTCTAAGCTGGTCTGCAAATTGAAGAATGGGAAAGAGAAGAACCATTTTTCAACAAGAAGAAATGAGAAAGGAAACTACCAGTCTGGTAACCAAGGCATGCAAAAGGCAGTTGGTGTTAATGCTACTAGCCAAGGAACAAGAAGGAGGTTTTTAGAATTGGGAAAACCGCTGTCTTGGGTTCTCAATAAGCTACAAAAGAAGGGATTGTTACAACCCTTAAATCCTCGTCCTTTGCCTAACCCTCTCCCACTTAATTTTGACACTAAGGCATTTTGTCAATTTCATCAAATGCAAGGACATGACATGGATAAATGTGTGAGGTTGAGGAATGAGATCCAAAATTTGATTGATAGTGGAAAGCTACCTGAGCCCAACAAGCCGAACACCAAAGACAATCCATGACCAAGGTTTAATAGAGTACCACCACCAGAAACCTTCATGATTGGAGGAGGTTTGCATGAAAGTTTTGCCATGTCTTCTTTCCAAGATGTGGGTGGAGAAGCAACCAAAGAAGAAGAGGTATTTAGCGAAATTGAACAAGCTATGGTGGGTAAGGAAGTAGCAATTTGTGTTTTGAATGGGTTTTGGGATTCAAGTGATAGTTATGACAATCTTGTACCCAAGAAGGAGAAATGGACCTGGTCCGAGCCCGAAGAAGATGAAGTAATAAACACTAGATCCGGTAAGCCTTATGCAAGGCCACCGCCTAAGGAGGTAGAAGTTAATAAAGGAAGGAAGCTAAAGTAGGGAACAAAGAAGAGGAAGATGATACCGTGCTCAAGCAATTGAAAAGAACCCAAGCAAGTGTTAGCATTTGGGATTTATTGGCTACTTCTAAAAAGCAAAGAGAAACTATGGCCAAGGCCTTGGTCGGCATGCCAATTTCCACCTCCATAACACCGGAGGAGCTAATCAACTTTATAAAACTTGAAGGAGTAATGAAATGTGAAGATATTCAAGAGAAGAGCGAAGTTAATATGGGAGCGGTATCTTTCTCAGATGTGGATTTACCGGAAGAGGGGAGAGATTACATCTGCCCTCTCTTTATCAAAGTGGAAATCAAAGGAAAAAGGACTTCATGTGTAATGGTTGATGATGGGTCTGCCATAAATGTTTGTCCACTTAAAATATTTCCAAAGCTAGCCATGTCAATAAGGGATCTAAACCCAACTGAGGTAACCATTCGGGCTTATGACAACACCAAGAGACATGCCGAAGGAACTTTCAAAGCTGCTGTCAAGGTTGGTCAAATTGAATCTATTGTTGAATTTGTTGTTTCAGACATACCAGTTACCTTTGCCTTACTCTTGGGATGACCATGGTTTCATCCTCTTGGTGGAGTTCCTTCCACCCTTCATCAAATGATCAAGTTCCCTAACGGAGATGAGACAGTGGTCATCGAGGCCAAAGATAATGAGGTTGTTAATGCTCTAATGGTGGAGAGGCCTCTCAATGGTTTCCAAGTAGCTGTGATTTTTGATGATGAAGTAGTAGACTCTAAGGTCTTGAACATGATGAAGAACATGAGCTACCTTCCCAGACCTGGTCTTGGAAAGGGCAAGGCTGGTTTGAAAAAGCTTCCAGATTTCAAAACTCAAACTTCCAAGAAAGGGTTGGGATATGATGAATCCAAAAAAGATGTCCAGCCAAAGAAGAATGAGAAAATGAGCTTCCCGCCACTAGAAAAAATCTTTGTCAAAGCCCCAGACATGGGACTACTCTAAGGAAAGCCAGAGCCAATCGTGTTTATGGGAAAGTTGATCTCGAATTTTGAAATTTTTGCTAATGTTGCTGAGCTAGTGGAGCAAGTGAAGAAAGAGCTCACCCTGCCAGCCAACAAGGAGCCCAATCCAGAAGAAAAGAAGGAAGTTATCCTGAAAGTTGAGAAGACTGCGGAGGAGATTACTGCTCTGGTTGAAGAGAAGTTTGAAGATATCCTGCCTTATGATTTTGAGAACAATGATTTTGATTTTAATTTTAATTTGTCTGCTTTGTATGAGGATGATGATGTTTTCTTTTCCAAGATGAATGTAATAAAGTCTGATTTTGCTTACTTGTGTGATGTTTCTCCTGATGGTTGCATACATTCAAATAGTGGTTACATGAGCATCTTTAATATTAACTTTATTGATACACAATCATTAAATTTGGGAACGACCAAAAATCCTAAAAACATTAGCATTGCATCTGACCTTACTCCTGATGAGAGAGAGAGATTTGAAAAAATATTCAAAAAATATGAAGAAGTATTTGCTTGGACTTATAAGGATATGCCTGGAATAGATCGAGACATAGCCGAACATCTTATTCCTACTTACACTCACATGAAACCTGTCAAACAAAAGCATAGGCATTTGAGGCCGGAATGGGCTGAATTGGTTAAAGAAGAGGTCATTAAATAAATACAAGTAAAGTTCCTTGAAGTGATAGAATATCCAGATTGGCTAGCCAACATAGTACCCATGCCAAAGAAAGATGGAAGAATAAGGGTCTGTGTGGACTATAGAGATTTAAACAAGGCTTCCCCTAAAGATGATTTTCTTTTACCCTATATAGATGTCCTCATTGATAGGGCAGCCTCTAGCGTGCTACATTCATTTGTAGATGGATTTTCTAGATACAACCAAGTATTAATGGCCCAAGAGGATAAGGCCAAAACTGTTTTCATTACTACATGGGGTATATTTTGTTATAGAGTGATGTCGTTCGGATTAAAGAATGCTGGAGCAACCTACCAAAAGATGGCCACCACATTATTTCATGACATGATGCACAAAGAAGTGGAAGTATATGTTGATGATATAATGGTGAAATCAGATACAAGGGAACAACACTTCAAAATTTAGAATTATTCTTCGATAGAGCATTGAAATATAAGCTAAGTTTAAACCTAAAGAAGTGTGTGTTTGGACTTACCTAAGGAAAATTGTTGGGACATGTGATTGGTCCAAATGGCATTGAGATTGACCCTAACAAAGTTAAAGCAATTAGGGATATGCCAGCTGTAACACCCCATCTTAGCCTACGTTTATAGACCAAGATGGACTGTTATCTCAAGGTGATTGTGTCTTAATATTTTACTTAGCAAATTTTAAGTGCAGATTTTTTTTATAGAAATTTTGTTATAACCTCCCCTAAAAATGGAGGTCCCAAGTGTCGACAAAACTGATTTTTCTTATTTTTGAAAAATATTTTATTTCATAATTCAACTCAAGCACACTCCCAATAATCCACCCTTATAACCTCAACTACAATCCTGCAAGAAAATTTCACACTTCTATATCATTTCTAAAGATTACATATCATTTGCTAAGTTTCATTACCATACCACTGTTTATTCTCTTGTTACATACACCATAATACTTAATATGTTAACAAACCTTTACAATAGATATAACGTACATGCCATACTACTATTTTATGTCAAAAGTCCTATCCCAATCACCGTCGAGCTGATGCGAGCCGCTGCAGAAATGCTGATCTTCTATCCACTACCTGCGAGTTAGACATATAACTCGCTGAGCAACTTATTGACCAGTGGGTACTTTAACCATTGCCGAATATAAATAGTGCAAGGAAGGTTGTTGAAACACATATAAAAGTAGAATACTGCATAATTAAACTATTTCCATATAATGAATTAAGTTAAGATTCACATTCTGTATGTAAACAACATGTAATATAACTTTATTATAATTACGAGTTAATCCGCTCCACTAGGTAATTATGAATACACCGATCTCGAAATGAGGCCTCATATAGAGTTACGCGTGGTCTTGACCTCACACGAATAATTGCCATGGTCTTGGTCTCACACGATATAGAATATACAAGATAACTGCATAGTCTTGGTCTCACACGACTAATTGCCATGATCTTGACCTCACACGATATAACTGCGTGGTCTTGGTCTCACACGACTAGTTGCCATGATCTTGACCTCACACGATATAACCGCGCGCGCGTAAGTAATATCCTGACCGAAGTCGTTAAGACAGTACTACCGGTAGGATGGCATGCCAAACCCCCATTCCAGACCGGTTTTACCCATTTACCGAGTAGAGCATAAATAACATTTCATATATACCTATTCACTTCGTATATATACCACATATTCTCCATGTATATACAATATATATTTACACAAAGATCACATATACTCACGTATGTTTCATATGTATTCACATATTTTCCATCTTAATTTATTCTTCATATCATAATTAAACTCAATACCAAAAATAAAATGATAAAACACCCACACCAAGTTTTTGACCAAGTTAATAATGAAAAATTTCCATATGAACAATAAACTCTGGTTCTTGACCCAACTTGATCCTTGTTTAGAAAATTTGTATAAAATAATCTACTTGGCTAAAAACTCTAAAGTTTTTACAGAATTTATTTTTACATCTTAAAATCATTCCTTTAAAATTTCAGATCAAACTGGACACAAAATCTTGGTCAAGTAGTTCACCCAACCTGACTGCTCCAGTTGCCCTGCATCCTGGCAGCAGGTCTGAATTTTATAAATTCCGTAAATTAAATTCAATCAATGTGGTTCCAAATTATTTTTCTCAAATACTAGACGTATTAAACAACAACATATCCAAATTTCAACTCAAGATAATTTTTATATATTTAATTAAAAACCATACAAGTCACAGCATTTTACTAATTGTAAAACAGAAAAATTTCAAAAGGAGTTCCATGGTTAAAGTACCAAACCTTTCTCTTTTAATTCCCTTTTGCTTTTCCTTCTTCTGCTTCCTTAATCTTTGTTTTTCCTTCAAGATATTCAAGAACACAACCTTAAATATAAACCTTAGAAATTTAAAATAATAAGTTATTCTCCATTTCTTTTCAACCGAAACCCTAATCCAACCTTATTAAACTTTATACATCTTGATTCTTCTATTTAATCAATTAATCTCATCACTTACTTAAAATTTTTTCCAATTCCATATAACGACTCTAATCTCCAATCTCCCAATAAATATATAAATACCTAAAATTAATACTAAAATTAAAGTCTACATACTTGAAAACCTTAAAACTTACCTTGAAAATCAAACTTGGAAAAACTTGGAAGTCCTTTGGTATTTCCTATTGTGGCCGAAATTTGTAAGTGGAAAAGAGAGGGTTTGTTCTTCATTTCATGATATATATATATATATGAGAAATGATGATCACCTTATGTGTTGGATAAATCCTTTAAAACCACTTGTCCACCTTTCTCTTTCTTCATTTAATACTCATGCTAAATGGTTACTTTTGATTGGCCAACAAGAGATTTTTATAGTTTTCTTTCCCATTACTTCTTCCCACTTGTCCCTCTTCCTATTGGATACCCTAAAGTTGTCCCGTGTTACCCATACGGTCCCGACACGAAACCGGGCCCACTTTACGTTCCGGCGATTAATCGATCATATCTTTTAAACCGTATAGTTCCACGAGTCAAACTACATATAGTTTTGATCCTCTCAACCTCTACTTTCTATTTATAAGGTCTATTTTAGGTTTCCAAGCCGTTTTGAAAAATTACCAATAAACCCTTGACTTTTTACAAAATTCCCTTTAGGTCCTTTCTTTGCTCGGGTTTTGCCCGGGTTCCGTTTCTACTGACGATCGTTTCATATTCAACCCCTCGACGTCCTCTACTTACTCTTATGTTTATTTTCTACTTTGGATTCTTGTATAAATCTTAATAAAAATGACCAAAATGCCCCTAGTCTACATGTCTTCATTTCTCTTTAACGGGGCATTTTCTGGAAAAACCGTTACGCGTAGTTGTGACCCGATTTTTCTCTAATTTCCATTTTTAGAATCTGTTATGTGCACTATTAAGAACCTCCGATACAACTTTTGGAAATTACTCTTAGGTCCTTAGCCTTTAAAAAATTACCTTTAGGTCCCGTCGACTTCACGAGCCTCCTTCGCACACCAATTTTGTTTTTGACTATCTCGAGCCTCTATTTGACCACTTATTTATATCCTTCTTGCCTAATACTTGACTATCTAAATTTTGGGATGTGACAGTTCTACCTCCCTTAATTTAAGTTTCACCCCGAAACTTGTTTGTTCATACATGTGAATACATTATTCATATAACTAATAACAGTCATACATATATATATATATGCTTAAAACATAAATTTTAAATTTAAATACCTTCCTTTTCTTCTTTTGTTTTATTCTTCTCCGCCCTCATATAATATACTCTAGTTGGTGCTCTTGATTTGGGGCGATCTACCGATTCCGAATACGTTTCTGCTTGGTTGTTACTACTTGCTCTACCTCTGCCTCTGCCTCTGCCTGTAACTCTACTTCCAATTACAGATGATTGTTCCTGTGCAATGGGTACTGTTATAACTTTCTTTGGGCAATCCCTTCTCAAATGGCCCTTTTCACCACAGCCCCAACATACTCCATTTATTGCAAACCAACAATCTCCAAAATGTTTCTTTCCACAAATTTCACAGGTTAGATTTCCACTCTATTAGTTCCTGCCGAACTCACCATGGGTGCAGTTGAATAACCCGACCTTTGTAATGTTCCCTGGCTTTGTATTTGTCTTAGGGGTCCAGAAAATCCACCCCTAGATTTCTTACTAGCAGGCTGATAACTACTTGGGGTGCTCTGAACCTGTTCCCTTTTTTGCTGGATTTTCTGTTGACTACTCTTCAGATTCACTTGTACCTTCTCAACATCTAGTGCTTTTGCTACTAATCTTGAAAATTCAGTATTCTCCAGCACTACTAATTGGATCTTAATTTCATCATTAAGTCCTTCCAAAAATTTCTCACATCGTTCAGCTTCAGTTTCTATTAACTTCCTCCCATATTTACTGAGGCGCGTAAATTCTTTCTCATACTCTAATACCATCATTCTACCTTGCTTCAAATGGATGAACTCATTGCGCCTTGCAGCTAAATATACATCAGTGATATATCTCTTTTTGAAATCGCTCCTGAAAAATTCCCAAGTCCTTTGTTCCAGTGGAACCCGTTGCTGAGTGGTATCCCACCATATGTATGCCTCCTCCGTCAGGAGTGACGTAGCACAAATTACTCTTTCTTCCGGAGTGCATCGAAGTTGGTCAAGAACTCTAATGATACTATCTAACCAATATTCCGCTTCCTCAGATCCCTCTTCATGACCAGCCTTAAATTCTTTTGCCCCATATTTCCTCAGCTTCTCAATCAGGGGTTTCCTATCCCCCTCAGCAGCAGGGCTCCTTCAGGCCATTTGTTGGAATGCTGCTGCTATCTGCCTAAGGTAAGTTTCCAGACCGGGTACTTTGGCTGCTGCTGGCCCTAGTCCTAGTCCATGGGCTTCCTCAACACCTATTGGTGCGGATGCTTGGGATTCTGTCTCCTGTTCCATAGCTTGTTGCGAATCTAGAGACATCCTACAATATAAAAATGATCAGCAGTCTGCACAGCTCGACATATAACCTTTTTCCTATATGGCATGTGTATCTACCTACTCATCATATAACTTTCTCCTTACGTTATCTTACGTGGCACACATAGTTACTTACTTACTACCTATCTCCCATAATCGACTAAACCTGGCTCTGATACCACTAAATGTAACACCCCATCTTAGCCTACGTTTATAGACCAAGATGGACTGTTATCTCAAGGTGATTGTGTGCTAATATTTTACTTAGCAAATTTTAAGAGCAGATTTTTTTTTCAGAAATTTTGCCATAACCTCCCCTAAAAATGGAGGTCCCAAGTGTCGACAAAACTGATTTTTCTTATTTTTGAAAAATATTTTATTTCACAATTCAACTCAAGCACACTCCCAATAATCCACCCTTATAACCTCAACTACAATCCTGCAAGAAAAGTTCACACTTCTATATCATTTCTCAAGATTACATATCATTTGCTAAGTTTCATTACCATACCATTGTTTATTCTCTTGTTACATACACCATAATACTTAATATGTTAACAAACCTTTACAATAGATATAACGTACATGCCATACTACTATTTTATGTCAAAAGTCCTATCCTAATCACCGTCGAGCTGATGCGAGCCGCTGCAGAAATGCTGATCTTCTATCCACTACCTGTGAGTTAGACATATAACTCGCTGAGCAACTTATTGCCCAGTGGGTACTTTAACCATTGCCAAATATAAATAGTGCAAGGAAGGTTGTTGAAACACATATAAAAGTAGAATACTGCATAATTAAACTATTTCCATACAATGAATTAAGTTAAGATTCACATTCTGTATGTAAACAACAGGTAATATAACTTTATTATAATTACGAGTTAATCTGCTCCACTAGGTAATTATGAATACACCGATCTCGAAATGAGGCCTCATATAGAGTTACGCGTGGTCTTGACCTCACACAAATAATTGCCATGGTCTTGGTCTCACACGATATAGAATATACAAGATAACTGCGTAGTCTTGGTCTCACACAACTAATTGCCATGATCTTGACCTCACACGATATAACTGCGTGGTCTTGGTCTCACACGACTAGTTGCCATGATCTTGACCTCACACGATATAACTGCGCGCGCGTAAGTAATATCCCGACCGAAGTCGTTAAGACAGTACTGCCGGTAGGATGGCATGCCAAACCCCCATTCTAGACCGGTTTTACCCATTTACCGAGTAGAGCATAAATAACATTTCATATATACCTATTCACTTCGTATATATACCACATATTCTCCATGTATATACAATATATATTTACACAAATATCATATATATACTCACATATGTTTCACATGTATTCACATATTTTCCATCTTAATTTATTCTTCATATCATAATTAAACTCAATACCAAAAATAAAATGATAAAACACCCACACCAAGTTTTTGACCAAGTTAATAATGAAAAATTTCCATATGAACAATAAACTCTGGTTCTTGACCCAACTTGATCCTTGTTTTAGAAAATTTGTATAAAATAATCCACTTGGCTAAAAACTCTAAAGTTTTTACAGAATTTAGTTTTACATCTTAAAATCATTCCTTTAAAATTTCAGATCAAACTGTACTCAAAATCTTTGTCAAGTAGTTCACCCAACCTGACTGCTCCAGTTGCCCTGCATCCTGGCAGCAGGTCTGAATTTTATGAATTCCGTAAATTAAATTCAATCAATGTGGTTCCAAATTATTTTTCTCAAATACTAGACTTATTAAAAAACAACATATCCAAATTTCAACTCAAGATAATTTTTCTATATTTAATTAAAATTCATACAATTTTCAGCATTTTACTAATTGTAAAACAGAAAAATTTCAAAAGGAGTTCCATGGTTAAAGTACCAAACCTTGCTCTTTTAATTCCCTTTTGCTTTTCCTTCTTCTCCTTCCTTAATCTTTGTTTGTCCTTCAAGATATTCAAGAACACAACCTTAAATATAAACCTTAGAAATTTAAAATAATAAGTTATTCTCCATTTCTTTTCAACCGAAACCCTAATCCAACCTTATTAAACTTTATACATCTTGATTCTTCCATTTAATCAATTAATCTCATCACTTACTTAAAATTTTTTCCAATTCCACATAACGACTCTAATCTCCAATCTCCCAATAAATATATAAATACCTAAAATTGATACTAAAATTAAAGTCTACATACTTGAAAACCTTAAAACTTACCTTGAAAATCAAACTTGGAAAAACTTGGAAGTCCTTTGGTATTTCCTATTGTGGCCAAAATTTGTAAGTGGAAAAGAGAGGGTTTGTTCTTCATTTCATGATATATATATATGAGAAATGATGATCACCTTATGTGTTGGATAAATCCTTTAAGACCACTTGTCCACCTTTCTCTTTCTTCATTTAATACTCATGCTAAATGGTTACTTTTGATTGGCCAACAAGAGATTTTTATAGTTTTCTTTCCCATTACTTCTTCCCACATGTCCCTCTTCCTATTGGATACCCTAAAGTTGTCCCGTGTTACCCATACGGTCCCGACACGAAACCGGTCCCACTTTACGTTCCGGCGATTAATCGATCATATCTTTTAAACCGTACAGTTCCACGAGTCAAACTACATATAGTTTTGATCCTCTCGACCTCTACTTTCTATTTATAAGGTCTATTTTAGGTTTCCAAGCCGTTTTGAAAAATTACCAATAAGCCCTTGACTTTTTAGAAAATTCCCTTTAGGTCCTTTCTTTACTCGGGTTTTGCCCGAGTTCCGTTTCTACTGACGATCGTTTCATATTCAACCCCTCGACGTCCTCTACTTACTCTTATGTTTATTTTCTACTTTGGATTCATGTATAAATCTTAATAGAAATGACCAAAATGCCCCTAGTCTACATGTCTTCATTTCTCTTTAATGGGGCGTTTTCTGGAAAAACTGTTACGCGTAGTTGTGACCCGATTTTTCTCTAATTTCCATTTTTAGAATCTGTTATGTGCACTATTAAGAACCTCCGATACAACTTTTGAAAATTACTCTTAGGTCCTTAGCCTTTAAAAAATTACCTTTAGGTCCCGTCGACTTCACGGGCCTCCTTCGCACACCAATTTTGTTTTTGACTATCTCGAGCCTCTGTTTGACCACTTATTTATATCCTTCTTGCCTAATACTCGACTATCTAAATTTTGGGATGTGACACCAGCCCCTAAGACGGAGAGAGAAGTTCGGGGATTCATTAGTAAATTACAATACATTAGCAGGTTTATAGCAAAGCTTACTACAATTTGTGAGCCTATCTTCAAGTTGCTTAAAAAGAATCAGTCGGTCCTGTGGAATGAAGAGTGTCAAAAGGCCTTTGAGTGAATAAAAGAGTATTTACTGAATCCACCTATTTTGAAACCACCTAAACTCGGTAAACTCCTATTACTATACTTAGCAGTAGAAGAAGAGTCAGCAGGAGCTATGCTAGCCCAAGCAGATGAGTCAAGGATTGACCACGCAGTCTACTATTTGAGTAGAAAGCTCCTACCTTATGAAATTAAGTATAGTATCATTGAAAAGACCTGTATAGCTATGGTTTGGTTTTTTAAGAAGTTGCGGCATTACTTTCAATTTTATAGTGTGCAAGCAATTTCCAAGTTGGATCCAATGAAGTACTTAAGGGAGACACCCTCTTTGATTGGGAAGTATGGGCGATGGTCGATAATATTGTAAGAATTTGAGATTGAGTATGTAACCAGGAAAACAATCAAAGGTAGAGCAGTGGCAGAATTCCTAGCCCAACAACCATTACAGGATAACAAAGAGGTAGTCTTGGAATTTTCGGATGAACATTTAGAGGCCATTGAAGTACAAGGATGTTAAATGTATTTTAATAGAGCAGTGAATAGGAAAGGAGTAGGTTTGGGAGTCATACTAGAATTGCCTGAAGGGGAACTTATCCCTTTAGCCAAAAAATTTAAATTCAGGGCAACCAATAATATGGTGGAGTATGAAGCATGTATCTTTGGTTTAGAAACCTAATGATTATGAAGGTGGATAAGGTGGAAGTTTATGGTGATTCATTGCTAGTAGTATCCCAAGTAAATGGAGAATGGGAGTTGAAAGAAGAGAAATTAAAACCATACCACCATTACTTGACCATGATGAAGAAGAACTTTGAGGAGTGCAGGTTTATACACCTACCAAGAGAAGAAAACCAGATGGCTGATGCCCTAGCCACATTGGCTTCGATATGGGAAAATCCTGTCAACTTGTTCCTCAAGCCTTTGATTTTGACCAGTTCATCAACTCTTGCTTTGAATATGAGGCAATCATAAAAACTGATACAGACCATGATGCGTGGTATGATACTATAAGATGATTTTTAGAGGAAAGGAAATACCCACTGGGGGCAACAAAGAAAGAAAGAAGAGCCATAAGGCTATGGTCCTTGCAATACATCACCTTCCATGGAGAGTTATATCAAAGATGGCTTGATAATGTGCACTTGAGGTGCTTGAGGATTCCTAAACTGGAGCATATCATGTCAGAAATACACGTGGGAAGTTGCGGTCCAAGCATGAGTGGTTTAGCCCTAGTTAAAAAGATAATTCAATAAGGTTACTACTGGTTGACCGTGGAGAGAGATTGTATTGAGTTTGTAAAGAAGTGCCAACAATGTTTGATGTATGGTAATTTGAATCACATGCCTCCTGAAGAATTGCATTTTATGTCTTCACCCTAGCCCTTTGCCACTTGGGGTATCGACATTACAGGAGAGATATATCTGACAGCCTCAAATGGTCATCGTTTTATTTATTATTTTTCAAAATGGGTTAAAGCCGAATCCTTCAACAAACTGGGGGCAAGTCAAATGGCTAGATTTATTGAAAAGAACCTCATATGTAGGTTTCAAGGAGTAGTTAAGGACTTATTCTTGAAGTACCAAATACATCATCACCTATCCTCTCCTTATAGACCAAAGGCTAATGGTGCAGCAGAAGCAGCAAACAAGACAATTAAGCAAATTCTGCCCAAGATGACCAAGACATATAGGGATTGGTCGGAGATGCTTCCTTTTTCTTTATGGCGATATAGAACAAGCATGTGAACACCGACTAGAATGACACCATTCTCTTTGGTTTACGGGATGGAAGTAGTGTTGCCAATTGAAATTGAGATCAAATCATTAAGAGTGGTCTTGGAAGCTGAAATTGACTTATATATATTTTGTATATCTACATATATATATCATATACACATTTTCCTTTTTCACTTAATTATATGTATATACTTTTAAATCATTTAATTAATTTTCAAAAATTAATATTTAGAAAATTTTGGGATATTACAATCCTCGCCCTATAAAAATAAATTTCATCCTCGAAATTACCTACTCTCAAGTCTGGAACAACTGGGGATACTAATTCCGCATCATCTACCTTGTCTCCCATGTTGCCTCCTCAGTGACATGATTCTTCCAAAGAACTTTCACAAGTGGCACCTTCTTATTTCTCAACTCTTTCACTTCACGTGCCAAAATAGCTACTGGTTCTTCCTCATAAGTCAGATCTGGACCCACCTCAATTGACTCTACAGATAGAATGTGGGATGGGTCTAACCTATGCCTCTGAAGCATAGAGACATGGAAGACATTGTGAATTTAATCCAACTCAGGCGGTAAAGCAAGTCTATAGGCCACTGGTCCAACTCTCTCTAGTACCTCATTAGGTCCTATGAAATGAGGATCAACTTCCCTTTGCGACCAAATCTCAAAATTTTCTTCCAAGGTGACACTTTCAAAAACACTTTATCTCCTACGCTGAACTCTATGTCTCTTCTTTTTAAATCTGAATATGATTTCTATCGGTCTGAGGCTGCTTTCAGACAATTCCTAATCACCTTTACTTTCTCTTCAATTTCCTTAATCAAATTGGGACCAATCAACTTACCTTCTCCAACCTCATCCCAACATAGAGGTGTCCTGCATCTCCTACCATATAATGCCTCATAAGGTGCCATTCCAATACTGGACTAATGATTATTGTTATAAGAAAACTCAATCAGTGGTAAGAATCTATCCCAGCTCCCAGTGAAATTAATGATACAACTTCTCAACATGTCTTCTAAAATCTGTATCACTCTCTCTGACTACCCATCTGTCTGATGATGGAAAGCAGTGCTAAAATGTAATGGAGAGCTCAAAGCATCTTTGAGCGGGGATTTTTGCCCCCACTCCGGTGGAATGGTTCTTGCTACTTCGGCACTGTTTAGGCTTGGGGCCTTAGAGAACATGGACCTAGGTTCGAAGAAAATGGAGTCGCCACCCGGATGGGCCGAAAAAAAGAAAGGGGTGGATGACTTGATTCCTAAGGATTCCCCAACCCCCTAATAGGTGAGAAATGGCCCAGCACCCCCACAAGGCCGGTTCATTGGAATCGACCTCCTTTACAGGTCTTAATATTATAAAATTCTTAAATATAACAATATTATCCATATTACACACAACAATTAAAATAAAGCATCGATATATTAAAAATCAAAATAATATCCAAACAAAGCAAATAAATGGACACCCATCCGAAGATGGAAACATGTCCTTACATCCCATGCCTAAATAGGACACCCACCAAAAGGTAGAAACATGCCCTTTACATTGGTCTAAAATATAAAAGCAATTTAAATTACATGATATTTAACTAATGAGGTACCCACCAAGTGGAAACATACCTCTTGCAATATTTGGAAATCTAAATAAATCGATAAAAGTAAATAAACATTCATCATAAATAAATCATTCATCAAAGATATTAAACATTAATATAATGTAAATATCCGTCCATGATAAACTAAATAAACCAAGCATTGAACTTAAATAAATTTAAGCATATAAAATAAATCAAAGCATAATCAAATATAAAACTGAATAAAGCAAAGAAAGATTCAAATTAGGGCTACTGTTTCTATTTAAGATTCTTTATTTAATGTGTAGGGTTTTGGAATTTATTGGTTTAGGCTACTGTAAGTTTTAAGGGAATTGAAATGGATGAAAGCTTTATAATTTAAGAGATTGATGAGGTTCTTTGATTAACAAAATTAGGGTTTGAGTGGCAAAATCATGAAATTAGGAAAATTTAAGTTTTAGATTAATTGGTTTTGGGTTTACTATTTGTATTTTGAATAATCATAATAATGGAAGTAAAACATGAAGATTTATAATGCATAAATAAATAATGACCCAAACCCATACGGCGGTCTCGCTAGCCGGTTAGCGGGCGGTTGTCAAGGGGGGTATTGACTTTTGGAATAGAGTTTAGGATTTCGGGAATTAATAAAACAATTTAGTGTTTTTGGTGTTTTGGAAAATATATTTGGTTTTAAGATTTGTGAAAACAATTTAGAGTTTTATAAAGTTTTTGGGAATAAGCAAAATGATTTAAGGTTTTTAGAAATAGAAAAGTATGTTTTTAGGGTTTTTAAAAATAAAAGGATCAATTTAGGGTTTTAAAGTTTTGAAGAAACAGGCTGAATGATTTAAGGTTTTTGAAAAACAATAGAAACGAATTAAGATTTTTAAGGTATTTAGAAATAGAGGAAATCACTTATGGTTTCTGGAAACAAAGATCAATTTATTACATCTTCAAAGATTGAAGTTTTAAGTGTATAATCTTTTGAATCAAATAAAGAATGAAGCTACTGTAAGAAACAAAAAGAAATTAAGAATTCAAACCTTCGTTCGTTGGTTCCACCAAAAATTGCTTCTTGGATGAACAAGGTCAAAGGCAAGGTTGCTTCCTTTGATAGCTTGAATGCTTGCTTGCCTCTTCTCTTCTAAGAAGTCCAATCAATTTGTAAAGTCCCAGTTCCAAATTCCAAGTCTTTCTAAAGTTTGATTCCTTTTCAAGAATTCCTCTCAAATTTTCCTCCCAATTTTTGATACCCTTCTGTGTTGTTTTTAGTCCTTATTTATAGAAGATTTTGATGATTAATTTCACTTGTTCACGGAATCTAATATTAATTAAGAAAAGGAAACCGAAACCGAATTGAATTTGGTTTCAGAAAAATTTGCGTCGGAAAAATTTCGCAGGCAAAAAAAAAACTGCTGCAGAAAAATTGCGCTGGTGAAAAAGCTGCCGTAGGGGGTAGCGGGCTGCGGCGGGTGAAATTGCCTGAGGGCGAAATGGCCAAACCATTTTGCCCGCAGAAATAATCTGCAGGCAAAATGGCTTTCGCCACCCTCTTTTCGGCCACGAAATTTTTTGTCGCGATTTTCCGTCGTCGATTTTTATTTTTATTTATTTGTTTATTTTTATTATTTTTTATTAATAAAAATTAGATACTAAAGCAAATATTATTTAACAAAAATTGTTTTGGACTAATTAAAATATATTGGGCAACACAAAAATTACTTTGGACTAATTAAAATATATTGGACCCGACTGGGTAAAAAATTAAAGGTCTACAGCATCCTGCAAACTTCTCCATAATCTCGATGTAAATTGGGGATCTCGATCAGATATCAAAGAAATTGGAACTCCATGTAATCTCACTATCTCACTAATATAAAGCTCAGCCAAGCTCTCAAGAGAAAAATCCATCCGAACTGGAAGAAAATGAGCAGCCTTCGTCATCTGATCAACTATTACCCAAAATGCATCATGCTTCTTCTGAGTCAAAGGCAATCCAATACAATTTTTTGAATTCTCTCATCTGCCAACTGAGCCTCCCTAATATGATCCAACAAGACTGGCCTCAACTGCAACTGAGCCATCAAAGCACCATCATTACAAGACTCAAATCTAACATGCAATGCTCTCAACTCAATAAGCAACGAGAGCAAATAAGCAGTCAAAGCTGCCAAAGACTTCTGACTCAAGGCATCAGCAACAACAATTACCTTGCCAGGATGATAATCAATAAAACAATCATAGTCTTTAATCAACTCTAACCACCATCTCTGTCTAAGATTCAGCTCTCTCTGAACACCCTGATATTTCAAGCTCTTGTGATTCGTATAAATGAAACACTTCTCCCCATACAAGTAATGTCGCCAAATCTTCAAAGTAAAAACTATAGCTACTAACTAAAAATCATGCGTTGGGTAATTCAACTCATACAGCTTCAACTATCGAGAGGCATAAGCAATGATTCTACCTAACTTCAGCATAACACAACCTCAACCACTATGTGAAGTATCACTGTAAATCACATAAGGTTTATCTTCCACAGGCAGAGTAATTACAGGAGCCTGAGTCAACATCTCCCTCAGCTACTCAAAACTCACCTGACACTTATCTGTCCACACAAATCTAACTCCCTTTCGAAGTAATCTGGTGAGTGAAGTAGCTATCACAGAAAAACCTTTCACAAACAGTCGATAATAACCTACCAAACCCAGAAAACTTCTAACCTCTGTCACAGTCTTCGATGGACTCCAATTCAAAATAGCCTCAACATACTCGGATAAACTCTAATACCCTGTATCAAAACTGTAATATCCTCATGTATGCCTTAGAAGTTTTGATTATGTTGTTGTTGTAAGTTGGATTGAATGTATATGTTATGTGAAGAGAAAAGAAATGAGAAGAGAAGGTTTATGTATATGTGTTTTGGGAAAGAAAAGAGGGTTTAGAGAGAGGTGTATATGTTGATTATATGGTAATATATATAACATATAAGTTGGTCAAAAGGGAGAGTCAATGCAAGAAGATATTTTCATTTATGATATGTGAAATTACTATAAAGGACATGTGAGTTAAAAGAGAGCTAAAGTAAATGGTTAAGGGCATTGAGGTAATTCTCTTTTGGAAATCTCTTGGTGGAGATTAAAAGAAGGAAAGAAAGGTTGACTTGTTATTTTCTTTTCTTTGCTTGAAGTGGTGGCCGGCTATCCAAAGAGAAGAGAGAGCAATTGAAGTGTTTTGGTTTCTAACATCAAGATTGAAGGGAGAATCAAGGAATTAAGTTGAAGATTTGTGGAATTCAACAACTTTGGTAAGTTCTTTTCCTTGATTTCTTCTATTCTTGTGAAGTGGTGTTTTAAGTGAATTAGGGTTTGTTGATTTGATGATTAAATGTGTTTGTGATGTGTTTATAAGTTTTAAAATGGATTGTAAGTTATAAGATTGAATTGGTGTTGGTTTGGTTTGAATATGGTAAGTTAAGTGGAAGATCAAGAGTGGAATTTGGTTTTAGGGTTTTGAGATGGTTTGTGTTTAAAATGTAATGTTAATGTGTTGTTTAAGTGATTAATGTGATGAATATATTTGATATGTGTTAACAACATTGACTAGAACCAATTGAATGAGATTATTGTTGTGCAAAAAGTGTGAAAATGCAAGTGAAAGAGCTTTGGCCAAATTAGGGTTTGTGTTCTTGAGTGACACGGCCATAAGCAAGATGAGACACGGCCAAGACTTATTATTTTTGAGAAACACGGCCAACTCTAGAGAATTTTGGCCGTGTTGGATAGGTTTTGGGGTGACACGGCCACTGGCTTGGCCGTGTCCCTTGAATGTGTTTGCTACTGCCTGAGTTGTGTTGAGAGACACGGCCGTGTCCTTGCCCGTGTCTGCCTCGGGAAGTTTTGGTCTTGAGAGACACGGCCACAAGCTTGGCCGTGTCCCTTGGGTGTGTTTGCTACTGTGATGGTTTTTGGTTCTTCATGCATTGTTTGATTCTTTAAAAGTCTTTTGTTCCTAAACATTTTATATACACTCTAAATACTTTGTAATCAAAGAATGACCTAAACAAATGTATGTGGATGATTCTAAACCTGTGAATAATGATCTTTGAATTAGGTTTTGAAGAGATTGTGTTGCATTAACCTAAATGTTGAGAATTCTTTGAAGAGGAAATGTATAGATGGATGGGAATAGTTTTTGAGGTAAGTACCAATAATACGAGTGTATTTATTTATATGATTTGAGGCTTAACACATTTGTTTGCAAATGTGTTAAGTGGTTTACTATATTGTTAATATAATTGGATTAAGGTGATGATTGAATGATGTGAAGGTTGTGAAGATCATTAAAAAGGTAAGCATAAACCCTATTTGATTGTATATCCTTATATGTCTTTGAACCTTAACACATTTGGATGAAAGTGTTAAATAAGCTATTATATTGTGGATGTAAATGAAGAATGTAAATCGCTATATATATATATATATATATAAAGGATGAAATATGAAATGGGAAAGGTAGGAAGAAATGAGGATCATTCTTAAGGTATGTGCAATTTGTTATGATAAATACTCTAATAATGAATGATGTTAATGTGTTTTGAGAAATGAGGAAATGTTATGTTATATGCATTGTGAATCCTGTGTATGGCAATGTATTATATGAATAATATACTTTGAAATGTTATATCAATGATGCTATATGTATCATATGGATTGAGATATGATATGTTGTGAAGCCATTGTGATTGGCTATGACAATTCAATTGAGACATGTGAGGCATGTTTGCCTAAATGATGATGAGAATTGTGAATGATATTGATGATAAAATGATCAATGAATTATGTGTCTAATATGCTATTCATTTTCAGAGTTTTGTTGTTGGTGGCATGCCTAATAGTAACAATCTCTTGAAGTTAGGTTGGACTTGATCCTTGAAGCCAAGTTAGGTTGAAGTTTAACATGTTTTACTCCTCTTGAAGCTTGGTTGGGTCTAGCCCTTGAAGCCTAATTGAGATGTTACAACCCTTGAAGCTAGTTTGGATTGGTTCTTGAAGCCAAGTTGGGTTGATACTTAGCATGCTTTGTTCCTCCTTGAAGGTTGGTTGAACCTAATCCTTGAAGCCTAGTTGGGATAATGAAAAATGTGATAATTAAACCAAAGCATTAACTCTGAAAGTCGAATGGCATATTAGTGTTTTGGGCCCGAGTCTGTCTTTGTTGTCAATATGAAATACAAGTGTTGAAATAAATGAGATCTATGGTGGATTCCATTGGGAATGTGATTCATGATTGGTATGATAGGTAATGTGTGTATTGAAATATTGATTGTGAGTATTAATAATGAATCATGATTGGTTAATTGTGAATAAGATAATGTTATGAAGTGTGATATGTAAATGAATTGTGGTTGATGATAAGGATTGTCTTCATTGGAAATGTGATTCATGATTGGTATGATATATATAATGTGGGTGTATTAATATATTGATTTTGAGTATTGGCGATGGATTGGGGTTGGTGATATTATTATGTATATATGTACATCATATATGAAATTAGCTAGGATATATGAAAGATGCAATTAAAAAGAAAAGAAAATATGATAAGAACTAATTATACCTTGAATTGATATATCATTATATGTTAATACTTCTATACTATATGTTTATATTTTATATTTGGACTACTGAGCTCTCGGGCTTAGCGCGGGTGTGTATTCGCGCAGGTAAATAGGTCGAAGATATGAAGTCTTTCGTTATGCCACGAGAAGAGTAAAAGTTTGTCGAGACCAACTAGAGGGAAATGCATACATGTATAACTTTTATATTGATGTATTTATGACGAGAAAGTAATTATATGTATAAATGAAGTTTTTGATAAAGATAATGATTTGGAAAATGTTATTTAAATTAATGTATTATGGTTTGGAATTCTTTTACAGGTTTTAAAAAAAATAACGAAAAGTGACATCCTTATACTTTATATACTTACTGTACGTATACTGGGTATATGTATAGTACTTATATAAGGTATTGGGGTGTTACAATTGTTTTGGTATCAGAGCTTAGGTTCGAGATTCTGGGCCTAAATGAAACTAAAAAGAGAATTTTTGAAGAGTATAAATAGAAGTAAAAAGGAAAAGTTTTGAAAATGAAATTTGTAATACGTGCATATGCATTGACACCTAGGTTCGTCTCGGATTTGGCATTATATGAATTGTAGAATATTTTTGTTATATGAGATGTTCAATATAATTGATGATATATGTGTATACCATTTTGATGTGATGAGAAACCATGATTGTTGACAATGATGTTGGAAATGAATTATAATTGAGGCATAGTGCCTAATTTATTATGAGAAACGAAATGTGAAATGTAATGTGATATATGTATATTGATGATGCATATGGAATGTCATGTTGTGTGCAACATGGAATGTAATGTTGATGTTTATGAGCAATATCATTTAGGGCATAATGTGAATTGAAACATAAAGAGAATAAAGTTGAAAATGAGTAGAAATCAAAATCAAGATTAAAGTATGTATTCTTTCCTCTATACTTTGAACCTCTTTATAATAATGTTTATGTCGAGGTTGTTAGACAGAGAAAATATTGCTGGATTGTTATTATTGAAAGATATGTTACTAAAATGAGGAAAGAATGGTGGAATATTGAATGAGTTGGTTATTATAGACAAAGTGTGACTATTTAAAGTTGGGATATATATATATATATAAAGTTAAGGTTTTGTTTAAAGGAAAAAGAGATGATATTGGTTAAGTAAGAAAATAAGTTGATATTGTTATTTTAATGCGAACATGGTAAATTCAATGTTAGAAATGTGAGATGCTTGGATATTGTGAAAGCTCATGGTAATGGTGATAATATGTGATATTTGAGATTTTTGAAGTGCGCTTTATAATTGTGGAAATTATATGTTTTAATATTACTTTGTGATATATATTTGTAAGATGTTTTTAAAGTGATGTTAGAAAAGATGAGTTTGGCAAATTGAAGCTTAAATGAAGTAGTAAATTGAGAAGTTAAAGTTTTAGTGGAATTTGATAAAGATTATTGGGATATTGATGGTTTAATGTATATTCAATACATGAGCTAGATGAAATGACTAATATTCCATATTAAAGCATTATGAATTGAGTAATGTGATTGATAGTATGAGAAATTGTTTTAAAGTAAAAAGGGGAAGTGAATAAGCAAATGAAAATGAGTTATTTTAAGTCATTTTAAATTGCAAAGAGTAAAGATGGTTATGGAAGTATATTAAATGTTTTTAAAGGCGAAAGTGAAAGAGATGTCACTTTGGGAATATGATCAAGATGAATGTGAATTGTTAGTATAGTCAGAATATATATATACATTGTAGTGTGAATAAATGCTATACATCATATTGGAAGAATGAGAATGACAATGTTTAAAAGAAAGTGATAAACATTAAATTTGTATTGAATGTGTGAAAAAGGGAAATAAAATAAGAGCATATAATTAAGTGTATACATGTATATGATTTGTGAACTGAGTTTTTCAATATGAATGAAATTACGATATATATAAAAAAAATGTGAAAATTATTATGTAGGTGATTTACGAATATGTATGTGGTATAATTATAGAATTTGTGATATGGAAATGATGTTGTATGTATTAGTGGACCTAAAAGAGATTAGGTCTTAAATTGTGTAAAGCTAGATGGATTATGTGGTGGAAGTGAGTATAGAAGGGACTTAAGTAATATTGGACAGTGGAAATTGTTATGATGAGCATTGAATGTGATGATCATGTGATATTTAGAATTTTAAGGTATTCACATATGGAAAGTTTTATGTATATATATATATATATTATAAGAGATTGTAGATGAATTAGAAATGAAGTGACGAATAGTAATTGTAAGGGAACTGCATATGACTGAATATGTATATAGTAATATTGTTGAAATATGAATTAAGTTGATAAAGATCATTTATTCGAGTGCAAATTGGTTTGAAATAGAATTGGAATGTGTTAATTTCTGATATGCCAAAAATGCAAAGAAGAAATATGTAATTCTTGAGATATACCTTAGCCTTGTATTTGTATAGATTGAGAATAAAATTATGAGAGGAACAGTATTGATTTGAAAGTCCCAGGCTTGAATATTAATCTCTTAAAGCTATGTGTTTTGTCTAGTATATTTGATCGGTTAATTTGTTATCCATGGATTTGGATTTTAGATAAAATGATTGCAATACAGATTTGGGGAGATTGAAATTTTTGTTTGAGAAGTATAGTTAAAAGTAATGATGGATAAAGTTGTACTTTATCATTTTATGTTAAAAATTTGGTTATAATTGTGAAGACTAAGAGAGGAAAAAGAAACTATGGAAAGGTTTTGAGTTACGGATGATATGACAATAAGGTAATCGAAATAAATATAACAATGATATGGAATGAGAGGAGATATAAAAAAAAAGAAGTTATAAAATATAACTGAAAGTTATACTGAATATGTTGATGGTATTTAACTTGAGGTTTAAGTGAATAAACTATGTGTATATTAAAAGATAATTTGAAGTGATTTGTTATTATGATAATTTGATTGAATAGGGATCGGAAGAGATCAGGAATTAATCATAAATTTGCCCTAATGGAATGAAGTTATATATATACATATATGGCTATGGTGAAATTTTATGATAAGTCAAATATATTAATTGTTGGTTGGAGTTGAATAAGATTTAAATGTGGATATATTGTGACAGATAGATCAATGGATCTATAATTGGCTAAGATTATGAATCATTATTGAAATTTAATGTGTATAGTAGTACCAAGAGTGTAATTATTTACATGGTAATGTATATGATGTAAAATTTTTAAAGTATGATTGGATGAATGAATGAAGTTATAGTAATTGTAAATCATGATAAGAAGAGAAAAAGATGGGTTATTTATAAAATAAGTTGAAAGGTAATGAATTAATATGTAAGTTAAGTGAAAAGCATGCTAAAGAAATAACTCCATTTATGAAAAATCAGGATTTTGTTATCTACTGAGGGTGATAAATGTCTATTTAGACAGTGATTGTAATGAAGGGATAATTAATGCTCAGATATAAGTCAATGGTTTTTTAAGGTTAAAGTTAAGAGAGTAATTACAAAGAAGTGAAAGAACAAAATATATTAAATATAAAGATTAGATGGAGTATAAGTGTACTATAAAATGATCTGATTCTTATATAAAGACATTAACAAGAAATGTAATGAGTTCTTTTGAATGTTTGATTAAGGAAGTAACAAGAGGTATAAACATATAGAATGATGAGTTATGGAATTTAAAGAAGGTGGTTGATTCTAAAGAGGAGAGTTGAAGCTATATGATTTGATGATATAATGACTTAAACGTATAATTAACTTCATATGGAAGTTAAGATGGTATGGTGTTATGAATGGATTACAATTATACTAGATAATTTCGAGGACGAAATTATTTAAGGGGGAGAGAATTGTAATATCTTTATGTATGCCTTAGAAGTTTTGATTATGTTGTTGTTGTAAGTTGGATTGAATGTATATGTTATGTGAAGAGAAAAGAAATGAGAAGAGAAGGTTTATGTATATGTGTTTTGGGAAAGAAAAGAGGGTTTAGAGAGAGGTGTATATGTTGATTATATGGTAATATATATAACATATAAGTTGGTCAAAAGGGAGAGTCAATGCAAGAAGATATTTTCATTTATGATATGTGAAATTACTATAAAGGACATGTGAGTTAAAAGAGAGCTAAAGTAAATGGTTAAGGGCATTGAGGTAATTCTCTTTTGGAAATCTCTTGGTGGAGATTAAAAGAAGGAAAGAAAGGTTGACTTGTTATTTTCTTTTCTTTGCTTGAAGTGGTGGCCGGCTATCCAAAGAGAAGAGAGAGCAATTGAAGTGTTTTGGTTTCTAACATCAAGATTGAAGGGAGAATCAAGGAATTAAGTTGAAGATTTGTGGAATTCAACAACTTTGGTAAGTTCTTTTCCTTGATTTCTTCTATTCTTGTGAAGTGGTGTTTTAAGTGAATTAGGGTTTGTTGATTTGATGATTAAATGTGTTTGTGATGTGTTTATAAGTTTTAAAATGGATTGTAAGTTATAAGATTGAATTGGTGTTGGTTTGGTTTGAATATGGTAAGTTAAGTGGAAGATCAAGAGTGGAATTTGGTTTTAGGGTTTTGAGATGGTTTGTGTTTAAAATGTAATGTTAATGTGTTGTTTAAGTGATGAATGTGATGAATATATATGATATGTGTTAACAACATTGACTAGAACCAATTGAATGAGATTATTGTTGTGCAAAAAGTGTGAAAATGCAAGTGAAAGAGCTTTGGCCAAATTAGGGTTTGTGTTCTTGAGTGACACGGCCATAAGCAAGATGAGACACGGCCAAGACTTATTATTTTTGAGAAACACGGCCAAGTCTAGAGAATTTTGGCCGTGTTGGATAGGTTTTGGGGTGACACGGCCACTGGCTTGGCCGTGTCCCTTGAATGTGTTTGCTACTGCCTGAGTTGTGTTGAGAGACACGGCCGTGTCCTTGCCCGTGTCTGCCTCGGAAAGTTTTGGTCTTGAGAGACACGGCCACAAGCTTGGCCGTGTCCCTTGGGTGTGTTTGCTACTGTGATGGTTTTTGGTTCTTCATGCATTGTTTGATTCTTTAAAAGTCTTTTGTTCCTAAACATTTTATATACACTCTAAATACTTTGTAATCAAAGAATGACCTAAACAAATGTATGTGGATGATTCTAAACCTATGAATAATGATCTTTGAATTAGGTTTTGAAGAGATTGTGTTGCATTAACCTAAATGTTGAGAATTCTTGGAAGAGGAAATGTATAGATGGATGGGAATAGTTTTTAATGTAAGTACCAATACATACGAGTGTATTTATTTATATGATTTGAGGCTTAACACATTTGTTTGCAAATGTGTTAAGTGGTTTACTATATTGTTAATATAATTGGATTAAGGTGATGATTGAATGATGTAAAGGATGTGAAGATTATTAAAAAGGTAAGCATAAACCCTATTTGATTGTATATCCTTATATGTCTTTGAACCTTAACACATTTGGATGAAAGTGTTAAATAAGCTATTATATTGTGGATGTAAATGAAGAATGTAAATTGCTATATATATATATAAAGGATGAAATATGAAATGGGAAAGGTAGGAAGAAATGAGGATCATTCTTAAGGTATGTGCAATTTGTTATGATAAATACTCTAATAATGAATGATGTTAATGTGTTTTGAGAAATGAGGAAATGTTATGTTATATGCATTGTGAATCCTGTGTATGGCAATGTATTTTATGAATAATATACTTTGAAATGTTATATCAATGATGCTATATGTATCATATGGATTGAGATATGATATGTTGTGAAGCTATTGTGATTGGCTATGACAATTCAATTGAGACATGTGAGGCATGTTTGCCTAAATGATGATGAGAATTGTGAATGATATTGATGATAAAATGATCAATGAATTATGTGTCTAATATGCTATTCATTTTCAGAGTTTTGTTGTTGGTGGCATGCCTAATAGTAACAATCTCTTGAAGTTAGGTTGGACTTGATCCTTGAAGCCAAGTTGGGTTGAAGTTTAACATGTTTTACTCCTCTTGAAGCTTGGTTGGGTCTAGCCCTTGAAGCCTAATTGAGATGTTACAACCCTTGAAGCTAGGTTGGATTGGTTCTTGAAGCCAAGTTGGGTTGATACTTAGCATGCTTTGTTCCCCTTGAAGCTTGGTTGAACCTAATCCTTGAAGCCTAGTTGGGATAATGAAAAATGTGATAATTAAACCAAAGCATTAACTCTGAAAGTCGAAT
Organism: Garcia nutans; assembly: GCA_947685225.1. NCBI lineage: Eukaryota > Viridiplantae > Streptophyta > Magnoliopsida > Malpighiales > Euphorbiaceae > Garcia > Garcia nutans. The sequence continues at coordinate 32,864,388 of CANTUV010000005.1, read as the reverse complement.
GGCATATTAGTGTTTTGGGCCCGAGTCTGTCTTTGTTGTCAATATGAAATACAAGTGTTGAAATAAATGAGATCTATGGTGGATTCCATTGGGAATGTGATTCATGATTGGTATGATAGGTAATGTGTGTATTGAAATATTGATTGTGAGTATTAATAATGAATCATGATTGGTGAATTGTGAATAAGATAATGTTATGAAGTGTGATATGTAAATGAATTGTGGTTGATGATAAGGATTGTCTTCATTGGAAATGTGATTCATGATTGGTATGATATATATAATGTGGGTGTATTAATATATTGATTTTGAGTATTGGCGATGGATTGGGGTTGGTGATATTATTATGTATATATGTACATCATATATGAAATTAGCTAGGATATATGAAAGATGCAATTAAAAAGAAAAGAAAATATGATAAGAACTAATTATACCTTGAATTGATATATCATTATATGTTAATACTTCTATACTATATGTTTATATTTTATATTTGGACTACTAAGCTCTCGGGCTTAGCGCGGGTGTGTATTCGCGCAGGTAAATAGGTGGAAGATATGAAGTCTTTCGTTATGCCACGAGAAGAGTAAAAGTTTGTCGAGACCAACTAGAGGGAAATGCATACATGTATAACTTTTATATTGATGTATTTATGACGAGAAAGTAATTATATGTATAAATGAAGTTTTTTATAAAGATAATGATTTGGTAAATGTTATTTAAATTAATGTATTATGGTTTGGAATTCTTTTACAGGTTTTAAAAAAAATAACGAAAAGTGACATCCTTATACTTTATATACTTACTGTACGTATACCGGGTATGTGTATAGTACTTATATAAGGTATTGGGGTGTTACAGAAACAACATACTAAGAAAAGTCACTTGATGAAGCCAAAACTCACATTTAGGCAGCTTAGCTTACAACTGCTTCTCTCTTAGATTCTGCAATACAATCCGCAAATGCTTGTCATGATCCTCCTCATTACGTGAATACACCAAAATATCATCAATGAAAACCACCACAAATTGATCTAGATAGGGTCTGAATACCCTGTTCATCAAATCCATAAATGCTGCTGATGCATTCGTCAACCAAAAGGGTATCACCAAGAACTCATAATGCCCACACTTCGTGTGGAAAGCTGTCTTAGGTTCATCTTCATCTCTAACTCTCAACTGATGGTACCCTGATCTCAATTTAATCTTAAAGAATACTATTGTACCTTTCAACTGATCAAAGAGATCATCTATCCGAGGTAATGGATACTTGTTCTTAATGGTCACTTTATTCTATTGCCGGTAATCAATGCATAATCTTAAGATACCATCCTTCTTTTTCACAAACAAAATGGGCACTCCCCAAGGAGACACACTAGGGCGAACGAACCCTTTTTCCAACAACTCTTGCAACTGCACCTTCAACTCTTTCAACTCAACAAATGCCATATGATAAGGAGTAACAGAGATGGGAGTGGTACTAGGCAACAAATCGATACCAAACTCAACCTTTCTCATAGGGGTATCCCTGGCAACTCCTTAGGAAAAACATCTGGAAATTCAACAACTATGGATATACTGTCAAGCTGGGAACCCACTACTCTAGTATTTACAACATGAGCAAGATAAGCCTCACATCCCTTCCGAATCAACATCCTAGCTAAAATAGCTGAAACAAACATGGATGAAAGATGTCTCTGCTCACTAGTTACCATCACATTTCTACCATTACAGGTTCTCAAGGTAACACACTTTTGCTGATAATCTACCACAGCCCCATGCTTGGATAACCAATCCATGCCTAAAATTAATTCATACTCTCTAAAAGGCATCTCAATCAAGTCACCATGGAATTCCTCATCTTGTACCACAACTGGACTATTTCGTTGCACCTTGCTACCTACAATACTATGCCCTGAAGGATTTGTCACCAAAACATCAAATCCTAAGGACTCAGAATGCAAATCAGTCACAGACAAGATGGATACACTAATGTATAAATGAGTCGACCCAAGGTCTATCAAAGCAATAACTGAAGTACCAAATAGAGAAAAAGTACCATCAATAACAGCTGAAGCATCAAGTTGCCTCTGCATCACATATAACCCCTGAGATGGCCCTGCCTCATCTGGTCTACTACCTGCGATAGAACCTCCTCTCTGACCAGACCATGTCCTACCCCCTCTGCTAAAACCTCTGCCACCACGACTCCCTCTAACACTGGGTCTAGAAACTGCAGTATCAGTCTGTCTATCCTTCGGTGGCTCTAGACAATCTCTAAAGAAGTGATCTGGCGACCCACATCTATAACACACTCCTGGTCCACCTGTCTTCCAGCAAGCACCCCCGTTTACCCTACCACAATGAGCACATGTATATGGAACTGGCCTCTGAAATACTAGAGTCGAAGCACTAGCCATAGAAATTGTAGGTCTCGATCTCTCTCTGCTGTTGTATTGACCTACCAGACTGCCTCTGACTCCTACTGAACCTCAAAAAATATCCTCCTCAGCCTCTCTTCATAGATGAAGACCCTGCCTCACTCTGGGGTCTCCTAGCTCTAGTCTCCTCATCCCTAGCAGCTGTTGTAAGACCCTGTGCTCTCTCAACACTCCTAGCAGCTGCAACCAATTGGGAAAAATCATAATACTAGGAGCATACGATAATGCACATGATAGAGGGTCTCAACCACTCCTCAAACCTCCGACACCGGTCAATCTCATAAAAAATAATCCCACTAGCATACTGACTCAGCGATAAACTCTATCTCATACTCCTACACTGTCCTGGTATCCTACATCAAACTCAAGAACTATATCTTCTTTGCATCCTTATACTCCCTCGGAGTATACTTCTGCTCGAACTCATGCAGAAAATCATCATAGGTCAGGATTGGTGGATCATCTAGAGCATGTGGAACCATCTTCCACCAATCATATGCATCCCTCTGCAAAAGCGATATGGAATAATTAAACTTTTCTTCTGGAGTAGCCTGCAGCTAGATGAACACTGTCTGGACTCTATCTAGCCATTGCTCTACAGCAGCAGGTCTGTAGAACCAATAAAGTCCTCAGCTCCCAGCTTCCTCAGCTTATCATATTTCCTAGTCAATAACTATGGTTATGGCTGCAGCGGCGGCGGCAGCTGAACTGGAGCCTACCTCAACAGCTCCACCATATGCCTTACCCAGCTTGGCAGAATCTCATCAATTGCTGGTCTCTCTGTCACAGGAGTAGGTGCCCCTCTAGCTATCTCAACTCTAGCTCCATCTCTACTCTCAATTGGAGCCACACTCTCTGCACTACCCTATGCAGATTGATGCGTCTGAGATGCCATAACTACCTATATATGCAAACACAGCAGAAATTTCCACATTAGAGATCAAAAACTACCAGTGCCAATGCATGTATCATATTTAGAAACCATATTTAAAAATCTCAATTTTCTTTCTCTTACAACCCACCTAGGTTGAGAACCTCAAACATAGGCTCTCATACCAAAACAAATGTAACACCTTTATACCCTATAGACGTACACTAAATACACCCAACATATATAATATACGAATATATGATACAAGAATGTCACAACCCATTTTAACAAAACAAATCTTTACTCATAAAATTTGTATAAACTTAAATCATTTAACTTAAATCATATAAATAATAGATGAAATATTACTTGCTAAGATACATATATAACTTTATTACCAAAGGTTTATCCAAAACATTTTTGATAGTTCGCTGAATATACATATATATACATCAAAATATAACATAATATACATTAAATAAATATGTACAAAAATATAAAATATATACATGCTGGCAGTTTGTCTCTGATCTTGATGTCCAACAATCAACTCTGCACTCAAGATCTCAAGCCTAGACTCAACTCGGTCTAGACAAACTCTTAGGCTCAACCAGATCTACCTTATCACCTATGCGATGAATCACAATAGCACTAAGCCAAAAGCCTAGTGATACAAACTTTGATAACAAAATAGTTCAAATGCAATGCCAATGCACAATACATAAGGATATTATATCTCATAACATTAATCTTAATATATTGCTCAACTGTTCCATAATTCATAATTCACATAAAAGCAAACACAAGCATGGGCCCTAAATAATCCAATATGCTATTCAAATCCCAGAGTTACTGCTTTGGTCCAAGATGACACCATGTGTCTAGCCCCGAAGGAAAATCATAATCACAATGAGGATTACCTCATATGTAACATCCCAACACGGCTTCAAGGACTAGGCCCAACCCAACTTTAAGGGTCTGCTACATCATGTAACAACCCAACTAGGCTTCAAGGACTAAGCCCAACCCAGCTTCAAGGGACTATTACGTCTTAGGCAAGCCGCCAAACACAAAACTCTAAATATTGAATAACATACTAGGCACACAATTCTTTCATAATTCCATTATCAAATTCTTTCTCATTTTCTCATGATCAAACTAGGCACAATGCCTCAAATATCTCACTTATATCAATATAGCCATTACTAATGACTTTACATACCATCTTTAATGTACAAATAACAAATTGCATTACCCATACATTTTGGGTCATTATCATATTTTGCACATAGTTCACATAATATAAATCATAGAAAATTACTCATGCACCAATAATGTAGTAAGTAACTTAACACATTTTCCAACCAAATGTGTTAAGTCCCAATGTCATGTACATATAAGCAATTATTCAAAGTTTGTACTTACCTCTAAAAGCACCAAACACCACTTTCAACCTCCTTTTCCAAGATATCCCTCAACACTTGGACTGTGGTAACTCAAGTCTCTTCAAAGCCTAAACCAAATGTGATTATAAATAATCACTTAGTAATTCACTTATAGGTATAAACAAAACCTCTCAACACAAGGATAAGAAACACAAAGGAAAATAAGGAAAAGAACTATCTAGGGCAAACTTTACACATGACACGCTAAACAACAAGGGCGTGTCAATGACCGTGCCCTAAACCCACAACACAGAAGCTTTGACACGCTTAGTGACATGGGTGTGAGCGGGGATTTTTGCCCCCACTCTCGATGGAATGGTTCTTGCGACTTCGGCACTGTTTAGGCTCAGGGCCTTAGAGAACACGGACCTAAGTCCGGAGAAAATGGAGTCACCACCCGGACAGGCCGAGAAAAAAGAAAGGAGTGGATGACTTTATTCCTAACGAATCTCCAACCCCCTAATGGGTTTGGAATGTTGGGTAAGTGTGGGGAAGGTGAGAAATGTTAGGAAATCAAGGAGATCACTGCAAACCAAAAACACGCAGCGGGAAAATTTTTTTTTTTATCTCTGATTTCCCACCATGATCCATGCTATTCGTTTAATTTGACGAAAGTGTTCAAAGAACTAACCTGTTGATGATTTGAAATCACAGTTTGGAAGAGATGCCTCGATCGCAAAAGACCCTCTATCGCGTATCCACACGAATGCTACCGTCTGGAGTGCTAGCTCTCTGCAACGGCGAAGGCTGGAAAAATGTTTTCTCTAAAACATATTTAGGTTTCTTTGTTTTTGTTCTCTTTCATTTTCTAATGTTACCTTTGAGAAGACTTAACGTCTGGAGTGAATATAATCACTCCAGAATCCAATTCGAAATTGGATAAGGTAAGTCAAATTCAGAATCCAAATCTAATAAGGATTCTGAATATATTATCTAATAATATATAAAAAAATGATAATAATAATAATAATAAATATTAATATCTAATATTAATATTATTAATATTATATCCAGCCCAAAGCGCATTCTTGTGTGTGACCCGATAGACCCATATTAATTGGCAATCAATTTAATCTCTATTAAACCAACAAGTCGTAATTGGCCTCTAGCAAGGCGTTACAACGACCCAATTAATATAAGGAATGTCCAATTTGCCTAATAATAGTACATGCATTAATTCCTTTGTCACACGATATCTAGCTTGAACATAAGTCATGGTCAACGTCATACTTATATTGTCCAAAGTTATGATTACTCGATCTCTAAGTAGACTGATAAAAAAACAAATGAAATTGATCACACTATCAATTCATTTGAGCACGACCAAGTATTTCACAGTCTCACTTATCGAGGGGCCCAAAAGATATCTGTCTCAAAGAGAGGGACAAATTCTATCTTGATTGTTCATTATCCTCTACATAATTTCTATCATATATGATCATAACCTTTATTACTATCCAGTTACGGATAATGTTTGATCATGTCAAAATATAATAGTCCTTATATTGGAAACTATGACAATCTCAAGTCAAAGAATTAATACATAACTATCATGAGATTTACTTATGACACTAACCCATGTAGTAATCTCATGATGGGTCTATCCAATACATTGTTCTCTAACAAGTATCTATGAAATTGATTTGTATCACTATACACATAACCATCTGATGATTATCAAATCAATGTTCATACTGGTTAAGAATTATTTTTTTATCTCTATAACAATAATAAACCAGGGACAAATATCAAAATTGTGTAACATGCAAACAAACAATAATGATAATAAAACCTCATTTATTAATAATGAATGTATAACATAAAGATTCTAATAAATGGCCTAGGGCACATACACTAACAATCTCTCACTTGCACTAGGCCTACAAATTTCTAAGACCCATAGATCTAGTGTACTGATCATGCTTGACCCGTGAGAGAGGCTTTGTTAATGGATCTGCTATGTTATCGTTTGTGTCAACTTTGCATATCTTGATATCTCCTCTATCGATAATGTCTCGAATGAGGTGAAAACGCCTGAGTATATGCTTAGACCTTTGATGAGATCTAGGCTCTTTTGCCTGTGCTATGGCACCATTGTTGTCACAATAAATGTCCACGGGATTTGCAATGCTAGGCACCACTCCTAGCTCAGTGATGAATTTCTTCAACCAGACTGCTTCCTTAGCTACATCTGATGCTGCTATATACTCAGCCTCTGTTGTAGAATCAGCCACAGTGCTTTGTTTTGAACTCTTCCAACTAACAGCTCCACCATTCAATGTGAATACAAAACCTGACTGCGATCTAAAATCATCTATGTCAGTTTGGAAACTAGCATCTGTGTAACCATTTACAACTAGCTCATCTTCCAAACCTCCATAAACCAAGAATACATCTTTAGTCCTTCGAAGGTACTTAAGAATATTCTTGACAGCTGTCCAGTGACCTTCACCAGGATCAGCTTGAAATCTACTAGTTGCGCTTAGTGGATATGAGACATCTGGTCTAGTACATAACATGGCATACATAATAGATCCTATTGCAGAAGCATAAGGAATCTTATTCATTCGATCTCGCTCATCAGATGTCATAGGACATTGACTCTTGCTGAGATGAATGCCATGAGACATAGGCAAGAATCCCTTTTTGGAATCTTGCATGTTGAACCTCTTCAACACTTTATCTATGTATGTACTTTGACTCAGGCCAATTATCCTTCTAGATCTATCTCTATAGATCTTTATACCAAGGATATAGGCAGCCTCACCTAAGTCTTTCATCGAGAAAGAATTCCCTAACCAAGTCTTAACCTTTTACAAGGTAGGGATATCATTCCCAATGAGTAATATGTCATCCACATATAAGACTAAAAACACTACTGCACTCCCACTAACCATCTTGTAAACACAAGGTTCATCTTCATTCTTGATGAAACCAAAGTTCCTAACTGTTTCATCAAAACGAAGATTCCAGCTTCGAGATGCTTGCTTCAATCCATAAATGGATCTTTGAAGCTTGCAAACCTTTGTAGAATTCTCAGGATCAGGTTGTGTCATATACACATCCTCAAGCAAGTTTCCATTAAGGAAAGCGATTTTGACATCCATTTGCCATATCTCATAATCATAGTATGCTGCAATGGCAATGAAAATTCTAACAGACTTAAGCATAGCAACTGGTGAAAAGGTTTCATCATAGTCTATACCATGAGTTTGCTTGAAACCTTTTGCAACAAGCCTTGCTTTATAGGTCTGCACATTCCCATCCATGTCAGTTTTCTTCTTGAAAACCCATTTGCAACCAATAGTTTTAATACCCTCTGGAGGATCAATTAAAGACCAAACTTGGTTGTCAAACATAGATTGCATCTCAGATTTCATGGCTCCAAGCCATTTGTCTGAATCTGGACCTGAAACAGCTTCTTGATAGGTAGTAGGCTCATCTTGATCTATGAGCATTACTTCACTATCATCAGTCACAAGAAATCCATATCTCTCTGGCTGACGACGTGTAATATTAGACCTGCAAGGGATTTGTGTTACATCTTCAGACTCCACAACTATTTGTGGTTCTGAAATAGGCTCTATAGACGGCTTAATGATTTCTTGTGGTACTTGAGTTTCCTCAAGTTCTACTATACTCCCACTAGTTCTCTTAGAAAGAAATTCCTTTTCCAAAAAGATCCCATTTCGAACAACAAACACTTTGTTCTTTGAAGGAGTATAGAAATAGTATCCTTTAGTTTCCTTAGGATACCCCACAAAATTACATTTGATAGACTTTGGAGCTAACTTATCTGAAACTGGTCTTTTTACATAAGCTTCACAACCCCAAATCTTAAGAAAAGACAAACTAGGTGTCTTACCTGTCCATATCTCATATGGTGTCTTTTCAACCGCCTTAGATGGTACACGGTTAAGAATGAATGCAGCTGTCTCCAAGGCATAACCCCAAAAATATAAAGGAAGACCCGCTTGACTCATCATTGATTGAACCATATCTAATAGAGTTTGATTTCTCCTTTCAGAAACTCCATTCCACTGTGGAGTTCCTGGAGGAGTTAGTTGTGAAACAATTCCACAATCCCTTAGATGATCATCAAAGTCTTGGCTCAAATATTCACCACCTCGATCTGATCGAAGTAGTTTAATTGTTTTACCAAATTGATTTTGTACTTCATTTTGAAAAGTTCTAAACATTTCAAAAGACTCATGCTTATGTTTCATTAGGTAGACATAGCCATACCTACTGAAATCATCAGTAAAAGTAATGAAGTATCGAAATCCTCCTCTGGCACTAATGCTAAAAGGACCACATACATCTGTATGTATCAAGCCCAATAAATCATTAGCCCTTTCACTATGCCCAGTAAAAGGATCCTTTGTCATCTTACCAAGCAAACAAGACTCACATGTTTCAAATGATTCAAAATCAAATGAATCTAATAATCCATCTTGATGGAGCTTAGAAATACGTTTCTCATTTATATGGCTAAGGCGACAATGCAATAAATAAGTAGGGTTTAACTCATTTGGCTTAGTTCTCTTAGAAGTTATGTTATAGATATCATTACCATTAGAATCATCAAGATTAAGGATATAAAGGCCATTATAAGAATTTGCAATACCATAAAGCAAATCATTTTTATCAAAAATAGAACATTTCTTATTCTTAATAAAAAATGAATAACCTTCATCATCCAAAATAGATACTGAAATAAGATTCCTACTCATAGTAGGAACATAAAAGCAATTGTTCAAAATTAACAAAAACCCATTGGGCATAACAAGTTCATAAGTTCCTACAGCTATAGCAGCAACTCTTGCTCTATTGCCAACACGTAGGTCCACTTCGCCCTTCTTCAGCATCCTACTCCTTTTGAGTCCCTGCATATTTGTACAAATATGAGATCCACATCTGGTATCTAATACCCAGGAAGAAGGAATAGATAAATTAATTTCTATAACATAAATACCTAAAGATGTAGTCGCACTACCCTTCAACTTCTTTAACTCATCCAAATAGAGTTGACAATTTCTCTTCCAATGCCCAGGCTTGTTGCAATGGAAACAAGTCCCTTCCTTAGAAACTTTAGCCTTAGGTTCAGGTTTTGGTTTAGCTTGTCCCTTGGACCCTTTAACACCTTTTGCCTTACCCTTGCCTTTAGTATCTTTGGCTTTCTTTTTCATTTGTTTAATATTGACATTCAATATTTGGGTAGGCTTTTTGATATTCCCCTCAGCAGTTTTGAGCATACCATGTAGCTCAGGAATGGATTTCTCCATGTCATTCATGTTATAGTTCATGACAAACTGTGAGAAACTGCTAGGCAATGAATGTAGGATCAAATCCATGTAGAGTTCTAAACTCAGGGGATATCCAAGTCTAGCAAGGTGATCTAGATAGCCTTTCATCTTCAAAACATGAGCACTAACAAATTCACCTTCAGACATTTTGCAGTCAAATAATGCAACAGCGGTGTCAAACCTATCTTGCCTAGCCTGTTGTTGGAAAGCTTGTTTGAGATGCACACTCATCTCATAAGCCTCTAAGTGTTCCAGATCCTTCTGAAGTCCTGGACACATAGTAGCCAACATAACACATCCTATGTCATTGGAATCATCCACATGCTTCTTATGCTTACTCTTAGCAGCATTAGAAGCATCAATAGGAGGTGGGTCAGGGATAGCTTCATCAAGCACGTAGGACTTTTTCTCTTGTTTGAGAACAATTCTTAGGTTCCTAAACCAGTCAACAAAATTAGTCCCACATTCTTTCAGTTTTTCCTTCTCAAGGATAGATCGCAGTGATAAGGTGGAATTGTTATTAGTAGCCATCTACAAAATAAATATGCAAAGTCAAATTTTAATTAATAATGAGGTTAAAATTATTTAAACTCCTACTAAAAATATAACCCTCTAAAGAAATATTTTAGTAGGCTAAGATCCGTATTTCACTTAATTCTAAACTCAGCTTTGGCGTGATGCTTAAAATCAAGTTATTTAGGTAGGTAACATCTTAGTAATTATGGAATATTGACATCATATGTCATAGCATGTTGAATTCCATCTAATGCCTTAGGCCCAAAACCATTTTGATAGCCTAATTAAGTCTAACCAATTTTAAAACATATGAGTAGCACTATTACTCATCCTACTTAGCTAGGAATGTTTAAAGCATATTGCTTTGGCAATACCTACTTTAATACAATCTTATTTTTGATAGGTGTTCAAAAAGTGGATGGCATTTAGACTTAAATTATTAATGAGGTTTCAACTAAATTATTATCATGTCTTGCATTACATATCATTATATTTTAGCATCCTATATGCATATATATAATTTATCACATAAGCATCATATACCAAATGACAAAATATGTAAACGTGACATAGCATGGCCAAACTAAATATGATCTTCAAGAGACCAAATAAAGATCATAAAGGCAACCCTAGGTGAAAAACCTATCTATTACAACACTTGCAATATTACATATCTTCAAATCTTGAGCTTGTGCTTCCATCACCATGGAACCATCTTCTCCTTGGTATGAATCTCCATCACAAACATTGTAGCTTGAATCTTCATTTATTACAATAAAAGAAAATCTAACTACTAGTAAAATAAATTACAACAAAATAAACGACACGCAGGCCGTATTTACCCAAAATTAATATATGAATAAACCAATCACATAGGTCATAAGGCCATGCTATGCACCATGCCAAGACATCAAACAAACATAACATATTCATCACCAACATGTTAAATAGAAACAAATATATTGACATTCTTAATGTTGCGGTAACGAACTATAGGGCGTGAACATACGGCGGTCCCGATAGCCGGTTAGTGGGCGGGGCTCCCGCTGGCCGGTCAGCGGGCGGGGTTCCGAAGGGGCAGCGCCCCTCGAAGCCAAACAAAAATGTTAATCTCATTAACATTTTTCTTTGGCGAAACCCTAAAACAGAATCGTAAATCTCATTAACCTTCTTACTGTTTTATTTCGAATATGTACAACCAATTACAGAATCATTACCAAATGTTTATATCACATATAAACTTAATCGTTTTCATCATATGAAAATCATTTTAATCAACCAATCATATATACGTGATCATCTCATGAAAACAAAATTAAAAACACCAATCCTTTCTCATCATATGAAAAATGAATTAGGGTTTTATAGAAACGAAACCAAAAAACCAATCCTTTCTCATCATATGAAAAACGAATTAGGGTTTCATAGTTAACATGCCATATGAAATCAATATATCTCATGCAATCATATCAACATGGCATTTTTGACTTAAATGAAAACAACAAGTGGCTCTGATACCACTGTTACACGGGCCTAGAGTCTTGCGCAGCACTGCGCCCGTGTGCGCCCCGAGAGCCTTGCCCCTCTTGTAACACCCCTATACCCCGTATACGTACACAACATGCTTATATGATCGTAACATACGTATACTGGATATAGAAATGCCACATTATAATTAACAAATGACACATCCCTTTTTAAAAACATAACCAAATTTAAATCATTTAAATTAAATTATAAAAGACAAAAGATAAAGTGTTCATTTAAAAGTAGCGGAAATATAACAAATATTTTCAAATACAAATACATTAAGATCCAAATTTACAAGGCATGAAATATATACATGATTGGCAGCTCTTCTCTGATCTTTAAGTCCAAACTCAACTCTTCAGTGTCTAGACTCACTTGGTCTCGATGAACTCTCGGGTTCAACCCTGTTACCTGTGCGATGAACCACAATCGCGCTGAGCTAACAGCTCAGTGGTACAACTTATACTAACATTATGCTTTAATGCGATGCAAATGCCACAATTTTTACATTTCATAAACCATACCTAAGCATATCATATTTCATAATTGTACATTAGATCTTATTATTCAATTGTTTCTCCATTCATAAATCACATTTACACAAACACAAGCATGGGCCCAAAAAGAAACTAATATGTTATTCAAAGTTCAGAGTTACTGCTTTGGTCCATAGTGACACCTTGTGTCTAGCCCTGTAGGCAATATATATATATATATATATCCATGGATAATCAACTAGATTGAAGCTTACGACCCAGTCATTTCACTCAATCTAGTTTCAATAATTTGTTTTTGAGGTTTACGACCCAGTCATTTCACCCCAAAAACATCACATTTCACTTTTATCAACTGGAATCGGCTTACGACCCAGTCATTTCACCTATCCAGTTATTCATAGGCATGCCGCCAACACCAGAACTCTGAAAATTGAATAAACATATTAGGCACACAATGATTTCATTTATCTCTTTATCAATTTCTTTCTCAATTCATTTCTCATTTTATATTCCACAATTAACTAGGCAACCATGCCTTAATTATCTCATTTTCAACATCATAGCCAACAACCATGGCCCATATCTCGTATTATTTCAATTCACATTATATCCCACATTGTACATAACATAACACTATTCATATACATCATTAATATCATCAAATGTATGTTCAATCTCAACATCATATGAATGAATGCAACAATGCAATAAGGTTTCTTAGTTCATTCATATCCCAATGTGTAAGTTCCAAACTCACATGAATGTATACAAAAATGCAATGTTTGTACTTACATCAAAAGCAATCCACACAATTCTAATCACCTCCTCTATCAAGAATCTTTCACCACTCGAGTTAGGGTAAATCACTTTCTTCACAACCTATTCCAAAAGAATGAGGAAACTCACATGAGATCATAAGGTTAAAAATCAACTAGGGTAAACTCTAAACTTGACACGCTCACACACACAGGCGTGTTCCTGGCCGTGCCCTAACTCCACAACACAGAAACATTTACACGCTCAGAACCACGGGCGTGTCACTGGGCGTGTAATACATTCTGTGTCTCAGTAATATCGACACATCCAACATCATGAGCGTGCTCATGGCCGTGTAAATTCTTAAAACTCACAGTAGCTATGACATGCTCAATAACACGAGCGTGTTACTGGTCATGTCAAACCCCCATCAACACAGTGGCTATGACACGTTCAATAACATGAGCGTGTTACTGACCGTGTCAATCCTACTGCCACACAGAACCATCGACACGCCTAAGGACCTGGACGTGCTCCTGGGCGTGTCAGGCCAAAACCCAGATTCCGGCCAAAACAACACCACAACCAACAAATCACTTCTATCCACCAACATCCACTTCAAACAAACTTAACAAAACATACCCAAAAATCATCTCAAACTTACCACAACCCCAAAACATACACAAACATAAATCACAAACTTCATCAAAACTCTAAACACAACCACAACTCAATCTATACAAATCAACTTACTCTTTTCTTCAATCCAACCCCAAAATCCAAAACCACTTAAATCAAAAACTTATAAACACAACACAATCAAACCAAACACATATCCATCACAACTTCAACTCACAAACCCAAACTAAACTTCAAAAATAACACAAGAAATCAAGAGAGAACTTACCCAAAATGAAGAACTCTTAAACCTTCAACTTGATCTCTTGAAAACTATCTTCAATCTTGAACTTGGAAGATTAAATCTCTCTCTTGCTCCTTGGTTCTTGATGGCCGAACAACACAGAAAAGAAAAGAGAAGAGAAGGAAAGAAATGATCCACGGCAAGGAAAGAAAGAAAGAAGAAAACCAAAGTCAAATCCACTTTTCCTTAAATTCCTCTCCACCAAGCAAAATACAATAAAATATTCAAATATCTTCTTCCACTTACTCTAACCCAAAAACAAATAATTAAATAATCCCTTAAACACAATTAATCAAAAAATAAATCTCTTCCTTTGACTTCCTCTTTGACTTGTGTATATGTTGTATATATTTACATATGTACAACATATAAACTCTCTCTTCACTTCCTTTCTCTTTCTAATAAAACACGAATACACTTAATTCAATTACAACAATAATTACACCAAACTTCTAAGGTATATTTTGGGATATTACACCTCTGGCCATATCCCTGCTCTGGGGCCAGCCTTGCCATACCATACCACACTGTGTTTGCCCTGCCATGGGCTCATCAAGGGAGCGGTTGGACCCCCAAGCCTGCACCATCCACTCCACATAGTATGATATTGTTCGCTTTGGGCCAAGCCCGCACAATTTTATTCTTGGGTTACTCCCCAAAAGGCTTCATACTATGGATTGGGTATGGATGCTTATATACTACTCAATTGTCTCTTGGCTTTTCCAATGTGGGACTTTGGATTGACACCCCAACAATCCTCCCCTCAAGCCAAGGACCACACATCACGGACAACACATCACATGGCCTCCCCTTGAGCGATAATCCATACACCAATCCGTCTTAATCATCTTGTACCGCCATTATTCACCTAGGGGACACGCCGCCTGACCACCACAATATCAGGAAGACTTTTGACACAAGGCACACCGAAGACGGATCACCTGTGGGCTCCATTACTGGGCTCTGATACCAATTGTTGGACCCGCAAGCCCGCACCATCCACTCCACATAGTATGATATTGTTCGCTTTGGGCCAAGCCCGCACGATTTTATTCTTAGGTTACTCCCCAAAAGGCCTCATATTATGGAGTGGGTATGGATGCTTATATACTACTTAATTGTCTCTTGGCTTTTCCAATGTGGGACTTTGGATTGACATCCCAACAAGAAATGGCCCAGCACCCCCACAACGCCCAGTTCATTGGAACCGGCCTCCTTTACAGGTCTTAATATTATAAAATTCTTAAGTATAATAATATTATCCACATTACACACAATAATTGAAAGAAAGCATCATTATATTGAAATCAAAGCAATGTCCAAACAAAGCAAATAAATGGACACCCATCCAAGGATGAAAACATGACCTTCCATCCCATGCCTAAATAGGACACCCACCAAAAGGTAGAAACATGCCCTTTACATTAGGTCTAAAATAGAAAAGCAATTTAAATTACATGATATTTAACTAATGAGGTACCCACCTAGTGGAAACATACCTCTTACAACATTTGGAAACCTAAATAAATTGATAAAAGTAAATAACTTATTTAAAATAAATAAATCATTCATCAAAGGTATTAAATATCAATAGAAAGTAAACATCCATCCATGATAAATAAAATAAACCAAGCATTGAACTTAAATAAATTAAAGCATATAATCAAAGCATATCAAATATAAAATTGAATAAAGCAAATAAAAATCTAAATTATAGCTACTGTGAGTTTTTTTAAGAAATTAAAATAGATTAAGGTTTTATGTTTTAAAAGGTTCATAAAGCTCTTTGATTAACTAAATTAATATTTGAATGGTGAAATCATGAAACTAGGGTTTGGACATTTTAAAACATTTTTATTTGTGGTTTATGGCTATTCATTGAATTATGGTTTCAAGCTTACTGTGTAAAATTAAATATTTGTGTTTATATGGTTTTTTAAAGTTTTAAAGGATTAGGGTTTAGAAAAAATTAAGGTTTTGGAGTTGAATAAGGGTTTTAGGATTTTTTAATTTAGGGTTTCGGGTAATGAGTTATTTTTAGGATTTGGAAAATCAATTGATAATTTTATGAAGTTTTATGAAGATAAACAACACGATTTAAAATTTATAAAAGCAAAAAAGATGTTTTTAAATCTTTTGGAAGGAAACAGAATACAATTTAGAGTTTTGAAAATTTGGAAAACAAATTTTGGTTTTGGGGTTTTGAAGAAACAAAACTAACAACTCTAAACTTTTGGAAAAATAAAGCAACGATTTAAGATTTTCATACTTTAGAAAAGGTGAATTGAGGTGATGAGGCTTTTAATTTAAAAGACACAATTTGATAATTTAGCTACTGTGACCAAATAAAAGAAATTAAGAATTCAAACCTTATTTTGCAAGTTTCACCAAAAATTGCTTCTGGGATGAACAAGGTCAAAGACAAGCCTTTTGCCTTTTAATTGCTTGAATTGATTTTTGGCTCTCTCAAAAAGTCAGCTTGGTTCTAGCTTTTCATTCTTAGATTCGATTTCCACTTTTGCTCCAAGTTTCTGTCTAATTTTCTTCTCTTTCGGCCTCCTCTTTTATTTTTTTGTGTTGTTTAGTCCATATTTATAGAAGTTTTATATCCTTCATTCCTAATTATTCACGACATCTTTATTGAATAAGAAAAGGAAGCTGAAACCTAATTGTATAAGGTTTTGAAAAATTTGCGTCGAAAAAATTTTGCTGGCGAAAAAAAAACTGCTGCGGAAAAACTGCACTGGCAAAAAAAAAACTACCACAGCTGCTGCGGCAGCGCACGCGTAACGGGTCCGTAGCGCGCGTGAAATGGACCCATAGCGCACGTGGAACAGGCCCGTAGGCCATTTCGCTCGCAGGAATTTCCTGTGGGTGAAATGGCCTGGCCATTTTGCCCACAGAAAATTCTGCTGGCGAAATGCCCACGGGCCCGCGCAGATTTTCGGCGATGATTTTTTCGTAGCCGATTTTTCCATTGTCAATTTTTTTTGTTATTTTTTATTATTTTTGAATTTTTATTCATTTCACCATTTTTTACTAAAATAAATATTAAAATTAATTAAGATACCATAAAAATTATTTTGGACTAACTAAAATATATCGGACAACACAAATTATTTTGGACTAATTAAAATATATTGGATCGGACCGGGTCAAAAATTAAGGGTCTACAGTTTGCCCCCTGCTTGAATGATCTGAAACTTTAGTTAAAGAGAGTGAAAAGCAATAAGACTTAATTTTTGATGAGATGATTATTTGAATTTGTTTTGGGTTCTGGACCCAGTTCGAGTTCTGGACTTGATTTTGGTACTTGTACTAGAGATTGGGTACTTGGACCCGAGCTTGAATTTGATTTGGGTACTTGGACTCGAGATTGGGTACTTGGACCCGAGATTGATTTGATTTGGGTACTTGGACCCAAGATTGGATTGAATTTGGGTACTTGGACCCGGGATTGGGTACTTGGACCCGAGATTGATTTTGATTTGGGTACTTGGACCCGACACTGATTTGATTTGGGTACTTGGACCCGATATTAGATTTGATTTGGGTACTTGGACCTAGGATTGGGTACTTGGACCTGAAATTGATTTGATTTGGGTACTTGGACCAGAGATTGGGTACTTGGACCCGAGATTGGGCACTTGGACCCAAGATTGGATTTGATTTGGGTACTTAGACCCGAGATTGGGTACTTGGACTCAAGGTTGGGTACTTGGACTCGAGATTGGGTACTTGGACCCGAGCTTGAATTGATTTGGGTACTTGGACCCGAGAATGGGTGCTTGGACTTGAGATTGGGTACTTGGACCCGAGCTTGAATTGATTTGGGTACTTGGACCCGAAATTTATTTGATTTGGGTACGTAGACCCGAGGATGGGTGCTTGGACCGGATAATGGGTTTGATTTGGGTACTTAGACCCGAGATTAGATTTGATTTGGGTACTTGGACCCAAAATTGATTTGATTGGGTACTTGGACCCGAGAATGGGTGCTTGGACCCGAGATTGGGTACTTGGACCCAAGATTGGATTGAATTTGATTTGGGTAGTTGGACCCAAAAATGGGTGCTTTGACCCGAGATTGGGTACTTGGACCCAAGCTTGGATTGAATTTGGGTTCTGGACCCGGGCTAAGTTTTGGACTTAGAAGAGATTCTAGGTTTTGGACCTAATCAAAATTTGGGTTCTGGACCCGAGCTAAGTTCTGGACTTAGAAAAGATTCTAGGTTCTGGACCTAAGGGTAATTTTGGTTCTGGACCTAATATTGAATTTAATTTGGGTGGTTGGACCCGAGATTGATTTGATTTGGGTACTTGGACCCAAAATTTATTTGATTTGGGTACTTAGACCCGAGAATGGGCTCTTGGACCCGAGAATGGGTTTGATTTGGGTACTTAGACCCGAGATTAGATTTGATTTGGGTACTTGGACCCAAAATTGATTTGATTTGGGTACTTGGACCCGAGAATGGGTGCTTGGACCCGAGATTGGGTACTTGGACCCAAGATTGGATTGAATTTGATTTGGGTACTTGGACCCGAAAATGGGTGCTTGGACCCGAGATTGGGTACTTGGACCCGAGATTGGATTGAATTTGGGTTCTGGACCCAGGCTAAGTTCTGGACTTAGAAGAGATTCTAGGTTCTGGACCTAATCAAAATTTGAGTTCTGGACCTGAGCTAAGTTCTGGACTTAGAAAAGATTCTAGGTTCTGGACCTAAGGGTAATTTTGGTTTTGGACCTGATATTGAATTTAATTTGGGTGCTTGGACCCAAGACTGAGTTTGACTAACCTTTTATCATTTGAGAAGTCTGACTGCTCCGGTTATTCTATGCATTGTGGTTTTTCACTCTCAAAATGAATCTTCATCATTGGACCTTCCTTCTTTGGGATCGGGTCTTCACATTTGAAATTGGATCTTCATCCTTTAAATTAGGTCTTCTCCCCAACTTCAGCTCTTTTAGCTGGAATGATCTTTTGTCTTTTGCATCTTCATTCTTTTGAGAGTTCTAATGTTCTTCCTTTTCGCAAAAATTCAGCTATTTTTAATTGGACCTTGTATCCAATCCTTGCCTCCTGCGTGTAAAAATATTTGTAAGTGAGTTTGAAAATATTTGGTATATAAACTTAAAAAATTGAAAAGGAGAAACTTTGCCCCCTGTGTAGGCCCAAACCCATGATTTTTCTATGCGGGCTTTGATTGATGTTTTTGCTGTCTAGTTCTTCGCACAAGCACGCATTTCTTCTTTTGCAAAATGACTGGAGCTTCCACAAGCAAATAGGCTTTCCATGCCCCCTTGATTCAATATCTTCTTTTGATTCTTTACTTCGCAGGGTGTTTGCTGTTCATTTTGACAAGGAATAGACAACACAAGACAAGAAAGTACGATATGCTCATGTATGCATGATATGCATGAATAATAGTTACAGTCATTCCATTGACTCACAGACCGAGGTGATCAGCAGAAGTGTTCTCATTGGTTCCATTTTGACGCTTGTTCAAGTCTTGCATTGGAATGATCAAAAGCTTTTGCATTTGGGGCTTTTATCTTCAAGATGTTGAAAACATGAGTGGTGGAGACCCTAAGCAGCAGAGTTATAGATGCATCCATTTCAAACTATAGTTCAGCATGTCGGTTGGTATTTTCTTCATAACTTTGTCAATAATAATTTCCTTTTCCTAATGTGTCCTTTAGAGGTTCGAAAGTTCAATAAACTCCCCTTAGCTTGAAGGCTTTGTATGACAAAACATTATTTCTTTTTTATGATTTTGTTTTGAATTTTGATTTTGAAATCAAAAGTTGGCTTTGCCAAATTAATGTTAATGTACCTCAGGACTTGATTTTTCTGAATTAACATATCTATAACATGACAACCCTAGTTACCATGCTAAACTCGGGAATCATTTCTATTTAAGCAAGAATTGTTGCACTTCAGATAGGCACATACACATTACTTGGCCAAAGGCCTCATTTGAGTTTAAATATTATCTATCTCATATGCATGCTCATCCAAACTATCTCCACTAATAGACTCTTTCTACCAAGAGAGATCAACAGGTCTTTGATAGGCTTGAAATGGGGTCTATGAGGGACATGGGTTAAATAAAGGCCATTTTGAGATAGGTGCTAATGTGATACAATGGACAAACCCTCACACTACAAATTTCTTGTTTGAACTTTAGGCAATTGGGAGCAATCTTGCTAGTCTCTAAATTCTTTGTCTTCTCGGCATTAATCTGGATCTTGATTAGGACAATCTTTGCCCTTGCAAAAAGTTTAAGACCCAAATTCATTTCTTTTCTTCTTTTCCCTTTTCTTTATTTCTCTTACTCTTCCCTTTTCTTTCTCTTTATTTTCCTTACTCTTCCCTTTCTTTGAGCATTTTATCATTTTGTCTTTCTTCCTTGTAGGACTATTAAGTACAGAACTTTTAAGATTTGGATGGTCTTCCTCCTTTTTCATTGAATCTTTAATTGGGTTGGACCAATTAAAAAATTCCCTTATAAACCAAATGGAAGCCTTTTGTTGTCTTAGGTAAAAGAGAACTCAGTTGGCTTTTTGAACCATTTTTTCTTTTCTCCTTTTCTTTTTCTTTTTCTTTTTTTTTTGGTTCTAGCTCTAAAAGAGTTGTCTTGTTTGTACTAACTTGGGCTTCCAATAATGGATGAGTGGAGTAACATAAATATTCTTTAATAGGGATAAATCATTTGTTACTTTGATGTTGATGTTGATATATTGGTGATATTAGGAAAACTTCAACTACTCTTATGGTATTGAGAACTTCAAACACCCTTATGATCTTAAAAACATCAACTTCAACAATCTTCGCGGTCTTGAGAACTTCAACTATCCTCATGATCTTGAATAATCATTGCTTTCTTTGATCTTCTTGCCTCTTTATCTTAGTGATCATAAGACTTGTCAAAAGTATCACAACAACTCAAGGTAGGTTGTTGGGGTTATATGCCAATGAAAAGAAAGCTAAAATTTTATGAAGCCTCAAAGGGACAACTAGGGATTGATATTTAATTGGGTGGATACTAGTTGTTGGCTAATCAAACAATGCCTAGATCATTTCTCTCTTAAATAAGCAGAGTTCAATTTTGCCTCGAAAGTTTGTCAAAGCATGTTCTAAGACTGACTAGGACCTAGACAAAGGTAATTATGTAGGAGCCCTCTCTAAGTAAGCATACACAACTCAATGCTATAGAGTAATTCCCTCATCTAGTAAAGTCATTTAAGTCATGATGCTTAGACACATTAATTTATAAACATCAAGCTAGATTCCTTATTGGTTGAGCACCAAAATGAACAAAGACCAACAAAATTTTTAATAAAAATAATTTATTCAAAAAAATTTAAATTTGAAAACAGGATTGTAAATATTAAAGAAAGTAAAATTGAAAAGCAACATTCAAGCTAAGGAAAGTTCATTGAGTTTAAGCTTCTTTTCCCTTCACATCTTCAATATTTCCATCTTGAAAGGATGATAAAACAAAATCTTCTTCCAATCCTTTTCCCACCATGAAGGTTGCCGGTGGAGGTACTCTGTTGAACCTTGGAAATGGATTACCTTTGGTATCGGGCTTGTCCGGCTCAGGCAACTTGCCATTATCAATTAAATTCTGATCTCATGCCTCAACTTCATACAATTGTCCGTTTTGTGTCCAGGCCTTTGATGGAATTGGCAAAATGCATTAGCATCAAAGTTAAGTGGAAGAGGATTAGGCAAAAGATGAGGAGTCAAGGGTTGTAACAATCCCTTCTTTTGTAGCTTATTGAGAACCCAAGACAGTGGCTTTCCTAATTATGAAAACTGTCTCATTCCTCCTTGACTAGTGACATTAACATCAACTTCCTTTTGTGTGCTTTGATTGCTGACTGGTAGTGCCCTTTCTCATTCCTTCTTATTGAAAAGTGATTCTTCTCTCTTTCCCACTCTTCAATTTGTAGACCAGCTTGGAGAAGATCTTTGAAGTCCCTTATAAGGGTGTGAGACATTCTTTCATGAAGATTGGGCAGGACACCTCTCACGATCATCCTTATTTAATCAGTTTCATTGGGCCTCTTCTTGAGCAAAGCGGCCTTAGTTCTCCATCTCTTCACATAGTCCATAAAATTCTCATTTGGCCGTTGCCTAATGGACTCAACTTCCATTAATGTAACTTCCAACTCGACATTATACCCTTATTGTTGGATGAAGGCCTTGTATAGCAAATCCCAATTCTTTTGTGTTCCATCATCTAAGGTATTGAACCAATTTTGGACAGCAGGGTCCAATGAGAGCATAAAGTAACTTATAGTTTGAGCCTTAGTAGCTCGGGCAGACTGTATAGCAGTGATATACTGCTTCACATGGAGATGAGGATTTCTAGTACCATTGTATCTAGCAAAGGATGGCATCTTGAATTTGTATGGAACTTCTTCATCTAGCTCAAATAATTTGTCAATCTGGGACATCTCTTCTGTCTTTAGTTTCTTCTCAAATTTTTTTTCTAAATCTGCGATCATCTTTTCAACATCAGAATTTTCAGTCTTTTCAAAAGTTGCCTTCTCAACAACCTTCGGCTCCTTTTTGTCTTGGAGATCTTGGTAGTATTGAGCCCAATCATCATCATCAATGATCACCTTATCATCATCAAAAGCTACTTCATTAACTTTAGCCTTCCCTTTGATTTTCTTGGTGCTAGCAGATGCTTCGGCATTGTTTCCTAAAATTACAGCTAGTTGATTCTTTATGGTCTCGGCCATGGCCTCTTTTATTTCTTCCATCTTGGCATTGAGGGCATCATCCACCATTCTTTGAATTTGTTCAGGATCCATTGTTTTTGGTGAGCAAGTGATTGAGTCGTTGCTAGATACTTCATCTCCGGTGTAGGTCGGATTGTTGTAAGCTTTAGAACTTTCATAATCCAGGGCTGTGAGCCAGAGAGGATCAATGATATAAGGTGCAAATGTATGCATGTATACATGTATGCACAAACAATCAACAAACAAGGGTAATTAGGATGTTCCTTCCAATCTTATATCATCCACACACAAATGGCGAGTCTCTTTTCCTAGGTATATGGTTAACAAAATACCAACATAGGGTATATTTCTTTCGAATAATTCCCTCAAACGTTTCAACCAATAGTTATATTTTCAAAAATGGAAATCAATCCATGATAATTCCCATTAATTAGGTTTTAATCCGTTCAACCAACTAAAGTAGCTCTTATGCTATATTGCATTAAAACTAAATTAAGAGGTTTATCATAGATAGATTTCTCACTTGAAAAAGGTAACTAATGATTCATGCCAAAAATAAGCCCATGGTTAATTTATTTTTAGTGTAAACTAGGCCCACAATTGATTTTTGGTATTTCTTAATTAACCTAAATATTCTTGCAAGCTCTTTGTAAGAAAAGGTTGGATAAAAATAATTTTATTTCCAAGCCCATTGTAAAGAGATTTCAGAAAAAACATATTTTGGGCTTAATATCTAGGCCATGGGCCAAAGAATTTTTTATTTGTTTTTAAAAAAGTCTTATGTCCAAAGACCATCTTGAAAAATTTTGAAAATAGCTTTGGTCTTTTGGACTTTAAAGAAAAGTTTATTTTGAGCTTACAATATACTTAGGTCATATTAGAAAAAAAAAAACCCAAATAAGCCATGATTTAGACTAAGATAAACTAGCCATAGTCAAACAACATGCATTTGGGGTAAAATCTAAGGAAAGTAACTAGGCCAATTACATGAGCTTTAGTCTTTGGGTAAAAAGGCTTAGGTTCCCATAGTAAGTATATACCAAATGGTACGAGGCTATGAGTGGTTATGCTATGCTCGATCTCCATACCTTGAGTGAAAGTATGGTATCCCTTACATAACACAACACAGGTAACACGAGCATCCTAACTCACGCACACAATGTAATCTAATATGATACAATGGATAATATCATTATAAGAAAGAATAGAATAATAAAAAGACCAACAGAATCAACTTCTCTTATCCCCAGTGGAGTCGCCACTGCGAGCGGGGATTTTTGCCCCCACTCCCGGTGGAATGGTTCTTGCAACTTTGGCACTATTTAGGCTCGGGGCCTTAGAGAACACGGACCTAAGTCCAGAGAAAATGGAGTCGCCACCAGGACGGGCCGGGAAAAAAGAAAGGGGTGGATGACTCAATTCCTAAGGAATCCCTAACCCCCTAATGGGTTTGAAAAGTTGGGTACGTGTGGGGAAGGTGAGAAATGGCCCAGCACCCCCACAACGCTAGGTTCATTGGAATCGGCCTCCTTTACAGGTCCTAATATTATAAAATTCTTAAGTATAATAATATTATCCACATTACACACAATAATTGAAAGAAAGCATCATTATATTAAAATCAAAGCAATGTCCAAACAAAGCAAATAAATGGACACTCATCCAAGGATGGAAACATGTCCTTACATCCCATGCCTAAATAGGACACCCACCGAAAGGTAGAAACATGCCCTTTACATTGGTTCTAAAATAGAAAAGCAATTTAAATTACATGATATTTCACTAATGAGGTACCCACCAAGTGGAAACATACCTCTTACAACATTTGGAAACCTAAATAAATTGATAAAAGTAAATAACTTATTTGAAATAAATAAATCATTCATCAAAGGTATTAAATATCAATAGAAAGTAAACATCCATCCATGATAAATAAAATAAACCAAGCATTGAACTTAAATAAATTAAAGTATATAAAATAAATCAAAGCATATCAAATATAGAATTGAATAAAGCAAATTAAAATATAAATTATAGCTACTGTGAGTTTTTTTAAGAAATTAAAATAGATTAAGGTTTTATGTTTTAAAAGGTTGATAAAGCTCTTTGATTAACTAAATTAATATTTGAATGGTGAAATCATGAAACTAGGGTTTGGACATTTTAAAACATTTTTATTTGTGGTTTATGGCTATTCATTGAATTATGGTTTCAAGCTTACTGTGTAAAATTAAATATTTGTGTTTATATGGTTTTTTAAAGTTTTAAAGGATTAGGGTTTAGAAAAAATTAAGGTTTTGGAGTTGAATTAGGGTTTTAGGATTTTTTAATTTAGGGTTTCGGGTAATGAGTTATTTTTAGGATTTGGAAAATCAATTGATAATTTTATGAAGTTTTATGAAGATAAACAACACGATTTAAAATTTATAAAAGCAAAAAAGATGTTTTTAAGTTTTTTGGAAGGAAACAGAATACAATTTAGAGTTTTGAAAATTTGAAAAACAAATTTTGGTTTTGGAGTTTTGAAGAAACAAAACTAACAACTTTAAACTTTTGGAAAAATAAAGCAACGATTTAAGATTTTCATACTTTAGAAAAAGTGAATTGAGGTGATGAGGCTTTTAATTTAAAAGACACAATTTGATAATTTAGCTACTGTGACCAAATAAAAGAAATTAAGAATTCAAACCTTATTTGGCAAGTTTCACCAAAAATTGCTTCTTGGATGAATAAGGTCAAAGACAAGCCTTTTGCCTTTGAATTGCTTGAATTGATTTTTGGCTCTCTCAAAAAATCAGCTTGGTTCCAGCTTTTCCTTCTTAGATTCGGTTTTTCACTTTTGCTTCAAGTTTCTGTCCAATTTTCTTCTCTTTCGTCCTCTTTTTTTTTATGTGTTGTTTAGTCCATATTTATAGAAATTTTATATCCTTCATTCCTAATTATTCACGGCATCTTTATTGAATAAGAAAAGGAAACCGAAACCTAATTGTATTAGGTTTCGAAAAATTTGCATCGAAAAAATTTTGCTGGCAAAAAAAAATTGCTGCGGAAAAACTGCGCTGGCAAAAAAAAACTGCCGTAGCTGGCTGCGGCAGCACGCTCGGAACGGGCCCGTAGGCCATTTCGCCCACAGGAGTTTCCTGCGGGCGTAATGCCCACGGGCCCGCGCTGACTTTCGGTGATGATTTTTTCGGCGCCGATTTTTTCCGTCGTCGATTTTTTTGTTATTTTTTATTTGTTATTATTTTTGAATTTTTATTCATTTCACCAATTTTTTACTAAAATAAATATTAAAATTAATTAAGATATCATAGAAATTATTTTGGACTAACTAAAATATATAGGATAACACAAAATTATTTTGGACTAATTAAAATATATTTGATCGGACCGGGTCAAAAATTAAGGGTCTACAATGGGCGTGTCAATGACCATGTCCTAAGCTCTGTATTACATCAGTTAAGACACATCTAGAGACATGGGCATTCCCTGCCTGTGCCAAAACTCCTACAACACAGTAGCTATGACACGCTTAGTGACATGGGCGTGTCATTACACGTGTCAATACTACAACATTACAGAAGCTGTGACATGCTCAGTGACATGGGCGTGTCTACAACATTGAAAACAGAACCATCGACATGCCCAAAGACATGGCCGTGTCACCGGGTGTGTCAAGCCAAAAATCCTGATATCAACACATAATTGTCACATCCAAAATTATCTTTCTTTTCAACTAAATCCATCATTATACCACAAAATACTTGTATAAACATTAAAACAACTCAATTAAAAGCAAAAATACACAATTACAACCATGACTTCACAACTCAAAAGTTACACAGCCCAAAACTCTTATTCTCTTCACCAAACTTAACCGTATCTTCAATCCAACCCTAAATTCATAGTTAACTAGTCAAAAGAACTTCAAACATACCAATATCAACCATTAACACATACTACAACAAACATCCAATTTACACATATACAAACTTCCATAGAAAATCAAGAAAACAAGTTGGAAACTTACCAAATATGGAGAAAATCCTCAAAACTCCAACTTGAACAATTGAAATCCTTTAATTACTTGAGTTAGCAAGAAGCAAAATTTCTCTTTTCCTTTGATGAAGGGAGCAGACTTCAATGGAGAAAGAAGAAGATGAAGATAATGATCCACTCAACTCAATCCAACTAATCTCCTTTTAACCACACAAATATCCTACTTTCACTCTCCACCAAGTAAAAACATATTACTTAATTAATACATAAAAAAATAATCTTCCACTAACCACTTAAATTATATTTTAATAATTAAAATAACGTTTGACCCATATTAAAATGTTGACTTATATATATTATGTATATCTACATATATATATATCATATACACATTTTCCTTTTTTCACTTAATTATATATATACTTTTAAATCATTTAATTAATTTTCAAAAATTAATATTTATAAAATTTTGGGATATGACAATTCTCGCTCTCTAAAAATAAATTTCATCCTTGAAATTACCTACTCTCATGTCTGGAACAACTGGGGATACTGATTCCGCATCATTTGCTCACTCTCCCATGTTGCCTCCTCAGTGACATGATTCTTCTAAAGAACTTTCACAAGTGGCACCTTCTTATTTTTCAACTCTTTCACTTCACGTTCCAAAATAGCCATTGGTTCTTCCTCATAAGTCAAATCTGGACTCACCCTAATTGACACTACTGACATAACGTGTGATGTGTCTAACTTGTACCTCCGAAGCATAGAGACATGGAAGACATTGTGAATTTGATCCAACTCAGGCGGTAAAGCCAGTCTATAGGCCACTGGTCCAACTATCTCCAGTACTTCATAAGGTCCTATGAAATGAGGACTCAACTTCCATTTGTTGCCAAATCTCAAACTTTTCTTCCAAGGTGACACTTTCAAAAACACTTTATCTCCTACACTGAACTCTATGTCTCTTCTTTTTAAATCTGAATATGATTTTTGTCAGTCTAAGGCTGCTTTCAGACAATTCCTAATCACCTTTACTTTCTCTTCTGTTTCCTCAATCAAATCGGGACAAATCAACTTACCTTCTCCAACCTCATCCCAACATAGAGGTGTCCTGCATCTCCTACCGTACAATGCCTCATAAGGTGCCATTCCAATACTGGACTGATGACTATTGTCATAAGCAAACTCAATCAGTGGTAAGAATCTATCCCAGCTCCCAGTGAAATCGATGATACAACTTCTCAACATGTCCTCTAAAATCTGATGATGAAGTAGTAGATTCTAAGGTCTTGAATATGATGAAGCATATGAACTACGTTACTGATGTTGGTCTTGGAAGGGTAAGATAGGTGTAACAAAACTTCCAGCCTTTAAGACTCAGGCTTCCAAGGTTGGGATATGAGGAAACCAACAAATATGTTCGGCCAAAGAAGAATGAGAAGATGAGCTTCCCACCACTTAAAGAGATTTTTGTCAAAGCTACAGACATGGGACCACTCCAAGGGTAGCCTGAGCCAGTCATGTTCATGGGAAAATTGATCCTGAGTTTTGAGATTTTTGCTGATGTTGCTGAACTAGTAGAACAAGTGAAGAAAGAGCTCATCCTGCTAACTGACAAGGAGCCTAATCCAGAAGAAAAAAAGAAAGCTATCCTAAAAGCCAAGAAGACTATAGAGGAGATTGATGCTCTAGTTGAGGAGAAGTTTGAAGATGTCTTGCTTTTGGATTTTGAGAATAATGATTTTGATTTTGATTTTAATTTGTCTGCTTTGTATGAGGATGATGATGTTTTCTTTTTCCAAGTTGAATGCAATAAAGTCTAATTTTGCTTACTTGGGTGATATTTTTCCTGATGGTTGCAAACATTCAAGTAGTGGTTACATGAGCATTTTTAATATTAACTCTATTGATACATAATCATTAACTTTGGGAACAATCGATAATCCTAAAAATGTTAGCATAATATCCGACCGTACTCCTGATGAGAGAGAGAGATTTAAAAAAATATTTAAAAAATATGAAGAGATTTTTTCTTGATCTTATGAGGACATGCCTCGCATAGATCGAGACATAGCTGAGCACTTGATTCCTACTTACACTCACATGAAATTTGTCAAACAAAAGCTTAGACAGTTAAGACCAGAATGGGCTAAATTGATTAAAGAAGAGGTCACTAAACATATACAAGTAAAGTTCCTTGAAGTGATAGATTATCCAGATTGGCTAGCCAACATAGTGCCTGTGCCAAAGAAAGACAGAAGAATTAGTGTCTGTATGGGCTATAGAGACTTGAAAAAGGATTCCCCTAAAGATGATTTTCCTTTACCCCATATAGATGTCATTATTGATAGTGCAGCCTCTAGCATGCTACACTCGTTCGTAGATGGATTTTCTAGATACAATCAAGTGTTAATGGCCCAAGAGGATAAAACTAAAACTGCCTTCATTACTATATGGGGTATATTTTGTTATAGGATGATGCCGTTTGGGTTAAAGAATGCTGGAGCAACCAACCAAAGGATGGCTTCCACTTTGTTTCATGACATGATGCACAAAGAAGTTGAAGTTTATGTTGATGATATGATGGTGAAGTCAGATACAAGGGAGCATCACTTCCAAAACATAGAGTTATTCTTTGAGAGAGCAGTAAAGTAGAAGCTAAGGCTAAACCCAAAGAAGTGTGTATTTAGGGTTACTTCAGGCAAGTTTCTAGGACACATGATTGGTCCAAATGGCATTGAGATTGACCCTGACAAGGTTAAGGCAATCAGGGATATGTCAGCCCCTAAGACGGAGAGATAAGTTTAGAGGTTCATTGGCAGGTTACAGTATGTTAGTAGGTTCATAGCAAAGCTCACCACAATTTGTGAACCTATCTTCAATTTGCTTAAAAAGAATCAGCTAGTCAAGTGGAATGAAGAGTGTCAAAGGGCCTTTGAGCATATAAAAGAATATCTACTGAATCCACCTGTCTTGAAACTACCTAAGCCCAATAAACCCTTATTACTATACCTACTAGTAGAGGAAGAGTCAATATGAGTTATGCTAGCCCAAATAGATGAATCAGGGGTTGAACACACAGTTTACTATTTTAGTAGAAAGCTCCTACCTTATGAAATTAAGTATAGTATCATTGAAAAGACGTGTATAGCTATGCTTTGGTCTTCTAAGAAGTTGCGGTATTACTTTTAGTCTTATAGTGTGCAATCGATTTTCTGGTTGGATCCGGTGAAGTATTTAAGGGAGATTCCTTCTTTGATTGGGAAGTATGGCTGATGGTTGATAATTTTGGAAGAATTTGAGATTGAGTATGTAACCATAAAAACCATCAAAGGCAGAGCAGTGGCAGAATTCCTCGCTTAGCAACCATTGTTGGATAGTGAAGAGGTAGTCTTGGAATTTCTTGATGAACATTTATAGGCCATAAAAATACAAGGATGGAAGATGTATTTCGATAGGCTAGTGAATAGAAACGGAGCAGGTTTGGGAGTCATACTAGAATCACTCAAAGGGGAGCTTATCCCTTTAGCTAAGAAGTTGATGTTCAGGGCAACCAATAATATAGTGGAGTATGAAGCATGTATTTTTGGCTTGTAAACCCTGATGATTATGAAGGTGGATAAGGTGCAAGTCTTTTGTGATTCTTTGTTAGTGGTATCCCAAGTAAATGGAGAGTGGGAGTTAAAAGAAGAGAAGCTAAAACCATATCACCATTATTTGACTATGATGAAGAAGAATTTTAGGGAGTGCAAATTTATACACTTACTAAGAGAAGAAAACCAGATGGCTGATGCCCTAGCCACATTGGCTTCGGTATGGTAAAATGCTGTCAACTTATTTCTTAAGCCTCTAGTTTTGACTAGTTCTTCAACTCCTTGCTATGAATATGAAACAATCATGGAAACTGATATAGACCATGATGCATGGTATGACACCATAATATGGTTTTTGGAGAATAAGGAATACTCGTTGGGCACAACAAGGGAAGAGAGAAAGCCATAAGGCGATGGTCCTTACAATACATCACCTTTCATGGAGAGTTGTATCAAAGATGGCCTGAAAAAATGCACTTGAGATGCTTGAGGAAGTCTGAAGTTGAGCACATCATGTCAAAAATACATGCAGGAAGTTATGGTCCACACATGAATGGTTTAGCTTTGGTTAAGAAGATAATTCGATAAGTTTACTGCTGGTTGACCATGGAGAGAGATTATATTGAATTTGTGAAGAAGTGCTATCAATGTTAGATGTATGGTAATTTAAATCACATGCCTCCTGAAGAATTACATTCTATGTCTTTACCCTGGCCTTTTGAAACTTGGGGGATTGACATTATAGGAGAGATACATCCGACGGCTTCAAATGGTCACCGTTATATTATAGTAGCAGTGGATTATTTTTCAAAATGGGTTGAAGCCAAATCTTTCAATAAGTTGGGGGCAAGGTTTGAAAAGAATCTCACTGTAGATATAGGGTCCCATATAGTGTGATATTGGACAATGGGGTATAGTTTCAAGGAGCAGTTAGGGACTTATTCTTGAAGTGCCAAATCCATCATCACCAATCCTCCCCTTATAGACCAAAGGCTAATGGTGCAGTAGAAGCAACTAACAAGATAATTAAGCAGCTCTTGTCCAAGATGACCAAGACATACCGGGATTGGTTGGAGATGCTTCCTTTTGCTTTATAGGGATACAAAACAAGTATACGAACCCCGACTGAAATGACACCATTTTCCTTAGTTTATGGGATGGAAGCAGTGTTGCTAATTGAAATAGAGATCAAGTTGTTAAGAGTGGTCCTCGAAGCTGAATTACCCGAGATGGAATGGGTAGCGAGTAGATACACACAATTAGCTTTATTAAAAGAGAGGAGGTTAAATGCACTATATCATCATCAGCTGTATCAAAGAAAGATAGCTCGAGCCTACAATAGAAGGGTTAAGATCAAGAATTTTAAGATCAGTGACTTAGAGTTGGAGAAGTGTAAGCCTAATATCCCTGATCCGAAAGGAAGGTTTTGGCCTAGTTGGGAAGGGCCATATATTGAAAAGTAAGTTATGAACAAGGGTGTAGTCAATATATTAGAAATGGACAGGAATGAGTTTAGTGAGCCGGTGAACATTGATCGATTGAAGATGTTTTATGTATAATATATATATATAAGAGCTTTCTAGGTTGAAAACCCATAAAGGCAGCCTAGGCAAAAGTTAGAGTTGTTCGCTAGTTTCAAAAACCTAAAAGGGCAGGCTAGGAAACAATTAGGGCTAAATAAGAGAAAATTGTCAATTAGAAAACCCAAAAGGGCTAGTTGGCAATAGGAGTGATCTTGTGTATGCTGGATTTATGTTTAGTTGTTCCCCAATTTAATAAAATAAAGTTAATATTAAAATTATTCTATGTGCAATATTTCATGTATTTAGCCAAATATGGCAAAGTAAATAACACAATAGTGAAAGGTGATGACAAATTATAAAAGGAAAAGAAGTATCTTTTATTATTTTCATTATTGTTCATCCTAACATTATTTTTTCTAAAGAATTGACAAATGTAAAATCTATGGCAGACGATAAGTGTAGCATGTAGGCCAACTTTGCTTCAGTCAATCCAAGAAGGCTTCAGTCAGTCATGGCATGTCCAAATCAGGAGTAAACTTAGAACAAGGCTCAGCTCCATACTGACGATCAAGATGGTAAGAATCATAGCAAGTATCTCAATGAAGAGCAGCAAGAGGAACATACATCAAATATGTCTAAATGGTGACACGAGTGATCTTCCACCAAGGTACCAACTATAACACCCCCACACCTAATATACGCACACCGCATACGCCCGTACAACAAGTGATATATGCATATTGGATAAAGGGGTGCTACGGTTCATTTCTAAACAACCAAACTTAAATCTTTAACATATAAGTATCATAAGTCAGTCTGAGTAAACTTAAATTATTTAACTCATGTTATAGAAATCAATAGAGAAAACATTCCTTTTTTTAAAATACATATATATATAATATTAGTACCCAAAAGCTTATCCAAAACAGTATGTTCAAAACATTTGTTAAATAAGCAGCGGAAAATACATATGTATACATATATCAAAATCAATGTTTACAAAATTATAGAATTTATACATGCTGGCAGTTCGTTTCTGATCTTGATGTCCACAAATTAACACCGCTATCATAAACTCAAGTCTAGACTTGACTCGGTCTAGACGAAATCTCCGGCACAACCGGATCTACCCTGTCACCTGCGCGATGAACCACAATCGGGCTAAGCAGAAAGCTTAGTGGTACAAACTTTGATTCAATATAGATCAATGCGATGCTCATGCACAATATAAATGAATATATCAACTCATTGCATTATATCTCAACATATTAATCATTTGCATCACATTTCATAATTTACATTAAAGCAAGGACAAGCATGGGCCCAAAAAGGATCTAATATGCTATTTAAAGTTCAGAGTTACTGCTTTGGTCCATAATCACATTTATCAAGCCCGTAGGCAATATATATATATCCATGGATAATGTAACAGACCCAGTCTCTTGGACCTCAACTCGGCTAGACCCTAGGGCCCAAGTATCTTGGTCCTCAACCCGGCTAGACTGTTACTGTTTTTGCGGCTTACGACCCGGTCTTTTCACCTCAAAAACATCATATTTAACATTTTTCAGCTGGGCTCGGCTTACGACACGGTCTTTTTACCTGCCCAATGATTCATAGGCATGCCGCCAAACCGAGAACTCTGAAAATTGAATAACATACTAGGCACACAATTAATTCATTTATCTCATTATCAATCTCTTTCACAATTCATTTCTCATTTCATTTCTCATAATCAAACTAGGCTCATTGCCCTAATATATCATCTTTTCTCAATTTTTCTCATTCTTCTATTTCATCTCAATATCGATTGGTTACATTATGTTTTCACATCTCATATCACCTATTTCCACATTTCTTTTCATATACAATACTTTACTCAATTGCATTGAAACATCAATAAAATTCACATTATGCATATCACAACATATAACTCATTCATCAACAATGTATCAAGTAACTTAACTCATTTTTAACTAAATGTGTTAAGTCCCAATGTCATATAAATGTATGCAATCATTCAAAGTTTGTACTTACCTCTAAGACCAACAACACCACTCTATCAACTTCTCTTTCAAGATAACTCTCAACACTTGAATAATGGTAGCTCAACTCTCTTCAAAACCTTATCCAAAGGTGATCATACATACTGTGAGGGGGGATTTTCGCCCCCACTCCCGGTGGAATGGTTCTTGCGACTTCGGCACTGTTTAGGCTCGGGGCCTTAGAGAACACGGACCTAAGTTCGGAGAAAATGGAGTCGCCACTCGGACGGGCCGGGAAAAAGAAAGGGGTGGATGACTCAATTCCTAAGGAATCCCCAACCCCCTAATGGGTTCGGAAAGTTGGGTACGTGTGGGGAAGGTGAGAAATGGCCCAGCACCCCCACAACGCCCGGTTCATTGGAACCGGCCTCCTTTACAGGTCTTAATATTATAAAATTCTTAAGTATAACAATATTATCCATACTACACACAAAAAAAAGAAAGCATCAATATATTAAAATCAAAGCAATGTCCAAACAAAACAAAACAAATAAATGGACACCCATCCAAGGATGGAAACATGTCCTTACATCACATGCCTAGATAGGACACCCACCAAAAGGTAGAAACATGCCCTTTACATAAGTTCTAAAATAGAAAAGAAAATTAAATTACATGATGTTTAACTAATGAGGTACCCACCAAGTGGAAACATACCTCTTACAACTTTTGGAAGTCCAAATTGATTGATAAAAGTAAATAATCATCCATAATAAATAAATAAATCATTCATCAAAGCTATTTAAATATCAATAAAATAAACATCCATTCATGATAAATTAAATAAGTATTAAAATTAAATAAATTAAAGCATAAGAAATAAATCAAAGCATAAATAAATATGGAATTGAATAAAACAAATAAAAGTTCAAGTATAGCTACTTTTTCTATTTAGGGTTATTTACCTCATGTGTTAAGGCTTTGGAAATTCTAAAGTTTAAGCTACTATGACTTTTTAGGTAATTAAAATAGATTAGGTTTTATGTTTTTTAAAGGTTAGCAAGACACTTTGATTAAACAAATTAAGATTTGAATGATGAAATAATAAAACTTGAGTTTTAGACACTTTTGAAATATTTTTAATTCATGATTTTAAATAATAAATTGAGCTACTGTAGCTTTTTTGAGTTTTTTATGTTTTTATGTTTTTTATGTTTTAAAGGGTTTAAAGTTTAGAAAAAGTTAAGGTTTAAGGTTTTAAAGGGTTAGGGTTCATTATTTTAGGTTTAAAAGATGATTTTTGGATTTAGGCTCTTAGAATTTAGTTCATGTGTAATGTATAACTTTTAGGGTTTTTAAAAGCAATTTGATATTTTATGAGATTTTATGAACTTAAACACATGAATTGAAGTTTTTATAAGTAGAAAAGATGTTTTTTTTAATGTTTTTTTGATGAAATAAAACCTACTTTAAAATCTTAAAAGATGCAGAATTTGATTTTGATTTTATTGAAAAATATGCTAAATTAGAGTTTTAAGGGTTTTTAAGAAGAAAAAATAACAATTTTAAATCTTTTTATAAAAGAGAGCCACGATTTTAATGTTCTAATCTTTGAAAAATTAAATTAAAGTTCTAAGATTTTTGATTTAAAAAACTAAAATTTTATAGATTTGGCTATTGTAAAACATAAATCAAAAGAATTAAAACATACCTTCTTTTGTTGATTCACCAAAAAATAACTCTTCTTGGATGAACTAGCTCCAAAGACAAGCTTTGATTGCCTCTTTTCTTCTCTCTTTTTCGTGCTACTGCTGCTACTGCTGCTATAAATATCAATTGAATTGAGTTTTCCCTTTCCTTCCTTGATTTGGTTTCAAAACCTAAAGCTATCATGAAAAGTTTTTTTTTCCTCCTTTGATTTGGTTTAATTGGTCCTTATTTATAGTGATTTTTAGGTTGTTTATTCCTAATTAATTAAGGTAAGCAATAATAATAAAAAAAAAGAAATTAAAACCTAATTGGATTAGAATTCTAAAAAATTGCAGCTGAAAAATTTGCGCTGGCAAAAATTCTGGCGACGGGCCCATGGGCGTGCCAGCCCGCAGGCGCGCCAGCTTGCCAGCCCGGGGATCCTGCGGGCGAAACGCCCGCAGGCCTGGGGGGGAGCCACTGTTGGCCCGACGGGCCCGCGCGACCATTTTTTGCTGCCGATTTTTTTCCGACTCCGATTTTTATTTTTATTTTTAATTTTTATTTGTTTATTTTCATTTTTTACTACTAAAAATTAGATACTAAGGTAAAAATTATTTAATTAAAATTATTTTGGACCAATTAAATAACAAAAATCATTTTGGACTAAATAAAGCACAATGGACCGGATTGGATAAAAAATTTTGATTGGGATACTTGATCCTAACCGGATTTGGATACTCGATCCCAAATTGGATTGGGATACTCGATCCTAAATTGGATTCGGATACTCGATCCTAAATTGGGTTGGGATACTCGATCCTAACTTGATTTGGATACTCGATCCTAAACTGGATTCAGATACTCGATCCTAACTAGATTTAGATACTCGATCCTAAATTGGATTTGGATACTCGATCCTAAATTGGATTTGGATAATTGATCCTAAATTGGATTGGGATACTCGATCCTAAATGGACTTGGATACTCGATCCTAAACTGGATTTGGATACTCGATCCTAAACTGGATTGGAATACTCGAT
Source organism: Garcia nutans (assembly GCA_947685225.1). Taxonomy (NCBI): domain Eukaryota; kingdom Viridiplantae; phylum Streptophyta; class Magnoliopsida; order Malpighiales; family Euphorbiaceae; genus Garcia; species Garcia nutans. The sequence goes on along the minus strand of CANTUV010000005.1, from coordinate 32,827,505 downwards.
CCTAAATGGATTTGGATACTCGATCCTAAATCGAATTTGGATACTCGATCTGAAATTGGATTGGGATACTCGATCCTAACTTGATTTGGATACTCAATCCTAAATTGGATTTGGATACTCGATCCTAAATTGGATTGGGATACTCGATCCTAACTAGACTTGGATACTCGATCCAAAACTGGATTTGGATACTCGATCCAAAATTGGATCTGGATACTCTATCCTAAATTGGGATACTTGATCCTAAATTGGATTTGGATACTCGATCCTAAATTGGATTGGGATACTCGATCCTAAATGGACTTGGGATACTCGATCCTAAATGGATTTGGATACTCGATCCTAAATCAAATTTGGATACTCGATCCGAAATTGGATTGGGATACTCGATCCTAACTTGATTTGGATACTCGATCCTAAATTGGATTTGGATACTCGATCCTAAATTGGATTGGGATACTCGATCCTAACTAGACTTGGATACTCGATCCTAAACTGGATTTGGATACTCGATCCTAAATTGGATCTGGATACTCGATCCTAAATTGGATTGGGATACTCGATCCTAAATGGACTTGGGATACTCGATCCTAAATGGATTTGGATACTCGATCCTAAATCAAATTTGGATACTGGATCCGAAATTGGATTGGGATACTCGATCCTAACTTGATTTGTATACTCGATCCTAAATTGGATTTGGATACTCGATCCTAAATTGGATTGGGATACTCGATCCTAAACTCGATTTGGATACTCGATCCTAAATTGGATCTGGATACTCGATCCTAAATTGGATTGGGATACTCGATCCTAACTACACTTGGATACTTGATCCTAAACTGGATTTGGATACTCGATCCTAAATTGGATCTGGATACTCGATCCTAAATTGGATTAGGATACTCGATCCTAACTGGACTTGGATACTTAATCCTAAACAAGATTTGGATACTCGATCCTAAATTGGGTCTGGATACTCGATCCTAAATTGGATTAGGATACTCGATCCTAACTGGACTTGGATACTCGATCCTAAACTGGATTTGGATACTCGATCCTAAACTGGGTACTTTGACCCGAGATTGAGTACTCGGACTTGAGTTTGAGTTGATTTTTGTTTAATTTGGGTACTTGGACCCGAGACTGAGTTTAACTAACCTTTTATTGTAGCACCCCCATACCCTATATAAGTATTATACATATACCTAGTATACATACAATACGTATACGGAGTATAAGGATGTCACTTTTAGTTTTAATTTAAAAACCCTTATCCAAGTTTAAACAATACTACCTTTAGATTTTAATAACATTTAATAAATCATTGAACATATGAATATATTATTGTGAATAATATAACATAATTAAATTAAACATGTATGCATCACCTTCTAGTTGGTCTCAGAACACTCTTACCCTTCTCGTGGCATAAAAGCTTGATTCCCCGATCAACCGCATAGTCACCTACGCGATCACACAGCTGCGCTAAGCCCGAGAGCTTAGTCAGACAAATAATTCATATAACTTACAATAAAGAAAATCATAATTTTAATGTTAACTTGAAATGTCATTATTTTCTTATCATGTTTTCCCATTTTGATTATGCTTTTCATACATACTTCTACTAATGTTTTACTTATATACATATCCATACATTTTATTTCAACAACTCACAATTCAATGACTTATCAAAATCTTCATGAAACAATACTCACCATTTCCACATTCATATACATTTTACACATCATATATCATCATATACAATTTACACATCATAAACTCATCATTCAACAATTCACTTATGTATTGCATACATCTCATTTCATGATTATCCTCATACTTTTCATACCATTATAAGTCATGTCATAGTTATCACTAAATACCACATAACATGATGTTGCATTCCATAGTTCACATTAAAACAAAGATAGACATTTATCTCATTATTCATTTGTTTCATTACTCAAGCAACACACTTCAACAAGCACAAGCATGGGCCCAAAACCCTAATATGTCATTCCACTTTCAGAGTTAATGTTTTGGTTTAATTTTCACATTTATCATTATCCCAACTAGGCTTCAAGGATTAAGGTTCAACCAAGCTTCAAGGGAAACAAAGCATGCTAAGTATCACCGCAACTTGGCTTCAAGAACCAATCCAACCTAGCTTCAAGGGTTGTAACATCTCAATTAGGCTTCAAGGACTAGACCCAACCAAGCTTCAAGGGGAGTAAAACATGTAACACCCCTTCCCGACCTACATGTGTAAGCTGAGTAGAGGCGCCACACTAACCTAATGTTGCTACCAATTTTACTTAGTCAAATTTTAGTTCCGATTTTTTTTCAAAAATTTTGCCATAGTTTCGCCTAAAAATTGAGTCCCAAGTGTCGACAAAACCGGTTTTTTTCTTATTTTTAAAAACATTTTACACAAACCAATGCAAACAAAATCATTCTCAGTACACTCCCAATAAATCCCCCTTGTAACCTCAACTACAACCTGCAAAAAGAATTTACACTTCTAGTGCAACATAAAATAAACGTTTTGTGACAACCCCTATATTTAAATATTACACAGCGGAAGTTATAAAATATTTACATATTTACATACTAAACATTTCTTTACAAAATATAAAGAAATATACATGATTGGCAAGTCTGCTCTGATCTTTAAGCTCCAAAAATGGATTCAACAAGGTCTACTCTCACTTGGTCTTGATGAACTCTCGGGTTCAACTCTATCCACTCTATTACCTACGCGATTAAACACTATCGCGCTAAGCCAACGACTTAGTAAGATAAAACATGTTAATGGTATGCTTAAATGTAATGCAATGCCACATATGTTATTGATAAGATCAACATCATAAATATAAAGTTAACACATAATTTTGCATTTCACAAATCATAGTCATATGAGTATACCACATTTCAACATCTTTCCACATTCAACATTACTCAATCATACTCAATAACCAACATCTCATTTCATTAACTCATAACATTATTTAGGACATTCATATAACCTTGACACCTATGGGCCCAACAAGTATTTAATATGATATTCAGAGTTCAGAGTTACTGATTTGGTTCATAGTCACAATAATCACGCCCGTAGGCAATGTATATACATGTATCTCTATCCATGGATAGTGTAACAGACCCAGTCTCTTGGACCATCACTCAACACATATGAGGAGATCCTCAACCCGGCAAGACTGTTACAAATCATATATCTTATATTCACAATTCTCATAGTGTAACAGACCTAGTCTCTTGGACCATCAACTCAACACATATGAGGAGATCCTCAACCCGGCAAGACTGTTACCTTTCATCATTTCTTAGGCATGCCACCCAAATCCAGAACTCTGAAACTGAATAACATATTAAACAAACAATTCATTTATTATATAGTTACCATTTCCATTCTCAAATTCTCATCACATTTAGGCAAACATGCCTTCTTTCTTTCAATATCATCATCATAGCCAATCACAATGGCATTGTCTCATATCATGTCTTATTTGAATTATCATTTCAATTTCAATGTATATTATTCATGAAACACATAACCATTCACAATGCATAACATAACATTATTCAATCTCAACAATGCAATTAGGGCAAAGAACAATTGATATGATTCATATGAATAATACATTCTGGTTTTAGACTCCATTTTATCCTTATTTTGAAAAATTGTATAAAATAATCAACTTGATTAAAAATTCTAAAATTTTTACAGAATTTAGTTTTGTATCTTAAAATCATTCCTTTAAAATTTTAGATCAAACTGAACACAAAATCTTGGTCAAATAGTTCACCTAACCAGACTGCCCCAATTGCCCTGCATCCTGGCAGCAGTTCTGAACTTTGTGAATTCCATAAATCAAATTCAATCAACGTGGTTCCAAATTATTTTTCTAAAATACTAGACTCACTAAGAAACAACATATCCAAAATTCAATTGGATATGATTTTTCTAAATTTTATTAAAAATCCCGAAATATAGCTGTCTCAGTTAAGGTACCTGCTGGAACAGTTCTACTAAAAATAATCTTTCTAAACTCATAACCATTCCAAAATCGAATCAACATATTTTTCAGTCATTCTAGACTCATAGAGGCACAACATATCAAAAATTCACTTCAAGAACATTTTTCTATAATTAATTAAAAATCATACAAGTCACAGCCTTTACTAATTGTAAAACAGAAAAAGAATTTCACTAAACACAACTCATCTCATCATCAAACCAACAAACCCTAATTCCTTTCTCACACCACTTCAAAAGAATTGAAGAATTTAAAGAAAAGATCTTACCTTAGATGAAGAAATCCACAAATCTTTAACCAAAACCCTTGCTTCCTTCTTCAAATTGCTTCAAACCTCAAGATCACCTCTCTTTCTCTCTTGGTTTTTGGAGAGCCGGCACCTCTTGAAAGAAAGAAGGAAAATGATGAAGACACAAAGTCAAATTTGCTTTTAATCTCCACCAAGTGATCTTATCCAAGCAATTACCAAAATGCCCTCAATCATATAACTAACTTTTTGTCTCATATAAGCCCTTATATGTAATTGCACATTCCACAAAAATATCTTCTTGCATTGACTCTTCCTTTGACCCATTTATATGTAATATATATCATCATATACACAACATATACATTTGTCTCTAAACCCTAAATTTCTTCTCCAAAACACATACAAAAACATTCTCTTCCAATTTCTTATCAACTTATCATATATACATAATTCAAGTGCAACAACACTAACACCAAGACTACTAGAGCATAATTAGGGATATTACAATTCTCCCCCTCTAGAAAGAAATTTCGTCCTCGAAATTACCTGAAATTAACTCTGAAATAACTGAGGATACTGGTCTCGCATGGTATGCTCACTTTCCCAAGTTGCTTCCTCTCTTGCATGATTCTTCCACAGAACTTTTACCAAAGGCACATTCTTATTTCTTAACTCTTTTACATCACGTGCCAAGATAGCAACTGGTTCCTCTTCAAATGTCAAGTCTGGGCTCACTTCAATAGATTCAAATGGCAACACATGAGATGGATCCGACCTATATCTCCTCAACATAGAAACATGGAATACATTATGAATACGATCCAACTCAGGTGGCAAAGCAAGTCGATACGCCACTGGCCCAACTCTTTCTAACACTTCATACGGCCCAATGAAACGAGGACTCAATTTTCCTTTCCGACCGAACCTCAAAATCTTCTTCCAAGGAGACACTTTTAGAAATACCTTATCTCCAACATCAAACTCTATATCTCTCCTTTTCAGATCTGCATAAGACTTCTGTCGGTCTGAAGCTGCTTTTAACCTGCCTCGTATCAACTTTACTTTTTCTTCAGTTTCTTGAATCAAATCAGGACCAACCAACTTATTATCTCCAAGCTCATTCCAACAAAGAGGTGTCCTACACCGTCTGCCATACAATGCTTCAAACGGTGCCATACCAATGCTGGATTGGTGACTGTTGTTGTAAGCAAACTCCACAAGAGGTAAAAACCTATCCCAACTTCCAGAGAAATCGATGACACAGCTTCTCAACATGTCTTCAATAATCTGTATCACCCTCTCTGACTGTCCATTCGTCTGTGGATGAAAAGCAGTGCTGAAATGCAGTCGAGAACCTAAAGCACTATGCAAACTCTTCCAAAATCTGGAAGTAAACCTGGGATCTCGATCATACACTAAAGAAGTTGGAACACCATGCAGTTTCACAATCTCATGGATATACAGCTCAGCCAATCTCTCCAAAGAGTAATCCATTCGAACCGGAAGAAAATGAGCTGTCTTAGTCAATCTATCCACAATCACCCATATGGCATCATGCGTCTTTTGTGTCAATGGCAAACCAGACACAAAATCCATTGTTACTCTTTCCCACTTCCATTCTGGCACTGACAATGGTTGAAGCAACCCGGTTGGAACTTGATGCTCTGCTTTAACCTTCTGACAGGTGAGACATTTCGATACAAACTCAGCAATGTCTCTCTTCAACCCCATCCACCAATAATGCTGTCTCAAATCATGATACATCTTCGTATTACCTGGATGCATAGCAAACATTGACTGATGAGCTTCTTCCAAAATGACCCTTTTCAAATCAGCATCATCGGGTACACATAATCGGTTTTTAAACCATAGGCTCCCATCACTTTTCACAACAAAATCTCTAGTCTTCCCATTCTTGCAATATGAAATAATCTTCTGAATCTTCATATCAATCAACTGAGCCTCTTTGATCTGATCTAACAAAACTGGTTTCAAAAGCAACTGTACCAACAATGCACCATCATCACAAGGTACAAAACTGGCATGCAATGCTCTCAACTCAACAAGCAACGAGAGCGAGTAAACTGTTAAACCAGCTAAAGACTTCCGACTCAAAGCATCAGCAACAACATTTGCTTTACCTGGATGATAGTCAATCAAGCAGTCGTAGTCTTTAATCAATTCTAACCATCTCCTCTGACGAAGATTGAGTTCTTTCTGGACACCCAAATACTTCAAACTATTGTGATCAGTGTAGATGAAACATTTCTCCCTAAACAGATAGTGGCGCCAAATTTTCAATGCAAACACAATGGCAGCCAATTCCAAATCATGGGTCGGATAGTTAAGCTCATGCGGTTTCAATTGTCGAGATGCATAAGCTATAACTTTACCTTCCTGCATCAACACACATCCCAAACCACTATGTGAAGCATCACTATAAATCACATATGGTTTGCCTTCTACAGGTAAAGTAAGAACAGGCGCTTGAGTCAACATATCTCTTAACTGCTCAAAGCTCGCCTGACACTGATCTGTCCACAAAAACCTCACTCCCTTACGAAGCAATCTGGTGAGTGGAGTAGCTATCAAAGAAAATCCTTTCACAAACCGCCGGTAATAGCCTGCCAAACCTAGAAAACTTCTAATCTCTGTCACAGACTTAGGTGGACTCCAATTCAGAATAGCTTCAACTTTACTTGGATCAACTCTAATGCCTTCTGCTGAAACAATATGTCCGAGAAAAGCTACTTGATCCAACCAGAACTCACACTTCGACAATTTAGCAAACAACTGCTTCTCTCTCAAAATCTGCAACACAATCCGCAGATGCATATCATGTTCCTCCTCATTCCGCGAATACACCAGAATGTCATCGATGAAGACCACTACAAACTGATCCAGATAGGGCCTAAATACCCTATTCATCAAATCCATAAAAGCTGCAGGTGCATTCGTCAGACCAAAAGGCATAACTAAAAATTCATAATGCCCATATCTGGTCCGGAAAGCTGTCTTCGGAACATCATCAGCTCTGACTCTTAGCTGATGGTACCCTGATCTCAGATCAATTTTGGAAAACACAGCTGCACCCTTCAACTGATCAAATAGATCATCGATTCTAGGCAAAGGATATTTATTCTTAATGGTCACTTTGTTCAATTGCCTATAATCGATACATAATCTCATAGTACCATCTTTCTTCTTCACAAATAGCACAGGAGCTCCCCAAGGAGAAACACTGGGGCGAATGAATCCTTTGTCCAACAACTCCTGTAATTGCACTTTTAACTCCCTCAATTCTGCTGGTGCCATTCTGTAAGGAGTAATCGAAATAGGAGTGGAACCGGGCAACAATTCGATACCAAACTCCACTTCTCTCTCAGGAGGCAATCCTGGCAACTCCTCGGGAAAAACATCTGGGAACTCAGCAACTGTGGCAATGCTATCAATGGGAGAACCCTTTACTCTAGTATCTACCACATGAGCAAGATAGGCTTCACATCCCTTTCTAATCAACCTCCTAGCTGCAACAGCTGAAACAAATAAGGAGGCTAGCTGTTCCTGCTCATTAGATACTATCACCTCTCTACCATCACCAGTTCTCAAAGAAACAATCTTCTTCTTACAATCTACCACAGCTCCATGTCGAGATAGCCAGTCCATGCCTAGAATCACATCATATTCCTTAAATGGCATCTCAATCAAATCTCCGAGGAACTCCTCACCTTGCACCCTCACTGCACTATCTTTATGCACTTTACTAACTATCACACTATGCCCTAGAGGATTTGTCACCAAAACATCAAATCCTAGGGACTCAGCATGCATATCAAACACAGGCAAAACAGATGCACTAATATAAGAATGGGTGGATCCGGGATCAATCAAAGCAAGTACTGCAGTATCAAATAAAGAAAAAGTACCAGCTATAACTGTCGATGCATCCGGCTGCCTTTGCATAACATACATCCTCTGGGAAGATCCAACCTCCTCTGGTCTACTCTCCCTGGATGTAGCACCTCCTCTAAAACTGAACCCTGGTCTACCTCCTCGGCTGGCACCTCTGCCTCCCCTCACACTAGCTCGAGAAGCAGCAGAATCAACTGGCATCTGCTCCTGCCTCTCAGGACAGTCTCTCACAAAGTGGTCAGGTGATCCACACCTGAAGCATACCCCTGATCTACTATGCCTCCAACAAACGCCCCCATGTCTTCCACCACACTGGTTACACACAGGTAAGGTGGATCTCTGAACTCTAGGAGTAGGAGCACTCGCTACTGAAGCTGCAGGTCTAAATCTCTGCCTCTGGAACTGCACTGACCTACCAGCTGATCTTTGACTTCTACTGACCCGAGGAGCAAAGCTTCCCTTACCTCTTTTAGCAGAAGAAGACTCTGCTTCAAATTGGGGCCTTCTAATCCTAACCTCTTCCTCAGAAGCAGCTGCAATATTCTGAGCTTTCTCCACACTCCGAGCTGCTGCCACAAGCTGAGAAAAATCCTGATACCGAGAACCAGCCACATGGCACATAAGAGAGGGCCTAAAGCTCATGTAATTGGCCTAGTTACTTTCCTTAGGTTTTACCCCAAATGCATGTTGTTTGACTGTGGTTAGTTTATCTTAGTCTAAATCATGGCTTATTTGGTTTGTTCTTTTTCTAGTATGACCCAAGTACATTTGCAAGCTCAAAATAAATTTTTTCTTTAAAATCCGAAAGACCAAAACTATTTTCAAAACTTTTTAAGATGGTCTTTGGACATAAAATTTTTCTAAAAACAAAACAAAAATTCTTTGGCTCATGGCCCAAATACTAAGCCCAAAATCCATTTTTCTAAAATCTTTTACAATGGGCTTAGAAATAAAACTATTTTCACCCAAAGAGCTTGCAAAAATATTTAGGTCAATTATGAAATACCAAAAATCAATTGTGGGCCTAGTTTACACTAAGAATAAATTAACCATGGGCTTATTTTTGGCATGAATCATCAGTTACTTGTTCAAGTGAGAAATCTATTTATAATAAACCTCTTAATTTCGTTTTAATCCAACATAGCATAAAAGCTACTTTAGTTGGTTGAATGGATTAAAACTTAATTAATGGGAATTATCATGGATTGATTTCCATTTTCAAGGATATAACTATTGGTTGAAACGTCCGAGGGAATTATTCGAAAGCAAGATACCCCATGTTGGTATTTTGTTAACCATATACCTAGGAAAAGAGACTCGCCATTCGTATGTGGATGTTATAAGGTTGGAAGGAATGTCCTAATTATCTTTCTTTGTTGATTGTTTGTGCATACATGCATACATTTGTATCTCATATCATTGATCCTCTCTGGCTCATAGACCTGAAGTACGACAATTCAAGAGCATACACCAATACCATCTACAACATTGACTTTAATTCAAGCGCCTCATTGGAAGGATGAATGCAAACCAGCTAAGGGATATAATTGATGAAGTTGTCAAAGCAAGGATGGCCGAACTACAAGACCAATTGGTTGAAATTATGAAGGCCCAGTTGATTGAAATTCTAGAGATCATTAACAATGCTAATGAGGCATCTCCCATCGACATAAGAAAGAAGGAAAAGGCAGCATTAACAAGGAACATGTCTACTGATAGAGATCGAATGAAAAATGAGAGATTAATCCCGATTCTACAAGACCAACCGAACCATGTGCTATCTAAGTGGAGCAATAAGAGCGGCTATCACCCTAGTGGGAAAAGTCAAAGGGAAAGAGGAGATGTTGAGAAAGATGCAACAACTAAGCCAACAAAGAAGCGTAAATTTTCAGATCTAGGGAAGCCTTTGTCTTGGGTCTTCGATAAGCTACAAAAGAAAGGGTTGTTACAACCATTGGCTCCTCGACCTTTACCTAGTCCATTACCCCCAAAATTTAATACTAAGGCTTTTTGTCAATTTCATCAGACTCAAGGACATGAGACTGATAAGTGTACCCGATTAAGGCATGAGATCCAGAATTTAATTGATAGTGGAAAGCTGCTTGAGCCTAATAAGCCCAACACTAGGAATAAGCCTCTGCTTAAAATTGGAAGGGCACCACCTCTTGCAACCTTCATGAAGAGTTTTATCTTGTCATCTCATCATGATATGGATAGAGAAGCCGCTAAAGAGGATGTACAACTAAACAAGTTTGGATTAACTGTGGATGATGATGATGAAGCAATGATCTTTAATGATATGTCTAAATAAATGAAGTGTCTACGATGCCAACTCAATGAACTTTCCTTAGCTTGAATGTTGCTTTTCAATTTTACTTTCTTTAATATTTAAATTGGAACAATCGTGTTTTTCAAACTTAAAGTTGCTTTAAATAAATTACTTTCATCAAAATTTTGTTGGTCTTTGTTCATTTTGATGCTCAACCAATGAGGAATTTAGCTTGATGTTTATAAATTAATGTATCTAGGCATCACGACTCGAATGACTTTACTAGATGAGGGAATTGCTCTATAGCATTGAGTTGTGTATGCTTACTTAGAGAGGGCTCCTGCATAATTACCTTTGTCTGGGTCCTAGTCAGTCTTAGAACATGCTTTGACAAACTTTCGAGGCGAAATTGAACTCTACTTATTTAAGAGAGAAATGATCTAGGCATTGTTTGGTTAGCCAACAACTAGTATCCACCCAATTAAATATCAATCCCTAGTTGTCCCTTTGAGCCTTCATAAAATTTTAGCTTTCTTTTCATTGGCATATAACCTCAACAACCTACCTTGAGCTGTTGTGATATTTTTGACAAGTCTTATGATCACTAAGATGAATAGGCAAGAAGATCAAAGAAAGCAATGATTAGTCAAGATCTTAAGGATAGTTGAAGCTCTCAAGACCATGAAGATAGTTGATTTTTCAAGACCATAAGGATAGTTGATGTTCTCAAAACCTTAAGGGTAGTTGAAGTTCCCTTAATATATCAAGACAACATCAACATCAGAGTAACAAATGATTTATCCCTGTTAAAGAAGATTTATGTCACTCCACTCATCCATTATTTGAAGCCAAGCTAGTATAAACGAGACAACTCTTTTAGAGCTAGAGCCAAGCAAAAAAAAAAGAGAAAGAAGAGAAGAAAAAAAAAAAGAAAAAGAAAAAGGAAAAAATGTGAGACAAAAGAAAAAGAAAAAAAAAGAAAAAAAAAGAAAAAAAAAGAAAAAGAAAACCCAAAATGGTTCAAAAAGCCAACTGAGTTCTCTTTTACCTCAGACAACAAAAGGCTTCCATTTGGTTTATAAGGACGATTTGACTTGAATTGGTCCAACCCAACCAAAGATTCAATTAAAATTAGAGAAAAAGGAGAAAGACCATTCAGTGCTTAAAAGTTCTGTACTTGACAGTCATACAAGGAAGAAGGACAAAATGACAAAATGATCAAAGAAAGGGAGGAGTAAGAAAAATGAAATGAAAGAAAAGAGAAAAGAAGAAAAGAAATGAATTTGGGTCTTAAACTTTTTGTAAGAGCAAAGACTGTCCTGATCAAGATCCAGATTAATTCCAAGAGGAATTTGGAGTCTAGCAAGATTGCCTCCAAACCGCCTAAAATTCAAACAAGAAATTTATAGTGTGAGGGTTTGTCCATTGTGTCACACCAGCTCCTATCTCAAAATGGCCTTCATTTAACCCATGTCCCTTATAGACCCCATTTCAAGCCTGTCAAAGACCTGTTGATCTCTCTTGGTAGGTAGAGTCTATTAGTGGAGATAGTTTGGATAAGCATGCATATGAGATAGACAATATTTAAACTCAATGAGACCTTTGGCCAAGTAATGTGTATGTGCCTATCTGAAGTGCAACAATTCTTGCTTAAGTAGAAATAATCCCCGAGTTTAGTACGGTAACTAGGGTTGTCATGTTATAGATATGTTAATTTGGAAAAATCAAGTCCTGAGGTACATAGACATTAATTTGGCAAAGCCAACATTTGATTTCAAAATGAAAAATTCAAAAAATTTCAAAAAAAAAAAAGTGTTTTGTCATAACAAAGCCTTCAAGTTAAGGGAAGTATGTTGAACCTCCAAAGGACACATTGAGCAAAGAAAATTATTATTGGCAAAGTTATGAAGAAACTACCAACTGACATGCTGAAATATAGTTTGATATGGATGTATCCCTAACTCTATTGCTTGGGGTCTCCACTACTCATGTTTTCAACATCTTGAAGATAAAAGCCACAAATGCAAAGCTTTCGATCATTTCAATGCAAGACTTGAACAAGCGTCAAAACGGAACCAATGAGAATACTTCTGCTGATCACCTCGGTCTGTGAGTCATGGAACCACTGTAAGTATTATTCATGCATATCATGCATACATGAGCATGTCACATCACACTTTCTTGCCTTGTGTTGTCTATTCCTTGTCAAAATGAACAGCAAGCAATCAAAAGAAGATATTAAATCAGGGGGGCATAGAAAGCCCATTGCTTGGAAACCTCCAGTAATCTTTCAAAGAGAAGAAATGCATGCTTATGCGAAGAACAAGATGGCAAAAATATCAATCAAAGCTTGCATGAAAAAAAATCTTTGAAGAGAGAGGGGAAGCAGTAGGTGACACGGGCAGGAGACACGGCCAAGCCACTGGCCGTGTCTCACCTAAAGGGCAAAGCCAAGAAAGACCAAGCAAAGAGAGAAGGGAAGCAGTAGGTGACACAGGCAGGAGATACGGCCAAGCCACTGGCCGTGTCTCACCTAAAGGGCAAAGCCAAGAAAGACCAAGCAAAGAGAGAAGGTAAGCAGTAGGTGACATTGGCAGGAGACACGGCCAAGCCACTGGCCATGTCACATGACACGGTCACAAGCTTGGCCGTGTCCCATCCTAAGCCAAAAATAAAAAAGAACCAAAGAAAAAAAAAACAGAAGCTGACACACCCAGGGGACACGGCCAAGCCACTGGCCGTGTCACTCCCATCTTCAAAGAACAAAGAAGACCCGATCTCAAAAGATGAAGATCCATTTTCAAGGGTGAAGACCCAATTTAAAGGATGAAGATCCAATTTCAAGGGTGAAGACCCGATCCCAAAGAAGGAAGGTCCAACGATGAAGATTCATTTTGATGGTGAAAAAAACCACAATGCATAAAATAGTCGGAGCAGTCAGACTTCTCAAATGATAAATGTAATATCCCGGAATAGACCCTAAGAGTTTTGGAGTTATTGTTGTTGAATTTGGATTTAATGTATATCTATATAGGGGAAATATAAAGATAATATATATAAGACATATACATGGGATATAAAATGGTGTAGGATAAGTGAATGGTATATATATATATATTTGTGTAATGAATTAATAATAATAATAATAAGGACAAAAAGAAAAGAGAAGAAGAAAGTCAAAGAAAGATTATGTGGTGGAGATTTAAAGTGTTATTATTATTATTATTATTATTGTTATTGTTATTGTTATTATTATTATTATTATTATTATTATTATATATATATATGATAAGAACGAAGGAAAGAAGTAGAAACTTCTTTCCTCTTCTGCTCCTTCTTCTTCGTTTTCTTCTTGCTGCTTGGACGAGAGAGAGAGAGAGAGAGAGAGAGAGAGAGAGAGAGAGATGTGATTTTGTTGCTTTTCACATCAAAGTTCTTAAGGATTTTAAGAGAATTGAAGATAGAGATGAAGATTTGGCAACATATTCAAGTAAGTATTCATTTCTTTGAGTTGATTTTCATTAATTGAGTTGATTTTTGAGGTAGTTAATATGGTAAGATGATGATAGTGAAAGATTGAAAGATGTGTATAGACTCAAATGGTTATTGGTGAAGATGATGAAGGATTATTGAAATTGTTTAATAAGGATTTAATATAGGAGTGGGGATTTGAGTAATTGATATATGATTGTGTTTAAGGGAGTTGAAAACATAAAATATTTGTATTGAAATTCATGTATTTTATTATTTGATTTGAATTAGGTTGTGAAGATAGTGGATTTCTAAGTGGTGAAGAGTTCTTGGAAGGTAAAGTGTGTAGATTTGTGAGTGATTCTTAAGGTAAGAACAAACTACCTTAATTAATGTTTTGATATGATATTCAAACTTAAAACACATTTATTAGTACTTGTGTTAATGAATTTAGTGCATGGTTGGTGTGTATTGGTATTGTGTTGTGAATTAATGAGAAAAGAAGAGGTTTGGTTAGGTTTGGGTTGAATTTTGTGAGTGACACGGCCAAAAGCAAGGAGAGACACGGCCAAGTCAAGGAAAATTATATGTGTTGGATTGGTTTTGGGAGAGACACGGTCACAGTCTCAGCCGTGTCCTCTGCCCGTGTTTCTTACTGTCTGATTTTTGTGGAGAGACACGGCCGTGTCCCTTGCCCGTGTCTGCTACTGGATTTTTGTGTGGAGAGACACGGCCACTGGCTTGGCCGTGTCCATTGCCCGTGTTTGCTATTGTCTGAATTTGTGTTGAGTGACACGGCCGTGTCGCATGCCCGTGTTCGCTACTGCCAATTATGGTTGAGAGACACGGTCACAAGCTTGGCCGTGTCCCTCAAAAGGTGTTGGCCGTGTCCCTCAAAATTGTTAGTTAATGATTATTCTTGTCTTGTTGAATCCTCTAAAGGTATTATTATATCTATACTTCAAATGTATGTGAAATAAATGTATGTTGAGGATTCTAAATCTAAGAATAAGGTAAATTATATATGTGTATATCAATGATGATCATTCTTGATGAATGTTTAATGTGTTTGATTATGAAGTATTCTAATGTGAATTGAGACTAAATAAGATGTGATGTATTTGTGATTTATAATGATGATATATGAAATGTGTAGTATATGGGATAAATGATTGTGTATGTGAAAGATAAAATGCTATGATATGAATTGAGATATGATGAAGCCATTGTGATTGGCTATGATGATTCAAATGAAATATGAAGCCATTGTGATTGGCTATGATGATTCCATTGGAAATGAAATTGATAATGAAATAATAAATGAATTGTGTGTCTAATATGTTATTCATTTTCAGAGTTTTGTTGTTGGTGGCATGCCTATAGTAACAATCTCTTGAAGTTAGGTTGGGCTTGATCCTTGAAGCCAAGTTGGGTTGAAGTTTAACATGTTTTGTAATATCCCTAATTATGCTCTAGTAGTCTTGGTGTTAGTGTTGTTGCACTTGAATTATGTATATATGATAAGTTGATAAGAAATTGGAAGAGAATGTTTTTGTATGTGTTTTGGAGAAGAAATTTAGGGTTTAGAGACAAATGTATATGTTGTGTATATGATGATATATATAACATATAAATGGGTCAAAGGAAGAGTCAATGCAAGAAGATATTTTTGTGGAATGTGCAATTACATATAAGGGCTTATATGAGACAAAAAGTTAGTTATATGATTGAGGGCATTTTGGTAATTGCTTGGATAAGATCACTTGGTGGAGATTAAAAGCAAATTTGACTTTGTGTCTTCATCATTTTCCTTCTTTCTTTCAAGAGGTGCCGGCTCTCCAAAAACCAAGAGAGAAAGAGAGGTGATCTTGAGGTTTGAAGCAATTTGAAGAAGGAAGCAAGGGTTTTGGTTAAAGATTTGTGGATTTCTTCATCTAAGGTAAGATCTTTTCTTTAAATTCTTCAATTCTTTTGAAGTGGTGTGAGAAAGGAATTAGGGTTTGTTGGTTTGATGATGAGATGAGTTGTGTTTAGTGAAATTCTTTTTCTGTTTTACAATTAGTAAAGGCTGTGACTTGTATGATTTTTAATTAATTATAGAAAAATGTTCTTGAAGTGAATTTTTGATATGTTGTGCCTCTATGAGTCTAGAATGACTGAAAAATATGTTGATTCGATTTTGGAATGGTTATGAGTTTAGAAAGATTATTTTTAGTAGAACTGTTCCAGCAGGTACCTTAACTGAGACAGCTATATTTTGGGATTTTTAATAAAATGTAGAAAAATCATATCCAATTGAATTTTGGATATGTTGTTTCTTAGTGAGTCTAGTATTTGAGAAAAATAATTTGGAACCACGTTGATTGAATTTGATTTATGGAATTCACAAAGTTCAGAACTGCTGCCAGGATGCAGGGCAATTGGGGCAGTCTGGTTAGGTGAACTATTTGACCAAGATTTTGTGTTCAGTTTGATCTGAAATTTTAAAGGAATGATTTTAAGATACAAAACTAAATTCTGTAAAAATTTTAGAATTTTTAATCAAGTAGATTATTTTATACAATTTTTCAAAATAAGGATAAAATGGAGTCTAAAACCAGAATGTATTATTCATATGAATCATATCAATTGTTCTTTGCCCTAATTGCATTGTTGAGATTGAATAATGTTATGTTATGCATTGTGAATGGTTATGTGTTTCATGAATAATATACATTGAAATTGAAATGATAATTCAAATAAGACATGATATGAGACAATGCCATTGTGATTGGCTATGATGATGATATTGAAAGAAAGAAGGCATGTTTGCCTAAATGTGATGAGAATTTGAGAATGGAAATGGTAACTATATAATAAATGAATTGTTTGTTTAATATGTTATTCAGTTTCAGAGTTCTGGATTTGGGTGGCATGCCTAAGAAATGATGAAAGGTAACAGTCTTGCCGGGTTGAGGATCTCCTCATATGTGTTGAGTTGATGGTCCAAGAGACTGGGTCTGTTACACTATGAGAATTGTGAATATAAGATATATGATTTGTAACAGTCTTGCCGGGTTGAGGATCTCCTCATATGTGTTGAGTGATGGTCCAAGAGACTGGGTCTGTTACACTATCCATGGATAGAGATACATGTATATACATTGCCTACGGGCGTGATTATTGTGACTATGAACCAAATCAGTAACTCTGAACTCTGAATATCATATTAAATACTTGTTGGGCCCATAGGTGTCAAGGTTATATGAATGTCCTAAATAATGTTATGAGTTAATGAAATGAGATGTTGGTTATTGAGTATGATTGAGTAATGTTGAATGTGGAAAGATGTTGAAATGTGGTATACTCATATGACTATGATTTGTGAAATGCATAATTATGTGTTAACTTTATATTTATGATGTTGATCTTATCAATAACATATGTGGCATTGCATTACATTTAAGCATACCATTAACATGTTTTATCTTACTAAGTCGTTGGCTTAGCGCGATAGTGTTTAATCGCGTAGGTAATAGAGTGGATAGAGTTGAACCCGAGAGTTCATCAAGACCAAGTGAGAGTAGACCTTGTTGAATCCATTTTTGGAGCTTAAAGATCAGAGCAGACTTGCCAATCATGTATATTTCTTTATATTTTGTAAAGAAATGTTTAGTATGTAAATATGTAAATATTTTATAACTTCCGCTGTGTAATATTTAAATATAGGGGTTGTCACAAAACGTTTATTTTATGTTGCACTAGAAGTGTAAATTCTTTTTGCAGGTTGTAGTTGAGGTTACAAGGGGGATTTATTGGGAGTGTACTGAGAATGATTTTGTTTGCATTGGTTTGTGTAAAATGTTTTTAAAAATAAGAAAAAAACCGGTTTTGCCGACACTTGGGACTCAATTTTTAGGCGAAACTATGGCAAAATTTTTGAAAAAAAATCGGAACTAAAATTTGACTAAGTAAAATTGGTAGCAACATTAGGTTAGTGTGGCGCCTCTACTCAGCTTACACATGTAGGTCGGGAAGGGGTGTTACAATTGTTTTGGTATCAGAGCCTAGGTTTGAGATTCTCAACCTAGGTAAAATGTAATAAAAAGACTATTTTTACTTAAAAAGTGGTTTTGAATAACATATACGTTTGAGATTGGCAGTCTCTGATCTTTAATAAGATATAATCTGCTGTGTTTGCAGTGTTAGGTTGTGATGGATTCTCACTCACGACAGTCGGTTGAGGGTAGTGCCGAGAGTATTGCCCCTGATGATGGAGCTAGGGTTGTTAGTGTTGAGGAGGCACCTGCTTCGGTGTCAGGGAGATCAGCTGGGGAGGAGGTTCCGCAAGCTTGGGTTAGGCATGTGATAGAGGCTTTGAGGCCAGCACCAGTGCAACCACAGCCACCACCACCACCCCCACAGCCTTTGGTAGCAGTGAGGCAATATGATAAACTAAGGAAGTTTGGAGCAGAGGATTTTATAGGTACTACTGATCCAGTTGTGGCTGAGCAATGGTTAGACAAAGTTCAGAGAATATTTGTGCAGTTGCAAGCCACTCCAGAGGAAAAGTTTGATTATGCAAGATCATTGTTGCAGAAGGATGCTTATAGTTGGTGGAAGACAGTGCCCCATTCTATGGAAGATCCCCCAACATTGTCCTATGCAGATTTTCTGAGGGAGTTCGAATTGAAGTATACTCCGAGGGAGTATAAAGATGGGAAGAAGAGAGAGTTTTTAGATTTGAAGCAAAACAACCGGACCGTGACGGAGTATGAGGTTGAATTTATCCGGTTGAGTGAGTATGTCGGGGGCATTATATCGGATGAGATAGATCGATGCCGGAGATTTGAGGAGGGGTTGAAGGCTTAGGTTCCCATAGCAAGTATATACCAAATGGTACGAGGCTATAAGTGGTTATGCCATGATCGATCTCCATACCTTGAGTGAAAGTATGGTATCCCTTACATAACATAACACGGGTAACACGGGCGTCCTAACTCACGCACACAATGCAATCTAAGATGATGCAATGGATAATATCATTATAAGAAAGAATAGAATAATATAAAGACCAACGGAATCAACTTCTCTTATCCCCAATGGAGTCGCACTGTGAGCGGGGATTTTCGCCCCCACTCCCGGTGGAATGGTTCTTGCGACTTCGGCACTGTTTAGGCTCGGGGCCTTAGAGAACACGGACCTAAGTTAGGAGAAAATGGAGTCGCCACCCGGACTGGCCGGGAAAAAGAAAGGGGTGGATGACTCGATTCCTAAGGAATCCCCAACCCCCTAATGGGTTCGGAAAGTTGGGTACGTGTGAGGAAGGTGAGAAATGGCCCAGCACCCCCCACAATGCCCGGTTCATTGGAACCGGCCTCCTTTACAGGTCTTAATATTATAAAATTCTTAAGTATAACAATATTATCCATACTACACAAAAAAAAAGCATCAATATATTAAAATCAAAGCAATGTCCAAACAAAACAAAACAAATAAATGGACACCCATCCAAGGATGGAAACATGTCCTTACATCACATGCCTAGATAGGACACCCACCAAAAGGTAGAAACATGCCCTTTACATAAGTTCTAAAATAGAAAAGAAAATTAAATTACATGATGTTTAACTAATGAGGTACCCACCGAGTGGAAACATACCTCTTACAACTTTTGGAAGTCCAAATTGATTGATAAAAGTAAATAATCATCCATAATAAATAAATAAATCATTCATCAAAGCTATTTAAATATCAATAAAATAAACATCCATTCATGATAAATTAAATAAGTATTAAAATTAAATAAATTAAAGCATAAGAAATAAATCAAAGCATAAATAAATATGGAATTGAATAAAACAAATAAAAGTTCAAGTATAGCTACTTTTTCTATTTAGGGTTATTTACCTCATGTGTTAAGGCTTTGGAAATTCTAAAGTTTAAGCTACTATGACTTTTTAGGTAATTAAAATAGATTAGGTTTTATGTTTTTTAAAGGTTAGCAAGACACTTTGATTAAACAAATTAAGATTTGAATGATGAAATAATAAAACTTGAGTTTTAGACACTTTTGAAATATTTTTAATTCATGATTTTAAATAATAAATTGAGCTATTGTAGCTTTTTTGAGTTTTTTATGTTTTTATGTTTTTTATGTTTTAAAGTGTTTAAAGTTTAGAAAAAGTTAGGGTTTAAGGTTTTAAAGGGTTAGGGTTCATTATTTTAGGTTTAAAAGATGATTTTTGGATTTAGGCTCTTAGAATTTAGTTCACGTGTAATGTATAACTTTTAGGGTTTTTAAAAGCAATTTGATATTTTATGAGATTTTATGAACTTAAACACATGAATTGAAGTTTTTATAAGTAGAAAAGATGTTTTTTTAATGTTTTTTTGATGAAATAAAACCTACTTTAAAATCTTAAAAGATGCAGAATTTGATTTTGATTTTATTGAAAAATATGCTAAATTAGAGTTTTAAGGGTTTTTAAGAAGAAAAAATAACAATTTTAAATCTTTTTATAAAAGAGAGCCACGATTTTAATGTTCTAATCTTGGAAAAATTAAATTAAAGTTCTAAGATTTTTGATTTAAAAAACTAAAATTTTATAGATTTGGCTATTGTAAAACATAAATCAAAAGAATTAAAACATACCTTCTTTTGTTGATTCACCAAAAAATAACTCTTCTTGGATGAACTAGCTCCAAAGACAAGCTTTGATTGCCTCTTTTCTTCTCTCTTTTTCGTGCTACTGCTGCTACTGCTGCTATAAATATCAATTGAATTGAGTTTTCCCTTTCCTTCCTTGATTTGGTTTCAAAACCTAAAGCTATCATGAAAAGTTTTTTTTTCCTCCTTTGATTTGGTTTAATTGGTCCTTATTTATAGTGGTTTTTAGGTTGTTTATTCCTAATTAATTAAGGTAAGTAATAATAATAAAAAAAAAGAAATTAAAACCTAATTGGATTAGAATTCTAAAAAATTGCAGCTGAAAAATTTGCGCTGGCAAAAATTCTGGCGACGGGCCCGTGGGCGTGCCAGCCCGCAGGCGCGCCAGCTTGCCAGCCCGGGGATCCTGCGGGCGAAACGCCCGCAGGCCTGGGGGGGAGCCACTGTTGGCCCGACGGGCCCGCGCGACCATTTTTTGCTGCCGATTTTTTTCCGACTCCGATTTTTATTTTTATTTTTAATTTTTATTTGTTTATTTTCATTTTTTACTACTAAAAATTAGATACTAAGGTAAAAATTATTTAATTAAAATTATTTTGGACCAATTAAACAACAAAAATCATTTTGGACTAAATAAAGCACAATGGACCGGATTGGGTAAAAAATTAAGGGTCTACACATACTCACTTAGAGATACACAAGAAGAAAATAAGAAAGAGAACTATCTAGGGCAAACTCTACACTTGACATGCTCAACAACACGGGCGTGTCCCTGACCGTACCCTAAACTCACAACA
Organism: Garcia nutans; assembly: GCA_947685225.1. Classification (NCBI taxonomy): domain Eukaryota; kingdom Viridiplantae; phylum Streptophyta; class Magnoliopsida; order Malpighiales; family Euphorbiaceae; genus Garcia; species Garcia nutans. Next base: position 32,806,096 of record CANTUV010000005.1, on the reverse strand, counting down.
CAGAAGCTTTGACACGCTCAGTGACATGGGCATGTCACTGGCAATGTCAATCCTCCAACAACACAGTATCTATGACACGCTCAGTGACATGGGCATGTCACTAGCCGTGTCAATGCTACTACAACATAGAAGTTGTGACACGCTCAGTGACATGGGCGTGTCACTGCTCGTATCACCTGTAACACCCCGATACCCTATATAAGTACTATGCGTATACCTAGTATACATACAGTAAATATATAAAGTATAAGGATGTCACTTTTCGTTACCTTTTAAAAACCTGTAACAGAGTTCAAACCATAATACATTAATTTAAATAACATTTACAAAATCATTATCTTTATTAAAACTTCATTTATACATATAAATACTCTCTCGTCAGAAATACATCATAATTAAAATTTATACATGTATGCATTACCCTCTAGTTGGTCTCGACAAACTTTACTCTTCTTGTGGCATAACAAAGACTTCATATCTTCCATCTATATACCTGCGCGAATAAACACCCGCGCTAAGCCCGAGAGCTTAGTAGTCCAAATATAAAATATAAACATATAGTATAGAAGTATTGATATATAATGATACATCGATTCAATATATAATTAGTTCTTATCATATCTTCTTTTCTTTTTAATTTTATCTTTAATATATCCTAGCTAATTTCATATATGATGTATATATATACATAATATTATCACCAACCCCAATGCATCACCAATACTCAAAACCAATATATTAATACCCCTACATTATATATATACCACACCAACCATTAATGCAATACACACTTTACATATCATACCAATTATTATTGCAATACACACATTACATATCATACACTCATTATTGCAATACACACATTACACATCATATCACTCATTATTGCAATACACAATTTACATATCATATAAATCATAAATCATATTTCCAATAAAGACAACCTTTATCATCAACCACAATTCATTTACATATTACACTTAATAACATTATATTATTCACAATCCACCAAGCATAATTCATTATTAATACTCACAATCAGTATTTCAATACTTGCATTTCACATTGACAATAAAGACAGACTCGGGCCCAAAACACTAATATGTTATTCAAAGTTCAGAGTTACTGCTTTGGTTCATAGTCACAATCATCACGCCCGTAGGCAATGTATATACATGTATCTCTATCCATGGATAGTGTAACAGACCCAGTCTCTTGGACCATCAACTCAACACATATGAGGAGATCCTCAACCCGGCAAGACTGTTACAAATCATATATCTCATATTCACAATTCTCATAGTGTAACAGACCCAGTCTCTTGGACCATCAACTCAACACATATGAGGAGATCCTCAACCCGGCAAGGCTGTTACCTTTCATCATTTCTTAGGCATGCCACCCAAATCCAGAACTCTGAAACTGAATAACATATTAAACAAACAATTCATTTATTATTTCATTATCAATCTCATCATCAATTAGGCCAACATGCCTTATCTCTTTCAATTGAATTATCATAGCCAATCACAATGGCTTCATATCATATCATATCTCAATCCATATGATACATATAGCATCATTGATATCACATTTCAAAGTATATTATTCATATAATACATTGCCATACACAAGATTCACAATGCATATAACATAACATTTTCTCACTTCTCAAAACACATTAACATCATTCATTACTAGAGCATTTATCATAACAAATTGCACATACCTTAAGAATGATCCTCATTTCTTCCTACCTTTCCCATTTCATATTTCATCCTTTATATATATTCTTCATTTACATTCACAATATAATAGCTTATTTAACACTTTCATCCCAATGTGTTAATGTTCAAAGACATATAAGGATATACAATCAAATAGGGTTTATGCTTACCTTGTTAATGATCTTCACATCCTTCACATCATTCAATCATCACCTTAGTCCAATTATGTTAACAATATAATAGATCACTTAACACATTTGCAAACAAATGTGTTAAGCCTCAAATTATGTAATTAAATACAATCATATGTATTGGTACTTACCTCAAGAACTAGTCCCATCAATCTATACATTTCTTTTCTTTCCAAGAATTCTCCACATTTAGGTTAATGCAACCCAATCTCTTCAAAACCTTTGAGGGACACGGGCAGCACCACTTGAGGGACACGGTTAGGGCAATTCAACCTCTTCACAATCTAATCCAAAAGGAATATTAGCAAAATGACCATATGAATAGTACATTCTGGTTTAAGACTCCATTTTATCCTTAATTTGAAAAATTGTATAAAATAATCTACTTGACTAAAAATTCTAAAATTTTTACAGAATTTAGTTTTGTATCTTAAAATCATTCCTTTAAAATTTCAGATCAAACTGAACACAAAATCTTGGTCAAATAGTTCACCTAACCAGACTGCCCCAATTGCCCTGCATCCTGGCAGCAGTTCTGAACTTTGTGAATTCCATAAATCAAATTCAATCAACGTGGTTCCAAATTATTTTTCTCAAATACTAGACTCACTAAGAAACAACATATCCAAAATTAAATTGGATATGATTTTTCTACATTTTATTAAAAATCCCGAAATATAGCTGTCTCAGTTAAGGTACCTGCTGGAACAGGTCTAATAAAAATAATCTTTCTAAACTCATAACCATTCCAAAATCGAATCAACATATTTTTCAGTCATTCTAGACTCATAGAGGCACAACATATCAAAAATGCACTTCAAGAACATTTTTCTATAATTAATTAAAAATCATACAAGTCACAGCCTTTACTAATTGTAAAACAGAAAAAAATTCACTAAACACAACTCTTACTCTTCCATCACCAACACCAACCTAGCTTCTTATCTTTAATTCCATTTCAATACTTTTACACACACCATACACAAACACACTCCATCAAACTCAAACAAAATTCCAAATAGAACAAGAGAAATCAAGAGAAAACTTACCTTAAATGAAGAAATTCCACAAATCTCTAACCAAAACCCTTGATTCCTTCTTCAATTTGATTATAGAACTTCAAACACCTCCCTAGCTCTTTCTCTTCTTCAATGGCCGGCCTCTTCAAGAAAGAAAGAAGAAAATACCAACAAGTCAACCACTTTTCTTCTTTTAATCTCCACCATGCAACTTAACCAAAGAAAATTACCTCCATGCCCTTCATCCATTTAATTAATCTTTTGTCTCATATATACCCATATATATAATTTCACATGCCACAAATAAATATCATCTTGTATTGACCAACCCTTTTGACCAATGTATATGTTAGTTATACAACCATATAAACAACATATACACTTCTCTCTACACCCTCTTTTCTTCTCAAAACACAAATACCTATACATTCTTTTCCCAACTTCTTTTCTCTTGTAATTTAACACATATATTCAATCCAATATATAACAATAACATAATCAAAACTTTTAAGGTATACATGAGGATATTACAATTCTCTCCCCCTTAAATAATTTCGTCCTCGAAATTATCTAGCATAATTGTAATCCATTCATAATACTATACCATCTTAACTTCCATATGAAGTTAATTATACGCTTAAGTCATTATATCATCAAATTATATAACTTCAACTCTCCTCTTTAGAATCAACCACCTTCTTTAAATTCCATAACTCATCATTCTATATGTTTATACATCTTGTTATTTCCTTAATCAAACATTCAAAAGAACTCATTACATTTCTTGTTAATGTCTTTATATAAGAATCAGATCATTCTATAGTACACTTATACTCCATCTAATCTTTATATTTAATATATTTTGTTATTTCACTTCTGTATAATTACTCTCTTAACTTTAACATTAAAAATCATTGACTTATATCTGAACATTAATTATCCCTTCATTACAATCACTGTCTAAATAGACATTTACCACCCTCAATAGATAACAAAATCCTGATTTTTCATAAATGGAGTTATTTCTTTAGCATTCTTTTCACTTAACTTACATATTAATACATTATCTTTCAACTTATTTTATAAATAACCAATCTTTTTCTCTTCTTATCATGATTAACAACTACTGTACTCCACTCATTCATGTCCAATCATACTTTAAAATTTACATCATATACATTATCATGTAAATACCTATTTTCTTAATACAACTATACACATTAAATTTTATTAATGATCCATAATCTTAGCCAAATCCAGATCAATTAATCTATCTGTCACAATATACCCACGTTCCAATCTTGTTCAATTCCAACCAACGATTAAGTAATCTAACTCATCATGAAATTTCACAATTTTCATATAAGTATAAATATAACTTAATTCCATAAGAGCAAACTTATATTCAATTTCTGCTCTCTTTCAATCTATTTTCAGTCAAATCATCATGATAACAAATCACTTCTAATATCTTTTAATATACACATAGTTTATTCTTTATTATCTTAGTATAATTTCCACCAATTCTCATAAAATGTTATATCATACTTAATATCTATAATTCATTCACTCAAACTTTGAGTTCATTCCCTTAAACCTCAAGTTACATACCATAAACATATTCAGTATAACTTTCATTCATATAATATAATTTCTCCCTTTTACTAACTCTTCACATTTCCTATCATTGGTATATTTATTTTGATTACCTTTTTGTCATATTATCCATAACTCAACACATTTCAAATTTTTTTTTCACAGTTATAACCAAATTCTTAACATAAAAAAAAAATAATAAGGTATAACTTTAACCATCATAATTTTTAACTATACTTCTCAAACAAAATTGTCAACCTCACCAAATCCGTATTACAATCATTATATCTAAGATCCAAATCCATGGATAACAAATTAACCGATCCAAAATACTGAACAAAACACATGACTTTAAGAGATTAATATTCAAACCTAGAACTTTCAATTCAATACTGTTCTTTTATAATTCTATTCTCAATCTTAACATTTTTAGTATAACAGAAGTTAACACATTCCAACTTCGTTTCAACCAATTTGTATTTGCTTATATGATCCTTATCAACTTAACTCATGCTTTAACAATATTACTATATACATATTCTATCATATACAGTTCTTATACAATTTCTATTCATCACTTCATTTCTAATCCATCTACAATCTCTTATAATATAATTACATAGAACTTTTCATATGTGAATACTTTGAAACTCTAAATATAATATAATCATCAAGTTCAATACTCATTATAACAATTTCCACTGTCCAATATTACTCAAGTTCTTTCCATTCTCGCTTCCATCACATAATCCATCTAGCTTTACACAGTTCAAGACCTAATCTCTCTTAGGTCCACTAATACATTTAACATTGTTTTTCCATATCACTAATTCTATAATTATACCACATATATCTTCATAAGCCATCCTCATAATGTGATTCACAAATGTGTTTATATATCATAATTTCATTCATATTGGAAAACTCAATTCACATATCATATACATGTATACACTTAATTATATGCTCTTATAGTATTTTCCTTTTTCATACATTCAATACAAATTTAGTGTTTATCATTTTCTTTTAAACACTATCCTTCTCATTCTTCCAATATGATATAAAGTATTTATTCACACTACAAACATATATATATTCCGACTATAGTAACACTTCATATTCATCTCAGTCACATTCCCAATGTGACATCTCTTTCACTTTCGTCTTTAAAAATATTTAATACACTCCCATATTCATTCTTACCCTGTTCAGTAAAATGACTAAAAATAACTCATTTCTATTTACTTATCCACTTCCTTGATTATTTCAAAACAAATTCTCATACTATCAATCACATTACTCAATTCATAATACTTCCATATGCAATACTAGTCATTTCACTTAGCTCATGCATTGCATATACAGTTAACTATCAATATCCCAATAATCTTTATCAAATTCCACTAAAACTTTAACTTCTCAATTTACTACTTCGTTTAAGCTTCAATTTGCCAAACTCATCTTTTCTATCATCACTTTAAAAACATCTTACAAATATATATCACAAAGCAATATTAAAACATATAATTTCCACAATCATAAAGCTCACTTCAAAAATCTCAAATATCACATATTATCACCATTACCATGAGCTTTCACAATATCCAAGCATCTCACATTTCTAACATTGAATTTACCATGTTCGCATTAAAATAACAATATCAACTTATTTTCTTACTTAACCAATATCATCTCTTTTTCCTTAACACAAAACCTTAATTTTATATACATATATCCCAACTTTAAATAATCACACTTTGTCTATACTAACAAACTCATTCACTATTCCACCATTCTTTCCTCATTTTAGTAACATATCTTTCAATAATAACAATCCAGCAATATTTTCTCTGTCTAACAACCTCAACATAAACATTATTATAAAGAGGTTCAAAGTATAAAGGAAAGAATACATATTTTAATCTCGATTTTGATCGCTACTTATTTTCAACTTTATTCTCCTTTTTATTTCTTTATGTTTCAATTCACATTATGCCCTACATAATATTGCTCATAAATATCAACATTACATTTCATGTTGCACACAACATGACATTTTTCATATGCATCATTAATATACAAATATCACATTACATTTTACAATGCGTTTCTCATAATCAATTAGGCACTATGCCTCAATTATAATTCATTTCCAACATCATTGTCAACAATCATAATTTCTCATCACATCAAAATAGTATACACATATATCATCAACTATATTGAACATCTCATATAACACAAATATTCTACAATTTATATTATGCCACATCCGAGACCAACCTAGATGTCAATGCATATGCACGTATTACAAATTTCATTTCAAAACTTTTCCTTTTTATTTCTATTTAAACTTTTCAAAAATTTTTTTTTAATCTCACTTAGGCCGAGAATCTCGAACCTAAGCTCTGATACAAAAACAATTGTAACACCCCGATACCCTATATAAGTACTATGCGTATACCTAGTATACATACAGTAAATATATAAAGTATAAGGATGTCACTTTTCGTTACCTTTTAAAAACCTGTAACAGAGTTCAAACCATAATACATTAATTTAAATAACATTTACAAAATCATTATCTTTATTAAAACTTCATTTATACATATAAATACTCTCTCGTCAGAAATACATCATAATTAAAATTTATACATGTATGCATTACCCTCTAGTTGGTCTCGACAAACTTTACTCTTCTTGTGGCATAACAAAGACTTCATATCTTCCATCTATATACCTGCACGAATAAACACCCGCGCTAAGCCCGAGAGCTTAGTAGTCCAAATATAAAATATAAACATATAGTATAGAAGTATTGATATATAATGATACATCGATTCAATATATAATTAGTTCTTATCATATCTTCTTTTCTTTTTAATTTTATCTTTAATATATCCTAGCTAATTTCATATATGATGTATATATATACATAATATTATCACCAACCCCAATGCATCACCAATACTCAAAACCAATATATTAATACCCCTACATTATATATATACCACACCAACCATTAATGCAATACACACTTTACATATCATACCAATTATTATTGCAATACACACATTACATATCATACACTCATTATTGCAATACACACATTACACATCATATCACTCATTATTGCAATACACAATTTACATATCATATAAATCATAAATCATATTTCCAATAAAGACAACCTTTATCATCAACCACAATTCATTTACATATTACACTTAATAACATTATATTATTCACAATCCACCAAGCATAATTCATTATTAATACTCACAATCAGTATTTCAATACTTGCATTTCACATTGACAATAAAGACAGACTCGGGCCCAAAACACTAATATGTTATTCAAAGTTCAGAGTTACTGCTTTGGTTCATAGTCACAATCATCACGCCCGTAGGCAATGTATATACATGTATCTCTATCCATGGATAGTGTAACAGACCCAGTCTCTTGGACCATCAACTCAACACATATGAGGAGATCCTCAACCCGGCAAGACTGTTACAAATCATATATCTCATATTCACAATTCTCATAGTGTAACAGACCCAGTCTCTTGGACCATCAACTCAACACATATGAGGAGATCCTCAACCCGGCAAGGCTGTTACCTTTCATCATTTCTTAGGCATGCCACCCAAATCCAGAACTCTGAAACTGAATAACATATTAAACAAACAATTCATTTATTATTTCATTATCAATCTCATCATCAATTAGGCCAACATGCCTTATCTCTTTCAATTGAATTATCATAGCCAATCACAATGGCTTCATATCATATCATATCTCAATCCATATGATACATATAGCATCATTGATATCACATTTCAAAGTATATTATTCATATAATACATTGCCATACACAAGATTCACAATGCATATAACATAACATTTTCTCACTTCTCAAAACACATTAACATCATTCATTACTAGAGCATTTATCATAACAAATTGCACATACCTTAAGAATGATCCTCATTTCTTCCTACCTTTCCCATTTCATATTTCATCCTTTATATATATTCTTCATTTACATTCACAATATAATAGCTTATTTAACACTTTCATCCCAATGTGTTAATGTTCAAAGACATATAAGGATATACAATCAAATAGGGTTTATGCTTACCTTGTTAATGATCTTCACATCCTTCACATCATTCAATCATCACCTTAGTCCAATTATGTTAACAATATAATAGATCACTTAACACATTTGCAAACAAATGTGTTAAGCCTCAAATTATGTAATTAAATACAATCATATGTATTGGTACTTACCTCAAGAACTAGTCCCATCAATCTATACATTTCTTTTCTTTCCAAGAATTCTCCACATTTAGGTTAATGCAACCCAATCTCTTCAAAACCTTTGAGGGACACGGGCAGCACCACTTGAGGGACACGGTTAGGGCAATTCAACCTCTTCACAATCTAATCCAAAAGGAATATTAGCAAAATGACCATATGAATAGTACATTCTGGTTTAAGACTCCATTTTATCCTTATTTTGAAAAATTGTATAAAATAATCTACTTGACTAAAAATTCTAAAATTTTTACAGAATTTAGTTTTGTATCTTAAAATCATTCCTTTAAAATTTCAGATCAAACTGAACACAAAATCTTGGTCAAATAGTTCACCTAACCAGACTGCCCCAATTGCCCTGCATCCTGGCAGCAGTTCTGAACTTTGTGAATTCCATAAATCAAATTCAATCAACGTGGTTCCAAATTATTTTTCTCAAATACTAGACTCACTAAGAAACAACATATCCAAAATTCAATTGGATATGATTTTTCTACATTTTATTAAAAATCCCGAAATATAGCTGTCTCAGTTAAGGTACCTGCTGGAACAGGTCTAATAAAAATAATCTTTCTAAACTCATAACCATTCCAAAATCGAATCAACATATTTTTCAGTCATTCTAGACTCATAGAGGCACAACATATCAAAAATGCACTTCAAGAACATTTTTCTATAATTAATTAAAAATCATACAAGTCACAGCCTTTACTAATTGTAAAACAGAAAAAAATTCACTAAACACAACTCTTACTCTTCCATCACCAACACCAACCTAGCTTCTTATCTTTAATTCCATTTCAATACTTTTACACACACCATACACAAACACACTCCATCAAACTCAAACAAAATTCCAAATAGAACAAGAGAAATCAAGAGAAAACTTACCTTAAATGAAGAAATTCCACAAATCTCTAACCAAAACCCTTGATTCCTTCTTCAATTTGATTATAGAACTTCAAACACCTCCCTAGCTCTTTCTCTTCTTCAATGGCCGGCCTCTTCAAGAAAGAAAGAAGAAAATACCAACAAGTCAACCACTTTTCTTCTTTTAATCTCCACCATGCAACTTAACCAAAGAAAATTACCTCCATGCCCTTCATCCATTTAATTAATCTTTTGTCTCATATATACCCATATATATAATTTCACATGCCACAAATAAATATCATCTTGTATTGACCAACCCTTTTGACCAATGTATATGTTAGTTATACAACCATATAAACAACATATACACTTCTCTCTACACCCTCTTTTCTTCTCAAAACACAAATACCTATACATTCTTTTCCCAACTTCTTTTCTCTTGTAATTTAACACATATATTTAATCCAATATATAACAATAACATAATCAAAACTTTTAAGGTATACATGAGGATATTACATCACCAACCCAGAAAATAGAACACACGACATGCCCAAAGACATGGCCTTGCTCCTGGGCATGTCAGGCCAAAAACCCTAAAATCGACACCAACAAAGCCACAACGAACAATCATCTTCCAATAGCCATATCAACAACACATAACTCAACCAAAACCATCAACAACTCAAAAATACTTAAGTAAACCTTAAAACAACTCAATTACAAACATCAAACACAAACACCACCATATTCACAACTCAAAAATCACACAATCCACACACTTGCCTCTTTCACCAAACTCATCCCTTTTCTCTCTTCAATCCAACCCCAAAATCAAAGTTAACAAAACAACACAACCCTCAATTATACCAAAACAACCATCCAACAAACCCAAGAACACAAACTCAAGAGAAAACCAAGAAACAAGTTGGAAACTTACCAAAAGTGAAGAAAATCCTTAAAGCTCCAACTTGATCTCTTGAAAACCTTCAATCTTTTGAGCTTGGAAACAACAAAACCTCTTTTCCTTTGGTTGCTAAGGGTGGCCGGCCAAAGAGAAGAAAAGATGAAGATGAAGATGAACGAAGAAAAAGAAAGAAAAGAATAAAGAAAGAAAGAAAGAAAGTCAACTACAACAACTACTCTCTCCTCAAAACACTCTCAACCAAGCAATAAAACAATATAATATTAAATCTACTACATCATCTTCCACTAACATTAAACAAATCCATTTAATTAATCAAAATATCTCTTTTGACTTATAAGACCCATTGACTTGTATATATTGTTTTTATCTCCATATACATAACATATACACTTTAAATTATTTAATCCAATACAACAATTAACACTCCAAAATTTTAGGGTAAAGTTTGGGATATTACAATTCTCCCCCTCAAAAAAGAAATTTTATCCTCGAAATTACCTGATCTCAAGTCTAAAACAGTTGAGGATACTGATCTCGCATCGTTTGCTCACTCTCCCAAGTTTCCTCTTCTCTACCATGATTCTTCCAAATAACATTTACAATTGGCACTTTCTTATGTCTCAACTCTTTCACTCCATGTGCTAAAATGACCACTGGTTCTTCTTCAAAAGTCAGATCCGGACTCACCTTAATATATTCCACTGACAAAACATGAGATGGGTCTGACGTGTACCTTCGTAGCATAGATACATGGAAGACATTGTGAATTTTATCCAACTCAGGAGGCAAAGCTAGTCGATAAGCCACTGTCCCAAATCTCTCCAGTACCTCGTAAGGTCCAATGAAACGAGGACTTAACTTCCCTTTGCGACCAAATCTCAAAATTCTCTTCCAAGGAGACACTTTTAAAAATACTTTATCTCCAACATCAAACTCTATGTCTCTCCTCTTCAAATCTGAATAGGACTTCTGCCAATCTGAGGCTGCTTTCAATCGATCCTGAATTATCTTCACTTTCTCTTCCATTTCTTTAATCAAATCAGGACCAACCAATTTACCTTCTCCAACTTCATTCCAACATAGAGGCATTCTACATCTTCTACCATACAATGCCTCAAATGGTGCCATTCTAATACTAGATTGATGACTGTTGTTGTAAGCAAATTTCATCAATGGCAAGAATTTGTCCCAACTTCCAGAGAAGTCAATGATACAGCTTCTCAACATGGCCTCTAAAATCTGTATCACTCTCTCTGACTGCCCATCTGTCTGTGGATGAAAAGCAGTGCTAAAGTGCAATCGAGAACCCAAAGCAGCATGCAAACTCTTCCAAAACCTTAAAGTAAACCGAGGATCTCGATCAGACACTAAAGAAAATGGGACTCCATGCAATCTCACTATCTCACTGATATACAGCTCAGCCAACTTCTCAAGAGAATAGTCCATCCGAACTGGAAGGAAATGAGCTGCCTTCGTCAACCGATCAACAATCACCCAAATTGCATCGTGCTTCTTCTGAGTCAACGGCAAACCAGTCACAAAATCCATTGTTACACGCTCCCACTTCCATCTAGGCACATATAAAGGTTGAAGCAACCCTGTTGGAACTTGGTGCTCGGCCTTCACTCTCTGACAAGTGAGACACTTGGATACAAACTCCACCATATCCCTCTTCATACCTGACCACCAATAATGTTTCTTTGAATTATAATACATTTTAGTACTCTTAGGGTGCATAGCAAAAATTGATTGATGTGCTTCCTCTAAAATAATCTTTCTCAATCTTGCATCATTGGAAACACGCAATCTATCTTTAAACCAAAGGCTGCCATCATCTCTCACAAGAAAATCTCGGCTCTCTCCTTTTTGGCATTCTAACACAACTTTCTAAATTTTCTCATCAGCCAATTGAGCCTCTTTAATCTGATACAACAACACCGGTCTCAACTGCAACTGAGCCAACAACGCACCATCATCACATGATTCAAAACTAGCATGCAATGCTCTCAACTTAATAAGCAACGAGAGTGAATAAGCAGTCAAACCTGCCAAAGAATTCTGACTCAAGGCATCAGTAACACCATTTGCCTTACCAGGATGATAATCAATCAAACAGTTGTAGTCTTTGATCAACTCCAACCACCGTCCCTGCCGAAGATTCAGCTCTCTCTGAACACCCAAGTATTTCAAACTCTTATGATCCGTATAGATAAAACACTTCTCCCCATACAAGTAGTGTCGCCAAATCTTCAAAGCAAAAACTATAGCTGCTAACTCCAAATCATGCATCGAGTAATTCAACTCATGCGGCTTCAACTACAGAGAAGCATAAGCTATGACTCTACCCTCTTGCATCAAAACACATCCTAAACCATTATGTGAAGCATCACTGTAAATCACATATGGTTTATCTTCCACAGGCAAGGTAAGAACAGGAGCTCGAGTCAACATCTCCTTCAACTGCTCAAAGCTTGCTTGACACTGATATGTCCACACAAATCTAACTGCCTTCTGAAGTAATCTGGTGAGTGGAGTAGCTATCAAAGAAAAACCCTTCACAAACCGTCGATAATAGCCTGCCAAACTCAGAAAACTTATAACTTCAGTCACTGACTTCGATGGACTCCAATTCAAAATAGTCTCAACTTTACTTGGATCAACTCTTATACCATTTGCTGAAACTATATGACCGAGAAAAGTCACTTGATTAAGCCAAAATTCACACTTCGACAGCTTAGCATACAACTGCTTCTCTCTCAAGGTCTGCAATACAAATTGTAAGTGCTTATCATGTTCCTCTTCATTACGTGAATACACCAAAATATCATCAATAAAGACCACCACAAACTGATCTAGATAGGGTCTAAACACCCTGTTCATCAAATCCATAAAAGTTGCAGGTGCATTCGTCAATCCAAAAGGCATTACAAAAAACTCATAATACCCATATCTTGTGCGGAAAGCTGTCTTAGGAACATCTTCCTCTCTGATTCTCAACTGATGGTACCCTGATCTCAAATCAATCTTGGAGAAAACTGCTACTCCCTTCAACTGATCAAAGAGATCATCTATTCTAGGCAAAGGATACTTATTCTTGATGGTCACCTTATTCAACTTCCTATAATCAATGCACAATCTGAAAGTACCATCCTTCTTCTTCACAAATAAAACAGGAGCTCCCCACGGAGACACACTAGGGTGAACAAACCCTTTATCCAACAACTACTGCAACTGCACCTTCAACTCTCTAAACTCAGTAGGTGCCATTCGATATGGAGTAATAGAGATGGGAGTGGTACCAGGCAACAAATCGATACTACAGTCAACCTCTCTCTCAGGAGGTAACCCTGGCAACTCCTTAGGAAACACATCTGGAAATTTAGCAATTGTGGATATACTATCAAGCTGGGAACCCACCACTCTGGTATCTACAACATGAGCAAGATAAGCTTCACACCCTTTCTGAATCATCCTCCTAGCTGCAACAGCTGAAACAAACATGGATGCAAGTTTTCTCTGCTCACTAGATACCATCACATCTCTACCATCACCGGTTCTTAGGGTAACACACTTCTTCTGACAGTCTACCACAGCTCCATGCTTAGACAACCAATCCATGCCTAAGATCAAATCATACTCCTTAAAAGGCATTTCAATCAAATCACCAAGAAACTCCTCATCCTGAATAACAACTGGACTATCTCGGTGCACCTTACTCACCATAACACTATGCCCTAAAGGATTTGTCACCAAGACACCAAATCCTAGAGACTCAGAATGCAATTCAGAAATAGGCAAGATGGATGCACTTATATATGAATGAGTAGATCCTGGATCAATCAAAGCAAGAACTGAAATACCAAATAAAGAGAATGTCACATCCCAAAGTTTAGATAGTCGAGTATTAGGCAAGAAGGACATAAATAAGTGGTCAAATAGAGGCTTGAGATAGTCAAAAACAAAATCGGTGTGCAAAGGAGGCCCGTGAAGTCGACGAGACCTAAAGGTAATTTTTCGAACAGCCGAGGACCTAAGAGTAATTTTTTGAAAAGTTATGTCGGTTCTTAATAGTGACCCTAACGGATGCCATAAATGTGTTCTCGGGATTAATCGGGTAGTAACGGTGGTGCACGATTTTTCCTGAAAACGCATGGTTTGTAAGTTATGGGCGATTTTCCGATAAGGAAATTTTGGACATTTCCACTGGAGGAGCGATTTTGTAATTAAATATAACTTTGGGGGCAAAATATTAAAAGAACAAAAAAAAAAACACTTTCAAGTGGCCAAATCCTAGCCATTAAATCTAAATGTGTTGGACAAATCATGGCCATTGAAAATAAACCAAATCCTAGCCATTAAATCCAAATGTGTTGGACAAATCATGGCCATTGAAAATAAACCAAATCCTAGCCATTAAATCCAAATGTGTTGGACAAATCATGGCCATTGAAAATAAACCAAATCCTAGCCATTAAATCCAAATGTGTTGGACAAATCATGGCCATTGAAAATAAATAAATTAATTAAATGGAAATTAAATTATAAATAACTAATTATGGTCTTCCAAACACAAGTAAGGATCAAAAAGACACCACCATCACCACTTTTCTTCTTCTTTAAGTCGTGCTCCCCCTCCCTTCCATTTAAAAGAGACAAGTTTCAAGTCTAAGCCATTTTTTAAGTGAAATTCAATAGGAAATAAGGTAAGATACCATCCTAAGTCTTATTCTTTCATTAGAATTAGGTATTAGGCTATGTTTAGGAAGATTTGATATTATGTTCATGTTGGGAAAGAATTAGTAAGTTGATGATTATGGTGAAAAATGATAAACTACTTAAAGGAAATGATGTAAATGGTGATTATTAGTAAGAATAAGTAAAGGATTGTTAGAAAATCATAAGGTAGCATCATGTTCATATCTAGGGTTTGTTCTTACATATGTGACATATTAAATTCATAGGAAATCAAGGAGATTAGAGAGGAAAGGAAGTGAAATAGATAAGAAGAGCAAGGAAAAGCAAGGTTTGGTACTTTAACCATTGAACTCCTTTTTGAAAATTTTTCTGTTTTACAATTAGTAAACTGCTGTGACTTGTATGATTTTTAATTAAATATAGAAAACTTATATTGAGTTGAATTTTGGATATGTTGTTGTTTAATAAGTCTAGTATTTGAGAAAAATAATTTGGAACCACATTGATTGAATTTAATTTACGGAATTTATAAAATACAAAACTGCTGCCAGGATGCAGGGCAACTGGAGCAGTCTGGTTGGGTGAACTATTTGACCAAGAATTTGTTTCCATTTTGATCTGAAATTTTAAAGGAATGATTTTAACATGTAAAAATAAATTCTGTAAAAATTTTAGAATTTTTACTCAAGTGGATTATTTTATACGATTTTTCAAATAAGGATCGAGTTGAGTCCAAAACCAGAATTTACTATTCATATGGTCATTTTGCTAATATTCATTTGGTCATTTTTCAAAAGTAATCCAATTGATTCCTTATGAATATAAATGAGTATAGTATGTTATTAAAATGATAAAATATGATATTTCAAGTTGAAATAATATAAGAACCATAAGTCGATAATTGTATAATGCATATTCGATTAAGAAATGGTATGAGAATTTTGGCTCCACTTGGTATCTGGGACAGTACTGAGTACGGTAAGGGTATGATATATCATACTATATGCAGTGCTGCTTTAATATAGGACTTCGGTCCGAGTTATATAGGGTGACGACCCGAGCTATATAGGACTTCGGTCCGAGTTATATAGGGCAATCGCCCGAGTTATATAGGACTCCGGTCCGAGGGCTTCGGCCACAGATTCCACAAGGCTTGGTCCGCGATTTTTTTAGGGCCACAGCCACAGAATATATATACAGTTGTTTCAGTTAGTTCCTTACCATACGTTAGTCTACCAAATTACCTTGTGGAGCGAATTGATAAAATGATAATAACTGAATATATGACATGTATGGATTGTTTTTACTGTGATATTATTTTTCAATACGACTCATTGATTTTTTTTAAAGTGCATTATGCTTTTATAATTATTTTTCGTAATTAGTTAAAGTACCCACTAAGCAATGCTTAGCGAGTTTAGTTTCTTCTAAACTCGTAGGTTATTAGCAAGGAGCCAGTAGCGAGCAGAAGAGTCCTGCGATCCATCGGTCATCAACAAACTTAGGTGGTGCTCTTTATTTTGTATTTTGGTGTTAGAAACTGGCATGTACTTATTTGAGCAATACAAAGAGATAACTTGATGTAGCATGTAAATCTAGTAATGTATAATAACTGTATGGTTTTGAATTGAATTGGATTGTGGATATAGAAGTGTGAACTTTTCTTGCAGGATTGTAGTTGAGGTTATAAGGGTGGATTATTGGGAGTGTACTTGAGTTGAATTGTGAAACAAAATGTTTTTCAAAAATAAGAAAAATCAGTTTTGGCGACACTTGGGACCACCAATTATAGGGGAAACTCTGGCAAAATTTCTGTAAAATCTGCACTTAAAATTGGCTAAGTAAAATATAAAGACACAACCATCATGAGATAACAGTCCATCTTGGTCTATAAAAGTAGGCTAAGATGGGGTGTTACATTTGTGGTATCAGAGCATAGGTTTAGTCGATTCTGGAAGATAGGTAGTAAGTAAATAACTATGTGTGCCATGTAAGATAAATTAAGGAGAAAGTTATATGATGAATAGGTAGATGTACATGCCAGATAGGAATTGATAATCGAGTTATATGTTAATGAACTAAGCAGATAGCTAATTATGTCAATGTAGGATGTCTCTAGATTCGTGGCAAGCTATGGAACAAAACATAGAATCGCAAGCATCTGGGCCTGCAGATGCCGGGGAAGCTCATAGACCAGGGCCAGCAGCAGCTGAAATACCCGGTCCGGAGACTTATCTTAGGCAGATTGCAACAGCTTTTCAGCAAATGGCCGGAAGGGGCCCTGCTGCTGAGGGAGATAGGAAACCCCCGATAGAGAAGTTAAGAAAGTATGGTGCAAAGGAATTTAAGGCTGGTCGTGAAGAGGGATCTGAGGAAGCAGAATATTGGTTAGATAGTATCATTAGAGTTCTTGACCAGCTTCGATGCACTCCAGAAGAAAGAGTAATTTGTGCTACGTCACTCCTGACAGAGGAGGCGTACATATGGTGGGATACCACGCAGCAGCGGGTTCCACCAGAACAGCGAACTTGGGAATTCTTCAAGAGTGAGTTTAAAAAGAGGTATATCACTGATGCATATTTGACTGCAAGGCGTAATGAGTTCATTCAATTGAAACAAGGCAGAATGATGGTATCAGAATATGAGAAGGAGTTTACGCGCCTTAGTAAGTATGGAAAGAAGTTAATAGAAACTGAAGCTGAGCGATGCGAGAAATTTTTAGAAGGACTTAATGATGAAATTAAGATACAGCTAGTGGCATTGGATAATACAGAATTTTCAAAGTTGGTGGCTAAAGCATTGGATGTTGAAAAGGTGCAAGTAAATCTGAGGAATCGTCAACAGAGAATTCAACAGAAAAGAGAGCAAGCACAGAGTGCCCCAGGTAATAATCAGTCTGCTAGCAAGAGAGCTAAGGATGAGGGATCCTTTATGAGTGTAAAGCAGAATTTAAGACCATCTAAAGGACCTAATTTTCAAGCTACCTCAGTAGCCAGCACAGGAGGAATAAACAGAGGATCAAGTAAAGGTTATGGAAGGACTGAATATACACCATACCCCTCGTGTGAGCATTGTGG
Source organism: Garcia nutans (assembly GCA_947685225.1). Classification (NCBI taxonomy): domain Eukaryota; kingdom Viridiplantae; phylum Streptophyta; class Magnoliopsida; order Malpighiales; family Euphorbiaceae; genus Garcia; species Garcia nutans. Next base: position 32,787,667 of record CANTUV010000005.1, on the reverse strand, counting down.
ACGAAAGCATAGGGGAGAATGTTGGTTAGTTACTGGAGCTTGTATACTTTGTGGTGCTACTAATCACCTTAAGAAGGATTGTCCTAGAAATGTGACAGAGATTTCAAAAGTTCCTGAAAGAACACAAGTAGCAAGTAGCAGCGGTAAAGGTCGAGAAAGAGGAAGAGGCAGAGAAAATGGTAGTAATCAAATAGGAACAAGATCGGAGACAGTAGATCGCCCTGAATCGAGAGCGCCAGCTAGGATATATTGCATGAGGGCAGAAGAGAATAAAGCAGAAGAAGGAAATGAAGGTACGTAAGTTTAAAATCAGTGTCTTGAGTACATATGTGTGTATATGTGACGATTATTAGTTATATTGATGATGTGTAATTACACGTAAGAATCATGCATGAATAAGTAAGTTTCGGGACGAAACTAAAATTAAGGGAGGTAGAATTGTCACATCCCAAAGTTTAGATAGTCGAGTATTAGGCAAGAAGGACATAAATAAGTGGTCAAATAGAGGCTTGAGATAGTCAAAAACAAAATCGGTGTGCAAAGGAGGCCTGTGAAGTCGACGGGACCTAAAGGTAATTTTTCGAAAAGCCGAGGACCTAAGAGTAATTTTTTGAAAAGTTATGTCGGTTCTTAATAGTGACCCTAACGGATGCCATAAATGTGTTCTCGGGATTAATCGGGTAGTAACGGTGGTGCACGATTTTTCCTGAAAACGCATGGTTTGTAAGTTACGGGCGATTTTCCGATAAGGACATTTTGGACATTTCCACTGGAGGAGCGATTTTGTAATTAAATATAACTTTGGGGGCAAAATATTAAAAGAACAAAAAAAAACTTTCAAGTGGCCAAATCCTAGCCATTAAATCTAAATGTGTTGGACAAATCATGGACATTGAAAATAAACCAAATCCTAGCCATTAAATCCAAATGTGTTGGACAAATCATGGCCATTGAAAATAAACCAAATCCTAGCCATTAAATCCAAATGTGTTGGACAAATCATGGCCATTGAAAATAAACCAAATCCTAGCCATTAAATCCAAATGTGTTGGACAAATCATGGCCATTGAAAATAAACCAAATCCTAGCCATTAAATCCAAATGTGTTGGACAAATCATGGCCATTGAAAATAAATAAATTAATTAAATGGAAATTAAATTATAAATAACTAATTATGGTCTTCCAAACACAAGTAAGGATCAAAAAGACACCACCATCACCACTTTTCTTCTTCTTTAAGTCGTGCTCCCCCTCCCTTCCATTTAAAAGAGACAAGTTTCAAGTCTAAGCCATTTTTTAAGTGAAATTCAATAGGAAATAAGGTAAGATACCATCCTAAGTCTTATTCTTTCATTAGAATTAGGTATTAGGCTATGTTTAGGAAGATTTGATATTATGTTCATGTTGGGAAAGAATTAGTAAGTTGATGATTATGGTGAAAAATGATAAACTACTTAAAGGAAATGATGTAAATGGTGATTATTAGTAAGAATAAGTAAAGGATTGTTAGAAAATCATAAGGTAGCATCATGTTCATATCTAGGGTTTGTTCTTACATATGTGACATATTAAATTCATAGGAAATCAAGGAGATTAGAGAGGAAAGGAAGTGAAATAGATAAGAAGAGCAAGGAAAAGCAAGGTTTGGTACTTTAACCATTGAACTCCTTTTTGAAAATTTTTCTGTTTTACAATTAGTAAACTGCTGTGACTTGTATGATTTTTAATTAAATATAGAAAACTTATATTGAGTTGAATTTTGGATATGTTGTTGTTTAATAAGTCTAGTATTTGAGAAAAATAATTTGGAACCACATTGATTGAATTTAATTTACGGAATTTATAAAATACAAAACTGCTGCCAGGATGCAGGGCAACTGGAGCAGTCTGGTTGGGTGAACTATTTGACCAAGAATTTGTTTCCATTTTGATCTGAAATTTTAAAAGAATGATTTTAACATGTAAAAATAAATTCTGTAAAAATTTTAGAATTTTTACTCAAGTGGATTATTTTATACGATTTTTCAAAATAAGGATCGAGTTGAGTCCAAAACCAGAATTTACTATTCATATGGTCATTTTGCTAATATTCATTTGGTCATTTTTCAAAAGTAATCCAATTGATTCCTTATGAATATAAATGAGTATAGTATGTTATTAAAATGATAAAATATGATATTTCAAGTTGAAATAATATAAGAACCATAAGTCGATAATTGTATAATGCATATTCGATTAAGAAATGGTATGAGAATTTTGGCTCCACTTGGTATCTGGGACAGTACTGAGTACGGTAAGGGTATGATATATCATACTATATGCAGTGCTGCTTTAATATAGGACTTCGGTCCGAGTTATATAGGGCAATCGCCCGAGTTATATAGGACTCCGGTCCGAGGGCTTCGGCCACAGATTCCACAAGGCTTGGTCCGCGATTTTTTTAGGGCCACAGCCACAGAATATATATACAGTTGTTTCAGTTAGTTCCTTACCATACGTTAGTCTACCAAATTACCTTGTGGAGCGAATTGATAAAATGATAATAACTGAATATATGACATGTATGGATTGTTTTTACTGTGATATTATTTTTCAATACGACTCATTGATTTTTTTTAAAGTGCATTATTCTTTTATAATTATTTTTCGTAATTAGTTAAAGTACCCACTAAGCAATGCTTAGCGAGTTTAGTTTCTTCTAAACTCGTAGGTTATTAGCAAGGAGCCAGTAGCGAGCAGAAGAGTCCTGCGATCCATCGGTCATCAACAAACTTAGGTGGTGCTCTTTATTTTGTATTTTGGTGTTAGAAACTGGCATGTACTTATTTGAGCAATACAAAGAGATAACTTGATGTAGCATGTAAATCTAGTAATGTATAATAACTGTATGGTTTTGAATTGAATTGGATTGTGGATATAGAAGTGTGAACTTTTCTTGCAGGATTGTAGTTGAGGTTATAAGGGTGGATTATTGGGAGTGTACTTGAGTTGAATTGTGAAACAAAATGTTTTTCAAAAATAAGAAAAATCAGTTTTGGCGACACTTGGGACCACCAATTATAGGGGAAACTCTGGCAAAATTTCTGTAAAATCTGCACTTAAAATTGGCTAAGTAAAATATAAAGACACAACCATCATGAGATAACAGTCCATCTTGGTCTATAAAAGTAGGCTAAGATGGGGTGTTACAGAGAATGTACCTGCAATGACGGCTGAAGCATCCGGCTGCCTCTTCATCACATACACTCGCTGAGATGGCTCAGCCTCATCTGGCCTACTACCTCCAGATGTAGAGCCTTCTCTCTGACTGAACCCAGGTCTACCACCTCTATTGAAATCTCTACCACTTCGACCTCCTCTCACACTAGGTCAAGAAACTGCAGAATCTGCCTGCCTATCCTCCTGTAGCTCAGGACAATCTCTGATGAAATGGTCAAGCAACCAGCATCTAAAACACACAGCTGATCTACCAATTTTCCAACAAACACCCCCATGTATCCTACCGCAATGGACACATGTAGGTGGAGTAGACCTCTGAGCCACTGGGGTAGGTGCACTAGCCACAGAAACTGTAGGTCTCAATCTTTGCCTCTGATGTGGTATTGACCTAACAGGCTGCCTCTGGCCCTTACTGAACCTCTGAAAATGACCTCCTCAGCCTCTACCCTGCCTCAAACTGGGGTCTCCTAACTCTGGTCTCTTCCTCAGTAGCAGCTGCTGCAATAGCCTGTGCTCTCTCAACACTCCGGGCCACTGCAACAAGCTGGGAAAGATCCTAATACTGGGAACCAACAACAATACACATAATAGAGGGCCTTAACCCCTCCTCAAATCTACTGCACTGGTCTATCTCATCTAAAATAATTCCACCTACATAATGACTCAATCGGATGAACTCTATCTCATACTCTGTCACCGTCTGGTTATCCTGCCTCAGATTCAGAAACTCCATCTTCTTAGCATCCTTATACTCCCTTGGAGTATACTTCTGTTCAAACTCCCGTAGATAATCACCATAAGACAAAGTCGGTGGATCATCCCTGGCATGGGGAACCGTCTTCCACCAATCATACACATCTCTATGCAGAAGAGATCTAGCATAATCAAACTTCTCTTCAGGAGTGGCTTGCAACTGGATAAATACCCTCTGAACTCTATCCAACCACTGCTCAGCTACAATAGGATCTATAGTACCAAAGAAGTCCTCAGCTCCAAATTTCCTTAATTTATCATACTGCCTCACCGGTACTTGCGGCTGTGGTGGCGGTGGCGGTTGTTGCACTGGATCCTGTCTCAATAAATCTACCATATGGCGTAACCAAACCGGTGAAATCTCATCAGCAGCGGATCTCTCTGGCACAGGAGCAGGTGCCTCACCTGTTAACTCAACCCTAGCTCCATCTCTACCCTCAACAGGAGCTAAACTCTCAACATTACCTTCTACAGACTGACGTGACTGAGATGCCATCACTACCTATATCTGCAAACACAACAGAAAATACCTCATCACAGATCAGAAAATGCCAGTGCCAATGCATGTATCTTATTTAAAAATAATATTTTAAAATCAAAATTTTCTTTTTCTTACAATTCACCTAGGTTGAGAACCTCAAACCTAGGCTCTAATACCAAAACAGTTGTAACACCCCCACACCCAATATACACACACTGCATATGCCCGCACAACAAGTGATATAGGCATACTGGATAAAGGGGTGCTACGGTTCATTTCTAAACAACCAAACTTAAATCTTTAACACATAAGTATCATAAGTCAGTCCGAGTAAACTTAAATTATTTAACTCATGTTATAGAAATTAATAGAGAAAACATTCCTTTTTTTAAAATACATATATATACATATATATATATATATAACATTAGTACCCAAAAGCTTATCCAAAACAGTCTGTTCAAAGCATTTGTTAAATAAGCAGCGAAAAATACATATGTATATATATATATATATATCAAAATCAATGTTTACAAAATTATAGAATTTATACATGCTGGCAGTTTGTCTGTGATCTTGATGTCCACAAATTAACACTGCTATCACAAACTCAAGCCTAGACTCGACTCGGTCTAGACAAGCTCTCCGACACAACCGGATCTACCCTGTCACCTGCGCGATGAACCACAATCGCGCTAAGGAGAAAGCTTAGTGGTACAAACTTTGATTCAATATAGATCAATGCGATGCTCATGCACAATATAAATGAATATATCAACTCATTGCATTATATCTCAACATATTATTCATTTGCATCACATTTCATAATTCACATTAAAGCAAGGACAAGCATGGGCCCAAAAAGGATCTAATATGCTATTCAAATTTCAGAGTTACTGCTTTGGTCCATAATCACATTTATCAAGCCCGTAGGCGATATATATATATATATATCCAAGGATAATGTAACAGACCCAGTCTTTTGGACCTCAACTCGGCTAGACCCTAGGGCCCCAGTATCTTGGTCCTCAACCCGGCTAGACTGTTACTATTTTTGAGGCTTACGATCCGGTCTTTTCACCTCAAAAACATCATATTTCACATTTTTCAGCTGGGCTCGGCTTGTGACCCAGTCTTTTCACCTGCCCAGCGATTCATAGGCATGCCGCCAAACCCAGAACTCTAAAAATTGAATAACATACTAGGCACACAATTAATTCATTTATCTCATTATCAATCTCTTTCACAATTCATTTCTCATTTCATTTCTCATAATCAAACTAGGCTCATTGCCCTAATATATCATCTTTTCTCAAATTTTCTCATTCTTCTATTTCATCTCAATATCGATTGGTTACATTATGTTTTCACATCTCATATCACATATTTCCACATTTCTTTTCATATACAATACTTTACTCAATTGCATTGATACATCAATGAAATTCACATTATGCATATCACAACATATAACTCATTCATCAACAATGTATCAAGTAACTTAACACATTTTTAACTAAATGTGTTAAGTCCCAATGTCATATAATTGTATGCAATCATTCAAAGTTTGTACTTACCTCTAAGAGCAACAACACCACTCTATCAACTCCTCTTCCAAGATAACTCTTAACACTTGAATAAAGGTAGCTCAACTCTCTTCAAAACCTAATCCAAAGGTTATCATACACACTCACTTACAGATACACAAGAAGAAAATAAGAAAGAGAACTATCTAGGGCAAACTCTACACTTGACACGCTCAACAACACGGGCGTGTCCCTGACTGTGCCCTAAACTCATAACAAAGAAGCTTTGACACGCTCAGTGACATGGGCATGTCACTGGCCGTGTCAATCCTCCAACAACACAGTATCTATGACACACTCAGTGACATGGGCGTGTCACTGGCAGTGTCAATGCTACTACAACACATAAGTTGTGACACGCTCAGTGACAAAAGCATGTCACTGCTCATGTCACCAACCCAGAAAATAGAACCAATGACACGCCCAAAGACATGGCCGTGCTCCTGGGCGTGTCAAGCCAAAAACCCTGAAATTGACACCAATAAAGCCACAACCAGCAATCATCTTCCAATAGCCATATCAACAACACATAACTCAACCAAAACCATCAACAACTCAAAAATACTTGAGTAAACCTTAAAACAACTCAATTACAAACATCAAACACAAACACCACCATATTCACAACTCAAAAATCACACAATCCACACACTTGCCTCTTTCACCAAACTCATCCCTTTTCTCTCTTCAATCCAACCCCAAAATCAAAGTTAATAAAACAACACAATCCTCATTTATACCAAAACAACCATCCAACAAACCCAAGAACACAAAGTCAAGAGAAAACCAAGAAACAAGTTGGAAACTTACCAAAAGTGAAGAAAATCCTTAAAGCTCCAACTTGATCTCTTGAAAACCTTCAATCTTTTGAGCTTGGAAGCAACAAAACCTCTTTTCCTTTGGTTGCTAAGGATGGCCAGCCAAAGAGAAGAAAAGAAGAAGATGAAGATGAAAGAAGAAAAAGAAAGAAAAGAATAAAGAAAGAAAGAAAGAAAGAAAGTCAACCACAACAACTACTCTCTCCTCAAAACACTCTCAACCAAGCAATAAAACAATATAATATTAAATATACTACATCATCTTCCACTAACATTAAACAAATCCATTTAATTAATCAAAATATCTCTTTTGACTTATAAGACCCATTGACTTGTATATATTGTTTTTATCTCCATATACATAACATATACACTTTAAATTATTTAATCCAATACAACAATTAACACTCCAAAATTTTAGGGTAAAGTTTGGGATATTACACCAACCAATGGATGTTAACCATAGCTCGAGAGCGAATCCAGTCAATCCAGTTGGCATATGAAGAAGCTGGATGGCGAAGTTTCCTGGAAGAATGATGTCATGGAAAATATTTGGAGAAATCCATGGATGGAGTGTCGAGCAAGCAGAGGTGCTCCTGAAGCCAAATATGTAAGCATTAGAAAATAATTTTAAAAAATGCCCATTAGGTTGAAAACCCGTAAGGGCAGCCTAAGTAAAAATTAGGGTGGTTCGCTAGTTTCGAAAACCCGCAAGGGCGACCTAGGTAAAAATTACAACCAATATGAAAAAAAAGGATCCGCTAAGTTTAAAACTCGCAATGGTGGTTTAGGCAAAAATTAGGATAACTTGCTAGTTTTAAAAACCCACAAGGGCGGACTAGGCAAAAATTAGAACAAAACAAATAACAGGCCTAAATAAAAAACTCAAAAGGGCAATTTAGGTAATTACCTATAGCAGCAAGGTACTTCCAGCCAATCTCCTTGAAGATTCTAATTTGAATTGGTCCAATCCAACTAGGGTCTTAGCCAAGATCATAGGTATCGACGACAAGCCTCCTTCCATTTAGTCCATGATATCCAATACTCGTGGATCGATGTCGCCATTAGAAGAGACAAGAAATAATTGGCCAATCAAGCATAGACAAAGCATGCATCCCTAAGTTTTGCTAGGAGCCAAATGGGAAGTGCAAAAGTCAATCAAGGGACCACACAAAATTTTCTCACCTCTCGTCAGCTGCATAACTTCAGGCTTTGAAAGTTGGAACAACATTTGCATCTTTTGATGAGTTTTTGAAGTCAGTATAGGCAATGCCATTAGTTGATTGCTTGGATATCCAAGGATGGTTTCAAATTCTTCGATCATAGGACATATCTCAAAGTCATTTATCTTGAATGTCCTAGATCTCACATTCCAAAAGGTAACTATGACATGTAGAAAAGAATGGTCCAATTTAACATTTTGAAAGCACTTTAAAATGTTAATTTGAGACCAAGATATTTGTTCCCAATGAATAACTTTCATACTTTTAAACAAACCTTTAATTTTCTTCAAATTTAACTTTGTCATAGTTGACGTAAAAAAAAACTAAAAATTGTTGAAAGAGGATCTTGTTATTGTAATAAAATTTGTAAAGAATTTCTTAGTTTCTATTGGCATTATGGCATGAAAGATGGTTTACATAAGAGTTTGGTAGATATACAGAAGTTGACAAGGATTGGGCAACGACTTGAGACTGAGATTCGCAAGGCAAGGGAATTTATGTTAAAGCAATTTGCCGCACTCCTCATGGTTTGTTAATCTGAAATGATTTTGGATTCCTAAATTATAAAATAATGATTTGGTGTGTACAGTAATAATAATGATAAATAGATAAAAAAATGAAAAGTCAAAAGTTGCAAAAAAAAAAAATTATTGTAGTCATTATTATTATTATTATTACTGTTATTATAATTATTATTGTTAATACAATACTTTCTCACTGAATACAATGGTGGACTACTGAGAAGGAGGAGGCAGACCTTGATAAAATAAATCCCTAAAAAAGTCATCGCCTGATGGAGGAGGAGGCATATCACCCATTTGGAATCCGTTCGGAGGAAAAATACCTAAGTCCCTATTTTCCTAAAATTCAGGCCTATAATAATCATCATCCGAAGCAGAAGAAAGTATCTCGTGTTCATCATTTAGGGGCTCCTTAGAAGATGAAGCACCAGGATCTCTGATTCCTCAGAACTGGAAGCCTTGAAATTTTTACTTTGTCCGATGATACAACCCTTCAAAGTGGGCGACCTATTGACAACTAGCAGTTAACTCTTATTGTAGTTTCTTGTTTTGTTCCTCAAGCATTCATTGTGAGTCGGAAAAGGAAAGGGTAAGAGAATACTTAATCATGCATACATATAGCATAAATCATCATGGAACAGGATGGCAAACTAAGTAATTCAAATCGAAGCCTTATGGATGAGATGACACTTCCGGTTGGAAAGAAGGAGCAAATGGAGAAAATTGAAGTTGAAATGGTGAAAATTGTTACTGAACTGGAACAACTAAGGGAGGTTCAGCCTCATGATCAAATGAACTAACAACCTGCAACAATCATGAAAACAGTCAAAACCAATTAAAAAGAAGCAGTTGCAATGACAGAATGGTAAAAGGTTTACCTGAGAGGTGCTAGCCCCGGGATAAGGGATGGACCCTTTTTCCTCTCCACCATACTCCTCTTTATCACTATCTTCATCATGCCTTATGTCTTCTTCCTTGAAAATTTCCCGGACGCCAATAGGAGACAAATCAAAGTTCAAAAGCCATGTTTGAATAAATTAGACATATGACATACCCGGTGAACAAAGGTAAGTTTCAACATTATAGACATTCTAAGCTAACCATATGAATTCTCCGGCATTGATGTAATGTTCAAAGTATATGCCAGGTAGTTCATTAGAATTCTCCATCACTCGGTACCAAGAAACTAGTCATACACCCTCTCCCCGAGAAACCAGCCACTGGACACAGGACCAGCAATGACTCGGCGGGTATGCTGATAAGGCAGCGTGACATTCATGAAAGGAGTCCAGTTCACCCATTCTTTAGCTTTCCACCAAGCCAAATTGACCTACAAGTTGAGAAAAGGTAAGTAGACTTTTACATAAATTTTAAAATGTACTAACATTATTTTACCTGGCAGTAGTCATTTAAATTTTAAATGACTCAAGTGATAGCGCTGGGAGTGCACATGATGAGACCCAGGAACTGCTATACGATCAGACAACAAAAAATTCAACCTTGGATACCCGACTCTCTCTCAAGAAATGTTACACACCCTCATGAGATTGTGCTCATATGCCCATACCTACAAATAATAATGAAAATCAAATTCATAGAAATATATGCCCAAATTAAACGACAGTGGTGAGAGATGGTACCTCAACAATCACCATAAAGCCAACAAAAGACTTCTTGTTCCTACAAATCTTATCGAAACCATGATAGAGATAAGCAAGTTCAGATTCACCCCAGCTGTAAAGCTGTAAGAGATCCATATCCTCAAGGGCCCTCAACACCTACAAATGGATGGAAATTTTGGTACTGCATAAAATGGTCGATCCAAGCAAATATAGTAAAAACCCCTAAGCGTATCGCTCAACCATTTCTCCTAGAACCCGTCTAGAATAGTTCATCCAATGATTTTGAATCGATTCAATTTTTATTTTTGAATGGCTCTTTTAGTGAAGGTTCCATACCAATTAACTCTTGAATTTCATCATGTGTTAGGATATCGTTAGTAAGAGGGACCGGAAGGCCATAGTGCCGAAGACCACTATGGCCACAAAATCAACTGGGCCAATGGTCATCTCTCCCATGGGAAGGTGGAACGTATGAGTCATGTCCATCAACCATTTCAATAATGCTTGAACTATACTCTTATCTATCAGACATTCCTCGGATGGTAATTGCAGAATAAAGCTTTCAAAGCTGCACTCTCGGATGATTTGTTTACCCAAGAAGGCGCTACATTATACCATTGCTGGGCTTTATAGACACTCCCTCCACCCCAGATAACACTGTAATCATGCTAACAGTGAACCAGGTAAGCCAATACAACATAAGTATATCATCTCAAAAATACTATTGTTTCAAAGTCTAATATTACTCATTACTTTCTATTTAAATTTATTTATTTATTAGATTTTTGTCAATAGTCTATTAGTTAATTTATTTTTGGCATTAAAATATTCCCTAATTTTTGTTACAATTCATTTGCTAATCTACTATTAATAACTAAATTAAAGCTAAATAATAATTATAAAATAAAAACAAAATATAATATAATATAATATAATATAATATAATATAATATAATATAATATAATATAATATAATATAATATAATATAATATAATATAATATAATATAATGATAAATATATATATTTATGTTGCTAAAATATTAAATGGCAGTATTACCTCAGTTTTTTTATTTGAGCTAAGATGAAGATGCATTCCAACTAGTAGTTCGACATTTCCATTTTCTTGTTGTCTAATAAATTCTAGCAACTCAGCATTGGATCAAGGTCCTGATTTCGAAGCATGCATTCTCTCCATTTATTGTTCAACTCTCTGCTCACTTAAACTATGAAAATATATGTAAGTGATTTATGATTGAAAGTGTAAATGAATGAAACGATGAGGAAGTGATCCTTTATATATGCAAAGGAGAAAGGACAAGACAAAGAAAAAAGGCAAATGATTAATAAAAGAGGAGATGTTCACATGAATGATCAATGTTAATCAACAGTGAGTAAATAGTGAATGAATAGTAAAGTAAATAGTAAATGCAATTATTCAGAAATTTGCGTGTCTAAAAATATTTTTTATACTTCTAAAATATTTTTCCACGCAGGGTGCAAGAGAGTATATGTATGATAAAAAATACTAACTTTTTTTTGTAGATTTTTTATATCCTACTGACTACAATTATCTTTTACAGATATCTCAGGTCCATAACCCAAATTATTTTTAAGTCTAAAACTCACCTCGAGTCCAGAACCCAAATTATTTTTGAGTCTAGAACTCACTCCGGGTCCAGAACCCAAATTATTTTTTACTCCAAAACTTATCTCGGGTCCAGAATCTAAAATTATTTTTGAGTCCAAAACTCACCTCGGGTCTAGAACCCAAACTTTTTTTGAGTTCAAAACTCACCTCGGGTCTAAAATCCAAAATTAATTTTGAATCTTGAACTCACCACGGGTATAGAACCCAAATTATTTTTGAATCTAAAACTCACCTCAGGTCCAGAATCCAAATTATTTTTAGTCCAGAAGTTACCTCGTGTCCAAAACCCAAATTATTTTTTAGTCCGAAGCTCACTCTGAGTGCAAAACACAAATTATTTTTTAGTCTATAACTCACCTCGGGTGCAGAACCCAAATTATTTTTCAGTCCAGAACTCACCTCGAGTCTAGAATCCAAATTATTTTTGAATCCATAACTAACTATCGGGTCCAGAATCCAAATTATTTTTTAGTCTAAAACTCACCATCGGGTCTTGTACCCAAATTATTTTTGAGTCCAGAACTCACTTTGGGTCCAGAACCCAAATTATTTTTGAGTCTAGAACTCAATCCAACCTCAGGTATGAAGTCTAGTTTGGCTCTAAATCCAGTAAAAAATCATGTTGCTTTTCACTCCCTTTTATTATAGTTCCAGATTGCTCAAGCAGGGGGCAAACTGTAGACCCTTATTTTTTGACCAAATCTAGTCCCACATTAATTAGAAATCCAATCTAAAGATTTAAAATAGTATAAAATAAATTTTGTATTATTTATTATTTATTTTAATAATATTATTTTTATTATTTATTTTATTAATATAATATATAAAATAAAAAGAAATTATAAATATTTATTTATAATATAATATTTATATTTATTTATAATATAATATTTATTTTTAACAAAAAATAAAATAATAAATAATAATAAATTAAAATATTGGATGAATCGGAGAACAACAGTGGCAGCGCTGCATGGCAAGCCAATTCGCAACAGGCCTTGGGCTGCGGCGTATTGCGAGCCCAATGCAGTAGCTAGCCCAATGCTCGCCCTAATCCAATGCAGTAGCTCACCCAACGCTCGCCCTCGCCCAACGCTCGCGTGCCAGCATTCTCGCAGCCAGCAAGCTTGTGTGCCAGCCCATTGGCTAATTTTGCCAAAACCCTATTTAATTCAGAAGCTTTAATATTTTTTTTCTGAATCAACTAGGTTTTGTTTTTTTAATTAATTGCCTATAAATAATAGGATTAAAAATAGAGAGAGGACTTCTCTTTTTTTGGACTTTTGGGGCTGGCTTTTTGGGACGACAGTAACCCTAGCAAGCAAAGGAAAATAGAAACTGATAGACAAAGAATTTTACAAAGGCACAGAGAGGAGTAACCTTGCAAAGGCAGTAAACACACCGTCTTAGTATTGCAAAACAAGAATTTCAACAAGCAATTATTTTGGAGCCAACAAACGATGGTAAACTCTAAACTAATTCAATATAACATGTCTTATTGATCTTAAATATTAAATAACATGCTTTGACAATTTTGTTTGTAGGTTAGATTAATTACAATAAATTTCATCTTTTAGTTTTTGTTCATATGAATTTACGTGATTCACTCGATGATGTTTTTGGTTATTCATGTAAAACAAATCCAGTAGCCTAAGTTTACAAATATAATCATAGTAGTTTAACTTATTTCTTCCAACATCAAAATGTTAATCTTATTTTCATAAACTTCAATCCTATTTTCATAAACCCTAATATTTTTTCATTAAAATTTCAAACCCTAAATCCTAATTTACATTTTGTCTAGTTTTCCAATAGCTAAAATTATATTTCTAACTTATACAGTATCCAAATCTTTTTAAAAAATATGTATAAAATGTTAGTCTTCTAAATTAAAACCCTATTTCTTAAATCTAAACCTTCTAAATCCTAATTGAAGTATAAAATCTACATTTATATATCTATTGCTTTATTTAAGTTTGGATGTATTCTTATTATATGTCTTGAATGGATGATTTATTCTTATTTGATTTTATTATGACTGCTCGAATGAATGCTTTGATTTATTTCAAGAAATTGCAAGAGGTATGTTTCCATGATTGGGTACCTCGATTGATTAAGTTTCATGTAACTTGGTTTATTTTAAGTTTAGGATCAATGTAAAGGATATGTTTCCACCAATTGGTGGGTATCCTATTTTTATTCATTTTCTTTGGACATTTTACAATTGTAAAGGCATATTTCCATCCATGGATGGGCGCCTATTCATTTATTTTGTTTGAACTTGCTATGATTTTTAATAAAGTGATTATTTATTCTTATGATTACAAGTAGTATGGATAATATCATTATATTTAAGAATTTTATAATATTAAGACCTGAAAAGGAGGCTGGTTCTAATGAACCAGGCGTTGTAGGGGTGCTGGGTCATTCTCACCTTTCTCATGCGTACCTAACTTTCCAAACCTATTAGGGGGTTGGGGATTCCTTAGGAATTGAGTCATCCACCCCTTTCTTTTTCCTAGCCCATCCGGGTGGTGACTCCATTTTTCTCTGGGTTTAGGCCCATGTTCTCTAAGGCCTTGAACCTAACAGTGATGAAATCGCAATAACCATTCCATATAGGAGTGGGGGAAAAAATCCTTGCTCACAGTAGTGTGAATGTTTGCCACAGTGTCACATCAACTCCAATTTACAAATTGCCTTCGCTTAACCCATGTCCCTTATAAACCCTATTTCAAGCCTATTAAAACCTGTTGATCTCTCTTGGTAGGTGGAGTCTATTATTGGGGATAGTTTGAATAAGTATGCATATAAGATTGAAAATTTTTAACTCGTTGAGACCTTTGGCCAAATAATGTGTATGTGCCTATATGAAGTGGAATAGTTACTGCTTAAATATAAATGATTCCCAAGTTTAGTAGGGTAACTAGAGTTATGATGTAATAGATGTGTTAATTCAGAAAAGTCGAGTCCTGAGATATATTGACACTAATTTGGCAAAACCAACATTTGATTTCAAAATTAAAAAATTCAAAATTAAAAAAAATGGAAAAGGAAAAAAGTGTTTTCTTTGAGGCATGGGCTCTCAAGCATAAGGAAAAACACTGCATGTCAAGCTTTAAAGGATAAATTGGGCAAGAATGGGCTAATGAAAGAATCATTCATAAGGTTATGCGATGAATCATGGTTAGCTAATTGATGTCTCCTATATCGCTGACCATCTTACTCGGGCCCCCACTACTCATTCTTTTCTACATCTTAAAGATAAAGCTATGGATGTGACATGTCTTGTAATCCAAGACAAGACCTATATGAATACATGACCAGTATAGTCACTGTAAGTATCATTCATGCATATCATGTAACACCCCTATACCCGTATACATACACAGCATGCTTATACGATCGTAATATACGTATACTGAATATAGAAAATGCCACAGTTTATAAAATACACAAGTCATAACTCGAAAAGAAATAAAACAAATATCAAAGGTTTAGAAGAAATTCATAAAACATAATAGATAAAAATGTTTATTAATACGCAACGGAAATTATAACAAATACTTACAAGTACACATACATTAAAAATCAAAGTTTACAAAACATGAAATATATACATGATTGGCAGCTTGACTCTCTAATCTTTAAGCTCTAGGCCAACTCTTCAAGCATAAACTCAACTAGGTCTAGAGGAATCTTCCGTCTCAACCCTATCGCCTGCGCGATACATCACAATCGCGCTAAGCCAACGGCTTAGTGGTACAAACCATAATGATATTATGCAATGTCAATATCAATGTCATACATTCAATAATAATAACATAGATACACATGGGCCCAACAAGTATTTAATATGATATTCAAAGTTCAGAGTTACTGCTTTGGTCTATAATCACAATGATCAAGCCCGTAGGCAATATATCTCATATCTCTATCCATGGATAGTGTAACAGACCTAGTCTCTTGGACCGTCAACCCAATAAACTTGAGGAGATCCTCAACCCGGCAAGACTGTTACTAGTAATAGACCCAGTCTCTTGGACCATCAACCCGATTGAAATCGAGGAGATCCTCAACCCGGCAAGACTGTTACTTTTCATATTCATAATTCATATAGTGTAATAGACCCAGTCTCTTGGACCTCAATTCAACTCAAAGAGAAGAGATCCTCAACCCGGCAAGACTGTTACCTTTCATAGGCATGCCACCAAACCCAGCACTTTGAAAATTGAATAACATATTAGGCATACAATCAATTCATTTACCTCTTTACTATTCTCTTTCTCAATTCATGTCTTATAAACAATTAGGCAATCATGCCTCCAACATCATTTACAATATCATAGCCAACCACAATGGCTTCACATTTCATTCTATTTCAATTCATATTCAAATACTCATAATCAATATACATATATCATATTGCATTTCACAAAGTTCACATTGTATAAAACATAACATTATTTATATATATCAACAATGCAATAAGATTCCTTAGTACATTCATACTCAAATGTATAAGTTCCAAAATTACATGAATGTATGCAATAATGCAAGGTTTGTACTTACCTCAAAACAACTCACACAACTCTATTGACTTCCTCTTCCAAAATCCTTCACTTCTTAAATTATGGCAAATCACCTTCTTCACAACCTATTCCAAAAGAATGATGAAACCCACATGAGATCATAAGGCTAAGAACCAACTAGGGCAAACTCTAAACATGACACGCTCAACCACACGGGCGTGTCCCTGACCGTGCCCTAACTCTACAACACAGAAGCATTGACACGCTCAGAACCACGGGCGTGTCACTGGGCGTGTAATACATTCTGTCTCTCAAAAATATTGACACGTCCAACAACATGAGCGTGCTCATGGCCGTGTCAATTCCCCAATAACACAGTGGCTATGACACGTTCAATAACACGGGCGTGTTACTGGCCGTGTCAAACCTACTGCCACATAGAACAATTGACACGCCTAAAGACCTAGACGTGCTCGTGGGCGTGTCAGACCAAAAACCCAGATTTCGGCCACAACAACCTCACAACCAACATTTTTCTTCTTACCACCATCATCCACTTCAAACCAACTTAGCCAAACATACCCAAAACCATATCAAACTAGCAAAACAACAAAACAACCCAAAATATACATCAAACACAATCCAAAATATCATCACCACCCTAAACACAACCACAACACTTCTAGACCAACAAACTTACTCTTTCCTTCCATCCAACCCCAAAATCCAAAAATCAATAGAACCAAACACTCTTAAACACACCCAAAATCAAACAAACACATTCTCAAACACAACTTCAACTCACAAACCCAAACAAATCAAAGAATCAAGTGGAAAGACTTACCAAGAATGAGGAAACTCTTAAATCTCCAACTTGATCTCTTGAAAACTTCCTTCAATCTCAAACTTGGAAGATCAAAACTCTTCTTGCTCTATTGCTTCTTTGATGGTCGGACAACAAAAGGAAAAAGAAAGAAAAGGAAAGAGAACCACGATGAAGAAAGAGAGAAAGAAAGAAACCAAAGAAATCAAAGTCAAACTTTTCTTAAAACCCTCTCATCCAAGCAATTATAATATTAAAATAATCCAAATTAATCTCTTCCATTCATTTAATTTCCCATTTCCACTAATTAACTTAATTAATTAAAATAACTAAATATCTTCTTCCACTAACCTTCTTTGACATTGACTTGTGTATATGTTGTATATATTTTCATATACACAACATATACATTCTCTATATAATTCTTTTCTCTTACCAAAGAAACATATACATAAAATCCAATTATAACAATAATACCAAAACTTCTAGGGTACATTTTGGGATATTACAATTCTCCCCCTCTAAAAGAAATTTCGTCCTCGAAATTACCTGATATCAAGTCTGAAAAAGTTGAGGATATTGGTCTAGCATCGCTTGCTCATTCTCCCAAGTTGATTCTTCTCTACCATGATTCTTCGAAAGAACCTTTACAATTGGTACTTTCTTATGTCTCAACTCTTTCATCCCATATGCTAAAATAGCCACTGGTTCTTCTTCAAAAGTCAGATCCGAATTCACCTCAATAGATTCAACGGACAAGACATGAGATGGATCTGATCTGTACCTCCGCAACATAGAAACATGGAAGACATTTTGGATTCTATCCAACTCAGGCGGCAAAGCAAGCCGATAAGCAACTGGCCCAATTCTTTCCAATACCTCGTAAGGTCCAATAAAACGAGGACTTAATTTCCCTTTTCGACCAAATCTCAATATCTTTTTCTAAGGAGACACTTTCAAAAATACTTTATCTCCCACATTATACTCAATGTCTCTCTCTTTAAATCTGAATAAGATTTCTGCTGATCTGAAGATGCTTTCAACCTATCCTGAATCATCTTTACTTTCTCTTCTATTTCTTTGACCAAATCAGGACCAATTAACTTGCCCTCTCCGATTTCATTCCAACATAAAGGTGTTCTACATCTTCTACCATACAATGCCTCAAATGCTGCCATTCCAATACTGGATTGATGACTGTTGTTGTAAGCAAATTCCACATGTGGTAAGAATCTATCCCGACTTCCAGAAAAATCAATGACACAGCTTCTTAACATATCCTCAATAATCTGTATCACTCTCTCTAACTGCCCATCTGTCTGCGGATGAAAAGCAGTGCTAAAATGCAATCGAAAACCCAAAACCCCATGTAAACTCTTCCAGAACCTCGAAGTGAACTGGGGATCTTGATCCGACACTAAAGAAATTGGGACTCCATGCAACTTTACAATCTCATGGATATACAGCTCAGCCAACTTCTCAAGAGTATAATCCATCCGAACCGGAAGAAAATGAGATGTCTTTGTCAATCTATCAATAATCACCCAAATAACATCATGTTTCCTCTGAGTTAATGGCAAACCAGAAACAAAATCCATTGTCACCCTCTCCCATTTCCATTCAGGCACTGTTAAAGGTTGAAGCAACCCTGTTGGAACTTGATGCTCCGCTTTTACCCTCTGACAAGTGAGACATTTGGACACAAATTCCGCTATGTCTCTCTTCATACCAGACCACCAATAATACTGTCTTAAATCATGGTACATCTTTGTACTTCCCGGATGCATAGCAAACACTGATTGATGTGCTTCTTCCAAAATGATCCTTTTCAAACTATCATCATTAGAAACACACAATCTATCCTTGAACCAAAGACTACCATCATTTTTCACATGAAAATTTTGGCTCTCTCCATTTCGGCAATCTGATACAATCTTCTGAATTTTCTCATCCACCAATTAGGCCTCCTTTATCTGATCTAACAACACTGGTCTCAACTGCAACTAAACCAATAATGCACCATCATCACATGCTTCAAAACTAGCATGTAACGCTCTCAACTCAACAAGCAACGAGAGCGAGTAAACAGCCAAACCTGCCAAAGACTTCCGACTCAAGGCGTCAGCAACAACATTTGCCTTACCAGGATGATAATCAATTAAACAGTCGTAGTCTTTGATCAACTCCAACCATCGTCTCTGCCGAAGATTGAGCTCTCTTTGAACCCCCAAATATTTCAAACTTTTATGATCCGTATAAATAAAGCATTTCTCCCCATATTAATAATGTCGCCAAATCTTCAAAGCAAACATTATGGCTGCTAACTCCAAATCATGGGTTGGATAATTGAGCTCATGCGGCTTCAACTGTCGAGAAGCATAAGCTATGACTTTACCCTCTTGCATCAATACACATCCTAAACCATTATGTGAAGCATCACTGTAAATTACATATGGTTTATCTTCTACGGGTAAAGTAAGAACAGGTGCTTGAGTTAACATCTCTTTTAACTGTTCAAAGCTAGCCTGACACTGATCTGTCCACACAAATCTAACTCCCTTTCGAAGTAATCTGGTAAGTGGAGTAGCTATCAAAGAAAATCCTTTCACAAAGCGTCGATAATAGCCTGCCAAACCCAGAAAACTTCTAACTTCGGTCACAGATTTGGGTGGACTCCAATTCATAATAGCCTCAATT
Source organism: Garcia nutans (assembly GCA_947685225.1). Classification (NCBI taxonomy): domain Eukaryota; kingdom Viridiplantae; phylum Streptophyta; class Magnoliopsida; order Malpighiales; family Euphorbiaceae; genus Garcia; species Garcia nutans. Next base: position 32,767,741 of record CANTUV010000005.1, on the reverse strand, counting down.
TTACTCGGATCAACTCTAATACCATCTGCTGAAATTATATGACCGAGAAAAGTCACTTGATCAAGCAAAAACTCACACTTCGACAGCTTAGCATACAATTGCTTCTCTCTCAAGATCTGCAACACAATCCGCAAATGCTTGTCATGCTCCTCTTTATTACGCGAATATACCAAAATATCATCAATAAAACTACCACAAACTGATCCAGATAGGGCCTAAATACCCTATTCATCAAATCCATAAAAACTGCAGGTGCATTCGTCAACCCAAAAGGCATTACTAAAAACTCATAATGCCCATACCTGGTACGGAAAGCTGTCTTAGAAACATCTTGAGCTCTAACCTTCAATCGATGGTACCCAGATCTCAAATCAATTTTGGAAAACACCGCTGCTCCCTTTAATTGATGAAAGACATCATCAATCCTAGGCAAAGGGTATTTATTCTTAATAGTCACTTTGTTCAATTGCCTATAATCAATACATAACCTCATGGTACCATCTTTTTTCTTCACAAACAACACAGGAGCTCCCCAAGGAGAAACACTGGGGCGAATAAACCCTTTATCCAACAACTCCTGTAACTGCACTTTCAACTCTCTCAATTCAGCAGGTGCCATGTGATAAGGAGTGATAGAGATGGGAGTGATACCAGGCAACAAATCGATACCAAACTCAACCTCTCTCTCAAGGGGCAACCCTGGCAACTCCTCTGGAAACACATCTGGAAAATCTGCAGCTGAGGTTATAATATCAAGTTGAGAACCCACTACTCTAGTATCCACGACATGAGCAAGATAAGCGTCACACCCTTTTCTAATCAACCTTCTAGCGGTTACATCTGATACAAACAAGGATGCAAGCTGTTTCTGCTCACTAGATACCAACATAATTCTACCATCATTAGTTCTCAAAGTAACACACTTTTGTTGACAATCTACCACAGTTCCATGTCTAGACAACCAGTCCATGCCCAAAATCAAATCATATTCTTCAAAAGGCATTTCAATCAAATCTCCACAAAACTCCTCACCTTGCACCACAACTGCACTATCTCGGTGCACCTGGCTAACAATCACACTATGCCCTAAAGGATTTGTCACCAAAACATCAAATCCTAGGGACTCAGAATGCAATTCAGACAAAGGCAATATGGATGCACTTATATATGAATGAGTAGATCCTGGATCAATCAAAGCAAGAACTGGAATGCCAAATAAAGAGAAAGTACCCGCGATGATTGCTGAAGCATCTGGTTGTCTTTGCATCACATATACTCGTTGAGAAGGCCCAGCCTCATTTGGCGTACTAACCCTGGATGAAGATCCTCCTCTCTGACTAACTCCAGGTCTACCCCCTCTGCTGAAACCTCTGCCCCGTCGACCACCTCTGACACTAGGTCGAGAAACTGCAGAATCTGCCAGCCTCTGCTCCTGCATCTCAGGACACTCTCTAATAAAATGATCAGGAGATCCACATCTGAAGCATACAGCTGGTCCACTATTCTTCCAACAAACACCTCTATGAGAACCCCCACACTGAGCACATATAGGTAGAGTAGATATCTGAACTACTGGAGTCGGAGCACTCGCTACTGAAATTGTAGGTCTCGATCTCTGTCTCTGAAACTGAACTAACCTACCAGCCTGCCTCTGACTCCTACTGATCCTGGGAACAAAATTTCCTCTACCTCTCTTCACAGATGAAGACCCTGCCTCAAACTGGGGTCTCCTAACCCTGGTCTCCTCCTCGGTCGCAGCTGCTGCAATACCCTGAGCTCTCTCCACACTCCTAGCTGCTGCAACAAGCTGGGAAAAATCCTGGTATCTAGAACCAGGCATAAGACACATGATAGAGGGCCTCAATCCCTCCTCAAATCTTCTGCACCAGTCTATCTCGTCTGAAATAATTCCCCCAGCATAGTGACTCAACCGGATGAACTCGACCTCATATTCTGTTACAGTCCGGCTGTCTTGCTTCAAATTCAGAAACTCCATCTTTTTCACATCTTTATATTCCCTCGAAGTATATTTCAGCTCAAACTCCCGTAGAAAATCACTGTAGGACAATGTAGGTGGATCATCCATGGCATGAGGAACTGTTTTCCACCAATCATATGCATCCTTCTGTAACAGTGATCTGGCATAATCAAATTTTTCTTCTGGAGTGGCTTGCAACTGAATGAATATCCTATGTATTCTATCTAACCATTGTTCAGCTACTGCTGGATCAATAGTACCCAGAAAATCTTATGCTCCATACTTTCTTAATTTATCGTAATGTCTCACTGGTACCAATGGCTATAGGGGTGGTGGCGGCTGTATTGGGGCTTGCCTAAACAATTCTATCACATGTCTAAGCCAACCCGGCAGAGCCTCCTCACCAGCTGGTCTCCCAGACACAGAAACAGGTTCCTCTCCAGCTCTATCCACTCTAGCTCCATCTCTACTCTCTTCAGGAGCTAAACTGTCCGCACTACCCTCAACAGACTGACGTGAATGAGAATCCATTACAACCTATATCTGTAAACACAGCAGAATACACCTCATTAAAGATCAGAGAATGCCAATACCAAACATGTATTTTATTCAAAAACCCACTTTTTAAAATCAAAATACTCTTTTTCTTACAATTGACCTAGGTTGAGAATCTCAAACATAGGCTCTGATACCAAAATAATTGTAACACCCCTATACCCTGTATACGTACACAACATGCTTATACGATCGTAATATACGTATACTGAATATAGAAAATGCCACAGTTTATAAAATACACAAGTCATAACTCGAAAAGAAATAAAACAAATATCAAAGGTTTAGAAGAAATTCATAAAACATAATAGATAAAAACGTTTATTAATACGCAGCGAAAATTATAACAAATACTTATAAGTACACATACATTAAAAATCAAAGTTTACAAAACATGAAATATATACATGATTGGCAGCTTGACTCTCTAATCTTTAAGCTCTAGGCCAACTCTTCAAGCATAAACTCAACTAGGTCTAGAGGAATCTTCCGTCTCAACCTTATCACCTGCGCGATACATCACAATCGCGCTAAGCCAACGGCTTAGTGGTACAAACCATAATGATATTATGCAATGTCAATATCAATGTCATACATTCAATAATAATAACATAGACACACATGGGCCCAACAAGTATTTAATATGATATTCAAAGTTCAGAGTTACTGCTTTGGTCTATAATCACAATGATCAAGCCCGTAGGCAATATATCTCATATCTCTATCCATGGATAGTGTAACAGACCCAGTCTCTTGGACCATCAACCCAATAAACTTGAGGAGATCCTCAACCTGGCAAGACTGTTACTAGTAACAGACCCAGTCTCTTAAACCATCAACCCGATTGAAATCGAGGAGATACTCAACCCGGCAAGACTGTTACTTTTCATATATTTCATATTCATAATTCATATAGTGTACCAGACCCAGTCTCTTGGACCTCAATTCAACTCAAAGTGAAGAGATCCTCAACCCGGCAAGACTGTTACCTTTCATAGGCATGCCACCAAACCCAGCACTCTGAAAATTGAATAACATATTATGCATACAATCAATTCATTTACCTCTTAACTATTCTCTTTCACAATTCATGTCTTATAAACAATTAGGCAATCATGCCTCCAACATCATTTACAATATCATAGCCAACCACAATGGCTTCACATTTCATTCTATTTCAATTCATATTCAAATACTCATAATCAATATACATATATCATATTGCATTTCACAATGTTCACATTGTATAAAACATAACATTATTTATATATATCAACAATGCAATAAGATTCCTTAGTACATTCATACTCAAATGTATAAGTTCCAAAATCATATGAATGAATGCAATAATGCAAGGTTTGTACTTACCTCAAAACAACTCACACAACTCTATTGACTTCCTCTTCCAAAATCCTTCACTTTTTAAATTATGGCAAATCACCTTCTTCACAACCTATTCCAAAAGAATGATGAAACCCACATGAGATCATAAGGCTAAGAACCAACTAGGGCAAACTCTAAACATGACACGCTCAACCACACGGGCGTGTCCCTGACCCTGCCCTAACTCTACAACACAGAAGCATTGACACGCTCAGAACCACGGGCGTGTAATACATTCTGTCTCTCAGAAATATTGACATGTCCAACAACATGAGCGTGCTCATGGCCGTGTCAATTCCCCAATAACACAGTGGCTATGACACGTTCAATAACACGGGCGTGTTACTGGCCGTGTCAAACCTACTGCCACACAGAACAATTGACACTCCTAAAGACCTGGACGTGCTCGTGGGCGTGTCAGACCAAAAACCCAGATTCCGACCACAACAACCTCACAACCAACATTTTTCTTCTTACCACCATCATCCACTTCAAACCAACTTAGCCAAACATACCCAAAACCATATCAAACTAGCAAAACAACAAAACAACCCAAAATATACATCAAACACAATCCAAAATATCATCACCACCCTAAACACAACCACAACACTTCTAGACCAACAAACTTACTCTTTCCTTCCATCCAACCCCAAAATCCAAAAATCAATAGAACCAAACACTCTTAAACACACCCAAAATCAAACAAACACATTCTCAAACACAACTTCAACTCACAAACCCAAACAAATCAAAGAATCAAGTGGAAAGACTTACCAAGAATGAGGAAACTCTTAAATCTCCAACTTGATCTCTTGAAAACTTCCTTCAATCTCAAACTTGGAAGTTCAAAACTCTTCTTGCTCTATTGCTTCTTTGATGGTCGGACAACAAAAGGAAAAAGAAAGAAAAGGAAAGAGAACCACGATGAAGAAAGAGAGAAAGAAAGAAACCAAAGAAATCAAAGTCAAACTTTTCTTAAAACCCTCTCATCCAAGCAATTATAATATTAAAATAATCCAAATTAATCTCTTCCATTCATTTAATTTCCCATTTCCACTAATTAACTTAATTAATTAAAATAACTAAATATCTTCTTCCACTAACCTTCTTTGACTTTGACTTGTGTATATGTTGTATATATTTTCATATATACAACATATACATTCTCTATATAATTCTTTTCTCTTACCAAAGAAACATATACATAAAATCCAATTATAACAATAATACCAAAACTTCTAGGGTACATTTTGGGATATTACATATCATGCATACATGAGCATGTCACATTGCATTTTTGTTATCTATTCTTTAAGCAGCCAATACTCTTAAAGAAAATAATGAGAAGCAGACATAGTATCAGGGGACATAGAAGGCCTATTGCTTGAGGAAGATCCAGTCACTTTATAAAAATGGTGATGCATGCTTGTACAAGGAACTAGACAATACATGGACATCAATCAGAGCCTACATGGGAAACAAATTCATTGGTTTGAGCCTACATCAATTTTTGAGTTTATGCATGTATAAAATATTTTTGGACTCACTTTCAATATTTTGCCAAGCAAGGGGCAAAGAGAGGATATAAGGGCTAGCTAAAAAATGGCTGAATTTTTTGAAAAAGAAGAACATAAAGAATAGAATAAGAAGAAAGTAAGAACCCCAAAAAAATGAAGATGAAAAAGACAAAAGATCAGTCCAGCTAGAAGAGCTAAAGTCAATGTAGGAGAAATGTCCAAGAATGAAGATCCATTTTGAAGGGTGAAGACCCAATGTCCAGAGGATGAAGATCCATTGTGAAGGGTAAAGACCTGATATTTAAATATTCATTGTGAAAGAAGAAGACTTGAAATTGATTGGCAAGAAGAAAGCCAGAACTGTCAACTAACAGAAGGTCAGTTAGCTACAATAGCTAAAATTGATTGGCTAGAAGAAAGCTAGAGCTGTCAACTGACAAAAGGTTATTTAGCTAGAAGAGCTAAAATTGATTGGCTAGAAGAAAGCTAGAACTCTCAACTGACAGAAAGTCAATCAGTTAGAAGAGCTGAAATTGATTGGCTAGAAGAAAGACAAAACCCTCAATTGACAGAAGGTCAGTCTAATCTAGTCTCGGGTCGAGAACCCAAAATCTAGTCTAGGGTTGAGAATCCAAATGCAGTATCAGGTTGAGAACCCAAATCCAGTCTTGGGTAGAGAACCCAAATCCAGTCTTAGGTCAAAAACCCATATCCAGACTCGGGTCAAGAACCTAAATCTTGCTCGTGTCAAGAACCCAAATATATCCTCGGGTTGAGAACCCAAAATCTAGCCTTAGGTTGAGAACTCAAAATTTAGTCTCGGGTTGAGAACCCAAATCTAGTCTTAGGTTGAGAATCCAAATCCAATCTCAGGTCAAGAATCCAAATCTAGTCTCGGGTCAAGAACTTAAATCTAGCCTCGGGTCGAATCCCAAATCCAGTTTGTGGCTGAGAACCCAAATCAATTCTTAGGTCAAGAATCCAAATTCACCCTCGGGTCCAGAACCCATCCTTATCCAAGATCAGCTCAGAGTCATATTGCTTTTCACTCTCTTCTACCGAAGTCTCAGATTGTTCAAGCATGAGGCAAAATTGTAGACCCTTAATTTTTGCCCTAGGTAGTCTGATCCTAATTAATAGAGGCCAAGTCAAGTTTGGTCAATTTTTATTGGCTTAAACCTAGTTTAAAGCTTTTAATTAGATTAATTCAATTTTATAAGCCCTAAAATAAGTTGGTTCAACCTTTAAAGCCCTAAATTGGTCTGATCTAGAGTTTGAATGGGTTTGGTTCAGCATAATTAGACATGGGCCATGCGGAGATGAATTAGGCCTACCCAATTCAATATTGACAACATCCATATCAAATTGGATGCCTTCCAAGTTTTATATGGATGTTTCATATCAAATTGGAATGCATCCAATTTGATATGGACACCATCCATATGGAAGTGGATGCAATAAAATTTGATATGGTTGGTCCGTATTTTAATTTGATATCGATTGGTTCCATGTTGAAATAAATTGATTGTAATGATATAAATAAACTCAAAACAATAATTTAATGGGTTAATATGGATTTGCTAAGTTAAAGTAAGGAAAGACTTAATTTTTGAAATTTTGTAGGACTGTTGTTAAATAAAGGTTTGATGTTGAGAATGCCTTAGAATGTGATATTAAATGACTATTTATGATCACATTTGATATAGGCATTGAGAGGAAGTAGTTTGGCCGATCCAAGTGTTGAAGGGCAACTTGGAAGAGAAGGTTGGTGAGAGTTTTAAGATTATTTTGGTTGCTATTTGAGGTAAGTATAAACTTTGAATATATATTGGTTATGTTTGCCTGACATTTGGGCTTAACACTTTTTGGTTGGAAAATGTGTTAAGCTACTTGATACATTGGTTATGTATGTATAATGTGCTATGACATTTGTAATGTCATATATGTGTTAAATGCATTGTGAAAAGCCATTGATAATGGCTAAATTGTGTAAAATGTGAATAATATGTTTATTAAGTGGAAATACCCAAAGTAATTGGGTAATGTGTTGTGAATGCAAAAATGAGATATGTGGTATAATGAAATGAATTGATATTGATAGAAATGAGAAAAGTGAGAAAGTGAGAAAAATAAGAAAGATGTGAAAAATGAGAAAAGTGAGAAAAAAAATGTGAAAATAAGGCAATTTGCCTAGGTTGAATATGTGACAATGAGAAAGAGATTGATAAAGAGAAATATCAATAAATTGTGTGCCTAGTATGTTATTCAATTTTTGGAGTTCGGTGTTTGGCGGCATGCCTATGATTGTCTACGAGCTAGACGTTGGGCATCATTATGAAAATGTTTTTGAGGTGAAAAGACCGGGTCGTAAGCCTCAAAAACAAATATTTAAAGGTAGGATGAGTGAAAAGACTGGGTCGTAAGCTCATGCCTAGTTGGAATATTCCATTGATATATTAACTACGTGGCTAGACACATGGTGTCGTTATAGACCAAAACAGTAACTCTAGAATTTGAATAGCATATTTGTTGTCTTTAGGCCCATGTTTGTGTTTGTTTATATGTGAATTGTGGATTTTGAAATAATTGAAGAGTATGAGAAAATGTAATGATGTGATGCTCATAAGCATTTGGCATTGGCATTACCTTAAATTTTATTATTATCAAAGTTTTTACCACTAGGCTTCGGCTTAGCGTGATTGTAATTCGTCGCACATGTGACATAGATGTTTTGGTAGAGGTGAAGAGTTCTATTAGGCCTGGTCGGTCTAGGTTTGTAGTTTTTGAGCTTGAAGAGTTTTTCAATACATCAAGATCAGAGCTAGTTGCCAACAGGTACATATTTGATATTATAGTATATTTTGATATTATGTATGCCATGATATGTTTTTGAAGTATATATTGTAAATTGTAAAGAATGTTTTGATAATTTGTTTAAGATAGAATCTTATATGTGTTGTTGATATATATACCTATATATAAGTATTTTGAGAAAATATGGAGAAACTGAGAAGTATTGGTGAAATGATGAATTGATTTTATTGGGAGTGTTTGTTTTATGTAGGTTATGTTTTGCTGAGTTTTGGAAACGTCCAAATTACAGACAAAACTTTGGCAAATTTTTTCCAGAGATTTTCATATAAAATGTTATTTTGGGTTACTATAGCGAGTAAAGAATATTTATATACTATTTAATTTTATATATTTAGTATTTGAAATTTTAAAATAGAAATGTGAACATTTTTATTAAACCGGTCTGTGACATTTTTGTACCGTATATGCATATTTTATATATGCTAGAAATATGTATTGTACGTATGTAGGATATAAGGGTGTTGCAGGAGACAAACAACAATTAGAAACTACACACGGAATACTACCAATAGACAGAAATCAATACATAGTAGGAAGGCAGTAGCTACTGTCTTCATCTCACTTAACCAAGATTCAACATTGGTGAAGGCAACAAATAGAGGTTTGAATTTTGTTATTGCTTTAAATTTACAGTAGTTTTTTTATTTATTAACATTACTTTTAAAATCACAGTAGTATTTAGTTTTCAAGCATCATTGGGCAGTAGATTGATTTTGGCATACAATTTATGCTAATCCTTTAAACTGTTATTATTTTGCACAATAATTTGTTAGAACATTCAATAGCCAAACCACTAGTAGTATTAAAATTATTAGTTTCATCAAAAACCCTAATAATTTGATTTAACTTGATTCAAAACCCTAATCATGTTCCTTAGTTATAAATATAAATCTCTAGTTTAGATAGTAATCCTAATTCCCCTTGACCCTCGCCCGCTAGCTAGCTAGCGGGACCGCCGTACGCGACCCCTCGTCGATTGGGTCAATACTTATTTTTGGATTGCAATTTGTGATTAACCTTAATTTTTTTATTAAACTCTAATTTATTATTATTATTGTGATGATTAACTACATGTTTGAAATATTTGTTTTGTTATGAATGGTTGAATAGTGTTAATTTTATTATTTAGATTTTAAGGATGTAAAAGGCATGTTTCCACTCATGGGTTCCTTATTTGTTTAATTTATTTATTTTTTGTAATTTAATTTATTTAAAGACTTTGTGATAATTGTAAGGGACATGTTTCCACCTTTTGCTGTGTGTCCTATTTTATTTATTTTCTTTGTGGATATTTAGACATTTGTAAGAGCATGTTTCTATCTTTGGATGGGCCTCCATTTTATTTGTTTGTTTGATTTTATATATAATAAAATATTTATTTCAATAATTTTATGTAGTATGGATGATATTATAATGCTTAAGTATTTAATAATATTTAGACTTGAAAAGGAGGCCGGTTTTAATGAACAGGGCGTTATGGGGCTGGGCCATTTCTCACCTTCCCCTTGTGTGCCCAACTTTTTAAACCCAATAAGGGGTTGGGGATTCCTTAGGAATTGAGTCATCCACCCATTTCTATTTTTTAGCCCGTTCGGGTGGCAACTCCATTTTCTTCGGGTTTAGGCATGTGTTCTCTATGGCCCTGAGCCTAATAGTGCCGAAGTCGCAAAAAATATTTCACATGAGAGTGAGGGAAAAAATTCCCTCTCACAGTGGCGACTCCAGGTTGGGGTCTGATTGACTTCTTCCATTGATTATGCATATGGAGGATTCACACTTTATTGCTAAACTTTTGCAAGCTAAGACCATTATTAGTCTTAATAGGGCTTATAAGGATCAAGGGGATTGTTTCGTGACTCCCATTTTGCAGGTAATTTTTTACTTGCTTTGCTATTTATAGGTTCAGTTAAGGGATCATCTTCATATTATCGCCATGCTAGCTAGACTCCATTATTTTCCCTTCGCTTACAGAGGCAAGTAGATTTTTATCCACCATGACTCAAAGAGGGCATGGACCTCTTAGTTGTTGGAGCTTTGTCTAAATGAGGTTTTGTATTGTCCTTCATATCAGATTCATTCCTTCATGACTATGAGCGTTGGCTATAAGGTTGTTTGCTTGCTTGGCTTCTTTATGTCTACATTTTACTAGGGGACCTGGATTCTTAGGCAAATAGGTCATTTTCAGGGAGTTCCACCCGATGGTATTGCTTATACTTCTATGGTCATTATTCCTACTTTGGGATCTCTGCTTAGCCCTTTCTTCCATTTCTTTCACATCTTCTTGAGTCAGCTTGTAGCCTAGACTAAATGGTGCTTAGACTAAAGGATACTATAGGAATTATGATATTCCTTGTTGGTTCTTACCCAATCCCATTGTAGGAAAATAGTTCGTGTGTTTGAGAATATTAGCAACAACTGGTTTGCCATATGGGTCAAAGTTAAAAGGAATAAGTTCTTTACCTGCCTCTTCTTCTATGAACTAAAATGAGTCAAAAGTGATCCTTGACAAGGCTATAGCTGAGGGCTTTGGCTTGATTTCCAAAATTGGCACTTGAGGTGGAAGGCATGTCTTACCACTCTGGTCCCCTTTTATAGTAACCATCCCATCTTTGCATAGAAATTTGAGTTTTTGATGAAGGGAGGATGGAATAGCTTTGGGTTGGTGAATCCTGGGCCTTCCTAGTAACAAGTTAAAGTAAGATAGGATGTCTAAAACTTGAAAAAGGATTTTTTATTCTACAGGGCCAATTGTTACTTTGATGTTGGCTACCCTAGGACTTTTCTCCTTGTATTATCATATGCTTTCAAAATTTGATCAGAGGGCATTAGTTTAGACATTTGAATCCTGAGAAAACTTGCACCTTTGAGTGGACAAACATTTATTGATGAGCCATTATCTACTAATACCATGGGCACTATCTTTCCACAGGCCAACACAGTGTTGCAGTGAGCATAATTGTGATCATCTTTACCCGGAAGGTCCTTGTCTAAAAAGGATATAATAGCTTATTAGGACATGCATGGGACCAGCACTTCATGGGTGGTCTCGATTAGCATATGAATCTGACTCAAAGCCTTACAGAAAGCTTGGCAATAAGGATAGCTAGATTGACAGAGGCTCTAGATAGAAAGGCCTTTTTGAGTTGTTTCATGATGGGATCCTATTTTGGTTCAGGAATAGGGTTTGCTATTTGTGGAGGCATTGCTTTTGTTATTGGTATTGAATTTGATAGGTCAGGGGGGAAGGGGAAGTATGACCCTACCACTTCTAGTCATTGCATTGACTTCATCTTGAAAGTCATTAAGGTCCAACACACAATAATAGTAATAGATCAAAGATGTGGGATCTACTTCATCATCAACCAATGGGGCGATGGTATTAATATTTTGATGAGTTCGTAGTGGGTTAGTGTTGATGTAGGGCCACCGAGGTAGCAAAATGTATCGATTTTCAATGAGATCTTGGATTCAATGTTTAAGTATTCGATGGTATTCACAATATTTAATAAAATTCCATTTCTTGGGATGCAAATTTAGAGCAAGCTTAAGATTAAGAGGTTGAATCAATTGACCCTCCAAGAACTTCTAGATCAGTAAAGGCTCTTTATTGTTGGCTATTTTCCAGATGAAGGTATGGCTGGGGAGTGATACTGGCCACTTCACCTCTCTTTTGATTGGAAGTCTAAGGGTTGTTGGTGTTTTAGTTCTTTCTAAACATTAAGGAAAAGGCTATCTCATCCTTGATTTGGCCATTGTGCATCGAGTTTTCAATTTTAGTAGCGGTGGTAATAAGAGATTTAAAGGTGGGCAAATATGGTGTTTGCAGATGGGTTTGATAGATGGGCAGCAGGTTCTTGATAATGATGTCAATTTGTTCTTATTATGAAGGGCGATTAACCATTTGTGCTGCCTTCCACCTCCACCTTATAAGGAATGAGAAAAAAGATTCTTTCTAGTTTTGCTTGTTGGTCTCAAGTTCTCATCTTGTAATATCCACTTCAATGTTATAGTGGCATTACTTACTGAAAGCATTACAAATATCCTCCCAAGTGCTATTCTTCTTCTTATCAAGGTCCATAAACCATCTAACCGCAGCACCAATGAGGGACCTCTAGAATAATTGACCAAGGAGCTCATCATTGAGTCCTATAAGGTCAAAGACTCCAAATCAAACATTTCATCACGGTGCTTGAAGTTCTCAATCTGCTTCTCCATTGCTTCCAACTTTTCCATGAGAAGGTGGGTCATAAGGTTCATAAAGTTCTCTCCTCTTTGAAAAGTATTATAGGGGAGCTAGGTAGAGGAACCTTAGATGTCTCTATTAGCAATCCCTTGGTAAGTAAGGTGTACGAAGTTGGTTGGATGACAAACTGATATCCGACTGCATTCCCTGGAGCATATTCTAAACCTCGATCATGATTGAGATGCACTATACACTCAAGGAATCAACCAGTGTCTTGTTGACATTAGTTTGTTGACTAATCAACATGTTCGTGAAGCTTTCCTCTTGATTCTTAAGGATGGCTTAAACAACAGCTTACATTTCATGGGAGTCAGTATTGTGAGTAATGGGCACCTTGAGAAAATGAAAGAGGGCGAGGTTAGTGCTTTTAATGGAATTTGCATTTTATGATACTGGGTTTTCGAAAATTAACTGCTTTGTTGTGGGACTCTAACTAATGCATGTATGTGTGGCTAGGGTATCCATGCTTTAATTTTTTAGGGTGGGAAGAGAAATGTTAAGGTAAGAGAACTAGGGATTCTAGGTGCTCTATAAATTTTATTTTATTTTTCAAATACTTTACCAAAAAGGATTTGACCATTAATGGTATAGTTCTAAGGCTAGGGCTTATATTTTGATGAGGGGAAAATGAGTAAGGCTGATGTTCCTTTTGAGGAAGCAGGTTGTAATATTAGAAAATTTAAACAGTGATTTTTGTTATGATCAATTATGCGTGTTTTTAGGGTAATTTTATTAGCTTTCTAGTGAATTTTTCCTAAAATGTGTGTTTTTAAGTTTGCTTAGAGCTTTATGATGTAGGTTAAAGCATGAACTTGTGCAAAATAGAGTTTTAATTCTCTTGTTGAAGCCAATTTATAGGAAAGGGCATTGAACATGGCCAAGTTGTTGGCACTGACTTGGCTGAGTTCCTTATAAGAAAAGAAGGAAATTTTGGCAGACTGTGATAGACCCACATATCTTGGCCATGTCACATGACATGGCAAAGACAAATGGGAGGTTGGCCATGTCTTTCACAAGATGAGAAGTGAATCAAAGGCAGAACTGAACACAGGGAACCATCGTGGCCGTGTCACATGACATGGGCAGTGACAAACATGAGCTTTGTTGTGTCTTTTGATAAGGAAGAAAAAATGAGATCAAATAGACAAAAGTAGACACATAGAGAAGACACAACCATGTCACACCACACACCCACTGACTTGGCCTTGTTCCACCTCAAGAGAAAAAAGAACCAAGAACATGCAGAAAAAGATATGGCCATAAGACATAGACGCGTCACTAGACATGTCACTCCACACAACAAGCATGTATGATTAGCAGTGTTGGACACAGGCACATGACTTGGCCATGTCCAAAGGAAAATTATGAAACATGGCCAAGATCAAACTGACTTGGTCATGTCTAAGATAGATTCCTTATTTATTTTTATACAATTTGAGGGACAAGATAGGAGACAACATGGAATGTTTCTTAAAAAAATAAAAGAAGTGAAAAGGTGAATTATTTTTGGATGGAATGAAAAGTTTATGAATGAAAAAGAGGGAACAAATGGAAGTGAGAGTATGGAAGTGATTTGGAAAATCAAATTTTCTTTTTCTTAAAACATAAAAATAATTGGAATGGGGGGATGGCTGCACTTTGGAAGGAAACAATTTCTTCTTCTCTATCCCTTCTTCTTGTTGTTGACAAGGAGACCATCTCTTCATTGCCATCTCCAAAAATTCTTTCATCTTTGTGAGCAGGGATTTTTGCCCACACTCCCATGTGAAATGGTTCTTGCAACTTCGGCACTATTAGGCTCAGGGCCTTAGAGAACACGGGCCTAAACCCGGAGAAAATGGAGTCGCCACCCGGATGGGTGGAGAAGAAAGAAAGGGGTGGATGACTTGATTCCTAAGGAATCCCCAACCCCCTACTGGGTTCAAAAAGTTGGGTACATATGGGAAAGGTGAGAATGACCTAGCACCCCCGTAACACCTAGTTTATTAGAACCGACCTCCTTTTATGATCTAAATATTATTGAATTCTTAAATATTATAATAGTATCCATAATACATGCAATTATCAAAATAAATAAACATCCATCACTTTATTAAAATGGAACAAATAAAATAAGCACCCATCCATAGATAGAAACATGCCTCATGCCTTTTATAATGACCAATGTTCAAAAATAAAATAAATAAGATAGGGCATTGTGAGCGGAGATTTTTGCCCCCACTCCCAGTGGAATAGTTCTTGCGACTTCGGCACTGTTTAGGCTTGGGGCCTTAGAGAACACGGGCCTAAGCCTAGAGAAAAATGGAGTCACCACCCAGACAAGCCGAGAAAAAAAAAAGGGCTGGATGACTCGATTCCTAAGGAATCCCTAACCCCCTAATGGATTCAAAAAGTTGGGTACGTGTGGGAAGGTGAGAAATAGCCCAGCACCCCCACAACGCCCGGTTCATTAGAACCGACCTCATTTGTATGTCTTAATATTATAAAATTCTTAAGCATAACAATATTATCCATATTACAATCAACAATTAAAATAAAACATCATTATATTAAAATCAAAGCAATGTCCAAACAAAGCAAATAAATGGACACCCATCCGAAGATGAAACATGTCTTTAGATCGTTCATGTCTAAACTAAATAGGACACCCACTAAAAGGTGGAAACATACCTCTTACAACACTTAGAAATCAAAATAAATCGATAAAAGTAAATAACCATTCATCATAAATAAATCATTCATCAAAGATATTAAACATCAATCAAAATATATAATAAACATTCATCCAATGTAAATAAAATAGTAAATATATTAACTTTAGGGATTCATACATTAATTAGGGTTTCTAGAGTTTTATGCTCAATAATTAAGGTTTTGAGAAGTATTTTAAAGCAATAACATAGCTACTGGATGTTTAAAAGATTTAAGGTTTTGGATGTTTTATGAAAATAATGTTACTGTGACTTAAAAAAAAGGTAGGTTTAGTTAGGGTTTTAAGCAATCTTCATGAATTAGGGTTTTATGGTTTGAAACCTTGATTTTGCAGATTATGATTTAGGATTTGATGTTTTACCGTGATCAAAGTTAAGTATGGTTTTAATATTGACTATAATAACTAAAGTATTTTTAGATGAAACAAATATAGAAAGTCTTTAATGGAGTTATTTGAAAGATTAAATATCCCAGTGAATAAAATTATAAAAAGCTACTGTGAAGATTTAGAAAATTTGATTTAATTAGGGTTTGGTACTAACTTCATGAAATAGGGTTTCTAGGATTTTATGTTTAATAATTAGGGCTTTGGAAAAGGGACGTTAAATAAACGGACTCATAATTCACAAATGAATATTGAACCCTTCGACGAGCCCATACGGCTGTCTCGCTAGCCGTTTAGCAGGCGAGGGTCAAGGGGGGCAACGCCCTAGAAAATTTTGGAAATTGATTTTTAGGGTTATAGGTTTTGGTGTTGAAATTTAAGATTTGAGTGTTTAAGATTTAGAAAATAGGGTTTTGAAATTGGAAGAAGCTAATGTTACTTTTTAAAAGAATAATGCTTACTGTGTGATTTTGGAAAGAAGAATTAATTAGGGTTAAAGATTTTGATATTTGAAAAATAAGGTTACTGGATGTTTGAATTAGAGATTAGGTTAAGGTTTTAAGAAAACAGTTTATTATTTTACGATTTTAGAAAAGTGTAATTAGGGTTTCAGATTTCAAAAATATGTTTTACGGGTATTAAGGAATTAGGGTTTTGAAAAATAGTTTTTAGGGTTTCAAATAAAGTTTGGATGGTTTGTAGGATAATTAATCAAATTGTATGATGAAATAATTAATCCAACTTGATGAAGCTACTATAAATATAAACAAAGAAAGTAGAGATTCAAACCTGCGTAGTTGGTTCCACCAAAAATTGATTTCTGGATGAACAATAACAAAGGCAATGTTGCTGCCTTTGATGGATTGATGAATGCTTCTTGTTACTAATGTCTCTTGTGCTAGGGTTTTTCTGTACTCCAGTAGGATCTAATATCCGATCCAATAATCCCCCTCAATTTTGTGTTTTAATGTGGTATTTATAGGAAAAATCATAAACCTACTTCTAATTGTTTAAGGAAATTAAAACCAATTAGGAAAAGAAACCAAAACCAAATAGAATTTGGTTTCTAAAAACTGCTTTGGAAAATTGCGCTGGCAAAGAAAAATCGCTGGCAAAAACTGGCTGGGGCGGGTGCCAATTCTCCGCAGGAATTTCTTGCGGTGAATTGGCCTGGCCAATTCGACTTTCGGCGACGAATTTTTTTGTCGCAGATTTTTATTTTTATTTTTTTATTTTTATTATTAATTATTATTTTTTTAACTTTACTAATATTACCCTTTTTATTTTTATTAAAAATTATAAATAATAAAATAAATATTATTTAATTAAAATACCAAAAAAATTATTTTGGTTTATAAAAAATATTGGACCAGACTGGATAAAAAATTAAGAGTCTACAAGCACTCACCATTCAGTGGAAACCTACCCTTTATATTAATCTAAAACTTACAGTAAATAAAATTACATTAAACTTTATCAAATGAGGTACACACAAACTGGAAACATACCTCTTACATCATTAAAAATTAAATATTTAATCAAACTAAATCATTCAATCATTCACCATGAGCAAAATAAAAGCAAATCGTTCATAAAAATAAAACATTAATAAATCATCCATTCAAGACACAAAATAATCACATCCAAACTCTAAACATAAATAAAGCAACAAATATACAAATTTAGGGTTTACATCTTAGATTAGGGTTTCTTGGATAAAATTAGGGTTTTAGAACTTTTATAACTAAATTAGGATTTTTAGGATGAAATTAGAGTTTTTAGGATTTAGGAAAATAAGATTAGGTTTTTAGGGTTTAAGATAGTAAGATAATCAGTTTTAGGGTTTTGATTTAGAAACTAGGGTTTTGGTTCTAAAGAATGGAACTAGGGTTTTGGTTTTTAGAAAATATAATTAGGATTTTGGTTTTAGAAAAATGGGATTAGGGTTTGGGTTTTAGAAAAGTAGGAATAGTGTTTTGGTTTTAGAAAATAGGATTTCTGTAAGTATATTTATATATTTTTTATCATTAGATTATGTTTTAATTCAAATTAATATTGCATGAAATCAATTACTACTGCTACTGCTACTATAATAATTGAATTAAGGTTAATGTAATATTGAATCAAAATTAAATAAGCTACCATGGATAAAGTAGGTTATTAGACATTCAAAATAAGTTTTATAGACATAAATTTTCCAAATAATTTACTGGGTATTTTATATAAAAAGAACAGAAGAATGAAGTGAAATAATTCAATGAAATAACAATAGATGAACTACTGAAATTTTAAAACAGATTATATGAGGAATTACAAACCTCTGTTTGTTGGTTCCATTGATATTTCACATTGATCCAAGCTTTGTGTTTGCACCAGTTATAGAATCGCAGTTGAACAAAGCCAAGACAGTAGCTATTGCCTTGTTTGATAATGCTTTCTCTATATTGGATCGCTTTTCATTTTCTGTTTGATAATTTTTTGTTGCTGTGTGATATTTCAATAGTGTTGGAGGTTGCTTCCCCCATATCTATGCTTTTAAATATAAAATACATTAGGCTAAAATCCCCAAGGCTCCCAAAGCTAATCGGATTATAATTAAAATTGGAAACTGATACAAATTGAATCTGGGCGCAAACAAGCCTAAAGTTCAGAAGTAACATTGTGAGCTGTGGCGAGTTGGCAGCCAATTCGGCCAACAGTGAATTGGTCATGCCAATTCACTGTGGCTGGCCAGGCCTGCAGGCCTACAGAGAATTGGGAGCACCAATTTGCAGCAGCTATGCCTATGGCGAATTGGGCACTATGCCTACGACGAATTGGGCACCATGCCTGCAGCAAGGACAGATTGCAAAAATCATATTGGGCTTGGATCAACTCGTTTTATATTTGTATCAGGCCTATTTTAGTATTTAAAATCCAACCATCTTATTTTAGGTCTTCTAAAAATTGG
Source organism: Garcia nutans (assembly GCA_947685225.1). Classification (NCBI taxonomy): domain Eukaryota; kingdom Viridiplantae; phylum Streptophyta; class Magnoliopsida; order Malpighiales; family Euphorbiaceae; genus Garcia; species Garcia nutans. Next base: position 32,749,141 of record CANTUV010000005.1, on the reverse strand, counting down.
ACCTATCTAAATTGAAGCTTTAAGCTTTTAAAATTGGATTGAATTTAGGTTGACCTTTTTTTAAATAGATCGACTAGCTTAGGGTAAAAATTAAGGGCCTACAATCTTCTTTTTCTTCCATAGACAAATTTCTTTAACATTTTTGGATTTTGCTTGGGTAGTTCTTGAACAAGCTCTTAAGAGGACTTAGGAGTTCTTCATCACATTCAAGTTGAGCTAGGAAGGAGAATAAGAAGTTTTAACTCTTGGCATCTTCAAGGAGTTTTTCTATTCTCTTAATTAATTTATTTTTCAGATTTTTTATTGTATACATTAATATTTCAATGAATATTTTTGAGTTGAATTATATTGAGATGAATGTTTATTTTGAATTGATGATGAGCTAAATTACTCATGCCTAGGGTTTATAGTAGATTTGATTAAATGACTTAATTCAACATTTCCTTTAATATAACTTATTATTAGTTGATTGCATTGGATTATATGTTAGGTTGATAGAGTGGCAACCTATTGATCTCCTAATATTGAATGAAGGATCGAGAGGTAAAATTTGATATTGAAACTATCCGGTCAACTACCCTAAGAATAAATTAGAAATATAAGTTCTAGGGTGTACTTAATTTGCTAGTTAAGGTAATTGGTTTTTTGTTAATTCATGAATGTGAGGACTAATAAATTAATAATTACTAATTGATATTAAGCACGAAATTAAGCTATAAGGTTATGTTACTGGATAATTGAGAATTAAGCTTTGATTAAATTGACCTACAAATCCTAGGTACCTTTCCAAGAATATAATTATTATTGCATAACCATTACTCTTTTCACTTTTAAGTTTTAATTACTTTTCACCATGTCAACACAACACACTCAATCTTCAAATTATTTATTTCAATTAAACTATTATCAACAAACACCTTCCTTGTGAGATGACCTTAGGACGTTCCACCATTTACTATAATTACCTCGTATACTTGTGACTGTCGCTTGTAGTAGTATTAAGTAGAGCCCAAAAATTTTCTGATAAATATTGATATTAGATTGTGTATAGTGATTTGGAAATTTGAAATAAGTGAGGAAGTAGGATGAGTTAAGTTTCAAAAGTTGAAAATTTGATCTAAGTTTGGATAAAATCGGTGTTTTTGAAATAGAATCTGAAGGTGATACGAATTTATGAAAATGCCCTTGTGATTCTAGAGTTAAATTTTACAAAATTAGGATTTGAAATATAGATAGTAGGACTTTAAGTAATCAAAGAAATTAATTTTATGGTTTTATAAAACTAAAATCGAATTAGAATAAAAAATTATGAAATTGGGTGCACCAAAATTATAATGAGCACTCCCTTACCCAATCAAATTCTAGATAATATATACAGTGGGCCTAAGATCTTCTCTCATCTTCTTTTCTTTATCATCTCATGCCACTCATCACCACCACCACCAAACTTCACTTTTCTTTTTCCTTCTTTCAACAATTCAAGCAAGAATCAAGAGGGGATTAGATCTACACTACAAGAATTTGTTAGTTTAGAAATGGAATTTTCTATACCCAAAATGAAAAAATTTTATTTCTAATACAATTTTGAAACGGATTTGAAACAGAAAATTTTCGTTTCTAAAAGCCTCATTTCTAATCAGCTTGAAATGGAAAAACAATTTCGTTTCTAATTTGGAACGAATTTGAAACTGAAATTCCATTTCTATTTTGAAATGGAAAATAAAATCCATTTCTAATTTAGAATTACATTGAGAACCAATCTCCGTTTCTATCATAAATGAATTTATGCTAGAAACGGAGAATCCGATTCTATTTTTTGACCAAATTTGCTTATGTTAGAAACGAACTGAAAAATTTAGAAATGAAAATATCCATTTCTAAACTTTATTATTTATTTTTTAATTTTATTTATATACATTTTTAATTTTTATAAATATTATTTATATTTTTCATTTTTTATTAATATTAGTTATATTTTTTTTATGAATTTAAGTAGAAATTGGAAAAAGAAAATTCAAAAAATATTGAAATATATATAATATATAGCATAATTATATTTACATAAAAAAATTAAAATAATGTACATAAATATAAATGTCAAATGTATCTATAAAATAGTCAGTGTACATAAATAAAAAATAAAAGGAAACTACTAATAGATCTAGAGCTTGATCATCAAGAACATGGTCATAATTAGAAACAACATCATCTGTAGGAGGATGAGTGGATGATGGATGCCGAAACTATCTCATTAGCACATCCATTCAGCCCATTCGTTGGTGATGCGCATATTCACACTGCTTAGCTTAAAATAAATACAAATAATAAAATAAATTTTATCAGTACAATTTCTCATTTTTTTAAAAAAAAAATTGACAGGGTTTTGGCATAAACTAGAGCATATCCTACCTGAAATCTAAGTCTCACATATTATCACATTTTCAGTTAAACAAAAATCAACATCACAATTTAATGAAAATTTATAGAATAAGCAACATATGGCATTATCTAAATAAATTGTTATTATCTAATACTGAAATTTTTATTTTCACAAAAAGATTTCAAACTTTTCCAATTTTATTTTGCAAAAATTTATCTTCTATAAATAACTTAAAATGCTTACCATAATTAGCGTAAAAATACTTGCAATAATTAAAATTTTACTATTAAGTTTATTTATTTAGTGCAAAAAATACTTGCAACATATGTTTATTTAGTGTAAAAGATTTCAAATTCATTTCACTTTTAAGTTTTAATTACTTTTCACCATTTCAATACAACACATTCAATCTTCAAATTATTTATTTCAATCAAACTATTATCAACAAACAGCTTCTTTATGAGACAACCTTGGGATGTTCCACCATTTGCTATAACTACCTCCTATATTTGCGAGTGTCACTTGTAGCAGTATTAAGCAGAGCGCAACAAGTTTTTGGCGCCGTTGCCAGGAAAGGCTATTTTAGTAGTAGTTTCATTCCTTTATTTTAATCGGTTAAGTGTTTCTTTTTGAATTGCTCTGGTGATTCATGCAAGGATGAAGGTCGCAAGGCAACAAACTTGTTCCATTTATAGAAAATATTCATAGAGTTCCTAGAACCAAAGTAGTGGATCCTTTGGGACAAGAAGGGAAAGATGTTGAAGAGCAATTTGAAGAGGACACAAAAGTAGAAATGGGTGAAGTGGAAGAACCACCAATGAAGGAGTATGCCCGACAAATTATAGGGGTAACTATATCATGTATACGGTTGAGTAATGCAGCAAGAAACTATGAACTGAAAAATAATCATTATAGTATGCTGCCTTCTTTTCATGGAATGCCGAATGAAGATCCTCTCAACTTCATTTGTGATTTTTATACAACATTGAATACATTCCCTTTGCAAGCATTATCAGAAGATGAGCTTAAAATGAGGTGTTTCCCATACAGTTTGAAGGAAAGGTAAAAGGCATGGTTAATGACTTTACCAGAAAATTCATTAACCACATGGCCTGATGTTTATAACAAATTTATGGGAAAGTTCAATTCACATTAGAAAACAAAGGAGATTAAGGGGAGTATTGCAACATTCACCCAATTGGATGGAGAACCATTTCATGAGGCATGGGATTGCTTCATTGGAACCGGCCTCCTTTTCAGGTCTAAATATTATTAAATTCCTAACTTATTGAAATATCATCCAAACTATAAACACATTAATGTAAATAAATATTCATTATATTAAAATTAAAGAAGGTTCAAACAAATAAATAAATAAAAATGGGCATCCACACATGATGGAAACATGCCTTTACAATAATGTCCAATGTCCACAAAGAAAGTAAAAAAAAAAAAAATAGGACACCCCCATAAGTAGAAACATGTCCCTTTAAATATAGGCCCAAAAGCCTTAAAATAAATAAAATTACATAAACTAAATAAATAAGGCACCCACACTAGATGGAAACATGCCTTTTACAACTCATTTTAAAAATACATATAAATCTAAGGAAAAGAATAAAGTAAGAAAAATATAATACAACACATATGAAATTAATTGGATAATTAAATATGAAAATAAATAAACACATCTTAATATTATGTCATTAAGGAAATATAGTGTGCAACAAGTCGCACCTACGATGGTCTTGCTAGCTAATTAGCGGGCGGGGGTCAAGGTAAATAATTTATAGAATATGTTTTGTTAGGGAATTAGGGTTTCTATCTAACTAGGATTTTATATTTATAGAAATTAGGGTTTTGTTATGGTATTTAGGGTTTTGGATTAGGGTTTTAGGAATTAAAGTTATGGCTACTGGATGAAATTTAGGGTTTTGGAATTTAGTGTTTTGGATTAGAGTTATGGCTACTGGATGAATTTTAGGGTTTTGTAATTTAGTGTTTAAGGAATTAAGATTTTAAAATTAGGGTTTTCAATTATGGGATGAAAGTTAAGGTTTCAGATGCTAATAATAAATTTATAAAACTAAACACAAGTGATAGTGAGTTCAATGAATCAATTCAAAGTTTCCATTTAAAAATAATGAAAGAACTAAATAAAAATTGAACTAAGTAATGAAGACAATTAACATTAAATCATGGAATCAAACTTGCATTATTGGTTCCTACAAGGTAGGTTTACTAGACCAAGCTTAAGTGCACAATTGCTAGCTGAGTAGCCTAGATCAAGTGAAGTCTTGGTTGTTGCCTTTGGTAATATGAGAGACAAGCTACTACCTCTCCTTCCCCTCTTGCTTCTATATGCTTTGCTTTGTTTTAATGGTTGTTGTTTTTCCTTAAGGTTCTACCGTTCAATCCTTGTTGTTTCCCTGTAATCATTATTGCTATCCCTTATGGTTGTCCAAGATTTTGTATTTATACACATCAACTAGGGTAACCTAGCTAAGCCATCTAAAATCCGAATCAAACATGTTTTGCTACTTATCCTAGTCTTCTAGGATTTTACTATAATTTGACTCATTCTCAGATAAACCAAGTACGGTGCCTGCACATATCGAATTGGCGAAGGCCAATTTGATATGATCCTCCTCCCATATTGAATTGGTTTGGCCAATTCATTATGGAGGCATTCCATATCAAATTGGCTTTGTCTTGATTTAAACTGAAACAGACTAATTAGAATTGATTTAATTTGGGCTTTGTTATTAGAATCAAAATTGATCTAGCCTTCAAATGAAAATTATATTTGGACCGGTACAATTTTCCCTGCTTGAACGATCTGAGACTTCAGTAGAAGAGAGTGGAAAGCAGTATGACTTTGGCCTGATCTTGGATGAGGGTGGGTTCTTGACCTAAGATTGTATTTTGGTTCTGAAACCGAGAGTGAAATTAGGTTCTCGACCCGAGATTATATTAGGATTCTAGACTCGAGACTAGATTTGGGTTCTCAACTTGAGACTAAATTTGAGTCCTAGATCCAAGACTAAATTTGGGTTTTTGACTCGTGGCTGGATTTAGGTTCTCCACCTGAGACTGGATTTAGGCTCTCAACCTGAGGTTGGATTTTGGGTTTTTGACCCGAGATTGGATTCAAATTCTCAATCTGAGACTAAATTTGGGCTCTCGACCCTAGACTAGATTTAGGTTCTTGATCAAAGATTGAATTTAAGTTCTCGATCCAACATTGGATTTTGGGTTCTCAACCAAAATACTGGATTTTTGGATTTTTGACCTAAGACTGGATTTGTGTTCTCGACCCAAGATTTGATTTGGGTTCTCAGCTCGAGATAGGATTTAAGTTCTTGACCTGAGATTAGATTTTGGGTACTTGACTCGGAACTAAAATTTTGAGTTCTCGACCCGAGACTGGATTTAACTCACCTTCTATCAGTTGAGAGTTTTGGCTTTCTTCTAGCCATTAATTTTAGCTCTTCTAGCTGACTGACCTTCTGTCAGTTGAGAGTTTTGGCTTTCATCTAACCAATCAATTTCAGCTCTTCTAGATGACTGACCTTCTATCAGTTGAGAGTTATGGCTTTCTTCTAGCAAGTTGTTCCATTCTTCAATGGATTATGCTGACCTTCTATCATCTAGAAATTTTGGCTTTCTTCTAGCCATCAACTTCATGTCATCTTCTTCCACAATGAATCTTCAAATATTGAGTCTTCACACTTCATAATGGATCTTCATCCTTTGGACATTTATCCTACATTGACTTCAGCTCTTCTAGCTGGACTAATCTTTTGTCTTTTGCATCTTCATTCTTTTGGGGTTCTTACTTTCTTCTTGTTCTACTCTTTTTGTTCTTATTTTTGCAAAAAATTCAGTTATTTTTTAGCTGGTCCTCATATCCTCTCTTCGCCCTCCTGTGTGGAAAAATATTGAATGTGAGTCTGAAAATATTTTGTACATGCATAAACTAAACAATTGAAAGTAGAAACTTTGCTCCATATTTAGTCTCAAACCACTAATTTCTTTTTTCATGTAGGTTCTAATTGATGTTTACATTTTGTTTGGTTCCTTGCATAAGCATGCATCTCCATTTTTGTAAAGTGACTAGATTTTTCTCATGCAATAGGTCTTCCATGCCTCCTGATTTCATATTTGCTTCACAAAGTATTATTGTTTACTTTGACAAAGAATAGGTGACACAAGACAAAAATGCAGTGTGATATACTTATGTATGCATGATATGCATGCATAATATTTACAGTAGTTCCATTGACTCACAAAATGAGGTGATTAGCTGATGTGCACCCATGGATTCCTTCCAGATGCTCGTTCAGGCCTTCCATTAGAATGGCAGAAGACTTCACATTTATGGCTTTTTATCTTCAAGATGTTAAAAACATGAGTGGTGGGGCCCCAACAACATAGTGTAGACCCTTAATTTTTACCAAGTCCAGTCCAAATATTTCAAAACAATCCGAAATAATTTTTATGGTATTTATTATTTATTTTAATATTTATTATTAATTTTAATAATATTTATTACTTATAATATTAATTTTATTTTATTTATTGTTTATTATTTATTTTTATAATATTTATTTTATTTATTATTTATTATATAATATTTATTTTTAATTATGAAAATAAAAATAAAAAATATCAAAAAAGATAAAAAAATAAAATCAGACGGATCGGCGAGCGATGTGCGGCAGCGCTACCACGCGGCAAGTAATTAACTAGCAACCAATTCTCATTAATAGTACCACCCAAGCACAGCGTAGGCCTTTCCACCCAGCACCCCAGTTTGCTATGCAGCAAATCCTCATTGTCCAGCGCCCAGCGCCCCAATGTCAGTCTCTGTAACATCTCAATGGCCTTGGGCTTACGACTTGGTCTTTTCACCCAGCCCGCTTCAAGGGACTACTACACTACCACTTCCCCTCACGGTTTCATGGCAGGATTTGTTTATTTGGCTAAATTAAGAGTTGCCTCCCTCATTTGATCCCAAGACCTCCTTAAGAGAGTCTTTATCCTGTAACGAGTACCATTTCTTCTAGTAAAACAAATGTAACACCCTTATACCCTATAAACGTACAATACATATACCAAACATATGTAATATACGAATATAGGATACAAAAATATCACAATCCATTTTAATTAAAACACCCTTACTTTTTGAATCTTTATAAACTTAAATCATTTAACTAATATAATGTAAATAATAGATAAAATATTACTTTCTAAAACACATACATAACTTCATTACCAAATATTTGTCCAAAACATTTTTGATAGTTTGCGATATATACATATATGCATCAAAATATAACATAATACATGAAGTCAATATGTACAAAAATATAAAATATGTACATGTTGGCCGTTTGTTTCTGATCTTGATATCCAACAATCATCTCTGCACTCAAGATCTCAAGCCTAGACCCGACTCAGAATAGACAAACTCTTCGGCTCAACCGGATTTACCCTGTCACCTGGGCGATGAATCATAATCGCGCTAAGCCAATAGCCTAGTAATACGATCTTTGACAATAATAAATTTCAAATGCAATGCCAATGCACAATGCATAAGGATATTATATCTCATAACATTATATCTTAATATATTGCTCAATTGTTCCACAATTCATAATTCACATAAAATCAAACACAAGCATTGACCTAAAACGATTGTGATATTCAAATCCCAAAGTTACTGCTTTGGTCCAAGATGACACCATGTGTTTAGCCCTGAAGGCAAATCATAATCACAATGAGGATAACGTCATATGTAGCATCTCAACTAGGCTTCAAGGACTAGGCCCAACCTAGCTTCAAGGGACTGCCACATCATGTAACATCCTAACTAGGCTTCAAGGACCAAGCCCAACCCAGCTTCAAGAGACTATTACATTTTAGGCATGCCGCGAAACACAAAAATCTGAAAATTGAATAACATACTAGGCACACAATATATTCATAATTCTATTATCAATATCTTTCTCATTTTCTCAACATCAAGCTAGGCACAATGCCTCAATTATTTCATTTATATCAATATTGCCATCAACAATGGCTTTACATGCCATGTTTAATGTACACATAAAAATTGCATTAACCATACGTTTTGGGTCATTATCATATTTTGCACATAGTTCACATTACATATAATGCATTTGTGACATTATACAAATCATAGCATATTACTCTTGCACCAACAATGTAGTAAGTAACTTAACACATTTTCTAACCAAATGTGTTAAGTCCAAATGTCATACAAATATAAGCAATTATTCAAAGTTTTTACTTACCTCTAAAATAAAAAAAACAAACTCAAACACCACTTTCAACCTCCTATTCCAAGATATCCCTCAACACTTGGATTTAGTAACTAAAGTCTCTTCAAAGCCTAAATAAAATGTGATTATAAATAATCACTAAGTAACACACTTATAGGCATATACAAAACCTCTCAACACAAGGATAAGAAAACCAAAGGAAAATAAGGAAAAGAACTATCTAGGGCGAAAATCTACACGACATGCTCAACAACATGGGCGTGCCAATGATCGTGCCCTAAACCCACAACACAGAAGCTTTGACACGATTAGTGACGTGGATGTGTCAATGACTGTGTCCTAAGCTTTGTATTACAATAGATAAGACATGTCCAGAGACATGGGCATGTCCCTACCCGTGCCAAAACTCCTACAACATAGTAGCTGTGACACACTCAGTGACATGGGCTTGTCACTGCACGTGCCAATGCTATAATATTACAGAAGTTGTGACATGCTCAGTGACATGGGTGTGTCACTTCTCGTGTCACCAACACTGAAAATAGAACCATTGACACACCCAAAAACACGGCCGTGTCACCAGGAGTGTCAGGCCAAAATCTTAATATCAACACATAATTGTCACATTCGAAATTATCTTTCTTTACCCTTTTTAACTCTATTCAAACTCAACCAAATTCATCATTTTACCATAAAATACTTGTATATACATCACAAAAGCTCAATTAAAAGCAAAATACACAATTTAAAACCATGACTTCACAACTCAAAAATTGCATAACCCAAAACTCTTATTCTCATCACCAAACTTAACCATTTCTTCAATCCAACTCTAAATACATAGTTAACTACTCAGAAAAACTTCATACATACCAATACCAACCATTAACACATAATACACTAAAAATCCAAACTTCCATAGAAAATTAAGGAAAGAAGTTGAAAACTTACCAAATTTGGAGAAAATCCTCAAAAGTCCAACTTGAATACTTGAAATCCTTCAATTACTTGAGCTTACAAGAAGCAAATTTCACCTTTCCTTTAATGGAGGTAGCCGACCTTCAATGGAGAAAGAAGAAGAAGAAGATAATCACCAACTCCTCTTTATCCAACTAATCCCCTTTTAACCACACAAATATCCCACTTTCACTCTCCACCTAGTAAAAACATATATATATATATATAATTAATATAAAAATATCATCTACCACTAACAACATAATTAATTTAAAATAACATTTGACCATATTAAAATGTTTACTTGTATATATTATGTATATCTACATATATATATCATATACACAATTTCCTTTTTCACATAAATATATATGCTTTTAAATTATTTATTTAATTTCCAAAAATTAAAATTTAAAAAAAATTAGGATATTACAATTCTCCCCCTCTACAAATAAATTACGTCCTTGAAATTACCTGTTCTCAAGTCTGAAACAACCGGGGATACTGATTCAGCATCATCTGCTCACTCTCCCATGTTGCCTCCTTAGTGGCATGATTCTTCCAAAGAACTTTACAAGTGGTACCTTCTTATTTCTCATCTCCTTCCCTTCTCATGCCAAAATAGCCACTGGTTCTTCCTAATAAGTCAGATCTGGACTCACCTTAATTGACTCTACTGACAAAATATGAGATGGGTCTAACCTGTACCTCTGAAGCATAGAGACATGGAAGACATTGTGAATTCGATCCAACTCAAGCGGTAAAGCCAGTCTATAGGTCACTAGACCAACTCTTTCCAGTACCTCATAAGGTCCTATGAAACAAGGGCTCAACTTTCCTTTGCAGCCAAATCTCAAAATTTTTTTCCAATGAGGCACCTTCAAAAATGCTTTATCTCCCACACTAAACTCTATGTCTCTTCTTTTTAAAACTGAATATGATTTATGTTGATTTGAGGCTACTTTTAGATAATTCCTAATCAACTTTACTTTCTCTTCTATTTCCTTAATCAAATTCGGACCAATCAACTTTCCTTCTCCAACCTCATCCCAACATAGAGGTGTCCTACACCTCCTACCATACAATACCTCATAAGGTGCCATCCTGATACTAGACTGATGACTGTTATTATAAGCAAACATAATCAGTGGTAAGAATCTATCCCAGCTCCCAGCGAAATTGATGATACAACTCCTCAACATGTCCTTTAAAATCTGTATCACTGTCTCTGACTGCCCATCTGTCTAAGGATGGAAAGCGATGCTAAAACATAACCGAGAGCCTAAAGCATCCTATAAACTTCTCCACTATCTCGATGTAAATTGGGGATCTCGGTCAGATACCAAAGAAATTAGGACTCCATGTAACCTCACTATCTCACTAATATAAAGTTCAGCTAATCTCTCAGGAGAAAAATCCATCCAAACTGGAAGAAAATGAGTTGCCTTTGTCATCCGATCAACTATTACCCAAATCACATCATGCTTCTTCTGGGTCAAAGGCAATGCAGTCACAAAATCCATCATCATTCGCTCCCATTTCCACTTTGGCAATGATAATGGCTAAAGCAATCTTGAAGGAACTTGGTGCTCAGCCTTCACTCTCTGACAAGTGAGACATCTGGATACAAACTCTGCTATGTCCCTCTTCATACCTGATCACCAATAATACTGCTTCAAATCCGAATACATCTTTGTACTCCCAAGGTGTATAGCATAAGTTGACTAATGTACTTCCTCTAAAATTACCCTTTTTAGTCATGCATCATCAGGAACACACAACCTATTTTTGTACCATAAACTACCATCACTACTCACATTGAAAGTCTTGACTCTCCCCCTTTTGGCAATCCCATACAATCTTTTGAATTTTCTCATCAACCAACTGAGCCTCCCTAATCTGATCCAACAACACTGGCCTTAACTGCAATAGGGCCATCGAAGCACCATCATCACAAGACTCAAATATGGCATGCAACACTCTTAACTCAATAAGTAATAAGGGCGAATAAGCAGTCAAACTTGCTAAAGCTTTTCGACTCAAGGCATCAGCAACAACACTTGCCTTGTCAGGATGATAATCAATTAAACAATCATAGTCTTTAATCAATTCTAACCACCATCTCTGCCAAAGATTCAATTCTCTCTGAACACCCAGATATTTCAAACTCTTGTGATCCATATAAATGAAGCACTTCTCCCCATACAAGTAATGTCATCAAATCTTCAAAGCAAAAACTATAACTGCTAACTCCAAATCATGCATCGGGTAATTCAGCTCATACAGCTTCAACTATTGAGAGGCATAAGTAATGAATCTACCCTCCTACATCAGAACACAACCTAAACCACTATGTGAAGCATCACTATAAATCACATAAGGTTTACCTTCCACAAGTAGGGTAAGAATAGGAGCCTGAGTCAACATCTCTCTCAGCTGCTCAAAACTTTCCTGACACTGATCTGTCCACACAAATCTAACTCCCTTCCGAAGTAATATGGTGAGTGGAGTAGCTATTATAGAAAAACCTTTCACAAACCGACGATAATAGCCTGCCAAACCCAGAAAACTTCTAACCTCTGACATAATCTTCTGTGTACTCCAATTCAAAATAGACTCAACTTTACTTGGATCAACTCTAATATCCTCTGCTAAAACCACATGACTGAGAAAAGTCACTTGATCAACTCACATTTAGATAGCTTAGCATACAACTATTTTTCTCTCAGAATCTGCAATACAATCAGTAAATACATGTCATGATCCTCCTTATTACACGAATACACTAGAATATCATCAATAAAGACCACCACAAATTGATCTAGATAGGGTCTGAATACCCTGTTCATCAAATCCATAAATGTTGTTGGTGCATTTGTCAATCCAAAGGGCATCACCAAGAACTCATAATGCCCATACCTCGTGTGGAAAGCTGTCTTGGGTACATCTTCATCTCTGACTCTCAACTGATAGTACCTGATCTCAAATCAATCTTAGAGAGTATTGTTGCTCCTTTCAACTGATCAAAGAGATCATCTATCTGAGGCAATGGATATTTGTTCTTGTTGGTCACTTTATTCAACTGTCGATAATCAATACACAATCTTAAGGTACCATCCTTCTTCTTCACAAACAAAATGGGCACTCCCCACGGAGACACACTAGGGCGAACGAACCCTTTATCCATTAACTCCTGTAACTGCACCTTCAACTCTCTCAACTCAGAAAATGCCATTTGATAAAGAGTAATAGAGATGGGAGTGGTACCAGGCAACAAATCGATACCAAACTCAACCTCTCTCTCTAGGGGTATCCCTAGTAACTCCTCAAAAAAAATTTAGAAAGTTGGCAACTTTGGATATACTATCAAGCTGGGAACCCACTACTCTGGTATCTACAATATGAGCAAGATAAGCCTCACATCCCTTTCTAATCATCCTCCTCACTAAAATAGCTAAAATAAACATGGATGAAAGATGTCTCTACTCACTCGATACCATCACATTTCTATCATCACAGGTTCTTAGGGTAACATACTTTTACTGACAGTCTACCATAGCCCCATGCCTGGATAACCAATCCATGCCTAAAATCAAATCATACTCCTTAAAAGGAATCTCAATTAGGTCACCAAGGAATTCCTCATCCTAAACCACAATCGGACTATCTTGGTGCACCCTTCTAACCACAACACTATGCCCTAAAGGATTTGTCACCAAAACATCAAATACTAGGGACTCTGAATGAAAATTAGTCACAGACAAGATGGATGCACTAATGTATGAATGAGTCATCTCAGGGTCTATCAAAGCAAGAACTGAAGTACCAAATAAATAAAAAGTACCAACAATAATGGCTGAAGCATCAGGCTGCCTCTGCATCACATATACCCACTGTGATGGCCCTGCCTCATCTGGTCTATCTCCAACTGTAGAACGTCTTCTCTGTCCAGACCCAGATCTACCAACCCTACCAAAACCTCTACTACTATGACCTCCTCCAACACTGGGTCGAGAAGCTGCAATTTATGTGTGTCTATCCTCTAGTGGCTCTAGGTAATCTCTGAAGAAGTGATCTGGTGACCCACATCTATAACAAACTGTTGGTCCACTTGTCTTCTAGCAGGCACCTTCGTGTGACCTATCACAATGGACATAGATATATGGAGCTGGTCTCTGAACTACTGAGGTCGGAGCACTAACCACTGAGACTGTAGCTCTCGATCTCTGTCTCTGCTACTGTACTGACCTGGCAAATTGCCTTTGGCTCCCACTGAATCTCTGAAAATATCCTGCTCGACCTCTCTTCATAGATGAAGATCCTGTCTCACTCTGGGATCTCATAGCTCTGGTCTCCTCATCCTTAGCAGCTGCTACAAGATCCTGTACTATCTCAACACTCCTGGCAGCAGCAACCAACTAGGAAAAATTCTGATACTAGGAGACTGCTATAATGCACATGATAGAGGATCTCAACCCCTCCTTAAACCTTCAACACCGGTCAATCTCATCAGAAATGATCCCACCAGCATACAGACTCAGCCGGGTAAACTCTATCTCATACTCCGACACTGTCCTAGTATCCTGCCTCAAACTCAAGAACTCTATCTTCTTCGAATCCTTATACTCTCTCAGAGAATACTTCTGCTTGAACTCCTACAGGAAATCATCATAGGTCAGGACTGGTGGATCATCCAGAGCATGTGGAATCATCTTCCACCAATCATATGCATCCCTCTGTAAAAGATATCTAGGAGTAGCCTGCAGCTGGATGAACACTTTCTGGACTCTGTCTAGCCACTGCTCTGCTACAGTAGGGTCTGTAGTACTAATAAAGTCCTCAGCTCCAAACTTCCTCAACTTATCATATTTCCTCATCAGCAATTGCGGCTCCGGCTACGGTGGCGACAGTTGCTGAACTGGAGCCTGCCTCAATAGCTCCACCATATGTCGTACCCAGCCTAGTGAAATCTCATCAATTGATGGTCTCTCTGGCATAGGAGCAGGTGCCCTCCAACTATTTCAACTCTAGCTCCATCTCTACCCTCAATAGGAGCCACACTCTCTGCATCTGCAGACTGATGCGTTTGAGATGCCATAACTACCTATATCTGCAAACATAGTAGAAATTGCTACATCAGAGATCAAAAACTGCCATTGCTAGTGCATGTATCATATTTAAAAACCATATTTAAAAATCTCCATTTTCTTTCTCTTACAACTGATCTAGGTCAAGAACCTCAAACCTAGGCTCTGATACCAAAACAAATGTAACACCTTTATACCCTAATAGTACAATATATACACCCAACATATGTAGTATACAAATATAGGATACAAGAATGTTACAACCCATTTTAATAAAAACACCCTTACTTTTTTAATCTGTATAAAATTAAATCATTTAACTAATGTAATGTAAATAATAGATAAAATATTACTTGCTTAAACACATACATAACTTCATTGACTCATAGACTGAGGTGATCAACTGAAGTGCACCCATGGATTCCTTCCAGATGCATATTCAGGCCTTCCATTAGAATGGCAAAAGACTTCACATTTATGGCTTTTATCTTCAAGATGCTGAAAACATGAGTGGTGAGGCCCAAACAGCATAGTGTAAACCCTTAATTTTTTACCAAGTCTAGTCCAAAGATTTTAAAATAGTCCAAAATAATTTTTGTAGTATTTATTATTTATTTTAATATTTGTTATTTATTTATTTTAATATTTATTATTAATTATAATAATATTTACTACTTATAATATTTATTTTATTTTATTTTATTATTTATTTTTATAATATTTATTTTATTTATTTTTTATTATATAATATTTATTTTTTATTATGAAAATAAAAATAAAAAATATCAAAAAAGATAAAATAAAATAAAATCAGACGGATCGACGAGCGACGTGCGACAGTGCTACTGCGCGGCAAGCAATTAAATAGTAGCTAAGGCCTATGGCGAATTGCTGCCCGCCCAAGCACAGCGCAGGCCTTTCCACCTAGCACCCCAGCCCGCTACGCAGCAAATCCTCATTGTCCAGCACCCAGCGCCCCAACATCAGTCTCTGTAATATCCCAATGGCCCTGGGCTTACGGCTCAGTCTTTTCACCCAACTCGCTTCAAGAGACTACTACAATACCACTTCCCCTCACGGTTTCATGCAGGATTTGTTTATTTGGCTCAATTAAGAGTTGCCTCCCTCGTTTTGATCCCAAGACCTCCTTAAGGGAGTCTTTATCCTAAAACGAGTACCATTTCTTCTACTAAACTAAATGTAACACCCTTATACCCTATATACATATAATACATACACCCAACATATGTAATATACGAATATATAATACAAGAATGTCACAACCCATTTTAATAAAAACACACTTACTTTTTGAATCTATATAAACTTAAATTATTTAACTAATATAATGTAAAAAATAGATAAAATATTACTTGCTAGAACACAAACATAACTTCATTACCAAATATTTGCCCAAAACATTTTTGATAATTTGCGATATATACATATATACATCAAAATATAACATAATATACATGAAGTGAATATGTACAAAAATATAAAATATGTACATGTTGGCAGTTTGTTTCTGATCTTGATATCCAACAATCAACTCTGCACTCGAGACCTCAAGCCTACACCCGACTCGGTCTATACGAACTCTCCGGCTCAACCAGATCTACCCTTCACCTGTGCGATGAATTACAATCACACTAAGCCAAAAGCCTAGTAATACAAACTTTGATAATAATAAAGTTCAAATGCAATGCCAATGCATAATGCATAAGGATTTTATATCTCATAACATTATATCTTAATATATTGCTCAATTGTTCCACAATTCATAATTCACATAAAAATAAACACAAGCATGGGCCCAAAAGAATTATGTTATTCAAATCCCAGATTTACTACTTTGGTCCAAGATGACACCATGTGCCTAGCCCTGAAGGCAAATCATAGTCACAATGAGGATAACCTCATATGTAACATCCCAACTAGGCTTCAAGGACTAGGCCCAACCCAGCTTCAAGGGACTGCTACATCATGTAACATGTAATATCCTAAAATTTTTAAAAATTTCTAATTTTTGAAAATTTTGATAAAATAAATTATAATTTAAGAGGATAAATTAAATTAATGGTTTTAAATGAAAAATGAAGGGATTTTAAATGAAAAAGAGGAATGTATATATGATATATATGCAAAATATACATAACATATAAAAGTCGACACTTTTTAAAATAAAAGGGTATTTTGGTAATTAAATCTTATAAATTCAAAATTAATAAAATAATTCAAAACAAATTAATTTTGAATGGAAGAGGAAAATTAGGACTTTTAATTTATTAAAAAAATAATTAAATAATTAAATATTAAATTATTTTAATATATATATGTGGTTAAAAAAAAGATGAAAGGAAAAGAATATTAAAAGTCTTCATCTTCTTCTTCTTCTTCTTCAAGGACGTGGCTTCCATGGGAGCTTGAAGATCAAGGAATTTGCTTCTTCCATACTCCATAAATTGAAGGAATTAACAAGTTTCAAGTGGATTTTTGGTGATTTCCACCAAAATTGGTAAGTTTCCATCTCTTTTCTTTGAATTCCATGGAAGATGAGATTATGTGAGTTTTGAGATTTTGATGTAGTATGTTATAATTATTGGAATTGGTGTGTATGATGTTATTTTGGGTAGTTAACAATGATTCTAAGGTTAGATTGAAGAGATGATGGAGTTTGGTTAAAGAATGGTGAAGAGAGAGAATTTAGGGTTATGGATTTTTGGGGTTTTGAAAACATGAACTTTAATTGTGTAAATCGATTCCAAATGAGTTGTTTTGATTCATAAACAAATATTTTAAAGTCAAATATTGGATTTGGTGGTGTTGGGTTGGAGTTTGAGAATGGAAGTGGAGATTGAGGGTTTTGGAAAAGTAATTTTCCAAAGTGGTTGAATTGTGTGATTTTATTTGTTTAAGCATGTTGTTTAGTGTTAAAAGTGATGAATATAAGCTTAGAATGAGTAATTGATTGTGTTGGAATGGAAAACCTTCAATGGGGGAAGGTTATGCCATTTTTGATAATTTGTGTATAAGAGTGTATTTTTATAATGTAAATGATTTAAATGTATTAAAATATGTTTTTAATAATATAAATAAACTTAAAACACTAATTTAATTGTAGTAGAATGGAATTCTAATGTTGAAGTAAGTAAAGGCTAAATTTTTGGAAATTTGTAGGAGTGATGTGTAATTATGGTTTAATGTTGGAAATGCCATTAAATGTGATACTAAATGATTATTTGCTATCACATTTGGTTTAGGAATTGAGGAAGGTTGATTTGCTTCATCCAAGTGGTGAAGAACAAGTTGGAAAGATTGGGTTGAAGGTTGTTTTTAGCTTGCTTTGGGTTGTTAGTGGAGGTATGTACAAACTTTGAATATAATGGTTATATTTGCATAACATTTAGACTTAACACATTTTGTTGGAAAATGTGTTAAGCTACTTGGTTCATTGATTGTGTATGAATATTGTACTATGATATTTGTAGTGTCATATATGTGTTAAATGCATTGTGAAAAGCCATTGGTAATGGCTAATTTGTGTAACATGTGAAATATGCATATTATGTGTAAATACCCAAAGTAATTGGGTAATGTGTTGTGAATGCAAAAATGAGATATGCGCAATAATGAAATGAATTTTTTTTTGACTAGAATAATGAAATGAATTGATATTGATAAAAATGAGAAAAGTGAGAAAGATGTGACAAATGAGAAAAGTGAGAAAAAAAAATGTGAAAATAAGGCAATGTGCCTAGATTGAATATGTGAAAATAAGAAAGAGATTAAGAATGGGAAATATGAATAAATTGTGTGCCTAGTATGTTATTCAATTTTCAGAGTTATGGGTTTGGCGCATGCCTATGATTGCCTACGGGCTATACGCTGGAATGGTGAAAAGACTGGGTCGTAAGCCAGGCCAGCTGATAAATATGATGTTTTTGGGGTGAAAAGACTAGGTCGTAAGCCTTAAAAATAGTAACAGTCTAGCCGGGTTGAGGACCAAGATACTGAGGCCTAAGGGTCTAGCCGGGTTGAGGTCCAAGAGACTGGGGTTGCTACATTATCCATGGATATATATTGCCTACGGGGCTAGACACATGGTGTCATTATGGACCAAAGCAGTAACTCTGAAATTTGAATAGCATATTAGATCCTTTTTGGGCCCATGCTTGTCTTTGTTTTAATGTGAATTATGAATTATGAAATATTTGAAAAATATAAGAAAGTGGATTGATCTATATGCATTATACATTGGCATTGCATTGAGTTTTATTGTTATTATCAAAGTTTGTACCACTAGGCTTCGGCTTAGCGCGATTGTTTCCATCGCGCAGGTGACAGGCTAGACCCAGCTGAGCCTAAGATTTCTTTTAGACCAGGTGTGAGCGGGGATTTTCTCCCCCACTCCCGGTGGAATGGTTCTTACGACTTCGGCACTGTTTAGGCTCGGGGCCTTAGAGAATATTTATATTCTATTTAATTTTTATATATTTTAAATTTGAAAATTTAAATTGGAAATGTGAAATTTTTTTATTAAATCGGTCTGTGATATTTTTGTACCGTATATGTATATTTTACATATGTTGAAAATATGTATTGCACGTATATAGGGTATATGGGTGTTACATTTATTTTGGTATCAGAGCCTAGGGTCGAGGTTCTCGACCTAGGTGGGATGATAGAGAGAGAAAATTGGGGATTTAAAAAATAGTTTTTAATTGTAATATATGCATTGGCACTGGCAGTTTATGATCTCTGATATAGTATTTTCTACTTTGTTTGCAGATATAGGTAGTTATGGCGTCTCGGCCGCATCAGGCTGCTGAGGGTAGTGCAGAGAGTGTGGCTTCAGATGAGGGTAGAGATGGAGCTAGAGTTGTATCTGCTGGTGAGGCATCTATTTCTGTGCCTGTGAGACCAATAGTTGATGAGGTTCCGCCTGGCTGGGTATGGCATATGGTAGAGTTGTTGAGGTAGGCTCCGGTTCTGCAGCAGCCACAGCCACAGCCGTAGTCGCAGTTGCCGGTGAGGCAGTATGATAAATTGAGAAAGTATAGAGCTGAGGACTTTGTTGGTACTACAGACCCTGCTGTAGCAGAGCAATGGCTAGATCGAGTTTAGAGGATATTTATTCAGTTACAGGTTAGTCCAGAAGAGAAGTTTGATTATGCCAGATCTCTTCTACAAAGAGATGCATATGATTAGTGGAAGATGGTTCACCATGCTCTGGATGATCCACCAGTCCTGACCAATGATGATTTCCTATGGGAATTTGAGTAGAAGTATACTCCGAGAGAGTATAAAGATACAAAGAAGATGGAGTTCCTGAGTCTGAGACAAGATACTAGGACAGTGACAGAAATATGAGATCGAGTTTATTCGATTGAGTCACTATGTTGGTGGGATCATTTCTGACGAGTTTGACAGGTGCAGGAGGTTTGAGGACGGACTGAGACCCTCTATCATGTGCATTATTGTAGGTTCTTGGTATCATGATTTTTCCTAGTTAGCTGCAGCTGCCAGGAGTGTTGAGAGGGCATAGAGTCTTGCAGCAGCTGCAAGGGTTGAGGAGACTAGAGTGAGGAGACCCCAGAGTGAGGCAGGGTCTTCATCAGTGAAAAGAGGTCGAGGGGGGACATTTTCAAAGGTTTAGTAGGAGTCAGGGGTAGTTTGGCAAGTCAGTACAGCAGCAGAGATAGAGACAGAGACCTACAGTTTCAGTGGCTAGTGCTCCAACTCCAGTGGCTCAGAGACCTACTCCACCTACTTGCGTTCATTATGGTAGAGTACACGGAGGTGTCTGATGGTGGAGAGGTGCTTTGGGAGTGTGTTTTAGATGTCGGTTGTCAGAACATTTTATCACAAATTGTCCCGAGCCACCAGAGGTTAGGCAGGCAGATACTGCAGCTTCTCGACCCAGTGTCAGAGGAGGTCATGGTGGCAGAGGTTTTAGCAGAGGTGGTAGACCTAGGTTTAGTCAGAGAGGAGGCTCTACATCTGGAGGCAGTAGGCCAGATGAGGCTGGTCCATCTCAGCGGGTTTATGTGATGCAGGTACATTTTATTTTTTTGGTATTTCAGTCATTGCTCTATTAGATCCTGGATCTACACATTCATACATAAGTGCATCCATCTTGCCTGTGGCTGAATTGCATTCTGAGTCCTTAGGATTTGATTTCTTGGTGACAAATCCTTTAGGGCATAGTGTTGTGGTGAACAAGGTGCACCGAGATAGTCCAGTTGTTGTTCAGGATGAAGAGTTTCTCGTGACCTGATTAAGATGCCTTTTAGGGAATATGATCTGATTTTGGGCATGGATTGGTTATCCAAGCATGGGGCTATGGTAGACTGCCAGAAGAAATGTGTTACTTTGAGAACACGTGATGGTAGGGATGTGATGGTATTTGGTGAGCAAAGGTATCTTTCATCTATGTTTGTTTCAGCTATTTCAGCTAGGAGGATGATTCGGAAGGGATGTGAGGCTTATCTTGCTCATGTTATAGATACTAGAGTAGTGGGATCCCTGCTTGAAAATATACCCACAGTTGCCGAGTTTCCACATGTTTTCCTTGATGAGTTGTCAAGGGTACCTCCTAAGAGAGAAGTGGAGTTTGGTATCGATTTGTTGCTTGGTACCACTCCTATCTCTATTACTCCTTATCGGATGGCACCTGCTGAGTTGAGAGAGTTGAAGGTGCAGTTGCAGGAGTTATTAGATAAAGGGTTTGTCCATCCTAGTGTGTCCCCATGGGGAGCGCCTGTATTGTTTGTGAAGAAGAAGGATGGCACCATGAGATTGTGTATTGATTATAGGCAGTTGAATAAGGTGACCATCAAGAACAAGTATCCTTTGCCTCGGATAGATGATCTCTTTGATCAGTTGAAGGGAGTAGCAGTATTCTCTAAGATTGATCTGAGATCAGGGTACCATCAGCTGAGAGTCAGAGATGTGGATGTACCCAAGATAGCTTTTCGTACTTGGTATGGGCATTATGAGTTTCTGGTGATGCCCTTTGGATTGATGAATGCACCAGCAACTTTTATGGATTTGATGAATAGGGTATTCAGACCATATTTAGATCAGTTTGTGGTGGTCTTCATTGACGATATCTTGGTGTATTCACGTAATGAGGAGGATCATGATAGGCATTTGCAGATCGTGTTGCAGACTCTGAGAGAGAAGCAGTTGTATGCTAAACCATCTAAGTGTGAGTTCTGGCTTGATCAGGTAGCTTTTCTTGGTCATGTGGTTTCAGCAGAGGGTATTAGAGTTGATCCGAGTAAAATTGAGGCTATCTTGAATTGGAGTCCACCGAAGAGTGTGACAGAGGTTAGAAGTTTTCTGGGATTGGCAGGCTATTATCGTCAATTTGTGAAGGGTTTTTCTATAATAGCTACACAATTCACCAGATTACTTCAAAAAGGAGTTAAATTTGTGTGGACAAATCGGTGTCAGGCATGCTTTGAGCAGTTGAGGGAGATGTTGACTCAAGCTCCTGTCCTTACCCTGCCTGTAGAAGGTAAACCATATGTGATATACAGTTATGCTTCACAAAGTGGTTTAGGTTTTGTTCTGATGCAGGAGGGTAGAGTCAATTCTTATGCCTCTCGACAGTTGAAACCACATGAGCTGAATTATCCAACGCATGATTTGGAGTTGGCAGCCATAGTTTTTGCTTTGAAGATTTGGTGACATTATCTTTATGGGGAGAAGTGTTTCATTTATACAGATCACAAGAGTTTGAAATATCTGGGTGTTCAGAGAGAGCTGAATCTTCGACAGAGACGGTGGTTAGAGTTGATTAAAGACTATGATTGTTTGATTGATTATCATCCTGGTAAGGCAAATGTTATTGCTGATTCCTTGAGTCGAAAGTCTTTGGCAGGTTTGACTGCTTATTTGCTCTCGTTGCTTGTTGAGTTGAGAGCATTGCATGATAGATATGATCTTCTAATGATGGTGCTCTAATGGCTCAGTGAAGGCCAGTCTTGTTGGATCATATTAGGGAGGCTCAGTTGGCATATGAGAGAATTCAGAAAATTGTGTTGGTTTGTCAGAAGGGGGAGAGTCGAGACTTTTATGTGGGGATGATGGCAGTCTATGGTACAGAGATAGATTGCGTATTCTTGATGATGCAGAATTGAAAAGAATGATATTAGAGGAAGCACATCAGTCACTTTTTGCTATGCACCCTGGGAGTACCAAGATGTATCAGGACTTTAAGCGACATTATTGGTGGTCAGGTATGAAGAGAGACATAGCAGGCTTTATATCAAGATGTCTCACTTGGCAGAAAGTGAAGGCTGAGCACCAAGTTCCTTTAGGGTTGCTTCAACCTTTGCCAGTGCCAGAGTGGAAATGGAAGCAAGTGACAATGGATTTTGTGACTGGACTACCTTTGACCCAGAAGAAGCATGATGCAATCTGGGTGATAGTTGATCGAATGATGAAGAAAGCTTATTTTCTTCCAGTTCGGATGGATTTTTCTCTTGAGAGGTTGGCTGAGCTGTATATCAACGAGATAATCAGGTTGCATGGAGTCCCAGTTTCTTTGGTGTCAGATTAAGATCCCCGATTTACTTCGAGGTTTTGGAAGAGTTTGCATGATGCTTTGGGTTCTCAATTGCATTTTAGTACTACTTTCCATCCTCAGACAGATGGACAGTCAGAGAGAGTGATATAGATTCTAGAGGATATGTTGAGGAGCTATATCATTGATTTTACTGGGAATTGGGATAGATTTTTGCCATTAATTGAGATTGCTTATAACAACAGTCATCAGTCGAGTATTGGGATGAATCCTTATGAGGCTTTATATGGCAGGAGATGCAGGACACCTTTGTGTTGGGATGAAGTTGGAGAAGGTAAACTAGTTGGTCCTGATTTGATTAAGGAAACAGAAGAGAAAGTGAAGGTGATTCGGGGTCGTTTGAAAGTAGCTTTAGACCGACAAAAATCTTATTCAGATTTGAAGAGAAGAGACATAGAGTTCAGTGTGGGAGATAAAGAGTTTTTGAAGGTGTCTCCATGGAAGAAGATTTTGAGATTTGACCGCAAAGGAAAGTTGAGTCCTCGTTTCATAGGACCATATGAGGTGTTGGAGAGAGTTGGTCCAGTGGCTTATAGATTTGCTTTGCCGCCTGAGTTGGATCAAATACATAATGTTTTTCATGTATCGATGCTTCAGAGATATAGATCTGACCCATCTCATATCTTGTCAGTGGAGTCCATTGAGGTGAGTCGAGATCTGACTTACGAGGAAGAACCAGTGGTGATTTTGGCACAAGAGGTTAAAGAATTGAGGAATAAGAAACTGCCACATGTGAAAGTCCTTTGGAGGAATCATGCCACTAAGGAGCCGACATGGGAAAGTGAGCAGGTGATGCAGAGTCAGTTTTCCCATTTGTTCCAGACTTGAGGACAGGTAATTTCAAGGACGAAATTTATTTTAGGGGGAGAGAATTGTAACATCCTAAAATTTTTGAAAATTTCTAATTTTTGAAAAATTTGATAAAATAAATTATAATTTAAAAGGTTAAATTATTATTAATGGTTTTAAATGAAAAATGAAGGGATTTTAAATGAAAAAGTAGAATATATATATGATATATATGCAAAATATACATAACATATAAAAGTCAACACTTTTTAAAAGAAAAGGGTATTTCGGTAATTAAATCTTATAAATTCAAAATTAATAAAATAATTCAAAAATAAATTAATTTTGAATGGAAGAGGAAAATTAGGATTTTTAATTTATTAAAAAATAATTAAATATTAAATTATTTTAATATATATATATATATATGTGGTTAAAAAAAAGATGAAAGGAAAAGAATATTAAAAGTCTTCATCTTATTCTTCTTCTTCTTTAAGGATGTGGCTTCCATGGGAGCTTGAAGACCAAGGATTTTGCTTCTTCCATACTCCATAAATTAAAGGAATTAATAAGTTTCAAGTGGATTTTTGGTGATTTCCACCAAAATTAGTAAGTTTCCATCTCTTTTCTTAGAATTCAATGGAGGATGAGATAATGTGAGTTTTGAGATTTTGATGTAGTATGTTATAATTGTTTGAATTGGTGTGTATGATGTTATTTTGGGTAGTTAACAATGATTCTAAGGTTAGATTTAAGAGATGATGGAGTTTGGTTAAAGAATGGTGAAGAGAGAGAATTTAGGGTTATGGATTTTTGGGGTTTTGAAACATGAACTTTAATTGTGCAAATCAATTCCAAATGAGTTGTTTTGATTCATAAACAAGTATTTTAAAGTCAAATATTGGATTTGGTGGTGTTGAGTTGGAGTTTGAGAATGGAAGTAGAGATTTAGGGTTTTGGAAAAGTAATTTTCCAAAGTGGTTGAATTGTGTGATTTTATTTGTTTAAGCATGTTGTTTAGTGTTAAACGTGATGAATATAAGCTCAGAATGAGTAATGGATTGTGTTGGAATGGAAAACCTTCAATGGAGGAAGGTTAAGCCATTTTTGAGATTTTGTGTATAATAGTGTATTTTTATAATGTAAATGATTTAAATGTATTAAAATATGTTTTTAATAATATAAATAAACTTAAAAAAACAAATTTAATTGTAGTAGAATGGAATTCTAATGTTGAAGTAAGGAAAGGCTAAATTGTTGGAAATTTGTAGGAGTGATGTGTAATTATGGTTTAATGTTGGAAATGCCATTAAATGTGATACTAAATGATTATTTGCTATCACATTTGGTTTAGGCATTGAGGGAGGTTGATTTTCTTCATCCAAGTGGTAAAGGGCAAGTTGGAAAGATTGGATTGAAGGTTGTTTTTAGCTTGCTTTGGGTTGTTAATGGAGGTATGTACAAACTTTGAATATAATGTTTATATTTGCATAACATTTGGACTTAACACATTTTGGTTGGAAATGTGTTAAGCTACTTGGTTCATTGATTGTGTATGAATAATGTGCTATGACATTTGTAATGTCATATATGTGTTAAATGCATTTTGAAAAGCCATTGATAATGGCTAATTTGTGTAACATGTGAAATATGCATATTATGTGAAAATACCCAAAGTAATTGGGTAATGTGTTGTGAATGCAAAATTGAGATATGTGTAATAATGAAATGAAAATGAGAAAGATGTGAAAAATGAGAAAAGTGAGAAAAAAAATGTCAAAATAAGGCAATGTGCCTAGATTGAATATGTGAAAATGAGAAAGAGATTAATAATGAGAAATATGAATAAATTGTGTGGCTAGTAAGTTATTCAATTTTCAGAGTTATGGGTTTGGCGGCATGCCTATGATTGCCTACGGGCTATACACTGGAGTGGTGAAAAGACTGGGTTGGAAGCCAGACCAGCAGATAAATATGATGTTTTTGGGGTGAAAAGAGTGGGTTGTAAGCCTTAAAAACTGTAGCAATCTAGCTAGGTTGAGGACCAAGATACTAGGGCCTAAGGGTCTAGCCGGGTTGAGGCCAAGAGACTGTGGTTGTTACATTATCTATGGATATATATATATATATATTGCCTACGGGGCTAGACACATGGTGTCATTATGGACCAAAGCAATAACTCTTGAATTTAAATAGCATATTAGATCCTTTTTGGGCCCATGCTTGTCTTTGTTTTAATGTGAATTATGAATTATGATACAATTGAGCAATATAATGTTATGAGTTGTGCTTAAGAAATATTTGAAAAATATAAGAAAGTGGATTGATGTGACATTTATATGCATTGTGCATTTGGTTTGCATTGAGTTACATTGTTATTATAAAAGTTTGTACAACTAGGCTTTGGCTTAGCGCGATTGTTTCCATCGCGCAGGTGATAGGGTAGACCCAGTTGAGCCAGAGAGTTTTTCTAGACCAAGTCGGGTCTAGACTTGTAGTTGAGCTTGTTTAGTAGCTATCGAGATTAGAAACACTACCAGCAGCATGTATATATTTTTATGTTATTGTACATTTTTGAGTTTTATGCATAATATATTATGTTTTGGATTTTACGTATTGTATATTATAAAGAATGTTTGGGTCAATGTATTTGAAATGGGAAAGTAAGTGTGTTTTAAATTATATATATCTATATGTATAAATGTTTGAGAAACTTGGTGAAATTGAGAAGTATGGTTGAGATGGTGATTGGAAATTATTTGGGAGTGTTTTCTTTTTGCAGGTTGTGTTTTGATAAATTTTGGGATGTCCAAAATACAGACAAAACTCTGGCGAATTTTTTTCCCCAGAGATTTTTATATATATTATTTATTTTGGGTTTTTATAACAAGTAAAGAATATTTGTATTCTATTTAATTTTTATATATTTAGAATTTGAAATTTTAAATTGGAAATGTGAAAAATTTTTATTAAATCGGTCTGTGACATTTTTGTACCGTATATGCATATTTTACATATACTGAAAATATGTATTGTACGTATATAGGGTATAAGGGTGTTACATACATCCCAACTAGGCTTCAAAGACCAAGCCCAACCCAACGTCAAGGGACTATTACATTTTAGGCAAGCCGCCAAACACAAAACTCTGAAAATTGAATAACATACTAGGCACACAATACTTTAATAATTCCATTATCAATATCTTTCTCATTTTCTCAAGATCAAGCTTGGCACAATGCCTCAATTATCTCATTTTTATCAATATAGCCATCACCAATGGCTTTACATACCATCTTCAATGTACACATAACAAATTGCATTACCCATACGTTTTGGGTCATTATCATATTTTGCACATAGTTCACATTACATATAATGCATTTGTGACATTATAATAATCATAGCATATTACTCAATCACCAACAATGTAGTAAGTAACTGAACACATTTTTCAACCAAATGTATTAAGTCCAAATGTCATGAAAATATAAGCAATTATTCAAAGTTTGTGCTTACCTCTAAAATGAACAAAACAAGCTCAAACACCACTTTCAACCTCCTCTTCTAAGATATCCTTCAACACATGGATTTGGTAACTCAAGTCTCTTCAAAGCCTAAATCAAATGTGATTATAAATAATCACTAAGTAACACATTTATAGGCATATACAAAACCTCTTAAAACAAGGATAAGAAACACAAAGGAAAATAAGAAAAAGAACTATCTAGGGCAAAAATCTACACATGACGCGCTCAACAACGTGGGCGTGTCGATGATCGCACCTTAAACCCATATGTAGACCCTTAATTTTGACCCCAATTTGATATGGTCCTAATTAAAGGATGCCAAAATAAATTTAATCCGAATTTAAAATATTTAAAACTAGTTTATAATTTTTAAAGAAGTCGGTTTGGATTAAAGAGGCATAAATTCAATTACAAAACCCTAAAATCAATTTGAATAGGCCCAAATTAAAACTTTTTGGTCCAAAAGTTAAAAAAGGCAAGAATAATTAGAGTCAGGTCGGCCAGGGAAGACATGAGAAACTGCTCATGTTGACCTGGAGGGACCAGGTCGACATGAGCATGCCTCAGATCGACATGATGTTGGATTCATGTTGACCTGGGTAGACCAAGTTGACATGAGCATTCCTCATGTCGATCTGGGTAGCAAAGTTGGACTCATGTCGACCTAGGGTAACCAAGTCGACATGGTTTCAATAAGTTTCCTAATTGAACTAAAATTTGTTTTAAGGACGGATTAACATTAGGGTTAAGGATTCTGAGTGAAGTTTTCCTATAAATACTAACGTTTCAGAATTCAAAAGGGGGGGAGGAACATTAACAAAGGTAGCAATAAACATTAAAGAGATGAGATGGCAACAAACAGAGAAGATTAGCAGCAAGCATTCATCAATCCATCAAAGGTAGCAACACTGTCTTTATTCATTGTTCATCCAGAAATCAATTGTGGAGGAACCAACGAACGGAGGGTTGATTTAATTCTTTAATTTATTTGAATTCACAGTAGTTTCTTGCTTGAGTTACAACTTATTTGACTGTCTAGTACATACATTCCCTTCTATAAATATCATTAGAAGTTTGAAGATTAAGAAGTTGTTTAGGTCCAGTAGTTAACTTAAACCTCGTAGTCTTGATTACTTGATTTAAACAACATGATTTGAGTTCAATAATCATATAATCACAAAACATTTTCAAAACCCTATTCTTATTACCCAGTTGCTAAAAACCCTGATCTGCTTTCCAATTTCAAAAACTCTAAATTGTTTTTTTAATTCCTAATACCCTAATTATTTTCTTAATTTTTAAAAACCTATATTATTTTATTAATTCCCAAAACCTTAATTGTTTTCATAATTTTCAAAAACCTTAAATTTTTTATTAATTCCCAAAATCCTAATTGTTTTCTTAATTTTCCAAAACTCTAAACTATTTTATTAATTCTCAAAACCCTAACAGTTCTCTTAATTTTTCAAAACCCTAAAATTTTTTCTAAATTCCAAACCTAAATTTATAAAATCTATTTTCCAAATTCAAAACACCAAAGCCCTAATCAAATTCTAAAATGTCAGAATCCTTTAATTCCAGAAAACATAAAACCCTAACTCCAGTTGCTTAATTCACAAACCTAGACCCAAGCCCTAATTCCAATAACTTAATTCCTAAACCCTAGTTTCATAGAAACCGTAAAATTTCTTAAATCCTAAATTTCATAATCCCAGCAACCTCAAAAAAACCCTAAATCCTAAATGATGAAACCTCAATTTAAATCCTAATTTCAAAAACCCTAATTCCAAAAACCCTATTCTAAGATGCAAATCCTAAATTTATATATTTATTACTTTATTTAATTTTAGATTTGATTATGTAGTTTATTATATATTTTTATTGATGTTTGATATCTTTGATGAATGATTTATTTATTATGAATGGTTATTTACTTTTATTGATTTATTTTGATTTCCAAATATTGTAAGAGGTATGTTTCCACTTTGTGGGTACCTCATTAATTAATTTCTATGTAATTTAAATTGCTTTTATATTTTGGACCAATGTAAAGGGCATGTTTCCACCTTTTGGTGGGTGTCCATTTTAGTTAAGACATGAACGATGTAAGGACCTGTTTCCATCCTCGGATGAGCGTCCATTTATTTGCTTTGTTTAGAGATTGCATTGATTTTAATATAATGATGTTTTGTTTTAACTGTTGCATGTAGTATGGATAATATTGTCATATTTAAGAATTTTATAATACTAAGACCTGCAAAGGAGGCTGGTTCCAATGGACCGAGCATTGTGGGGGTGCTGGGCCATTTCTCACCTTCCCCACCCGTACCCAACTTTCCGAACCCATTAGGGGGTTGGGGATTCCTTAGGAATTGAGTCATCCACCCCTTTCTTTTTCCCGGTTCGTCCCGGTGGCGACTCCATTTTCTCCAGGTTTAGGTTCGTGTTCTCAAAGGCCCCAAGCCTAAATAGTGCCGAAGTCGCAAGAACCATTCCATCGGGAGTAGGGGCAAAAATCCCAGCCCAAAGTGGCGACTCCACTGAGGATAAGAGAAGTTGATTCCGTTGGTCTTTATATTATTTTATTCTTTCTTACCATGATATTATCCATTGCATCATATTAAATTGCATCGTGTGCGCGAGTTAGCATGTCCATGTTACCCGTGTTCTGCTATGTAAGGGATATCATACTTTCACTCAAGGTATGAAGATCGAGCATGGCATAACCACTCATAGCCTTGCACCATTTGGTATTTACTTGCTATGGGAACCTAAGCCTTTTAACCCAAAGACTAAAGCTCATGTAATTGGCCTAGTTATTTTACCCCAAATGCAATTTGTTTAACTATGGTTAATTTATCTTGGCTTAAATCATGGCTTATTTGCTTTTTTTTTTTCTAATATGACCTAAGTACATTGTAAGCTCAAAATAAATTTTTTCTTTAAAGTCCAAAAGACCAAAGCTATTTTCAAAACTTTTCAAGATGGTTTTTGGACATATAACTTTTCTAAAAACAAATCTAAAATTCTTTTGCTCATGACCCAAATACGAAGCCCAAAATCCATTTTTTCTAAAATCTTTTTACAATGGGCTTAGAAACAAAATTATTTTCATCCAACCTTTAAAAGAGCTTATAAATATTTAGGTCAATTATGAAATACCAAAAATCAATTGTGAGCCTAGTTTATACTAAGAATTATTAACCATGGGCTTGTTTTTGGCATGAATCATTAGTTACTTTTTTTTTAAGTGTGAAATCTATTTATAATAAACCTTTTAATTTAGTTTTAATCCAATATAGCATAAAAGCTACTTTAGTTGGTTGAATGGATTAAAACCTAATTAATGGGAAGTATCATGAACTGATTTCCATTTTTAAAAAATATAACTATTGGTTGAAACCTCCGAGGGAATTATTCGAAAATAAGATACCCCATGTTGGTATTTTGTTAACCATATTGCCTAGGAAAATAGACTTACCATTCGTGTGTGGAAGTTATAAGGTTGAAAGGAATGTCCTATTTGCCCTTGTTTGTTTATTGAGCATACATGCATACATGCATCACATGACATATCATTAATTATTTCTGGCTCATAGACCTAAAGTACAACAATTCAAGAGCATACAACAATATCACCTACAATATTATTTTTGATTCAAGTGCTTCATTGGGACGATGGATGCAAACCAGCTAAGGGATATAATCGATGAAGTTGTCAAAGCTAGGATGGTCGAGCTATAAGATCAATTGGTTGAAATTATGAAGACCCAGTTGATTGAAATTCTGGAGCACATCAACAATGCTAAGGCAGCATCCATGGAGAATATGTTCACTAATAGAGATCGAATGAAAAATGGACCAATCCCTATTCTACAAGACCAGTTGAATCATGTACTATCTAAGTGGGGCAATAAGGGCAGCTATCATCCTAGTGGAAAAAGTCAAAGGGAAAGAGAAAAGAACCATTTTTCTACAAAATGGAATTATCAGCCTAGCAATCAAAATACACAAAAGGAAGCTGATGTTAATACCACCGGTCAAGGAGGAATGAGGCAATTTTCAGAATTGAGAAAACTGCTATCTTGGGTTCTCAATAAACTGCAAAAGAAGGGATTGTTACAACCCTTGACTCCTTGACCTTTGCCAAATCCTTTACCCCCAAAATTTGATACTAAGGCTTTTTGTCAATTTCATCAGACTCAAGGACATGAGACCAATAAATGTACTCGATTGAGGCATGAGATCCAAGATCTAATCGACAATGGTAAACTGCTTGAGCCTAATAAGCACAATACTAAGAATAATCCTCTACCTAAATTTGGAAGGGTACCACCTCTTACAACCTTCATGAAGAGTTTTATCTTGTCATACTGTGATGATATGGATAGAGAAGCTGCTAAAGATGATGTGCTACTAAGCAAGCTTGGACTAACAGTGGATGATGAAGCAATGATCCTTGATGATGAAAACAATCCTTGCCTCCAACCAAACAAACATTCCTTAGCTTGAATATTGCTTTATTTATTTTGCTTTCTTTAATATTTAATTGGAACAATCATGTTTTTCAAATTTAAAGTTGTTTGAATAAATTTCTTTCATAAAATTTTTGTGGGTCTTCGTTCATTTTGGTTCTCAACCAATGAGGAATCTAGCTTGATGATTCATGAATTAATATATTTATGCATCATGACTTGAATGACTTTACTAGGTGAGAGAATTATTCTATAGCATTGAGTTGTGTATGCTTACTTAGAGAGGACTCCTGCATAATTACCTTTGTCTAGGTCCTAGTTAGTCTTAGAACATGCTTTGATAAACTTTTGAGGCGAAATTGAACTCTGCTTATTTAAGAGAGAAATGATCTAGGCATTGTGTAGACCCTTAATTTTTGACCTAGTTCGGTCCAATATATTTTAATTAGTCCAAAATAATTTTTGTGTTGTCTAATATATTTTAATTAGTCCAAAATAAATTTTGTTATCTTAATTAAATAATATTTGCTTTAATATTTAATTTTTATTAATAAAAAATAAAAAATAATAAAAATAAAAATCGGCGACGAAAAAATCATCGCTGAAAATCAGCGTGGACAAAATGGCCGTGGGCCATTTCTCCCGCAGTCCAATTTCGCTCGTCGCTGCCGCAGGCAGCTACGGCAGCTTTTTGGCTAGTGTAATTTTTCCGCAGTAGTTTTTTTTTCCAGCGAAATTTTTCGACGCAAAGTTTTTCGAAACCTAATACAATTAGGTTTCGGTTTCCTTTTCTTAATTAATGTTATATTCCGTGAATAACTAGAATTAATAAAAAAAAATTCTTCTATAAATAAGACCAAAAACAACACAAAAGGAGGGAAATTAGATCAGAAATTGGGAGTAGAAATTGAGACCGAAATTGAGGAGGAAAACCTTGAATCAATTAAACTTTTTTGAGACGGAAAATAAGCAATTCAAACCATCAAAGGCAGCAAAGCTTGTCTTTGTTCTTGTTCATCCAAGAAGTGATTTTTGGTGGAACCAACAAATGAAGGTATGAATTTCTTTATTTGTTTCATGAATTCGCAGTAGCTTCATCATTCAAAAATCTTAAAAATTGCTTCTGTTTCTTCAAAATCTAAAAAACCCTAAGAACTTTAATTCACCTTTTCTAAAGTTTAAAAACCTTAATTCGTTTATTTGTTTTCCAAAATCTTAAAATTGTTATTTTTATTTTTTCAAAATCTTAAAACCCTAAATGAACCTGTTTCTTTTCAAAACCATATTTTGAGCCTGTTTCTTTCCACAAACCCTAAAAACATCTTTTCTATTTATATAAACCTTAAATCATTTTGTTTACTTTCATAAAGCTTCATAAAATTATCAATTGTTTCTTCAACCTAGTGCATCCTCCGAAACTCTAATTCTAAAATTCTAAAACCCTAATTCAACTCCAAAATCCAAAACAGTAAACCCTAACTCCCTTAAAACCTTAAACCCTAATTTTTCTAAACCATAATCCTTTAAACTTTAAAACCTTATAAACATAAATATTAAAATTCAAACATAGTAAGCCAAAACAACAATTCATTAATCGTAAATCACAAATCTAAATGTTTTAAAGTGTTCAAACCCTAATTTCATGATTTCACTTCTCAAACACTAATTTGGTTAATCAAAGAACTTTATCAACCTCTTAAATTATAAAACTTTGTTCCATTTCAATTTTTTAAAAGTCACAGTAGCTTAAACCCATGAATTTCCAAAACCCTAAACATATTAAAAAAGAATCTTAAATAGAAATAGTAGCCCTAATTTGAATCTTTACTTGCTTTATTCAATTTTATATTTGATTATGCTTTGATTTATTTTATATGCTTTAATTTATTTAAGTTCAATGCTTGGTTTATTTAATTTATTATGGATGGATGTTTACATTCTATTGTTGTTTAATATCTTTGATGAATGATTTACTTATTATGAATGGTTATTTACTTTTATCGATTTATTTAGATTTTCAAGTGTTGTAAGAGGTATGTTTCCACTTGGTGAGTACCTCATTAGTTAAATATCATGTAATTTAACTTGCTTTTATATTTTAGACCGATGTAAAGGACATGTTTCTACCTTTTGGTGGGTGTCCTATTTAGGCATGGATTATGTAAGGGCATGTTTCCATCTTCGGATGAGTGTTCATTTATTTATTTTGCTTGGTCATTGTTTTGATTTTCAATATATCGATGCTTTATTTTAATTATTGTCTGTAATATGGATAATATTGTTATAATTAAGAATTTAATAATATTAAGACCTGTAAAGGAGGCCGATTCCAATGAACCGGGCGTTGTGGGGGTGCTGGGCCATTTCTCACTTTCCCCACACGTACCCAACTTTCCGAACCCATTAGCGGGTTGGGGATTCCTTAGGAATTGAGTCATCCACCCCTTTCTTTTTTCCCGGCCCGTCTGGTTAGCGACTCCATTTTCTCTAAACTTAGGTTTGTGTTCTCTAAGGCCCCGAGCCTAAACAGTGCCGAAGTACAAGAACCATTCCACTGGGAGTGGGGGCAAAAATCCCCACTCACACATTGTTTGGTTAGCCAACAAATAGTATCCATCCAATTAAAAACCAATCCCTAGTTGTCCTTTTGAGCCTTCATGAAATTTTAGCTTTCTTTTCATTGGCTTACAAACCCCAACAACCCACCCTGAGCTGTTGTGATACTTTTGACAAGTTTTATGATCACTAAGTTGAAGAGGGAATAAGATCAAAGAATGGAATGCATAACCAAAATTATAAGGATAGTTGATGTTATCAAGACCATAAGGGTAGTTGAAGTTCACCTAGTATCTCCAATCTATCAAGACAACATCAGAGTAACAAATGATTTATCCCTGTCAAAGAAGATTTATGTCACTCCACTCATCCATTATTGGAAACCCAAGTTGGTACAAACAAGGCAACTCTTGTAGAGCTAGAACCAAAAAAAAGAAAAGAAAAGAAAAGAAAAGAAAAGAAAAGAAAAGAAAAGAAAAGAAAAGAAAAGAAAAGAAAAGAAAAGAAAAGAAAAGAAAAGAAAAGAAAAGAAAAAGAGAAAAAAAAGAAAAGACAAAAGACAAAAGAAAAAAGAAAAAAAATAAAAAAAAAGAAAAAAAGAGAAGAAAAATAAAACCCAAAAAGGTGGTTCAGAAAGCCAACTGAGTTCTCTTTTACCTAAAGCAGAGAAAGGCTTCCATTTGGTTTATAAGGACAGTTGACTTGAATTGGTCCAACCCAACCAAAGATTCAATCAAAATCAGAGAAAAAAGGAGAAAGACCATCTAGTTTTTAAAAGTCCTATACTTAACAATCCTATAGAGAGGAAGGACAAAATGATAAAATGCTCAAAGAAAAGGGAAGAGTAAGAAAAATAAAAAGAAAGAAAAGGGAGAAGAAGAAAAAAGAAAATTTGGGTACCAAACTATTTGCATTGGCAAAGACTATCCTAATCAAGATCCAGATTAATGCCAAGAAGATAGAAGGAATTTGGAGTCTAGCAAGATTGCACTCAGCTGCCTAAAGTTTGAACAAGAAATTTGTAGTGTGAGGGTTTGCTTATAGTGTCACAACGGCTCCAACTTACAAATGGCCTTCATTTAACCCATGTCCCTTATAGACCCCATTTCAAGCCTATCAAAGACCCGTTGATATCTCTTGGTAGGTAGAGTCTATTAGTGGAGATAGTTTGAATAAGCATGCATATGAGATAGACAATATTCAAAATCAAATGCGGCCTTTGGCCAAGTAATGTGTATGTGCCTATCTGAAGTGCAACAGTTCTTGCTTAAATAGAAATAATTCTCGAGTTTAGTACGGTAACTAGGGTTGTGATGTTATGGATATGTTAATTTGGAAAGTCGAATCCTGAGGTACTATGGCACTGATTTAACAAAGATACTATATCTAATTTTTTTTAAAAAAAAGCAAAAGTAAAAAAAAAGGTGTACAAAAAAAAATATTATTGTCATTACCATTTTTGCTTAATTACAAGTTTTATTACAAGTTTTTTATTACAAGTTTTATATTTTTGTCACTGCAAGGAAGGAGGAGGTTCATAATCAGACAAAGCCCAAAAAAAATCATCACCCGTTGGAGGAGGGGGTATATTATCCATCCAATATCCACTCGAAGAAGGAATATCTATACCTCTAGGACTTCAAAAATCGGTTCTATCATCGTCTAAACAGGGTGGTGGTATATCATGGATAACAGTTTGAGATCCTCTTGATGAAGAGGCATTTGGTTTCCTCATGCCCTGAAATCGAAAGTATCGGAAGTCCCATGCCTCTTGTTGATACATTTCCTCAAAATGGGCTGCAT
The DNA here is from genome assembly GCA_947685225.1 of Garcia nutans. Taxonomy (NCBI): domain Eukaryota; kingdom Viridiplantae; phylum Streptophyta; class Magnoliopsida; order Malpighiales; family Euphorbiaceae; genus Garcia; species Garcia nutans. The sequence goes on along the minus strand of CANTUV010000005.1, from coordinate 32,712,657 downwards.
GCCTATGACTCGCAACTAATTCTTCCTGAAGCTTCCTATTTTACTCCTCAAGCATCCGCTGTGAGCCAGAAAAGGAAAGGGTAAGTCCATACATTTTCATGCATACATGCAAGCATACATCATTATGGGATAGGAATGACTGACCAGGTAACTCAAATCAAAGCTCTATGAATGTAACACCCCCACATCCAATGCACACACACTACCACCACAATAATGTAGCATAAGTGCACCAAACATAGGGATGTTACGGTTTTCTTCAACATTCAAAACATTTGAAAAGTTACCATTCTATTATCATCATATAATATAGAAAAGTAGATCATTTACTCCTAAATTAAAACACCTTAGATATATATATATATATACCTACTTATAGTTATTACACAGCGGAAGTCATAAAATATTTACATATTTAAAAACACTTAGTTCCATATTTACAAATACACATATATGTACATTTAATCAATACTTTACAAAATATAAAAGAGTTATACATGATTGGCAAGTTTTCTTTGATCTTTAAGACTCCAAAATCAACTCTTCACTGTCTACTCTCAGTCGGTCTCGAAGAGCTCTCGGGATCAACTCTAGCAGTTCTATCACCTGCGCGATTAAACACTATCGCGCTAAGCCAACGGCTTAGTAAGATAAATCATGCTATGACTTAGTGCAATGCAATGTACTTTCTTAATCCAATATATATATGTAACATCATATATGCAAAACTAACAATATACTTCCACATTACATATCACATCTCAATATCTTATCATATACCTCATGAATATTCATTTAATCATCAACACAAAGCAAATACAATCATCATTCATGACTCACATTTACCATAGACAAGCATGGGCCCAAGACACACTAATATGCCATTCAATTTTCAGAGTTAATGTTTTGGTTCTATCATCACATTTATCAATATCATATACCCAACTAGGCTTCAAGGATTAAGTTCAACCAAGCTTCAAGGGGAGCAAAGCATGCTAAGCTTCTACCCAACTTGGCTTCAAGAACTAACCCAACCTAGCTTCAAGGGTTGTAACATCTCAATTAGGCTTCAAGGATTCAATCCAACCTAACTTCAAGAGATTGTTACTATCATTAGGCATGCCACCAATAACATACTCTGAAAATGGAATAACACATTAGCCACACAATTCATTTACATATCAATTATCATTTCCATTCTCAATTCTCATCAACAATTAAGCAAACATGCCTTATTTCTTTCAATTGCATCATCATAGCCAATCACAATGGCTTTGCATCACATTTCTCATCTTAATTCATCTTATGCATATAGCATCATTGATATAGTATTTCAAAGTACATTATCCATGTAACACATTATCATTTACACAATTCACAAAAACATATAACATAACATCCTTCATAAAACACATACCATTCACAATGCATAACATAATATTGTTTAATCTCAACCATGATGTTAGACAAATAATCTATTTAACATGTATTTGAAAATCTTATTGCAGGATTAGATTGCTTCCAATAAGATGAACAGAATATTTCTAACGGTCGCACCAAGCCATGTCGCGACCGCCCTACACAATCAAAATATAACACTTTATCACAGTAGGTTTCGCGGCCAGAAGCCCGACCTAAGCCGCGACCGCACATCACAATAATCACGACCGCTCCTGAACAATAGCGACCGTCCCACACAACGTCTCTCTCATACAAAAACCCTAAATGTAGCCAATTTCTTTTGGTTAACTTAAAACACAATACACACAACATAACCTCATTCAAATGGACCTAATCAACATCATTTACACATATTTTGCACATTTAACACAATATTCACATTAACCAAACATTAAATCATTCACCAATTCCAAATCTTAAAACCAACTTTACTCTTAAACTTTCACTATCAAAATCCACCTATCTTACCATATTCACAACCAAACCAACATCAATTCCATCTTTTAAAAGTTAAATCAAATCTAACACTTGCAAACACATATCAACACACCAAATCATCACCTTAACAAATCCCAAATCATCTTAATCATAAATTCAGAATTAACCAAGGAAATCAAGAAATTTCTTACCTTATATGAAGAAATTCCACAACTCTTTCCCCAAGTCTCTCAATTCCTTCTTCAATTTGCTTCTAGCATCAAGAACACCTCTCTTTCCCTTTTGTTAATGGAGAGCCGGCCACCTCTTGAAGAAGAAGAGAAGATTATGATGAAATCACAAAGTCAACACTCATTAAATACTCATCCAAAAGAAAATTACCAAAAGACCCTCAAACACATCTTAATTCTCTTTGTTATCTCTTGCCCATTTTGGTAATTTCACATGCCCTAAAAATATCTCCTCTTGCCTTGACCAACTCTTTTGACCAATGTATATGTTATATATATCACCATATACACAACATATAAACTTGTCTCTAAACCCTAAATTCTTTCCCAAAACACTTATATTTTTCTTTTCTCATTTCTTTTTCTTATCACAACACACACATTCAATCCAATTATAATGACAACAACAACAACCACAATATAACCAAGACTTTTAGGGCATATATGAGGATATTACAATTCTCCCCCTCTAAAAAGAAATTTCGTCCTCGAAATTACCTGATATTAACTCTGAAACAACTGAGGATATTGCTCACGCATAGTCTGCTCACTTTCCCAAGTTGCTTCTTCCTTTGCATGATTCTTCCAAAGAATCTTCACCAATGGTACTCTCTTATTCCTCAATTCTTTCACTTCCCGTGCCAAGATAGCAACTGGTTCCTCTTCAAATGTCAAGTCTGGGCTCACTTCAATAGATTCCAATGGCAACACATGAGATGGATCCGACCTGTACCTCCTCAACATAGATACATGGAACACATTATGAATACGATCCAACTCAGGCGGTAAAGCAAGTCTATACGCCACTGGCCCAACTCTTTCCAAAACTTCATACGGTCCGATGAAACGAGGACTCAATTTCCCTTTCCGACCGAACCTCAAAATCTTCTTCCAAGGAGATACCTTCAAAAATACCTTATCCCCAATATCAAACTGAATATCTCTCCTCTTCAGATCTGCATAAGACTTCTGTCGGTCTGAAGCTGCTTTCAATCTGCCTCGAATCAACTTTACTTTCTCTTCAGTTTCTTGAATCAAATCAGGCCCAATCAATTTACCATCACCAAGCTCACTCCAACACAGAGGTGTCCTACACCGTCTGCCATACAATGCCTCGAATGGGGCCATTCTGATGCTGGACTGATGACTGTTATTATAAGCAAACTCCACAAGAGGTAAGAATCTATCCCAACTTCCAGTGAAATCGATGACACAGCTTCTCAACATATCCTCAATGATCTGTATCACTCTCTCAGACTGTCCATCCGTCTGTGGATGAAAAGCAGTACTGAAATGCAGTTGAGAACCCAAAGCACCATGCAAACTCTTCCAAAATCTTGAAGTAAACCTAGGATCCCGGTCAGACACTAAAGAAGTTGGAACACCATGCAATCTCACAATTTCATGGATGTACAGCTCAGCTAACCTCTCCAACGAGTAATCCATCCGAACCGGAAGGAAATGAGCTGTCTTAGTCAATCTATCCACAATCACCCATATGGCATCATGTCTCCTTTGTGTCAAAGGCAACCCAGACACAAAGTCCATTGTCACTCTTTCCCACTTCCATTCAGGCACTGACAACGGTTGAAGCAACCCAGTTGGAACTTGATGCTCTGCTTTAACCTTCTGACAAGTGAGACATTTAGATACAAAATCAGCAATGTCTCTCTTCAACCCAATCCACCAATAATGCTGTCTTAAATCATGATACATCTTGGTATTACCCGGATGCATAGCAAATATAGACTGATGAGCTTCTTCCAAAATGATCCTTTTCAAATCAGCATCATCGGGTACACACAACCTGTTCTTAAACCATAGGCTCCCATCATTCCTCACAACAAAATCTCTACCTTTTCCACTCTGACAATCTGAAACAATCTTCTGAATCTTCCCATCATTCACCTGAGCCTCTCTGATCTGATCCAACAAAACCGGCTTCAATTGCAACTGTGCCAATAACGCACCATTATCACAAGGTACAAAACTGGCACACAATGCTCTCAACTCAACAAGCAACGAGAGCGAATAAACTGTTAAACCAGCTAAAGACTTCCGACTCAAGGCATCAGCAACCACATTTGCTTTACCTGGATGATAATCTATCAAGCAGTCGTAGTCTTTAATCAATTCTAACCATCTCCTCTGCCGAAGGTTAAGCTCTTTCTGGACACCCAAATACTTCAAACTCTTGTGATCAGTGTAGATGAAACATTTCTCCCCAAACAGATAATGGCGCCAAATCTTCAGTGCAAACACAATGGCTGCCAATTCCAAATCATGGGTGGGGTAATTAAGCTCATGCGGTTTCAACTGACGAGATGCATAAGCTATAACTTTACCTTCCTGCATCAACACACATCCCAAACCTCTATGTGAAGCATCACTGTAGATCACATAGGGTTGGCCTTCTATAGGTAAAGTGAGAACAGGCGCTTGAGTCAACATATCTCTTAATTGCTCAAAGCTCGCCTGACACTGATCCGTCCATACAAATCTCACTCCCTTACGAAGCAATCTGGTGAGTGGAGTAGCTATCACAGAAAATCCTTTCACAAACCGCCGGTAATATCCTGCCAAACCCAGAAAACTTCTAACCTCTGTCACAGACTTGGGTGGACTCCAATTCAAAATGGCTTCAACTTTACTCGGATCCACTCTGATGCCTTCTGCTGAAACAATATGTCCGAGAAAAGCTACCTGATCCAACCAGAACTCACACTTTGACAATTTGGCAAATAGTTGCTTCTCTCTCAAAATCTGCAACACAATCCGCAGATGCATATCATGTTCCTCTTCATTCCTTGAATACACCAGAATATCATCAATGAAGACCACTACAAACTGATCCAAATAGGGCCTAAACACCCTATTCATCAAATCCATGAAAGCTGCAGGTGCATTCGTCAGACCAAAAGGCATAACTAAAAATTCATAATGTCCATACCTGGTCCGAAATGCAGTCTTCGGAACATCTTCAGCTCTGACTCTCAGCTGATGGTACCCCGATCTCAGATCAATCTTAGAGAATACTGATGCTCCCTTCAACTGATCAAAGAGATCATCGATTCTAGGCAAAGGATACTTATTTTTAATGGTCACCTTGTTCAATTGCCTATAGTCGATGCACAACCTCATAGTACCATCCTTCTTCTTTACAAAGAGCACAGGAGCTCCCCATGGAGAAACACTGGGGCGAATGAATCCTTTATCCAACAGTTCCTGTAATTGCACTTTCAACTCCCTCAATTCTGCTGGTGCCATCCTGTAAGGAGTAATGGAGATAGGAGTGGTACCCGGCAACAGCTCGATACCGAACTCCACCTCTCTCTCAGGAGGCAATCCTGACAACTCCTCTGGAAAAACATCAGGGAACTCTGCAACTGTGGCAATGCTATCAATAGGAGAACCCTTCACTCTAGTATCTACCACATGAGCAAGATAGGCTTCACACCCCTTCCTGATCAACCTCCGAGCTGCAACAGCTGAAACAAATAAGGAGGCTAATTGTTCCTGCTCATTAGATACAATCACCTCTCTACCATCACCGGTTCTCAAAGAAACAATTTTCTTTTTACAATCCACCACAGCTCCATGTCGAGATAGCCAATCCATGCCTAGGATCACATCATATTCCTTAAATGGCATCTCAATCAAATCCCCAAGGAACTCCTCACCCTGAACTCTCACTGCACTATCTCTATGCACTTTACTCACAATCACACTATGCCCTAACGGATTTGTCACCAAAACATCAAATCCTAGGGACTCAGCATGCATATCAGAAACAGGTAACACAGATGCACTAATGTAAGAGTGTGTGGATCCAGGGTCAATCAATGCAAGTACTGCAGTATTAAATAAAGAAAAAGTACCAGCTATGACCGCCGATGCATCCGGCTGCCTCTGCATAACATACATCCTCTGGGAAGAACCAACCTCCTCCGGTCTAGTCTCCCTGGATGTAGCACCACCCCTAGAACTGAACCCTGCTCTACCACCTCGGCTGGCACCTCTGCCTCCTCTACCTCCCCTCACACTGGCTCGAGAAGCGGCAGAATCAACTGGCATAAACTCCTGCCTCTCCGGACAGTCTCTCACAAAGTGATCTGGCGACCCACACCTAAAACATACCCCTGCAACACCAGCTTTCCAACATGGACCACCATGTGGCCTCCCACAATGGATGCAGATGGGTAAGGTGGATCTCTGAACCATAGGGGTCGGAGCACTTGCCACTGAAGCTGCAGGTCTGAATCTTTGTCTCTGGAATTGCCCTGATCTTCCTGCTGGTCTCTGGCTTCTAATACTCCGAGGAACAAAGCTTCCTCTACCCCTCTTTACTGAAGAAGACCCTGCCTCAAACTGAGGCCTTCTCACCCTAACCTCATCCTCTGAAGCAGCTGCAATCACTTGAGCCCTTTCAACATCTCGAGCTGCTGCCACTAGCTGGGAGAAATCGTGATATCGAGATCCAGCCACTAAGCACATGATCGAGGGCCTCAATCCCTCCTGAAATCGCCGGCATCTATCAATCTCATCAGCAATGATACCCCCAGCATACTGACTCAGTCTAATAAACTCAACTTCATATTCAGTAACAGTCTTGTTATCTTGCTTCAGGCTTAAGAATTCCATCTTCTTCATATCCTTATACTCCCTAGGAGTATATTTCAACTCAAATTCCCTCAAGAAATCTGCATATGACAAAGTTGGTGGATCTTCCATGGAATGTGGCACAGTCTTCCACCAATCGTAGGCATCCTTCTGTAGCAAAGATCTGGCATAGTCAAACTTTTCCTCAGGGGTAGCTTGCAACTGAATAAAGATCCTCTGAACTTTGTCAAGCCACTGTTCTGCCACAGCTGGATCAGTGGTACCAATAAAATCCTCAGCTCCATACTTCCTTAGCTTGTCATAGTGCCTCACTGGTACTGAAGGCTGAGGGGGTGGTGGCACTGGTTGTACTGGAGCTTGCCTGAAAGTCTCCATCATATGCACAAACCAAGCTGGTGGAACCTCCTCACTAGTTGGTCTCCCCGACACCGAAGCAGGTGCCTCCCCAGCACTCCCAACTCTAACTCCCTCATCAGGAGCAACACTCTCCTCACTGCCCTCAACTGACTGTCTCAAATGAGAATCCATCAACACCTAATACTGCAAACACAACAGGACACACCTTATTAAAGATCAAAGATTGCCAATCCCAAACATGTATTTTATTTCAAAAACTCACTTTTTAATTCAAAATAGTCTTTTTATAACATATTACCTAGGTTGAGAATCTCAAACCTAGGCTCTGATACCAAAACAATTGTAACACCCCCACATCCAATGCACACACACTACCACCACAATAATGTAGCATAAGTGCACCAAACATAGGGATGTTACGGTTTTCTTCAACATTCAAAACATTTGAAAAGTTACCATTCTATTATCATCATATAATATAGAAAAGTAGATCATTTACTCCTAAATTAAAACACCTTAGATATATATATATATATACCTACTTATAGTTATTACACAGCGGAAGTCATAAAATATTTACATATTTAAAAACACTTAGTTCCATATTTACAAATACACATATATGTACATTTAATCAATACTTTACAAAATATAAAAGAGTTATACATGATTGGCAAGTTTTCTTTGATCTTTAAGACTCCAAAATCAACTCTTCACTGTCTACTCTCAGTCGGTCTCGAAGAGCTCTCGGGATCAACTCTAGCAGTTCTATCACCTGCGCGATTAAACACTATCGCGCTAAGCCAACGGCTTAGTAAGATAAATCATGCTATGACTTAGTGCAATGCAATGTACTTTCTTAATCCAATATATATATATGTAACATCATATATGCAAAACTAACAATATACTTCCACATTACATATCACATCTCAATATCTTATCATATACCTCATGAATATTCATTTAATCATCAACACAAAGCAAATACAATCATCATTCATGACTCACATTTACCATAGACAAGCATGGGCCCAAGACACACTAATATGCCATTCAATTTTCAGAGTTAATGTTTTGGTTCTATCATCACATTTATCAATATCATATACCCAACTAGGCTTCAAGGATTAAGTTCAACCAAGCTTCAAGGGGAGCAAAGCATGCTAAGCTTCTACCCAACTTGGCTTCAAGAACTAACCCAACCTAGCTTCAAGGGTTGTAACATCTCAATTAGGCTTCAAGGATTCAATCCAACCTAACTTCAAGAGATTGTTACTATCATTAGGCATGCCACCAATAACATACTCTGAAAATGGAATAACACATTAGCCACACAATTCATTTACATATCAATTATCATTTCCATTCTCAATTCTCATCAACAATTAAGCAAACATGCCTTATTTCTTTCAATTGCATCATCATAGCCAATCACAATGGCTTTGCATCACATTTCTCATCTTAATTCATCTTATGCATATAGCATCATTGATATAGTATTTCAAAGTACATTATCCATGTAACACATTATCATTTACACAATTCACAAAAACATATAACATAACATCCTTCATAAAACACATACCATTCACAATGCATAACATAATATTGTTTAATCTCAACCATGATGTTAGACAAATAATCTATTTAACATGTATTTGAAAATCTTATTGCAGGATTAGATTGCTTCCAATAAGATGAACAGAATATTTCTAACGGTCGCACCAAGCCATGTCGCGACCGCCCTACACAATCAAAATATAACACTTTATCACAGTAGGTTTCGCGGCCAGAAGCCCGACCTAAGCCGCGACCGCACATCACAATAATCACGACCGCTCCTGAACAATAGCGACCGTCCCACACAACGTCTCTCTCATACAAAAACCCTAAATGTAGCCAATTTCTTTTGGTTAACTTAAAACACAATACACACAACATAACCTCATTCAAATGGACCTAATCAACATCATTTACACATATTTTGCACATTTAACACAATATTCACATTAACCAAACATTAAATCATTCACCAATTCCAAATCTTAAAACCAACTTTACTCTTAAACTTTCACTATCAAAATCCACCTATCTTACCATATTCACAACCAAACCAACATCAATTCCATCTTTTAAAAGTTAAATCAAATCTAACACTTGCAAACACATATCAACACACCAAATCATCACCTTAACAAATCCCAAATCATCTTAATCATAAATTCAGAATTAACCAAGGAAATCAAGAAATTTCTTACCTTATATGAAGAAATTCCACAACTCTTTCCCCAAGTCTCTCAATTCCTTCTTCAATTTGCTTCTAGCATCAAGAACACCTCTCTTTCCCTTTTGTTAATGGAGAGCCGGCCACCTCTTGAAGAAGAAGAGAAGATTATGATGAAATCACAAAGTCAACACTCATTAAATACTCATCCAAAAGAAAATTACCAAAAGACCCTCAAACACATCTTAATTCTCTTTGTTATCTCTTGCCCATTTTGGTAATTTCACATGCCCTAAAAATATCTCCTCTTGCCTTGACCAACTCTTTTGACCAATGTATATGTTATATATATCACCATATACACAACATATAAACTTGTCTCTAAACCCTAAATTCTTTCCCAAAACACTTATATTTTTCTTTTCTCATTTCTTTTTCTTATCACAACACACACATTCAATCCAATTATAATGACAACAACAACAACCACAATATAACCAAGACTTTTAGGGCATATATGAGGATATTACAATGAATCAGATGACACATCTAAATGAGAAGGGGCAAATGGAGAAAACTGTAGCTGTATTGTGGTATCATACAGAGGGACGGATAGGCAGAGGAACCAGCAGCCTACAATGATCATATAAATAATTAGAATAGATAAACAAAGAGACAGTTGTAATGACAAAGTGATAGCTACCTAGAAAGTACCAGCCCCAGAATTGCCATGGGATTGAGAAGAAGGCTCCTCCTCATCTTCTTCCTCATCCTCATCCTCATCCACTTCCTCATCTTCTTCATCCTCTCCTTGCTTCGCTTCTATTTCTTCTTCACCTCCAGATAGCCCACGGACACCAACAGGTGACACTTCAAAACTTAGCAGATAATCCTAGATAAATTAAGCATATGACACGTCCAGTGAGAGTAGGAAGTCATAAACATTGAAACCATTACGGGAACGACTCCAAAAGGGATCTGGCATTGCTGTAATATTCAGAATAAATGATGGAATATCAACTGGTACTCTGCGCCATTTAGGTCCAAGGAACCAGTCATGTACTCTCTCGCCTAGAAACCACCCACTAGAGACCGAGCCAGCAATAATTCGATGAGAGTTGTGCAAAGGCATTGCATCGGTCATGCATCTAATCCAGCCGTTTTTCTCTTCGGTTCTCCACTAGGCTGTATCCACCTGCAGAAAAGCAAATCAGTAATTTACCTTTTATCATAGGTTTGACATTAATATTAACATTTTTCTTACTTTATCCCAGGTCAGACGACTCAAGTGGTAACAGTAAGAGTGCACATGGTGACTCCCGGACACTTTCTTGCCATCCGATAACAAAACACCCAATCTTGGAAAATTAACTCGTCGCTGTGTAATGCTTGGAACCCTCACCAAGTTATTCTTGTATGCCCAGACCTGTACATAAAAGAGAAAATCAAGCCTATGCACATGCATTCTGTGGATTAATAATTTTAAAGGAAGTAGTACCTCAACAATGGCTGTAAAACCAATAAAGGATCTTTTCTTCCTACAGAGCACATCAAAACCGTGATAAAGGCAAGCTAGACCAGATTCCCTCCATGCATAGGAAGATACATGATCCAAGTCAGAAAGAGTGTGCAACACATATAAGTGAATGGCAGACTCGATGCTACCCAAAATGGTTGCCCCCAACAAATATAACAAATCTCTGAGCATATTATTTTGCCCTCTTACCCAGCATGGGTCGAGTGTACTTTACCCAATACTCTCGGATGGGCTCATATCAGATCTTATATGACCTCCTATATCAGGGCTTGACACCGATCAACTGTCAGATTTCTTCTTCTTTCAAAATATTGCTAGTCAAAGGGATGGGATTTCCATCACATCAGAGGTCAGTTATAGCAGCAAAGTCAACCAGACCAATTGTCATCTCTCTAATGGGCAAATGAAAAGTATGAGTTGTGTCCAGCCATCATTCTGCAAGTGCTTGGATCACGCTTCAGTCTATTTGATAGCCCCATGCTGGTAATTGCAAAATGAAGTCTTCAAAACCACTTTCCCGCACCATTCTCTTTACTGCAGGCGGGGCCTGGTCATACCACTTACGGGCCTTGTGAAAATTTCCATTCACTTTAATATAGCAACCATCATGCTGTCCAAATACAGGTAAGTCCAGGTAAGTACACACATATTTTCACACACACACACTTAAAAAAAGTATAACTATAATAATAATAAATAAAAAGTAAATACAATAATAAAATAAAAAAATATATGAAATAATTTTATACAAATATATGAAGCAATATATTTATGTAAAAAAACAATATAAAAAATAATAATAATAAATTAATAAAAATAATAAAAAATAATAAATAATAAATAAATAAATAAATAAATAAGGGACACAGACAAATAATTTCTTGCACAACAATTGATGTGTTTCATTCTTATACAATCATTTTAGCACATTAGAAGTTTCATGCATAAATTTGTAGATTTTGTTATACAAAATCTACAAATTATGCTACATAGATATTTTTGTATATCAATTCTTGTATAATCTACATGGATATAATTATACTAATAAATCTTGCAATAAATGACTTATATGTATGGAAAAGTACCACTTACCGGTGTTTTATCTTTGGAACTCCGATGGAGATGCATACCGGGTAATATTAGAATTTACATAATTTCATTGTCTCGAAGGTAAGAAATCAATTCATTATTTGATCGAGTCCTATGCCTTGAAGAGTGTTGGACACCTGCCATGGTAAGTGCTTGAGCTTTAAGAATCTTACAATTCTGAGTAACAGTATTTAGTTTGCAAGGCGAGAAACAATACTACCTATTTATAAAGAATGAAATGAAGAAATGAGCTGCTTATATAGAGGAATGGCAAAGGAAAAAGACAAAAATCAAAAAGAGAAAAACAGTATTCGTGAAAAAAGAAAAAGAAAAAAAGTAAGTGTTACTATTGATAAATAGTAAATTACTATTTATAAATAGTAAATAAATAGTTGGTGAAATAAATAGTAACTACACAATAAATAAATAGGAAACTCAATTATTCAATTCAATCATTCAGATATTTGCATGTATATAGATATTTTTGCACTTTTAAAATATTTTTACACGCAGGGGCCAAGGAGAAGATATGTGCATAGTAAAAATCAGCTAAAGTTTTTGCAGGCAATTAAATCAGCTAAGTATCCTACTTATTACAATTATTTTTATAGACAATTGAAACTCTCTAGAGTCCAAAACTTAGCTCGGGTTCAGAATCAAAATTCGGGTCCAGAACCCAAATTTCCTCTTAAGTCCAGAACTTAGCTCGGGTCCAGAATCCAAATTATCCTTAAGTCCAGAACTTAGCTCGGGTCCAGAACCAAATTTTCTCATAAGTTCAAAACTTAGCTCGGGTCCAGAACCCAAATTATCCTTAAGTCCAGAACTTAGCTCGGGTGCAGAATCCAAATTTACTCTTAAGTCCAGAACTTAGCTCGGGTCCAGAACCCAAATTATCCTTAAGTCCATAACTTAGCTCAGGTCCAGAACCCAAATTTCCTCTTAAGTACAGAGCTTAGCTCCGGTCCAAAACCCAAATTATCCTTAAGTCCATAACTTAGCTGGGGTCTAGAACCCAAATTTCCTCTTAAGTCCAGAACTTAGCTGGGGTCCAGAACCCAAATTATCCTTAAGTCCAGACCTTAGCTCGAGTCTAGAACCCAAGTTTTTTCAAGTCCAGAACTCAAATTGGGTCCAGAACTCAAACTATCCCGGGTCTAGAACCCAAGTCTTTTTTGAGTCCATAACCCAAACCATCCCGGGTAAAGAACCTAAACTATCCCGGGTTCAGAGCCCAAACCATCCCGGGTAAAGAACCCAAGTTTTTCCGAGTCTAGAACTCGAACTTGGTCCAGAACCAAAACCATCTTCGGTCCAGAACCCAAATCTTTTTCGAGTCCAGAACTCAAATCTTTTTCGAGTCCAAAACCATCTCGGGTCTAGAACCCAAAACCAAAACCATCTCAAGAAAATTAAATCTATATTTGCCAAAATTAAAAGTCTTGTTGCTTTTCACTCTCTGAATAAATTCAAGATCATTCAAGCAGGGGGCAAACTGTAGACCCTTAATTTTGACCCCAATTTGATATGGTCCTAATTAAAGGATGCCAAAAAAAATTTAACCCGACTTTAAAATATTTAAAACTAGTTTATAACTTTTAAAGAAGTCAATTCGGATTAAAGAGACACAAATTCAATTATAAAACCCTAAAATCAATTTAATCGGCCCAAATTAAAATTTTTTGGTCCATAAGTTAAAAAGGCAAGAATAATTTGAGTCAGGCCAGCCAGGGAAGACATGAGCATGCCTCATGTCGATCTGGCAGCCCAGATTGACATGAGGTTCGACTCATGTTGACCTGGGCAGACTAGGTCGACATGAGCAGCCCAAGGTCGACATGAGGTTGGACTCATGTCGACCTAGGGCAACCGGGTCAACATAGGTTTAATAAGTTTCCTAATTGAACTAAAATTTGTTTTAAGGACAGATTAACATTAGGGTTAAGGATTCTGAGTGAGGTTTGCCTATAAATCTTAATGTTTCAGAATTCAGAAGGGGGGAGGAGAACATTAACAAGGGTAGCAATAAACATTCAAGAGAAGAGATGGCAACAAACAGAGAAGATTAGCAGCAAGCATTCATCAATCATCAATCCATCAAAGGCAGAAACATTGTCTTTGTTCGTTGTTCATCCAGAAATCAATTGTGGAGGAACCAATGAACGAAGGTTTGATTTAATTCTTTAATGTGTTTGAATTCACAATAGTTTCATCCTTGAGTTACAACATATTTAACTGTCCAGTATATACATTCCCTTCTATAAATATCATTAGAAGTTTGAAGATTAAGAAGTTGTTTAGGTCCAGTAGTTAACTTAAACCTCATAGTCTTGATTACTTGATTTAAACAACATGATTTGAGTTCAATGTTCATATAATCACAAAACAATATCAAAACCCTAATCTAATTACCGAGTTGTTAAAAACCTTATTTGTTTTCATAATTTTCCAAAACCTTAAACTTTTTATAAATTCCCAAAACCCTAATTGTTTTCTTAGTTTTCCAAAACCCTAAACTATTTTATTAATTCTCAAAACCCTAACTGTTCTCTTAATTTTCCTAAACCCTAAAATTTTTTCTAAATTCCAAATCTAAATTTATAAAAACTATTTCCAAATTCAAAACACCAAAGCCCTAATCAAATTCTAAAATGTCAGAATCCTTTAATTCTAGAAAACCTAAAACCCTAACTCCAGTTGCTTAATTCACAAACCTAGACCCAAACCCTAACTCTAATAACTTAATTCCTAAACCCTAGTTTCATAGAAACCTTAAAATTTCTTAAACACTAAATTTCATAATCCCAGCAACCTCAAAAAAAAACCCTAAACCCTAAATGATGAAACCTCAATTTAAATCCTAATTTCAAAAACCCTAATTCCAATAACCCTATTCTAAGACGCAAATCCTAAATTTATATATTTATTACTTTATTTAATTTTAGATTTGATTATGTAGTTTATTATATATTTTGATTGATGTTTGATATCTTTGATGAATGATTTATTTATTATGAATGGTTATTTACTTTTATTGATTTATTTTGATTTTCAAATATTGTAAGAGGTATGTTTCCACTTTATGAGTACCTCATTAATTAATTTCTATGTAATTTAAATTGCTTTTATATTTTGTACCAATGTAAAGGGCATGTTTCCACCTTTTGGTGGGTGTCCTATTTAGTTTAGACATGAACGATGTAAGGATATGTTTTCATCCTCGGATGGGTGTCAATTTATTTGCTTTGTTTGGGCATTGCTTTGATTTTAATATAATGATGTTTTGTTTTGATTGTTGCACGTGGTATGGATAATATTATCATATTTAGGAATTTTATAATATTAAGAACTACAAAGGAGGCCGGTTCCAATGAACCGAGCGTTGTGGGGGTGCTGGCCATTTCTCACCTTCCCCACACGTACCCAACTTTTTGAACCCATTAGGAGGTTAGGGATTCCTTAGGAATCAAGTCATCCACCCCTTTCTTTTTCCCTCCCCATCTGGGTGGGGAATCCATTTTCTCCTAGTTTAGGCTCATGTTCTCTAAGGCCCCGAGCCTAAACAGTGCCGAAGTCGCAAGAACCATTCCAGCGCGAGTGGGGGCAGAAATCCCCACTCACACCATAGCATAGAAGCTTTGACACACTCAATGACATTGGTGTGTCAAAGACTGTGTCCTAAGCTCTGTATTACAGCAGATAAGACATGTCCACAAGCATGGGCGTGTCCCTACCCATTCCAAAACTCCTACAACACAGTAGCTATGACACACTTAGTGACATGGGCGTGTCACTTCACGTGCCAATGCTATAACATTACAGAAGCTGTGACATGCTCAGTGGCATGGGCGTGTCACTTCACATGTCACCAACACTGAAAACAGAACCATGGACATGCCCAAAGACATGGCCGTGTCACCAGGCGTGTCAGGCCAAAATCCTAATATCAACACATAATTGTCACATCCGAAATTATCTTTCTTTACCCTTTTCAACTCTATTCAAACACAACCAAACCCATCATTTTACCATAAAATACTTGTATCTACATCACAATAACTCAATTAAAAGCAAAATACACAATTTAAAACCATGACTTCATAACTCAAAAATTACATAACCCAAAACTCTTATTTTCTTCACCAAACTTAACCATTTCTTCAATCCAACTCTAAATACAAAGTTAAATACTTAGAAAAACTTCATACATACCAATACCTGCCATTAACACATACTACACCAAACATCCAATTCACACATATACAAACTTCCATAGAAAATCAAGGAAACAAGTTGGAAACTTACCAAATATGGAGAAAATCGTCAAAACTCCAACTTGAACACTTGAAATCCTTCCATTACTTGAGCTTACAAGAAGAAAATTTCTCCTTTCCTTTAATGGAGATAACTAGCCTTCAATGGAGAAAGAAGAAGAAGAAGATAATCACCAACTCCTCTTTATCCAACCAATCCCTTTTAACCACACAAATATCCCACTTTCACTCTCCACCAAGTAAAAACATATATATATATATAATTAATATAAATATATCATCTACCACTAACAACATAATTAATTTAAAATAACATTTGACCATATTAAAATGTTGACTTGTATATATTATGTATTGTATATATTATGTATATCTACATATATATATCATATACACAATTTCCTTTTTCACATATATATATATATACTTTTAAATTATTTATTTAATTTCCAAAAATTAAATTTTTTTAAAAAAATTTGGGATATTACAGTCTCACCTAGCATAACCCGCACTCCAGTCTCACCCAGCAGCCTGTGTGCGCTGCCGATTTCTGCCCAAACCTTATTTTACTCGGTTTTAATTTTATTTCCCTAACAGTTTTTAATTTTCGTAACATACTAGGATTTTTTCATCTAATTGCCTATAAATATCACATTAAAACACACATAACAAAAGGATTATTTTTTTTGTTGGACTTTTGGCAATTGTCTCAGAGAGGACTTTTGGACTTTGAGGAATTTTTCAAACAACGCAATTTTGACTCCAGCAATTAACCCTATCAAGGCAGCAAGCAGTCTTCTGCCTTAGTGTTAGCCCATCCAAGAGTTTTGGTGGAACCCTCAAACATAGGTATGTTTATTTAATTTTATTTGTCAAAAATCATCTTCATCTAGTAGCAATTAATCCATTAAAATTGATAATCGTAATTCTAAAGAACCTTTATAATAATCCTATAGAATCAATGGATAGTGGTTTTTAATTTTTGAATTCATAGTAATTAATCTAAGTGTTCTGTTTGATTTAATCCAAACAATAGTTTAATTAGAACCCTATAATCAATTCTTTTTTTACTTAATTATCACAATAGCTAAAAACTTTTAAATGATAATAATAATAATGTTATTCTTGTCTACTTAATCATCACAGTAGCTCATTCTTTTCAAAGATCTAAGTTTTAATCTTATTTTCATAAGTTTCAATCTTATTTACATAAATCCTAAACCTCAAATATTATTTTCATAAAACATACAAAACCCCAAAATATAAAGTTTTAAACCAAAAACTCTCTAAACCTTAATTTTCCTTAAGAAACCCTAATTGAAGCATAAAACCTACGTCTTCATTGCTTTATTTAAGTTAGATGCATGTTTATTATATATTTTTATTAATGGTCTATTTATGTATTCGATTTATATCTTTGGTAATTAATTTATTTATAATGAATGGTTGGCTATTTGTATTGATTTCTTTTGGTTTCAAGAAATTGTAAGAGGTGTTTTTCCATGTTTTGGGTACCTCATGTATTTAGTATCATGTAATTTAATTTATTTCATGTTTTGGATGAATGTAAAGGATGTGTTTCCATCAATTGGTGGGTATCCTATTTTATTTATTTTCTCATTGGACAATTGTAAAGGCATGTTTCCATCCATGGATGGATGCTTATTTGTTTATTTTGTTTGGACATTGTTGTGATTTTAATAAAGTAATTATTTATTCTTATGATCGCATGTAGTATGGACAATATTGTATTAATTAAGAATTTTATAATTGTAGACCCTTGATTTTGGTCCTGACTTGTCTGTTGCCTGAGTTATAAACCTTTTAATTATATGGTACAATGGTGGAACCTTTAAAACCCTAAAGAGGTTTGTTTTGAAGATTTGATTGGATCTAATTTGATGTTAGGGCATTAGGGGGTGTGTTAAAGTCAAACTGGCTCCTCCAATTCAATATGGGACAGCCCATATCAAATTGGGATGCCCTAATTCGATATAGGATAGTCCCATATCGAATTAGGACTTCCAATTCGATATGGTACCTTAATTAATGTTCCATATCGAATTGGAAGTCCCAATTTGATATGGGACTTATTCCATACTCGAATTGGAAGTCACAATTCAAGAAGAGTTAGCTGCAAGTCGCCAGCAGGCTTCTCATTTTGAAAGTTTATATCATCAATCCGAACAAAATTTTCGTAACTTCTGATTTTGAGGGATGAGGGATCCCAGCACTTCTTCATCAAGAGGCCCCCAGACTGATGAACATGAGATATGTGAACCTCGGTTTCCACCCGAAAAGGATTCGGGTGAACGCTCACTTGTTGTCGGGAGTCGCCACTCAGTTTATTTTTGTTCGAAGAGAAAAACTAAGAAAAACCCTTGTTTGACTCCAATAACACGTCCAATGTAAAGGTTTCTACTCTGTGAACCCAAGGAGGATTCGGGGACTATGTCATGCATTCGATTAACTTGCCAATAAAAGAAATAAACCTTGAAAGGGGTGAAGGAAAGAAAACAAACAGATTGTTAGTAAATTGCGGACTTGCTATTTGGGGTGAATCCCAAATATGCCTACATACTCTCGTTTTTATGAGAGATCAAAGCCCATGTAGTTCGGAAAAGCCTATTTAAAGGCAATTATGCATTTATGCATGTGTGTGTGTATGCTTCGTGCATTGTGAGATTTAATTAGCACTTAGTGCAAAATTGTGAAATTTAGGTACCTTGTACCAAAAGGAGGCAAATTTTAGGCCTTGGGCCAAAAAAGGTTGGTTGATTCATGGCTTAATGCCGAAAGATCGATTATTTATTTAATTAATTAGGCCTTAGACCTAAAAGGATTAGGTCTTTGACCAAGAAGAATTTAAGAAGAAGATGGAATGCCTATGACATGCTTGAATTAACGAAAGATGAATTAAGATATTACCTTGCTTAGAGTTTTTCCACTTCGAAGTTCCAGATCTTGATTTCTTAGAATATGATCCTTTGCTTTTTGTAACACCAGGTCCCGGGATGCCAAAAGCCAACCCCTTTTTTTGAGAATCGAAAACCTTTTTATAGGTAAAATTTCGGACTGAACGGCGGTCGGACCGCCGTCCTGGCAGTCGGACCGCCGTGGTCAGCGGTCAGACCGCGCTGTCAGCCGGAAAACTGGAAAAAAATCAACGCCGGCGGTCGGACCGCCCCGGTTGGCGGCCGAACCGCCGGCTCCGGCGGTCAGACCGCTAAGCTTGGCGGTTCATCCCTCAAAAAATCTCCCGATTTTTGTTCAAACTGATTTTCTAGGAGCTGTGGACCTCCAAAAATTATTCCGAGGCCATATCCGTGATCGTTGCGTTGCTCTGGACATTTCAAGTACCATGAATACATACTTTCGGTGGATTTTGCCGTGGTCATCCGGTCTGGCTTGGTCACTTGCAGTCTAAGAAAATCGGCTTTCCGAGCCTCAAAATTCGAGTGTTCACAATTGCCCCCCACTGGGGTCCATAAAAATGATTTATGGAGCACAGTGGTCGTTAGAAATGAGAATTTTGAGCGAGGTGTAAAAAGACCCGCGTTTTCATCTTTTCCTTATAAATAGGCTAATTTCAAATCAATTTTCATTTGCTTTCACTCTTTCTTCTTCTTTCCTTTCCTTTCCTTTAAACTTTCTTTCAACAATGGATTTCACTGGCTTTGAAGACTTCGAGATCCCACTCCCTCCTTGCAATCTTTTACTTGAGGAGGAGAAGCACAGCTCTCGGACCGGCTGCTATGAGGTGAGTACCTTCCTCTTTACTTATCTAGTATGCATGTTTAGGAATCTTATTTATTTCTAGTAAGGAACTTAGAAACAAATTTCTATGAATCTTTCCTTTACATATACTAGTAATGACTCAAGGGTAATACCAAGTTTCACCATGTTCTGCCATCAGTAATTATTTCTAGTAAAGAACTTAGAAATAATCTTCTAGGAAGTCACACCCAGCTGGGGATAGAACTTAAATTCTCCTGAAGTTCCTAAATTATCCACAATAATGAAATTTTTTTTAGGACACTGCGATTAGGATATCCACTGCCGAGAGACCCATGAGCGCTATTCCGGCTTATATTCTTGAGGCCGGTCATCCGGTGGGGGATCTTATCAGACCTGCTTTCCTCCACCATTTGAGGACTATAGATGCGGGCAGAGATATCCACAGGGAGTTGATCTGCGCGCTGGCTGAGCGATGGTGGCCCACTACTGATACCTTCCATTTTGCTTGGGGGGAGATGACGATGACACCTACCGACTTTTCCGTCATTTCTGGGATTCCCTTCAGCGTTGAGATGGTAGAGTTCTACAATGACTGGTGGCATGACATCTCTTCAGCCGACATGGTCACTCTGATCGGGGTTGACTATCCTCGACATCAGGCGCCCCGCTGCATTCAGAGGAGGTGGCTAGTAGAGCAGGCGCCAGCCATCTATTCCGGCTATGAGGTAGGCGATCTTGCTGCTGATCAGGTGGCCAGGTTCACCCTGATACTCCTGTTTGCTAGCTCCTTCTTAGCAAACAGGAAGGACGCAGTGAATCTCAATGTGCTGAAGAGCCTAACCGACCTGACACGACTTCGGACATATGATTGGGCCAGCATGATGCTGTGTAAATTGTATGATGACATGTCAGACCTCTGCTATACCCGCATTACTCCATGTGGCCTGTACTACTTCTGGGAGGTAATGTAAAGAACATTTCCTTCACCTTACATACACCGACTCTGATATTTTCTTCATTTTTCCAGACTTGGGCTTACGAGTACTTTCCTGATGTCGCCCCCTTTCTTCGTGAGCCACTTGCCCCTGTAGATCCTCTCTCTCCCATTGCTTGGAGGTGGTATAAAGAGAGGATAGTAGTACCAAAGAGGAAGCTTCCTATCAGAGAGCTGAGATCGTTCTTCGACAGCTGCTCCATGAACTCGGTAAATATTTTCTCTTCATCCTTATTTATTGTATTAGAGAAAATGATTCACTAACATAATAAATTTTTATAGGTAGCATTTACAGCGATGTCTAGCTGGCTGGGAGAGTGGATTGCTCAAGATCACAGCTTTCAGCGATCCCAGTTCCTGACTCACCGTCGATTCATACTTCCCCATCCAGAGTATCGACGGTACTATCTCGCTGAGAGAGTGACTTTCCAGATTGCTGGCTTCAGTACATCTCCCTCGGACCCCCCTGAAGACATGCTATCTCTGATGCTTCTGCCTGTTTCAGTGTCTCAGTATGAGGGCTATCCCTTCGAATCGGCCCTTGCCCCGGAAGAGGAAGATTATGATTTCTACTGTCTTCAGCGACTAATGCCACGCATTGGGGCATGGTTCGATTCTGTGCCACCTTATCGGTCCTCCCACTCTTCGGCCCCCACTTCCAGCACCCCGGGAGAGGATCCCTCTTCGAGCTGGCGAGCTGACAAGCCTTCTTCCTCTAGGGCTGGGGCTTCCACTTTCAGGGCTGGACCATCACGTACTGGAGCAAGCAACAGTTCATCATACTTGAGGCCTCCTTCATCCGTCCTTGTGGCTACCGGTCAAATGGACCCTGCTTTAGCCGACTTGAGGCTGCCATATGCTATTCGTTATCATGCACCTGATGGTTGGGTGACCCGACCAATTAGTGCAGAGATTGCACCCTATCGGAGCCTTGTTCACATCACTCAGGTATATCCTTTTAGAACTTTTCATGAAAAGGATTCATAAAAGTCTCTTGAAATTGATTGTGATTGTCCTTTTCCACAGGTACCTGAGGGCCTAGTTGCTGAAATGGCGGCGATGATCGCTGCTTTCTAGGATGAGCTGACAGGTGCTTGGACTGATGCTGCTTATGAGAGACCTAACAGGCCGCAAAGACTGAGAGCTCGGCGCTGAATTCTCATATTTGTCTTGGACTATATTTGTAGTACTTGAATTATCCTTGCTCTGTACTTTGTACTTTTCATATTTTCCGCCTGTCATTTGAACTTAAGTATAAACCTGCACTAATTCGTTAGTATCAACAGCAGATATGTATGAATGATTTTTTTTTTTAGAAATCTATTTTCAAAAATAAATCCCTGAAATAATCCCAAAAATATTACCTAAAATAATCTAAACAGGGTCAAAACACAAGAATTTCATAAAATAAAAAATAAAATAAAATAAAATAAAAATAATAAAAATGAGAATCGAAACTGTGCGGAGGTCGAACTGCTCGGCCGGCGGTCGGACCGCCATGGACGGCGGTCGAGCCGCCGGGGAGGCGCCGGGGCAGTTTATGTATACGAAAAAAACAGAATTTTGAGTGTATTTTCGAGCCAGAAACAGATTTTTCACTGCAGGATTTTTTATTTCCCTCAACAATGAATCCTCTTTTTAACCATGTGATGCATAACTGGACTAAGAGCCTCCATAATGTCGAAAGGATCAATATGGGAAGGTATGGACTGAAAGCCGTCGCCACCCTTAGAGGTGTAGCTGTGGATTGGGATTTCTTGCATGCTTGTATTAAATTTTGGGACCCTCAAGCCCACGTTTTCAGATTTGGTGCTCGAATGGAGGAAATGTGTCCTCTTTTTGAGGAATTTTGTTCAATCATTGGATGTGACCCCAATGCCCCTCTTGTAAGGCATGAGGTCCAAGTTGGTTATGTGGGATCTTTTCAGAGACTTTTCAACTTTAGCAGGCCTCAAGCTCAAGCTATGATCATGGATGGGAGTAAGGCGATGCTGCTTCCCTTGATTGATGAATTCCTGACCGCTAACTTTGAAGATGAGGTTCAACTGAAGCATAGAATGCAGGCTTTCGTTTTCTGCCTGTTAGCCGGGTTTCTTTTCAACCGTGATCCCGGCTTTGGAGATTTGAAGCTTTTCCCCCATGGTCAGGCAGATGGAAGAACTTAATTGCATCGGTGGTATAATTCTGGCTGAGACTATTCAGAGTCTTGACAGAGCTGTGCTCGGGTTTGAGAGCTGGACTGTCACCCCGATCATTCTTCAGGTAATTTTGTTATACCTTTTGCTTCTTCTAATTTCATTGTCTCTTTTTTGCTTGTAAATAGAAAGGATCTATCTTTTCAGGTTTGGCTGAGAGACCATCTCCGAGTGGTTGCTGCTCCCAACGCCTTGACTTATAATCCTTCACAGTACTGCACCAGGAGAATCCAGATTTCTTTTCCCTCCATGGCCAAGTGGACTATCTGGTTGTTTGAGCTTGGACCAGAAGAATTGCTATGGTTCGTCCCTTGGTATAGAATTCCTCGCTTCATGGAGGCAAATGCAATGCACAACCATGTCTATCTCCTTGGTTTCACTCATAGCACATGGTATAGTGCTTCTCGGATCCTCAGACAGATGGGGATTGATCAGAGGGTTCCCCTTCTTGTTGGGCTTACCATTGCTTCCCCTATTACCCCCGGAGTTACTCAAGCTGTTCTACAGACTTGGGTCAGAAACCATCAGATGATCAGGCCTTTTGCTGAACCTTCCCTTGTCCAGCCTACTCCGGAGTACAGGACCTGGTTTATAGCTGAAGTTTGGCTCGTTGAAAAACCCAGGAGGTATGCCTTACTGCAGGAGTTAGAGGGAGAGGAGGTGGTTCCACTTAGCGAGGAGAAGACAGATGTCGTAGAGAGCTCCGGAACTAAGGAAGATACTGAAGACTCTGCCCCACGTAGGAGGCGTAGAATTTAGGCCCTAGGGTTGACTCTATTGTCTTTTTTTTTGGGGTTATGACTTGACTTTTGATTGGTTGGATATTTCATGGGATGAATGACTCTTACTGAATGACACTTTTTGTAACAAATGATGAATGATTCTTAATGAATAACTTTTTGTTTGCTTTCCAAGCATTATCTACTTTATTTATTTGCTCTAATTTTTTCCTAAGTCATCCTTTCGGATTTTCAACTTAGCGAGTTCTTACCCATTCTTGCCTAAGCCACCCTTTGCGGGTTTTCGACTTAGCGGGCCCCACTATTACCTAAGCCGCCCTTTGTGGGTTTTCAACTTAGCGGGATTTTTCTTTCTTTTCTCTTTTTTTTTTATGTTGGCAAAAGAAAAATGAATCAATGATTTTTATTAAAATCTAGACCGTGCTCAAGGAGAGCTGCCTACATATCTCGAATTAGTTTGCGAGAATCAGGTCTAATGTAGTTCCTTACAATGCATGATTATACATAGTATTTCTTTAATTGATCCAGATTGCATGGGTTTGTGAACTCCAGACCATCCAAATAAGACAAGATGACGGCTCCGCCGGAAAGTATTTTCTTCAAAATGTAGGGTCCCGCCCAATGAGGACGAAACTTCCCACGAGGATCTGTAACGGGTGTTCTGATCTCTTTCAGAACCAAACAGCCTTCTTCCAACTTTCGATCTTTGACCTTTTTGTTGAAATGTCTGGCCATTCGCCTCTGATACCCTTGAATTTGATGTAGAGCTTGAAGTCTTTTTTCATCCAAACCCAACAACTGATGGTGATAATTGCCAATCCATTCAGCTTCCTTGTCGATTGAACTTCCAGTTCAATGGGGAGTACTGCTTCCATTCCGTACACCAGTGAATATGGGGTTGCCCCAGTAGGAGTTCTAATTGATGTTCTATATCCCCACAAAGCCAGTGGTAACTTCTCATGCCAACCCCTATGTTCCTTGATCATTTTTTGTATGATCACCTTTATAGACTTATTTGCTGCTTCTACAGCTCCATTTGTTTGAGGTCTATAAGGAGAGGATTTATGATGCTGGATCTTCTTATCCTTCAAGAGTTTAGCAAATTCTGCTTGGAAATGAGTTCCATTATCGGTGATAATCTCGAATGGTGTTCCGTACCGACAAAGGATGTTGGTTCGGACAAACTGTGCTGCCTTTTTGGCGTCTAATTCTGCATAGGAAGCTGCTTCAACCCACTTTGTGAAGTAATCCACCGCTACCAAGATAAACTGATGTCCATTCGAGGCTTTTGGATGTATTTTGCCAATTATATCTATTCCCCAAGTAGCGAAGGGCCATGGAGAAGTGATCGGATTCAGGGCAACGGAAGGTTGCTTCTGCATCTTAGCAAATATCTGACACTGATGGCATTCTTGCACAAATGTCACGCAGTCTGCATTCATGGTGGGCCAATAATATCCTAGATTGGCAATTTTTCGAGCCAAGTAAATCCCATACATGTGTGGTCCTGATTCGCCACCATGTACCATTTCCATTATCTGCTTAGCCTCTGCTTCATTCACACAGCTTAGGTGCATTCCATTCCAACTCCTCTTGTAGAGGATATCTCCATTAAGAATGTAACCTGTGGCTAGCTGCCTTATGGCCCTCTGATCAACCTTTGATGATCCCTCCGGATAACTTCCATCCTTGAGATAACTTTTGATATCCCAAAACCATGGTTTACCATCGATCAGATGCATTACATGGGCGGGTCGTTTCTGAAGCTGAACTTTTAATGGACGAATGGCTTTCCCCTCCTTGATATTGATCATGGAAGCTAAAGTAGCCAGGGCATCAGCAAACTGATTCTTTGCTCTTGGGAGATATTCGAAGGACAGATCATCGAATTGTTGTGCCAAATGATCGAGACATTGTAGGTAAGGAACCAAACGCTCTTCTCTTATTTTCCATTTCCTTAAAGCTTGTGATACTATTAAAATAGAATCACCATAGACCATTAGGTTCTTAATCCCTAATTCCAGGGCGGCTTCAAGCCCATTAATGCAAGCTTCATATTCTGCTTCATTGTTTGTGCAGCAAAAGTCAAGTTTAACTGCAAAGGGAATGTATTCTCCACAAGGAGTTTTGAACACAATCCCAATTCCATTTCCATGATAATTGGAATGCCCCATCAAAATACATCTCCCAAACACTTCTTTCCACATTCAAGAGGTCTTCATCGGGGAAACCCATTTCTCGCATCTCGTCTTTTACGGGTAATTCTGCTAATTGGTCAGCTATTGCGCCACCTTTCACAGCTTTCCTTTGAATGAATTTTAAGTCAAAGGCTGCCAATGTTGACACCCACTTAGCCATTTTGCTGTCCAAAATAGGCCTCTCCATAAGGAATTTCAAGGGACTCTGTTCTGCGATGACATAAGTAGTGTAAGAAGACAAGTAGTGTTGTAACTTCGTACAAGTCCAATACAAAGCTAAACACAACTTCTCAATCTTGTTATACTTTAACTCATAGTGCAGCATCCTCTTGCTGAGGTAGTAAATTGCTTTTTCCACCTTTGTACTTTCGGCTTCTTGAGCTAGCATTGCACCCATGGCTTCATCTGTTACAGACAAATACAAGAGCAGAGGCTTTCCCATTCTGGGAGGTTGTAGAATTGGCGGACTTAACAAGTATTCTTTGACATTGTCGAAGGCCTTTTGGCAGTCTTCATTCCATTCTTGTGAAGCACCTTTCCTTAGTAGCTTAAAGATTGGACCACAAGTCTCTGCCAATTGCGATATGAATCGACTGATATACTGTAACCTACCTAGCAAGCCTCGAATCTCTTTTTCTGTTCTTGGCGGAGGCATTTTCAGAATAGCCTTTGACTTTGTTGGATCAACTTCTATTCCTCTCTTGCTGACCAAATACCCCAAAAATAAGCCTGATGTTGCGCCAAATAGGCACTTTGCAGGATTAAGCTTCAAATTGTACTTGCGAAGTCTAAGGAAGAACTTCTCAAGTGCTTCAACGTGTTCTTCTGGAGATTTTGACTTAACAATCATATCATCAACATACACTTCTACTTCTTTGTGAATCATGTCATGAAAGACTGTTGTCGCCATCCTTTGGTAGGTAGCCCCTGCATTTATCAACCCAAAAGGCATAACCCTGTAGCAGAAAAGTGCCCCATTCTTTAATGAAAGCTGTCTTCTCTTTGTCTGGTGGGTGCACTAGGATCTGATTGTACCCAACCGCGAGGTCAGTCATGGAAACCATCATATGCCCAGCCATCCTGTCTATCAGCAAATCGATGTGTGGTAGTGGAAATCATCCTTGTGACAGGCCTTATTCAAATCTCTATAGTCAACACACATCCTGACCTTTCCATCTTTCTTCGAGACTGGCACGATGTTTGCTAACCAGGAAGGGTAGGCAATTGGTTCTATGAACTTATTGTCCAGTTGCTTGGCAACCTCCTCTTTAATTTTCAAAGACCATTCTGGCTTCATTCTTCTCAATTTCTGCTTAACCGGCTTTGCATCTGGGTATAGTGGATTCTTATTTACTGCTATGGCTGGGTCTATTCCCGTGACATCACTTGCCTTCCACATGAAGCAGTCGACATATCTTCTGATGCACTCAACAACCTGTTCCTTATTCACACAATCATATGCAATGTATGTATGTTCATTTTCTTTGCCAATCATTATTTTTTCATTTATTTCTTGTATTTCATTTATTTCATTTTTGCTAGATAATACTTGGAAAGCAAAAGACACAGGGTAACCAGAAATTTGAACATTTTCATTAATAATGGCAGAGTCATCCTCCAGAGTTACATTAGATTCGACATTATGGTTTTCTATTCCTGAAGCTAAGGAAGACTCAAAACTAGACTCTGACTCGGTGTTTGACTCAGAATTTGACTCAGTACAAGACTCAGGTTCAGGGTGTGACACAGGACTAGATTTGACTACAGCAGCTTGTCCCTCCTCGGCATACCAGTTCATCAGTGGTCCATCTGTGGTCTTGATCAGCTTTGTGAAGTCCCTTTTGTCTTCAAAATTGGTTATCATAGCAACCTCATCAAAGAGACTAGGTCGCATAAAATCTTCCATTTGTGGGTCAGCTATAGGTTCTGGCTCTTCTTCCTTTATGGTCAAAACATCATAGAACATCTCAAAACCCGGTAGCTTCTTTCCAGTCATAGGAGAATAGAATGGTTCCTGAAAACCACAGTAAGGAACTGCTTTTCCAGGTTTGCAGAAGTGACCATTCGGAGTTCTAAAATAAGGGCGCATTTTGAGGCTTCTTGCCCCCCAATTCTTCTTTTTCTTCCTTCCATGCTCAAACTCTTCTATCTCCTCATCTGTGGGTTTGTACCCCAGGCCAAAAGTTCCCTTATTCTCAGGTTCTTCCCATGGCCACACTACGGGTGTTTTCCTCCCAGACTTTATCATTTCCATTCCGGGCAGCAGACCTACCCTTAGCATCATTCCCACCAGGCAATTGATTTGGACCTCTCCAAAATCATACAAGATAAATGGCCCTCTGGGTTTTTCTCCTTCAATGCATTGGACTGTATCATAATGGAAACCAGTCAAGGTCATGGCAGTTTTGCCAGGAACAACCTCAAAGAGAGACTGATCCATGGTTCTCTTGTTGATTTCACAGGTGTCACCTTTGATAGTGATGATTTTTCCTTCAAAAGGGAACTTAAGTTTTTGATGTAATGAAGAAGGGACATCATTATTCTGATGAATCCACGGCCTTCCAAGGAGGAGATTAAAGCTCGCGGGTACATCAATGACTTGGAAGGGCACTCTCATTTTTACCGGTCCAATAGCAATTTCCAGAGTGGCGACACCCAAAATTTCTCTTCGAGTGTTATCATATGCTCTAACAATCTGATCAGAAGGTGTAAGATCTGCAGCCTCCAACTCCAGACAGCTTGCTACCTTCAAGGGACATACATTTAAGGCTGACCCATTATCAATGAGAACCATGGGCATAGTCTTTCCCCCAGTTTGTATGGTGATGTATAGAGCATCATTGTGTTTACTGCCATCTTCTGGTAGGTCTGTATCAGAAAATCGGATACTCAGTACCTTGGTTGATTGAGTCAAAGTGGCCACCAAAGCTTCTGGGCTTGTGTCCACTGATGTATCAAGTTGACTTAAAGCTTCGCTGAGAGCCTGACGGTGTGGGAATGAGGAAGCAAGGAGCTCCCAAATTGACACCTTAGCTTGGGTTTGTTTAAGCTGAGTGAGGACAGGGTCTTCTTTTGGCTCTAGTGTCTTCTTATGGGGAGGATTTGAGGTTGTAGGGGCTTTTCCCAAGTCGAGTGGCTGATATTGCCTTCCGCTTCTTGTTAAAGCGTCGACCTCTTCAACAAGGTCATTCAAATCCAGCACACACACTTCATTCATTTCTAAGAGAAGTTTGAAAGGATCAAACAGCTCTTCTTCCGCAGTGATGGCGTGGATGGAATGATTAGGCAAAGGGTTAGTATTAATATTCGGTTGACTTCTGAGAGGAATGATGTCACCCCTATCCACCAAATCTTGGATGCGGTTTTTCAGAGTCCAGCAAGCATCTGTTCTATGCCCTTTTCCTTGATGATATTTACAGTACTCATTGGCCTTATAATTGGAGGGTAATGGGTTTGGAGGTGGCCTTGGGTCCAAAGGCTTCAAATACTTCCCTTCCACGGCCTTTTTAAACACTAGATGAAGAGGCACCCCAAGGTCGGTATATTGCCTTCTTGGCTGATTTCTCTGCCCAAGATTGCCCACACGTAAAGGATTCGCAGGGGCAATATTGGCCACCTCATTGACCTTGCTTGAGGAAGTAGGCTGGCCTTGTTTTCTATACTTCGAAGTAGCTCCCTCATCTACTATTTTACCCAATTGTATCAAGTCTTCTACCTTAGTTGCAGTCGCAATGAGCGATTTGAAAGTAGGTAGGTATTGGGTTTGCAGTTGAGCTTGATATGTAGGCCTTAAATTCCTGATTATAATATCAATCTGTTCCTGTTCTGAAGGGCGATTAATCATTTGGGCAGCCTTCGCCCTCCACCTCGTAAGGAACGAGGAGAAGGGTTCATTGTTATTTTGTTTAGTGGTCTCAAGCTCCCTTCTAGTGACATCTACCTCAATATTTTAGTGGTATTGAGTGTTAAATGCATTGCAGATGTCTTCCCAGGTCTTAATATTGGCATGATCCAGGCTCACAAACCACTTAAGGGCAGCCCCAGTCAAGGATTGTTGAAAGAGTTGAGCAAAGAGCTCATCATTTAAACCCCAAGGGCTCAAAGCCCCCACATACATCTTCAAATGGGTTTTAGGGCAAGTGGTCCCATCAAATCTGTCCATCCCAGGCATCTTGAATTTTGGAGGCAATCTAGCTTGGGGAAACAAGGATAAGGAATCCATGTCTACCACCTCTTTATGAGTTTTCATGGCAGTGATTGACCTTTCAAGCAATTCAAGTTTCTTTTTCAATTCATCAGTTTCATTCTTAGAGAGTGGATCCTCCAAATTGATGACAGGGGTATTGTTCTGAGCATTCATGGGGGTACTAGTTTGCCCCACAATGGGTTCCTTTCCTAAATTTCCAGGAGTAGAGGCTGTCTTTGGTACCCCTCCCAATTCAGCCAGGATGGCTACCCTTTGGGCAGCCAAAGCTTCATCAATTCTCTCTTGCATCCTAGCTTCAATTTCTTTAACCTGTCCATCTAGCAAGGCCTTAATCTGTTCAGCAGTAGCCATTTGAGTAATTGGAGCAGTTGGTGAAATTGGGGTAGCAGGACTTGTGGGTGATTGCATAGTTGGAGTTGGTGTAGCTTGTGTGGGTGAAGGCACACGGATGGTGGATACTTGCAAAGGTTAAGGGTAAAGGATCAGGGTAGTGTGCAGGGTAGGAAGACTCTTGGTCCACTTATATACATCAAAAGTTTTTTCCCAAAAGATTTTCCCCCAAAATAATGTTGTCATGTTGCATGAATGCACCTCATCATATCATAATTCATTTTAATGGAATGTGGCACTATCATTGGGTACATACAACCTAAGGGAAGGTTCTATTGTTCATGAAAAATAGAGAATTGGCTCATAATAAGGACCCTTGAGTCTTGAGTAAGATATACCTAACCACATGTGAAACAAGGAGTTTCGCGTGGGTCCAACAGTACGATTACTCATGGGCCACTTCAAAAGGATTGGAATGGTTTGCGACAACAGGGAGGACGCTTTGGCTGTCCGCCGGCATAATCAAGGAGACCTGCCAGTCAGCGCTACTTGCTATCCAGACTCAGAATTTTGAACAGAAAGAGAAGAAATTCATTTGAAAACAAATTTTTTTATGCAATGGAAGAAAAGGATTCCCCCATATAATGCAAGAGAAAAAGATTCTCTGAATGACAAAATAAATGCACAATTAATCAAACAAGGGGTCCATTAAAGGAAAAAGATTCCTTTTGTCAAATTTCAATCCAATATCCCCAAGGAGGGGATATATATTGCTAAGGTACCCTGAAAAATGAATAAAAGTACCCTAAAGAAGGGCAAATCAGTTAAATGAATAATAATAGTCTACTAGGATCCCATAAATCATTTTCATGGTCCCTAGTGTCAAATTAACCAAATAAGCAATAGTAGTCCACTAGAATCCCATAAATCATTTTTATGGTCCCCAGTGGAGTCGCCAATCTGTGAACCTCGGTTTCCACCTGAAAAGGATTCGGGTGAACGCTCACTTATTGTCGGGAGTCGCCACTCAGTTTATTTTTGTTCGAAGGGAAAAACTAAGAAAAACCCTTGTTTGACTCCAATAACACGTCCAATGTAAAGGTTTCTGCTCTGCGAACCCAATGAGGATTCGGGGACTATGTCATGCATTCGATTAACTTGCCAATAAAAGAAATAAACCTTGAAAGGGGTGAAGGAAAGAAAACAAACAGATTGTTAGTAAATTGCGGACTTGCTATTTGGGGTGAATCCCAAATATGCCTATATACTCTCGTTTTTATGAGAGATCAAAGCCCATGTAGTTCGGAAAAGCCTATTTAAAGGCAATTATGCATTTATGCATGTGTGTGTGTATGCTTCGTGCATTGTGAGATTTAATTAGCACTTAGTGCAAAATTGTGAAATTTAGGTACCTTGTACCAAAAGGATGCAAATTTTAGGCCTTGGGCCAAAAAAGGTTGGTTGATTCATGGCTTAATGCCGAAAGATCGATTATTTATTTAATTAATTAGTCCTTAGACCTAAAAGGATTAGGTCTTTGACCAAGAAGAATTTAAGAAGAAGATGGAATGCCTATGACATGCTTGAATTAACAAAAGATGAATTAAGATATTACCTTGCTTAGAGTTTTTCCACTTCGAAGTTCCAGATCTTGATTTCTTAGAATATGATCCTTTGCTTTCTGTAACACCAGGTCCTGGGATGCCAAAAGCCAACCCCTTTTTTTGAGAATCGAAAACCTTTTTATAGGCAAAATTTCAGACTGAACTGCGGTCGGACCGCCGTCCCGGCGATCAGACCGCCGTGGTCAGCTGTCAGACCGCACTGTCAGCCGAAAAACTAGAAAAAAATCAACGTCGGCGATCGGACAGCCGCGGTTGGCGGTCGGACCGCCGGATCTGGCAGTTGGACCTCTACGGTCGGACCGCCGCGGTTGGCGGTCGGACCGCTAAGCTTGGCGGTTCATCCCTCAAAAAATCTCCCGATTTTCGTTCAAACTGATTTTCTAGGAGCTGTGGACCTCCAAAAATTATTCCGAGGCCATATCCGTGATCGTTGCGTTGCTCCGGACATTTCAAGTACCATGAAGACATACTTTCGGTGGATTCTGCCGTGGTCATCCGGTCTGGCTTGGTCACTTGCAGTCTAAGAAAATCGGCTTTCTGAGCCTCAAAATTCGAGTGTTCACAAGATCCTTTCGTCTGCTTCTGATGAAGACCATGCCAGATCGAAACTCCAAGGCAATAGGAATTTTAGTGCTTCTGGTTCGGGTGATCCCTGGACGAGTAATTTGCCCCCTCCTCCAACAAGCGACGACTTTTTCAGGGCTTTATTTGATGACCCACTACCACCCTCTTAGTAATATGTAAATATTGTAGCAATTTTAAAATATTGTACAATAATAAAAAATACACAATTTTCTTCTTTACTGTAATCCTTTTTTTTTTAACTTTACTACACCACTTTTTTTTTTTTATATCACAGCACATAATCGTTTGCTAAACCAAATCCAAAGTGGAAAAGGAAATTGTGACCAATTCCTTTCCTTATGCCATATGGTCTTACCTTTTCCCATTACCTTTTCCTTTTCACTTTTGGAAAAGGTTTGTTTCTTCTATATAAATCACCCTTCATGCCATATTTTAATACATAAACCAAAATTCTTTCTCTTTCAACGTGAAGACTCCCTTTAACAATTTTAACTTTTCCTTCATTCATTCATTATGACCGAGCATCATTTAAAGAGAATAAAAATTTTATTTAAGAATATGGATACCATTCAGTGGAAGCAAATTTCATGGCCAAAACTTGATGTTTTAAAATGTTTTCAAAATGTCAAATTGGACCACTCCTTACATGTCGTGGCTTCCTTGTGGGATACGAATTCTAGGGTATTTAGAATTAATGGCTTTGAAATGTGTCCCTTGATTGAAGAATTTGAGGCCGTCCTTGGATATCCAAATAATCAACAAACGGCATTACCCACATTGATTTCCAAGACTCAACAGAAGATGCAGATGTTATTTCAAATTCCAAAACCTGAAGTTCTTTAGTTGATGAGAGGTGAAAAAATTCTACTTGCTCCTTTGATTGACTTTTGTTTCTCTCATTTAGCTCCTACTAAGGCACGGGGACACATGCTTTGTCTTTGCTTGCTCGGCCAATTCTTGCTTGTTTCTTCTGATGGTGATATTGATCCACTAGTATTGGATATTATGGACTAAATGGAAGGAGGCTTGTCACCGGTACCTGTGAGTTTAGCCGAGACCTTAGTTAGATTAGACCAATTTAAATTAGGATCGTCAAAGATACTGAC
The DNA here is from genome assembly GCA_947685225.1 of Garcia nutans. Lineage (NCBI taxonomy): Eukaryota > Viridiplantae > Streptophyta > Magnoliopsida > Malpighiales > Euphorbiaceae > Garcia > Garcia nutans. The sequence goes on along the minus strand of CANTUV010000005.1, from coordinate 32,678,706 downwards.
TGGGAGTCCGTTGCTGCTCCAGGTAATTACCTAAACTGCCCTTTTGGGTTTTCAATTTAGTTTTTTTTTCTTTTTTTCTTTATAGCTCTAATTTTTGCCTAGTCAGCCCAAGTGGGTTTTCAGAACTAACGAGCTATCCTAATTTTTTCCTAAGCTGCCCTTGCGGGGTTTCAACTTAGCAGACCTTTTTTCTTCTTCTCTTTTTTTTAACTTAATTCTTTCTTCATAGATTTGGCTTCATGAGCGTCTTTGTTTGCTTGATACTCCCTCCATGGACTTTGCCAGATACCTGCCACATCATCATTCTGCTAGGAAGCTACTCCATCCTGCTTCTTCATATGCTAACTGGGTTGACTGGATCCACTCACACTCTGAAGTCAATATCCGTTGGTTGGTACCTTGGTGGAAGATTTCTCATATCACCATGCGGACATACTTGATGTACGTTCCCCTTGCTGCTCTTCGTCAAGGTACATGTTATGATCCTCGCCGACTTGGCTGTCAGTATGGAGCTGAGCCTCGTGATTCTGACTTTGCTCCTGACTTAGACATGCCTTGCTTGACTGAAGGGCATGACATGGACAGAATTTGCTTAATTGTCTTATTTGTTGCTTCAACCACACCATTAGCCTTTGGTCTATAAGGAGAGGATCTATGATGATGAATTGGCACTTCGAGAATAAATCCTTAACTGCTCCTTGAAACTGTACCCCATTGTCTGATACCACATTGTGTGGGACCCCGTATCTACAGATGAGGTTCCTTTCAATAAATCTAGCCATTTGACTTGCACCCAGTTTGTTGAAGGATTTGGCTTCGACCCATTTTGAAAAATAATCTACTACTACCACCATGAAACGGTGCCCGTTTGAAGCTGTCGGATGTATCTCCCCTATAATGTCGATACCCTAGGTGTTAAATGGCCAGGGTGAATACATAGAATGTAATTCTTCAGGAGGCAAGTGATTCAAGTTACCTTACATCTGACATTGTTAGCATTTCTTTACAAACTCAATACAGTCTTTCTCCATGGTCAACCAATAGTAACCTTGTCGAATAATCTTCTTAACTAGGGCCAAACCACTCATGTGCAGACCACAACTTCCTGCATGTATGTCTGACATGATGCGCTCCACTTCTGGTTTTCTTAAACATCTTAAATGCACTCCATTAGGCCATCTTCAATATAACTCCCCATAGAAGGTGATGTATTGCAAAGACCACCACCTTATGGCTCTTCTTTCTTTCTTTGTTGTGCCCGGTGGGTATTCTCTTTCCTCCAAAAATCGTCTTATAGTATCATACCACGCATCATGGTCTGTATCAACTTCCATGATTGTGTCATATTCATAGCAAGGAGTTGATGAACTGGTCAATATTAGAGGCTTAAGGAATAGGCTGCCAGGATTTTCCCATACTGAAGCCAATGTGGCCAGGGCATCAGCCATCTGATTTTCTTCTCTTGACAGGTGTATAAACCTACACTCCTTAAAATTCTTCTTCATCATAGTCAAGTAATGGTGGTATGGTTTCAATTTTTCTTCTTTCAACTCCCATTCTCCATTTATTTGGGATACAACTAGCAACGAAGCACCATAAACTTCCACCTTATCCACCTTCATAATCATTAGGGTTTCCAAACCAAAAATACAAGCTTCATACTCCACCATATTATTGGTTGCCCTAAATTTTAAATTTTTGGCTAAAGGAATGAATTCTCCTTCGGGCGATTCTAGTTTAACTCCCAAACCTGCTCCTTTCCTGTTTACTGCTCCATCAAAATATATTTTCCACCCTTGTACTTCAATTGCTTCTAAATGTTCATCTAGAAATTCCAAGATTACCTCTTCACTTTCTGGTAATGGTTGTTGAGCCAGGAATTCTGCCATCGCTCTTCCTTTGATTGTTTTCCTGGTTACATACTCGATCTCAAATTCTTCTAATATTATCAACCATCGACCATATTTCCCAATCAAAGAGGGTGTCTCCCTTAAGTACTTCATTGGATCCAACCTAGAAATTGCTTGCACACTATATGATTGAAAGTAACACTGCAACTTTTTAGAAGACCAAACCACGGCTATACAGGTCTTTTCGATGATACTATACTTAATTTCATAAGGTAGGAGCTTTCTACTCAAATAGTAAACGGCATGCTCAATCCCTGATTCATCTGCTTGGGCTAGCATGGCTCCTACTGACTCTTCTTCTACTGCTAAGTATAGTAATATAAGTTTGCCGGGTTTAGGTGGTTTCAAAACAGGTGGATTCAACAAATACTCTTTTATTCGATCAAAGGCCTTTTGATATTCTTCATTCCATACGACCGGCTGATTCTTTCTAAGCAATTTAAAGATAGGCTCACAAATTGTTGTGAGCTTTGCTATAAATCTGCTATTGTATTGCAGTTTACCAATGAATCCCTGAACTTCTCTCTCCGTCTTTAGGGCTGGCATATCCCTAATTACTTTGACTTTGTCAGGATCTATCTCAATGCCATTCGGACCAATCACATGTCCCAACAATTTACCTGAGGTAACACAGAATACACACTTCTTCGGGTTTAATCTTAGCTTATATTTCAAAGCTCTATCGAAGAATAACTCTAAGTTTTGGAAGTGTTGCTCCCTTGTGTCCGATTTCACCATCATATCATTAACATATACTTCAACTTCTTTGTGCATCATGTCATGAAATAGTGTGGTGGCCATCCTTTGGTAGGTTGCTTCAGCATTCTTTAAGCCAAAAGGCATCACCCTATAACAAAATATACCCTATGTAGTAATGAAAGCAGTTTTGACTTTATTCTTATGGGCCATTAACACTTGATTGTATCCGGAAAATCCATCTACAAATGAATGTAGCACGCTAGAGGCTGCACTATCAATGAGAACATCTATATGAGGTAAAGGAAAATCATCTTTAGCAGAAGCCTTGTTTAAATCTCTATAGTCCACGCAAACCCTTATTCTCCCATCTTTCTTTGGCACGGGTACTATGTTGGCTAGCCAATCTGGGTATTCTATCACTTCAAGGAACTTCACTTGTATTTGTTTAGTGACCTCTTCTTTAACTAATTCAGCCCACTCAGGTCTTAATCGCCTAAGCTTTTGTTTGACAAGTTTTATGTGAGTACAAGTAGGAATATGATGCTCGACTATGTCTCGATCTATCCCCGGCATATCTTCATAAGACCAAGCAAATACTTCTTCATATTTTTTGAATATTTTTCAAATCTCTCTCTCTTATCAGGAGTAAGTTTGGATGCTATGCTAATGTTTTTAGAATTTTCACTTGTTCCCAAATTTAATGATTGTGTGTTAACAGAATTAATATTAAAGATGCTCATGTAACTGCTATTTGAATGTATGCAACCATCAGGAGAAACATTACACAAGTAAGCAAAATCAGACTTTATTGCATTCATTTTGGAAAAGAAAACATCATCATCCTCATACAAAGCAGACAAATTAAAATCAAAATCAAAATCATTGTTCTCAGAATCATAATGCAGGATGTCTTCAAACTGTTCTTCCACCAGGGCAGCAATCTCTTCCGGAGTCTTCTCAGCTTTCATGGTAGCTTCACTCTTCTCTTTTGGATTGGATTCTTTGTTGGTTGACAGGGTGAGCTCTTTCTTCCCTTGCTCCACTAGCTCGACAACATCTGCAAAAATTTCAAAACTTGGGATTAACTTACCCATGAACATGATTGGCTCAGGCCTTCCTTGGAGTGATCCTGTAATATCCTCATTCATGCCCTAAAAGTTTTGCATGTTGTTGTTGTTGTTGTTGTTGTTGTATTGTTGGTTTAAATTGAGAAAAGAAAAGTATAAGTGTTTTGGGAAAGAATTTAGGGTTTAGAGACAAGTTTATATGTTGTGTATATTGTGATATATATAACATATACATTGGTCAAAAGAGTTGGTCAAGGCAAGAGGAGATATTTTTTTTAGGGCATGTGAAATTACCAAAATGGGCAAGAGATAACAAAGAGAATTAAGATATTTATGAGGGCATTATAGTAATTTTCCTTTGGATGGGTATTTAATGAAGTTTGACTTTGTGATTCTTCATCATCTTTTCTTCTTTCTTTCAAGAGGTGGCCGGCTCTCCATTAGCAAAAGGGAAGGAGAAGTGTTCTTGATACTAAGATCAAATTGAAGAAGGAATTGAGAGCTTTGGTGAAAGAATTGTGGAATTTCTTCATCTAAGGTAAGTATTCTTTTGTTTCCTTTACTTATTTTGTAGTAGTGTTGAAGTTATGATTAGGGTGATTTGTGATTTGTTGGTTTGATGATTAGATATGTTTGTGTTGTGTTCTCAAGTGTTGAATTGGTTTTAAGTTAAGAGTTTAAATAGGTGTTGTTGTTGGAAGTGGTGGATGTTGATTTTGAAAGATGGTGATTTTAGGGTTTTGAGATGATTTGTGTTTAAGTGTAATATTAATGTGTTATGAGGTGATTCTTATGATGAATATGTGTTTAGAACATTGTTTATGTTCATTTGAAACATGTTGTATGGTGTATATTGTGATTGAGTGCAATTGAAAGAGGGTTGAAGATGGTTAGGGTTTGGTTTGGGTGACACGGCCAAAAGCAAAGGAGAGACACGGCCAAGTCATGAAAGTTTTGGGCGTGTTGAATTGGTTTTGAGAGACACGACCGTGTCTAGTACCTGTGTTCACTACTGTGAGTTTTGGTTTGAGTGACACGGCCACAATCTTGGCCGTGTCCCATACCCGTGTTGCTTACTGTCCAATTGAGTTGAGAGACACGGCCACAAGCTTGGCCGTGTCCCTCATGTGTGCTGCCCGTGTCTCTCATATGGGTTAGGTAAGTTTTGTTTTCCTTGACCTAGTTGCAATGTTTTGGTTCTTTAAAGGTAGGTTGGTTCCTAAACCTAAACTTAAACACTCTAAACATACTTTAAACTATGAATGAGCTAATCAAATGCATATGAAAGATCCTAAAGCTATGAATCATATAAATTGTTCTTTGCCCTAATTGCATTGTTGAGATTTAAACAAGGTTATGTTATGCATTGTGAAAGGTAATGTGTTTTATGAGTAATGTACCTTGAAATGTTATATCAAAGATGTGATATCAATGATGCTTTATGCATAATATGAATTGAAATGTGAAATGTGATACAAAGCCATTGTTATTGGCAATGATGATGATATTGAGAGAAAGAAGGCACGTTTGCCTAAATGTTGATGATAATTGGAAATGGAAATGATAATTGAATAATAAATGAATTGTGTGGCTAATGTGTTATTCTATTTTCAGAGTTTGTTGTTGGTGGCATGCCTAGTAAGTGTAACAATCTCTTGAAGTTAGGTTGGATTGAATCCTTGAAGCCTAATTGAGATGTTACCACCCTTGAAGCTAGGTTGGGTTGGTTCTTGAAGCCAAGTTGGGTTGAAGCTTAGCATGCTTTGCTCCCCTTGAAGCTTGGTTTAACCTAATCCTTGAAGCCTAGTTGGGTATATGATATTGATAAATGTGATGATAGAACCAAAACATTAACTCTGAAAATTGAATGGCATATTAGTGTGTCTTGGGCCCATGCTTGTCTATGGTTAATGTGAGTCATGAATGATGCTTGCCTTAGCTTATTGTTGATGATGAATGATTAAATGAATATAAATGAGGTCTATGATAAGATGTGAAGTATGATATGCCTATATATATATATGTTGAGTTATAAAATGGAAAGCTATGTTATCAACTTGGCATATATGATGTTACATGCATAATATGGATTGAGAATTTGTACAGCATAACATTAGCATGATTATCTTACTAAGCCGTTGGCTTAGCGCGATAGTGTTTAATCGCGTAGGTAATAGAGTTGATAGAGTTGATCCCGAAAGCTCTTCGAAACCAACCGAGGGTAGGCAGTGAAGAGTTGATTTTGGAGACTTAAAGATCAGAGAAAACTTGCCAATCATGTATAACTCTTTTATATTTTGTAAAGTATTGATTAAATGTACATATATGTATATTTGTAAATATGGAATTAAGTGTTTTCAAATATGTAAATATTTTATGACTTTCGCTGTGTAATAACTATATGAGTGTATATATATATATCTAATGTGTTTTATTTTAAAAGTAAATGATCTACTTTTCTATAATATATAATGATAATAGTATTGTATCTATTTAAATGTTTTGAATGTTGAAGAAAATCGTAGCATCCCTATGTTTGGTGCACTTATGCTACATTATTGTGGTTGTAGTGTGTGTGTGCATTGGATGTGGGGGTGTTACAATTGTTTTGGTATCAGAGCCTAGGTTTGAGATTCTCAACCTAGGTAATATGTTATAAAAAAAAATATTTTGAATTAAAAAGTGAGTTTTTGAAATAAAATACATGTTTGGGATTGGCAATCTTTGATTTTTAATAAGGTGTGTCCTGTTGTGTTTGCAGTGTTAGGTGTTGATGGATCCTCATTTGAGACAGTCAGTTGAGGGCAGTGAGGAGAGTATTGCTCCTGATGAGGGAGTTAGAGTTGAGAGTGCTGGGGAGGCACCTGCTTCTGGGTCGGGGAGACCAACTGGTGAGGAGGTTCCACCAGCTTGGTTTGTGAATATGATGGAGACTTTTAGGCAAGCGCTAGTACAACCAGTGCCACCACCCCCTCAGCCTTTGGTGCCAGTGAGGCACTATGACAAGTTAAGGAAGTATGGAGCTGAGGATTTTATTGGTACCACTGATCCAGCTGTAGCAGAACAGTGGCTTGACAAAGTTCAGAGGATCTTTATTCAGTTGCAAGCCACCCCTGAGGAAAAGTTTGATTATGCAAGATCCTTGTTGCAGAAGGATGCATATAGTTGGTGGAAGACAGTGCCCCATTCTATGGATGATCCACCAACCTTGTCATATGCTGACTTTTTGAGAGAATTTGAATTGAAGTATACTCCAAGGGAGTATAAAGATGGGAAGAAAAGAGAATTTTTAGATTTGAAGCAAGATCACCGGACCGTAACTGAATATGAGGTTGAGTTTATTCGATTAAGTCAGTATGCTGGGGGCATAATATCAGATGAGGTAGATAGATGTAGGAGGTTTGAAGAGGGATTGAGGCCCTCTATCATGTGTCATGTGGCTGGATCCAGATATCAAGATTTTTCCCAGCTAGTGGCAGCAGCTCGGAGTGTGGAGCGAGCTCAGGGTATTGCAGCTGCTTCAGAGGATGAGGTTAGGGTGAGAAGGCCCCAGTTTGAGGCAGGGTCTTCTTCAGTGAAGAGGGGTAGAGGAAGCTTTGTTCCTCGGAGTATTAGGAGTCTGAGACTAGCAGGTAGATCAGTGCAATTCCAGAGACAAAGATTCAGACCTGCAGCTTCAGTGGCAAGTGCTCCAACCCCTATGGTTCAGAGATCCACCTTACCTATCTGCATCCATTGTGGGAGGCCCCATGGTGGTCCTTGTTGGAAGGCTGGTGTTGCAGGGGTATGTTTCAGGTGTGGGTCACCTGACCATTTTGTGAAAGATTGCCCTGAGAGGCAAAGGCAGATGCCAGTTGATTCTGCCGTTTCTCGAGCCAGTGTGAGGGGAGGCAGAGGTGTCAGCAGAGGAGGTAGATCAGGGTTCAGTGCTAGAGGAGGTGCTACATCCAGGGAGAGTAGACCAGAGGAGGTTGGATCTTCCCAGAGGATGTATGTTATGCAGAGGCAGCCGGATGCATCGGCGGTCATAGCTGGTACTTTTTCTTTATTTAATATTGCAATACTTGCATTGATTGACCCTGGATCCACACACTCTTACATTAGTGCATCTGTGTTACCTGTGTCTGATATGCATGCTGAGTCCCTAGGATTTGATGTTTTGGTAACAAATCCGTTAGGGCATAGTGTGATTGTTAGTAAAGTGCACAAAGATAGTGCAGTAGTGGTGCAGGGTGAGGAGTTCCTTGGGGATTTGATTGAGATGCCATTTAAGGAATATGATGTTATTTTGGGCATGGACTGGCTATCTCGACATGGAGCTGTGGTGGATTGTAAAAAGAAAATTGTTTCTTTGAGAACTGGTGATGGTAGGGAGGTGATAGTATCTAATGAGCAAGGACAGCTAGCCTCCTTATTTGTTTCAGCTGTTGCAGCTAGGAGGTTGATTAGGAAAGGGTGTGAAGCCTATCTTGCTCATGTGGTAGATATTAGAGTAAGAGGTTCTCCTATTGATAACATTGCCACAGTTGCAGAGTTCCCAGATGTATTTCCAGAGGAGCTGCCAGGATTGCCTCCTGAGAGAGAGGTGGAGTTTGGTATTGAATTGTTGCCTGGTACCACTCCTATCTCTATTACTCCTTACAGAATGGCACCAGCAGAATTGAGGGAGTTGAAAGTACAATTACAGGAGCTGTTGGATAAAGGATTCATTAGCCCCAGTGTTTCTCCTTGGGGAGCTCCTGTGTTATTTGTAAAGAAGAAAGATGGTACTATGAGGTTGTGCATCGATTATAGGCAATTGAACAAGGTGACCATTAAAAATAAGTATCCTTTGCCTAGAATCGATGATCTCTTTGATCAGTTGAAGGGAGCGTCAGTATTCTCTAAGATTGATCTGAGATCGGGGTACCATCAGCTGAGAGTCAGAGCTGAGGATGTTCCGAAGACCGCATTTCGGACCAGGTATGGGCATTATGAATTTTTAGTTATGCCTTTTGATCTGACAAATGCACCTGCAGCTTTCATGGATTTGATGAATAGGGTGTTTAGGCCCTATTTGGATCAGTTTGTAGTGGTCTTCATCGATGATATTCTGGTGTATTCGAGGAATGAAGAGGAACATGATATGCATCTGCGGATTGTGTTGCAGATCTTGAGAGAGAAGCATTTGTTTGCTAAATTGTCGAAGTGTGAGTTCTGGTTGGATCAAGTCGCTTTTCTCGGACATATTGTTTCAGCAGAAGGCATTAGAGTTGATCCGAGCAAAGTTGAAGCCATTTTGAATTGGAGTCCACCCAAGTCTGTGACAGAGATTAGAAGTTTTCTGGGTTTGGCAGGCTATTACCGGCGATTTGTGAAAGGGTTTTCTTTAATAGCTACTCCACTCACCAGATTGCTTCGTAAGGGAGTGAGATTTGTGTGGACTGGTCAGTGTCAGGCGAGCTTTGAGCAGTTGAGAGATATGTTGACTCAAGCGCCTGTTCTTACTTTACCTATTGAAGGCAAACCATATGTGATCTACAGTGATGCTTCACATAGTGGTTTGGGTTGTGTGCTAATGCAGGAAGGTAAAGTTATAGCTTATGCATCTCGTCAGTTGAAACCGCATGAGCTTAACTATCCTACCCATGATTTGGAATTGGCAGCCATTGTCTTTGCATTAAAGATTTGGCGCCATTATCTGTTTGGGGAGAAATGTTTCATTTACACCGATCACAAGAGTTTGAAGTATTTGGGTGTCCAGAAAGAGCTCAACCTTCGGCAGAGGAGATGGTTAGAATTGATTAAAGACTACGACTGCTTGATAGATTATCATCCAGGTAAAGCAAATGTTGTTGCTGATGCCTTGAGTCGAAAGTCTTTAGCTGGTTTAACTTTTTACTCGCTTTCGTTGCTTGTTGAGTTGAGAGCATTGTGTGCTAGTTTTGTACCTTGGGATGATGGTGCATTGATAGCACAGTTGCATGTGAAACCAGTTTTGTTGGATCAGATTAAAGAGGCTCAGTTGGCTGATAAGAAGATTCAGAAGATTATTTCAGATTGTCAGAATGGAAAGAGTAGAGATTTTGTTGTGAAAAGTGATGGAAGCCTCTGGTTTAAAAACAGATTGTGTGTACCCGATGATGCTGATTTGAAAAGGATCATTTTGGAAGAAGCACATCAGTCAGTGTTTGCTATGCATCCAGGCAATACAAAGATGTATCATGACTTGAGACAACATTACTGGTGGATTGGGTTGAAGAAAGACATTGCTGAATTTGTATCTAAATGTCTCACTTGTCAGAAGGTTAAAGTAGAGCATCAAGTTCCCACTGGGTTGCTTCAACCGTTGTCAGTGCCAGAATGGAAGTGGGAAAGAGTGACAATGGACTTTGTGTCTGGATTGCCTTTGACACAAAAGAAATATGATGCCATATGGGTGATTGTGGATAGATTGACTAAGACAGCTCATTTCCTTCCGGTTCGGATGGATTACTCTTTGGAGAGGTTGGCTGAGCTGTACATCCATGAGATTGTGAGACTGCATGGTGTTCCAACTTCTTTAGTGTCTGATCGAGATCCCAGGTTTACTTCAAGATTTTGGAAGAGTTTGCATAATGCTTTGGGTTCTCGACTGCACTTCAGTACTGCTTTTCATCCACAAACTGATGGACAGTCAGAGAGGGTGATACAGATTCTTGAAGATATGTTGAGAAGCTGTGTCATCGATTTCTCTGGAAGTTGGGATAGGTTTTTACCTCTTGTGGAGTTTGCTTACAACAACAGTCACCAATCCAGCATTGGTATGGCACCATTCGAAGCATTGTATGGCAGACGGTGTAGGACACCTCTTTGTTGGAATGAGCTTGGAGATAATAAGTTTGTTGGTCCTGATTTGATTCAAGAAACTGAAGAGAAAGTAAAATTGATTCGAGGCAGGTTAAAAGCAGCTTCAGACCGATAGAAGTCTTATGCAGATCTGAAAAGGAGAGACATTCATTTTGATGTTGGAGATAAGGTATTTTTGAAAGTGTCTCCTTGGAAAAAGATTTTGAGGTTCGGTCGGAAAGGAAAATTGAGTCCTCGTTTCATTGGGCCATATGAAGTGTTGGAAAGAGTTGGGCCAGTTGCTTATCGACTTGCTTTACCACCTGAGTTGGATCGTATTCATAATGTATTCCATGTTTCCATGTTGAGGAGGTACAGGTCGCATCCATCTCATGTGTTGCCATTTGAATCTATTGAAGTGAGCCTAGACTTGACATTTGAAGAGGAACCAGTTGCTATCTTGGCACGGGAAGTGAAAGAATTGAGGAACAAGAGAGTGCCATTGGTGAAGATTCTTTGGAAGAATCATGCAAAAGAAGAAGCAACTTGGGAAAGTGAGCAGACTATGCGAGAGCAATATCCTCAGTTGTTTCAGAATTGATTTCAGGTAATTTCGAGGACGAAATTTCTTTTTAGAGGGGGAGAATTGTAATATCCTCATTCATGCCCTAAAAGTTTTGCATGTTGTTGTTGTTGTTGTTGTTGTTGTTGTTGTTGTATTGTTGGTTTAAATTGAGAAAAGAAAAGTATAAGTGTTTTGGGAAAGAATTTAGGGTTTAGAGACAAGTTTATATGTTGTGTATATTGTGATATATATAACATATACATTGGTCAAAAGAGTTGGTCAAGGCAAGAGGAGATATTTTTTTTAGGGCATGTGAAATTAACAAAATGGGCAAGAGATAACAAAGAGAATTAAGATATGTATGAGGGCATTATAGTAATTTTCCTTTGGATGGGTATTTAATGAAGTTTGACTTTGTGATTCTTCATCATCTTTTCTTCTTTCTTTCAAGAGGTGGCCGGCTCTCCATTAGCAAAAGGGAAGGAGAAGTGTTCTTGATACTAAGATCAAATTGAAGAAAGAATTGAGAGCTTTGGTGAAAGAATTGTGGAATTTCTTCATCTAAGGTAAGTATTCTTTTGTTTCCTTTACTTATTTTGTAGTAGTGTTGAAGTTATGATTAGGGTGATTTGTGATTTGTTGGTTTGATGATTAGATATGTTTGTGTTGTGTTCTCAAGTGTTGAATTGGTTTTAAGTTAAGAGTTTAAATAGGTGTTGTTGTTGGAAGTGGTGGATGTTGATTTTGAAAGATGGTGATTTTAGGGTTTTGAGATGATTTGTGTTTAAGTGTAATATTAATGTGTTATGAGGTGATTCTTATGATGAATATGTGTTTAGAACATTGTTTATGTTCATTTGAAACATGTTGTATGGTGTATATTGTGATTGAGTGCAATTGAAAGAGGGTTGAAGATGGTTAGGGTTTGGTTTGGGTGACACGGCCAAAAGCAAAGGAGAGACACGGCCAAGTCATGAAAGTTTTGGGCGTGTTGAATTGGTTTTGAGAGACACGACCGTGTCTAGTACCTGTGTTCACTACTGTGAGTTTTGGTTTGAGTGACACGGCCACAAGCTTGGCCGTGTCCCATACCCGTGTTGCTTACTGTCCAATTGAGTTGAGAGACACGGCCACAAGCTTGGCCGTGTCCCTCATGTGTGCTGCCCGTGTCTCTCATATGGGTTAGGTAAGTTTTGTTTTCCTTGACCTAGTTGCAATGTTTTGGTTCTTCAAAGGTAGGTTGGTTCCTAAACCTAAACTTAAACACTCTAAACATACTTTAAACTATGAATGAGCTAATCAAATGCATATGAAAGATCCTAAAGCTATGAATCATATAAATTGTTCTTTGCCCTAATTGCATTGTTGAAATTTAAACAAGGTTATGTTATGCATTGTGAAAGGTAATGTGTTTTATGAGTAATGTACCTTGAAATGTTATATCAAAGATGTGATATCAATGATGCTTTATGCATAATATGAATTGAAATGTGAAATGTGATACAAAGCCATTGTTATTGGCTATGATGATGATATTGAGAGAAAGAAGGCATGTTTGCCTAAATGTTGATGATAATTGGAAATGGAAATGATAATTGAATAATAAATGAATTGTGTGGCTAATGTGTTATTCTATTTTCAGAGTTTGTTGTTGGTGGCATGCCTAGTAAGTGTAACAATCTCTTGAAGTTAGGTTGGATTGAATCCTTGAAGCCTAATTGAGATGTTACCACCCTTGAAGCTAGGTTGGGTTGGTTCTTGAAGCCAAGTTGGGTTGAAGCTTAGCATGCTTTGCTCCCCTTGAAGCTTGGTTTAACCTAATCCTTGAAGCCTAGTTGGGTATATGATATTGATAAATGTGATGATAGAACCAAAACATTAACTCTGAAAATTGAATGGCATATTAGTGTGTCTTGGGCCCATGCTTGTCTATGGTTAATGTGAGTCATGAATGATGCTTGCCTTAGCTTATTGTTGATGATGAATGATTAAATGAATATAAATGAGGTCTATGATAAGATGTGAAGTATGATATGCCTATATATATATATATGTTGAGTTATAAAATGGAAAGCTATGTTATCAACTTGGCATATATGATGTTACATGCATAATATGGATTGAGAATTTGTACAGCATAACATTAGCATGATTATCTTACTAAGCCGTTGGCTTAGCGCGATAGTGTTTAATCGCGCAGGTAATAGAGTTGATAGAGTTGATCCCGAAAGCTCTTCGAAACCAACCGAGGGTAGGCAGTGAAGAGTTGATTTTGGAGACTTAAAGATCAAAGAAAACTTGCCAATCATGTATAACTCTTTTATATTTTGTAAAGTATTGATTAAATTTACATATATGTATATTTGTAAATATGGAATTAAGTGTTTTCAAATATGTAAATATTTTATGACTTCCGCTGTGTAATAACTATATGAGTGTATATATATATATCTAATGTGTTTTATTTTAAAAGTAAATTATCTACTTTTCTATAATATATAATGATAATAGTATTGTATCTATTTAAATGTTTTGAATGTTGAAGAAAATCGTAGCATCCCTATGTTTGGTGCACTTATGCTACATTGTTGTGGTTGTAGTGTGTGTGTGCATTGGATGTGGGGGTGTTACAGATCCCATATATGGAGCTTTGACAAAGATCTCTTCAAGTGGTGGGAAACTCATCTTCTCACTCTTCTTTGGCCGAACATTGTTGTCTTCATCATATCCCAACCCTTTCTTTGAAGTTTGAGTTCTAAAATCTGGTAACTTTGTTAAACCGGCCTTACCCTTTCCAAGACCAGCTCCGGGAAGGTAGTTCATGTTCTTCATCATATTCAAGACTTGGAGTCCACTACTTCATCATCAAAATTTGCAGCCACTTGAAAACCATTGAGAGGCCTCTCAACCATTAGAGTGTTAACAATCTCATTATCTTCAGCTTTAATGACCACTCTCTCATTTCCGTTGGAGAATTTGATCTTTTGATGAAGGGTGGAAGGAACTCCACCAAGAGGGTGAAACCATGGTCGCCCCAAGAGCAAGGTGAAGCTGACTAGTATGTCTAAAACAACAAACTCAACAATAGATTCAATTGGACCAACCTTGACAGCCGTTTTGAAAGTCCCTTCGACATGCCTCTTAGTGTTATCATAAGGACGAATTGTTACCTCGGTCGGGATTAGATCTCTTGTTGACATGGCTAGCTTTGGTAATATCTTAAGAGGACAAACATTTATGGCAGACCCATCATCAACCATTACACAAGGAGTCCTCTTCCCCTTAACTTCTATTTTGATAAAGAGAGGGCGGATGTGGCTCTCCCTTCCTCTGGTAAGTCCCAATCTGAAAAAGAAACTGCTCCCATATTAACTTCACTCTTTTCTTGGAACTCTTCACATTTCATTACTTCCCCAATTTTTATGAAGTTGATCAACTCCTCCGGTGTTGTGGAGGTAGAAATTGGCATGCTAGCTAAGGCTTTGGACATAGTTTCTCAGTGCTTTTTAGAAGTAGCTAACAAGTCCCAAATGCTAACACTTGCATGGGTTCTTTTCAATTGCCTGAGCACAGCATCATCTTCTTCCACTTCAACTTCCTTTCCCTTATTCATTTCTACCTCCTTAGGTGGTGGTCTTGTATAAGGCTTACCGGATCTAGTGTTCATCACCTCATCTTCTTCGGGCTTGGACCAAGTCCACTCGTCCTTCTTGGTACAATATCATCATCACTATCAGTTGAATCCCAAAACCCGTTGACAACACAAATTGCTACTTCTCCACCCATTATAGCTTGTTCAATTTTGACAAATTCCTCTTCTTCTTTGGTTGCTTTTTCATCCACATCTTGAAAAGAAGACATGACAAAGTCCTCATGCAAACCTCCTCCAATCATAAAGGTTGCCGGTGGTGGCACCCTATTGAATTTTGGCAATGGGTTGTCTTTGGTGTTTGGTTTGTTGGGCTCTGATAGCTTCCCATTATCAATTAGATTTTGAATCACATGTCTCAACTTTACACATCTATCCATGTCATGCCCTTGCATTTGGTGAAATTGACAAAATGCTTTGGTGTCAAAGTTAGGTGGGAGAGGGTTAGGCAAAGGACGAGGATTTAGGGGTTGTAGAAGTCCTTTTCTTTGAAGTTTGTTGAGAATCCAAGACATCAGTTTTCCCAATTTCAAAAATTGTCTCCTTGTTCCTTGGTTAGTAGAATTAACACCGATGGCCTTTTGCATGCTTTGGCTACTAGGTTGATAGCTCCCTTTCTCGTTCCTTTTTGTTGCAAAATGGCTTTTCTCCCTTTCCCATTCTTCAATTTGCAAACCAGCTTGGAGAAGGTCTTTGAAATCACGAATGAGTGTATAAGACATCCTCTCATGAAGACTAGGCAACACCCCTCTCATAATCATCCTTATTTGATCGGATTCATCAGGCCTCTTTTTGAGTAAAGCGGCCTTGTTTCTCCATCTTTTCACATAGTCTACAAAATTCTCATTTGGCCTTTTCCTAATGGACTCCACTTCCATTAAGGTAACTTCTAACTCAACATTATATCCATTTTGTTGGATGAAGGCTTTGTAAAGTAGATCTGTTTTATTAGCTTTTTTCATAG
The DNA here is from genome assembly GCA_947685225.1 of Garcia nutans. Taxonomy (NCBI): domain Eukaryota; kingdom Viridiplantae; phylum Streptophyta; class Magnoliopsida; order Malpighiales; family Euphorbiaceae; genus Garcia; species Garcia nutans. The sequence goes on along the minus strand of CANTUV010000005.1, from coordinate 32,663,045 downwards.
AATTGTGTCCTATTTATTATGATAATTATTGTTTTCTTTACGTATTTTGGTAGTCTTAATCTGTTTATTTAGTGTTTTCATCAATTTTGATAGTTTTAATTTATTTCAGTGTTTATGTCATTTTTGTTCTAGTTTTTAGTGTGGTGTTTATGTGTTGTTGGTTAATGTTTATTTGATTCTTGTTTAAAGTTTGTTTTAGGTTAATATGCAAATTGTTTCCTTGGAAGAAAGAATAGCATGAAGCAGAGGGCAAAACCAAGGAACCAAGAGAGAAGGAAAATTTGGGCAGTAACTGACACACTCTGAGGACACGGCCAAGTCACTGGTCATGACACATGACACGGCCAGGAGCTTGGCCGTATCCCACACTTAGCCAAGGAAGAAACCAAAGAAGGAAGAACAAAGAACAAAGAGGTTAGTAGGTGACACAACCAGGGGACACGGCCAAGCCATTGGTCGTGTCCCTCCAAAAGCATTAAACACGGCCAAGCTCACCCAAGCTTGGCCGTGTCACACTCAACTCCAAAGAAGAAAAGATGAAAATCACACAGAAGCATACACATTCAGTAGACACGGCCAAGCCACTGGCCGTGTCACATGACACGGCCAGGCGCTTGGGCGTGTCACTTCATGGACTAAAGGAAGAAAGAAAATGTGAATTTTTGAAGCGAGGTTTCGAATAAATAATAGAATTAGGGTTTTATTTCAAGAGTTAGATTTTTGATCTGTAATATCCTCATGTGTGCCCTAGAAGTTTTGTTTATGTTGTTGTTGTTGTTGTTGTAAATGGGATTGAATGTATATGTTATGTGATAAGAAAAGAAATTTGAAAGAGAATGCTTGTGTATATGTGTTTTGGGAAAGAAAAGAGGGTTTAGAGAAAAGTGTATATGTTGATTATATTGTAATATATATAACATATAAATTGGTCAAATGAAGAGTCAAGGGGGAAGAGATATTTATCTTGTTGAGTATGAAATTACATTAATGGGCATATAAGAGACAAGAGGCTAGTTAAATGGTTAAGGGTATTAAAGTAATTTTCTTTTGGAAATCACTTGGTGGAGATTAAAAGGAGAAATTGACTTTGTTTCTTCATCATTTTCTTATTCTCCATTGTTGTGGCCGGCTCCTCCATAGACAAAGGAAGGTAAGAGACAAAGAGAAGATCTTGTTGAATGAAGCTCAAATTGTAGAAAGATTAAGTGATCAAGTGTTGATTCAAGAAGTTTACAACTTTGGTAAGTTCTTTTCTTTGATTTCTTTATTCTTCTGAAGTGGTATTTGAAGTGAATTAGGGTTTGTTGATTTGATGATGAGAGGTGTTTGTGATGTGTTTTCAAGTGTTAAAATTGGTGTTAAGTTAAGAGTTTAAAAAGGTATTGATGTTGGAAGTGGTGGATGTTGGTTTTAGGGTTTTGGAATGGCTTGTATTTAAATGTGATGTTAATGTGTTGTTAAAGTGATTATTGTGATGTTTATGTAGGTTATGTGTTTATGACATTGATTGTGTTCATTTGAATGAGATGATTGTTGTGCAAAAAGTATGGAAATGCAATTGAAAGAGTGTTGGTTTTTGGTTAGGGTTTTGTTCATGAGTGACACGGCCAAAAGCAAAGAGAGACACGGCCAAGTCATGGAAATTTTGGCCGTGTTGGGTTGATTTTTAGGAGACACGGCCGTGTCCCATGCCAGTGTCTGTCACTGCCAAAATTAAGTTGAGAGACACGGCCACAAGCTTGGCCGTGTCCCTCAAATGTGTTGGCTACTGTTTTTATTTTTGTTCTTTTTGTATGGTTTTGATTCTTCAAAGATATTATTGATACTTAAAGCTAAACATAAACACTTTAAATATATTTCAAAGATAAGAATGATCTAATCAAATATATGGGGAACATACATTCATTGATGTTGAGATTGTAGCACACATTTGTTGATATTGATGATACATATGAACAATGTTAGGCTATATGCATTGTGAATGGTAATGTGGTATGTAATTTGAAATGTTGTATCAATGATATTATATGATTAATATGAATTGAGATATTGTTTGATTTGAGGCCATTGTGATTGGCTATGATGATTCAATTGAAAGATATATGGCATGTTTGCCTAATTGATGAGAATTGAGAATGAAATGTAAATGAATTGTGTGGCTAATGTGTTATTCCATTTTCAGAGTTTGTTATTGGTGGCATGCCTAATGATAGTAACAATCTCTTGAAGTTAGGTTGGATTGAATCCTTGAAGCCTAATTGAGATGTTACAACCCTTGAAGCTAGGTTGGGGGTGTTCTTGAAGCCAAGTTGGGTTGAAGCTTAGCATGCTTTGCTCCCCTTGAAGCTTGGTTGAACCTAATCCTTGAAGCCTAGTTGGGTATATGATATTGATAAATGTGATAACAAAACCAAAACATTAACTCTGAAAATTGAATGGCATATTAGTGTGTATTGGGCCCATGCTTGTCTTTGTTTAGTGTGGTTCATGAATAGTTTAATGAGTAACTAATGAGGTATATGAAAAGATGTTGAAATGTGATATGTCTACATATGTTGGATTATGAAATGTAAAGGTATGTTGTTAGCTTTGCATATATGATGTTACATGTATAATATGGATTGACAATTTACATTGCATTGCACTAAAGCATAACATTAGCATGAATTATCTTACTAAGCCTTTGGCTTAGCGCGATAGTGTTTAATTGCGCAGGTGATAGAGTTGATAGAGTTGAACCCGAGAGCTCTTCGAGACCGAGTGAGAGTAGACGTTGAAGAGTTGATTTTGGGAACTTAAAGATCAGAGCAGACTTGCCAATCATGTATACTTCTTTATATTTTGTAAAGTATTGTTTATAATGTAAATATATGTATAATTGTAAATATGGATTTAAATGTTTTCATATATGTAAATCTATTTTACAAATTCCGCTGCGTATTAACTAAATGTATATATATATATTTATTTTGTTTTGTATTACAAGCTAATTACTTATTTTCTAAAATGCATAAGGAGAAAGGTGATGGTATCGTTTAAAATGTTTTGAATGTTAAGAAAATCCGTAGCATCCCTATGTTTAGTGCATGTATACTACATTGTGGTGGTTGTAGTGTGCATGTATTGAATGTGGGGGTGTTACAATTGTTTTGGTATCAGAGCCTAGGTTTGAGATTCTCAACCTAGGTAAAATGTAATAAAAAGAATACTTTTACTTAAAAAGTGAATTTTTGAATAACATACATGTTTGGGATTGGCAGTCTCTGATCTTTAATAAGATGTATTCTGCTGTGTTTGCAGACATAGGTTGTGATGGACTCTCACTTACGTCAGTCTGTTGAGGGTAGTGAGGAAAGTGTAGCTCCGGAGGATAGAGCTAGAGTTGATAGTGCTGAGGAGGCACCTGCTTCGGTGTCGGGGAGACCGGTTGGTGAGGAGGTTCCGCCAGCTTGGCTTAGGCATGTGGTAGAGGCTTTGAGGCAAGCACCTGTGCAACCACCACCACCACCCCCTCAGCCTGTGGTATCAGTGAGGCACTATGATAAACTAAGGAAGTATGGAGCAGAGGATTTCCTTGGTATAGTTGATCCAGCTGTAGCGGAGCAATGGCTTGATAAAGTACATAGGATCTTTATTCAGTTGCAAGCCACCCCGGAGGAAAAGTTTGACTATGCAAGATCTTTGCTACAGAAGGATGCATACGACTGGTGGAAGACAGTGCCCCATTCTATGGATGATCCACCAACCTTGTCCTATGCTGATTTCTTGAGAGAGTTTGAATTGAAGTATACTCCTAGGGAGTACAAAGACATGAAGAAAATGGAGTTCTTGAGCTTGAAGCAAGACAGCAGGACTGTAACTGAATATGAGGTTGAGTTTATTAGATTGAGCCATTATGCTGGGGGCATTATAGCTGATGAGATAGATAGATGCAGGAGATTTGAGGAGGGATTGAGGCCCTCTATCATGTGCTTAGTGGCTGGATCTCGATATCACGATTTCTCCCAGCTAGTGGCAGCAGCTCGAAGTGTAGAGCGAGCTCAAGTTATTGCAGCTGCTTCAGAGGAAGAGGTTAGGGTTAGGAGTCCCCAGTTTGAGGCAGGGTCTTCTTCGGCTAAGAGAGGTAAAGGAAGCTTTGTTCCTAGAGTCAGTAGGAGTCAGAGGTCAGCTGGTAGGTCAGTGCAGTTACAGAGGCAGAGATTTAGACCTGCAGCCTCAGTGCCGAGTGCTCCGACCCCAATGACTCAGAGATCCACTCCACCCGTCTGCATTCATTGTGGTAGGCCACATGGTGGTCCTTGTTGGAAGATTGGTGTAGCAGGGGTTTGTTTCAGATGTGGATCGAGTGATATCAAAGGTATTAGTGAAGGGGAGGAGATGAGGTTGGTGAGTGGGCTAAAAAGATTGAAAAGAGCAATAGGATGGGGATTGAGTGATATCAAAGGTATTAGCCCTTCAATGTGCATGCATAGAATCACCTTAGAAGAGGGAGCTAAACCTGTGAGGGAGACCCAAAGGCGCCTTAACCCAAATATGAGTGAAGTGGTTAAGAAGGAAGTGCTCAAATTGCTTGATGAAGGGGTGATATATCCAATAGCTAATAGTGAGTGGGTGAGCCCAGTGCATGCAGTGCCTAAGAAATCTGGAATCACTGTAGTGAAAAATGAAAATAATGAATTGGTTCCTACTAGGACTACTACTGGGTGGAGAATGTGTATCGATTATAGGAAGTTGAACAATGCCACAAAGAAAGACCATTTCCCTCTTCCTTTTATTGATAAGATGTTGGATAAACTTTCTGGACACTCACATCATTGCATTTTGGATGGACTTTCAAGTTATTATCAGGTGCCGATATCACCAGAGGATCAATCCAAGACTACTTTTACTTGCCCTTTCGGGACTTATGCATTTCGGCGTATGCCATTTGGCTTGTTCAATGCGCCTGCGACTTTTCAGAGTTGCATGATGTCTGTCTTCATAGACATGATAGATGATTTTATTGAGGTATTTATGGATGACTTTTCTATTTTTGGTTGTTCTTTTGATAATTGCCTCAATAAACTTGTTCTTGTGCTTGAGAGATGCATTGAATGTAACCTTACCTTGAGTTGGGAAAAGAGTCATTTCATGGTTACTCAGGGCATTTTATTAGGTCATGTTGTGTCAAGTAAAGGGATTGAGGTGGATAAGGCTAAGGTAGAATTGATTGCTAAATTACCCTTACCTACCTCTGTTAAGGGAATAAGAAGTTTTCTAGAGCATGCAGGTTTTTACCGGAGGTTTATTAATGATTTTTCCAAAATAAGCCAACCATTGTGCCATTTGTTAGGAAAAGATGTTCCATTTGAGTTCACTGCACAATGCATGCAAGCCTTTAATTCCCTTAAGGAAAAACTGACTAGTGCACCGGTAATAGTAGCTCCTGTTTGGTCTTTACCTTTTGAAATCATGTGTGATGCCTCTAATCATGCAGTAGGAGCTGTTCTTGGGCAAAGGGTTGATAAATTTTTGAGAGTAATATATTATGCTAGCTTGACCCTGAATAGTGCACAAATGAATTACACAACAACTAAAAAGGAAATGTTAGCTGTTGTTTTTGCTTTAGATAAGTTTAGAGCATATTTAATTGGGTAAAAAATTATTGTGCATTCTGATCATGCAGCTCTAAAATATCTTTCAACAAAACAACATGCTAAACCGCGCTTAATTAGATGGGTGTTATTACTGCAAGAATTTGATTTTCAAATCAAGGATACTAAGGGAAGTGAGAATGTTGTAGCTGATCATTTATCTAGATTACCCTTCTTTGATGAAAATCTTGCATCTGATAGCATTCATAAAAATTTAGAAGCATTTCCTGATGAGCAGCTGTTTGTGGTAATTAATGCACCTTGGTTTGCAGATATTGCTAACTATCTTGCTTGTGGTATATTGCGTTCTAACATGTCATTTCAGGAAAAGAAAGGGTTTTTGCATGTGAGTAAATTTTATTTTTGAGATGAACCTTACCTATTCCGGATTTGCAAAGATGAGATAGTTCGCAGGTGTGTATCTAAGGAAGAACAACTGAGTGTTCTTAAATTTTGTCATGACCTTCACTATGGTGGTCATTTTGGAGGGAGGAAGACTGCAGAAAAGGTGCTTCAAAGTGGTTTTTACTGGCCTACTATATTCAAAGATGCTCAAGAGTATTGTAAGCATTGTGACCGCTGTCAAAGAGTGGGTAACATTGGGAGGAGGAATGAAATGCCCCTTCAATCGTATATTGTTGTTGAACTGTTTGATGTGTGGGGAATAGACTTTATGGGTCCTTTTCCCAAGTCTTTTGGTTATGAATATATTTTAGTTGCTGTTGATTATGTTTCAAAATGGGTGGAGGCAATCCCCACTTTTACTAATGATGCTAATGTGGTTGTTAAATTTGTGAAGGAAAACATTCTTAGCAGATTTGGCACACCAAGAGTGATAGTCAGTGATGGGGGAATTCATTTTTGCAACAAACGTTTTGAGAAGTTAATGGACAAATCTGGTGTGAAACACAAGGTGGCGACCCCATACCATCCACAGACTTCTAGACAAGTTGAAACATCTAACAAGCAAATAAAAGGAATTCTGGAGAAAACAGTCAACTTATCAAGGAAGGATTGGGCGAGTAGATTGCATGATGCATTATGGGCATATCAGACTGCTTTCAAGACTCCTTTGGGTATGAGTCCATATCGATTGGTTTTTGGTAAGGCTTGTCATTTACCAGTGGAGTTGGAGCACAAAGTGTATTGGACAATCAAGACTCTGAATTTAGACTTGGACAAGGCAAAGAGAGAGCGTTTTCTGCAAATTTCAGAGTTAGATGAGCTGAGGAATGAGGCATATGAGAGTTTGAGGATTTATAAGGATCGCACTAAAGCACTTCATGACAGAATTATAGTGCGAAAGACAGTGAGCCCATGTATGAAAGTTTTTGCTTTTTAATTATCGTCTCCGTCTGTTTCCAGGAAAACTCAAGTCTCGATGGAGTGGTCCTTTCGAGATAACTCAGGTATATCCTTCCGGTGCCATTGAATTGCTTAACTCTTGAACAAATGTGACTTTTAAAGTAAATGGATAGAGAGTTAAGCCATATAACGAAGGGTTCCAAGAAGTAAGGATCATCGATAGCACTTTGATCTACGATCCTTAAGTCTTGCAGTAATGTCCAGCTATATGACATTAAAGAAGCGCTATATGGGAGGCAACCAATCGGTTTGCATTTCTTTTCATAGTTGTAATTTTATATTCAATAATTTTGATTTTATGTTTGGTTTAAATAAATGGAATGGGTGCTTTGATCGATTTTTATTTTTCTAATGTGTTTCAGGGTCAATCAAAGAAGAGGATTGCATTTCTTTAAGATTTCGTGACACAAAAAAATAAAAATAAAAATAATAAAAAAAGAGTCAAAATGGCAGTGAAGAACATGGCCACTTGACAAGGCCAAGCCACTGGCCATGTCAAGCCAACCCCAAAAGTCACCAATTCCCACAGACCCTGACACGGCCAACAAGCTTGGCCGTGTCCCATGTGACACGGCCAAGCTTCACCAAAAGTTCCTTTTCTTTGTTTTTTTGCAACTTTGTTCACAGTGTCTAACACACTCAAGGGACACGGCCAAGTCACTGGCCGTGTCCCTCCTAACACATCAGACACTACCAAGCTCACCCAAGCTTGGTCGTGTCCCTCCAATTTTACACTTTAAAAACACTTTTTTGCACCTTTTGTTCATTCCAATCCCTAATTTTGTTTTTACTTCCTTTCACTCCCTCGAATCCTCTCTCACAAAACCTCCATTGTTGTTCCTTCAAAGCTTCTAAACTCCCATCAATTCTCAATTTCCTTCACTTAAACTGAAATTAATCCGTTCAATCTTCTTCTTCTCTCATAAAAAATCAATTTAATCGGTTTAAGTTTCAAATTTTTTCAGATCTTTCAATATGTCGAGAACGAAGGTGGTGTCCCACCATAAGAGGAAGCGACTTCCAACTGCAGCTGCATCTTCATCTTCATCTTCTTCATCTTTGAAGAGAGCTACCCTTTTGGCGAGGGGTTTCTTTCCGACAAGGTATGTCAGCGATGAATCCCTTAATGCTCTTCATATTAGGGATAATTTTTATAGTTATGTTCAAAATCTTGGGTGGGAGAACCTAGTCTCCTTTCGACCTTTGCAATTTCAAGAGCTCACTTTGGAATTTTTAACATCTCTTAAGGTTGAAAGAGATGAACAAAAAATTTGCTCTAAGTTGAATTTTAAATTGCTTGGGAAATCATTTATGGTTACTATTGAGCAATTGAATGTTATATTTGGTTTCCATCAACACGGTGAAAGGTCTGTACCTAAGGATTTTAAACAACAATTTGCTTGGGGAGCATTAGGCTCGAGAACTTATGTGGCCAAATCGGCCAAAGCAACTAAATTGAGTAATCCCGCTTTGAGGTATTTGCATCACTTTATGTCCTGTGGATTCTTTGCTCGGAAGGAAAGCCCTGGTGTAGTGGAACTTAGTGAGCTCTTTTTCTTAGATTGTGCTTGTAATGCAATACCCATCAGTACCGACTATTGGTTGGCCAATGTTTTTGATAGTGTGGCAAACAAAACGAAGGGGGCTATTTGTATTGGAGGATTGGTTACTACATTGGCAACAGCCCTTCTTGATGATTTTGACCCGAGTACCTGTCGAATGACTAAAATTACGGGTAATGATTCATTGGATTTGGCCACACTAGAGAAGATGCATATGGTGGTGCACAGGGGAGGGGCTTATATGATGGCTTCATTTGAGCCAGAAGTACCGGGGGGCAGACAAAAGAGAACACGAGTCCAGGAGGAGTCCGACTCAAATTCTCTTGATTTGGAAGAAGACGCTTTGGCTCCGGATAACCAGGAGATACTTAATAGGATAGAGGCACTGGAGAGCAAGGTAGATCATAACCATGCTGCGGTCTTGCTACAGTTAGACCAAATCAATAGCAACCTTGCTAAGATTCTGAGTCTTCATCCTTCGGCTGCTTCATCATCACATCCTCCTTCACCGTAGATCTTTTGAGAGAGTTCCTTCATTTCTTGTGTTTAGTTATAGCGTATTTGTGTTGTTATTTTTCATTTTTGTTTTTAATGCTAACATTTTATATTTTGGATATTTTATTTTTATATATTGTATTTTGTTTTTGAACATTTGCTATTTGTGATGGAAAGGTAGGGTTTGCCTCACAGAGGAACGATGGAAAACAGGTTGTACCTTCACTCTTTTTCTTTATTATCCTTGTTTCCATTAAGGACAATGTAATTTATAAGTGTGGGGTAATCTTTAAGCTTTCCTTTAATTCTTGTTTTGTTTGTCGTTGTGTGCGTTGTGCATGGCATAATTGTTGAAAACTTATTGACTTTTCTGTGATTCTAGCATTATATTTGAGACTTTAGTATTAGCATAGAGATTAGCATTTGAATTCATTAAGGATCAATTTTCACATTCTGCAATTCATGACATATAAATCTTTGAGAACCCACCTTTGTGAGTTTTGAGCCTCATAGATTGAATATTATTGTCAATTGATTTTCTTTTCTTAAGTGTGCACCTTCATTATTTTGCATCTCTAGAGCTTGCTTTTGCATACTAAACTCACATTATGATTTAATCTCAAGTTTAAAAATGATGAAGGCAAATTAGGTTATCCCTTTAGCTTAAAAAGACCTCCCTTAATTATGAATCCCTTAGTGAGCCAAGTTGAGCCTTTGACTTTTTCTTGATTGATCAACACAATTCACAAATCAACATTTTCCTATTATCATCATACCTGCATTAAGGAATGGAGTTTCTTATGATATGACAATAGGGTGGTTTAATTCATAAGTGTGGGGTAAGCAATTAAAAAAAAATAGTATTGCTTTAGTAAGAGTTGGGACTGAAATGCATACTTTGAATATTGTATTTGACTAAGAGTCGATTATTCTTTTCCTCTACATTTTAAGTTAGATGTTCCATGTAATTTTATATTTTGTATATATATGTATATAAAGAAAAAAAAATATAAAAGAAAATAAAAGAGAAGATATATATATATATACAAAATTCATATATTTTCTAGCATTAGTCATCAAAGAGGAATGTCGACTCATGTACTTTTCTTTAAGTATGCAAGTTTGTGAGATTATCAAGGGTTGGTGAATATGCCATTTGAGGGAGCTATGAGTTTCTGAGCAAGAGTATTGTCTAATTTAGATACTCCATTTCTTGATGTTCTAGCTTAAATGTCTTTTCTCACACCTTCACCTTAGCCCCATTACATCCAAATAAAAGACCTTCGGATTATTTCTTGAGAAAATCAGTGAGAGAGATTGGATAATTAAGCAAGTTTATGGCAGTATACAGTCATGAGTGGTTTGAGTGAATTAACCTTTGAGATCGAGTGAAACACTTAGATGAGAGATGAGATTTGTATGTCTGGATTAAAGAATGAGTTAAAAAAATCTTGATTGAAGTAAATTGCAATTGTTTATTGCTGAGTCTTAAAGTATTTCATCTTAAATACTGGAATTATAGTTAAGGTTGTTTGAGTTTTTAATTTATGCCATGTGAATTTGCTTGAGGACAAGCAAAGTTCTAAGCGTGGGATAGTTGTTTTATTAGTTTTTGTCATAGAATTGTGTCTTATTTACTATGATAATTATTGTTTTCTTTAGGTATTTTGGTAGTCTTAATATGTTTATTTAGTGTTTTCATCAATTTTGGTAGTTTTAATTTATTTCAGTGTTTATGTCATTTTTGTTCTAGTTTTTAGTGTGGTGTTTATGTGTTGTTGGTTAATGTTTATTTGATTATTGTTTAAAGTTTGTTTAAGTGTTTGTTTTAGGTTAATATGCAAATTGTTTCCTTGGAAGAAAGAATAGCATGAAGCAGAGGGCAAAACCAAAGAACCAAGAGAGAAGGAAAATTTGGGCAGTAACTGACACACTCAGATGACATGGCCAAGTCACTGGCCGTGTCACATGACACGGCCAGGAGCTTGGCCGTGTCCCACACTTAGCCAAGGAAGAAACCAAAGAAAGAAGAACAAAGAACAAAGAGGTCAGTACGTGATACACCCAGGGGACACGGCTAAGCCACTGGCCGTGTCCCTCCAAATGCATCAAACACGGCCAAGCTCACCCAAGCTTGGCCGTGTCACACTCAACTCCAAAGAAGAAAAGATGAAAATCACACAGAAGCGGACACATTCAGTAGACACGGCCAAGCCACTGGCCGTGTCACATGACACGGCCGGGAGCTTGGCCGTGTCACTTCATGGACTAAAGGAAGAAAGAAAACGTGGATTTTTGAAGCGAGGTTTCGTATAAATAATAGAATTAGGGTTTTATTTCAAGAGTTAGATTTTTGATCAGCCGTCAAAACTGAAACTTAGGGTTTCCATTTTGTTTTCCTTTGGATTTTTTATTACACTTTGATGCAAACATTCTAGATTAAATTTGTTTTTGCCATTGCAACATTCTTCTAGCAAAGATCTGATCAAGAGATTCTTCAGAAGCTAAAGGGAGTTTGTAATTTGGTTTTGTTCTCAAACTTTATCTCTTAAATTTCTTGGGAATTGTATTCATGAATTCTATTATGTCTAAACTGATTTCTTTGAATTTTAATGAGATGAATATGTTTGATAGCATCATTATGTACTAATTTGATCTAGTCTAGGGTTTGTATGGATCTACTATGATTGTATGAATTGGTTATTGCTCTTAACTGAATTATTTCTTTAGCCTTGATTGAATGGATTACTGTTAATATATAATTGATTGGCCACCAATTATGTGTTTGAGGTATTAGATGAAGGATTGAGAGATGAAGTCTAATCCTGGAACAATTCAATTAGGGACTTAGGTGAATTAGAAATATAACCTAAGAAAAGGATTATTTCAATTGTAACAAGATTATGTGAAAGAGGTTTGAATGCGAGAGCTTATTTCCTTGATTCGATTAATTAAGTTGCTTGAGATCTAATCTTTGAAATTAAATTGGTTGAGAGGAATAACCGTTCATACGTATAAGTTAGTAGAGAAGTGCAAACCCTAGACCTTTCTATTAAGTGAATTAATATATCAGCTCAGTTACTTTTATTGTTTTAAACTCCAATTGATCTGTTTTCATTAGTTGTTAGCAATTTAAATTTATTATAATTTGTTATTTGCAACCTGATAATCAATTAGCTTATCTAGCTTCCTTGTGAGAAGACCTTGGGGCGATCACCTCTGCTACAACTACCTCGTATACTTGCGAGTGACGCTTTGTAGTAGTACTTAATTTGAGCGCAACAAGATCCCAACTCTTTTGTGTTCCATCATCTAAGGTATTGAACCAATTTTGGACAACAGGAACCAATTTTGGCATAAAGTACCTTAAGGTTTGAGCCTTAGTAGCTCGGGCAGACTGCATGGCAGTGATGTACTGCTTCACATGAAGATAAGGATTTTTGGTGCCATTGTACTTAGCAAAGGAAGGCATCTTGAATTTATAAGGGACCTCTTCATCTTGTTCAAATAGTTTTTCGATCTCAGACATCTCTTCGATTTTTAGCTTCTTCTCAAATTTCTTTTCTAAATCAACAATCATCTTTTCATCATCGAATGTCTCAGTCTTTTCGATAGTTGCTTTCTCACCAACCTTTGGTTCTTTCTTCTTCTCTTGAACATCTTGGTAGTATTGAGCCCAATCATCATCATCATCAATGATCAACTTTTCATCATCAAAAACCACTTCACTAACTTTGGTCTTCCCTTTGTCCTTTGGTTTCTTAGTGCTAGCAGATGCCTCGGCATAGTTCTCTAAGATTGCAGTCAACTGGTTCTTCATGGTCTCAGCTAGGGCCTCTTTGATTTCTTCCATCTTGGCATTGAGGGCCTCATCCACCATCCTTTGAATTTGTTTGGGCTCCATTGTTTTAGGTGAGCAAGTGATTGAGTCGTTGCTAGATACTTCGTCTCCGGCGTAGGTCGGATTGTTGTAAGCTTTTGAACTGTCGTAATCCAGGGCTGTGAGCCAGAGAGGATCAATTATATGAGATGCAAATGTATGCATGTATGCTTGTATGCACGAACAATTAACAAACAAGGATAATTAGGACGCTCCTTCCAACCTTATAACATCCATACATGAATGGCGAGTCTCTTTTCCTAGGTATATGGTTAACAAAACATGGGGCATCTTGCTTTCGAATAATTCCCTCGGACGTTTCAACCAATAGTTATATTTTCGAAAATGGAAGTCCATTCATAGTAATTCCCATTAATTAGGTTTTAATCCATTCAACCAACTATAGTAGCTTTTATGCTATATTGGATTAAAACAAAATTAAGAGGTTTATTATAAATAGATTTCTCACTTGAAAAAGGTAACTAATGATTCATGCCAAAAATAAGCCCATGGTTAATTTATTCTTAGTGTAAACTAGGCCCACATTTGATTTTTGGTATTTCATAAATGACCTAAATATTTTTGCAAGCTCTTTGTAAGAAAAGGTTGGGTGAAAATAGTTTTGTTTCTAAGCCCGTTGTAAAAGATTTTAGAAAAATGAATTTTGGACTTAGTATTTGGGCCATGGGCCAAAGAATTTTTGATTTATTTTAAGAAAAGTCTTATGTCCAAAGACCATCTTGAAAAATTTTGAAAATAGCTTTCGTCTTTTGGACTTTAAAGAAAAATTTATTTTGAGCTTACAATATACTTAGGTCATATTAGAAAAACAACAAACTAAATAAGCCATGATTTAAGCTAAGACAAATTAACCATAGTCAAACAACATGCATTTGGGGTAAAACCTAAGTAAAGTAACTAGGCCAATTACATGAGATTTAGTCTTTGGGTAAAAAGGCTTAGGTTCCCATAGCAAGTATATACCAATGGTATGAGGCTATGAGTGGTTATGCCATGCTTGATCTCCATACCTTGAGTGAAAGTATGGTATCCCTTACATAACATAACACGGGCGTCCTTACTCACACACACGATGCAATCTAAGATGATACAATGGAAAATATCATTATAAGAAAGAATAGAATAATATAAAGACCAACGGAATCAACTTCTCTTGTCCCCAGTGGGGTTGCCACTATGAGCGGGGATTTTCGCACCCACTCTTGGTGGAATGGTTCTTGCTACTTCGGCACTGTTTAGGCTCAGGGACTTAGAGAACACGGACCTAAGTCTGGAGAAAATGGAGTCGCCACTCGAACGGGCAGAGAAAAAGAAAGGGGTGGATGACTCGATTCCTAAGGAATCCCCAACCCCCTAATGGGTTCGGAAAGTTGGGTACGTGTTGGGAAGGTAAGAAATGGCCCAGCACCCCACAACGCCCGGTTCATTGGAACCAGCCTCCTTTACAGGTCTTAATATTATAAAATTCTTAAATATAATAACATTATCCATATTACACACAATAATTAAAAGAAAGTATCAATATATTAAGATCAAAGCAAGGTCTAAGCAAAACAAATAAATGGACACCCATCCGAAGATTGAAACATGTCCTTACATCACATGCCTAAATAGGACACCTACTGAAAGGTAGAAACATGCCCTTTACATTGGTTCTAAAATAGAAAAGCAAATTAAATTACATGATATTTAACTAATGAGGTACCCACCAAGTGGAAACATACCTCTTACAACATTTGGAAATCTAAATAAATTGATAAAAGTAAATAACCATTCATAATAAATAAATTATTCATCAAAGGTACCAAATATCAATAAAAAGTAAGCATCCATCCTTGATAAATAAAATAAACCAAGCATTGAATTTAAATAAATTAAAGCATAAGAAATAAAACAAAGCATGATCAAATATGGAATTGAATAAGGTAAATAAAAATCCAAATTATAGCTACTGTTTCCATTTAAGGTTCTTTATCTCATGTATTAAGGTTTTGGAATTTATAAAATTAGGCTACTATGACTTTTTATATGGAATTAAAATAGATTGAGGTTTTATGTTTTAAAAGGTTTTGTAAGACTCTTTGATTAAACAAATTAAGGTTTGAATGGTGAAATCATGAAACTAGGGTTTTAGACACTTTAAAATACTTTTGATTCATGGTTTTAAATGGTGATTTCAAGCTTACTATGTAAATTTAAAATATTTATGTTTTTAAGGTTTTTAATGTTTTAAAGGATTAAGGTTTAGAAAAAGTTAGCATTTAAGGTTTTAAAGGAGTTAGAGTTTACTATTTTAGGTTTAGAAGTTGAATTTGGGTTTAGTGTTTTAGAATTTAGGGTTTCGGTGATGCATGATTTTTAGGATTTGGAAAGAGCAATTGAAGATTTTATAGAATTTTATGAAAATAAACCAACGATTTAAAGTTTATAAAGCAAAAAAAGATATTTTTAAAGCTTTTGGGAAAGTAACAAAGCACAATTTTGAGTTTTGAAAATGTGGAAAAAAAATTTTGGTTTTGGAGTTTGAAGAAATAAATCTAATAACTTTAAACTTTTAGAAAATAAAGCCACGATTTAAGATTTTCAAACCTTACAAAAGATGAATTGAGGTTATAAAGTTTTTAATCTAAAAGAAACCAAAGGATGATTAAGCAACTGTGAAAACAAAAAATAAAACGAATTAAGAATTCAAACCTTATTTTGTAAGTTACACCAAAATTGCTTCTTGGATGAACAAGTCAAAGGCAGTTGATACCTTTGATCAATTGCTGAATTGATTTTTGGCTCCTCAAAAAATCAGCTTGGTTCCACTACTTTCCTTCACAGATTCAGTTTCAAATTTTTCTAATTTCCTCCTTAATTTCTGAATACTTTTCCTCCTTTTGTGTTGTTATTTATAGAGGTTTTTTTTATGGCTTTTTCCTAGTTATTCACGGCTTTCAATATTTAATAAGAAAAGGAAACCGAAACCTAATTGTATTAGGTTTCGGAAAATTTGAATCGAAAAAATTGCGTTGGCGAAAAAATCTGCTGCAGGAAAAATTGCGCTGGCAAAAAAAATCTGCCGCAGCTGACTGCGCCAGCTGCGGGTGAGGTGCGCCTATGGGCGGGCGAAGGCCATTTCGCCTGTAGAAAAATTCTGCGGGCGAAATGGCGCCCACAGGAAAATTTTGCGGGCAAAATGGCTTGGGCCATTTCGTCCGCAGGAAAATCCTGTTGGCGAAATGGCCCCAGGCCATTTCTGGCAGCCCGACTTTTTTTTTTCTTTTCTCTTTTTTTTCTATTTTTGAATTGTTTTTTTATTATTTTTGAATTTTTATTATTTTATTAATAAAAATTAGATAATAAAGCAAAAATTATTTAATTAAGATAACAAAAATTATTTTGGATCAATTAAAATATATTAGACAACACAAAAATTATTTTGGACTAAATAAAATATATTGGACTGGACTGGGTCAAAAATTAAGGGTCTACAATATGATGGTTCCATACCAATTAATTGTTGAATTTCTTCAAACGTCAGAATATCATTGGTAAGAGGAAGTGGAAGACCATCATACCGAATGCCGATCATAGCAGCAAAGTCGACCGGACCTATTGTCATCACTCCAATGGGCAAGTGAAAAGTATGAGTTGTGTCCAACCATCGTTCTGCAAGTGCATGGAATATGCTCCGATCTATCAGATACTCCTCGGATGGTAATTATAAGATGAAGCTCTCATAGAAACAATCTCGGATAATCTGCCTTACCCAAGAAGGCACTACATTATACCATTATCGGGCTTTGTAGATACTCCCTCCGACCCGAATAACGCAACAATCATGCTAACACGGAGCCAGGTAAGTTAACACGAAGTAAGTATATCATTATTCTATCTACTTAAATTCTTAAATTAATATATTCTTCCTAAATTTTCTAAAATATGAAAAATAAACAAAAAAATAAAAGGAAAAAATAAAAAAAGAAGAAAAAACAAAGAAAACAAATAAATATATCGAAAAAATAGAAAAAAGGAAGGAAATAAAAAAAAGAAAAGAAAAAGAAGAAAAAACACACAAGAAAAATAATAATTTGCAGTTAAAATAAATAAATACCTTGCTATTTTGATTTGAACTACGATGAAGCGCATCCCGGCTAGTAAACCTATATTTCCATCTTCATGTCGTCGAGTAAATTCCAATAACTCAACATTAGAATGAGTTCCTGATCTTGAAGCATGCATTTTTTTCAAAAACTGTATGCTAAATTTGAAAGAATTATAGCTATGAATGAATGAAATTAACAAGTTTTCTGTGAATGAAACAAAGAAATCGTTTGTTTATATCGAGGAACGGCAAAGGAAAAAACAAAATTCAAAAAGTAAATTTCACTATTTACAAATAGTAGGTTACTATTTACATATAGTATGATACTATTTATAAATAGTATGTTACTATTTATAAATAGTAAATAGTGCATTAACAGTGATTACACAGTAAATAAATAGGAAACTCAATTATTCAATTTAATCATTCAAATACTTGCATGTATATAAATATTTTTACACTTTTAAAATATTTTTACATGCTGGGGGCAAGGAGAAGATATGTGCATAAAAAATCAGCTAAATTTTTTGCAAATTCCTTTACTATACTACTGACTATAATTGTTTTTGCAGACAATTAATTCTCTCTTAGCACGGGTCCAGAACCAAAATTATCCTTAGGTCCAGAACCTAAAATCTCTCTTAATTCCATAACTTAGCTTGGGTCCAGAACCCAAATTATCCTTAGGTCCCGAACGTAAAATCTCATTTAAGTCCATAACTTAGCTCGGGTCCAAAACCCAAAATTACCCTTAGTCCAGAACCTAAAATCTCTCTTAAGTCTAGAACTTAGCTCGGGTTCAGAACCCAAATTATCCTCATGTCCAGAACCTCAAATCTCTTTTAAGTCCAGAACTGAGCTCGGGTTTAGAATCTAAAAGGTCCAGAACCTAAAATTATCCTTGAGTCCAGAACTCAAATCGGGTCTAGAACCCAAAATCTCAACCATCTCAGAAAAATTAAGTCTTATTGCTTTTCACTCTCTTTTACTAAAGTCTAAGATCGTTCAAGTAGGGGGCAAACTGTAAACCCTTAATTTTTGACCCAGTCCGGTCCGTTATTTTTTTATATAGTCCAAAATAATTTTTGTGGTATTTTAATTAAATAATATTTATTTTAGTATTTATTATTTATAATAAAAATAAAATGGTGAAGTTAATAAAAAATAAAAAAATAAAAAATAAAAAAAAATGGCAACGGAAAAATCGGCGACAAAAATTTCATCGCCAAAAATGGAATTGGCCAAGGCCAATTTGTCCGCAG
This sequence comes from Garcia nutans, assembly GCA_947685225.1. NCBI lineage: Eukaryota > Viridiplantae > Streptophyta > Magnoliopsida > Malpighiales > Euphorbiaceae > Garcia > Garcia nutans. The sequence continues at coordinate 32,644,737 of CANTUV010000005.1, read as the reverse complement.
GAAATTCCTATGGGCAAAATAGCCTTGGGCCATTTCACCACAGGAAAATTTGCTCGCAGTCCTCGCCAACGCTCGTAATTTTCGCCAGCAAAATTTTCCAACATAATTTTTTTCCGAAACTAAGTTCCATTTGCTTTCGGTTTCTTCTCTTAATTAATTTCAGTTTCTTTAAACAATTAGAATTAGTCTTATAATTTTTCCTATAAATAATACTTTAAAACTAAGAATTAGGGGAGCGACTTTGGACTTTGATTAAAAAGAAAAATTGGTGATCGAGAATTGGACTATTAAACTTGGATTATAGAAAACCTAGCCAGAAAAGATTAGCAATAAGCAAGCAACCAATAATTCAATAAAGGTAGCCACACTGCCTTTGTTTTTGTTCACCCAAAAGTTAATTTTGGTGGAACCAACTGCGCAGGTTTGATCTTTAATCATAGATTATATATTTACATAGCTTTGTTTTTTTGATTAATAAAAACATGCACACAGTACTTTGATCCGTAAATATATAATAATTTGATCTTCATTTCAATAACTTAAATTGTCCCTTCTGTTTCCAAAAACCCTAAGAACCCTAAATTATTTCTTTTGTTCCACAAAAACCTCAAAAACCCTAATTTATTTCTTCTGTCCCTAAAAATCCTAATTCATTTCTTTTGTTTTCAAGAACCTTAAAGACATTAAATCTTTTCTTCTATTTCCAAAAAATTTAAAAAACCCTAACCTACTTTACAGTTTCTAAAAATCATAATTATTTTATAAGACTCTAAACTGTTTTCTTAAATCCTAAAACCAAATATGTTTTCTAAAATACAAAAAACCCTAATTTTCTCAAAACTAAATTCAGTAACCAAGAGTTATAAACCTAATATCTCAAGATTCCAAAACCCTAATTTCATAATGTTATCCCTAAACCCTAATTTGATTCATGAAACCCTAATCCACTCTAATTTTCCAAAACCTTTACAGTAGGTTAAACAAATAACAATAATAATACTAAAATCCCCAAAACCCTAAATGTTAATTAAAGAACTTTAAATAGAAACAGTAAACCCTAATTTGTATCTTTACTTACTTTATTTAATTTTAGATTTGATTATGTAGTTTATTATATGCTTTGATAGTTGATTTATTTAATTTCAATGCTTAATTTATTTAATTTACCATGGATGAATATTTTCTTTATTATTATGATTATTATTTGTTTGTTTTAGTATTAAAATTGTAAGAGGTATATTTCCACTTTGTGGGTACCTCATTAGCTAAGTATTATGTAATTTAAATAGCTTTTATATTTTGGACCAATGTAAGGGACATGTTTCCACTTTTCAGTGGGTGTCTCATTTAGTTTAGACATGAATGATGTAAGGACATGTTTCCATCCTCGGATGGGTGTCCATTTATTTGCTTTGTTTGGACATTGCTTTGATTTTAATATAATGCTTTATTTCAATTGTTGCATGTACTATGGATAATATTGTTATACTTAAGAATTTTATAATATTAAGATTTGCAAAGGAGGCCAGTTCCAATGAATCAGGCGTTGTGGGCGTGCTGAGCCATTTCTCACCTTCCCCACACGTACCCAATTTTTCGAACCCATTAGGGGGTTGGGGATTCCTTAGAAATTGAGTCATCCACCCCTTTCTTTTTCCCGGCCCGTCTAAGTGGCGACTCAATTTTCTCCAAACTTAGGTCCGTGTTCTCTAAGGCCTCAAGCCTAAACAGTGCAGAAGTCACAAGAACCATTCCACTAGGAGTGGGGGGGAAAATCCCCGCTCATAGGGATGCATGTTCTGTCTCTGCTTGCTCGGCCAATTCTTGCTTGTTTCTTCTGATGGCGACATCGATCCATGAGTATTGGATATCATGGACCAAATGGAAGGAGGCTTTCGAGTTTTTAATTTAGGCCTTCTTTTTTATTGCTCTAATTTTTTTCTAGTCCGCCCTTGCGAGTTTTCAAAAATAGCGAGTTGTCCTAATTTTTACCTAAGCCGCCCTTGTGGGTTTTCAACTTAGTGGATCCCTCTTTTTTTATGTTGGTTCTAATTTTTGCCTGGACTGCCCTTGCAGATTTTCAAAACTGGCGAACCGTCCTAATTTTTACTTAGGCTACCCTTGCAAATTTTTAATTTAACAGTCTCTTTTTTTTAAAAAAATTATTTTCTTATGCTTACAGATTTGGCTTCATAAGTGTTTCTGCTTGCTCGACACTCTATCCATGGATTTTGCCAAATATCTGCCGCAACATCACTCTGCTAGGAAACTACTCCATCCTACTTCTTCATATGTTGACTGTGTTGACTGGATCTACTCAAGCACTGCGGTTAAAATCCATTATTTAGTACCTTGGTGGATGATTTCTCGTATCACTATTCAGATGTATTTGATGTATGTTCCTCTTGCTGCCCTTTGTTGAGGTACTTGCTATGATCCTCATCGGCTTGATCGTCAGTATGGAGCCGAGCCTCGAGGTTCTAAGTTTACTCCTGACTTGGATACAATGCTTTTAACCTCCTCTCTTCTAATAAAGCTAACTGTGTGTATCTACTCACTACCCACTCTATCTTAAGCAGTTCAGCATCCAAGACCACTCTTAATGACTTGATCTCTATCTCAATTGGCAACACTACTTTCATCCCATAAACCAAGAAGAACAGTGTCATTCCAGTCGGCTTTCACACACTTGTTCTATATCCCCACAAAGTAAAAGGAAACATCCCCAACCAATCCCTGCTTGTCTTAGTCATCTTGGACATGATATGCTTAATTGTCTTGTTTGTTGCTTCTACTGCACTATTAGCCTTTGGCCTATAAGGGGAGGATCAGTGATGATGGATTTGGTACTTCGAGAATAAATCCCTAATTGCTCCTTAAAACTGTACCCCCATTGTCTGATTTCACACTTTGCAGGATCCCATACTTGCAAATGTGATTCTTTTCAATAAACTTAGCCATTTTCCTTGCCCCAGCTTGCTAAAAGATTCAGCCTCGACCCGCTTTGAAAAATAATCCACTGTTACTACAATAAAACGGTGAACATTTGAAGCTGTCGGATGTATCTCTCCTATAATGTCAATCCCCCAAGTTGCAGAGAGCCAGGGTAAAGACATAGAATATAATTCTTTAGGAGGCATGTGATTCAAATTACCATACATCTGACATTGCTGGCATTTCTTCACAAACTCAATATAATCTCTCTCCATGGTCAACCAATAGTAACCTTGTTGAATTATCTTTTTAACCAGGGCTACACCACTCATGTGTGGTCCACAACTTTCTGCATGTATTTTTGACACGATGTGCTCAACTTTAGGCTTCCTTAAGCATCTCAAATGCACCCCCATCAGGTCATCTTCGATACAACTCTCCATCAAAGGGGATGTATTGTAAGGACCATCGCCTTATGGCTCTTCTCTCTTCCCTTGTTGCCCCCAACGGGTATTTCATATTCTCCAAAAACCATCTTATGGTGTCATACCATGCATCATGGTCTGTATCAGTTCCTATGATCATCTCATATTCATAGCAAGGAGTTGATGAACTGGTCAAAATCAGAGGCTTAAGAAATAAGTTGACAGGATTTTTCCATACCAAAGCCAATGTGGCTAGTTGCTCAAAGTACAACTAGGTATTGATATTAATAGGGCGGATACTAGTTTTTGGCTCACCAAACAATGTCTAGATCATCTCTCCCTTAAATAAGCAGAGTTCAATTTTGCCTCAAAAGTTTGTCAAAGCATGTTCTAAGACTGACTAGGACCTAGACAAAGGTAAGCATACACAACTCAATGCTATAGAACAATTCTCTCACCTAGTAAAGTTATTCGAACCATGATGCATAGATAAATATCAAGCTAGATTTGTCATTGGTTAGGCACCAAAATGAACAAATACAAACAAAAATTGATAAAAATAATTTATTCAAATAATCTTAATTTGAAAAATATAATTACTCCAATTAAATACGAAAGAAAGCAAAATAAAATGAGCAACACTCAAGCTAAGGGAGGTTTGTTAAATTGAGCCTCTTCGCTCTTCACATCTTTAATACTCTCATCTTGAAAGGAGGATAAAATAAAATCTTTCTCCAATCATCCTCCTACCATAAATGTTACTGGTGGAGGTATTCTTCCAAATTTAGCCAAAGGATTGTTCTTAGTGTTGGGCTTATCAGGCTCAGGCAGCTTTCCACTGTGAATCAAATCTTGGATTTCATGTCTTAAATGAGCACGTTTATCTATCTCATTCCCTTGCATTTGATGGAATTGATAGAAGGCCTTGGCATCAAAGTTTGATGGCAGAGGATCGTATAGAGATCAAGGAGCCAACGACTATAATAACCCCTTTTTCTGTAGCTTATTGAAAACCCAAGACTGTGGTTTTTCCAACTCTGAAAAATTGTCTTCTATTTCCTTGACCAATTACATTAACATCAACTTCCTTCTATATGCGTTGATTGCTAGAATGATAATTCCTTTTTTGTAGAAAAATAGTTTTTCTCTCTTTCACATTCTTCTATTTGCAAGCCTGCTTGAAGAAGATCTTTGAAATTTCAAATAAGAGTGTGACATCCTTTCACGAAGATTAGGCAGTACACCTCTTACTATCATCCTAATTTGATCATACTCATATGGCCTCTTCTTAAGCTGTGCAACCTTATTCCTCCAACTCTTCATGCAGTCAATAAAATTCTCATTCTGTTTTTGCCTGATTGACTCTACCTCCATCAAAGTAGCTTCTAATTCTGGATTGTACCCATACTGCTGGATGAAGGCTTTGTACAGTATATCCCAGTTCTTTTGAGTACTTTCCTCTAATGTGTTGAACCGGTTTTGCACAACAGGACCTAGTGAGAGCACGAAGTACCTTAGGGTTTGAGCCTTAGTAGCTCGAGCAAACTACATGGAAGTGATGTATTGCTTAATATGTAAGTGAGGATTTTTGTGCCATTGTACTTAGCGAAAGAAGGCATTTTGAACTTATAAGGGACTTCCTCATATTATTCAAACAACTTGTCTACCTCCGACATATCCTTAGCTTTCACCTTCTTTTCAAACTTCTTTTCTAAATTAGCAATCATTTTTTCAAAACCAACAGACTCAGTTTGCTCTTTGACCTTCTTCTCTTTCAACTTTTCTTGTTGGTCTTGTAAGTACATATCCCAATCAGCATCATCCATTACTACCTTATCTTCATCAAGAGTTGCAATTGTTATCTTGGCCTTTCCATTGTCCTTTTGCTTCTTGTTACTAGGAGATGCTTCAACATTATTGTCCTTTAGCAGTGAAAGTAGTTGGCTTCTCACAGTCTCAGCTAGGGCCTCCTTCAATTCTTCCATCTTGGAGCTGAGGGCATCATTTACCATCTTTTGAATTTACTCAGGATCCATTGCTTTTGATGTGAAACTAATTGAATTCTCACTGGATGCTTGGTTATAGGTGGGGTTATCATAAGCCATTGAACTGTCATACTCTAGGTCTGTGAGCTAGAAAGGATCAATGCCATGTAATGTAATGCATGTATGTTTGTATGCATGGATGCACAAGTAACAAATAAACAAAAATAATTAGGACATTCCTTCCAACCTTATGACTTCCACATGCGAATGGCGAGTCTCTTTTCCTAGGAATATTGTCAACAAAATATCAACAAAGGACATCTTATTTTTAAAAAATTCACTCGGACGGTTTAACCACTAGTTTTATTCTTAAACATAGAAGTCAGTCCATAATAATTCTCACTAATTAAGCCTTTATCCATTGGATAAGCTAAAAATAACTTTAATGTTATATTATGGATTAAAACTAAATTAAAGTGTTTATCAAAAATAAGTATTCTATTTGAAAAAACAACTAATGATTCATGTCACAAACAAGCTAATGATTCACAATTCTTAGTATAAATTCGGCCCATAATTGATTTTTTGTATTCCATAATTGACCTAAATAGTTGTAAGCTCATTTAAGAAGAAGGTTAAGAAAAGTTTTGAATGAAGTGAAAATTAGTTTTTTTTCAAAGCCCATTGTAAAAAGGTTTGTTCAAAAATGAATTTTGGGATTTGTATTAGAGCCATGAGATAGAAAAGAATTTTGACCCATCTTAAAAGGTTTTCATGTCAAACAACAAACATTTGGGTAAAAACCTAAGGAAAGTAACTAGGCAAATTATATGAGCTTTGGTCTTTGGGTTGAAAAGTTTAGGCTCCCACAATAAGTATATATCGAAAGGTACGAGGCTATGAGTGTTAGAGCAGGGATTTTTCCCCCACTCCTCATGGAATGGTTCTTGTGACTTCGGCACTGTTTAGGCTCGGGACCTTAGAGAACACGGGCCTAAGCCCGGAGAAAATGGAGCCACCATATGGACAGGCCGAGAAAAAGAAAGGGGTAATTCCCAACCCCCTAATGGGTTTGGAAAGTTGGGTACATGTGGAGAAGGTGAGAAATGGCCCAGCACCCCCACAACGCCCGGTTCATTGCAACCGACCTCCTTTGCAGGTCTTAATATTATAAAATTCTTAAATATAACAGTATTATCCATACTACATGCAATAATTAAAATAAAGCATCATTATATTAAAATCAAAGCAATGTCCAAACAAAGCAAATAAGTGGACACCCATCCGAGGATAGAAACATGTCCTTTACATTGGTCCAAAATATAAAAGCAATTTCAATTGTATAAAAATTAATTAATGAGGTACCCAATAATGGAACATACCTCTTACAATTTTAATACAAAGACAAACTAATAATAATCATAATAATAATGAAAGTATCTATCCATGATAAATTAAATAAATCAAGTATTGAAATTAAATAAATCAAAACATATAATAAACTAAATAATCAGATCTAAAATTTAATAAAGCAAATAAAGATACAAATTTAGGTTTATATCTTAATTTAGGGTTCTTTAATTAACATTTAGGGTTTTGGGATTTTTGAATTATTATTATTATTATTATTTAGGCTACTGTGAGAATTTTAGAAAAAATGGATTGGATTAGGGATTTTTAAATTTAAGAAAGTAATAAGGTTTTTGGTTAATCAAATTAGAGGTTTAGGGCTACCATCATGAATTTAGGGTTCTGGATCCTTAAGATATTAGGGTTTAGGGCTCACGATTTTAAATTAGGGTTAGGGTTTCTAAGAAAACTAACACCATCATATTTATTTTTGAAAGAAGAGGCTACTGTGAAGATTTTAAAAATTTGATTTAATTAGAGTTTGGGGCTAACATCATGAAATAGGATTTCTAGGGTTTTTAAATATGAAATATGGCTTATGGCTATTAAGGTTTACTGTATTGATTAGGGTTTGAGAAAATAGACTATTGTTTTGAGTTATTTAAAAATATGTGATTGGGATTTTGATAATTAAACTACTGCATGAAATCATATTTTGATAAATAAACTACTATGATCATTGTATATTTGTATATAAATTAAAAGTCAAAAGAATGAACTTTAAATGAAGAAAGTTTGGTAGATGAAACAATAATAAGTTATCTCAATATAAATTTAAATGAATAAAGTTAGAAAGACACACCTCCGTTTGTTGGCTCCACCAAAATAGTTTGAACCAAATTTTGGATGAGCTTTGATAAAGACAATGATTACATTGCCTTTGTATTTGTTGGTTGAACTAAGAACAAGATAGTGAGCTAAGCCACTGCCTTGTTAATTGCTTTTCTGCTTGATATTTCAAATTCATTGCCGTCTATTCTGTGTTGCTGATTTGGATTTCTTCTTGCTTGCTAGGGTTTGTTTTGGCCGAAAGAATTCAAGAGTCTCAAGTCTGGTTAAAAATTTTAGTTCCAAAATTTCCTCTACTTTTTAAAGGATCCAAGTCCCTTTTTGTGTGTTTTAATGTGGTATTTATAGGAAAAAAAAAACCTACTTCTAATTATCTCAGGAAATAAAAACCATTTAGGAAAAAAAATAAAAACCAAATATTTTGGCAAAAATTGCTGCGGGCTACAGGCGGGCTAGCTACGGGAATCTGTGAGAATTACATACGAGCTGGGGTACAGGCTAGCCAATTCGCCGTAGGAAATTCCTGCGGCTAATTGACTTGTGGCCAATTCACTGCAAGAAAATGAATTGGCTTGTGGCCAATTCATCTTCAGCGATGAAAATTTTTCATCGCTGATTCTTCCATTGCCGATTTTTATTTATTTATTTATCTTTTTTACTATTATCTTTTTTATTTTTATTAAAATTAAATATTATAAGTAATGAATATTAAAACAAATATTATTTAATTAAAATACCATAAAAATTATTTTAGATTATTTTAAAAATATCAGACTAGACTGGGCCAAAAATTAAGGGTCTACAGTTTGCCCCCTGCTTGAGCTATCTGAGACTATGATAAAAAAGAGTGAAAAGTAATATGATTTTTGACTGGATTTAGAGTCATATTGGACTCCATACTCAAGGTTGGTTTGAGCTCTGGACTCAAAAATAATTTTGGTTCTAGACCCGAGCTAAACTTAGGATTTGGATTCTGACCCGGGATAAGTTCTAGATTTAAAAATAATTTAGGTTCTGGACCTAAGGTAAGTTTTGGACTTAAGAGTAGCTTGGGTTCTAGACCCGAGCTAAGTTCTGGACTTAAGAGTAATTTGAGTTCTGGACCCAAGCTAAGTTCTGGACGTAAGAGTAATTTGAGTTCTGGACCCAAGCTAAGTTCTAGACTTAAGATTAATTTGGGTTCTGGACCCAAGCTAAGTTCTGGACTTAAGAGTAATTTAGGTTCTACACCCGAGCTAAGTTCTGGACTTAAGGATAATTTGGATTCTGGACTCGAGCTAAGTTTTGGACTTAAGAGTAATTTAGGTTCTGGACCAAATCTAAGTTTTAGACTTGAAGGTAATTTGGATTCTGGACTTGAGCTATGTTCTGGACTTAAGCTAAGTTCTAGACTTAAGGGTAATTTGGGTTTTGGAAAAAGTAATTATAGTCAGTAGGATACTAAAGAAATTTGCAAAAAATTTAGCTATTTTTGCCATGCCTATATCTTCTTGCCCCTGCGTGGTAAATTATTGGAAGTGAGTTTCACAATGTTTTGTGCATATGTAAACTCAAAAAATATTGAAAGGAGAAACTTTGCCCCTTATGTAGCCTCAAACCCATGATTTTTTCTATACGGCTTTTGTTGATGTTCGTATATCGTCTAGCTCATCGAACAAGCATGCATTTCTTCCTTTCTTTTGCAAAATGACTGGAGTTTCCTCAAGCAATGCGTCTTCTATGTCCTCTGATTCTATACCCGCTTCATCTTTGCTTCATAGAGTGTCCGTTGAATAGAAAATACAATACAAGAAAATGCCATGTGATATGCTCATGTATGCATGATATGTATGAATAACACTTACAGTTGTTCCATCGACTCACAGACCAAGGCGATCAACATAAGTGTCTAATTGACTCCTTCCAGATGCCCATTCAAGTCTTGCTTTGGAATGACATGATGCTTCACATTTATGGCTTTTATCTTTGAGATATTGAAAACATGAATAATGGAGGCCCCAAGCAGCAGAGATACATCCATTTCAAATAATGATTCAATAGCTTCTTTATAACCTTGCCATTAATCATTTCCTTTACCCAATGTGTCCTTCGAGGTTCGATAGTTCAACATACTCCCCTTAACTTGATTTTTTTTGAATTTTCAATTTTGAATTTTGATTTTGAAATCAAATGTTGGCTTTGCCAAATTAATGTCAATTTACCTCAAGACTTGATTTTTCAAATTATCATATCTATAACATGACAACCCTAGTTACCGTACTAAACTCGAGAATCATTTTTATTTAAGCAAGAATTGTTGCACTTCAGATAAGCACATACACATTACTTGGCCAAAGGTCTCATTGAGTTTGAATATTATCTATCTCATATGCATGCTTATTCAAACTATCTCCACTAATAGACTCTACCTACCAAGAGAGATTAACAGCTCTTTGATAGGCTTGAAATGGGGCCTATAAGGGACATGGGTTAAATGAAGGCCATTTGTAAGTTGGAGTCGATGTGACACAATGGACAAACCTTCACACTATAAACTGCTTGTTGGAACTTTAGGCAGTTGGGAGCATGAAAAGATAGAGTTTTGAGTATCCTCCCATCTTCTCGGCATTAATCTAGGTCTTGATTGGGATAGTCTTCATTTCTTTTCTTCATTTCCCTTTTCTTTCTCTTTATTTTTCTTACTCTTCCTTTTCTTGAGCATTTTATCATTTTGTCCTTCTTCTCTATAGGATTGTTAAGTATAAGACTTTTAAAAATTGGGTGACCTTTCTCCTTTTTCTTCAATTTTGATTGAATCTTTGGTTGGGTTGGACCAATTCAAGTCAAACTGTCCTTATAAACTAAATGGAAGCCTTTTATTGTCTTAGGTAAAAGAGAACTCAGTTGGCTTTATGAACTGCCTTTTTAGGTTTTATCTTCTCTTTTTTTTTCTTCTTTTGTTTTCTTTTGTCTTTTTTCTTATTTTTTTCTTCTTTTTCTTCTTCATTTTTTTAGTTCTAGCTCTTAAAGAGTTGTCTTGTTTGTGCCAACTTGCATTTCTAATAATGGATGGGTGGAGTGGTATTATTCTACTTCAGTCCTAACTTTATTTGTGATATTTGGTTTAATTCCGGTGAACTTCAACTACCCTTATGGTATTGAGAACTTTAACTACCCTTATGGTCTTGAGAACTTCAACTATCTTCATGGTCTTGACTATTCATTTCTTTCTTTGATCTTCTTGCCTCTTCCTCTTAGTGATCATAAGACTTGTCAAAAGTATCACAACAGCTCAGGGTAGGTTGTTGGGGTTTGTAAGCAAATGAAAAGAAAGCTAAAATTTCATGAAGGCTCAAAGAGACAACTAGGGATTGATATTTAATAGGGTGGATACTAGTTGTTGGCTAACCAAAAATGCGTAGATCATCTCTCCCTTAAATAAGAAGAGTTCAATTTCACCTCGAAAATTTGTCAAAGCATGTTCTAAGACTGACTATGACCTAGACAAAGGTAATTATGCAGAAGCCCTCTCTAAGTAAGCATACACAACTCAATGCTATAGAGCAATTCTCTCACCTAGTAAAGTCATTCAAGTCATGATGCATAAATATATTAATTCATGAATTATCAAGCTAGATTCCTCATTGGTTGTGCACCAAATAGAATAAAGACCCACAAAAATTTTATGAAAGGAATTTATTCAAACAACTTTAAATTTAAAAAACACGATTGTTCCAATTAAATATTAAAGAAAGCAAAATAAATTGAGCGATATTCAAGCTAAGAAAAGTTTTTTGAGTTGGAGCCAATTAATATTAAAGAAAGCAAAATAAATAGGGCAATATTCATGCTAAGGAGAGTTTGTTGAGTTGGAGTCGAAGATACTCCATTTATCAAGGCCAAGGATTTTTTCCATCATCAAGGATCATTGCTTCATCATCCACAGTTAGTCTAAGCACATCATCTTTAGTAGCTTATCTATCCATATCATCACAGGATGACAAGATAAAACTCTTCATGAAGGTTGTAAGTGGTGGCGCCCTTCCAAATTTAGGCAGAGGATTATTCTTAGTGTTGTACTTATCAGGCTTAAGGAGCTTTCCATTATCAATTAAATTCTGAATCTCATGCCTCAACTTCATACAATTGTCTTTTTTATGTCCAGGCCTTTGATGGAATTGGCAAAATGCCTTAGTATAAAAGTTAGGTGGAAGACGATTAGGCAAAGGACGAGGAGTCAAGGGTTGTAACAATCCCTTTTTTTTGTAGCTTATTGAGAACCCAAGACAGCAGCTTCCCTTATTCTAAAAACTGCCTCATTCCTCCTTGACTAGTGGCATTAACATCAACTTCCTTTTGTGTATTTTGATTGCTAGGCTGATAATTTCATTTTGCAAAAAAATTATTCTTCTCTCTTTCCCTTTGACTTTGCCCACTAGGGTGGTAGCAGCCCTTATTGCTTCGTTTAGACAGCACATAGTTCGACTGGTCTCATAGAATATGGATTGATCCCTCATTTTTCATTCGATCTCTATTAGTGAACATGTTCTCCATGGATGCTGCCTTAGCATTGTTGATGAGCTCCAAAATTTTAATCAACTGAGTCTTCATAATTTCAACCAATTGATCTTGTAGCTTGGCCATCCTAGCTTTGACAACTTCATCGATTATATCCCTTAGCCGGTTTGCATCCATCCTCCCAATGAAGTACTTGAATAAAAAAACAATGTTGTAGGTGGTATCGTTGTATGCTCTTGAATTGCCGTACTCCAAGTCTGTGAGCCAGAAAGGATTAATGATATGTCATGCGATGCATGTATGCATGCATGCACAATAAACAAACAAGGATAAATAGGACGTTCCTTCCACACACAATTGGCAAGTCTCTTTTCCTAGGTATATGGTTAACAAAATACCAACATGGGGTATCTTATTTTTGAATGTTTTCCTCGGACGTTTCAACAAATAGTTATATTTAAAAATGGAAATCAGTTCATGATAATTCCCATTAATTAGGTTTTAATCCATTCAACCAACTAAAGTGGCTTTTATGCTATACTGGAGTAAAACTAAATTAAGAGGTTTATTATAAATAGAATTCTCACTTGAAAAAGTAACTAATGATTCATGCAAAAAATAAGATGATTAATAACTCTTAGTATAAAATAGGCTTACAATTAGTTTCTGGTATTTTGTAATTGACCTAAATATTTGTAAGCTCTTTTAAAGGTTGGATGAAAATAATTTTGTTTTTAAGCCCATTGTAAAAAAGATTTTAGAAAAATGGAATTTGGGATTAGTATTTGGGTCATGAGCAAAAGAATTTTTGATTTGTTTTAGAAAAGTTTTATGTCCAAAGACCATCTTGAAAAGTTTTAAAAATAGCTTTGATCTTTTGGACTTTAAAGAAAAATTTATTTGAGCTCACAATGTAATTAGGTAATATTAGAAAAAAAAAACCAAATAAGCCATGATTTAAGCCAAGACAAATTAACTATAGTCAAACAACAAGAATTTGGGGGTAAAACCTAAGGAAAGTAACTAGGCCAATTACATGAGCTTTAGTCTTTGGGTTGAAAGGCTTAGGTTCCCATAGCAAGTATATACCAAAAGGTACAAGGCTATAAGTGATTATTCCATGCTTGATCTCCATGCCTTGAGTGAAAAGTATGGTATCCCTTACATAACACAACACGGGTAACACGGGCGTCCTAAGTCATGCACACGATGCAATCTAAATGATGCGATGGATAATATCATGATAAGAAAGAATAGAATAATATAAAGACCAATGGAATCAACTTCTCTTATCCCCAGGGGAGTCGCCACTGTGAGCAGAGATTTTTACCCCCACTCCCAGTGGAATGGTTCTTACAACTTCAGCGCTGTTTAGGCTCGGGTCCTTAGAGAACACGGGCCTAAGCCCGAAGAAAATGGAGTCGCCACCCGGAAGGGTCAGAAAAAAGAAAGGGGCCGATGACTCGATTCCTATGGAATCCCCAACCCCCTAATGGGTTCGGAAAGTTTGGTACGTGTGGGGAAGGTGAGAAATGGCCCAACACCCCACAATGCCTAGTTCATTGGAACCGACCTGCTTTGCAAGTCTTAATATTATAAAATTCTTAAATATAATAATATTATTCATACTACATGCAACAATTAAAATAAATATCATTATATTAAAATCAAAGCAATGTCCAAACAAAGAAAATAAATGGACACCCATCCAAGGATGGAAACATGTCCTTTACATTGGTCCACAATATAAATGCAATTTAAATTACATAAAAAAAAATTAATTAGGTATCCAATAATGGAAACATACCTCTTACAATTTTAATACTAAGACAAACTAATAATAATCATAATAATAATGAAAATATCCATCTATGATAAATTAAATAAATAAAAACATATAATAAACTACATAATCAAATCTAAAATTTAATAAAGCAAATAAAGATACAAATTTAGATTTATATCTCAATTTAGGATTCTTTAATTAACATTTAGGGTTTTCGGATTTTGGAATTATTATTATTATTATTTAGGCTACTGTGAGAATTTTAGAAAAAATGGAATGGATTAGGGATTTGTAAATTTAAGAAAGTAATAAGGTTTTTGGTTAATCAAATTAGAGGTTTAGGCTAACATCATGAATTTAGGGTTCTGGATCCTTAAGATATTAGGGTTTAGGGCTCATGATTTTAAATTAGGGTTAGGGTTTCTAAGAAAACTAACACCATCATATTTATTTTTAAAAGAAGAGTCTACTGTGAAGATTTTAAAAAATTGATTTAATTAGGGTTTGGGGCTAACATCCTGAAATAGGATTTCTAGGGTTTTTAAATATGAAATATGGCTTATGGCTATTAAGGTTTACTATATTGATTAGGGTTTGAGAAAATAGACTATTGTTTTGAGTTATTTAAAAATATGTGATTGAAATTTTGATAATTGAGCTACTGCATGAAATCATATTTTGATAAATAAACTACTATGATCACTATATATTTGTGTATAAATTAAAAGTCAAAAGAATGAGCTTTAAATGAAGAAAGTTTGATAGATGAAACAATAATAAGTTATCTTAATATAAATTTAAATGAATAAAGTTAGAAAGACACACCTCCGTTTGTTGGCTCCACCAAAATAGTTTGAACGAAATTCTGGATGAGCTTTGATAAAGACAATGATTACACTGCCTTTGTACTTATTGGTTGAATTGAGAACAAGACAGTGAGCTAAGCCACTGCCTTGTTGATTGCTTTTCTGCTTGATATTTTAGATTCATTGCCTTCTATTTTGTGTTGCTGTTTTGGATTTCTTCTTGCTTGCTAGGGTTTTTTTTTTTTGGCCGAAAGAATTCAAGAGTCTCAAGTCCGGTTAAAAATTCCAGTTCCAAAATTTTCTCTCCTTTTTAAAAGATCGAAGTCCCTTTCTATGTGTTTTAATGTGGTATTTATAGGAAAAATAAAAAAAACTTACTTCTAATTGTCTCAGGAAATAAAAAACATTTAGGAAAAGAAATAAAAACCAAATAGAATTGGGTTTCAAAAAAAATATGCACTGGCAAAAATTACTGCAGGCTACAGGCGGGACAGCTATGAGAATCTGCGAGAATTGCATGAGAGCTGGGGCGCGGGCTAGCCAATTCGTCGCAGAAAAAAGCCAATTCAACTTATTCTTCCGTCGCCGATTTTAATTTATTTATTTATTATCTTTTTTTACTGTTACCTTTTTTATTTTTATTAAAAATAAATATTATATGTAATGAATATTAAAATAAATATTATTTAATTAAAATACCACAAAAATTATTTTGGAATATTTTAAAATTATCAAACTGGACTGGGTAAAAAATTAAGGGTCTACAGAGTAGTTATGCCATGCTCGATCTCCATAACTTGAGTGAAAGTATGGTATCCCTTACATAACACAACATAGATTACACAGACGTCCTAACTCATGCACACTGTGTAATCTAAATGATGCAATAGACAATATTGTATTAAGAAAGAGTAAAATAATATAAAGACCAATGGAATCAACTTCTCTTATCCCAAGTGGAGTCGCCACTGTGAGCGGCAATTTTTCCCCCACTCCCATGTGAAATGGTTCTTGCGACTTCAGCACTGTTAGGCTCAAGGCCTTAGAGAACAAGGGCCTAACCCAAAGAAAATGGAGTCGCCACCCGGATGGGCTGGAAAAATAGAAAGGGCTGGATGACTCAATTTCTAAGGCATCTCCAACCCCTTATTGGGTTTGGAAAGTTGGGTACATACGGGGAAGGTGAGAATGACCCAGCACCCCCAAAATGCTAGGTACATTAGAACCGACCACCTTTTCAGGTCTAAATATTAGTAAATTCTTAACTTATTGAAATATCATCCATACTACATACACATTAAAGTAAATAAATATTCATTGTATTGAAATCAAAGAAGGTTCAAATAAACAAAAAAATAACAATGGGCATCCACACATGATAGAAGCATGCCCTTACAATAATGTCTAATGTCCATAAAGAAAGTAAAATAAAAAAATACTACACCCACAATAAGAGGAAATGTGTCCTTTAAAATAGTCCCAAAAAACTTAAAATAAATCAAATTACATAAACTAAATAAATAAGGCACCCAAACTAGATGGAAGCATGCCTTTTACAACTCCCTTTAAGAATACATATAAATCTAAGGAAAAGAATAAAGCAAGAAAAAAATAATACAACACATATGAAAATAATTGAATATTAAATATGAAAATTGTAATATCCTCATATATGCCCTAGAAGTTTTGAATGTTGTTGTTGTTGTTGTTGTTTTAAAAATTGGATTGAATATAGGTGTCAATTTGCAAGAGAAAAGAAATTAAAGGAAAGTGTATATGTTGATTATATTGTAATATATATAACATATAAGTTGGTCAAATGAAGAGTCAAGGGGGAAGAGATATTTATTTTGTTGAGTATGAAATTATCTAAATGGGCTTATAAGTTAAAAGAGAGTTAGAACAAATGGTTAAGGGCATTAAGGTAATTTTCTTTTGGAAATCTCTTGGTGGAGATTTAAAGAAGAAGAGGAAGTTGACTTTATTTATTTTCTTTTCTTCTCTTTTCCTTGGTGGTGGTCGGCTCTCCAAAACCAAAGAACAAGAGTTGATTTTTGTTGTTCCAAAATCAAGATTGAAGAGAGAATCAAGGAATCAAGTTGGAGATTTGTGGAATTCAACAACTTTGGTAAGTTCTTTTCTTTGATTTCTTTCATTCTTTTGAAGTGGTATTTGAAGTGAATTAGGGTTTGTTGATTTGATGATGAGAGATGTTTGTGATGTGTTTTCAAGTGTTAAATTTGGTTTTAAGTTAAGAGGTTAAATAGGTGTTGTTGTTGGAAGAGGTGGATGTTGATTTTGAAAGATTATGAATGATGTTGGATTTAGGGTTTTGAAGTGGTTGTGTTTAAATGTAATGTTAATGTGTTGTTCAAGTGATTATTGTGATGATTGTGTAAGATATGTGTTTATGTTATTGATTGAATCCATTTGAATGAGATTAATGTTGTGCAAAAAGTGTGTAAATGCAATTGAAAGAGTGTTGGCTTTGGTTAGGATTTTGTTCATGAGTGACACAGCCAAAGGCAAGGAGAGACACGGCCAAGTCATGGAAATTTTGGACGTGTTGGGTTGATTTTTGAGAGACACGGCCGTGTCCCATGCCAGTGTCTGTCACTGCCAAAATTAAGTTGAGAGACACGGCCACAAGCTTGGCCGTGTCCCTCAAGTGTGCTGCCCGTGTCCCTCAAATGTGTTAGTTAATGTTTTTGTTCTTTGCTCTTCATGCAATGTTGTAATTCTTTAAGGGTCTCTTTGCACTTATACATGAAAATGAACATTCTAAATACCCTTAAAACAATAATGATTCAATCAAAGGCATATGGAAGATTATAAATCTATGAACAATGTTATGTTATATACATTGTGAATGGTAATGTGATTCATGAATAATGTATCTTGAAATGTTATAGCAATGATGCTATATGTATAAAATGAGTTGAGATATAATTGTGATATGAAGCCATTGTGATTGGCTATGATGATGAGAATTGAGAATGGAAATGATAACTAAATAATAAATGAATTGTGTGGCTAATGTGTTATTCCATTTTCAGAGTTTGTTGTTGGTGGCATGCCTAATAAGTGTAACAATCTCTTGAAGTTAGGTTGGATTGAATCCTTGAAGCCTAATTGAGATGTTACCACCCTTGAAGCTAGGTTGGGTTGGTTCTTGAAGCCAAGTTGGGTTGAAACTTAGCATGCTTTGTTCCCCTTGAAGCTTGGTTGAACCTAATCCTTGAAGCCTAGTTGGGTATATGATATTGATAAATGTGATAACAAAACCAAAACATTAACTCTAAAAATTGAATGGCATATTAGTATGTTTTGGGCCCATGCTTGTCTTTGTTTAATGTGACTCATAAATGGTAACATAATTGATAAATGAGGTGTATGATATTGAGAAATGTGATATGTTCATATATTGTGGTTTATGTAATGTAAAAGTATGTTGTTAGCTTTACATCTATGATGTTGTTCTTTTTAATAAGGTGTGTGGCATTGCATTGCACTAAAGCATAACATTAGCATGATTTGTCTTACTAAGCCGTTGGCTTAGCGCGATAGTGTTGATCGCGCAGGTGATAGAGTAGAACTCGAGAGCTCTTCGAGACCGAGTGAGAGTAGACATTGAAGAGTTGATTTTGGGACTTAAAGATTAGAGAAAGCTGCCAATCATGTATAACTCTTTTATATTTTGTAAAGTTTTGTTTATAATGTAAATATATGTATATTTGTAAATATTTTCTATATTCCGCTGCGTATTAAGTAAATGTATATATATATATATCTATTTGTTTTATATTACAAGTTAATGACTTATTTTCTATAATGTATAATGAGAAAGATTATAGTATCTTTTAAAATGTTTTGAATGTTAATAAAATCCGTAGCATCCCTATGTTCAGTGCACGTATATTACATTGTGGTGTTTATAGTGTGCGTGTATTGGATGTGGAGGTGTTACAAAAATAAACAAACACATCTTAATATTATCCCATTAAAGAAATATAGTGTGCGATGAGTCGCGCCTACAGCAATCCCACTAGCCGATTAGCGGGCGGGGATCAAGGGGCAGCGCCCCTTGTGGGGGATCGAGGGCAGCGCCCCCGAAAGGTAAACGATTTATAGAATAAGTTTTGTTGTGGAATTAGGGTTTCTATCTAACTAGGATTTTATATTTATATAAATTAGGGTTTGGTTATGGTATTTAGGGTTTTGGATTAGGGTTTTAGGAATTAGTGTTATGGCTACTGGATGAAGTTTAGGGTTTTAGAATTTAGAGTTTTGGATTAGAGTTATAGCTACTGGATGAAGTTTAGGATTTTAGAATTTAGTGTTTAAGGAATTTTGATTTCGAAATTAGGGTTTTGGATTTTTGGATGAAAGTTAAGGTTTCAGATGCTAATAATAAAATTTTAAAACTAAATGTAAGTGACAGTGAGTTCAATGAATTGATCCAAAGTTGTCGTTTAAAAAGAATGAAAGAACCAAATAAAAATTAAACTAAGTAATGAAGAATTAACTTTAAATCATGAAATCAAACTTGTGTTGTTGGTTTTTCCAAGGTAAAACAAAGCTGAAGTGCACAATTGCTAGCTGAGCAGCCTGGATCAAGTGAAGTCTTGGCTGCTGCCTTTGGTAATCTGAGAGATAAGCTACTTCCTTTTGCTTCCCCTCTTGCTTCTATATGCTTTGCTTTGTTTTGATGGTTGTTGTATTTCCTCAAGTTTCTACCACTTTTTCTAAATCCTTGTTGCTTCCGTGTGTTTATTATTGCTATCCCCTGTGGCTCCAGGATTTTATATTTATAAACATCAACTAGGGCAACCTAGCTAAGCCATCCAAAATCCAAATTAAACATGTTTTTCCACTTATCATAGTCTTCTTAGGATTTTAGTATAATATACTCATTCTTGGATAAACCAAGTGTGGTGCTTGCCCATGTCAAATTGGCCTTGGCCAATTTGATATGGAGGCAATCCATATTGAATTGGCTTGGCTAATTCAATACGGAGGCATTCCATATTGAATTGGCTTTGTCTCGATTTAAATTAAACCAAAACAATTAGAATTGATTTAATTTGGGCTTTTCTATTAGACTCAGACTTGATCTAGCCTTCAAATTAAAATTATATTTGGACTGATACCAAAATTAAGGGTCTACAGTAGTGAAGACAAGCTTGAGATGGCCTTAATTTTGGGTGAAGAAGTTGAAATTTCTGATGCAGAAATTGAGGAATGCAGGTCCATGTTAGATTATGAGAGTAATGAGATGGAACTTGCGATTAAGGAAAAGGAGATTCAAACAAAAGTGGTTGACCTCACCCAAAGCATTTAAAGTATGTTTTTCTTAGGGAAAACAACACAACTTGTGATAATTTCTGCGAGTCTTAATAGTGATGAAGAAGAGAAAGTTGTGAGAGTACTAAAGAAACTTAAGAAAGCCATTGGTTGGGGAATGAGTGATATCAGGGGTATTAGTCCTTCCATGCGCATGCATAAAAAAATTTTAGAGGAAGGAGCTAAGCCAGTAATGGATGCTTAGAGAAGGCTCAATCCAAATATGGGTGAGGCAGTAAAAAAGGAGGTGTAGACCCTTGATTTTGGTCTTGACTTATTTTTGGCCTGAGTTATAAATCTTTTGATTATAAGATACAATGGTGGAACCTTTAAAACCCTAAATAGGTTTGTTTTGAATATTCGATTAGATCTAATTCGATGTTAGGGCATTCGGGGGTGTGTTGGAGTCAAACCGGCCTCTCCAATTCAATATGGGATAGTCCCATATCGAATTGGGACTCTCCTAATTTGATATGGGACCTTAAATTAAAGTCCTATAATGAATTGGAAGTCCCAATTTTATATGGGATAAGTCCCATATCGAATTGGATTTCCAATTTGATATGGGACCTTAATTAAAGGTCCCCATATTGAATTGGAAGTCCAATTTGATATGGGATAACCTCCATATCAAATTGGAGCATTCCCAATTCGATATGGACATATGTTTTGACGAGTTTGCTTGGTTTGAGATTGATATGGTCTCAGTGTACTATATGGTTTTAATTCGATATGAATCAAAGAGGATACATTTTAAAAATGAAAAGCTCCTATGAGTTTTTAACCTAATGCATGCGCGTTGTTATAAATACAAACTTTAAAACAGAGATAGGGGAGCAACAATCAGGAACTTTCAGCAAAGGGCAGCCTTCACGGACTTCTAACTTGAACAGACTTTTGAACTCTAGCAACCTTCAGCAAGAGGATTTTTAAATGGGGAGCTAGAGTAGACTTTTGGATGGTAACAAAAAGAAACAGCAAGGCTACACAAGGAAGATTGACAACACAAAACTCTACAAAGGTAGTGTACTCATTGTCTTTGCCAAAGCTCATCCAGAATCTCGTTCAAATAATTTTGGTGGAGCCAACAAATGATAGTATGCTTTAAGTTAAATAAATTCTATATGTTTTGATTGTTTTAAATTTGGAATATGTTTGTTCTTCGTCTAATTAAAGTTCTAGTAAGTTATGCATCTCCAGTTTTATTTCCTGCAAAGTTTTGATGATATTATACTGTCACTCATATAAAATAAATTCAGTAATCTGTTAGATTAAGTTCTTTCGACTGCATGGTTATTTAGTCAATATATCCTCACAGTAACCTCATTAAAGTTTTTTTCATATATCTTCACAGAAGTTTATTTCTTCTAAACTACAAAACTTCGATCCTATTTTCTAAACCCTAATTCATGTAAAATCTTAAGCTACAAACATTATTTTTTATAAATACCAAACCCTAATTTATTTCTTTCTAAAAAACCCTCATTGCATGGTATTAGCTCTAAACCCTAATTTGATTAACAAAAAACCCTACTATTTTCTTAAAATTATAAAATCATAATCAATTCTATTTTTTCAAATTCATTACAGTAGGATAAATATTTCAAATAATAATAATAATAATTGTGTTAATTCCAAAATCCCAAAACCCTAAATGTAATTAAGAAACCCTAAATTGAGACGTAAACCTAAACTTGTATCTTTATTTGCTTTATTTAAGTTAGATACATGTTTGTTATATGTTTTGATTAATAGTTTATTTAAATCTTCGATTTATATCTTTGATGATTGATTTCTTTAATTTTGATGTTTGGTTTATTTAATTTATCATGAATGAATATTTTTCAATTATTATTTTTTATTAAAATTGTAAGAGGTATGTTTCCATTATTGTGTGCCTCATTAATTATTTTCATGTAAATTAAATTATTTTTTATATTTTGGGATTAATGTAAAGGACAAGTTTCCACCTTTTGGTGTGTGTCCTATTTAGTTTTAGACATTGAACCATGTAAGGACATGTTTCCATACTTGGATGGGTGTCCATTTATTTATTTTGTTTGAATATTGCTTTGATTTTAATATAATGATGCTTTATTTTAATTATTACATGTAGTATGGATAATATCATTATATTTAAGAATTTTATAATATTAAGACCAGAAAAGGAGGCCAGTTCTAATGAACTGGGCATTGTGGGGGTGCTGGGCCATTTCTCACCTTCCCCACACGTATCCAACTTTTTGAACTCATTAGGGGGTTGGGGATTCCTTAGGAATCGAGACATCCACCCATTTTTTTTTCTCACCCCGTTCGGGTGGCGACTCTATTTTCTCATAATTTAGACCCGTGTTCTTTAAGGCCCTAAGTCTAACAGTGCCAAAGTAGCAAGAACCATTCCACCGGGAGTGGGGGCAAAAACCCCGCTCATAGGAGGTCCTTAAACACTTGTTGAAGAGATAATTTACCTAATTGCCGATAGTGAATGGGTTAGCCCTGTGCATGTGGTACCAAAGAAAGTAGGTTTAACTGTGATCCAAAATGAGAAGGGAGAGTTGGTACCTACATGAACTTAGACCGGGTGGCGAATGTGTATAGACTATAGGTAATTAAATAATGTCATCAAGAAATATCATTTTTCTTTACCATTTATTGATCAGATGCTTGATAGATTATCTAAAAATGCTTTTTACAATTTTCTTGATGTTCTTTCATGTTACTACCAAGTCCCTATAGCATCGGGGGGTCAGCCTAAGACAACTTTCTCTTGTCCTTTTGGAACATTTTCTTTTTAAAGGATGCCATTTGCACTTTGCAATGCACCAGGCACTTTTCAAAGATGCATGCTGTCTATTTTTTCTAATATGTTGGACAAATTTATAGAGGTATTTATGGATGATTTTTCTATTTTTGGCACTTCCCTTGATGATTGGTTAGATAAATGGACTCTTGTACTTGAAAGGTGTATTAAATGTAATTTAACCTCAAGATGGGAAAAGTGTCATTTTATGGTAGATCATGGTATAGTTTTGGGGCATGTTGTATCTTGTAAGGACATTGAGGTGGATAAAACCAAAATTAACTTGATTACTAGTTTGCCACCTCACACATCTATTAAAGGGAATAAAAGTTTTTTGGGATATGCTGGATTCTATAAATGGTTAAAAAAGGACTTTTCAAAAATTTTACGTCCTTTGTGTCATCTACTTGGAAAAGATGTTCCATTCATCTTTGATGATAAGTGCTTAGGAGTTTTTAACATCCTAAAGGAAAAATTAACTTCTGCCCCTGCGATTGTTGCTCCTGATTAGGACTTGCTTTTTGAGATTATTTGTGATGCTTCAAACTATGCTATAGGTGTTGTGCTAGGACAAAGGGTAAATAAACTCTTGTGTGTTATTGATTATGCAAGTTTATCTTTAATGATGCACTGGTAAATTACACATCTAATGAGTGAGATATGTTAGAAGTGGTGTTTGCACTTGATAAATTTAAATCTTATTTGATAGGCTCTAAAATCATTGTATTTTTGGATCATACACCCTTGAAATTCCTATTGACTAAACCTAGGCTCATTAGGTAGGTTCTAATTGTAAGTGGGGATTTTTGCCCCGACTCCCATATGAAATGGTTCTTGTGATTTCGGCATTATTAGGCTTAATACCTTAGAGAACACGGGCACAAACCCGAAAAAAATGGAGTTACTACCCAGAGGGGCCGGAAAAAGAAAGAGGTAGATGACTCAATTTCTAAGGAATCCCCAACCCCCTTAATGGGTTCAGAAAGTTGGGTACGTATGGGGAAGGTGAGAATGACCCAACACTCCTATAATGCCTGGTTTATTGGAACTGACCTCCTTTTCAAGCCTAAACATTATTAAATTCTTGATTATTAGGATACTATCCATGCTCTGCACAATTTAAAAGAAATAAACATCCATCACCTTTCAAAATATGCACCCATCCAAGGATGAAAACATTCCTTTATAATAATTGACTAATTTCCAAAACTAGAAAAATAGGACACCCACCATTTGGTGGAAACATGCCCTTTACAATAATCCAAAACTCAAAATAAATTAAATTACATTAAACTTAACTAATGAGCTACCCACAACGTAAAAACATACCTCTTGCATCTTTGAAGCATTAAATAATTAACCAATTGAAATTAAATCATTCAACACTCTAGATAAGCAAAAAATAAAATAAATCATCCATTACAAATAAAATATTAATAAATCATTTATCATAAACATGAAATAATTAAACCTAGGTTTTAATATTTAAATTAAGCATCAAATATATGAATTTTGGGTTTACATCATAAATTAGGATTTATAGGTGGTTTTAAGATTTTTATGACTAAATTAGAGTTTTTAAGTTTAAAATTAGGGTTTTAGTATAAGGATTAGGATTTTAGGGCTTATGGATAAAAATTGGGGGTTTTAGGGTTTTGAAAACAAGATTAGGGTTTTTATGGTTTTAATTTGGGAATTAGGGTTTTGATTTGGAAATTAGGGTCTTAGGGTTTTAATTTAGAAATTAGGGTTTTAGGATTTTATAGGATTAGGATTGGGGTTTTGAGATTTAGGTTTTAGTTTTTAATTTTATAAGACATGATGAGAAAACAGATTATGGATTTGGCCATCCATATCGAATTGGGTGGCTCCAATTCGATATGGATGTTGCCCGTATCAAAATGGACTAACCTAAACGCAAACAAACCCGATCAAATTCTGAATCGACTTTTCTTGGGATTTTAATATTGTATCAGACTATTTTAGGTTTATAAAATTATTCCAGACTAGTTTGAACCTTTAAACTTGATCTAACTCCCTTTTAATTATGGTTGGATTGGATTAGGTCCAAAATTAAGAGTCTACAATTTGCCACCTGCTTGACCGATCTGGGACTTCAACAAAAGAGAATGAAAAGCAATATGATTTTTGAATGGCTTCTAGACCCGAGTTGGTTTAGTTTCTGCACCCAGTTCAAGTTCTAGACTTGATAATAATTTGGGTTCTGGACCCGGATTGGTTTTGATTCTAGACCCAAAGTAATTTGGGTTCTAGATCCTAGTTGGTTTTGGTTCTAGACCCAAATTGATTTATAGACTTGACAATGATTTGGGTTTAGGACCAAAGTTGGTTTGGGTTCTAGACCCAAATTGAGTTCTGGGCTCAAAAGTGATTTGGGTTCTACACTGGAGTTGGTTTGGGTTCTAGTCCCGAATTGGATTTGGGTTCTCAACCCGAAATTGATTTGGGTTCTTGACCCGACATTGGATTTTGGGTTCTTGACCTGATTTTGGGTTCTTGACCTGATACTGGAATTGAGTTCTCGGCCCTAGATTAGATTTGATTTGGGTACTTGTATCTGAAAGAGAATTTGATTTGGGTACTTGTATCTGAAAGAGAATTTGATTTGGGTACTTGGACCCAAAACTGTATTTGATTTGGGTACTTGGAACCAAAAATGGATTTGATTTGGGTACTTGGACCCAAGAATGAATTTGATTTGGGTAATTGGACCCTAAATTAAATTTGATTTGGATACTTAGACTCGAGACTGAATTTGATTTAAGTACTTGGAACCAAAATTGAATTTGATTTGGGTACTTGGACCCAAAACTGGATTTGATTTGGCTACTTGGATCCAAACTGAATTAGATTTGGGTACTTGGACCGAAACTGGATTTAATTTGGGTACTTGGACCCGAGACTGGATATGATTTGGGTACTTAGACCCAAAATTGAATTTAATTGACCTTCTATCAGTTGAGAGTTCTGGCTTTCTTCTAACCAATTTTTCCATTCTTCAATGGATTATGGGTCTTCACCCTTCAAAATGGTTCTTCATCCTTGCACATCAGGTCTTCACCCAAAAAAATAGATCTTCATCCTTGGACATATGTCCTATATTGGCTTCAACTCTTATTGCTGGATTGATCTTTTATCTTTTGCATCATCATTTTTTGGGGTTTTTACTTTCTTCTTGTTATGTTCTTTTTGTTCTCATTTTTATAAAAAATTTAACTATTTTTTAGCTAGTCCTTGGATTCACTCTTTGTCCCCTGCGTGGTAAAATATTGAAAGTGAGACTGAAAATATTTTGTACACGAATAAACTCAAAAATTAAAATGAGAAACTTTGCACCCTATGTAGGCTCAAACAAATAATTTTTTTCCATGCATGCTCTGATTGATGTTTTTGTAGTCTAGTTCCTTGTACAAGCATGCATCTCTTCTTTCTCTCGCAATGGCCCTTTCATGCCCCCTGATTCTATATATGCTTCATGTTTGCTTCATAGAGTATCTGTTGTTCACTTTGACAAAGAATGGGCAATACAAGACAACAAAATGCATTATGATATGCTCATGTAAGCATGATATGCATGAATTATACTTATGGTGGTTCCATTGACTCATAGACCAAGATGGTAGGCCAAACCACTCTTATTGGTTTTTTTTCAGATGCTCATTTAGGTCTTGCATTAGAACAACAGAAGTCTTCACATCTATGGCTTTATTTCTAGAATTTTGGAAACATGAGTAGTGGAGGCCAAAGCATGGTAGCCAAAGACATGGGACATATCCATTTCAACACATGTGGTTGGAAAGTTCTTCATGATATGACCTTGCAAGTGATCCTTTCATTAGCCCTCTTCAGCCCATTATGTCCTTTGAGGTTTGACAATGTAACATATTTCCATTAACTTCAAGGTTTATGCAACAAGAAAATAATTTTTTTTAAAATTTTAAAATCAAATGTTGATTTTTTCAAATCAGTGTCATTGTACCTCAGGACTCGACTTTCCAAATTAACATATCTATAACATGACAATCCTAGTTACCAAACTAAACTCGGGAATCATTTCCATTTGAGCAAGAACTATTGCACTTTAGATAGGCACATACACATTACTTGGCCAAAGGTCTCATTGAGTTTAAGTATTGCCTATCTCATATTGCATGCTTATTCAAACAATCTCCGCTAATAGACTCTACCTATCAAGAGAGATCAATAAGTCTTTAATAGGCTTGAAATGGGGTTTATAAGGGACACAAGTTAAATGAAGGTCATTTTTAGATTGGAGACGATGTGACACTGCTGACAAATCTTCACACTACAAACTTTCTAGCGGAACCATATGTTGTTTGATATTCCATTTTCACCTTCTAGTTAGCATTTCTTTCTAACTTCATAAAAATTCAAAGCTTGAATGTCCTTCCATCTTCTTGGCAGAAATCTTGATCCAATTAGTACTATCTTGATCTTTAGACCACCCTTTTTCTTACTTTTTTTTTTCATCCTTTTCCCTTTTGGAATATCGATTCTAAGAATTTCAAAATTATAGACCTAGAGCTATGTTGGATAAAATGAAAGATGGTCTTTCCTATATGTATTTAAGTCTTTGAATGGGCTGGACCAATACAAGTCAATTTGTCTTTATAAACTAAATGGAAGTCTTCTGCTTGCTTTAGGTAAAAAGAACTTGGATGGCTTTCGGAATCTCCTTCTTGGGTTTTATTTTCTTTTTCTTTTTCCTTCTTCTTTTTCTTTTTTTCTTTATTGTTTTTTTTCTTTTTGTTTTTGGCTTCTTCTTTTCTTCTTCTTTTTACTTTTTTCTTTTTTTAGGTCCTAGCTCTAAAAGAGTTATCTTGTTTGTACCAACTTGTGTTTCTGATAGTGGATGAGTGGAGTAGCATAAATGTGCTTCAATCCTAACTTTATCTCAATAAGTATGTTATATTAGGTCTAATTAGGGTGTCTTTCAACTGTCTCTATAGTCTTGACCATATATCCTTCTCTTTGTTTTTCTTTCCCCTTGCTAATTCAGTGATCATCATCCTTGTCTTAAGAGTTACAACAACATAGGGTAGGTTGTAACACCCCTTCCCGACCTACGTGTGTAAGTTGAGTAGAGGCGCCACACTAACCTAATGTTGCTACCAATTTTACTTAGTCAAATTTTAGTTCCAATTTTTATAAAAATTTTGCCATAGTTTCACTTAAAAATTGAGTCCCAAGTGTCGACAAAACTGGTTTTTTTCTGATTTTTGAAAATATTTTTACACAAACCAATGCAAACAAAATCATTCTCCGTACACTTCCAATAAATCCCCCTTATAACCTCAACTACAACCTGTAAAAAGGATTTACAATTCTAGTACAAAATAAAGTAAAGTTTTATTATGAAATACTGTAGATAAAATATTTGTTCACTATGCAGCGGAAAGTAACAATATTTACAATTTCATATACATCCAAACTCGAATTTTACAACACATAAAATTTATACATGTTTGGCAGTCAGTCTTCGATCTTAAAGCCCACTATTCACCCTTCAAAATCTAGGCTCGACTCGGCCTAGAGGAACTCTCTGGTTCTTCCCTGTCACCTGCGCGAAGAATCACATTCGCGCTAAGCCAACGGCTTAGTGGTACAAACTACAATGCTATGATGCTTTAATGCCATGCTAATGTCACACAATCAAGATTCAAGATCAATTCAAGAGAATAGTGTATTTCACAATTTTACATTATTTAATAATTAATCAAAACATTCATGATTCACATTGAAAACAAAGACAAGCATGGGCCCAAAATACACTAATATGTTATTCAAAGTTCAGAGTTACTGCTTTGGTCCATAATCATAATCATCAAGCCCGTAGGCGATATACACATATATATATCTATCCATGGATAGGGTAACAGACCCAGTCTCTTGGACCTCTACTTGGCTAGACTCAAGGAGATCCTCAACCCGGCAAGACTGTTACCAAAACAAGTGTAACAGACCCAGTCTCTTGCACCTCAACCCGACTAATCTCGAGGAGATCCTCAACCCGGCAAGACTGTTACTATTATTCATATATTTCATAGACATGCCGCCAAACCCAGAACTCTGAAATCTGAATAACATATTAAACACACAAACATTTCATTCATCTCTTCATAACCTCTTTCTCAATTCATTTTATATTTCATAAGCAATTTAGGCAACCATGTCTCAATCATCTCATTTGCATCATCATAATGAAACAACTCTTCATAACATCATATCTTTCACATTACATTTCATCATCACATCTTGCACATTTCACTTTTCATTATATTTCAAATCACATTAATCAATTCATTATTCAAATGGATATAATCAATGGCATTAACACATATTTTACATGCTCATCACAACATTCAGATTATAACCAAATATGTCTCAAGTCTCAATATCATATGAATGTATGCAATAATGTAGTTTGTACTTACCTTAAAACCAACTTACACCACTCTATACACCTACTCTTCCAAGAATCCTCAACACTTAGGTTAGGGCAATTCAACCTCTTCACAACCTAATCCAAAAGGAATATTAGCAAAATGACCATATGAATAGTAAATTCTTGTTTTAGACTCAACTTTATCCTTATTTTGAAAAATTGTATAAAATAATCTACTTGACTAAAAAATCTAAAATTTTTACAGAACTTAATTTTACATCTTAAAATCATTCCTTTAAAATTTCAGATCAAACTGAACACAAAATCTTGGTCAAATAGTTCACCCAACCAGACTGCCCCAATTGCCCTGCATCCTGGCAGCAGTTCTGAACTTTGTGAATTCCATAAATTAAATTCAATCAAATTGGTTCCAAATTATTTTTCTCAAATACTAGACTCTCTAAGAAAAAACATATCCAAAATTCAATTGGATATGATTTTTCTACATTTTATTAAAAATCCCGAAATATAGCTGTCTCAGTTAAGGTACCTGCTGGAACAGGTCTAAGAAAAATAATCTTTCCAAAATCATAACCATTCCAAAATCGAATCAAAATATTTTTCAGTCATTCTAGACTCATAGAGGCACAACATATCAAAAATTCACTTCAAAAACATTTTCCTATATTTAATTAAAAATCATAAAAGTCACAGCCTTTACTAATTGTAAAACAGAAAAATTTTCACTAGCTACAACTCTTACTCTTCCATCACCAACACCAACCTAACTTCTTATCTTTAATTCCATTTCAACACATACAAACACACCACAAGCAATCCTAACCATATTATCAACACCACTTCATCAAACTCAAAAATAACTTCAAAAACAACAAGAGCAATCAAGAAAGAACTTACCAAAATAATGAAATTTCTTGATTTTCCAACTTGTTTATTTGAAATCTTCCTTCAATTTGATCTTATAAAATCAAAACTCTTCTTTGCTCTTTTGTCTTTGGAGTACACGGCCAAGGAAAGAAAAAGAAGAAAATGAAGAGGAATTTAGAGACAAAGTCAAATATATGGTCTTCAAACATTCTCCACCAAGCAATTTAAAAAGAAAATTACTTAAATACCCTCTACTATATATATTAACTCCCTTTCATTTACTTGCCCTTTAGTAATTTCACAAAGAACAAAATAAATATCCTCATCCCTTGACCAACACATTTGACTTGTATATATGTTGTATATATTTCCATATACACAACATATACACTTTCCTTTAAATTTCTTTTCTCTCCCAAATTAACATATACATTTTAATTCAAATAAAACAACCATTATACTAAAATTTCTAGGCACATTTTGGGATATTACAATTCTCCCCCTCTAAAAAGAAATTTCGTCCTCGAAATTACCTGATATCAAGTCTGAAACAGTTGAGGATATTGATCTCGCATCGCTTGCTCACTCTCCCAAGTTGCCTCTTCTCTACCATGATTCTTCCAAAGAACCTTTACAAGTGGCACTTTCTTATTTCTCAACTCTTTCACTTCATGTGCCAAAATAGCAATTGGTTCTTCTTCAAAAGTTAGATCCGGACTCACCTCAATAGATTCAACTGGTAAAACATGAGATGGGTCAGATCTATACCTTCGCAACATAGAAACATGGAAGACATTATGGATTCTATCCAACTCAGGCGGCAAAGCAAGACGATAAGCAACTGGTCCAACTCTTTCTAATATCTCATACGGTCCAATGAAACGAGGACTTAGTTTCCCTTTTTGACCAAATCTCAATATTTTTTTCCAAGGAGACACTTTCAAAAATACTTTATCTCCAACATCAAACTCTATGTCTCTCCTCTTCAAATCTGAATAAGACTTTTGTCGGTCTGAAGCTGCTTTCAATCTATCCTGAATCATCTTCACTTTTTCTTCAGTCTCTTTAATCAGATCAGGACCAACCAATTTGCCTTCCCCAATTTCATTCCAACATAGAGGCGTTCTACATTTTCTTCCATATAATGCCTCAAATGGTGCCATGCCAATACTGGTTTGATGACTGTTGTTGTAAGCAAATTCTACAAGTGGCAAAAATCTGTCCCAACTTCCAGAGAAATCAATGACACAACTTCTAAACATATCCTCAATAATCTGTATCACTCTCTCTGACTGCCCATCTGTTTGCGGATGAAAAGCAGTGCTAAAATGCAATCGAGAACCCAAAGCACCATGTAAACTCTTCCAAAATCTTGAAGTAAATCTAGGATCTCGATCAGACACTAAAGAAATTGGGACTCCATGCAACTTCACTATCTCACTAATATACAGCTCAGCCAACTTCTCAAGTGAATAGTCTATCCGAACCGGAAGAAAATGAGCTGTCTTTATCAATCTATCAACAATCACCCAAATAGCATCATGCTTCCTCTGTGTCAAAGGTAAACCAGACACAAAATCCATTGTCACTCTCTCCCATTTCCATTCAGGCACTGATAAAGGTTGAAGCAACCCCGTTGGAACTTGATGTTCAGCTTTCACCCTCTGACAAGTGAGACACTTGGATACAAACTCCGCTATGTCTCTCTTCATACCAGACCACCAATAATGCTGTCTCAATTCATGGTACATCTTTGTACTTCCCGGATGCATAGCAAAAATCGATTGGTGTGCTTCTTCCAAAATGATCCTTCTCAAACTATCATCATCAGGGACACACAATCTATCCTTAAACCATAGGCTACCATCACTTCTCACAAAGAAATCTCGGCTCTCCCCGTTTTGGCAATTTGAAACAATCTTCTGAATTTTCTCATCTGTCAATTGAGCCTCCTTAATCTGATCCAACAATACTGGTCTCAATTGCAACTGAGCCAACAATGCACCATCATCACATGCTTCAAAACTAGCATGTAATGCTCACAACTCAACAAGCAACGAGAGCGAATAAACAGCCAAACCTGCCAGAGACTTCCGACTCAAGGCATCAGCAACTACATTTGCCTTACCAGGATGATAATCAATCAAACAATCGTAGTCTTTAATCAGTTCTAACCATCGCCTTTGCCGAAGATTCAGCTCCTTCTGAACACCCAAATATTTCAAACTTTTGTGATCCATATAAATAAAACATTTCTCTCCATACAAGTAGTGTCGCCAAATCTTCAAAGCAAAAACTATAGCTGCTAACTCCAAATCATGAGTCGGATAATTGAGCTCATGCGGCTTTAGCTGTCGAGAAGCATAAGCTATAACTTTACCCTCTTGCATCAAGACACATCCTAAACCATTATGTGAAGCATCACTGTAAATCACGTATGGTTTATCTTCCACGGGTAAAGTAAGAACAGGAGCTTGAGTCAACATTTCTTTCAACTGATCAAAACTAGCTTGACACTGATCTGTCCACATAAATCTAACTCCCTTTCGAAGCAATCTGGTGAGTGGAGTAGCTATCAAAGAAAAACCTTTCACAAACCTTCGATAATAGCCTGCCAAACCCAGAAAACTTCTAACTTCAGTCACTGACTTTGGTGGACTCCAATTCAAAATGGCCTCAACTTTACTCGGATCAACTCTTATACCATCTGCTGAAACTATATGACCGAGAAAAGTTACTTGGTCAAGCCAAAACTCACACTTTGACAGCTTAGCATACAATTGCTTCTCTCTCAAGATCTGTAACACAATTCATAGATGCTTGTCATGTTCTTCCTCATTACGTGAATACACCAAAATATCATCGATGAAAACCACCACAAACTGATCCAGATAGGGCCTAAACACCCTATTCATCAAATCCATGAAAGCTGCAGGTGCATTCGTCAATCCAAAAGGCATTACCAAGAACTCATAATGCCCATATCTTGTGCGGAAAGCTGTCTTAGAAACATCTTCAGCTCTAACCCTCAATTGATGGTACCCTGATCTCAAATCAATTTTGGAAAACACCGCTGCTCCCTTCAACTGATCAAAGAGATCATCAATTCGAGGCAAAGGATACTTATTCTTGATAGTTACTTTGTTCAATTGCCTATAATCGATGCACAATCTTAAAGTACCATCATTTTTCTTCACAAACAACACAGGAGCTCCCCACGGAGAAACACTAGGGCGAATAAACCCTTTATCCAACAACTCCTGCAACTGCACCTTCAACTCTCTCAATTCAGTAGGTGTCATTCGATAAGGAGTAATAGAGATGGGAGTGGTACCAGGCAACAAATCGATACCAAACTCAACCTCTCTCTCAGGAGGCAACCCTGGCAACTCCTCTGGAAACACATCTGGAAACTCTGCAACTGTGGTTATATTATCAAGTTGAGAACCCCCTACTCTAGTATCCACAACATGAGCAAGATAAGCATCACACCCTTTTCTAATCAACCTTCTAGCTGTTACAGCTGATACAAACAAGGATGCAAGCTGTCTCTGCTCACTAGTCACCATCACACTCCTACCATCACTAGTTCTCAAAGTGTCACACTTCTGTTGACAATCTACCACAGCTCCATGCGTAGACAACCAGTCCATGCCTAAGATCAAATCATATTCTTTAAAAGGCATTTCAATTAAATCACCAAAAAACTCCTCACCTTGAACCACAACAGCACTCTCACGATGCACCCTACTCACCACAACACTATGTCCTAAAGGATTGGTCACTAAGACATCAAATCCTAAGGACTCTGAATGCAATTCAGACACAGGCAAGATAGATGCACTTATGTATGAATGAGTAGATCCTGGATCAATCAAAGCAAGTACTGAAATGCCAAATAAAGAAAATGTACCAGCTATAACTGCTGAAGCATCTGGCTGCCTCTGCATCACATACACCCTCTGAGAAGATCCGGCTTCATCTGGCCTACTACCTCCGATTGATGATCCTCCTCTCTGACTATACCCGGATCGACCACCCCTACTGAAACCTCTGCCTCCTCGACCACCTCTGTTGACACTGGGTCTAGAGGCTGCAGACTCAGCCTGTCTGTGCTCCTGTATCTCAGGACACTCTCTAATAAAATGATCAGGCGATCCACATCTGAAGCACACAGCTGGTCCACTATATTTCCAACAAACACCCCCATGTCTTCCACCACACTGAACACATATAGGAGGAATGGATCTCTGAACCACTGAAGCCGGAGCACTCGCTACTGAAACTGTAGGTCTCGATCTCTGTCTCTGAATCTGGACTGACCTACCAGCCTGCCTCTGACTCCTACTGAGCCTGGGAACAAAACTTCCTCTACCTCTCTTCACAGATGAAGACCCTGCCTCAAACTGGGGTCTCCTAACCCTGGTCTCCTCCTCGGCAGCAGCTGCTGCAATACCCTGGGCTCTCTCCACACTCCTAGCTGCTGCAACAAGCTGGGAAAAATCCTGGTATCTAGAACCAGCCACAAGACACATAATTGAGGGTCTCAATCCCTCCTCAAACCTTCTGCACCGGTCAATCTCATCAGAGATAATCCCCCCAGCATAGTGACTCAACCGGATGAACTCTAACTCATATTCTGTCACAGTCCGGTGATCTTGCCTCAAAGTCAGAAATTCCATCTTCTTCCCATCTTTATACTCCCTTGGAGTATATTTCAGCTCAAACTCCCGTAGAAAATCACCGTAGGACAATGTAGGTGGATCGTCCATAGCATGAGGAACTGTCTTCCACCAATCATATGCATCCTTCTGCAACAGTGATCGAGCGTAATCAAATTTTTCTTCTGGAGTGGCTTGCAACTGAATGAATATCCTCTGTACCCTATCCAACCACTGCTCAGCCACTGCAGGGTCGGTAGTGCCTAAGAAATCTTCAGCCCCATATTTCCTCAACTTGTCATAATGTCTTACCGGCATCTGAGGCTGTGGTGGTGGTGGTGGTGGTGGCTGCACTGGAGCTCCCCTCAATAGTTCTACCATATGCCTTAACCAACCCGGCGGAGCCTCCTCAGCAGCTGATCTCTCTGGCACAGAAACAGGTGCCTCACTAACCCTCTCAATCCTAGCTCCATCTCTACTCTCTCCTGGAGCTACACTCTCAGCACTTCCTTCTATAGTCTGACGTGAATGGGACTCCATTACTACCTATATCTGAAACACAGCAGAATATTCCTCATTAAAGATCAAAGACTGCCATACCAAAACATGTATTTTATTCAAAAACCAACTTGTAAAATCAAAATATTCTTTTTCTTACAATTCACCTAGGTTTAGAATCTTAAACCTAGGCTCTGATACCAAAAATTGTAACACCCCTTCCCGACCTACGTGTGTAAGTTGAGTAGAGGCGCCACACTAACCTAATGTTGCTACCAATTTTACTTAGTCAAATTTTAGTTCCAATTTTTATAAAAATTTTGCCATAGTTTCACTTAAAAATTGAGTCCCAAGTGTCGACAAAACTGGTTTTTTTCTGATTTTTGAAAATATTTTTACACAAACCAATGCAAACAAAATCATTCTCCGTACACTTCCAATAAATCCCCCTTATAACCTCAACTACAACCTGTAAAAAGGATTTACACTTCTAGTACAAAATAAAGTAAAGTTTTATTATGAAATACTGTAGATAAAATATTTGTTCACTATGCAGCGGAAAGTAACAATATTTACAATTTCATATACATCCAAACTCGAATTTTACAACACATAAAATTTATAGATGTTTGGCAGTCAGTCTTCGATCTTAAAGCCCACTATTCACCCTTCAAAATCTAGGCTCGACTCGGCCTAGAGGAACTCTCTGGTTCTTCCCTGTTACCTGCGCGAAGAATCACATTCGCGCTAAGCCAACGGCTTAGTGGTACAAACTACAATGCTATGATGCTTTAATGCCATGCTAATGTCACACAATCAAGATTCAAGATCAATTCAAGAGAATAGTGTATTTCACAATTTTACATTATTTAATAATTAATCAAAACATTCATGATTCACATTGAAAACAAAGACAAGCATGGGCCCAAAATACACTAATATGTTATTCAAAGTTCAGAGTTACTGCTTTGGTCCATAATCATAATCATCAAGCCCGTAGGCGATATACACATATATATATCTATCCATGGATAGGGTAACAGACCCAGTCTCTTGGACCTCTACTTGGCTAGACTCAAGGAGATCCTCAACCCGGCAAGACTGTTACCAAAACAAGTGTAACAGACCCAGTTTCTTGGACCTCAACCCGACTAATCTCGAGGAGATCCTCAACCCGGCAAGACTGTTACTATTATTCATATATTTCATAGACATGCCGCCAAACCCAGAACTCTGAAATCTGAATAACATATTAAACACACAAACATTTCATTCATCTCTTCATAACCTCTTTCTCAATTCATTTTATATTTCATAAGCAATTTAGGCAACCATGTCTCAATCATCTCATTTGCATCATCATAATGAAACAACTCTTCATAACATCATATCTTTCACATTACATTTCATCATCACATCTTGCACATTTCACTTTTCATTATATTTCAAATCACATTAATCAATTCATTATTCAAATGGATATAATCAATGGCATTAACACATATTTTACATGCTCATCACAACATTCACATTATAACCAAATATGTCTCAAGTCTCAATATCATATGAATGTATGCAATAATGTAGTTTGTACTTACCTTAAAACCAACTTACACCACTCTATACACCTACTCTTCCAAGAATCCTCAACACTTAGGTTAGGGCAATTCAACCTCTTCACAACCTAATCCAAAAGGAATATTAGCAAAATGACCATATGAATAGTAAATTCTGGTTTTAGACTCAACTTTATCCTTATTTTGAAAAATTGTATAAAATAATATACTTGACTAAAAACTCTAAAATTTTTACAGAACTTAATTTTACATCTTAAAATCATTCCTTTAAAATTTCAGATCAAACTGAACACAAAATCTTGGTCAAATAGTTCACCCAACCAGACTGCCCCAATTGCCCTGCATCCTGGCAGCAGTTCTGAACTTTGTGAATTCCATAAATTAAATTCAATCAAATTGGTTCCAAATTATTTTTCTCAAATACTAGACTCTCTAAGAAACAACATATCCAAAATTCAATTGGATATGATTTTTCTACATTTTATTAAAAATCCCGAAATATAGCTGTCTCAGTTAAGGTACCTGCTGGAACAGGTCTAAGAAAAATAATCTTTCCAAAATCATAACCATTCCAAAATCGAATCAAAATATTTTTCAGTCATTCTAGACTCATAGAGGCACAACATATCAAAAATTCACTTCAAAAACATTTTCCTATATTTAATTAAAAATCATAAAAGTCACAGCCTTTACTAATTGTAAAACAGAAAAATTTTCACTAGCTACAACTCTTACTCTTCCATCACCAACACCAACCTAACTTCTTATCTTTAATTCCATTTCAACACATACAAACACACCACAAGCAATCCTAACCATATTATCAACACCACTTCATCAAACTCAAAAATAACTTCAAAAACAACAAGAGCAATCAAGAAAGAACTTACCAAAATAATAAAATTTCTTGATTTTCCAACTTGTTTATTTGAAATCTTCCTTCAATTTGATCTTATAAAATCAAAACTCTTCTTTGCTCTTTTGTCTTTGGAGTACACGGCCAAGGAAAGAAAAAGAAGAAAATGAAGAGGAATTTAGAGACAAAGTCAAATATATGGTCTTCAAACATTCTCCACCAAGCAATTTAAAAAGAAAATTACTTAAATACCCTCTACTATATATATTAACTCCTTTTCATTTACTTGCCCTTTAGTAATTTCACAAAGAACAAAATAAATATCCTCATCCCTTGACCAACACATTTGACTTGTATATATGTTGTATATATTTCCATATACACAACATATACACTTTCCTTTAAATTTCTTTTCTCTCCCAAATTAACATATACATTTTAATTCAAATAAAACAACCATTATACTAAAATTTCTAGGCACATTTTGGGATATTACATAGGTTATCACGCTTACAAGCCAATAAAGAGTAGGTTAAAATCTCATGAAGGCTAAAAAGTACAACTAGGAATTGATATTAATAGGGCAGATACTAGTTTTTGGCTCACCAAACAATGCCTGGATCATCTCTCCCTTAAATAAGCAGAGTTCAATTTCGCCTCAAAAGTTCATCACAGCATGTTCTAAGAATGATTAGGACCTAGACAAAGGTCATTATACAGGAGCCCTCTCTAAGTAAGCATACACAGCTTAATGCTATAGAATAATTCCCTCGCCTAGTAAAGTCATTCGAACCACGATGCATAGATACACTAATTCATGAATATCAAGCTAGACTCGCCATTGGTTGGGCACCAAAATAAACAAATACCAACATAAACAAAAATTTTATGAAACTAATTTAGTCAAACAATCTTAATTTCAAAAACATAATTTTTCCAAAAATATCAAAGATAGAAAATAAAACAAATAAGCCAAGGGAAGTTTTATTGAGTTGGAGTAGAAGATGCTTCATTTATTTAGGCATATCAAGGACAAGGATTTATCATTCATCAAGGATTATTGCTTCATCATCCATAGTTAGTCCAAGCTTGCTTAGTAGCCCCTCCTTTTTAGCAGCTTCTCCATCCATATCATGACAAGATGATAAGATTAAACTGTTCTCCAATCCTCCCTCCATCATGAAGGTTGCAAGTGGCTGTGCCCTTCTAAATTTAGGCAGAGAATTATTCTTAGTGGTGGGCTTATCAGGCTCATAAAGCTTTCCATTTTCAATCAAATCTTGGATCTCATGCCTTAATCGAACACATTTATCTGTCTCATGCCCTTGCACTTGATGGAATTGAATGAAGACCTTGGCATTAAAATTTGATGGCAGAGGCTTGTTGTAGACCCTTAATTTTTTACCCAATCCGGTTCAATATGTTTTATTTAGTCCATAATGATTTTTGTTGTCTAATTAGTCCAAAATAATTTTAATTAAATAGTTTTTGCTTTATTATCTAATTTTTATTAATAAAAAATAAAAATAAACAAATAAAAGTCAAAAAATAAAATTAAAAATAAAAATCGGAGTATAAAAAATCGGCGATGAAAACATTATCGTGCGGGCCCATGGGCATTTCCTGCTGGCGAAATAGTCGCCCGTAGGATTTTTCTGTGGGCGACGCGCCCGCAGGCCCACTGCCGCAGTTTCCTGCGATAGATTTTTTTTGCCGGCGCATTTTTTCCTGCTGTAATTTTTTCGGCAGCGCAATTTTTCCAATGTAAATTTTTCGAAACCTAATTCAATTATGTTTCGGTTTCTTTTTTTTTTATTAATATTACTTGCCTTAACTAATTAGGAATAAACTACATCAAACCACTATAAATAAGGACCAAAGGCAATTAAATTGGGGGGAGGAAAAATTTCACAGTAGCTTTGAGAATTTGAATCCGAAAGTGAAGTGGAAAAGCAATAATTGAATTCAATTGATTTTTAAGGAGTAGAACACGATTTAAGCAATTCAAAGGCAAAAAAGGCTGGTCTTTGGAGCTTGTTCATCCAAGAAGAATTATTTTTGGAGGAATCATTAAAAAAAAGGTATGTATTAAATTCTTTGTTTTTTTATACAGTAGCTAAATTTTCCTTTGTTCTTTTAATTCAAAAATCCCAAAATTCAATCCACCTTTTTGTTCAAAGTTAAAAACATTAATCCGTTGCTTTATTTCCCAAAGAATTTAATCCATTCCTTCTTAACCACTTCACTCATGGTTTGTTTAAGGCGCCTTTGGATCGCCCTCACAGGTTTAGCTCCCTCTTCTAAGGTGATTCTATGCATGCACATTGAAGGGCTAATACCTTTGATATCACTCAATCCCCATCCTATTGCTCTTTTCAATCTTTTAGCTCACTCACCAACCTCATCTCCTCCCCTTCACTAAGTTCGCTAGATATTATCACAGGTAAGGTGCTGTGATCTCCTAAAAACACATATTTCAGATTTTTAGGTAACTCTTTCAGCTCTAACTCAAGTGAAGGATTCTTCTCTTCTTTTTGGATGGAGGGAAGTTCAAATACTGGGTCCTCCTTAAGTTCCTCTATTTCAGCACTCTCTAATGTCTCAAGGCAACTGGCTATTTCTGAATCAAAAATTTCCAAACAACAATCTAAGGTCAGTGCCAGCTAATTTATCCGAGGAACCTGTCTGCAAGAAAACATTTGAAACAATTGCGTCAATACAATCAATTAAAGAGCAATCCTCATATAATGCAGTTGTAGGAATGGTAGAAGTGTTAAAAATAGAAAATTCAACCGTTTGTCCCAAGACAGTCATTGACAATTTACCATTTTTAACATCTATCAAGGTGTTGGTGGTAGCCATAAAAGGCCTACCCAATAGAATAGTGTGTGCGGATGGTGTAGGGTTACTTCCTTCCATGTCAAGAACTATAAAATCCATAGGCACTATCAACCCACCAACCTTAACTAACACATCTTCTATAACCCCTTTCGGGAATCTAAGAGATTTGTCAGCTAATTGCAACACCATTTTGGTAGGTTTAAGTTCCCCAAGTTCTAATTCAAGATACACAGAATAAGGCATCAAATTTACATTGGCTCCTAAATCACACATGCCATCAGTCCCCTTTCCATTACCCATAGTAATTTGAATTATGAAACTACCAGGATTCTTTAGTTTCGGAGGTAGTTTATGCTGCAAAACAGCACTAGCTACCTCTGACACTATAACCTTTTCAATTGGCTCATACCTCTTTTTCTTGGTGTTCAGTTTCTTGAAGAATTTGGCATAAGCTGGCATGTTCTTTATTGCTTCAAGTAAGGGTAAGTTAATACTTACCTTAGACAACATGTTGAAGATGTCTGAAAATTGCTTATCTTGTTTATCATTCTTCAACCTGCTGGGGAATGGTATAGGTGGCCGGTAGGGATTACTTGCCTTGTGTAAATCTGCTGAAGGGGATTTCTCCTTTGATCTTTCTCCGGCACCTTTGTTCTCTGGTTCTCCTTCCTTTTTGTTCTCTTGATCACCTACATTCACATAATTATTTTCAACATTATTGTTTATTACCTTGCCACTTCTAAGAACAGTCACTGATTGTGCCTGCTCAGGTTGACTAAAATTTCCCTTTTTGTTGAATCTGCATCTGCTGTGCAAGTTGTCCCACTTGGGTCTCCACTTTCTTAAAAGATGCTTCTAATGAATCCAGCCTTTTGTTAGTCATCTCTTGATTCTTAGCACTGACTTGGATAAAAGCCTGTAAACTATCCTCCAAACTCTCTCTCTTATGCTGCCCTTGATTTGAAGATTGACCCTGCGGTTGGTTTTGTCTCTGGAGCAAATGGAAAGGCTGTTGAGAGTTATTTGTTGCCTAGGAAAAATTTGGATGATTCCACCAACCAGGATTGTAAGTATTTGAGTAAGGATCATTCCGGGCCCTTGGTTGATATCCCCCCATAGCATTAACTTGCTCAGCTTCATTTCCATAAGACTCATATGCGGAGGGGCATATATTTGCTCCATGCCCAAAAGTTCCACAAATTCCACACACTTCTTGAGTGGATGAAGAGGTATTGTTCTTCATGTTCAGCATCTGTACTTACCTTGTCAATTCAGTTATCTGATTGACCATCTCACTGTTGGCTTCCAATTGATTCACCCCTTTACTTCTTCCTCTTACACTTTTCTGTTGAGAATTAGCTCCCAACATTTCAAAGATTTCATAAGTTTCATCTGCTGTCTTTTCTCCCATAGCTCCCCCAGCTGCGTTATCAACAGTGTTCTGAAATTGCTGGGTTAGACCATCGTAGAAAAACTGATTCAGAAGTTGAAGTGGGTAGTGATGGTGTGGACACTGGATCAATAACATCTTAAACCTGTCCCAAGCCTCATGAAATGGCTCTCCTTCAAATTGAGAGAATGTAGCTATTTTCCCTCTCAATTCGGCTGTCTTCTGATGTGAGTAAAACTTGCCCATAAACTTGTTATAAACTTGCTCCCAAGTTGTCAAAGAATTTTCAGGCAACATCATAAGCCAGCTCTTTGCCCTATCCTTCAATGTATACGGAAAGCATCTCATCCTCAACTGGTCTTCTGTTAGTCCTCCCAATGGAAAAGTGTTGAGGGTGGAATAAAAATCCCAAATAAAGTTCAAAGGATCTTCATTTGGAACTCCATAGAATGATGGCAGCATGTTGTAATGGATGTTCTTCAACTCATAATTTCTTGCTACATCTGTCAATCTTATACAAGAGGTGGAAGTTCCAATGATAGGTCTAGCAAAATCCCTCATAGTTCTTTGCCTTTCTTCTCCCATGTTGGTAGATTGTGCAGTATCCGACTCAAAATCAGAAGTGTCCTCCTCTGTATCAAATCCGGTGTACAGTTCAAACTCTTCTCTGCTCCTTTTCACTCTCTGAATTTCTAGAATAACTGGGTATAGCTCTCCTCCGAGTGATCTCCTGCCTTGCATAAATAAAATTTCTAGAAAAAGGAATTATTAAAAGCAAAAGACAAATAAAATCAAAAGTAAACAATAAAAAAATAATCTAAAAAATTTATACCTAATAAACAATTATGCCAATTAGCTTCCCCGGCAGCGGCGCCAAAAACTTGTTGCGCTCTAATTAACACTACTAGAACTACACTCGCAAGTATACGAGGCTGCTGTAGTATCTTGGTGAACACCTCAAGGTCATCTCACAAGGAAGCTAGATAAGCTAATTGATTATCAGGTTGCAAATAACAAATTATAATAAATTTAAATTGCTAACAACTAATGAAAACAGATCGAGTGAAGTTTAAAGCAATAAAAGTAAACTGAGCTGATATATTGATTCACTTAATAGAAAGGCCTAGGGTTTGCACTTCTCTACTAACTTATATGTATGAGCGATTATTCCTCTCAACCAATTTAATTTCAAAGATTAGATCTCAAGCAACTTAATTAATCGAATCAAGGAAATAAGCTCTCGCATTCAATCCTCTTTCAAATAATCTTGTTACAATTGAAATGATCTTTTTCTTAGGTTATATTTCTAATTCACCTAAGTCCCTAATTGAATTGTTCCAGCATTAGACTTCATCTCTCAATCCTTCATCTAATACCTCAAACACATAATTGGTGGCCAATCAATTATATATATTAACAGTAATCCATTCAATTAAGGCTAGAGAAATAATTCAGTTAAGAGCAATAACTGTAATATCCCAATGTGTGCCCTAGAAGTTTGGATATAATTATTGTTTGTTTGAATTATGTGTATATGTTATGTTGATAAGAAAAGAAATTGAAAAGAGAATGTTTATATATGGTTTAATAAGGAAATAATGTGTAGAAAGAAAGTGTATATGTTAGGTATATTGTAATATATATAACATATATGTTGGTCAAATGAGGAGTCAAGGGAAGAAGATATTTATTTGTGATATGTGAAATTACTTAAATGGGCATATAAGTTATAAGAGTTAAGTTAAATGGATGAGGGCATTTAAGTAATTGTGTTGTTAGAATTGCTTGGTGGAGATTTAAAGAAGAAGAGAAGTTGACTTGTCTTCATTTTCTTTTCTTCTTCTTCTCTTTCTCTTATGTTGGCCGACCCTTCATAGCAAAGGAGCAAGAGTGAGATTTGTTTATTTCAAAAATCAAATTGAAGGAAACATCAAAGGATTAAGTTGGAGATTTGTGACATTTCTTCAATTGTGGTAAGTACTCTCTTGTTTCCTTTGTTATTTTGAGGTTGTGTTTGAAGTGAGTTATGAATTGTTGATTTTATGATTAGATGTGTTTATAAGTGTTGAGATTGATTGTAAGTTATAAAGTTAAATTGGGATTGGTTTTGTTTGAAAATGGTAAGTTAAATGGATATGGATATTGAAAGAACAAGAGTGAGATTGGTTTAGGGTTTTGAAGTGTTGAGTGATCAAATGTGTTGTTAATGTGAATATTGTGATGAGCATGCAAGATATGTGTTAATGATATTGTTTATATTCATTTGAATGAGGTTATGTTGTGCATAATGTGTTTAAATTCAATTAAAAGAGATTTGGCCATGTTTAGGGTTTTTAATCATGAGAGACACGGCCAACCTATAGAATTTTGGAGACATGGCCGAGTCTAAGGAAAATGTGGCCGTGTTGGATG
Source organism: Garcia nutans (assembly GCA_947685225.1). Classification (NCBI taxonomy): domain Eukaryota; kingdom Viridiplantae; phylum Streptophyta; class Magnoliopsida; order Malpighiales; family Euphorbiaceae; genus Garcia; species Garcia nutans. Next base: position 32,600,412 of record CANTUV010000005.1, on the reverse strand, counting down.
ATTTTTGGAGAGACACGGCCGTGTCCCTTGCCCATGTCTGCCACTGCCAATTCGTTTTGAGAGACACGGCCACAAGCTTGGCCGTGTCCCTTGAATGTGTTGGCTATTGTGATTATTTCTTTGCTCTTCTTACATTGTTGAGATTCAATATACATTTGAAGATAATGATAATGCATATGATACTATATGAACAAGGTTATGTTTTATGCATTGTGAATCTTGTGAATGGTAATGTGTTATATGAATAATATACTTTGAAATGTTATATCAATGATGCTTTATGTATAATATGAATTGAGATATGATATGATATGAAGCCATTGTGATTGGCTATGGTAACTCAAATGTGATGTGAAGCCATTGTGATTGGCTATGATGATTCAATTGAAAGATATAAGGCATGTTTGCCTAATTGATGAAGTGAATTTAGAATGAAATAATAAATGAATTGTGTGGCTAATGTGTTATTCAATTTTCAGAGTTTGTTGTTGGTGGCATGCCTAATGATAGTAACATTCTCTTGAAGTTTGGTTGGGCTTGATCCTTGAAGCCAAGTTGGGTAGAAGTTTAACATGTTTTACTCCCCTTGAAGCTTGGTTAGGTCTAGTCCTTGAAGCCTAATTGAGATGTTACAACCCTTGAAGCTAGGTTGGGTTGGTTCTTGAAGCCAAGTTGGGTTGAGACTTAGCATGCTTTGTTCCCCTTGAAGCTTGGTTGAACCTAATCCTTGAAGCCTAGTTAGGTTTATGATAATGATAAATGTGATGATTAAACCAAAGCATTTACTCTGAAAATTGAATGGTATATTAGTTGTTTTGGGCCCATGTTTGTCTTTGTTTAATGTGATTCATGAATGGTAAGATGATTGATTAATGAGTTATATTGAAGGATGTTGAAATGTGATATGTATATATATATGTGTAGTTTATGAAATATAAAGATATGTTGTTAGCCTTTCATCTATGATGTTGATTTATTACTAAAATGTGTTGCATGGCATTGCACTAAAGCATAATGCTAGCATACTTTGTACTACTAAGCCGTTGGCTTAGCGCGATAGTGTTTGATCTCGCAGGTGACAGAGTTGAACCTGAGAGCTCCTCGAGGCCAAGTGAGACTAGACATTGAGGATTTTTGTAACACCCCGATACTCTATATAAGTACTATACATATACTTAGTATACATACAGTAAGTATATAAAGTATAAAGATGTCACTTTTCGTTATCTTTTAAAAACCTGTAACAGAGTTCAAACCATAATACGTTAATTTAAATAACATTTACAAAATCATTATCTTTATCAAATTTCATTTATTCATATAAATACTCTCTCATCAGAAATACATCGTAATTAAAAGTTATACATGTATGCATTACCCTCTAGTTGGTCTCGACAAACTCTTACTCTTCTCGTGGCATAACAGCTGGACTTCCAGATCAACCGCATATCCACCTGCGCGATTACACAACCGTGCTAAGCCCGAGAGCTTAGTAGTACAATATAAAATATAAACATACACTATAGAAATTCTAACATATAATAATACTATATTCATTCCATATACCATTAGTTCTTATCATGTTTTTCTCTTTTTTAAATTTGCACCTTTCATATATCTCGACTAAATTCATATATTATGTACATATATACATACCATTATCACCAATTCCAACCCGTCACGAATACTCACAATTAATTTATCAATACACACATTATACATCATACCAATCATGAATCACATTTCCAATGAAGACAATCATTATCACCAACCACAATTCATTAATAGTATCCACAATCAATATATCAATACACACATTACACCTCATACTTCATAACATTGTTTTATTCACAATTCATCAATCATAAATCACATTTCCAACAAGTCAACCATAGATCTCATTACTCATTTATTTCAACATTTGTATATCATATTGACAACAAAGACAGACTCGGGCCCAAACGACACTAATATGCCATTCTATTTTCAGAGTTAATGCTTTGGTTTAATCATCACATTTATCATTATCATAGACCCAACTAGGCTTCAAGGATTTAGGTTTAACCAAGCTTCAAGGGGAGCAAAGCATGCTAAGCATCAACCCAACTTGGCTTCAAAAACCAATCCAACCTAGCTTCAAGGGTTGTAACATCTCAATTAGGCTTCAAGGACTAGACCCAACCAAGCTTTAAGGGGAGTAAAACATGTTAAACTTCAACCCAACTTGGCTTCAAGGATCAAGCCCAACCTAACTTCAAGAGATTGTTACTCATATTAGGCATGCCACCAACAACAACTTTGAGAATATAATAACACATTAGCTACACAATTCATTGATTATTTCATCATCCATATCATTTTCAATTCTCATCATCATCTAGGCAAACATGCCTTATTTCTTTCAATTGAATCATCATTGCCAATCACAATGGCTTCACATCACATTTGAGTTATCATAGTCAATCACAATAGTTTTACATCACATTTCAATCCACATTATAGCAATTCATCTTTCAAATACACAATCATTTATCTCATCATATCCTTCACATTTCATATTCCATCATTGATATTTACAACATCAATTACATTAACTAGGCAAACATATCATTATTCACATCATTATAAATTGCATTGTACATACCTTTTTGAATGATCCTCATCTCTTTCACCCTCAAGAATTACTCCCACCAAGCTTCACATAATCAATTACTTCATCATCTTCTTCACATTTTACATATAGCATCATTGATGTAACATTGCAAAGAACATTATTCATATAACACATAACATTATTCATATAGTATCATATGCATCATCAATATCATCAAATGTATGCTATAAATCTCAACATCATATGAATGTATGTTCCACATATATTTGTTTAGGTCATTCTTTGTTTTCAAAGGGTTTTAGAGTGTTTATGTTTAAGTTTAGGTACAACAAGACCTTTGAGGAATCAAAGCAATGTGAGAAAAGTAACAAACACTCACAGTAGCTAACACCATCAAGGGACACGGCCAAGCTTGTGGCCGTGTCTCTCAAAACCAATTGGCAGTAGCAAACACATGCATAAGACACGGCCGTGTCCCTCCAAAATCAATCCAACACAGCTCAATTTTCCTTGACATGGCCGTGTCTCTCATGAATTGGCCGTGTCTCTCCTTGCTTTTGGCCGTGTCACTCAAGAACAAAACCCTATTTATGGCCAAAACACTTCTAATTGCATTTAAACACATGATACACAACATAAACTCATTCAAATGAATGTAATCAAAGTCATTAACACCTATTTTGCATGTTTAACACAATAATCACAATTAACCATACATTTAATCATTCATCACTTCAAAACCCTAAAACCAAATTTACTCTTGATCTTCCACTATCAACCTCCACATAACTTACCATATTCAAAACCAAACCAATCACCAATTCAATCTTTTGACTTACAATCAATTCTAACACTTATATACACAACTCAAACACACCACATCATCACATCAACAAATCACAATTCATCTTAGACACTACTTCAAAATTAACAAAAGAAAACAAGAGATTACTAACCTTAAATGAAGAAATTTCACCAATCTTCAATTCAATCCTTTGATTCCTCTTCCAATTTGATATTAGAAACCAAAATACTTCAATTGCTCTCTTTTCCCTTTGGATAGCCGGCCACTCATTCAAAGAAAAGAAAAATCAAGACAAGTCAATCCTTCTTTTCTTCTTTAAATCTCCACCAAGAGATTTTCACCAAGCAATTACCTATATACCCTTTGTCATTTAACTTAACTTTTGTCACTTGTATGCCCATTATGGTAATTTCACATAAAAATATCCTCTTCCATTAACCCCTCATTTGACTTATGTATATGTTATTTATACTACCATATATGCAACATATACACTTCCTTTAAAAATTCTTTTCTCTTTCAAATTAACATATACACTCAATCCAATCAAAACAACAATAATATTCAAAACTTCTAGGGCATACATTGGGATATTACAATTTTTCTTTTGGGACTCAAAGATCAGAGAAGAGCTGCCAATCATGTATTTATTCTATGTTTTGTAAACTTTGATTTATAAAATATTTGTAATAACTTCCGCTATGAATTGATAAATGTTTTTATATATGGTGTCTTTTGGATTTCTTTTAAAATTTTTGAGATTGGTTTCACTTATTTACAAAGATATTGTTGTGTCTTTTTAAACCGTGACATTTTCTATATTCAGTATACGTATATTACGATCGTTTAAGCATGCTTGGTACGTATACAGGATATAGGGGTGTTACAATTGTTTTGGTATCAGAGCCTAGGTTTGAGATTCTTAACCTAGGTAAAGTGTAAGAAAAAGAGTATTTTGACTTAAAAAGTTGGTTTTTATAATAATGTACATGATTGGGATTGGCAGTCTCTGATCTTTAATAAGATGTAATCTGCTGTGTTTGCAGACATAGGTTGTGATGGATTCTCACTTGCGACAATCAGTAGAGGGTAGTGCGGAGAGCGTAGCTTCTGATGACGTTAGAGAGGGAGCTAGAGTGGATAGTGCTGGAGAGGTACCTGTTTTTGTGTTGGGGAGACCAAATGGTGAGGAGATTCCACCAGTTTGGCATAGGCATGTGGTTGAGGCTTTGAGGCAAGCACCTGTGCAACCACTGCCACCCCCACAGCCTTTGGTATCAGTGAGACAATATGATAAATTAAGGAAGTATGGAGCAGAAGACTTCTTGGGTACTATTGATCCAGCGGTAGCTGAGCAATGGCTAGATAAAGTACAGAGAATATTTGTTCAGTTACAAGCCACTCCAGAAGAAAAATTTGATTATGCAAGATCATTGTTGCAGAAGGATGCATATGATTGGTGGAAGACAGTGCCCCATGCTATGGATGATCCACCTACATTGTCCTATGCTGATTTTCTAAGAGAGTTTGAATTGAAGTACACTCCAAGGGAGTACAAAGATGTGAAGAAAATGGAGTTTCTAAGCTTGAAGCAAGATCACCGGATCGTAACGAAATATGAGGTTGAGTTTATACGGTTGAGCCATTATGCTGGGGGTATTATATCTGATGAAATAGATAGATGCAGGAGATTTGAGGAGGGATATTCTGTGTCTTGTGGCTGGATCTAGATATCATGATTTTTCCCAGCTTGTGGCAGCAGCTAGGAGTGTGGAAAGAGCTCAGAATATTGCAGCGGCTGTTTCTGAGGAAGAGATCAGGGTTAGAAGACCCCAGTTTGAGGCAGGGTCTTCATCTGCAAAGAGAGGTAAAGGAAGTTTTATTCCTCGGGTTAGTAGGAGTCAGAGGCTAGCTGGTAGGTCAGTACAGTTTCAGAGGCAGAGATCTAGACCTACAGTATCAGTGGCGAGTGCTCCGACCCCAGTGACTCAGAGATCCACTCTACCCATATGTATTCATTGTGGTAGGCCACATGGTGGTACTTGTTGGAAGACTAGTGTAGCAGGGGTATGCTTCAGGTGTGGATCACCTGATCATTTTGTTAGAGATTGTCCAGAGAGGCAAGAGCATATGTCAGTAGATTCTGCAGCTTCTCGACCTAGTGTGAGGGGAGGTCGAGGAGGCAGAGGTTTCAGCAGAGGAGGCAGATCTGGGTTCAGTTCTAGAGGAGGTTCTACATCCAGAGAGAGTAGACCAGAGGGGGCTGGATCTTCTCAGAGGATTTATGTGATGCAAAGGCAACCAGATGCTTCTGCAGTCATTGCTGGTACTTTCTCTTTATTTGATACTTCAGTACTTGCTTTGATTGATCCCGGATCCACACATTCATATATTAGTGCATCTGTTTTGCCTGTGTCTGATGTGCATGCTGAATCCCTAGGATTTGATGTATTGGTAACAAATCCTTTAGGGCATAGTGTGATTGTTAGCAAAGTGCACCGAGATAGTGCAGTAGTGGTTCAAGGTGAGGAGTTCCTTGGAGATTTGATTGAGATGCCTTTTAAGGAATACGATGTGATCCTAGGTATGGACTGGTTATCTAGACATGGAGCTGTGGTAGATTGTAAAAAGAAAATTGTTACTTTGAGAACTGGTGATGGAAGAGAGGTGATAGTATCTAATGAGCAGGGACAACTAGCATCCTTATTTGTTTCAGCTGTTGCAGCTAGAAGATTGATTAGAAAGGGGTGTGACGCTTATCTTGCTCATGTGGTAGATACTAGAGTAAAGGGTTCTCAAATTGATAGTATACCTACAGTTGCAGAGTTTTCAGATGTGTTTCCAGAGGAGTTACCAGGGTTACCTCCTGAGAGAGAGGTGGAGTTTGGTATTGAATTATTGCCTGGTACCAGTCCTATTTCTATTACTCCTTATAGAATGGCACCTGCTGAATTGAGAGAATTGAAGGTGCAATTGCAGGAGTTGTTGGATAAAGGGTTTGTTCACCATAGTGTTTCACCGTGGGGGGCTCCTGTCTTATTTGTGAAGAAGAAGGATGGTACTATGAGATTGTGTATAGATTATAGGCAATTGAACAAGGTGACTATTAAGAATAAATATCCTTTGCCAAGAATTGATGATCTCTTTGATCAATTGAAGGGTGCAGCAGTGTTTTCCAAAATTGATTTGAGATCAGGGTACCATCAGTTGAGGGTCAGAGCTGAAGATGTTCCTAAGACCGCCTTTCGGACCAGGTGTAATATCCTCATTTATGCCCTAGAAGTTTTGCATATTGTTGTTGTTGTTATTGTTATATATTGGATTGAATATATGTGTTAAATTGTAAGAGAAAAAGAAATTGAGAAGAGAAAGTATATGTATATGTATTTTGGGAAGAAATAGGGTTTAGAGACAAATTTATATGTTGTGTATATGTTAATATATATGACATATAAAGTGGTCAAAAGGCTTGGTCAATGCAAGAGAAGATATTTATTTGAGATTGGTAAATTACTTAATTGGGCACATATAAGACAAAAAGATAATTATGTGAATAAGGGCACTTTGGTAATTGCTTGGATAAAATCACATGGTGGATATTTAAAGAAGGTTTGACTTGTGTTTTCTTTATCATTTCTTCTTCTTCTTCTTGTTGATGGCCGGCCCTCCATAGCCAAAGAGAAAGAAAGAGACAAGTGATGGTTTTGATGATTTCAAGCTTAAATTGAAGAAAGATTAAGTGTTCAAGTGTTGATTTAAGAAGTTTTTAACTAAGGTAAGATCTTTTCTCTAATTTCTTCAATTCTTTTGAAGTGGTATGATTAAGTTGCTTATGGTATGATTGTAAGTATTGATTTTGCTTGATAGATGAGAAGTTGGGTTGGTGTTGGTGATGGAAGAGTAAGATTGGTGTTTAGTGAAATTGTTTCTGTTTTAGGATTAGTAAAGGCTGTGACTTGTATGATTTTTAATTAATTTTAGAAAAATGTTATTGAAGTGAATTTTTGATATGTTGTGCCTCTATGAGTCTAGAATGACTGAAAAATATGTTGATTCGATTTTGGAATGGTTATGAGTTTAGAAAGATTATTTTTATTAGACCTGTTCCAGCAGGTACCTTAACTGAGACAGCTCTATTTCGGAATTTTTAATAAAATGTAGAAAAATCATATTCAATTGAATTTTGGATATGTTGTTGCTTAGTGAGTCTAGTATTTGAGAAAAATAATTTGGAACCACTTTGATTGAATTTGATTTATGGAATTCACAAAGTTCAGAACTGCTGCCAGGATGCAGGGCAATTGGGGCAGTCTGGTTAGGTGAACTATTTGACCAAGATTTTGTGTTCAGTTTGATCTGAAATTTTAAAGGGATGATTTTAAGATACAAAACTAAATTCTGTAAAAATTTTAGAATTTTTAGTCAAGTATATTATTTTATACAATTTTTCAAAATAAGGATAAAATGGAGTTTAAAACCAGAATGTACTATTTATGGTTAGGGTTTTAATTCTTTGTTCTTCTTGCATTGCTTTGGTTCTCCAAAGGTAGGTTGGTCCTTAAACCTAACCCTAAACACTTTAAACACACTTGAATCAATGAATGTTATAATCAATTGTTCTTTACCCTAATTGCATTGTTGAGATTGAACAATGTTATGTTGTGCATTGTGAATGGTAATGTGTTTCATGAGTAATGTGGAATGAAATGTTGATATTTATGAATGATGCTATGTGAGATATAATGTGATCATGGATGAGATATATATATATACTTGAATAATGAGATGTTATATTGTGAAATGAAATGTGAAGCCATTGTTATTGGCTAAGATGATGTAATTGAAAGAAAGAAGGCATGTTTGCCTAAATGTGATGAGAATTGAGAATGGAAATGAATTGTTTGTTTAATATGTTATTCAGTTTCAGAGTTCTGGATTTGGGTGGCATGCCTAAGAAATGATGAAAGGTAACAGTCTTGCCGGGTTGAGGACCTCCTCATAGGTGTTGAGTTGATGGTCCAAGAGACTGGGTCTGTTACACTATGAGATATATGATTTGTAACAGTCTTGCCGGGTTGAGGATCTCCTCATATGTGTTGAGTTGATGATCCAAGAGACTGGGTCTGTTACACTATCCATGGATAGAGATACATGTATATACATTGCCTACGGGCGTGATTATTGTGACTATGAACCCAAGGCAGTAACTCTGAACTCTGAATATCGTATTAAATACTTGTTGGGCCCATAGGTGTCAAGGTTATATGAATGTCCTAAATAATGTTATGAGTTTAATGAAATGAGATGTTGGTTATGGAGTATGATTGATTAATGTTGAATGTGAAAAGATGGTGAAATGTGGTATGCTCATATGACTATGATTTGTGAAATGCATAATTGTGTGGTTAACTTTATATTTATGATGTTGATCTTATCAATAACATATGTGGCATTGCATTTCATTAAAGCATACCGTTAGCATGTTTTATCTTACTAAGCCGTTGGCTTAGCGCGATAGTGTTTAATCGCGCAGGTAGTAGAGTGGATAGAGTTGAACCCGAGAGTTCATCACGACCTAGTGAGAGTAGACCTTGAAGAATCCATTTTGGGAGCTTAAAGATCAGAGCAGACTTGCCAATCATGTATAAATTTTATGTGTTGTAAAACTTGAGTTTTGATGTATATGAATTTATAAATATGTAAATATTTTATAACTTCCGCTGTGTAATATTTAAATATGGGGGTTGTCACAAAACCTTTATTTTATGTTGTACTAGAAGTGTAAATCCTTTTTGCAGGTTGTAGTTGAGGTTACAAGGGGGATTTATTGGGAGTGTACTGAGAATGATTTTGTTTGCATTGGTTTGTGTAAAATGTTTTTAAAAATAAGAAAAAAACCGGTTTTGTCGACACTTGGGACTCAATTTTTAGGCGAAACTATGGCAAAAATTTTGTAAAAATCGGAACTAAAATTTGACTAAGTAAAATTGGTAGCAACATTAGGTTAGTGTGGCGCCTCTTGTAACACCCCCATATCCAATGCACACACGCTACAAACACCACAATGTAGCATAAGTGCACCAAACATAGGGATGCTACGATATCCTTAACATTCAAAACACTTTAAAACTTAATACAACACCCTTATCATTATACATTATAGAAAAATAGATCATTTACTTATAAAACAAAAACATATTAGTTATATATATATATATATACATTTATAAATTACACAGCGGAAGTTATAAAATATGTACATATATGAAAACATTTGAATACATATTTACCATTATACATATATTTACATTATCAACAATACTTTACACAATATAAAAGATTTATACATGATTGGCAAGTCAGCTCTGATCTTTAAGCTCCCAAAATCAACTCTTCAATGTCTACTCTCACTCGGTCTCGAAGAGCTCTCGGGTTCGATTCTATCAGTTCTATCACCTGCGCGATTAAACACTATCGCGCTAAGCCAAGGGCTTAGTAAGATAAAACATGCAATCGATATGCTTAGATGCTATACAATGCCAATTCTAATTTATATCATATATGTAACAACATAGATACAAAGTTAACAACATACCTTTACATTACATAACCAACATACACATATGTATATCACATTTGAACATCCTTGCATATGCTTTATTAGTTAATCATTTAATCATCCATGAACAACACTAAGCAAAGACAAGCATGGGCCCAAGACACACTAATATGCCATTCAATTTTCAGAGTTAATGCTTTGGTTTTGTTATCACATTTATCAATATCAATATCATATACCCAACTAGGCTTCAAGGATTAAGGGGAGCAAAGCATGCTAAGCATCAACCCAACTTGGCTTCAAGAACTAACCCAACCTAGCTTCAAGGGTTGTAACATCTCAATTAGGCTTCAAGGATTCAATCCAACCTAACTTCAAGAGATTGTTACTATCATTAGGCATGCCACCAACAACAAACTCTGAAAATGGAATAACACATTAGCCACACAATCCATTTAATTCTCATTCTCAATTCTCATTATCATTTAGGCAAACATGCCTCATTTATCTCCATTGAATCACCTTAGCCAATAACAATGGCTTCACATTTCATTTCACAATATAACACTTCATTATTCAAGTGTATATTTATCTCACATAGCATCATTCATAAATATCAACATTTCATTCCATATTAATCATGAAACACATTATCACTCACAATGCATAATATAACAAGGCTCAATCTCAACAATGCAAGAATAATATATATATAATTCATAGCTTTAGGATCATTCACAAGTGTTTTTAATTCATCCCTTGGTTTAAGTATGTTTATGTTTAGGTTTAGAGGCCAAACTACCTTTGAAGAATCTAAACTATGCAAACAAGAACAAAGAAATCAAGCAACATTCAATTCATTTGTGGGACACGCCCAACTCACTTGAAGGACACGCCCAACCTAGTTGAGGAACACGCCCGTGTCTTTAACAATAAATGAGGCAGTAGCCAATTCAAATAATTGACACGCCCAGCACCTTTGATGGACACGCCCGTGTCACTAAAACCAAAAGAGACAGTAGCCAATCCAAATAATTGACACGCCCACTCCCCTAAATTGCTTTTGGCCGTGTCACCAAATCACAAAACATTAACTAAAACCAACACTTTCTCAATTGCACTCAAACACAATATTCATCATATAACATATTTCACATGAACATAATCAATGTTCTAAACACATATTCATCACAAAAACCACTTCATCACACATTAATATCACAATTAAACACATATTCACCACAAAACCCTAAAACCAACATCCTTCTCCATCCATCCAAATCAACAACCACCATTTCCAACAACAACCTCCAATTAAACTCATAACTTAAAATTAATTTAACACTTGAAAACACAACACAACACATCTCAAATTCACTAAATCACAAAATCACCAAACCCTAATTCACTTCCAATACAACTTCCAAATAGGTAAAAAAAACAAGAGAATACTTACTTACAAAGAAGAAATTCCACAAATCCCTTGTCAAATCCTTTGATTGCTTCTTCAATTTGCTTCTATCATCAAGAACACTTCTTTTTCTCTTTTCAATTTGGAGAGCCGGCCACCTCTTGAAGAAAGAAGACAATGATCAAGATACAAAGTCAAATTTTGCTTTTAATCTCCACCAAGTGTTCTTATCCAAGCAATTACTAAAACACCCTCAATCATATAACTAACCTTTGTCTCATATAAGTCCTTATATGTAATTTCATTAACAACCAAAAATATCTTCTTCCACTTAACCATCACCTTGACTCTTCATTTGACCACTTTATATGTTATATATATCATCATATACACAACATATACATTCAATTCAATTTAACAATAACAACAACCACAACAACAACAATATAATCAAAACTTCTAAGCCACATATGAGGATATTACACCTCTACTCAGCTTACATATGTATGTCGGGAAGGGGTGTTTCAATTGTTTTGGTATCAGAGCCTAGGTTTGAGATTCTCAACCTAGGTAAAATGTAATAAAAAGAATATTTTTACTTAAAAAGTGGTTTTGAATAACATATACGTTTGAGATTGGCAGTCTCTGATCTTTAATAAGATATAATCTGCTGTGTTTGCAGTGTTAGGTTGTGATGGATTCTCACTCACGTCAGTCGATTGAGGGTAGTGCCGAGAGTATTGCTCCTGCTGAGGGAGCTAGGGTTGATAGTGTTGAGGAGGCACCTGCTTCGGTGTCGGGTAGACCAGCTGGGGAGGAGGTTCCGCCAGCCTGGTTTAGGCCTATGATGGAAGCTATGAGACAAGCACCTGTGCAACCACAGCCACCGCCACCACCCCCTCAGCCTTCAGTACCAGTAAGGCACTATGATAAGCTAAGGAAATATGGAGCAGAGGATTTCTTTGGTACAGTTGATCCGGCTGTAGCAGAACAGTGGCTTGATAGAGTTCAGAGGGTATTTGTGCAGTTGCAAGCCACTTCAGAGGAGAAGTTTGACTACGCAAGATCTTTGCTACAGAAGGATGCCTACGACTGGTGGAAGACAGTGCCCCATTCTATGGATGATCCACCAACCTTGTCTTATGCGGATTTTCTGAGAGAATTTGAGTTGAAGTATACTCCTAGGGAGTATAAAGATGGGAAGAAAAGAGAGTTTTTAGATTTGAAGCAAGATCATCGGACCGTAACTGAATATGAAGTTGAGTTTATTCGACTGAGTCAGTATGCTGGGAGTATCATTGCTGATGAGATTGATAGATGTCGGCGATTTGAGGAGGGATTGAGACCCTCGATCATGTGCTTAGTGGCTGGATCCAGATATCAGGATTTCTCACAACTTGTGGCAGCAGCTCGAAGTGTAGAGCGAGCTCAAGTTATTGCAGCTGCTTCAGAGGAAGAGGTTAGGGTTAGGAGGCCCCAGTTTGAGGCAGGGTCTTCTTCTGCAAAGAGGGGTAGAGGAAGTTTTGTTCCTCGGAGTAGTAGGAGCCAGAGACCAGCGGGTACGTCAGTGCAGTTCCAGAGGCAGAGATTTAGACCTGCAGCTTCAGTAGCGAGTGCTCCTACTCCTGGAGTTCAGAGATCCACCTTACCTTTGTGTAACCAGTGTGGTGGAAGACATGGGGGCGTTTGTTGGAGGCATAGTAGATCAGGGGTATGCTTCAGGTGTGGATCACCTGACCACTTTGTGAGAGATTGTCCTGAGAGGCAGGAGCAGATGTCAGTTGATTCTGCTGCTTCTCGAGCTAGTGTGAGGGGAGGCAGAGGAGGCAGAGGTGCCAGCCGAGGAGGTAGACCAGGATTCAGTTCTAGAGGAGGTGCTACATCCAGGGAGGGTAGACCAGAGGAGGTTGGATCTTCCCAGAGGATGTATGTTATGTAGAGGCAGCCAGATACATCGGCAGTCATAGCTGGTACTTTTTCTTTATTTAATACTCCAGTACTTGCTTTGATTGATCCGGGTTCCACGCATTCATATGTTAGTGTATCTGTTTTGCCTGTCTCTAATTTGCATGTTGAGTCCCTAGGATTTGATGTGTTGGTGACAAATCCGTTAGGGCATAGTGTGGTTGTGAGTAAGGTGCATAGAGATAGTGCAGTAGTGGTGCAGGGTGAGGAGTTCTTAGGGGATTTGATTGAGATGCCATTTAAGGAATATGATGTGATCTTAGGTATGGATTGGCTATCTCGACATGGAGCTGTGGTAGATTGTAAGAAGAAAATTGTTTCTTTGAAAACTGTTGATGGTAGAGAGGTGATAGTATCTAATGAGCAGGAACAGCTAGCCTCCTTATTTGTTTTAGCTGTATTGAATTGGAATCCACCTAAATCAGTGACAGAGATTAGAAGTTTTCTGGGTTTGGCAGGCTATTACCGGCGGTTTGTGAAAGGGTTTTCTTTGATAGCTACTCCACTCACCAGATTGCTTCGTAAGGGAGTGAGAGCTTTGAGCAGTTGAGAGAAATGTTGACTCAAGCGCCTGTTCTAACTTTACCTGTTGAAGGCAAACCATATGTGATCTACAGTGATGCTTCACATAGAGGTTTGGGGTGTGTATTGATGCAGGAAGGGAAAGTTATAGCTTATGCATCTCGACAGTTGAAACCGCATGAGCTTAACTATCCGACCCATGATTTGGAATTGGCTGCCATTGTTTTTGCATTGAAGATTTGGCACCATTATCTGTTTGGGGAGAAATGTTTCATCTACACTGATCACAAGAGTTTGAAGTATTTGGGTGTCCAGAAAGAACTCAATCTTCGTCAGAGGAGATGGTTAGAATTGATTAAAGACTACGATTGATTGATTGACTATCATCCAGGTAAAGCAAATGTTGTTGCTGATGCCTTGAGTCGGAAGTCTTTAGCTGGTTTAACAATTTACTCGCTCTCGTTGCTTGTTGAGTTGAGAGCATTGCATGCCAGTTTTGTACCTTGTGTTGATGGTGCATTATTGGCACAGTTGCAATTGAAGCCGATTTTGTTGGATCAGATCAAAGAGGCTCAATTGGCTGATAAGAAAATTCAGAAGATTATTTCAGATTGTCAGAATGGGAAGACTAGAGATTTTGTTGTGAAAGATGATGGGAGTCTCTGGTTTAAGAACCGATTGTGTGTACCCGATAATGCTGATTTGAAAAGAGTCATTTTAGAAGAAGCTCATCAGTCAATGTTTGCTATGCATCCGGGTAATACGAAGATGTATCATGATTTGAGACAGCATTATTGGTGGATTGGTTTGAAGAGAGACATTGCAGATTTTGTGTCGAAATGTCTCACTTGTCAGAAGGTTAAAGCAGAGCATCAAGTTCCAACCGGGTTGCTTCAACCATTGTCAGTGCCAGAATGGAAATGGGAAAGAGTGACAATGGATTTTGTGTCTGGTTTGCCATTGACACAAAAGAAGCATGATGCTATATGGGTGATTGTGGATAGATTGACGAAGACAGCTCATTTCCTTCCGGTGCGGATGGATTACTCTTTGGAGAGATTGGCTGAGCTGTATATTCAGGAGATTGTGAAATTGCATGGTGTTCCAACTTCTTTAGTGTCTGATCGAGATCCCCGGTTTACTTCAAAATTTTGGAAGAGTTTGCATAGTGCTTTGGGTTCTCGACTACACTTCAGTACTGCTTTTCATCCACAGATGGATGGACAGTCAGAGAGGGTGATACAGATTATTGAGGACATGTTGAGAAGCTGTGTCATCGATTTCTCTGGAAGTTGGGATAGGTTTTTACCTCTTGTGGAGTTTGCTTACAACAACAGTCACCAATCCAGCATTGGTATGGCACCGTTTGAAGCATTGTATGGCAGACGGTGTAGGACACCTCTTTGTTGGAATGAGCTTGGAGATAATAAGTTGGTTGGTCCTGATTTGATACAAGAAACTGAAGAAAAAGTAAAGTTGATTCGAGGCAGGTTAAAAGTAGCTTCAGACCGACAGAAGTCTTATGCAGATCTGAAGAGGAGAGATATAGAGTTTGATGTTGGAGATAAGGTGTTTTTGAAAGTATCTCCTTGGAAGAAGATTTTGAGGTTCGGTCGGAAAGGAAAATTGAGTCCTCGTTTCATTGGGCCGTATGAAGTGTTAGAAAGAGTTGGGCCAGTTGCATATCGACTTGCTTTGCCACCTGAGTTGGATCGTATTCATAATGTATTCCATGTTTCTATGTTGAGGAGGTACAGGTCAGATCCATCTCATGTGTTGCCATTTGAGTCTATCGAAGTGAGCCCAGATTTGACATTTGAAGAAGAACCAGTTGCTATCTTGGCACGTGATGTGAAAGAATTGAGGAACAAGAAAGTGCCATTGGTGAAGATTCTTTGGAAGAATCATGCAAAAGAAGAAGCAACTTGGGAAAGTGAGCAAACTATGCGAGAGCAATATCCTCAACTATTTCAGAGTTGATATCAGGTAATTTCGAGGACGAAATTTCTTTTTAGAGGGGGAGAATTGTAATATCCTCATTTATGCCCTAGAAGTTTTGCATATTGTTGTTGTTATTGTTATATATTGGATTGAATATATGTGTTAAATTGTAAGAGAAAAGAAATTGAGAAGAGAAAGTATATGTATATGTATTTTGGGAAGAAATAGGGTTTAGAGACAAATTTATATGTTGTGTATATGTTAATATATATGACATATAAAGTGGTCAAAAGGCTTGGTCAATGCAAGAGAAGATATTTATTTGAGATTGGTAAATTACTTAATTGGGCACATATAAGACAAAAATATAATTATGTGAATAAGGGCACTTTGGTAATTGCTTGGATAAAATCACATGGTGGATATTTAAAGAAGGTTTGACTTGTGTTTTCTTTATCATTTCTTCTTCTTCTTCTTGTTGATGGCCGGCCCTCCATAGCCAAAGAGAAAGAAAGAGACAAGTGATGGTTTTGATGATTTCAAGCTTAAATTGAAGAAAGATTAAGTGTTCAAGTGTTGATTTAAGAAGTTTTTAACTAAGGTAAGATCTTTTCTCTAATTTCTTCAATTCTTTTGAAGTGGTATGATTAAGTTGCTTATGGTATGATTGTAAGTATTGATTTTGCTTGATAGATGAGAAGTTGGGTTGGTGTTGGTGATGGAAGAGTAAGATTGGTGTTTAGTGAAATTGTTTCTGTTTTAGGATTAGTAAAGGCTGTGACTTGTATGATTTTTAATTAATTTTAGAAAACTGTTATTGAAGTGAATTTTTGATATGTTGTGCCTCTATGAGTCTAGAATGACTGAAAAATATGTTGATTCGATTTTGGAATGGTTATGAGTTTAGAAAGATTATTTTTATTAGACCTGTTCCAGCAGGTACCTTAACTGAGACAGCTCTATTTCGGAATTTTTAATAAAATGTAGAAAAATCATATTCAATTGAATTTTGGATATGTTGTTGCTTAGTGAGTCTAGTATTTGAGAAAAATAATTTGGAACCACGTTGATTGAATTTGATTTATGGAATTCACAAAGTTCAGAACTGCTGCCAGGATGCAGGGCAATTGGGGCAGTCTGGTTAGGTGAACTATTTGACCAAGATTTTGTGTTCAGTTTGATCTGAAATTTTAAAGGGATGATTTTAAGATACAAAACTAAATTCTGTAAAAATTTTAGAATTTTTAGTCAAGTAGATTATTTTATACAATTTTTCAAATTAAGGATAAAATGGAGTTTAAAACCAGAATGTACTATTTATGGTTAGGGTTTTAATTCTTTGTTCTTCTTGCATTGCTTTGGTTCTCCAAAGGTAGGTTGGTCCTTAAACCTAACCCTAAACACTTTAAACACACTTGAATCAATGAATGTTATAATCAATTGTTCTTTGCCCTAATTGCATTGTTGAGATTGAACAATGTTATGTTGTGCATTGTGAATGGTAATGTGTTTCATGAGTAATGTGGAATGAAATGTTGATATTTATGAATGATGCTATGTGAGATATAATGTGATCATGGATGAGATATATATATATACTTGAATAATGAGATGTTATATTGTGAAATGAAATGTGAAGCCATTGTTATTGGCTAAGATGATGTAATTGAAAGAAAGAAGGCATGTTTGCCTAAATGTGATGAGAATTGAGAATGGAAATGAATTGTTTGTTTAATATGTTATTCAGTTTCAGAGTTCTGAATTTGGGTGGCATGCCTAAGAAATGATGAAAGGTAACAGTCTTGCCGGGTTGAGGACCTCCTCATAGGTGTTGAGTTGATGGTCCAAGAGACTGGGTCTGTTACACTATGAGATATATGATTTGTAACAGTCTTGCCGGGTTGAGGATCTCCTCATATGTGTTGAGTTGATGATCCAAGAGACTGGGTCTGTTACACTATCCATGGATAGAGATACATGTATATACATTGCCTACGGGCGTGATTATTGTGACTATGAACCCAAGGCAGTAACTCTGAACTCTGAATATCGTATTAAATACTTGTTGGGCCCATAGGTGTCAAGGTTATATGAATGTCCTAAATAATGTTATGAGTTTAATGAAATGAGATGTTGGTTATGGAGTATGATTGATTAATGTTGAATGTGAAAAGATGGTGAAATGTGGTATGCTCATATGACTATGATTTGTGAAATGCATAATTGTGTGGTTAACTTTATATTTATGATGTTGATCTTATCAATAACATATGTGGCATTGCATTTCATTAAAGCATACCGTTAGCATGTTTTATCTTACTAAGCCGTTGGCTTAGCGCGATAGTGTTTAATCGCGCAGGTAGTAGAGTGGATAGAGTTGAACCCGAGAGTTCATCACGACCTAGTGAGAGTAGACCTTGAAGAATCCATTTTGGGAGCTTAAAGATCAGAGCAGACTTGCCAATCATGTATAAATTTTATGTGTTGTAAAACTTGAGTTTTGATGTATATGAATTTGTAAATATGTAAATATTTTATAACTTCCGCTGTGTAATATTTAAATATGGGGGTTGTCACAAAACCTTTATTTTATGTTGTACTAGAAGTGTAAATCCTTTTTGCAGGTTGTAGTTGAGGTTACAAGGGGGATTTATTGGGAGTGTACTGAGAATGATTTTGTTTGCATTGGTTTGTGTAAAATGTTTTTAAAAATAAGAAAAAAACCGGTTTTGTCGACACTTGGGACTCAATTTTTAGGCGAAACTATGGCAAAAATTTTGTAAAAATCGGAACTAAAATTTGACTAAGTAAAATTGGTAGCAACATTAGGTTAGTGTGGCGCCTCTACTCAGCTTACATATGTAGGTCGGGAAGGGGTGTTTCACCAGGTATGGGCATTATGAGTTTCTAGTTATGCCTTTTGGTCTAACGAATGCACCTGCAGTTTTTCTGGACTTGATGAATAGGGTGTTTAGGCCCTATCTGGATCAGTTTGTAGTAGTTTTTATTGATGACATTTTGGTGTATTCGCGTAATGAGGAGGAACATGACAAGCATCTGCGGATTGTGTTGCAAATTTTGAGAGAGAAGTAATTGTTTGCTAAACTATCGAAGTGTGAATTTTGGCTTGATCAAGTAACTTTTCTTGGTCATATAGTTTCAGCGGAAGGTATTAGAGTTGATCCGAGTAAAGTTGAAGCTATTTTGAATTGGAGTCCACCAAAGTCTGTGACTGAAGTTAGAAGTTTTCTGGGTTTGGCAGGCTATTACCGACGGTTTGTGAAAGGATTTTCTTTGATAACTACTCCTCTTACCAGATTGCTTCGAAAGGGAGTTAGATTTGTGTGGACAGATCAGTGTCAGGCTAGCTTTGATCAGTTGAGAGAAATGTTAACTCAAGCGCCTGTTCTTACTTTACCTGTGGAAGATAAACCATATGTGATTTATAGTGATGCTTCACATAATGGTTTGGGTTGTGTTCTGATGCAAGAAGGTAAAGTTATAGCTTATGCTTCTTGACAGTTGAAACCGCATGAACTCAATTATCCGACCCATGACTTAGAGTTAGCAGCCATTGTGTTTGCATTGAAGATTTGGCGACACTATTTGTATGGGGAGAAGTGTTTTATCTATACTGATCATAAGAGTTTGAAATATTTGGGTGTCCAAAGAGAGCTCAATCTTTGACAGAGGAGATGGTTAGAGTTGATTAAAGACTACGACTGTTTGATTGATTATCATCCTGGTAAAGCAAATGTTGTTGTTGATGCCTTGAGTCGGAAGTCTTTAGCAGGTTTGACTGTTTACTCGCTCTCGTTGCTTGTTGAGTTGAGAGCTTTGCATGCGAGTTTTGTATCTTGTGATGATGGTGCATTGTTGGCACAGTTGCAATTGAAACCAGTTCTGCTGAATCAAATTAAAGAGGCTCAATTGGCTGATGAGAAGATTCAAAAGATTATCCTAGATTGCCAAAATGGAAAGAGTCGAGATTTTATTGTAAGAAATGATGGGAGTCTTTGGTTTAAGAACAGATTGTGTGTACCTGATGATGCCAATTTGAGAAGGATCATTTTAGAAGAAGCCCATCAGTCAGTATTTGCTATGCATCCGGGCAATACAAAAATGTATCATGATTTAAAGCAGTATTACTGGTGGTCCGGTATGAAGAGAGACATAGCGGAGTTTGTGTCCAAATGTCTCACATGTCAAAGGGTAAAAGCTGAGCATCAAGTTCCAACCGGGTTGCTTCAACCTTTGTCAGTGCCTGAATGGAAATGGGATAGAGTAACCATGGATTTTGTGTCTGGTCTACCATTGACACAAAGAAAGCATGATGCTATTTGGGTAATTGTTGACAGGTTGACTAAGACAGCTCATTTTCTTCCGGTTCGGATGGATTACTCTTTGGAGAGATTAGTTGAGCTGTACATCCATGAGATTGTGAAGTTGCATGGTGTCCCAATTTCTATAGTATCTAATCGAGATCCCCAGTTTACTTCCAGGTTTTGGAAGAGTTTACATGGTGCACTGGGTTCTCTATTGCATTTCAGCACTGCTTTCCATCCGCAGACAGATGGACAGTCTAAAAGGGTGATACAGATTATTGAGGACATGTTGAGAAGCTGTGTCATTGATTTCTCTCGAAGTTGGGATGGATTCTTACCACTTGTGGAATTTGCTTACAACAACAGTCACCAATCCAGCATTGGGATGGCACCATTCTAGGCATTGTATGGTAGACGGTGTAGGACACCTCTATGTTGTAATGAACTTCGAGAAAGTAAGTTAATTGGTCCTGATTTGGTTAAAGAAACTAAAGAGAAAGTGAAAGTGATTCGAATAGATTGAAAACAGGTTCAGACCGACAAAAGTCTTATTCGGATTTGAAGAGAAGAGACATAGAGTTTGATGTGGGGGATAAGGTATTTTTGAAAGTGTCTCCTTGGAAAAAAATCTTGAGGTTCGGTCGGAAAGGGAAATTGAGTTCTCGTTTCATTGGACCGTATGAAGTTTTAGAAAGAATTGGACCAGTTGCTTATCGGCTTGCCTTGCCACCTGAGTTGGATAGGATCCATAATGTATTCCATGTTTCTATGTTGAGGAGGTACAGATCGGATCCATCTCATGTGTTGCCAATTGAATCTATCGAAGTGAGTTCAGATCTGACATTTGAAGAAGAACCAATTGCTATTTTGGATCATGGTGAGAAAGAATTGAGAAATAAGAAAGTGCCACTTGTGAAGATTTTGTGGAAGAACCATGCAAAAGAAGAGGCAACTTGGGAAAGTGAACAAACCATGCGAGATCAGTATCCTCAGTTGTTTCAGACTTGATATCAGGTAATTTCGAGGGCGAAATTTCTTTTTGGAGGGGGAGAATTGTAATATCCCAATGTGTGCCCTAGAAGTTTGTATATAATTGTTGTTTGTTTGAATTATGTGTATATGTTATGTTGATAAGAAAAGAAATTGAAAAGAGAATGTTTATATATGGTTTAATAAGGAAATAATGTGTAGAAAGAAAGTGTATATGTTAGGTATATTGTAATATATATAACATATATGTTGGTCAAATGAGGAGTCAAGGGAAGAAGATATTTATTTGTGATATGTGAAATTACTTAAATGGGCATATAAGTTATAAGAGTTAAGTTAAATGTATGAGGGCATTTAAGTAATTGTGTTGTTAGAATTGCTTGGTGGAGATTTAAAGAAGAAGAGAAGTTGACTTGTCTTCATTTTCTTTTCTTCTTCTTCTCTTTCTCTTATGTTGGCCGACCCTTCATAGCAAAGGAGCAAGAGTGAGATTTGTTTATTTCAAAAATCAAATTGAAGGAAAAATCAAAGGATTAAGTTGGAGATTTGTGAAATTTCTTCAATTGTGGTAAGTACTCTCTTGTTTCCTTTGTTATTTTGAGGTTGTGTTTGAAGTGAGTTATGAATTATTGATTTTATGATTACATGTGTTTATAAGTGTTGAGATTGATTGTAAGTTATAAAGTTAAATTGGGATTGGTTTTGGTTTGAAAATGGTAAGTTAAATGGATGTGGATATTGAAAGAACAAGAGTGAGATTGGTTTAGGGTTTTGAAGTGTTGAGTGATCAAATGTGCTGTTAATGTGAATATTGTGATAAGCATGCAAGATATGTGTTAATGATATTGTTTATATTCATTTGAATGAGGTTATGTTGTGCATAATGTGTTTAAATTCAATTAAAAGAGATTTGGCCATGTTTAGGGTTTTTAATCATGAGAGACACGGCCAAACCAAGGAAGAGACACGGCCAACCTATAGAATTTTGGAGACATGGCCGAGTCTAAGGAAAATGTGGCCGTGTTGGATGATTTTTGGAGAGACACGGCCGTGTCCCTTGCCCATGTCTGCCACTGCCAATTCGTTTTGAGAGACACGGCCACAAGCTTGGCCGTGTCCGTTGAATGTGTTGGCTACTGTGATTATTTCTTTGCTCTTCTTACATTATTGAGATTCAATATACATTTGAAGATAATGATAATGCATATGATACTATATGAACAAGGTTATGTTTTATGCATTGTGAATCTTGTGAATGGTAATGTGTTATATGAATAATATACTTTGAAATGTTATATCAATGATGCTTTATGTATAATATGAATTGAGATATGATATGATATGAAGCCATTGTAATTGGCTATGGTAACTCAAATGTGATGTGAAGCCATTGTGATTGGCTATGATGATTCAATTGAAAGATATAAGGCATGTTTGCCTAATTGATGAAGAGAATTTAGAATGAAATAATAAATGAATTGTGTTGCTAATGTGTTATTCAATTTTCAGAGTTTGTTGTTGGTGGCATGCCTAATGATAGTAACATTCTCTTGAAGTTAGGTTGGGCTTGATCCTTGAAGCCAAGTTGGGTAGAAGTTCAACATGTTTTACTCCCCTTGAAGCTTGGTTGGGTCTAGTCCTTGAAGCCTAATTGAGATGTTACAACCCTTGAAGCTAGGTTGGGTTGGTTCTTAAAGCCAAGTTGGGTTGAGACTTAGCATGCTTTGTTCCCCTTGAAGCTTGGTTGAACCTTGAAGCCTAGTTGGGTTTATGATAATGATAAATGTAATGATTGAACCAAAGCATTTACTCTAAAAATTGAATGGTATATTAGTTGTTTTGGGCCCATGTTTGTCTTTGTTTATTGTGATTCATGAATGGTAAGATGATTGATTAATGAGTTATATTGAAGGATGTTGAAATGTGATATGTATATATATATATATGTGTAGTTTATGAAATATAAAGATATGTTGTTAGCCTTTCATCTATGATGTTGATTTATTACTAAAATGTGTGACATGGCATTGCAATAAAGCATAATGCTAGCATACTTTGTACTACTAAGCCGTTGGCTTAGCGCGATAGTGTTTGATCACGCAGGTGACAGAGTTGAACCTGAGAGCTCCTCGAGGCCAAGTGAGACTAGACATTGAGGATTTTTCTTTTGGGACTCAAAGATCAGAGAAGAGCTTCCAATCATGTATTTATTCTATGTTTTGTAAACTTTGATTTATAAAATATTTGTAATAACTTCCGCTATGAATTGATAAATGTTTTTATATATGGTGTCTTTTGGATTTCTTTTAAAATGTTTGAGATTGGTTTCACTTATTTACAAAGATATTGCTGTGTCTTTTTAAACCGTGACATTTTCTATATTCAGTATACGTATATTATGATCATTTAAGCATGCTTGGTACGTATACAGGATATAGGGGTGTTACAATAACCAATTCATACAATCATAATAGATCCATACAAACCCTAGACTAGATCAAATTAGTTCATCATGATGCTATAAAACATATTCATCTCATTAAAATTCAAAGAAATCAATTTAAACATAATAGAATTCATGAATACAATTCCAATGAAACTTAAGAGACAAAGTTTGAGAACAAAACCAAATTACAAACTCCCTTTAGCTTCTGAAGAATCTCTTATTTAGATCTTTGCTAGAAGAATGTTGCAATGGCAAAACAAATTTAATCTAGATTGTTTGCATCAAAGTGTAATAAAAAATCCAAAGGAAAACAAAATGGAAACCCTCAGTCTTTCTTTGACGGCTGATAAAAAATCTCCTCTTTTTAAAAACCCTAATTCTCTTATTTATACGAAACCTCGCTCCAAAAATTCGCGTTTTCTTTCTTCCTTTAGTCCTTGGAGTGACACGGCCAAGCTCCTAGCCGTGTCATGTGACACGGCCAGTGGTTTGGTCGCGTCACCTGAGTGTGTCACTTACTGCTCTCTTCGTTCTTTGCTCTTCTTTCTTTGGTATTTTTCCTTGGCTATGTGTGGGACACGGCCAAGCTCCTGGCCGTGTCATGTGGCACGGCCAGTGGCTTGGCCATGTCAAGTGGGTGTGTCAGTTACTGCCCAAAAATTCCTTCTCTCTTGGTTCCTTGGTTTTGCCCTTTGCTTCATGCTACTCTTTCTTCCAAGGAAACAATTTGCATATTAACCTAAAACAAACACTTAAACAAACTTTAAACAAGAATCAAATAAACATTAACCAACAACACATAAACACCACACTAAAAACTAGAACAAAAATGTCATAAACACTGAAATAAATTAAAACTACCAAAATTGATGAAAACACTAATTAAACAGATTAAAACTACCAAAATACCTAAAGAAAACAATAATCATCATAATAAATAAGATACAATTCTATGACAAAAACTAATAAAACAGCTTCCATTTGGTTCATAAAGACATTTTGACTTGAATTTGTCCAACCCAACCAAAGATTCAATCAAAATCGGAGAAAAAGGAGGAAGACCATCTAGTTCTTGAAAGTTCTGTACTTGACAGTCCTACAAGGAAGAAGGAAAAAATGATAAAATGCTCAAAGAAAGGGAAGAGTAAGGAAAATAAAGAAAAGGGAAGAGTACGGAAAATAAAGAAAAGGGAGAAGAAGAAAAGAACCGAATTTGGGAACCAAACTTTATTTTTTTTTGGAAGGGCAAAAACTGTCCTAATAAAGATCCAGATTAATGTCAAAAAGATAGAAGAAATTTGGAGTCTAGCAAGATTGCCTCCAAGCTGCCTAAAATTCAAACAAGAAATTTATTGTGTGAGGGTTTGTCCATTGTGTCACATCAGCCCCAACATACAAATAGCTTTCATTTAACCAGTGTCCATTATAGACCCCATTTCAAGCCTATCCATGACCTTTTGATCTCTTTTGGTAGGTAGAGTCTATTAGTGGAGATAGTTTAGATAAACATGCAAATGAGATAGACAGTATTTAACTCAATGAGACCTTTGGCTAAGTGATGTGTATGTGCCTATCTGAAGTGCAACAATTCTTGCTCAAATAGAAATAATTCCCGAGTTTAGTACGGTAACTAGGGTTGTCATGTTATATATATGTTAATTTGGAAAAATCAAGTCCTGAGGTACATTGACATTAATTTGGCAAAGACAACATTTGATTTCAAAATCAAAATTTAAATAAATAAATAAAATAAAATAAAAATATTTTTGTCACACGAAGCCTTCAAGTTAAGGGGAGTATGTTGAACTATCAAACCTTGAAGAACACATTGGGCAAAGGAAATGATTATTGGCAAGGTCATGAAGAAGCTATCAACTGACATTCTGAAACATAGTTTAAAAAGGATGTATCCCTGACTCTGCAACTTGGGATCTCCACCACTCATGTTTTCAACATCTTGAAGATAAAAGCCACAAATGCAAAGCTTTCGATTATTCCAATGCAAGACTTGAACAAGCATCAAAAAGGAACCAATGAGAACACTTCTGCTAATCACCTCGGTCTGTGAGTCGATGGAATGACTGTAAGTATTATTCATTCATATCATACATACATGAGCATATCACATCGCACTTTTTTGTCTTGTAATGTCTATTCCTTTTCAAAGTGAACAACAAATACCTTGAAAACTAAAGAATCAAAAGAAGATATTGAATCAAGGGGGGCATGGAAAGCCTATTTGCTTGTGGAAGCTCCAGTCGTTTTGCAAAAGAAGAAATACGTGCTTGTGCGAAGAACTAGATGGAGCCCGTATAGAAAAATCATGGGTTTGAGCCCGTATAGGAAGGAACGTCCTAATTATCTTTCTTTGTTGACTGTTTGTGTATACATGCATACATGCATACATTTGCATCTCATATCATTAATCCTTTCTGGCTCACAGCCCTAGATTACGATAGTTCAAAAACTTACGACAATCCGACCTACGCCGGAGACGAAGTATCTAGCAAAAACTCAATCACTTGCTCACCAAAAATAATGGAGCCTGAACAAATTCAAAGAATGGTGGATGAAGCCCTCAATGCCAAGATGGAAGAAATAAAAGAGGCTTTAGCTGAGACCATGATGAACCAATTGACTGCAATCTTAGAAAATCATGCCGAGGCATCTGCTATCACCAAGAAGCCAAAGGACAAAGGGAAGGCTAAAGTTGGTGAAGTGGTTTTTGATGATGAAAAGGTGATCATTGATGATGATGATGATTGGGCTCAATACTACCAATATGCTCAAGAGAAGAAAAAAGAATCAAAGATTGTGAAAGATCAACTATAGAGAAGACCGAAACTTCTGATGTTGAAAAGATGATTGCTGACTTAGAAAAGAAATTTGAGAAGAAACTAAAAATCGAGGAAATGTCCGAAGTTGACAAATTATTTGAGCTAGATGAAGAAGTCCCGTACAAGTTCAAGATGCCATCATTCGCGAAGTTTGATGGAATTGGAAATCCTCATCTCCATGTGAAGCAATATATCACTACCATGCAGTCTACCCGAGCTACTAAGGCTCAAACCCTAAGGTACTTTATGCTCTTATTGGACCCTGTTGTCCAAAATTGGTTCAATACCTTAGATGATGAAACACAAAAGAGTTTGGATCTGCTTTACAAAGCCTTCATCTAATAATATGGATATAATGTCGAGATGGAAGTTACCTTGATGGAAGTGGAATCCATTAGGCAAAGGTCGAATGAGAATTTTGTGGATTATGTGAAGAGATGGAAGAACAAGTCTGCTTTACTCAAGAAGAGGCCTGATGAATCCGATCAAATAAGGATGATTTTGAGAGGGGTGTTGCCTAGTCTACGTGAAAGGATGTCTCATACACTCATCCATGATTTCAAAGACCTTCTCCAAGCAGGTTTGCAAATTGAAGAATGGGAGAGAGAGAAGAACCATTTTTCAACAAGAAAAAATGAGAAAGGGAACTATCAGTCTGGTAGCCAAAGCATGCAAAAGGTAGTCGGTGTTAATGCTACTAACCAAGAAACAAGGAGACAATTTTTTGGAATTGGGGAAACTGATGTCTTGGGTTCTCAATAAGCTTCAAAGAAAAGGATTGCTACAACCCTTAAATCCTCGTACTTTGCCTAACCCTCTCCCACCTAATTTCGACACTAAAGCATTTTGTCAATTTCACCAAATGCAAGGGCATGACACGGATAAATGTGTGAGGTTGAGACATGAGATCCAAAATCTAATTGATAATGGGAAGCTACCCGAGCCCAACAAGCTAAACACCAAAGACAACCCATTACCAAAGTTCAATAGAGTACCACCGCCGGCAACCTTCATGATTGGAGGAGGTTTGCATGAAGATTTTATCATGTCTTTATTTCACGATGTAGGTGGAGAAGCAACCAAAGAAGAAGAGGTACTTGGAAAAAGTAAACAAGCTATGATGGGTGAAGAAGTAACAATTTGTGTTGTCAATGGGTTTTGGGATTCAAGTGATAGGTCACTAAGCAAATACAAGTAAAGTTCCTCGAAGTGATAGAATACCCAGATTGGCTAGCAAACATAGTACTCGTGCCAAAGAAAGATGGAAGAATAAGGGTCTGTGTGGACTATAGAAATTTGAACAAGGCTTCCCCTAAAGATGATTTTCCTTTACCTCATATAGATGTTCTCATTGATAGTGCAGCATTTAGCGTGCTACATTCGTTTGTAGATGGATTTTTTGGATACAACTAAGTGTTAATGGCCCAAGAGGATAAAGCCAAAATTGCTTTCATTACTACATGGGGTATATTTTGTTATAGGGTAATGCCATTTTGTTTAAAGAATGCTGGAGCAACCTATCAAAGGATGGCCACCACACTATTTCATGACATGATGCATAAAGAAGTTGAAGTATATGTTGATGATATGATGGTTAAATCGGATACAAGGGAACAACACTTCCAAAACTTAGAATTATTCTTTGATAGATATTTGAAATATAAGCTAAAATTGAACCCGAAGAAGTGTGTGTTCGGTGTTACTTTAGGCAAATTATTAGGACGTGTGATTGGTCTGAATGGCATTGAGATTGATCCTGACAAAGTTAAAGCAATCAGGGATATGCTAGCTCCTAAGACGGAGAGAGAAGTTCGGGGATTTATTGGTAAATTACAATACATTAGCATATTCATAGCAAAACTCACAACAATTTGTGAGCCTATCTTGAAATTGCTTAAAAAGAATCAGTCGGTCATATGGAATGAAGAATGTCAAAAGGCCTTTGAGCAAATAAAAGAGTATTTATTGAATCCACCTATTTTAAAACCACCTAAACCCGGCAAACCTCTATTACTATACTTAGCAGTAGAAGAAGAGTCAATAGGAGCCATGCTAGCCCAAGCAGATGAGTCAGGGATTGAGCATGCAGTTTACTATTTAAGTAGAAAGCTCCTACCTTATGAAATTAAGTATAGTATCATTGAAAAGACTTGTATAGCCGTGGTTTAGTCTTCTAAGAAGTTACGATACTACTTTCAATCGTATAGCGTGCAAGCAATTTCTAGGCTGGATCCAATGAAGTACTTAAGGGAGACACCCTCTTTGATTGGGAAGTATGGTTGATGGTTGATAATTTTAGAAGAATTTGAGATTAAGTATGTAATCAAGAAAACAATCAAAGGTAGAGCGGTGGCTGAATTCCTAGCCCAACAACCATTACCAGATAACAAAGAGGTAATCCTGGAATTTTTGGATGAACATTTAGAGGTAATTGAAGTACAAGGGTGGAAAATGTATTTTGATGGAGCAGTAAACAAGAAAGGAGCAGGTTTGGGAGTTATACTAGAATCGCCCGAAGGGGAACTTATCCCTTTAGCCAAAAAGTTGAAATTTAGGGCAACCAATAATATGGTGGAGTACAAAGCTTTTATTTTCGGTTTAGAAACCCTAATTATTATGAAGGTGGATAAGGTGGAAGTTTTTGGCGATTCATTGCTAGTAGTATCCCAAGTAAATGGAGAGTGGGAGTTGAAAGAAGAAAAATTAAAACCATACCACCATTACCTGACCATGATGAAGAAGAACTTTAAGGAGTGTAGGTTTATACACCTATCGAGAGAAGAAAATCAGATGGCTGATGCCCTAGCCACATTGGCTTCGATATGGGAAAACCCTGTGAGCTTATTCCTTAATCCTCTAATCTTGACCAGTTCATTAACTCCTTGCTATGAATATGAGACAATCATGGAACTTGACACAGACCATGATGCGTGGTGTAACACCCCTATACCCCATATACGCACACTACGTACCACCACATCTGTAGTATACGTATACCGGATACATAAATGTTACGGTCTATTTTAAACCAAACCAATCTTTCAAATTATATAATATAGGAAAGTTAAAACATTTAATTTGTATTATAAAATAAAATAGTTAAAACATTTATTTATTAAGCAGCGGAAAATGTAGCGGTATTTGCATATATAAATACATCAAAATCAATAGTTACAAAACATAAAGTTTATACATGTTTGGCAGTTCGTCTCTGATCTTTAAGCCCACAATCAACACTTCAAAATCTAGACTCAACTCGGTCTAGCTAAACTCTCTAGTTCTACCCTGTCACCTGCGCGATAAACCACAATCGCGCTAAGCCAACGGCTTAGTGGTACAAACCACAATAACAATATGTTTCAATGCAATGTCAATGTCACACATTTCAACAATAAAGACAATGTTCATAAATGATATATCAATATTTTTCATAACACTACATTCCATTATTTTATTCAATTGTTTCACCATTCATGAATCACATTGAAACAAAGACAAGCATGGGCCCAAAAGACACTAATATGTTATTCAAAGTTCAGAGTTACTACTTTGGTCCATAATCACAATCATCAATATATATTTATCCATGGATAATCCAACTAGATTTGAGCTTACGACCCAGTCTTTTCACTCAATCTAGCTTCAAGGATTTGTTTTTGAGGCTTACGACCCAGTATTTTCACACCAAAAACATAACAATTCACATTTTTCAGCTGGACTCGGCTTACGACCCGATCTTTTCACCTATCCAGCGATTCATAGGCATGCCGCCAAACCCAGAACTCTAAAAATTGAATAACATATTAAGCACACAATTATTTCATTTATCTCTTTATCAATCTCTTCTCAATTCATTTCATTTCTCATTTCATATTCTATAATCAAATAGGCAACCATGCCCCAATCATTTCATTTGCACTATCATAGCCAACAACAATGGCTTCACATTACATCATATCTCAATTCACATTAAAGCAATTCATCATTAAAGTATTCATAACCAAATGCATTGAACATACATTTTGAACAATCATTATATCTTTCACATTATGCAAATCATAGCATTAATCAAATGTATCAACAATACAATAGATTACTTAACACATTTACAACCAAATGTGTTAAGTCCCAATGTTATGTAAATGTATGCAATAATGTAGGGTTTGTACTTACCTTAAGAACAACTCACACCAATCTATACACTTCCTCTTTCAAGAGTCCTTCAATATTAGGATTAGAGCAACTCAACTCTCTTCAAAACCTAAACCAAAGGTGATCATACACACTCACTTAGAGATACACATTAGATAATAAGGCTAAGAATCAACTAAGGCAAACTCTGCACATGACACGCTCAACAGCACGGGCGTGTCCCTGACCGTGCCCTAAACTCACAACACATAAGCTTTGAAATGCTCAGAACCATGGGCGTGTCACTGAACATGTAGAACATTCTATCTCACAGAAACATTGACACGTCCAACAACACGAGCATGTTCATGGCCATGTCAATTCTTCACCAACACAGTAGCTATGACACGCTCAGTGACATGGGCGTGTCACTGCTCATGTCACCAATCCAAGAATACAAAACCATTGACACGCCCATGGGCGTGTCATTGCTTGCTCAGAACCACGGCGTGTCACTGAACGTGTAGAACATTCTGTCTCACAGAAACATTGACATGTCCAACAACACGAGCGTGTTCATGGCCGTGTCAATTCTTCACCAACACAGTAGCTATGACATGCTCAATGACATGGGCGTGTCACTGCTCGTGTCGTCCATCCAAGAATATAGAACCATTGACACGCCTAAAAACCTGGCCGTGCTCACGGGCGTGTCAGGCCAAAAATGCAAATTCCGGCGACATCAACAACACATCCAACAAACCTCTTACTTCCACCATTTTCCACTTCAAACAAACATAATTAAACACACTCAAAAACCATAACAAACTTGCAAAAACACCAAAACAACTCAAAACATACATCAAACACAAATCATAATCATCACCATAAACCCAAAACACAACCACAACACTTTCTCTTCCAACAAACTTACTCTTTCCTTCAATCAAACCCCAAAATCCAAAATCAATTGAACCAAACACTCTTAAACACACCACAATAAAAAAAACACATATCAACCACAACCTCAACTCACAAACTCAAAGAAAATCAAAGAATCAAGTGGAAAACTTACCAAATATGAAGAAACTCTTAAATTTCCAACTTGATCACTTGAAAACTTCCTTCAATCTTGAGTTTGGAATATCAAATCTTTCTCTTTCTCTCTTGCTATGGAGAGTGCCGGCCAACATAGAAAAGAAAAGGAAAGAAGATGAGCCACAAAGAAGAAAGAAAGAAAGAAGAAAACAAAGAAAGCAAAGTCAAACTCTCCCAACCACTCATCTCCTTAAAATCCTCTCCAAGCATTTAAACAATAAAATATTCAAAATATCTCCATCCACTTCCACTCACTCAAATCCCACTTAATTAATCTCCTTATAATTAATTAATAAAAATTAACTATTTCTTTGACTTTTCACTTCTTTTACTTGTATATGTTGTATATATCCCAATTTATACAACATATACACTCTCCTCATTACCTCTTTTCTCTTCACACTAAAACAAATACACTTAATCCAAATACAACAATACATTTTCCAAAACTTTTAGGGTATACTTTGGGATATTACACGTGGTATGATACTATAAGGCAATTTTTAGAGGAAAGGGAATACCCGCTGGGGGAAACAAAGAAAGAAAGAAGAGCCATAAGGCGGTGGTCTTTGCAATACATCACATTCCATGGAGAGTTATATCGAAGATGGCCTAATGGGGTGCATTTGAGATGTTTAAGAAAGCCTGAAGTGGAGCGTATCATGTCAGAAATACATGTGGGAAGTTGCGGTCCGCACATGAGTGGTTTGGCCCTAGTTAAGAAGATTATTCGACAGGGTTATTACTGGTTAACCATGGTGAAGGATTGTATTGAGTTTGTAAAAAAGAGCCAACAGTGTCAGATGTATGGTAAAATGAATCACATGCCTCCTGAAGAATTGTATTCTATGTCTTCACCCTGGCCATTTGCCACTTGGGGTAATGACATTATAGGAGAGATACATCCGACAACCTCAAACGGTCACTGTTTCATTGTGGTAGCAGTAGATTATTTTTCAAAATGGGTCGAAGCTGAATCCTTTAACAAACTGGGGGCAAGTCAAATTGCTAAATTTATTGAAAAGAACCTCATCTGCCGGTACAGGGTCTCGCACAGTGTGGTATTAGACAATGGGGTACAGTTTCAAGGAACAGTTAAGGATTTATTCTCAAAGTACCAAATCCATCTTCATAGATCCTCTCCTTATAGACCAAAGGCTAATGGCGCAGTAAAAGCAACAAAAAAAATAATTAAGCAAATTCTGTCCAAGATGACCAAGACTTACAGGGATTGGTCAGAGATGCTTCCCTTTGCTTTATGGGGATACAGGACAAGTGTGTGAACACCTACTAGATTGACACCATTCTCTTTGGTTTACAGGATGGAAGCAGTGTTGCCATTTGAAATCAAGATCAAGTCATTAAGAGTAGTCTTGGAAGCCGAATTGCCTGAAACAAAATGGGTAGCAAGCAGATACACACAGTTAGCTTTACTAGAAGAGATAAGGTTAAAGGCACTGTATCATCACCAACTGTATCAAAAGAAGATAGCTCGGGCCTACAATAGAAGGGTTAAAATCAGAAAATTCAGAGTCAGGGATTTGGTGTTGAAGCAATGTAAGCCTAATGTATCTGATCCAAGAGAGAAGTTTAGGCCTAGCTGGGAAGGGCCATATGTCATGATGCAAGTCATGAACAAAGGTGCAGTGAAGTTATCAGACATGGATGAGAACGAGTTTATCGAGCCAGTGAACATCGATAGGTTGAAGAGGTTTTATGTATGATATAAAAAAAGAGAAAAAAAAAAGAAAAAAAAAGGAAAAGAGAGCTCGCTGGGTTGAAAACCCAAAAAGGGCGGCCTAGGCAAAGGTTAGAGCAGTCCGCTAGTTACGAAAACCCGAAAGGGCGAGCTAGGCAACAATTAGGGCTAAATGAGAGAAAATTGTCAATTAGAAAACCTGAAAGGGCTAGTTGGCAACAGGAGTAATATTGTGTATGCCGGCTTTATGTTTGGTTGTTTCCTAATTTAATAAAATAGAATTAATGTTAAAATTGTTCTATGTGCACTGTTATAAGTATTTGACCAGATCTGGATGAAATAAATAAACACAATAGCAAAAGGTGATGACAAATTTTAAATGGAAAAGAAGCATCTTTTATTAATTTGATTATTTTTCATCCTAACAATACACTTTCTGAATTGACAAATGTAAAATCTATGGCAGACGATAAGTGTAACATGCAGGCCAGATTTGTCTCAGCAGATCCAAGTAGGCTTCAGTCAAGCAAGGCATGTCTAAATCGGGAGTAAAGTTAGAATTGCGAGGCTCAGCTCCATATTGATGGCTAAGACGATGAGGATCATAGCATGTACCTTGGCGAAGAGCAGCAAGGGGAACATACATCAAGTATGTCCTAATGGTGATACAAGAAATCTTCCACCAACGTACCAACCAACGAATATGACTTTAGCGCATGATTGGATCCAGTCAACCCAGTCAGCATAAGAAGAAGCAGGATGGAATAGCTTCCTAGCAGAATGATGACATGGCAGATATCTGGCATAATCCATGGATGGAGTATCAAGCAAAAAATGACGCTCCTGAAGCCAAATCTGTGAAAAAAAAAGTCCGCTAAGTTGAAAACCCGCAAGGGAAGCTTAGGCAAAAATTAGGACAGCTCGCTAGTTCCGAAAATCCACATGGGCGGACTAGGCAAAAATTAGAGTAATAAAAAATATATAACAAAAAAGAAAGAGGTCCGCTAAGTTGAAAACCCACGAGGGCAGCTTAGGATAAAATTAGGACAGCTCGCTAGTTTTGAAAACCCACATGGGCGGACTAGGCAAAAATTAAAGCAATAAAAAGAAAAGAAGAAAAAAGAAAAGCTAAATTGAAAACCCAAAAGGGTAGCTTAGGTAATTACCTGAAGCAGCAACGGACTCCTAGTCAGTCTCTTTAACAAATCTGATTTAAGTCGGTCTAATCCAACTAAGGTCTTGGCTAAGATCATAGGTACCGGCGACAAGCCTCCTTCCATTTGGTCCATAATATCCAATACTCGTGGATCAATATCACCATTAGAAGAAACAAGCAAGAATTGGCCAGATAAGCAAAGATAGAGCATGCGTCCCCATGCCTTAGTAGGAGCCAAATGAGAGAGACAAAAATCAATTAAGGGAGCAAGTAGAATTTTTTCACCTCTCATCAACTGAAGAACTTCGGGTTTTGGAATTTGAAATAACATCTGCATCTTCTGTTGAGTCTTGGAAATCACTGTGGATAACGCCATTTGTTGATTATTTGGATATCCAAGAATGGCCTCAAATTCTTCAATCAAGGGACATATTTCAAAGCCATTAATTTTAAATGCCCTAGAATCCATATTCCGAAAGGAAGACATGGCATGTAAGAAGGAGTGGTCCAATTTAACATTTTGAAAACATTTTAAAACATCAAGTTTTGACCATGAAATTTGCTTCCAGTGAATAGCATCCATATTCTTAAACAGAATTTTTATCTTCTTTAAATGATGTCCGGATGAATAAAGAAAAATCAAAACTAAAGGAGTTTATGCGTTGAAGTATTTTGGCTTCTGTATGAAATATGGCATGAGAGGGGATTTATATAAAGGAAATAAAATTTTCCAAATTTGATAAGGAAAAGGTGATGGGAAAGGGTGAGACCATATGGCATAAGGAAAGGAATTAGCAACAAATTTCATTTACCCCAATGAATTTGATTTAGCAAAGTAATGTGGCTGTGAATTATGAAATTGTGGTGTCCTGTGATAAAAAACTTGAAAAAGAATGTTTAATAATTGTGATGCAGTATGATGAAAAGTAAAAAAAAAATTACAGTAAAGATGGAAATTGTATTTTTTTTTCATTATCGTACAATGTTTATATAATTGATACAATATTTGCATATCACTAAGAGGGTGTTGGTAGGTCATCAAATAAAGCCCTGAAAAAGTCATCGCCTATTGAAGGAGGGGGCAAATCACTAGTCCCGAGTCCGCCCTAAGCGGGAGCACCAAAATTCGGCAAATTACTCATCCCGAGATCACCCGAAGCGGAAGCACCAAATCTCTATTACCTTGAAGTTCCGATCTGTCATGGTCCTCATTAGAAGCAGACGAAAGGATCTCATGGTCATCAGTCTGGGGGCCTCTTGATGAAGAAGCACCAAGATCCCTCATCCCCTGAATTCAGAAGTCCCAGAGACTGATGATATAAATTTTCAAAATGAGATGCCTGCAGACGACTTGCAGCTAACTCTTCTTGAAGTTTCCTATTTTGTTCTTCGAGCATCCGCTGTGAGTTAGAAAGAAAAAGGGTAAGAGCATACATAATCATGCATACATATAGCATAAATTACCATGAAATAAGGAACTTACCAGGTAGTTCATATCAATGCCCTGCGGATGAGATGGCATACCTGGAGGGCTAGAATGAGCAAACGAAGGGGTAGTAAAAGAAGGTCCGGCCTCATGATCAAATGAACCAACAGCCTGCAACGATCATTAAAGAATTAAAAAAAGAAAGAATCAGTTGCAAGGGAAAAATGGAAAAAGTTTTACTTGAGGAGTACTAGCCCCGAGAAGTGGAACAGACTCTCCTGCATCTCCTTGATGTTCCTCTTCATCTCTACCCTCATTTTCTTCAGGAATCTCCCGCACACCAATAGGAGATACATCAAAGTTCAAGAGTCTTCTTTGAATAAAATGGGCATAAAATGCACCTGGTAGATGGAGAAATGCCTCAACACCATAACCATACCGAGCCGGCCACCATGCATCCTCCAGCATCGACATAATATTTAAAGTATATTATGAGAAATGCATCGGGACCCACTACTACTCTGGACCGAGAAACCACTCGTAAACTCTTTCTCAGAGAAACTAGCCACTAGACACTGGGCCAGGGATGACTCGGCGAGAATGTTGGAAAGATAGCGCAGCCCACATGAAAGGAAACCAGTTTGTCCACTCTTCTGGGTTCCACCAGGCCAAATTCACCTCCAAAATAACATAAGGTAAGTAAACTTTCTCATAAAATTTAAAATATACTAATGTTATTATACCTGGTCCCAGGTTAAGCGGCTCAACACAAAGCGGTGAGTATGCACATGGAAAGAGCCGGGAACATCCACATGATCGGACAACTAGAAGTTTAATCTCGGATACCCGACTCTCACTCTCGGGAAATACCAGGTACCCTCATGAGGTTGTGTTCATTTGCCCATTCCCACAATAATAGTAAAGATCAAATTCATGCAAGAAAAGAATGGAAATGACATTAATAGAAAAAGAATACCTCGACAACCGCCATCAAGTTTATCAAGTCCATGGTAAAGACACGTGAGACTAGCTTCATCCCAGCCAGAAGATGGTACTATCCTAAAGTAAGAAAGGGCATTCAATACTGACAAGTGGATGGAGGATTCAGTGCTGCCTAAGATGGTCGAGCCAAGCAAATATAACAAAAATCATCGAGCATATTGTGGGGTCGTGTCTCTGTAAATTCGTCCTTCGTAGTTCATCCAATAGCTACGAATCGGTTGAATTTTTATCTTAATAAACCCTTTATATGATGGTTCCATACCAATTAATTCCTGAATTTCTTCAAATGTTAAAATATCATTGGTCAGAGAAACCGGAACACCATCATATCGAAGGTCGGTTATAGTAGTAAAATCGACTGGACCAATTGTCATCTCTCCAATGGGCAAATGAAAAGTGTGGGTTGTGTCCAACCATCATTCTATAAGCGCTTGGACTATGATCCAGTCTATCTGATATTCCTCCGATGGCAATTGTAAGATGAACTGCTCAAAGCCGCAATCTCGGATAATCTGCCTTACCCGAGAAGGCACTACATCGTACCATTGTGGGGCTTTGTAAATACACTCTCCTGCCCGAATAACGCAATGATCATGGAGCCAGGTAATTTAATGTAAGGTAAGTACATACTATCCTAAATTAATTTATTTTTCCTAAATTTTCTAAAAATTATAATAATATAAAAATATAAATAAAAAAATAAATGCAAACACAATAATAATAAAAAAAGAGCATAATATAAAAACATAAATAAAAAATAAAAAATTAATTAAATAACAAGTAAAACAAACAAAACAAACAAAAAAAAACAACAAAACAGAAAAATGAAAAATCAAGAAAAAAGGACAAAGAAAAATAATTACCGCGCTCTTTTGGATGGAACTACGATGAAGTGGCATCCCGGCTAGTATATCTATATTTTCATCTTCATGATGCCGAATAAACTACAATAACTTGGCATTAGAATGAGTCCCTGATCTTGAAGCATGCATTTTTTTTTAAAACTATGTGATAATTTTGAAAATTTTGAGAAAATTATAGAAATTGAGAAATCTTGTTGTGAATCGAATGAAATAACTCGTGGGTTTATATAGAGAAACTGCAAGAAAAAAATTAAAATTTAAAAGTAAACTTTACTATTGATGAATAGCAACTTTACTATTTATGAATAGTAATTTACTATTGATGAATAGTAAATTACTATTTCCAATAGTAAATACTATTTATTACTATTTAAAACTAGTAAGTTACTATTTATGAATAGTAAATAGTGTATGAACAATGACTACACAGTAAATAAATAGTAAATTCAATTATTCACTTTAATCATTCAAATGCTTGCGTGTGTATAAATATTTTTACACGCAGGGGCAAGAATAAGAAATATACATAAAAATTAGCCAAACTTTTTGAAGTAAAAAATTATTAGCTCGGGTCCAGAACCCAAATTTTCCTTAGGTCCAGAACCTAGAATCTCTCCTAAGTCCAGAACTTAGCTCGGGGCCAGAACCCAAATTATCCTTAGGTCCAAAACCTAGAATCTCTCCTAAGTCCAGAACTTAGCTCGGGTCCAGAACCCAAA
The DNA here is from genome assembly GCA_947685225.1 of Garcia nutans. Classification (NCBI taxonomy): domain Eukaryota; kingdom Viridiplantae; phylum Streptophyta; class Magnoliopsida; order Malpighiales; family Euphorbiaceae; genus Garcia; species Garcia nutans. The sequence continues at coordinate 32,561,903 of CANTUV010000005.1, read as the reverse complement.
TTATCCTTAGGTCCAGAACCTAGAATCTCTCCTAAGTCCAGAACTTAGCTTGGGTCCAAAACCCAAATTTTCCTTAGGTCCAAAACCTATAATCATTTCTAAGTCCAAAACTTAACTCGAGTCAAGAACCCAAATTATCCTTAGGTCCAGAACCTAGAATCTCTTTTAAGACCAGAACTTAACTCGGGTCTAGAACCCAAATTATCCTTAGGTCCATAACCTAGAATCTCTTTTATGTCCAGAACTTAACTCGGGTCCAGAACCCAAATTATCCTTAGGTCCAGAACCTAGAATCTCTCCTAAGTACAGAACTTAGCTCGGGTCCAGAACCCAAATTTTCCTTAGGTCAAGAACCTAGAATCATTTCTAAGTCCAGAACTTAACTCGGGTCCAGAACCCAAATTATCCTTAGGTCTGAACCTAGAATCTCTTTTAAGTCTAGAAATTAACTCGGGTCTAGAATCCAAATTATCCTTAGGTCCAGAACCTAAAATCTCTTTTAAGTCCAAAATCTAAATTTTCCTTAGGTCCAGAACCTAGAATCTCTTCTAAGTCCAGAACTTAGCTCGAGTCCAGAAGCTAAATTTTTCTTAGGTCCAGAACCTAGAACTTCTTCTAATTTCAGAACTTAGTTCGGGTCCAGAACCAAATTATCCTTAGGTCCAGAACCTAGAAACATTTCTAAGTCCAGAACTTAGTTCAGGTCCATAACCTAAAATTATCCTTGAGTCAAGAACTCGAACCGGGTTGTCCCCTCAACCATCTCAAAAATTAAGTTTTATTACTTTTCACTCTCTTTCACTAAAGTCTCAGATCATTCAAGCAGGGGGCAAACTATAGACCCTTAATTTTTGACCCAGTCAAGTCCAATATATTTTAATTAGTCCAAAATAATTTTTGTGTTGTCCAATATATTTTAATTATTCCAAAACAATTTTTGTTATCTTATTTAAATAATATTTGCTTTAGTATCTAATTTTTATTAATAAAAAATAAAAAATAATAATAATAAACAAAAAATAAAAATAAAATTGGCGATGAAAAAATTATCGCTGAAAATCAGCGCGGGACGAATGGCCATGGGCCATTTCGCCCGCAAGCCAATTCTCGCCAACAGCGGCAGTTTTTTCACCAATGCATTTTTTACGCAGCAGTTTTTTTCGCCAGTGCAATTTTTTCGATGCAAATTTTTTCAAAACCTAATACAATTAGGTTTCGGTTTCCTTTTCTTAATTAATATTATATTCCGTGAATAACTAGAATTAATCAAAAAATCTTCTATAAATAAGACCAAAAACAACACAAAAAGGGAGGGAAATTTAGAGGAGAAATTGAGACCGAAATTGAGGAGGAAAACTTTGAATCAACCGGACTTTTTGAGATAGCAAACGAGCAATTTAATTCAACAAAGGCAGCAAAGCTTGTCTTTGTTCTTGTTCATCCAAGAAGTGATTTTTGGGGGAATCAACAAATGAAGGTATGAATTTCTTTATTTGTTTCATTAATTCACAGTAGCTTCATCATTCAAAAATTTTTAAATTATTTCTGTTTCTTCAAAATCAAAAACCCTAGAACCTCAATTCACCTTTTCTAAAGTTTAAAATCCTTAATTCGTTGCTTTGTTTTCCAAAAAGCTTAAAATTGTTGTTTTTGTTTCTTCAAATCTTAAAACCCTAATTGAACCTGTTTCTTTTCAAAATCCTAAATTTGAGTCTGTTTCTTTCCACAAACCCTAAAAGCATATTTTCTATTTCTATAAACTTTAAATCGTTTTGTTTATTTTCATAAAGTTTCATAAAATTATCAATTGATTTTCAAATCCTAAAACCTAGTGCATTCTCCGAAACCCTAATTCAAAAATTCTAAAACCCTAATTCAACTTTAAAACAAAACAATAAACTTTAAACTAGCTAACCTAAACCCTAATTTTTCTAAAACCTAATCCTTTAAACTTTAAAACCTTATAATCATAAATGTTATAATTTTACACAGTAAGCTTAAAAATTATAATTCAGTAGCTAATAGTCATAAACTTAATGTTTTGAAGAGCCCAAACCCTAGTTTTATGATTTTACCACTCAAACACTAATTTGGTTAATTAAAGAACTTTATCAACCTCTTAAATTATAAAACTTTAATCCATCTCAATTCCTTTAAAAACTCACAGTGGGTTGAGCCAATAAATTCCAAAACCCTAAACACATGAAATAAAGAATCTTAAATAAAAACAGTAGCCCTAATTTGAATCTTTATTTGCTTTATTCAATTTTATATTTGACTATGCTTTGATTTTTTTTATATGCTTTAATTTATTTAAGTTCAATGCTTGATTTATTTAGTTTAGCATGGATGGATGTTTACATTCTATTGTTGATTAATATCTTTGATGAATGACTTATTTATGATGAATGGTTATTTACTTTTGTCTATTTATTTAGATTTCTAAATGTTGTAAGAGGTATGTTTCCACTTGGTGGGTACCTCATTAGTTAAATATCATGTAATTTAAATTGCTTTTCTATTTTAGAACTAATGTAAAGGACATGTTTCTACCTTTTAGTGGGTGTCCTATTTAGGCATAGATTATGTAAGGGCATGTTTCCATCTTCGGATGGGTGTCCATTTATTTGTTTTGCTTGGACATAGTTTTGATTTTCAACATATCGATGCTTTATTTTAATTATTGTGTGCAATATGGATAATGTTATTATATTTAAGAATTTTATAATATTAAGACCTATAAAGGAGGCCGGTTCCAATGAACCGGGCGATGTGGGGGTGCTGGGCAATTTCTCACCTTCCCCACACGTACGTAACTTTCTAAACCCATAAGGGGGTTAGGGATTCCTTAGGAATTGAGTCATCCACCCCTTTCTTTTTTACCGGCCCGTCCGGGTGGCGACTCCATTTTCTCCAGACTTAGGTCCGTGTTGTCTAAGCCCCCGAGCCTAAATAGTGTCGAAGTCGTAAGAACCATTCCACCGGGATTGGGGGCGAAAATCGCCGATCACATTATCCTTATGATCGCATGCAGTATGAATAATATTGTATTAATTGAGAATTTTATAATATTAAGACCTGAAAAGGAGGTCGGTTCTAATGAATCGAGCATTGTTGGGGTGTTGGGTCATTCTCACCTTCCTCACATGTACCCAACTTTTCAAACCCATTAGGGGTTGGGGATTCCTTAGGAATCGAGTCATCCACCCCTTTCTTTTTCCCTGCCCGTCTGAGAGGCGACTCCATTTTCTTCGGGTTTAGGCCTGTGCTTTCTAAGGTCTTGAGCCTAACAGTGTCAAAGTTGCAAGAATCATTCCATACAGGAGTGGGGGGCAAAAATCCCCGTTTGCAGTACCCAATTCAGTCTCGAGTCCATGTACAAAATCACAGATCCAAATACCCATACTCAATTCAGTCTTAGATCCATGTACCCAATCTCGGGTCCAAGTACCCAAATCCAATTTAGTCTCAGGTCTAAGTACTCAGTCTCAGGTCCAAGTACCCAAATCAAATTCAGTCTCGGGTCCAAGTGTCCAGTCTCAGGTCTAAGTATCTAATTTAGTCTCGGGTCTATGTATCCAATCTCGAGTCCAAGTACCCAAATCAACTTCAATCTCGAGTCTAAGTACCCAATCTCGGGTCCAAGTACCCAATTCAGTCTCGGGTCCAAGTACCCAATCTCAGGTCCAAGTACCCAAATCAAACTCAATTTAGTCTCGGGTCAAAGTACCTAATTCAATCTAGGGTCCAAGTGCCCAATCTTGGGTCCAAGTATCCAAATCAAACTCAATTAAGGCTTGGGTCCAAGTACCCAAATCTTTTTCGAGTTCAGAACTCATTTCAAGTCTAGAACCTAAACCAACTTCAACCTCGGGTCGAGAACCCATCCTCATCATATTGCTTTTCACTTTCTTTTACTGAAAGTCTTAGATCGTTCAAGCAGGGGGCAAACTGTAGACCCCCAGTCCAAAGATTTTAAAATAGTTCGAAATAATTTTTGTGGTATTTATTTTTTATTTTAATAATTGTTATTTATTCATTTTAATATTTATTATTTATTTTAATAATATTTATTACTTATAATATTTATTTAATTTTATTTATTATTTATTATTTATTTTTATAATATTTATTTTATTTATTATTTATTATATAATATTTTATTTTAATTATGAAAATAAAAATAAAAAATATCAAAAATATAAAAAAAATTGGATGTATCAGCGAGCCACGCATGGCAGCGTTGTCGCGCGACAAGCAATTAGTTAGCAGTCAATTCGCCACAGGCCTGGCCTGCGGTGAATTGCTACCCGCCCCAGCACAGCGCAGGCCTATCCACCTAACACCCCAGCCAACTACACAGCAAATCCTCATTGTCCAACGCCCAGCTCCCCAACATCAGTCTCACCCAGCACAGCCTGCACGCCAGTCTTGCCTAGCAGCCCCCGCGCGCTGCTGATTTCTGCCCAAACCTTATTTTTCTCGGTTTTAATTTTATTTTCTTAACTGTTTTTAATTTCCTTAACATACTTTGTTTTTTCTTCTAATTGCCTATAAATATCACATTAAAACACACAAAAAGGAAGGATTATTTTTTTAGGACTTTTGGCAATTGACTCAGAGAGGGCTTTTTAACTTTGAGGAATTTTTCAAACAATGCAATTTGGACTCCAGCAATTAACCCTATCAAGGCAGCAAGCAGTCTTTTGCCTTGGTGTTAGCCCATGAAAAATTTCATACAAAAGTTTTGGTGGAACCCTCAAACGTAGGTATGTTTATTTAATTTTGTTTGTCAAAAATCATCTTCATCTAGTAGCAATTAATCCATCAAAATTGATAATAGTAATTCTAAAGAACCTTTACAATAATCCCATAGAATCAATGGATAGTGATTTTTAGTTTTTGAATTCATAGTAGTTAATCTAAGTGTTCTGTTTGATTTAATCCAAACCTTAGTTTAATTAAAACCGTAATAAATTCTTTTTTCACTTAATTATCACAGTAGCTAAAAACTTTTAAATGATAATAATAATGTTATTCCTCTCTACTTAATCATCAAAGTAGCTCATTCTTTTTAAAGATCTAAATTTTAATCTTATTTTCACAAGTTTCAATCTTATTTAGTTAAATCCTAAACCTCAAATATTATTTTCGTAAAACTTCTGAAACATCAAAATCTAAAGTTTTAAACTAAAAACTCTCTAAACCCTAATTTCCCTTAAGAAACTCTAATTGAAGCATAATACCTAAACTTATATCATCATTGCTTTATTTAAGTTAGATGCGTGTTTATTATATATTTTGATTAATGTTCTATTTATGTCTTTGATTTATATCTTTGTTAATTAATTTATTTATGATGAATGATTGGTTTTTTGTATTGATTTGTTTTGGTTTCAAGAAATTGTAGGAGGTGTATTTCCATGTTTTGGGTACCTCATATATTGAGTATCATGTAATTAAATTTATTTTATGTTTTGGATTAATGTAAAGGATACATTTTCATCAATTGGTGGGTATCCTATTTTATTTATTTTCTTTTGGACATTGGACAATTGTAAAGGCATGTTTCCATCCATGGATGGATGCCTATTTTTTTTTTTGGATATTGTTGTGATTTTATTAAAGTAATTATTTATTATTATGATCGCATGTAGTATGGATAATATTATATTAATTAAGAATTTTATAATGTTAAGATTTGAAAAGGAGGTCGGTTCCAATTAATAGGGCGTTGTGGGGGTGCTGGGTCATTCTCACCTTATCCACATGTACCCAACTTTCAGAACCCATTAGGAGGTTAGGGATTCCTTAGGAATCGAGTCATTCACCCCTTTCTTTTTACCAGCCCATCTGGGTGGTGACTCCATTTTCTCCGAGCTTAGGCCTGTGTTCTCTAAGGCCCTGAGCCTAACAGTGCCAAAGTTGCAAGAACCATTCTGAGCGGGAGTGGGGGCAAAAATCTCAGCTCAAACATAGTTAGATATACAACCATTTCAAATTATGGTTCAGCACGTCAGTCGGTAGTGTGAGCAGGGATTTCGCCCCTGCTCCCATGTGGAATGGTTCTTACAAATTCGGCACTGTTAGGCTCAGCCTTAGAGAACACAGGCCTAAACCCGAAGAAAATGGAGTCGCCACCCGGATGGGCTGGAAAAAAGAAAGGGGTGGATGACTCAATTCTAAAGGAATCCCCAACCCCCTAATGGGTTCAGAAAGTTGGGTACATGTGGGGAAGGTGATAATGACCCAACACCCCCATAACACCCAGTTCATTGGAACCGGCCTCCTTTTTAGGTCTTAATATTATAAATTTCTTAATTAATATAATATTATCCATACTACATGCAATCATAAGAATAAATAATTACTTTAATAAAATGACAACAAGTTCAAACAAAATAAACAAATAGGCACTGATCTATGGATGGAAACATGCCTTTACAGTTGTTCAATGTCCAAAAGAAAATAAATAAAATAGGATACCCACCAATTGGTGGAAATGTATCCTTTACATTGACCTGAAACTTGAAGTAAATTAAATTATATGATGCTTATAACATGAGGTACCCAAAACATGGAAACATACCTCTTACAATTTTTTGAAACCAAAACAAATCAATAAAGATAACCAACCATTCATCATAAATAAATTATTCATCAAAGATATAAATAAATCATTAATCAAAACATATAATAAACATGCTTCTAACTTGAATAAAATAATAAAAATAGAAGCTTAGGTTTAAGTCTCGATTTAGGGTTTCTTAAATAACATTTAGGGTTTTGGGGTTTAGATTCAAAAATTAAGGTTTTAGGGTTTTGGAATTAATATAATAATTATTATTTAAAGTATTTAGGATACTGTAAAGATTTTGGAAAAATAGAATTAATTAGGGTTTTATGATCTTAAGAAAATAGTAGGGTTTTTGGTTAATTAAATTAGGGTTTAGGGCTAATACCATGCAATTAGGATTTTAGGAAGAAATAAATTTGGGTTTGGTATTTATAAAAAATAATGCTTGGAGCTTAAATTTTTAAATAAATTAGAGTTTGGTATTTATGAAAGCTGATCAAAGTTTAGGGTTATATGAATTTAAGTCACTATGAATATTTTTAAAGAGCTTAAATGAAGCTACTATGACAGTTTATATGAAAAATACCTCAAGTAAATCTGTGTAGCATATTGATTAAATAACCATTCAATAGAAAACAAATAAATATCCTAAGCCAATAAGTTTACTGGTTCTAGTTTTTATGATTTATCAAAACAATAATCTGCACTCCATGTAAACTAACATATGAATTGATTTAAGAAGAAATTGCCTATTGTAACTTTAATTAGATGAAGAACAAACTTATTCAATATTTAAAACAATCACAACATATTTTATTTATTTAATTTAGAGTATACCATTGTTTTTTGGCTCCACCAAAATTGGTTGAATGAGAATTCTGGGTGAGCTTGTCCAAAACAGTGACTGCACTGCCTTTGTAAAGTTTGTGTGTTATTGATCTTCCTCGTCTATCCTTGCTATTTCCTTTATTGATGAAGCTTGCTAGGGTTTGTTCGTTGATGGTTACTGAGTTTTCCAAAGTCCCAGTAGCTAGCCAAAGTCCGAAAGTCCTTCTTCATGTATTTTAAAACTTGTATTTGTAATAACTCCATCAGCTTAAGCATGAAAGTTTTCCTCTTTAATAACGGTTTATTATGATGCATGTCAAATTCATGAGTTCGACACAAAATGAGACCATACAAAATTATAATTACTTGAATTTGATATAAACTGAGTTTGTCATGAAGTCAAATGATCTAATTTTGACATAATCTGAGCCCATATCGAAATATACTTCCGGATTGGGGCAGCCGCATTTTGATATGGGACAACCCAATATCAAATTGGGAGGCTCCCAATTCGATATGAGGCTTCCCCATGTCGAATTGGATGCCCTAATTCGACATGGGATGCCCCTTTTGACCAAAAGTCTTTCGAATTAAGTGAAAAATCAAATAAAACCTTTAAATCGAACCCGTTTTAGGGTTTACTACAACAGTATCATATAAAAACCAACCAAATCTTCTAAAATAGACCCAATTATGGTTTTAAGAGTTTAATTGGCTTATTTTAGGTCATAATATAATATATTAATCCAATTACAGGTTTGAAATTAGCACCGGACTAGCCAGGGCCAAAATCAAGGGTCTACAGTTTGCCCCCTGCTTGAATGATCTTGAATTTATTCAAAGAGTGAAAATCAACATGGTTTTGAATTGATTTTGGATAAGGATGATTTGGATTCAAAATGGTTTGGATTCTTGATCCAAGGTAAGTTCTAGACTAAAAAATGATTTGGATTCTGGACCTCGTGTTAGTTCTAGACTAAAAAATAATTTGGGTTCTTAACCCTAATGAGTTATGGACTAAAAAATAATTTTGGTTCTGGACCCGGAGTGACTTCTGGACTCAAAAATAATTCAAGTTCAGGAACCAAGTGAGTTATGGACTCAAAAAATAATTTGGGTTTTGAACCTGAGATACCTACAAAAATTAATTGTAGTTAGCAAAGTATTTTGCAAAAAAATTAGCTATTTTTTACTATATGTAGGTATCTATATACTCTTGCCCTCTGCGTGGAAAAACTATTTAATGAGTATAAAAAATATTTTTTATAAAATTATATTCTCCCAATACATATCAATGCACTGTGTGCTCATATGCTGTGTGTAAATGAATTATTGATGTGAAACAATAACTCTAAATACTGATTGAATGATTTGAAAGATGAATCTTTTCCTATTTGTTTTTGTATGCTCTTTTTTTTTAATTTGTATGCATATGATTTCTGGCTTCAACAGTAAATGAATTATTGAAATTTACTTTTCCTTTTAATAAATACTGAACCATTCATCCTCAGTATTATGCATCAAATACTTTTACTCCTAAGGTTGAAAATAAATATTATTTATGGTGCAAAAGAATGAAATTTGCAAAGTGTATATAAAAATTAGTATGTCATTAAACAATAATTAATTATTAATGGTGCAAATATACTTACCTGGCTGGACTTACTTTTATTGTTGTTGTACGACAGTTGTGTGATCCATGGTGGTGGAAATATCCATAAGGCACGCCAATGGTACGAGCGAGTGCCACCAATGGTTTGGAGAATGATCCATGAATGTGGTTTTAAAAAATTTATATTGTAACTATCGACTAAAGGATTCCAAATTGATAGAAGCGTGATCCAGGCACTTGCCCATTGGAGAGATGACCATCAGTCCGGTGGACTTTATGGCAATAACGGGTTTAAAGTGTGATGGAATTCTCGTCCCATTGACTAATGATATATTGACTGCGGATGAAATTTGGCAGTTGATCAGTTTAAAGCCTAGGTGTGAGGGAGCATGCAAGATTGTGAGGGAGCATGCAAGATAAAATACAAATATATCCAATAGTATTGGTTGAGGCAGACCAAGCCCATGCAGGGTGATTGGGCGGAAAAGTACACCTGTGGATTCTTGTTGTATCTGTTAGCCACGACAATTTTATTCAGTACGAAGGCATTGATCCACCTGTCAGTCCTACGTGCTTTATCTGATTCTGAGCTCTTACCATATTATGCTTGGGGAGAGGTGGGTCTTGCTTGCCTCTATCACGGCTTTGACAAAATTAGTTGGAATAAAAGATCATTTACAGGTTTTATGGTTGTCGACGAGGTATGAATCTTGATGCTAATATATTCAAATATAGCATATGAGCAAGTTTGATTAAATTTTTTTTGCATGACAGGTGTGGGCATACGAACACAATTTGGTGAGGGTGCCTGGTGTTCAGGGGTGATGGATGGGGTACGCAAGATTAGGCCGTTGGTTGTCCGGTAGCAAAGAAGTGCCTAGTAGTTGTCACGTGCACTCTCAATGTTATCAGCTGAGCCGCCTGACCTAGGATCAGGTAAAACATAAAATTAGCATTATTATTAAATTTTATAAGGAAAAATTACTTAGCTTTGGCATCATCTTATAGGTAAACATAGCTTGGTGGAGAGCTGAGGAGAGGGCGATCTGGACCGCTGGCATGAACAATGCATTACCCCTATAGAACTCTCGCCGAATCATTGCCAGGCCTATGTCCAGTTGCTGGTTGCTTGGTGAGAGGGTTCATAATTAGTTTCTTGGCCCTAATCAGAGATGAGTATCAGCCAACATTCCAACATTCGTACTTACTTACATTTCCATGCCGGAGAATACATGGAGACACGTCCGAAATGGATATGATATTGAGGCGCTCTTGCTTCGACCAGACTTATCATATAATGAGTTCATACGGGACTAGCTGTTACACCTTGAAGTTGTTCTAGATGGGTTTAAAGATTTTAAGGAAGAAGAAGAAGAAGGGGGTGATATCTTGGAGGAAGGAGGTGATGAGGAAAATGAGGAAGAGGAAGACAATGGCGAGGAAGGTAGAGGGGATGAAGAGGAAGAAGAGGATGAGGATGAGCCTCCTTCTCATTCTCACGGTGATTTTGGAGCTGGCAATTCTCAAGTATAGATTTATCATTGCAACTGTTCCTTCTTAACTTTCTATGACTATTTTCCTGATTATCGTAGACTATTGTCTCATTTGGTACTGAGGCTGGACCTTCCACCGTTGTTCTGGCTCAGATACCATTCTCACCAGTTCAATGGCAATTTTCTCCATTTGCTCCTTCCTTTTAATCAGACATGCCATCTCATCCACATGGCTTTGATCTGAGTTATCTGATCTATTTTTCTTATTTCAATTTACACATGCTGAATGTATGTATAAAAATGTATGAACCTAATTTTCCTTTCTGGCTCACAGCGGATGCTCGAGGAGCAGAACCAAAAATTGCGAGAGGATTTGGCCGCTAGTCACTGGCGCGCGAATCATCTTGAAAGGAATTTTTGGGACTTCATATTACAAGGTTATAGAGATCCTAGTGCATCTTCGTCAAGGAGGCCCCGGATAGATGACCATGAAGTGTCACCTCTCTTTGCAGACTTTGATCATGATAGGAGTGATTTTCAAGATAATCGTGATCTGGGTGCTTCTTTTTCAGGGGGAACTGGGATAGATGTGGTGCTCCCGCTTCCAACCGCCGACGATTTTTTGAGTGCTTTATTTGATTATAGACCGCTACCTCCATCACAATGATCATTTTGTATTAAAATGTTGTATGAAATTTATTGTGCATAAATAAACGAAGTAATTGTAACAATTTGTAAACAGTAAACTATAATTAATATATATATAATACTTTGACTTTTCATTCATCATTCATTTTTTTAACTGGACATTTTTTTACCTTTATTTTTGCTTTTTACATATATACATGTATACACAGGAGCATTTTTGTTACGATGTTCGATTCATGTTGCACAAATTTGACACGGATCTAAAAAAAAAACAAAACCCACGTAGATTGGGTTTAACAATTTCCCACTTCGCCCGAAATTCCTTCTTCGACATGGATAAAGATATGAAGCCTTAATTCCACATGGATTTATTTAAGTAATATGAGCTTTGACCAATAATTATATAAATCACAAATCGCTTTCCTCTCCTCAACATCCCAAGCAATAACACTCTCTGATAAAATTTTCTCTTGCTCTAACTTTAAATTCCATAATTCAGCTTCTACCATTCCCTACTCTTCTTTATAAAATTAATAGCAATTGTCATACCATCACCATGATCGAATATAATTTAAAGAAGATGAAAATTTTATTCAAATTTGTTGAGGCAACACAATGGGAACAAATATCATGGTCTCAACTCAACATTTTGAAGTGTTTTCAAAATGTCAAATTAGATCAATCATTTCTACATTCCATTACTTCTTTTTGGGATATAAAAACTAGGACTTTTAAGATAAACAACTTTAAGATATGTCCTATGTTTGAAGAATTTGAGCATATTCTTGGATATCTGAGCAACCAACCAATGGCATTGCCCATACTGGGTTCCAAAACTCAACACAAGTTACATATGCTTCTTCAACTGTCAAAACCCAAAGTTCTGCAATTGACGAGAGGTGAGGAAATTTTACTTAGTCCCTTGATTAACTTTTGCACTTCTCATTTTGTTCCTACCAAAACTTGGGGATGCATGTTCTGTCTCTGCTTGCTCGGCCAATTCTTGCTTGTTTCTTCTGATGGCAACATCAATCCATGAGATTGGATATCATGGACCAAATGGAAGGAGGCTTATCATCGATACCCGTGATCTTAACTGAGACTTTAGTTGGATTGGACAAATTTAAGTCAGAATCATCAAGGAGATTAGTCAGGAGTCCATTGATGCTTTAGGTAACTGCCTAAATTGCCCTTTCGAGTTTTTAATTTAGGCCTTCTTTTTTATTGCTCTAATTTTTACTTAGTCTGCCCTTGCGAGTTTTCAAAAATAACGAGTTGTCCTAATTTTTGCCTTAGCCGCCCTTACGGGTTTTTAACTTAGCGGACCCCCACTTTTTTTATGTTGGTTCTAATTTTTGCCTGGACTGCCCTTTTTGATTTTCATAACTGGCGAACCGCTCTAATTTTTACTTAGGCTGCCCTTGCAGATTTTCAATCTAACAGGCTCTTTTTTTAAAAAAAAAATCTTTTCTTGTGCTTACAGATTTGGCTTCAGAAGCGTCTTTGCTTGCTCGACACTCCATCCATGGATTTTGCCAAATATCTGCCGCAACATCACTCTGCTAGGAAACTACTCCATCCTACTTCTTCATATGCCGACTATGTTGAATGGATCTACTCAAGCACTTCAGTTAACATCCATTGGTAGTACCTTGGTGGAAGATTTCTCGTATCACTATTCAGACGTATTTGATGTATGTTCCTCTTGCTGCCCTTTGTTGAGGTACTTGCTATTATCCTCATCGGCTTGATCATCAGTATGGAGCCAAGCCTTAAGGTTCTGAGTTTACTCCTGACTTGGACATGCCTCGTCTGACTGAAGCTTTCTTGGATCGGTTGAAGCAAAACTGGCCTACACGTCACACTTATCGTCTGCCATAGATTTTACATTTGACAATTCTTTAGAAAGAATAATGTTAGGATGAAAAATAATGAAAATAATAATAAGATATGTTTCTTTTCCTTTTATAATTTATCATCATCTTTTGCTATTGTGTTATTTATTTTACCATATTTGGTTAAATATTTGAAACAGTACAAATAGAACAATTTTAATGTTAACTCTATTTTATTAAATTGGGGAACAACCAAACATAAAGCCAGCATACACAAGATTATTCCTATCGCTAACTAGCCCTTTTGGGTTTTCTAATTGACAATTTTCTCTTGTTTAGCCTTAATTGTTTCCTAGCCCGCCCTTTTGGGTTTTTGGAACTAGCGGACTGCTCTAAATTTTGCCTAGGCTGCCCTTTTAGGTTTTCAACCTAGCGATCTCATTTTTTTATGCATAAAACCTTTTCAACCTATCATTGTTCACTGGCTCACTAAACTTGTTCTTGAGAGCCCAGGCTATTGCAGCTGCTTCAGAGGAAGAGATCAGGGTTAGAAGGCCCCAGTTTGAGGCAGGGTCATCGTCTGTGAAAAGAGGTAAAGGAAGTTTTGTTCCTCGGGTTAGTAGGAGTCAGAGGCCAGCTGGTAGGTCAGTACAGTTTCAGAGGAGGAGATCTAGACCTACAGTTTCAGTGGCGAGTGCTCCGACCCCAGTGACTCAGAGATCCACTCCACCCGTATGCATTCATTGTGGCAGGCCACATGGTGGTACTTGTTGGAGGACTGGTGTGACAGGGGTATGTTTCAGATGTGGATCACCTGATCACTTTGTTAGAGATTGTCCTGAGAGACAGGAGCAGAGATACTGCAGCTTCTCGACCTAGTGTGAGGGGAGGTCGAGGAGGCAGAGGGTTCGGCAGAGGAGGCAGATCTGGGTTCAGTTCTAGAGGAGGTTCTTCATCCAGGGAGAGTAGACCAGAGGAGGCTGGATCTTCTCAGAGGATTTATGTGATGCAGAGGCAACCAGATGCTTCGGCAGTCAAGCTGGTACTTTTTCTTTATTTGGTATTTCAGTACTTGCTTTGATTGATCCGGGTTCCACACATTCATATATTAGTGCATCTATTTTGCCTGTGTCTAATGTGCATGCTGAATCCCTAGGATTTGATGTTTTGGTGACAAATCCTTTAGGGCATAGTGTGATTGTTAGTAAGGTGCACCGAGATAGTGCAGTAATGGTGCAAGGTGAGGAGTTCCTTGGAGATTTAATTGAGATGCCTTTTAAGGAATATGATGTGATTCTAGGCATGGACTGGTTATCTAGACATAGAGTTGTGGTTGACTGCCAAAAGAAAGTTGTTACCTTGAAAACCAGTGATGGTAGAGAGGTGTTAGTAGCTAGTGAGCAGGGACAGCTAGCATCCTTGTTTGTTTCAGCTGTTGCAGCTAGGAGATTGATTAGAAAAGGGTGTGATGCTTACCTTTCTTATGTTGTGGATACCAGAGTAAAGAGTTCTCAACTTGATGATATACCCACAGTTGCAGAGTTTCCAGATGTGTTTCCAGAGGAGTTGCCAGGGTTGCCTCCTGAGAGAGAGGTGGAGTTCGGTATTGAATTATAGCCTGGTACCACTCCTATCTCCATTACTCCTTACAGAATGGCACCTGCTGATCTGAAAGAGCTGAAGGTGCAGTTACAGGAGTTGCTAGATAAAGGGTTTGTTCGCCCTAGTGTTTCACCGTGGGGAGCTCCTGTTTTGTTTGTGAAGAAGAAAGATGGTACTATGAGATTGTGTATCGATTATAGGCAATTAAACAAGGTGACTATTAAAAATAAATATCCTTTGCCTAGAATTGATGATCTCTTTGATCAATTGAAAGGTGCAGCAGTGTTTTCCAAAATTGATTTGAGATCAGGGTACCATCAGTTGAGAGTCAGAGTTGAGGATGTTCCTAAGACCGCCTTTCGGACCAGGTATGGGCATTATGAGTTTCTAGTTATGCCTTTTGGTTTGACGAATGCACCTGCTGTTTTTATGGATTTAATGAATAGGGTGTTTAGGCCCTATCTTGATCAGTTTGTAGTGGTCTTTATTGATGATATTTTGGTGTATTCGCGTAATAAGGAGGAGCATGATAAACATCTGCGGATTGTGCTGCAGATTTTGAGAGAAAAGTAATTGTTTGCTAAACTGTCGAAGTGTGAGTTTTGGCTTGACCAAGTTACTTTTCTCGGTCACATAGTTTCAGCCGAAGGTATTAGAGTTGATCCGAGTAAGGTTGAAGCTATTCTGAATTGGAGTCCACCAAAGTCTGTGACTGAAGTTAGAAGTTTTCTGGGTTTGGCAGGCTATTACCGGCGGTTTGTGAAAGGATTTTCTTTGATAGCTACTCCACTTACCAGATTACTTCGAAAGGGAGTTAGATTTGTGTGGACAGATCAGTGTCAGGCTAGTTTCGAACAGTTGAGAGAAATGTTGACTCAAGCACCTGTTCTTACTTTACCTGTGGAAGATAAACCATATGTGATTTACAGTGACGCATCACATAGTGGTTTGGGTTGTGTTCTGATGCAAGAAGGTAAAGTTATAGCTTATGCTTCTCGACAGTTGAAACCGCATGAGCTCAATTATCCGACCCATGATTTAGAGTTGGCAGCCATTGTGTTTGCATTGAAGATTTGGCGACATTATTTGTATGGTGAGAAGTGTTTTATCTATACTGATCATAAAAGTTTAAAATATTTGGGTGTCCAAAAAGAGCTTAATCTTCGATAGAGAAGATGGTTGGAATTGATTAAAGACTACGACTGTTTGATTGATTATCATCCAGGTAAAGCAAATGTTGTTGCTGATGCCTTGAGTAGGAAGTCTTTAGCAGGGTTGACTGTTTATTCACTCTCGTTGCTTGTTGAGTTGAGAGCATTGCATGCTAGTTTTATACCTTGTGATGATGGTGCATTGTTGGCACAGTTGCAATTGAAACCAATATTGTTGGATCAGATTAAAGAGGCTCAATTGACTGATGAAAAGATTCAAAAGATTGTTTCAGACTGTCAGAATGGAAAGAGTAGAGATTTTATTGTAAGAGGTGATGGGAGTCTTTGGTTTAAGAACAGAATGTGTGTACCTGATGATACTAATTTGAGAAGGGTCATTTTAGAAGAAGCACATCAGTCGGTATTTGCTATGCATTCGGGCAGTACAAAGATGTATCATGATTTGAGACAGCATTATTGGTGGTCTGGTATGAAGAGAGACATTGCAGATTTTGTGTCTAAATGTCTCACATGTCAGAGGGTAAAAGTTGAGCATCAAGTTCCAACAGGGTTACTTCAACCTTTAGCAGTGCCTGAATGGAAATGGGATAGAGTAACCATGGATTTCGTATCTGGTCTGCCATTGACACAAAGAAAGCATGATGCTATCTGGGTGATTGTTGACAGGTTGACTAAGACAGCTCATTTTCTTTTGGTTCGAATGGATTACTCTTTGGAGAGGTTAGCTGAGCTGTATATCCATGAGATTGTGAAGCTGCATGGTGTTCCAACTTCTATAGTATCTGACCGAGACCCCAGGTTTACTTCAAGGTTTTGGAAGAGCTTGCATGGTGCTTTGGGTTCTCGATTGCATTTCAGTACTGCTTTCCATCCGCAGACAGATGGGCAGTCCGAGAGGGTGATACAGATTATCGAGGACATGTTGAGAAGCTGTGTTATTGATTTCTCTGGAAGTTGGGATGGATTCTTACCACTTGTTGAATTTGCTTACAACAACAGTCATCAATCCAGCATTGGTATGGCCCCATTCGAAGCATTGTATGGTAGACGGTGCAGGACACCTCTATATTGGAATGAGCTTGGAGAAGGTAAGTTAATTGGTCCAAATTTGGTCAAAGAAACTGAAGAGAAAGTGAAAGTGATTCGAGAGAGGTTGAAAACAGCTTCAGACCGACAAAAATCTTATTCAGATTTGAAGAGGAGAGACATTGAATATTATGTGGGAGATAAAGTATTTTTGAAAGTGTCTCCTTGGAAGAAGATTTTGAGGTTTGGTCGGAAAGGGAAATTGAGTCCTCGCTTCATTGGACCATATGAAGTTTTGGAAAGACTTGGGCCAATTGCTTATCGGCTTGCTTTGCCACCTGAGTTAGAAAGGATTCATAATGTATTTCATGTTTCTATGTTGAGGAGATACAGGTCGGATCCATCTCATGTGTTGCCAATTGAATCTATTGAAGTGAGTCCAGATTTGACATTCGAAGAAGAACTAGTTGCTATCTTGTCACGTGATGCGAAAGAGTTGAGAAATAAGAAAGTACCTTTGGTAAAGATTTTGTGGAAGAATCATGGGAGAGAAGAAGCAACTTGGGAAAGTGAGCAAACCATGCGAGATCAATATCCTCAACTATTCCAGACTTGATATCAGGTAATTTCGAGGACGAAATTTCTTTTTAGAGGGGGAGAATTGTAATATCCCCATGTGTGCCCTAGAAGTTTTAATTCAATTGTTGTTTGATTTGAATTAAAGGTACATATGTTTTAGCAAAGGAAATGATTGTGTTAATGGAATGTATATGTTGTATATATGTTAATATATATAACATATATGTAGGTCAAGTGTAAAGTCAAGGGAAGAAGATATTTTTATTTGGGATGAGTGAAATTACTTAAGAGGGCAAGAGTTTTAAAGGAAGTGTGAACTAATAAAAAAGGGCATTTAAGTAATTGTGTTGATGGAAATTGCTTGGTGGATATTTAAAGAAGAAAAGAAGGTTGAATTGTCTTCATTTCTTTTCTTTTCTTGGTATAGCCGGCCATTTCAAAGGAAGAGAGCTAAAGTGAGATTTGCTTATTCAAGTTTCAAATTGAAGGAGGAATCAAAGGATTTGGTGGGAGATTTGTGAAATTTCTTCATCTAAGGTAAGTACTCTCTTGTTTTTCCTTTGGTATTTTGAAGATATGTTGGAAGTGTGTTGTGATTTGATAATATTATGATTTGGTATGTTTGAGATGAGTTTCTAAATGTTGAAATTGATTGTGAGTTAATTTAGTGTTGGTTTGGTTTTGGTTGAAGATGGTAGGTTAAAAGTGATGTTGTTATTAAAAGAAGAAGATTGATATTGGTTTTTAGGGTTTGATGTGGTAAGTGTTTGAGTGTATGGTTAATATAGTGTTAATGTGAATTTTGTGATGAATATGTGTTAATAACATGAATTACACCCATTTGAATGAGATTGTGTTGTGTATAAGTTGTTCTTAATTCAATCAAAGAAGTGTTGGTTATGTTTAGGGTTGTATATATGAGAGACACGGCCAAAATAAGAATGGAACACGGCCAAGACCTATTATTTTTGGGAGACACGGCCAAGTTGAGGGAAGTTTGGCCTTGTTGGATGGATTTTGGAGAGACACGGCCACAAGCTTGGCCGTATCCCTTGAGTGTGTCTGCCACTGCCTGATTTTTGTTGAGAGACACGGCCGTGTCCCTTGCTCGTGTCTGCCTCTGGTGATTTTGGTGTTGAGAGACACGGCCACAAGCTTGGCCGTGTCCCTTGAGGGTGTTTGCTATTGTGATTTGTTCCTTGCTTTTCTCACATTGTTGAATCCTTCCAAGGTCTTTTTGTATCCACACTTTAAATATACTTGAAACAAAGATGACCTAAATGAATGTGTATTGAGGATTCTAAATTTATGAACAAGATGAAACATATATGTGTATATATCCATGATGATCATTCTTAATGGATGTTTAATGTGTTTATGAATAATGTGCTTTGAAATGATATCCATGATGCTATGTGAATAATATGAGTTGAGATATAATGTGATATGAAGCCATTGTGATTGGCTATGGTAACTCAAATGTGATGTGAAGCCATTATGATTGGCTATGATGATTCAATTGAAAGAAATAAGGCATGGATGCCTAGATGATGATAAGAATTGAGAATGGAAATGATAATTAAATGATAAATGAATTGTGTGACTAATGTGTTATTCCATTTTCAGAGTTTGTTGTTGGTGGCATGCCTAATATGAGTAACAATCTCTTGAAGTTAGGTTGGCTAAGTCCTTGAAGCCTAATTGAGATGTTACAACCCTTGAAGCTAGGTTGGATTGGTTCTTGAAGCCAAGTTGGGTTGATGCTTAGCATGCTTTGCTCCCCTTGAAGCTTGGTTGAACCTAAATCCTTGAAGCCTAGTTGGGATTATGATAATGATAAATGTGATAACAAAACCAAAGCATTAACTCTGAAAATTGAATGGCATATTAGTGTGTCTTGGGCCCAATGCTTGTCTTTGTTTATATGTGATTCATTGATGGTAAAATAGTTGAATAATGAGATACATGAAGGAGCTTTGAAATGTGATATGCTTATGTGAATGTGTTTTGTGAAAGGTAAAGGTGTGATGTTAGTGTTTCAACTATAATGTTGTTTTATTACTAATGTGTATAGTATTGCATGACATTCAAGCGTAGCGTTAGCATATTTTGTACTACTAAGCCGTTGGCTTAGCGCGATAGTGTTGATCGCGCAGGTAACAGAGTTGAACCCGAGAGTTCCACAAAACTGAGTGAGAGTAGACCTTGAAGAGTTATTTTGGGACTTAAAGATCAGAGAAGAGCTGCCAATCATGTATAACTTCTTCATATTTTGTAAAGTATTGTTTATAATATGAATATATGTATATTTGTAAATATGGTTTTAAATGCTTTCATATATGTAACTATTTTATAAATTCCGTTGCGTATTAAGTAAATGTATATATATATGTATCTATTTTGTTTTATATTACAAGTTAATCACTTATCTTCTATAATGTATTATGAGAAAGGTCATAGTATCTATTAAAATGATTTTAATGTTATGAAAAGCCATAGCATCCTTATGTTCAGTGCATGTATATTACATTGCGGTGTTTGTAGTGTGCATGTATCGAATGTAGGGGTGTTACATGTTCTATATCCCCACAAAGTAAAAGGAAACATCCCCGACCAATCCCTGTATGTCTTGGTCATCTTGGACATCATCTGCTTAATTGTCTTATTTGTTGCTTCTACTGCACTATTAGCCTTTGGTCTATAAGGGGAGGATCGGTGATGATGGAATTGGTACTTCAAGAATAAATCCCTAACTGCTCCTTGAAACTGTACCCCATTGTCTGATATCACACTTTGTGGGATCCCATACTTGCAAATACGATTCTTTTCAATAAACTTAGCCATTTTTCTTATCCCCAGCTTGTTGAAAGATTCGGCCTCGACCCACTTTGAAAAATAATCCACTGTTACTACAATAAAACGGTTACCATTTGAAGTTGTCGGATGTATCTCTCCTATAATGTCAATCTCCCAAGTTGCAGAGGGCCAGGGTAAAGACATAGAATATAATTCTTCAGGAGGCATGTGATTCAAATTACCATACATCTGACATTGCTGGCATTTCTTCACAAACTCAATATAATCTCTCTCCATGGTCAACCGGTAGTAACTTGTTGAATTATCTTTTTAACCAGGGCTACACCACTCATGTGTGGACCACAACTTCGTGCATGTATTTCTGACATGATGTGCTCAACTTTAGGCTTCCTTAAGCATCTCAAATGCACCCTCATCAGGCCATTTTGATACAACTCTCCATGAAAGGGAATGTATTGTAAGAACCATCGCCTTATGGCTCTTCTCTCTTCCCTTGTTTCCCCCAACGGGTATTTCTGATTCTCCAAAAACCATCTTATGGTGTCATGCCATGCATCATGGTCTGTATCAGTTTCCATGATCATCTCATATTCATAGCAAGGAGTTGATGAACTGGTCAAAATCAGAGGCTTAAGAAATAAGTTGACAGGATTTTTCCATACCGAAGCCAATGTGGCTAGTTGCTCAAAGTACAACTAGGAATTGATATTTATAGGGCGGATACTAGTTTTTGGCTTACCAAACAATGTCTAGATCATCTCTCCCTTAAATAAGCAGAGTTCAATTTTTCCTCAAAAGTTTGTCAAAGCATGTTCTAAGACTAACTAGGACCTAGACAAAGGTAATTATATAGGAGCCCACTCTAACTAAGCATACACAACTCAATGCTATAGAACAATTCCCTCACCTAGTAAAGTTATTCAAACCATGATGCATAGATATACTAATTTATAAATATCAAGCTAGATTTTTCATTGGTTAGACACCAAAATGAACAAAGACCAACAAAAAATCAATAAAAATAATTTATTCAAATAATCTTAATTTGAAAAATATAATTATTCCAATAATATGAAAGAAAGCAAAATAAAATGAGCAACACTCAAGACAAGGGAGGTTTGTTAAATTGAGCCTCTTCTCTCTTCACATCTTTAATACTCTCATCTTGAAAGGAGGATAAGATAAAATCTTCTTCCAATCCTCCTCCTACCATAAACGTTGCTGGTGGAGGTATTCTTCCAAATTTAGCCAAAGGATTGTTCTTGGTGTTGGGCTTATCAGGCTCAGACAGCTTTCCACTATGAATCAAATCTTGGATTTCATGTCTTAAATGAGCACATTTATCTATCTCATTCTCTTGCATTTTATGGAATTGATAGAAGGCCTTGGCATCAAAGTTTGATGGCAGAGGATCGTATAGAGATCAAGGAGCCAACGGCTATAATAACCCCTTTTTCTATAGCTTATTGAAAACCCAACACTGAGGTTTTTCCAACTCTAAAAATTGTCTTCTATTTCCTTGACCAGTTACATTAACATCAACTTCCTTCTGTGTGCATTGATTACCAAAATGATAATTCCTTTTTGCAGAAAAATAGTTTTTCTCTCTTTCACATTCTTCTATTTGCAAGCCTGCTTGAAGAAGATCTTTGAAATCTCAGATAAGAGTGTGACACATCCTTTCACGAAGATTAGGCAGCACGCCTCTTACTATCATCCTAATTTTATCATACTCATATGGCCACTTCTTAAGCAGTGCAACCTTATTCCTCCAACTCTTCATGCAGTCAATAAAATTCTCATTCTATTTTTGCCTGATTGACTCTACCTCCATCAGAGTAACTTCTAATTCTGGATTGTACCCATACTGCTGGATGAAGGCTTTGTATAGTAGATCCCAGTTCTTTTGAGTTCATTCCTCTAAAGTGTTGAACCAATTTTGCACAACAGGATCTAGTGAGAGCATGAAGTACCTTAGGGTCTAAGCCTTAGTAGCTCAAGCAAACTACATGGAAGTGATGTATTGCTTAATATGTGAGTGAGGATTTTTGTGCCATTGTACTTAGCAAAAGAAGGCATCTTGAACTTATAAGGGATTTCCGCTGCCGAGGAAGGTTGTCGCAGTCAAAAACTTGTTGCGCTCGAATTAAGTACTACTACAAAGTGTCACTCGCAAGTATACGAGGTAGCTGTAGCAAAGGTGATCGCCCCAAGGTTTATTGTATGAAATGCGGAAGTGTTTATTGTATGAAATGTGAAAGATTAATTTGAACCTAAAATTAACCGTGCATAGAGATTAATGTGTGTGAGTATACAAGATCAAATCGATTCTTGGGAAGGTGCCTAGGGTCATAGGTCCATTCAATCAAAGCTCAATTCTCAATTATCCGTTAAGATAACCTTGTAATTAATTTGTTTCTTAAGATTAACTAGTCAATTACCAATCCATTAGTTCTCACATTCATGAATTAACAATGACCAATTCTTTTACATTACCAAATTGATTAAACCCTAGAACTTTTATTTCTAATTCATTCATAGGGTGGTCGATTATATAGTTCTGATATCGGATTTCACCTCTCGGTCCGTCATCTAATATTCAAAGATCAATAGGTAGCTAATCTATCAACCTAGCATTTAATACAATACAATCAACCAATCAACAAGGAATATCAATGAAAATATCAAATCAAGACATTCAATCAAATATACTACAAACCCTAAACATGGGTATTTAGCTCAACATCATCAATTTATAACATTCATTCAACTCAATATAAAACAAATACAAATTGTCCATTGCAATATCAATATTCTTAATACAACAACAACAATAAGACATGAATTAAAAGAGAGAATAGAAAAACCCCTTGTGAAGATGCCAAGAGTAGGATTGCTGGTCTTCCTCCTAGCTCCACTTAATGTATTTGATGAAGAACTCAAGCCCTCTTCAATGGTTGATTCCCCTTGCAATGTTGAATGGAGCTTTCTTAAGTCACCAAACCTTTGGATGGAGATTTCTCAAGTCACCAACTCTTCAATTGATTTTGCCTTTGGAAGATGGAATGGAGCTTTCTCAAGTCACCACTCCCTTCAATGAAGCTTCTTCAACCTTTGAGAACTTGTAACCAAATTTATCCCAAAGAACCTCAAAGATCCTATGAATGGAAGATGGAGAAGGTGGAGAGGATGGAAATGGAGGTTTGGAGGTGAAGGGACAAGGGAGAGTGTCACTCTCTCCCTCTCCCACGTTTCTTACAGAATTTTGGCTCCAAGAAGCCAAGAACTTCCTCCATTTTCCTCTTCCTCTCCTTTTAATTCATTCAAAAATCAACACCCATGCCTTCCAACTCATCCCATTTCCCTTTGTCCCCCACTTTTTCTTTGTTTTCTATTTCTTTTGGCAAGCAATAGTGTTTGTCTCCCACTTTGTCCCCCACTTTGTTGAAAGAAATCAAATAATTTTGGTGTGACACGGCCAAGCCAAGGATGTCTTGGCCGTGTCTCTTGCTCTCTTCCTTGAGGTGACACGGCCAAGCCAAGAGTGGCTTGGCCGTGTCTCTTGATTTTTCATGGGACACGGCCGTGTCTCTTGATTTTTCATGGGAGCCATGTCCCTTACTGGACCTTTCTTTTCTTTCTTTCTTCTCTTTGGTTGTGAGAGGTGACATGGCCAAGCCATTTGGAGCTTGGCCGTGTCTCTTGTTTTTTTCTTCTTGGGACACGGCCAAGCTCCTGGCCGTGTCCCTCACTGTTGTTGATACAAGGTAAGACACGGCCAGAGGACATGGCCGTGTCATGTGACACGGCCAGTGTCTTGGCCGTGTCCCTTGATAGTGTCCGTTTCTATTTCTTTTCTTTCCTTCTTTGCTTGCTCAAGTATCCTTTGCATGAAATGGGACACGACCAAGCTTGCTGGCCGTGTTATGTGACATGGCCAGAGGCTTGGCCGTGTCACCTGGGTGTGTCTCTTCCTGTGTGCTTCTTTTTCTCCTTTTCTTTGGTTTGTTCTTTGTTTACTCTTTGAATGAGACACGGCCAGAGGCTTGGCCGTGTCTCATGGCCGTGTCATGCTCTGTCCAATTCAATCTTTGAGGGACATGGCCAAGCCTTGCTTGGCTTGGCCATGTCTTGCTTGGTTCATGCTTTTCTTGCCCGGTTTTGATCTTCCAAGGGTGTTCTTGCACCTAAACCTAAAAACAACACTTTAAAACACAATTAAAACAAAAATCAATCAAAACATTAACTAAAACACAAATAAAATCATACTAAAAACAAGTACAAATATGAACTAAACAATATCCTCAGCTTTCACCTTCTATTCAAACTTCTTTTCTACATCAGCAATCATTTTATCAAAACTAGCAGACTCAGTCTGCTCTCTGACCTTCTTCTCTTTCAACTTTTCTTGTTAGTCTTGGAAGTACATATCCCAATCATCATCATCCATTACTATCTTGTCTTCATCAAGAGTTGCACTTGTTATATTGGCCTTTCTATTGTCCTTTTGCTTCTTGTTACTAGGAGATGCTTCAATATTATTGTCCTCTAGCAGTGAAAGTAGTTGGCTTCTCACAGTCTCAGCTAGGTCCTCCTTCAATTCTTCCATCTTGGAGTTGAGGGCATCATTTACCATCTTTTGAATTTGCTTAAGATCCATTGCTTTTGATGTGAAACTAATTGAATTCTCACCGGATGCTTGGTTGTAAGTGGGGTTATCGTAAGCCATTAAATTGTCATACTCTAGGTCTATGAGCCAGAAAGGATCAATGCCATGTAATGTAATGCATGTATGTTTGTATGCATGGATGCACAAGTAACAAATAAACAAAAATAATTAGGACATTCCTTCCAACCTTATGACTTCCACACACGAATGCGAGTCTCTTTTCCTAGGTATATGGTCAATAAAATATCAACATGGGACATCTTATTTTCAAAAAATTCACTCAGACAATTTAACCATCAGTTTTATTCTTAAACATAGAAGTTAGTCCATGATAATTCTCATTAATTAAGCCTTTATCCATTGGATAAACTAAAAATAACATTAATGCTATATTATGTATTAAAACTAAATTAAAGGGTTTATCATAAATAGGTTTTCTATTTAAAAAAACAACTAATGATTCATGCCACAAACAAGCCCATGATTAACAATTCTTAGTATAAATTAGGCCATAATTGTTTTTTTGTATTCCATAATTGACATATAGTTGCAAGCTCATTTAAGAAGAAGGTTAAGAAAAGTTTTGAATGAAGTGAAAATTAGTTTTTTTTTTCAAAGCCCATTGTAAAAAGGTTTTTTCAAAAATGAATTTTGGGCTTTGTATTAGAGCCATGAGATAGAAAAGAATTTTGACCCATCTTAAAAGGTTTTCATGTCAAACAACAAACATTTGGGTAAAAACCTAAGGAAAGTAACTAGGCAAATTATATGAGCTTTAGTCTTTGGGTTGAAAAGTTTAGGCTCCCACAATAAGTATATATTGAAAGGTACGAGGCTATGAGTGTGTGAGTAGGGATTTTTGCCCCCACTCCTGATGGAATGGTTCTTGTGCCTTCGGAACTATTTAGGCTTGGGGCCTTAGAGAACACGGGCCTAAGCCAGGAGAAAATGGAGTCACCATCTGGATGGGCCGGGAAAAAGAAAGGGGTGGATGACTCAATTCGTAAGGAATTCCCAACCCTCTAATGGGTTCGAAAAGTTGGGTACGTGTGGCGAAGGTGAGAAATGGCCCAGCACCTCCACAACGCCCTGTTCATTAGAACTGGCCCCCTTTTCAGGTCTTAATATTATAAAATTCTTAAATATAACAGTATTATCCATACTACATGCAATAATTAAAATAAAGCATCATTATATTAAAATCAAAGCCATTTGCAAATAAAGCAAATAAATGGACACCCATCCAAGGATTGAAACATGTCCTTTACATTGGTCCAAAATATAAAAGCAATTTAAATTACATAAAAATTAATTAATGAGGTATCCAATAATTGAACATACCTCTTACAAATTTAATACTAAGACAAACTAATAATAATCATAATAATAATGAAAATATCCATCCATGATAAATTAAATAAATCAAGTATTGAAATTAAGTAAATCAAAACATATAATAAACTACATAATTAGATCTAAAATTTAATAAAGCAAATAAAGATAAAAATTTAGGTTTATATCTCAATTTAGGGTTCTTTAATTAACATTTAGGGTTTTGGATTTTGAAATTATTATTATTATTATTTAGGCTACTATGAGAATTTTTGGAAAAATGAAATGGATTAGGG
Organism: Garcia nutans; assembly: GCA_947685225.1. Classification (NCBI taxonomy): domain Eukaryota; kingdom Viridiplantae; phylum Streptophyta; class Magnoliopsida; order Malpighiales; family Euphorbiaceae; genus Garcia; species Garcia nutans. The sequence continues at coordinate 32,535,417 of CANTUV010000005.1, read as the reverse complement.
TTTTATAAATTTAAGAAAGTAATAAGGCTTTTGGTTAATCAAATTAGGGGTTTAGGGATAACATCATGAATTTAGGGTTTTGGATCCTTAAGATATTAGGGTTTAGGGCTCACGATTTATATATAAATTAAAAGTCAAAAGAATGAACTTTAAACGAAGAAAGTTTGATAGATGAAACAATAATAAGTTATCTCAATATATATTTAAATGAATAAAGTTAGAAAGACACACCTCCGTTTGTTGGCTCTACCAAAATAGTTTGAACGAAATTCTGGATGAGCTTTGATAAAGACAATGATTACATTGCCTTTGTATTTGTTGGTTGAATTGAGAACAAGACAGTGAGCTAAGCCACTGCTTTGTTGATTACTTTTCTGCTTGATATTTCAGATTCATTGCCTTCTGTTCTGTGTTGCTGTTTTGGATTTCTTCTTGCTTGCTAGGGTTTTTTTTTTGGCCGAAAAAATTCAAGAGTCTCAAGTCCGGTTAAAAATTTTAGTTCCAAAATTTTCTCTCCTTTTTAAAAGATCCAAGTCCCTTTCTATGTGTTTTAATGTGGTATTTATAGGAAAAATAAAAAAACATACTTCTAATTGTCTCAGGAAATAAAAAACATTTACGAAAAGAAATAAAAACCAAATAGAATTGGGTTTCGAAAAAAATTGCACTAGCAAAAATTGCGTTGGCAAAAATTGTTACGGGCTACAAGCGGGCCAGCTACGAGAATCTGCAAGAATTGCGTGCGAGCTGATGCACGGGCCAGCCAATTCGCTGTAGGAAAAAGCCAATTCAACTTATTCTTCCATTGCTGATTTTTATTTATTTATCTTTTCTCTTTTTTTACTATTACCTTTTTTATTTTTATTAAAAATAAATATTATAAGTAATGAATATTGTAATATCCTCATTTATGCCCTAGAAGTTTTGCATATTGTTGTTGTTGTTATTGTTATAAATTGGATTGAATGTATATGATGGGATAAGAAAAGAAATTGGGAGGAGAATGCTTGTGTATATGTGTATTGGGAAAGAATTAGGGTTTAGAGAGAATGGTATATGTTGTGTATATGATGATAAATATAACATATAAATGGGTCAAAGGAAGAGTCAAAGGAAGAGAGATATTTTTGTGTTAAGTGTGTAATTACATATAAGGGCTTGTATGAGACAAAAAGTTAGTTATATGATGAAGGGCATTTTGGTAATTGCTTGGATAAGAACACTTGGTGGAGATTAAAAGCAAAATTTGACTTTGTGTCTTCATCATTTTCTTCTTTCTTTCTTGAAGTGGCCGGCTCCTCCATAGACAAAGGGAAGCAAGAGGTGAAGAGAGGTTCTTGATGAGTTGAGTTCAAAATTGAAGGAAGATAAGTGTTCAAGTGTTGATTCAAGAAGTTTTTAACTAAGGTAAGATCTTCCCTTTGATTTCTTTCATTCTTTTGAAGTGGTATGGGAAGTTAATTAGGGTTTGATGATTTGATGATGAGATGTGTTTATGATTTGTTTTCAAGTGTTAAATTGATTTTTAAGTTATGAGTTTAATTAGAGGTTGTTGTTGGAAATGGCGGATGTTGATTTGGAAGGATGAAAAAGGATGGTGATTTTAGTGTTTTGAGATGGGTTGTGTTTAATTGTGATATTAGTGTGTTGTGAAGTAATACTTGTGGTGAATATGTGTTTAGAACATTGATTATGTTCATTTGAAATATGTTATATGATGAATATTGTGTTTGAGTGCAATTGAGAAAGTGTTGATTTGGTTAAGGTTATGAGCATGGGTGACACGGCCAGAATCAATGAAGAGACACGGGCGTGTCATTTATTTGAGTTGGCTACTGCCTCTTTTATTTTTAGTGACACAGCCGTGTTCCTCAAGTGGGTTGGGCGTGTCCTTCATGTGGGCTGGGCGTGTCCCTCAAATGAGTTGGATATTGTTTGATTTCTTTGTTCTTTTTTTTGTATAGTTTGGATTCTTCAAAGGTAGTTTGGTCTCTAAACCTAAACATAAACATACTTAAACCAAGTAATGACTTAATCAAACATTTGTGGATGATCCTAAAGTTATGAATCATATAAATTATTCTTGCATTGTTGAGATTGAGCAATGTTATGTTATGCATTGTGAATGGTAATGTGTTTCATGAGTAATGTGGAATGAAATGTTGATATTTATAAATGATGCTATGTGAGATATAATGTGATCATGGATGAGATAAACATACACTTGAATAATGAAGTGTTATATTGTGAAATGAAATGTGAAGCCATTGTTATCGGCTAAGGTGATTCAATGGAGATAAATGAGGCATGTTTGCCTAAATGATAATGAGAATTGAGAATGAAATCTAAATGAATTGTGTGGCTAATGTGTTATTCCATTTTCAGAGTTTGTTGTTGGTGGCATGCCTAATAAGTGTAACAATCTCTTGAAGTTAGGTTGGATTGAATCCTTGAAGCCTAATTGAGATGTTACCACCCTTGAAGCTAGGTTGGGTTAGTTCTTGAAGCCAAGTTGGGTTGAAGCTTAGCATGCTTTGCTCCCCTTGAAGCTTGGTTGAACTTAATCCTTGAAGCCTAGTTGGGTATATGATATTGATAAATGTGATAACAAACCAAAGCATTAACTCTGAAAATTGAATGGCATATTAGTGTATCTTGGGCCCAATGCTTGTCTTTGTTTAATGAGAGTCATGATTTGTTTATTGTTGTTCATGGATGATTAAATGATTAAATAATGAAGTATATGCAATGATGTTGAAATGTGATATGCATATATGTATGTTGATTATAAAATGTAAAGGGATGTTGTTAGCTTTGCATCTATGTTGTTACATATATGAGATGAATTAGAATTGACATTGTATTGCATTAAAGCATATCAAAAGCATGTTTTATCTTACTAAGCCCTTGGCTTAGCGCGATAGTGTTTAATCGCGCAGGTAATAGAGTTGATAGAGTTGAACCCGAGAGTTCATCAAGACCAAGTGAGAGTAGACCTTGAAGAATCCATTTTGGGAGCTTAAAGATCAGAGCAAACTTGCCAATCATGTATACTTCTTTATATTTTGTAAAAAAATGTTTAATATGTAAATATGTACATATTTTATAATTTCCGCTGTGTAATATATAAATGTATATATATATATAACTAATATGTTTTGTTTTATAAGTAAATGATCTAATTTTCTATAATGTAAAATGATAAGGGTATTGTATCAAGTTTTAAAGGGTTTGAATGTTAAGAAAACCGTAGCATCCCTATGTTTGGTGCACTTATGCTACCTTGTTGTGGTTGTAGTGTGTGTGCATTGGATATGGGGGTGTTACAATTGTTTTCGTATCAGAGCCTAGGTTTGAGATTCTCAACCTAGGTGAAATGTAAGAAAAAGAATATTTTATCTAAAAAGTTGGTTTTGAATAAAAATACATGTTTGGGATTGGCAATCTCTGATCTTTAATAAAGTGTGTCCTTTTGTGTTTGCAGTGTTAGATGTTGATGGATCCTCATTTGAGTCAGTCAGTTGAGGGTAGTGCCGAGAGTATTGCTCCTGCTGAGGGAGCTAGAGTTGATAGTGTTCAGAATGGTACTGGATGGTTCTCGCTGGCTCTCTTAAGTGGGAGGTCAGGGGTTCGATCCAGGGAGGCGACTCCTTAGGGAGCCAAATAAACAAATTCCTGCTGGGTGGGCCGCGAGGGCTGTCCAGTACTGTAGCGATCGCTTGCCTCCTGCAGACTCCGTGCCCAGGTGGTGAAAAGGCCGGGCCGTAAGCCACTAGTGGGCCGGGCAGCCGACCTGGTCGGGGAGGGTCGTTACAAATATTAAAATAAAAATTATTTAATTAAAATACCTCAAAAATTATTTTGGACTATTTTAAAAATATCGGACTGGACTGGGTAAAAAATTAAGGGTCTACATAGTGGTTATGCCATGCTCGATCTCCATACCTTGAGTGAAAGTATGGTATCCCTTACATAACACAACATATATTACATGGGCGTCCTAACTCACGCACACTATGCAATCTAAATGATGCAATAGATAATATTGTAATAAGAAAGAGTAAAATAATATAAAGACCAATGGAATCAACTTCTCTTATCCCAAGTGGAGTCGCCACTGTGAGCGGCAATTTTTCCCCCACTCCCATGTGGAATGGTTCTTGCGACTTCAGCACTGTTAAGCTCAAGGCCTTAGAGAACACGGGCCTAACCCAGAGAAAAAGGAGTCGCCATCCGGATGGGCTGGAAAAATAAAAAGGGCTGGATGACTCGATTTCTAAGGAATCCCCAACCCCCTATTGGGTCTGGAAAGTTGGGTACATATGGGGAAGGTGAGAATGATCCAGCACCCCCAAAATGCTCGGTTCATTAGAACCGGCCTCCTTTTCAGGTCTAAATATTAGTAAATTCTTAACTTATTGAAATATCATCCATACTACATACACATTAAAGTAAATAAATATTCATTGTATTGAAATCAAAGAAGGTTCAAATAAATAAAAAATTAACAATGGGCTTCCACACATGTTAGAACCATGGCCTTATAATAATGTCCAATGTCCATAAAGAAAGTAAAATAAATAAAATAGGACACCCAAAATAAGAGGAAATGTGTCCTTTACAATAGTCCCAAAAACCTTAAAATAAATCAAATTACATAAACTAAATAATTAAGGCACCCACACTAGATGGAAGCATGCCTTTGACAATTCCCTTTAAGAATACATATAAATCTAAGGAAAAGAATAAAGCAAGAAAAAATAATACAACACATATGAAAATAATTGAATAATTAAATATGAAAATAAACAAACACATCTTAATATTATCCCATTAAAGAAATATAGTGTGCAATGAGTCACGCCTACGACAGCCCCACTAGGCGTTTAGCGGGTGGCGGTCAAGGGGCAGTGCCCCTTGCAGGGGATCTAGGGCAGTGCCCCCAAAAGGTAAACGATTTATAGAATAAGTTTTATTGGGGAATTAGGGTTTCTTTCTAACTAGGGTTTTATATTTATATAAATTAGAGTTTGGTTAGTATTTAGGGTTTTAGATTAGGGTTTTAGGAATTAGTGTTATGGCTACTGGATGAAGTTTAGGGTTTTGGAATTTAGAGTTTTGGATTAGAGTTATGGCTACTGGATGAAGTTTAGGATTTTGGAATTTAGTGTTCAAGGAATTTTGATTTTGAAATTAGGGTTTTGGATTTTGGGATGAAAGTTAAGTTAGATGCAAATAATAAATTTATAAAACTAAATGTAAGTGAAAGTGAGTTCAATGAATCGATCCGAAGTTGCCATTTAAAAAGAATGAAAGAACCAAATAAAAATTAAACTAAGTAATGAAGACAATTAACTTTAAATCATGGAATCAAACTTGTGTTGTTGGCTTCTCCAAGGTATGTTTACCAGATGAAGCTTAAGTGCACAATTGCTAGCTGAGCAGCCTGGATCAAGTGAAGTCTTGGCTGCTGCCTTTGGTAATCTGAGAGACAAGCTACTTCCTTTCCTTCCCCTCTTGCTTCTATATGCTTTGCTTTGTTTTAATGGTTGTTGTATTTCCTCAAGTTTCTACCACTTTTTCTAAATCCTTGTTGCTTCTGTGTGTTTATTATTGCTATCCCTTGTGGCAGTCCAGGATTTTATATTTCTAAACATCAACTAGAGCAACCTAGCTAAGCCATCTGAAATCCAAATTAAACATGTTTTGCCACTTATCCTAGTCTTCTTAGGATTTTACTATAATTTACTCATTCTTGGATAAACCATGTGTGGTGCCTGCCCATATCGAATTGGCCTTGGCCAATTTGATATGGAGGCAATCCATATTGAATTGGCTTGGCTAATTCAATATGGAGGCATTCCATATCGAATTGGCTTTGTCTCGATTTAAACTAAACCAAAACAATTAGAATTGATTTAATTTGGGCTTTGCTATTAGACTCAGGTGATCTAGCCTTCAAATTAAAACTATATTTGGACCAATACTAAAATTAAGGGTCTACAGTAGTGAAGACAAGCTTGAGATGGTCTTAATTTTGGGTGAAAAAGTTGAAATTTTTTATGCAGAAATTGAGGAATGCAAGTCCTTGTTAAATGATGAGAGTAATGAGAGGGAACTTGAGATTGAGGAAGAGGAGATTCAACCAAAAGTGGTTGAACTCACCCAAAGCATTTAAAGTATGTTTTTCTTAGGGAGAACAACACACAACCTGTGATAATTTCTTTGACTCTCAATAGTGATGAAGAAGAGAAAGTTGTGAGAGTACTAAAGAACCTTAAGAAAGCCATTGGTTGGGGAATGAGTGATATCAAGGGTATTAGTCCTTCCATGTGCATGCATAAAATAATTTTAGAGGAAGGAACTAAGCCAGTAATGGATGCTTAGAGAAGGCTCAATCCAAATATGGGTGAGGCAATAAAAAAGGAAGTGTAGACCCTTGATTTTGGTCTTGACTTGTTTGTGGCTTGAGTTATAAATCTTTTGATTGTATGGTACAATGGTGGAACCTTTAAAACCCTAAATAGGTTTGTTTTGAATATTTAATTAAATCTAATTTGATGTTAGGGCACTCGGGGGTGTGTTGGAGTCAAACCGGCCTCTCCAATTCAATATGGGACAACTCATATCGAATTGGGATTCCTATCGAATTGGGACTCTCCTAATTCGATATGTGACCTTAAATTAAAGTCCCATAATGAATTGCAAGTCCCAATTTGATATGGGATAAGTCCCATATTGAATTGGATTTCCAATTCGATATGGGACCTTAATTGAAGGTCCCCAGATTGAATTGGAAGTCCAATTTGATATGGGATAGCCTCCATATCAAATTGGAGCCTTCCCAATTCGATATGGACTTATGTTTTGACGAGTTTGCTTGGTTTGAGTTTGATATGGTCTCAGTGTACTACGTGGTTTTAATTCGATATGAATAAAAGAGGATCCATTTTAAAAATTAAAAGCTCCCATGACTTTTTAACCTAATGCATGCACGTTGTTATAAATACGAACTTTAAAACAGAGATAGGAGCAACAATCCGAAACTTTCAGCAAAGGGCAGCCTTCACGGACTTCTAACTTGAACAGGCTTTTGAACTCCAGCAACCTTCAGCAAGAGGATTTTTAAATTGGGAGCTAGAGTAGACTTTTGGACGGTAATAAAAAGAAACAGCAAGGCTAGACGAGGAAGATTAACAACACAAAAATCTACAAGGGCAGTGTACTCATTGTCTTTGCCAAAGCTCATCCAGAATCACGTTCAAATAATTTTGATGCAGCCAACAAACGACGATATGCTTTAAGTTAAATAAATTCTATATGTTTTGATTTTTTTAAATATGGAATATGCTTATTCTTTGTCTAACTAAAGTTCTAGTAAGCTATGCATCTCCGATTTTAATTCCTGCTAGTTTTGATGATATTGTACTATCACTCATATAAAATAAATTCAGTAATCTGTTAGCTTAAGTTCTTTCGAGTGCATCATTATTCAGTCAATATATCCTCACAATAACCTCATTAAAGTTTTTTCATATATCTTCGCAGAAGTTTATTTCTTCTAAACTACAAAACTTCGATCCTATTTTCTAAACCCTAATTCATGTAAAATATTAAGCTACAAACATTATTTTTTATAAATACCAAACCCTAATTTATTTTTTTATAAAAACCCTCATTGCATGGTATTAGCCCTAAACCCTAATTTGATTAACCAAAAACCCTACTATTTTCTTAAAACTATAACATCCTAATCAATTCTATTTTTTCGAATTCATTACAGTAGGATAAATATTTCAAATAATAATATTAATAATAATTGTGTTAATTCCAAAATCCCAAAACCTTTAATGTTAATTAAGAAACCCTAAATTGAGACGTAAACCTAAACTTGTATATTTATTTGCTTTATTTAAGTTAGAAGCATGTTTGTTATATGTTTTGATTAATGGTTTATTTACATCTTTGATTTATATCTTTTAATGATTGATTTATTTTATTTTGATGTTTGGTTTATTTAATTTATCATGGATGAATATTTTTCAATTATTATTTGTTTATTAAAATTGTAAGAGGTATGTTTCCATTATCGTGTGCCTCATTAATTAATTTTCATGTAAATTAAATTATTTTTTACATTTTGGGATTAATGTAAAGGACAAGTTTCCACCTTTTAGTGTGTGTCCTATTTAGTTTTAGACATTGGACCATGTAAGGACATGTTTCCATCCTTGGATGGGTGTCCATTTATTTATTTTCTTTGAATATTGCTTTGATTTTAATATAAGGATTCTTTATTTTAATTATTGCATGTAGTATGGATAATATCATTATATTTAAGAATTTTATAATATTAAGACCTAAAAACGAGGCCAGTTCTAATGAATTGGGTGTTGTGGGGGGTGCTGGGCCATTTCTCACCTTCCCCACACATATCTAACTTTTTGAACTCATTAGGGGGTTGGGGATTTCTTAGGAATCAAGACATCCACCGATTTCTTTTTCTCGGCCCATCCTGGTGGCGACTCTATTTTCTCTGAATTTAGGCCCGTGTTCTCTAAGGCCCTGAGTCTAACAGTGCAAAAGTAGCAAGAACCATTCCACCGGGAGTGGAGACAAAAATCCCCGCTCACAGTAGGTTCTTAAACCCTTGATGAAGGGATAATTTACCTTATTGCCGATAGTGAATGGGTTAGCCCTGTGCATGTGGTACCAAAGAAAGTAGGTTTAACTGTGATCCAAAATGAGAAGGGAGAGTTGGTACCTACATGAACTCAGACCGGGTGGCGAATGTGTATAGACTATAGGAAATTAAATAATGTCACCAAGAAAGATCATTTTTCTTTACCATTTATTAATCAAATGCTTGATAGATTATCTAAACATGCTTTTTACTATTTTCTTGATAGTCTTTCATGTTACTACCAAGTCAATATAGCACCGGGGGATCAGCCTAAGACAACTTTCCCTTGTCCTTTTGGAACATTTTCTTTTCAAAGGATGCCATTTGGACTTTGCAATGCACCAGGCACTTTTCAAAGATGCATGCTGTCTATTTTTTTCTAATATGTTGGATAAATTTATAGAGGCATTTATGAATGATTTTTCTATTTTTGGCACTTCCCTTAATGATTGGTTGGATAAATGGACTCTTGTACTTCAAAGGTTTATTGAATGTAATTTAACCTTAAGATGGGAAAAGTGTCATTTTATGGTAGATCATGGTATAGTTTTGGGGCATGTTGTATCTTTTAAGGGCATTGAGGTGGATAAAGCCAAAATTAACTTGATTACTAATTTGCCACCTCCCACATCTATTAAAGGGAATAGAAGTTTTTTGGGATATGCTGGATTCTATAGATGGTTCATAAAGGACTTTTCAAAAAATTTACTTCCTTTGTGTCATTTACTTGGAAAAGATGTTCCATTCATCTTTGATGATAAGTGCTTAGGAGTTTTTAACATCCTAAAGGAAAAATTAACTTCTACCCCTGCGATTGTTGCTCTTGATTGGGACTTGCCTTTTGAGATTATTTGTGATGCTTCAAACTATGCTATATGAGTTGTTCTAGGACAAAGGGTAAATAAACTCTTGTGTGTTATTGATTATGCAAGTTTATCTTTAATGATGCAATGGTAAAATGCACAACTAATGAGCGAGATATGTTAGAAGTGGTGTTTGCACTTGATAAATTTAGATCTTATTTGATAGGCTCTAAAATCATTGTATTTTTCGATCATACACCCTTGAATTTCCTATTGACTAAACCTCAAGCTAAACCTAGGCTCATTAGGAAGGTTCTAATTGTAAGTGGGGCTTTTTACCCCGACTCCCATATGGAATGGTTCTTGTGATTTCAGCACTATTAGGATTAATGCCTTAGAGAATACGGGCATAAACCCAGAGAAAATGGAGCTACCACCCAGACGGGCCGAGAAAAAGAAAGAGGTGGATGACTCAATTTCTAAGGAATCCCCAACCCCCTTAATGGGTTCGAAAAGTTGGGTACGTATGGGGAAGGTGAGAATGACCCAACACTCTTATAATGCCTGGTTCATTGGAACTGACCTCATTTTCAAGTCTAAACATTATTAAATTCTTGATTATCAGGATATTATCCATACTATGCACAATTTAAAAGAAATAAATATTTATCACCTTTATTAAAATAAAGCAATCAAAATATGCACACATCCAAGGATGAAAACATTCCTTTACAATAATTGTCTAATTTCCAAAACTAGAAGAAATAGGACACCCACCATTTGGTGGAAACATGCCCTTTACATTAATCCAAAACTCAAAATAAATTAAATTACATTAAACATAACTAATGAGCTACCCATAACGTAAAACCATACCTCTTACATCTTTGAAGCATTAAATAATTAACCAATTGAAATTAAATCATTCAAACACTCTCGATAAGCAAAAATAAAATAAATCATCAATTACAAATAAAATATTAATAAATTATTCATCATAAACATGAAATAATTAAATCTAGGTTTTAATATTTAAATTAAGCATCAAATATGCAAATTTTGGGTTTACATCTTAAATTAGGATTTATAGGTGGTTTTAAGATTTTGATGACTAAATTAGAGTTTTTAAGATAAAAATTAGGGTTTTAGTATAAGGATTAGGATTTTAGGGCTTATGGATAAAAATTGGGGGTTTTAGGGTTTTGAAAACAAGATTAGGGTTTCTATGGTTTTAATTTGGGAATTAGGGTTTTGATTTGGAAATTAGGGTTTTAGGGTTTTAATTTAGAAATTAGGATTTTAGGATTTTATAGGATTAGGATTAGGGTTTTGAGATTTAGGTTTTAGTTTTTAATTTTATAAGACATGATGAGAAAATAGATTATGGTTTTGGCCATCCATATCGAATTGGGTGGCTCCAATTTGATTTGGATGTTGCCCGTATCAAAATGGTCTGACCCAACCCAAACAAACCCGATCAAACTCTGAATCCACTTGTCTTGGGATTTTAATATTGTATCAGACTATTTTAGGTTTATAAAATTATTCCAGACTAGTTTGAACCTTTAAACTTGATCTAACTCCCTTTTAATTATGGTTGGATTAGATTAGGTCAAAAATTAAGGCTCTACAGTTTGCCCCCTGATTGACCGATCTAGGACTTCAACAAAAGAGAATGAAAAGCAATATGATTTTTGAATGGCTTCCAAACCCAAGTTGGTTTAGTTTCTGCACCCAGTTCAAGTTCTAGACTTGATAATAATTTGGGTTTTGGACCCAGATTGGTTTTGATTCTAGACTCGAATTGATTTGGGTTCCGGACTCAAAAGTAATTTGGGTTCTAGATCTGAGTTGGTTTTGGTTCTAGATCCAAATTGATTTCTAGACTTGAAAATGATTTGGGTTCAAGACCAAAGTTGGTTTGGGTTCTAGACCCAAATTGAGTTCTGGACTCAAAAATGATTTGGGTTCTACACCTGAGTTGGTTTGGGTTCTAGACTCGAATTGGATTTGTGTTCTCGACTCAAAATTGATTTGGGTTCTCGACCCGACATTGGATTTTGAGTTCTTGACCTGATACTGGAATTGGGTTCTTGACCCTAGATTAGATTTGATTTTGGTACTTATATCCGAAACAGAATTTGATTTGGGTACTTGGACCCAAAACTGTATTTGATTTGGGTACTTGGTCCCAAAACTGGATTTGATTTGGGTACTTGGACCCGAGAATGAATTTGATTTGGGTACTTGGACCCCAAACTGAATTTGATTTGGATAGTTAGACTCGAGACTGAATTTGATTTGAGTACTTGGACCCGAAACTGAATTTGATTTGGGTAATTGGACCCAAAACTGGATTTAATTTGGGTACTTGGACCTGAAACTGGATATGATTTGGGTACTTAGACCCAAAATTGGACTTGATTTTGGTACTTCCCAAGACTGAATTTGATTTGGGTACTTGAACCCAAAATTGAATTTAATTGACCTTCTATCAATTGAGAGTTGTGGCTTTCTTCTAGCCATCAATTTCAGCTCTTCCAACTAATTGACCTTCTGTCAGTTGAGAGTTCTGGCTTTCTTCTAGCCAGTTGTTCCATTCTTCAATGGATTATGGGTCTTTACCCTTTTAAATGGATCTTCATCTTTGCACATCGGGTCTTCACCCAACAAAATGGAGCTTCATCCATGGACAAATGTCCTATATTGGCTTCAACTCTTATTGCTGGACTGATCTTTTATCTTTTGCATCTTCATTTTTTGGGGTTTTTACTTTCTTCTTATTATGTTCTTTTTGTTCTCCCTTTTGCAAAAAAATTAACTAATTTTTAACTAGTCCTTGTATTCTCTCTTTGCCCTCTGCGTGGCAAAATATTGAAAGTGAGACTGAAATATAATGATATTATCCATAATACATGCAATCATAAGAATAAATAAATACTTCATTAAAAATCATAGCAATGTTTAAACAAAATAAATGGATGGACACCCATCCGAGGATGGAAATGTGTTCTTACATCATCTAATGTTTAAAACTAAATAGAACACCCACAAAAAGATGGAAACGCGTCCTTTACAATAATCCCAAAATATCAAAATAATTTAAATTACATGAAGCTCAATTAATGAGGTACCCAATCATGAAAACATAGCTCTTATAGTTTTTGAAACCAAAATAAGCCAATGAAAATAATCAACCATTCATCATAAAATAAATTATTCATCATAGAATAAATAAATCATTCATCAAAATATATGATAAACATGCATCTGACTTAAATAAAGCAATAAATATACAAGTTTGGATTTACATCATGAATTAGGGTTTCTTAAATAATGTTGGGATTTTGTAGGGTTTAGATTCAAAAATTAAGGTTTTAGGGTTTTGGAATTAACATTATTATTATTATTATTATTATTATTTAAAGTATTAAGCTACTGTAAAGATTTTGGAAAAAGGAAGTAATTAGGGTTTTAGGCTTTAAGAACATATAATTTAGGGTTTTAAAAACATATTTTTGTTACTGTGACATTCAAGGGTTTAAAGAATAATTGAAACAATTTTAATAAAATAATGAAACAAAAATAATGAAACAAAAACAAAAATAAAACAACGAAATATAATAATCGAATTACTGTAATCTTAAAAATAATTTAAATAAAAGATTGCAAACCTCCATCATAGGTTCCACAAATATTTAAGCTTGTAAATCTTGGTTGAAACAAGTTGAAGACAACTGCATATAGCGATGCCTTCTAGTTGGTGGTCTCAAATTTTTGATTTCTTTTCTTGCTCTCTAATAGATACTGCTACCTTTCAAAAATCCCAAAAGTCAAAAGGAAAGTCTCCTTGCTACTGTCCAATTAGTCCCAAGTGTTTGAAAATTTTCAAAAGTCCCATAAAATAAAAATCCAGAAGTCTCGTCTCCAAAATTGTCAAAAGTCCAGTCTCTAAATCAATTCCTAAAGTCCATGTCCCTGCGTTTAATACTATTATTTATAGAAAATCCGAAAAAAAAAATTAAACCTAATTGATTAAGGAAATAAAGACTGTTAAGGAAAATATTAAAAACCAAGCTAAATAAGGTTTTGGCAAAAATCAGCCAACGTGCTAGCACAGGCTACTGGGGCACGGCGAGGCGCTTGGCTGCTGGCACGCGAGCAATGGGCTGGGTGAGACATGCTTGCATGCGAGCAATGAGGCTAGACGAGACGTGCTATGAGGATTGGAGTGGAGGCCCTAGGCAGCAATTTCGCCGCAGGCGAATTGCTTGCGCTACTGCGTGTCACTCAACGATCTGTCCGATTTTTATTTTTATTATTTTTTATAAAAAAATAAATATTTATAATTTTCTTTTTTTATTAAATAATTAATATTCTATTAGTAAAAGAAGTAATAAATATTAAAATAAATAATAAATAGTACAAAAATTATTTTAGACTGTTTTAAAATATTGAATTGGACTTAGTGAAAAATTAAGGGTCTACAGTGTGCATCCTGCTTGAACTATCTGAGACTTCAGTAGGAGTGAAAAACAACATAATTTTGAGTAAATTTTGGATGAGGATGGATTATCAAGAAAGATTTGGGTACTTGGACCCGAGACTGGGTACTTAGACCCGAGATTAAAAAAGATTTGTGTACTTAGACTCGAGACTGGGTACTTGGACCCGAGACTGAATTTGATATGGGTACTTGGACCCGAGAATAGATACTTAAACTCGAGACTAAATTTGATTTACGTACTTGGACCCGAGATGAGTTCTGAACTTGAAAAAAATTTGATTTTTAGATTCGGAACTAGGTACATAGACCCGAGATTGTATTTTGACTGCTCGACCCAAAACTGGATTTGATTGACCTTTTATTAGTTGAGAATTCTTGCTTTCTTCTAGCAAATAAATTTTAGCTTCTTTCAGCTGATTGGTCATCTATCATGGCTTTCTTCTAGCCACTTGCTTCATTCTTCAATGGATAGACTCTAGCTTTTCTAGCTGGACTGTCCTTTTGTCATCTGGAAATTTTGGCTTTCTTCTAGCTAGTTGTTCCATTTTTTTTATGGATTATGGGTCTTCATCCTCAAAATGTATCTTCATCCTTGGACCTTGGATCTTCATACATGGTCCTTGGGCCTTCACCCTTTGGAATGGATCTTCCTCCTTTCGACTTCGGGTCTTTACCCTTCGAAATGGATCTTCATCCTTTGGACTTTGGGTCTTCACCCTTCGAAATGGATCTTTATCCTTTGGACTTTGGGTCTTCACCCTTTAAAATGGATCTTCATCCTTTGGAAATCTAGTCTTCACCCTTCAAAGTGGATCTTCATCCTTTGGACTTCGGGTCTTCACCCCTCAAACTGGATCTTCATCCTTTGGAAATCAGGCCTTCACCCTTCAAAGCGGATCTTCATCCTTGGCAATAGGGTCTTCACCCTTGAAAAGGGATCTTCATCCTTGGCAACGGGTTCTTCACCCTTCAAAATGGATCTTCATCCTTCAAAATCAAGTCTTCACCCTTGAAAATAGACCTTCATCAATGGGGATTGGGTCTTCACCCTTCAAAATGGATGTTCATCCTTTTGACTTCGAGTCTTCACCCTTTAAATTTCATCCTTTTGGACTTTTGTCCTATATTGGATTCAGCTCTTCTAGCTGGACTAATCTTTTATCTTTTACATCTTCATTCTTTTGGGAGTTCTAATATTCCATTCTTTTTGTTCTTCCTTTTGCACTTTTGCAGAACATTTAGCTATTTTTTAGCTGGCCCTCATATATTCTCCTTGCCCCCTATGTGACAAAATATTTGAAAGTGAGTTTGAAAATGTTTTATACATGCATAAACTAAAAAATTGAAAAGGAGAAACTTTGCCCCCTGTGTAGGCTCAAACCAATGATTTTTCCCATGCATGTTCATATTGATGTTTGTATATTATCTAGTTTCTTCGGAAAAGCATGCATTTCTTCCTTTGCAAAATGACTGGAGCTTTGATGAGATCATTTTATACCTATTTTTAGTATGAATTTCTATGTGTTTTTAGTTAATGTTTCATTTGATTTTTGTTTAAAGTTTGTTTTAAGTGTTTGTTTTAGGTTAAAGTGCAAAAACTCCCTTGGATGATCAAAATAATAAAGAAAGAGCATGAATCAAGCAAGACATGGCCAAGCCAAAGCAAGCTTGGCTGTGTCCCTCAAAAGAATTCCAAGACAGTAGTTGACACGCCCAAGAGACACGGCCAAGCCACTTGCCATGTCTCACCTAAAGAGCAAAACAAAGAAACAAAAGAAATGAAGGCAGAAGCTGACACCATCACATGACATGGCCAAGCCATTGGCCGTGTCACATGACACATCCAGGAGCTTGGCCGTATCACCCTTGGAAACAAAGAAAACAAATTAACAAAGCTAGAAGCAGAAGGTGACATGCCCACATGACATGGCCAAGCCACTGGACGTGTCACATGACAAGGCCAGGAGCTTGGCCGTGTCACCTAGAAGAAAAGAAGGAAAGAAATGGCAGAAGGAGGCACGGCCAGCAAGCTTGGCCATGTCCCAAGCAAAGTGAGAGACACGGCTAGCAAGCTTGGTCGTGTCACCTAGGGCAACCTTGAATAATTGAATTCTTTTGCAGACAAGTGGGGAACAAAGAGTAGCTTTTGCCAAAAGTAATATTAAACAAAAGAAAAGCTTGCCTAATTTGGGGAAAAGAAAGATAAAACAAAGGGAATGTGGGAGATAAGGGAGAGTGGTGTGATTTGGAAGATATGGGTTGTGAGCTGGAAGGTATGGGCTGTGAACTGGAAGGTATGGGCTGTGAGCTTTGAAGGGAGTTAAAAGGAGAAGAAAATGAAGAGGAGGAAGGAGGGACGTGGAAACGCGAAACAAGGGAGAAGGAGCCAACTGCTGAAGCAAAGAGGAGAGTCTTGAGCTGAGTTTGAAGAAGGAGATACATCCTATACAAGACCTAAACCAAGAATCAAGGATTGAAGTGAAGAAATACAAATTATTCGCCATGGATTGTTTGGTTTCTTTTACTCATTTCTCTTCTTCCGTTTTTCTAGTTTTGAACAATAACTAATTCATTTTCTATCTAGATATTGATGAACCCTAGCTTATTTGTATAGATTGAATAATCTCATTTAATTGTATCATTTGATTGAGTTGTTTTATTCTTATGATGCTTAATGATTTATTTCCAATTGATAATAGCATGCTTATTGATTGGTTGCAATTTTCATATTATTGACTTGAGAAAGCTTGATATGAATTAAATACTCATAAGGGTTGAGGATTGATTGGAGTGCTAGAGATAGACTTACAAGATCCTTTGGTTTATAATTCCTTGTTCCTAATGCAAGATCTATTTAATTATTTTTGAGAAGAGATTTCAGCATTCTACTTAGTGATTAGGGATTAATTCACTCGAGAGATGTTTTAATCTAAGTTAGAGGAATGCCAATTCAACTCTATTATGTGATTTAACTGAATTGATTTTCATAACTATAATTGTGGCTAGGGAGATTCAATGTTTGGATAGTATTTTGATCATCAAACGTTTTTACACAACACTCAATTTTTCTTTACTTGCATTCATTAAGTTAGTTGTCTTTAATTATAAAACATCACAAAAACTATTAATTTGCTAAACAACAGTTAAGATGTGCACTAGTGCTTGACCTTGTCCTCAGTGGAATGATAACTCACTCACTACTTTACTACTTGGGCGACCCGTGCACTTGCAGTATTGCTATAGCATTTAGGCTCATGTGCACCAAGTTTTTGGCGCCGCTGCTTGGGACAACAGTTTCAATATTAGTAATATAATCAAGACTGTTGATTTAGTTTTATTTTCATTTGTTTTTGACATTGGTTCTTGCTTGTTGATTATCATTTTAGGTATTTCTTCCTATTTATGACCAGAGGTAGCTCATCTCAACTGTTTGAATTAGACCCAGAGCTAGAAAGAACATTAAGGAGAAAGTGAAAGGAAGAAGGGGAGAGTTTTGGAAGGCGCAGAAACAGAAATAAATCTGGAAATAGAAGAAGAAGAAGAGTTTGAAGTGATGGAAGGACCTGGTCCAAGAACAATGCAGGAGTTTGCTAAGCCCAATCTCAATGGAGCTGACTCTAGTATCCGGAGGCTGACAGTTGCTGCGAACAACTTCGAAATAAAGGCAAATGTAATTCAAATGGTGTAGCAGACTTGTCAGTTTGATGGGTTTCCTGATGAAGATCCTAATGCTCATATTGAGAATTTTCTGGAGATATGTGACACATTCAAGATAAATAATGTCTCAAATGGTGCAATTAGGCTGAGGTTGTTCCCATTTTCCCTTAGAGATAGACCAAAGAAGTGGCTGAAATCTTTTCCTCCAGGAACCTTCACCACATGGGGTCAGTTGGCAGAGAAATTCCTAGAAAAATACTTTCCACCGTCCAAAACTGCCAAGTTGAGGAATGATATCTCATCCTTTCTTCAGCAAGATGGTGAAACCCTTTATGATGCCTGGGAAAGATTTAAAGATTTGTTGAGAAGGTGTCCTCATCATGGACTTCCACTATGGCTTCAAATTCAAACATTTTACAATGGGCTGAATTATGTAAGTAAGCAATCCATTAATGCAGCGGCTGGTGGTACCATAAACAACAAGACACTTGAACAAGCAAGGGATTTAATTGAAGACATGGCTATCATCAATTATCAGTGGCAAGCCCCAAGGGAGCAAGGAAAGCTGAAGGTCATGGGTTCACACCAATTAGATCCTGTGGTGGCTTTGACAGCCCAATTGGAAGCATTGAATAAAAAATTTGATTATTTGGCCTCTTCTTCTGCAAAAGTAATGCAGGTGATGTCCTGTGAATGGTGTGGGGGTGGACATCAAAGTCAAGATTGCCAAAGTGGCAAAATTTTTGCTAGGCAAGAGCAAGTAGATTATGTTGGAAATATGCCAAGGCAACAATAGAATAACCCTTACAGCAACACATACAATCCGGGGTGGAGAAATCATCCAAATTTCTCATGGAATAATCAAAATAAACCAAGACCTCCCCCTGGATTCCAGCATCCCCAACATCAACAAGCTGCCCCTCCAAGAAAGAGTAGTTTGGAGGACATGATGGAGAAATTTATAGCAGCTTCTGAAACTAGGTTCCAATCAACTGAAACCACCCTAAGAAATCAGCAAGCCTCTATTCATAATTTGGAGAATCAGGTGGGGCAAATTGCCAAGTTGCTCAGTGAGAGACCACAAGGAAGTTTTCCTAGCAACACTGAGGCAAATCCTAAAGAGCAGCTTAAGGCAATTACACTAAGGAGTGGAAAAGAGATCAAGGGTAATGTGGATGAGAAAAGAGGAGAAGTGGCAGAGAAAAGGGCTGAAGTACAAGAAAAAGAAAAAGACAACGATCCTTCTGTTACTTCGGGAGAGAAAGCTGCACTAGAAAGTGAGAAAGAGAAGCAGCCGCAAGAAAGCAGCCCCATACTGAAGGAATACCGACCTAGAGTACCCTATCCGGCAAGATTGAACAAGGACAAGATTGATTCTCAGTTCGGTAAGTTTCTTGAACTTTTTAAACAATTGCACATTAATATTCCATTTGCTGAAGCTTTGTCACAGATGCCTAAATATGCTAAATTTTTAAAAGATATCCTTTCTAACAAAAGGAAACTTGAGGAAGTGTCTTTATTGCATTTATCTGAAAAGAGTTCGGCTATTTTATAAAGGAGGTTACCTAAGAAGTTAAAAGATCCAGGTAGTTTTACCATTTCATGTTTGATAGGTAACCTTGAGGTTAAGAGTGCATTAGCTGATTTGGGGGCAAGCATAAGTGTTATGCCTTATAAAATGTTTAAAGAGTTAGGCATTGGTAAACCTAAACCAACACTTATGACCATCCAACTTGCTGATAAGTCAGTAGTCCACCCCCGTGGCATTATAGAAGATGTGTTGGTAAAAGTCAGGGATTTCATTTTCCCCAATGATTTTGTTGTCATTGATATTGATGAGGATGCGAATGTTTCACTTATTATTGGTAGGCCATTTTTAAATATAGCCCGTGCCCTTATCGATGTTCATGATGGCACATTAACTTTGAGAGAGGGTGATGAGAAAGTTATTTTTAGGATACATGATGCCATGAAACATTCACTTTCACTTGATGAGCCGAAATAATGCAATGATGTTGTTGAGCATGAGACCGTAAATTGTGTTACTAACATTGTTTCCAAGGATCCCCTTGAGTTGTGTTTATTGCAAGAAAATGTTGAGGATCAAGAAGCAATGGAGCAGCTTGCTTTTCTTGAAGCAAGTAATTCATTCAAATGCAGGGCATATGAGATTATTGAGATGCCAATGGAAGAGAAGCCAAAACCATCGGTGATTGATCCACCCAACTTGGAACTAAAGCCCCTTCCACATCACCTTGAGTATGGATTTCTGGTAGAGAAGAAGAAATTACCAATAATTCTGAGTTCCCACCTATCTTCTGAGCAGAAAGAAAAACTTATCCAGTTGTTGCAGAAACATAAGAAAGTGATAGCTTGGAAGATAGCAGACATCAAGGGTATTAGTCCATCCTATTGCACTCACAAGATACTGATGGAGGACGAATTCAAGATGGTAGTACAACCACAACGGAGACTAAACCCAAAGATGAAAGATGTAGTGAAGGCTGGAGTGATAAAACTACTTGATGCAGGGATTATATATCCGATCTCAGATAGTTCTTGGGTGAGCCCAGTCCAGGTAGTACCAAAGAAAGGAGGGGTGATGGTGGTCCCTAATGAAAATGATGAGCTGATTCCAACAAGAACAGTTACCGGTTGGAGGGTTTGCTAGACTACAGGAAATTGAATGATGCAACTAGGAAGGACCATTTTCCTTTACCTTTCATTGATTAGATGTTGGAGAGGTTATCTGGGCATGAGTATTACTATTTTTTTGATGGTCTTTCAAGCTATTTCCAAATTCCTATCACCCCGAAAGACCAAGACAAAACTACATTAACCTGCCCATATGGGACATTCGCATATCGAAGAATGCCATTCGGGTTGTGCAATGCACCAGCAACTTTTCAGAGGTGCATGGTGGCAATCTTTGATGACCTTGTTGAGGATATTATGGAGGTATTTAAGGATGATTTCTTAGTCTATGGCAGCTCATTTGATAGATGTTTCAAAAATCTTGAAAGAGTCTTGATGAGATGTGAGGAAACCAACTTAGTGCTTAATTGGGAAAAGTGTCATTTCATGGTTCAAGAGGGAATTGTGTTGGGACACAAAATTTCAAACAAGGGCATTGAGGTGGATCGGGCTAAGGTAGACACCATTGAGAAGTTACCACCACCCACATCTGTGAAGGCCATCAGAAGTTTTCTAGGACATGCAGGTTTTTATCGGAGGTTCATTCGAGATTTTTCTAAGATAGCCCGTCCATTGACAAGACTTCTTGAGAAGGATGTGGATTTTGTTTTTGATAAGGAATGTTTGAGAGCATTCACAACTCTTAAAGAGAAATTGACCCATTCTCCAATCATGGTAGCTCCCAATTGGAATCTACCATTTGAACTAATGTGCAATGCAAGTGACTTTGCAGTGGGAGCAGTATTGAGTCAACGCAAGGAGAAATACTTCCAGCCTATCTACTATGCAAGCAAGACCTTGAACACAGCTCAAGCTAATTACACAACTACAGAGAAAGAGCTGCTAGTTGTGGTTTTTGCTTTTGACAAGTTTAGATCATATCTAATCTTGTCAAAAGTGATTGTTTATACAGACCATTCGGCTTTAAGGTACTTATTTGCAAAAATTGATGCTAAGCCTAGGCTAATCCGTTGGGTTTTGTTGTTGCAGGAATTTGACTTGACGATTCAAGACAAGAAGGGAGCTGAAAATCTTACAGCAGATCACCTTTCTCGCTTAGAGAATCCAACCTTGGAGAGGTTCGAAGAAGGGGACATTGATGATCACTTCCTCGATGAGCAGCTATATGCCATGGTAAGTGAGGTAAGTAATTTAAATTTTGAAACACCTTGGTTTGCAGATTTTGCTAATTATTTAGCTGTTAGGGAACTTCCTAAGGACTTAACTTATCAAGAAAAGAAGAAATTCTTTTCTAATTTAAAGTATTATTTTTGGGAGGACCCCTTTTTGTTTAGATTATGTAAGGATCACATGATACGATGATATGTAGCATGGCCCGAAATAATGAACATTCTTAGTCAATGCCATGCTGGACCAGCTGGTGGTCATATGGCAGCCAATAGGACTGCTCAAAAGGTATTAGAATCAGGATTTTATTGGCCCACTTTGTTTAGGGATAGCTACGAATTTGTGAACCGCTGTGATCGATGCCAAGAGACTGGAAACATTTCATCTCGTGATGAAATGCCCCAAAATGGGATTTTAGTTTATGAAATCTTTGATGTATGGGGGATCGATTTTATGAGACCCTTTCCAAATTCCCTTGGTAACAAATATATTCTTGTAGCTATAGACTATGTATCTAAGTGACCTGAAGTCCAAGCCTTGGCAACCAATGATGCTAGGGTTGTGGTGAAGTTTTTGAAGAAGTTGTTTTCTCGATTTGGTACACCAAAAGCAATTATAAGTGATAGGGGTACTCACTTTTGTAACTTTCAGCTTGCGAAAGTTTTTAAAAGATTAGGAGTTACACATAGGTTTGCTACTCCTTATCATCCCCAAACTAGTGGCCAAATTGAGAACATGAATAGGGAGATTAAAATAATTATGGAAAAAACTGTAGAGCGATCCCGAAAGGATTGGTCCGAGAAATTGAACAATGCTCTATGGGCTTTTAGGACAGCATTCAAAACTCCCTTGGGCACTACGCCATTTAGGTTGGTATATGGAAAAGCTTGCCATTTACTTGTTAGAATTGAACATAATGCATATTGGGCTATAAAACAGATTAACCTTGATCTAGCTTGTGCAGGTGAAAGGCGAAAATTACAGGTAAACGAGTTGGACGAGTGGAGATTGCAAGCTTATGACAATGCGAGAATGTATAAGGAACGTACCAAGAGATGGCATGATGCTCACATTAAGGAACAGAAAGAGTTTCAAGCAGGAAATCAGGTATTATTGTACAATTCAAGGCTTAAACTCTTTCTAGGTAAGTTGAAATCTCGATGGTTCGGTCCTTTTATTGTTAAGGAAGTTTTCCCCTATGGAGTAGTTGAAATAACTCACCCGGAAAAAGGAGATTTTAAAGTCAATGGGCACAGGCTAAAATTTTACTTTGGAGGGGAAATACAGGACTTAAAGGAGGTTTTACATCTCCAAGAATAGGGAAAGTTGCCCTGAACATCCAACTAATACGACATTAAAGAAGTGCTGGGTGGGAGACAACCCACCATTTTATTCGTTCATTAATTTTTGTTTCTTTAATTCCTGTATTTTTGGTTTGTGATGTTGGTTGGTGGTTTGCTCGTTGTGCATTCATTTGAATTTGAAGGGTAAATTGAGCATATTTAAGTTTAGTTAAATATGAAAATAGGTTTCATCTAAACTCTCTCTTAGTTTATGCATGCTCACGTTGAGGACAATGTGAATCTTTAAGTGTGGGGTGCATTTTGTGTTTTTACTTTTACTTGTTTTAGTTTAAGTTTAGTTAATGATTTTCTTATTTTTCTTTGAATAAATGAATTTTGAAAAGTTCAATTGATATAAATATTGTTGATAGATGACTTTTGAATTTTTGAAGCATGAATTTGAGAATTGAGTAGAATTGATACTTATTGTCAATTTTGTTGGTTTTTCCTTGCATTGCCTTTAACCTAGCGAGAAATTGAGCCATCAACTTATTATTCTTGCTGTGAGTGAACATCTTTAATTGTTGATTTGCTAGAACTTGCTTTGACATGCATTTTAAGATTACATAAAAATTTCAATTTGGCATCAAGATGATTAAGGCAATTAGGTGAACCCACTTTGCCTTAAAAAGACCAACCCTATATTTAACCTTAGTTAGCCAATTTTGAGCCTATTCCATTTATCCTTTTCTTTCTTTTTCGCAATACTACTAACTTTGAATCAAGCTATTTTGTCTCTTACCCTTTCAATAGGTTGTGAACACTCGAATTTTGAGGCTCGAAAAGCCAATTTTCTTAGACTGCAAGTGACCAAGCCAGACCGGATGACCACGGCAGAATCCACCGAAAGTATGTCTTCAAGGTACTTGAAATGTCTGGAGCAACGCAACGATCATGGATATGGCCTCGGAATAATTTTTGGAGGTCCACAGCTTCTAGAAAATCAGTTTGAACGAAAATCGGGAGATTTTTTTAGGGATGAACCGCCAAGCTTAGCGGTCCGACCGCCGGAGTCGGCTGTCAGACCGCCAGAACCGGCGGTCCGACCACCGGCGTTGATTTTTTTCCAGTTTTTTGGCTGACCAGCGCGGTCTGACCGCTGACCACGGCGGTCCGACTGCCGGGACGGCGGTCCGACCGCCGTTCAGTCCGAAATTTTGCCTATAAAAAGGTTTTCGATTCTCAAAAAAAGGGGTTGGCTTTTGGCATCCCGGGACCTGGTGTTACAGAAAGCAAAGGATCATATTCTAAGAAATCAAGATCTGGAACTTCGAAGTGGAAAAACTCTAAGCAAGGTAATATCTTAATTCATCTTTTGTTAATTCAAGAATGTCATAGGCATTCCATCTTCTTCTTAAATTCTTCTTGGTCAAAGACCTAATCCTTTTAGGTCTAAGGCCTAATTAATTAAATAAATAATCGATCTTTCAGCATTAAGCCATGAATCAACCAACCTTTTTTGGCCCAAGGCCTAAAATTTGCATCCTTTTGGTACAAGGTACCTAAATTTCACAATTTTGCACTAAGTGCTAATTAAATCTCACAATGCACGAAGCATACACACACACATGCATAAATGCATAATTGCCTTTAAATAGGCTTTTCCGAACTACATGGGCTTTGATCTCTCATAAAAACGAGAGTATGTAGGCATATTTGGGATTCACCCCAAATAGCAAGTCCGCAATTTACTAACAATCTGTTTGTTTTCTTTCCTTCACCCCTTTCAAGGTTTATTTCTTTTATTGGCAAGTTAATCGAATGCATGACATAGTCTCCGAATCCTCCTTGGGTTCGCAGAGCAGAAACCTTTACATTGGACGTGTTATTGGAGTCAAACAAGGGTTTTTCTTAGTTTTTCCCTTCGAACAAAAATAAACTGAGTGGCGACTCCCGACAACAAGTGAGCGTTCACCCGAATCTTTTTCGAGTGAAATCCGAGGTTCACAGTTTGGCGACTCCACCGGGGACCATAAAAATGATTTATGGGATTCTAGTGGACTACTATTGCTTATTTGATTAATTTGACACTAGGGGCAATGAAAATGATTTATGGGATCCTAGTAGACTATTATTATTCATTTAACTGATTTGCCCTTCTTTTGGGTACTTTTATTCATTTTTCAGGGTACCTTAGCAATATATATGCCCTCCTTGGGGATATTGGATTGAAAATTGACAAAAGGAATCTTTTTCCTTTAATGGACCCCTTATTTGATTAATTGTGCATTTATTTTGTCATTCAGAGAATCTTTTTCTCTTGCATTATATGGGGTAATCCTTTTCTTCCATTGCATAAAAAAATTTGTTTTCAAATGAATTTCTTCTCTTTCTGTTCAAAATTCTGAGTCTGGATAGCAAGTAGCGCTGACCGGCAGGTCTTCTTGATTATGCCGGCAGACAGCCAAAGCGTCCTCCCTGTTGTCGCAAACCATTCCAATCCTTTTGGAGTGGCCCATGCGTAATCGTACTGTTGGACCCACGCGAAACTCCTTGTTTCACATGTGGTTAGGTATATCTTACTCAAGACTCAAGGGTCCTTATAATGAGCCAATTCCCTATTCTTCATGAACAATAGAACCTTCCCTTAGGTTGTATGTACCCAATGATAGTGCCACATTCCATTAAAATGAATTATGATATGATGAGGTGCATTCATGCAACATGACAATATTATTTTGGGGGAAAATCTTTTGGGAAAAAACTTTTGATGTATATAAGTGGACCAAGAGTCTTCCTACCCTACACACTACCCTGATCCTTTACCCTTAACCTTTGCAGGTATCCACTATCCGTGTGCCTTCACCCACACAAGCTACTCCAACTGTGCAATCACCCACAGGTCCTGCTACCCCAATTTCACCAACTGCTCCAATTACTGAAATGGCTACTATTGAACAGATTAAGGCTTTGCTAGATGGACAGGTTAAGGAAATTGAAGCTAGGATGCAAGAGAGAATTGATGAAGCTTTGGTTGCCCAAAGGGTAGCCATCCTGGCTGAATTGGGAGGGGCACCAAAGACGGCCTCTACTTCTGAACATTTAGGGAAAGAACCAATTGTGGGGCAAACTAGTACCCCCATGACTGCTCAGAACAATACCCCTGTCATCAATTTGGAGGATCCACCCTCTAAGAATGAAACTGATGAACTGAAAAAGAAACTTGAATTGCTTGAAAGATCAATAACTGGCATGAAAACTCATAAAGAGGTGGTAGACATGGATTCCTTATCCTTGTTTCCCCAAGCTAGATTGCCTCCAAAATTCAAGATGCCTGAGATGGACAGATTTGATGGGACCACTTGCCCTAAAACCCATTTGAAGATGTATGCGGGGGCCTTGAGCCCTTGGGGTTTAAATGATGAGCTCTTTGCTCAACTCTTTCAACAATCCTTGACTGGGGCTGCCTTAAAATGGGTTGTAAGCTTGGACCGTGCTAAGATAAAGACCTGGGAAGACATCTGCAATGCGTTTAACACTCAATACCACTACAATATTGAGGTGGATGTCACTATAAGAGAACTTGAGACTACCAAACAAAACAACAATGAACCCTTCTCCTCGTTCCTTACAAGGTGGAGGGCAAAAGCCGCCCAAATGATCAATCGCCCTTCAGAACAGGAGCAGATTGATATTATAATCAGGAATTTAAGGCCTACATATCAAGCTCAACTGCAAACCCAATACCTACCTACTTTCAAATCGCTCATTGCGACTGCAACTAAGGTAGAAGACTTGATACAATTGGGTAAAATAGTAGATGAGGGAGCTACTTCGAAGTATAGGAAACAAGGCCAAGCTACTTCCTCAAGCAAGGTCAATGAAGTGGCCAATATTGCCCCTGCGAATCCTTTACGTGTGGGAAATCTTGGGCAGAGAAATCAGCCAAGAAGGCAATATACCGACCTTGGGGTGCCTCTTCATCTAGTGTTTAAAAAGGCCGTGGAAGGGAAGTATTTGAAGCCTTTGGACCCAAGGCCACCTCCAAACCCATTACCCTCTGGTTATAAGGCCAATGAGTACTGTAAATATCATCAAGGAAAAGGGCATAGAACAGATGCTTGCTGGACTCTGAAAAACTGCATCCAAGATTTGGTGGATAGGGGTGACATCATTCCTCTCAGAAGTCAACCGAACATTAATACTAACCCTTTGCCTAATCATTCCATCCACGCCATCACTGTGGAAGAAGAGCTGTTTGATCCTTTCAAACTTCTCTTAGAAATGAATGAAGTGTGTGTGTTGGATTTGAATGACCTTGCTGAAGAGGTCGACGCTTTGATAAGAAGCGGAAGGCAATATCAGCCACTCGACTTGGGAAAAGCCCCTACAACCTCAATTCCCCCTAATAAGAAGACACCAGAGCCAAAAGAAGACCCTCTCCTCACTTAGCTTAAACAAACTCAAGCTAAGGTGTCAATTTGGGAGCTCCTTGCTTCCTCATTCCCACACCGTCAGGCTCTCAGCGAAGCTTTAAGTCAACTTGATACATCAGTGGACACAAGCCCAGAAGCTTTGGTGGCCACTTTGACTCAATCAACCAAGGCGTTGAGTATCCGATTTTCTGATACAGACCTACTAGAAGATGGCAGTAAACACAATGATGCTCTATACATCACCATACAAACTGGGGGAAAGACTATGCCCATGGTTCTCATTGATAATGGGTCAGCCTTAAATGTATGTCCCTTGAAGGTAGCAAGCTGTCTGGGGTTGGAGGCTGCAGATCTTACACCTTCTGATCAGATTGTTAGAGCATATGATAACACTCGAAGAGAAATTTTGGGTGTCGCCACTCTGGAAATTGCTATTGGGCCGGTAAAAATGAGAGTTCCCTTCCAAGTCATTGATGTACCCGCGAGCTTTAATCTCCTCCTTGGAAGGCCGTGGATTCATCAGAGTAATGCTGTCCCTTCTTCATTACATCAAAAACTTAAGTTCCCTTTTGAAGGAAAAATCATCACTATCAAAGGTGACACCTGTGAAATCAACAAGAGAACCATGGATCAGTCTCTCTTTGAGGTTGTTCCTGGCGAAACCGCCATGACCTTGACTGGTTTCCATTATGATACAGTCCAATGCATTGAAGGAGAAAAACCCAAAGGGCCATTTATCTTATATGATTTTGGAGAAGTCCAAATCAATTGCCTGGTGGGAATGATGCTAAGGGTAGGTCTGCTGCCCGGAATGGAAATGATAAAGTCTGGGTGGAAAACACCCATAGTACGGCCATGGGAAGAACCTGAGAATAAGGGA
Source organism: Garcia nutans (assembly GCA_947685225.1). Lineage (NCBI taxonomy): Eukaryota > Viridiplantae > Streptophyta > Magnoliopsida > Malpighiales > Euphorbiaceae > Garcia > Garcia nutans. The sequence goes on along the minus strand of CANTUV010000005.1, from coordinate 32,507,346 downwards.
ACTTTTGGCCTGGGGTACTAACCCACAGATGAGGAGATAGAAGAGTTTGAGCATGGAAGGAAGAAAAAGAAGAATTGGGGGGCAAGAAGCCTCAAAATGCGCCCTTACTTTAGAACTCTGAATGGTCACTTCTGCAAACCTGGAAAAGTAGTTCCTTACTGTGGTTTTCAGGAACCATTCTATTCTCCTACGACTAGAAAGAAGCTACCGGGTTTTGAGATGTTCTATGATGTTTTGACCATAAAGGAAGAAGAGCCAGAACCTATAGCTGACCCACAAGTGGAAGATTTTATGCGGCCTAGTCTCTTTGATGAGGTTGCTATGATAACCAATTTTGAAGACAAAAGGGACTTCACAAAGCTAATCAAGACCACAGATGGACCACTGATGAACTGGTATGCCGAGGATGGACAAGCTGCTACAGTCAAACCTAGTCCTGTATCATACCCTGAACCCGAGTCTTATACCGAGTCAAATCTCGAGTCAAACACCGAGTCAGAGTCCAGTTCTGAGTCTTCCTTAGCTTCAGGAATAGAAAACCCTGATGTCAAAAATGATGTAACTCTGGAGGATGACTTCGCCATTATTAATGAAACTATTCAAGTTCTTGGTTACCCTGTGTCTTTTGCTTTCCAAGTATTATCTAGCAAAAATGAAATAAATGAAATAAATGAAAAGATAATAATTGGCAAAGAAAATGAACATACATACATTGCATATGATTGTATGAATAAGGAACAGATTGTTGAGTGCATCAGAAGATATGTTGACTGCTTCATGTGGAAGGCAAGTGATGTCACGGGAATAGACCCAGCCATAGCAGTTCATAAGATTCCACTATACCCAGATGCGAAGCCGGTTAAGCAGAAGTTGAGAAGAATGAAGCCTGAATGGTCTTTGAAAATTAAAGAGGAGGTTGCCAAGCAACTGGACAATAAGTTCATAGAACCAATTGCCTACCCTTCCTGGTTAGCAAACATCGTGCCAGTCCCGAAGAAAGATGGAAAGGTCAGGATGTGTGTTGACTATAGAGATTTGAATAAGGCCTGTCCCAAGGATGATTTTCCACTACCACACATCAATTTGCTGATAGACAGGATGGCTGGGCATACGATGATTTCCATGACTGACCTCGCGGTTGGGTACAATCAGATCCTAGTGCACCCACCAGACAAAGAGAAGACAGCTTTCATTACAGAATGGGGCACTTTCTGCTACAGGGTTATGCCTTTTGGGTTGATAAATGCAGGGGCTACCTACCAAAGGATGGCGACAATAGTCTTTCATGACATGATTCACAAAGAAGTAGAAGTGTATGTTGATGATATGATTGTTAAGTCAAAGTCTCCAGAAGAACACGTTGAAGCACTTGAGAAGTTCTTCCTTAGACTTTGCAAGTACAATTTGAAGGTTAATCCTGCAAAGTGCCAATTTGGAGCAACATCAGGCTTATTTTTGGGGTATTTGGTCAGCAAGAGAGGAATAGAAGTTGATCCAGCAAAGTCAAAGGCTATTCTGAATATGCCTCCGCCAAGAACAGAAAAAGAAATTCGAGGCTTGCTAGGTAGATTACAGTATATCAGTCGATTCATATCGCAATTGGCAGAGACTTGTGGTCCAATCTTTAAGCTACTAAGGAAAGGTGCTTCACAAGAATGGAATGAAGACTGCCAAAGGGCCTTCGATAAGATCAAAGAATACTTGTTAAATCCGCCAATTCTACAACCTCCCAGAATGGGAAAGCCTCTGCTCTTGTATTTGTCTGTAACAGATGAAGCCATGGGTGCAATGTTAGCTCAAGAAGCCTAAAGTACAAAGGTGGAAAATGCAATTCACTACCTCAGCAAAAGGATGCTGGACTATGAGTTAAAGTATAACAAGATTGAGAAGTTGTGTTTAGCATTGTATTGGGCTTGCACAAAGTTACAACACTACTTATCTTCTTACACTACTTGTGTCGTCGCAGAACAGAGTCCCTTGAAATTCCTTATGGAGAGGCCTGTTTTGGACAGTAAAATGGCAAAGTGGGTGTCAACATTGGCAGCTTTTGACTTAAAGTTCATTCAAAGGAAAGCTGTGAAAGGTGGCGCAATAGCTGACCAATTAGCAGAATTGCCCGTAAAAGACGAGATGCGAGGAATGGGTTTCCCTGACGAAGACCTCCTGAATGTGGAAAGAAGTGTTTGGGAGATGTATTTTGATGGGGCATCCAATTATCATGGAAATGGAATTGGGATTGTGTTCAAAACTCCTTGTGGAGAATACATTCCATTTTCAGTTAAACTTGACTTTAGCTGCACAAACAATGAAGCAGAATATGAAGCTTGTATCAATGGGCTTGAAACC